>OU343161.1:227039928-229539928 GCA_910595825.1 Philhelius pedissequus | reverse complement strand
TTATTGTCGGAAACAGGGATCTTGTACAAGTGGCAGAGTTATAACTTTGGCTAAGAATCATTATTGAATGATCATGTATTGCTATTGACAGATATAGAACAACTGAAGTGAAGTTTGCAACGTTTCTTGAATGAAGTAAATGAATGTATTCAGTTGTGAAAATGGTATTTACTATGATGGAAGTATTCATAGCTTTAATTTGGAAACCTGCTTTCAATTTGTTTTTTAACAGCAAAGAGCAGGAAGTATACAAATATTGGCTTAAGGTGCAAAAAATATTACATATGTGTAAAAAAGAGGCGCATTTGTGTCCCCCTTTGTCATTTTTGGTTTTGGGGGACAATAGACATCTTGAGGTAAAAAAGAGGGATAGTCCCTCCTAAAGGGGGATGAATGGTAACCATACTTTTAAGAAGTCCCGTCTCGGCCTCGGTCCGGAGGTCTAAAATCCAGGCCAAGCAAATACATTTTCGCATAAAACGGATATTTTTGAAACATCAGACGAGTTCAATGACTCTGTGAACCTCTTGATTTTTCGAACTCCACTCGCAGTTTAGACATTTCAAACCAAAATTTGAGTATTTTTCTTTAATGTTTTTTAAAAAGTCAACATTTTTATCTCTAGAAAGATTTCGAATAAGTTACTACAATTTACTGATAATTGTAAAACTCAACGTTCTTTTTTCCTTAATGGGAGTATTTGAGTTCGATTAATTTTATGTGTCGAATAACTGTTCAGATCTTTAGTCAAAGAGTTTATTAGGTTTATTAAATGTTTGTAGCAATTTAGTTCTTGTAATAATTGAAAAATTTTACACAGCTTAATGTTAAACAATTCACTAAAAGATATTCAATTTGTGGTTTTATTTTTAAAAATATTGGAATGCTCCATTTGCCAGTGAGTTTCGACCCTTGATTCAAAGTATGAAATCTCAGGTAATTGTGGGTGATTGCTCTTGCGACTTCTATTATAGACGGAGAGCCAGCGATAAAAATGGTAACGTCATTTCATTAAGCACGGGCATTATTTTCTAGGTGTCTGAATTCGACCGAATTCCCCTACAAAAATATAATTCACAGTGTTTGAAAGTTGTTAATTTTATTTGTGCCGGTAGCCATCGACTAATATTTTGCGTCTTAGAACGGTACTGCAGCATCTTATTGATGAACCCAACTGTAGTACCTGGGCGAAACGCTTTATAAAGTTGTTATCGAGTGCTCAGACATCCGTGTCTGAATGTCTGCATTCTTATAGCAATGCTAGAAAATATAGACCACTTGAGTCATTCGTTGAATATTTGGCTGGATACGGGTGTTGGCAACAATCGATGTCACCTCACTACATGGTAATTTAGGTGAAACCATTTCGAAAGCCCTACCTGAATTTCACACCATGACTGGTTGTGATTACAAACTTGCATTTTTTTTAAGGAAAAAAACAGACCTTTCACATTGCTACTTAAAAATACCGATTATCAAAAAGCTTTTTCAAAACTCGTCAATTATAATCTGTCCGAGTCTGAAAGGAATGATATTTTTTTTGGTTTTGGGAAAGTTCAACTGCCGGTTGTACAATGGGAACGATGTGAATACCGTCAATGAGGCAAGGTTTGAAGTGTTTAGGCAAACATTTAAGTCAAAGGACGTAAATGAGGCATTCAATAGAAAATTTAAAAATGTTGATGCTTCAAATCTGCCTCCATGTCACTCGGAACTACATCAGCAGCTATTAAGATCACAATACATTTGCGGCCTATGGTGACATATACATTTGAGAAAGCCAACTGAATTGTCTCTATCTGAGTATGGATGGATTAAAATTGACGGAAAGTATGAATTTCGTTGGTTTGAAGGTGATCAGTTACCACCTTTGGTTAACGACGCTATAGCTCAACCAGAAAATTTATACGAGAATATAAGTGCTACAGGTGTTGTCAATACTTTTGTCAAACTTTAATAAAAGAACTTCTTTTGACACAAACTTTTACTCTGATTCTTTATTTAACTTTACTTTCTATCTTTAATTACTCTTTACTTTATCTTTAATACATTTAAGATTTGTTAAAATACATATTTCTCTCAGAGGGAATAAGGAAGACACGCGGTTACAATATTTGTTCTTTTCCTGACGCTGCTGTCCGTTGCAATAATGAGTTTGTATCTTCTATCTTTCTTCCTTTCGTTCAATTCGTTGCATTCGTTAATATGTAGTTAGATAAGAAGTGGTTTCGTCAGGATGGCAGTAGCCAGACCGACTGGCAGGCTTAGGATTCGGTTGGATTTATTTCTGACAGGTGTGTATAAGTATATACAATATTAACTCATTTTTGAATAAAATTATTGAATCAATTTGACAGATAATGAGGAGAATGAGGATGATGGTGACGATGAAAGAATATTCCAATTTTCAACTCTAGCGGAATATGTGAAATTAGGAACATGATTTCTTTGAAAATTGAATTTTTTCTTTACAATTAATTATAATGAAATTTTAAAAACTTAAGCCCTTATTCCAACTTTAATGAAATGACGTAATAAATCACTTATTTTCTTGAGCTTCCCCTTTGTCTGCCACCATCTTCGTAGCACCCAAAGTATCTGCCATTTTTATATGTTACATAAAATACAAACCAAATTTCAGCTTTAATGAAATCACGTATTAGTCCTAAATTTGTTTAACCCTTTAGCCCCCTACCGACGGCCTCCCCACCAACGGATAAGTGGCAGACAATTCATTTAATGTTTTTTGGTATCTAGGCTAAGTTTTAATACTAATTTTTTTTTTTAATGAAGTGACGTTACCATTTTTGTCGCTGGCTCTTAAGACTATTAGATTTCCTTTGTAGTTGATGACGTAGCTTGTGAATCTGACCAGGCATTAGATACGATTGAATATGCTCTACCAATTTGTTTGTATATGTATCACCTATCCGAAATTAGTAAAATTTTAATAAAAGTGTTCAAGTCTTCTTGTTTCTTTGATTCCTTCTATTAATGAAACTCATTTTGTCCATACGTTGCAATAAATGACGGTTTTTACATAGGCGATGGAATGTTCTCTTTGCTTGTCAAAGCAATCGTCAATTACTCCACAAAAAATTCGACCAGCACTGGAACATGCGCATGCGCTCAAGGGATTATGAATACCCTTTAAATGTTTTTTAAACACAGCGCGAGCATATGGTGAAAGAAGAGAAAGAGAAAGATAGGAAAGATGTGTGGCGCCATGTTCGGAGAGTAGAGCTGGCTGTTGTCTCAGATTTATCTCCAGGGGTGGCGGCTGTACTAATGCGGAGAAAATTACCGTGTCTTATTTATTTATGTCTCTTATAATTCGCATTATTTTATTTATTTCGTTGTCATATTTTTTGGCTATACTAGTTTACTCAATCATATGTTGTTAGTGTTATGCCTGAACAGCATGTACTGAGTAAATCAGCAACTCATTTTATGACAATTTTTTAAGAATTGGTTTTTAATGGAATATAAGAAGACAAAGACAACAGCAGGAATCGAACCTGCGTCCACGAAGTTGACAGGCGAACACCCAATGGTTCAACAATGCCAAAGTGAGCTTGATAACCTGGACATTAAAAGACTTTAATCTGGGTTACAAGACACAGTGTTATCGAGGGTAATGCACGGGCAGACGAGTTGGCCCGGCATAGGAATCGGCACTTCATAAGTCGCTTGCAGAGAATGTCTCTATCCCAATTGCTGCTATGAAGGGCAAAATTCTTTCAGTTTTTCTCAAGGAATCCAGCAAAAGATGGAACAATCTAACCGACTGTATTATGTTTAGAATGATATAGCCTACCTACAATAAATCCCATACAAAAGATCTCATTTGTAGACCAAGGCGTGACATAACAACGATAGTCGCTACCTGTACTCTTTCCTCAAAGTGTTGAAATGACTCTAGCTCCGCTTGAGTGGATTTCTTCTCTTTTCCGCTAAAAATCTTTGTATTCAGGTCCGTACGAGTTCTTTGGCATCAAAACGGCACTTTCTAGCGCTACTTGGGTCTAAGATGCGAGTTCGCTCTATCCAAACTAAATTGATATTGATTTTCTTGAAACTATTCTTAAATATAAAAATAAATAAAAGTATTTCATTTTGTTTTAAAGCAAACCGAATTTAATTATTAAAAAATCCCACAATTTCTTACTTTACCTTACCTAACAATGTGGCAGAATAGGTTAATGTGTACAAATAATACCTAATAATATCTTAATTTTAAATATTTCTTTTGTAGTAATGTACAACGGTACTAAAACAAAGTTTTAATAACCTTCAACTGAACACGCCTAATACTGTGACAGTAGTTCTTGCTAATCAACACACACCTTTTTTGTCATCCATAAATGCCAAAAGAGTCATACAGAATTAATTTTAATGAAATGTATAACAGTTAGCTGATTCGACTCGATTAGTTAAAAAGCCTTAAAGTCGTACTTAACCGAATACAATCTTGATTTTAATCTTAAATGCGTTATGCTAATTTTTTGTTTTAATTACCCATTCAATAAAACAAATGATAGAAGGAGCTCAAAATGCAAGTATTTCCTTTTAAAACATATCTTTCTCAATAACTCAAACAAGGCCTTCGTTAAAGCTATTAATAAAAGAATAGATAAAATTAAAATAAGTTCCATTATATCAATATGGTAGTCACGTGCTGGTGTGTTTTTTTTTTTGTCATTCAAAACATCTCTCTGCATCATTCTGTTTTAAGATTAATAGTTACACTCGTAGTAGCTTCGTTTTGATAAAATGCCTATATGTACATATAAAAACACCAAATTAAGTCGAACCAATGAAAGAAAATGATTTTCATGAATAACATATGTAATTAAGGCATCGGCACTCTCCTTCCACAAGGCACACAAATCGAATGATAGCAATATCAGTATGCAATCAATATTCATAAAATAAAATCAACTTGTATCTCATTAGCACATACATTTGTTATTTATAGCATGTATGTAGTGTAGGCATATCTTAATTTCATGTGGAAGCCAAAATAAACAAACAAGTCCAAATTAAATTGAGAGCAAAATTTAAATAAATTACTTTAAGCACGTAATCCGCGATAAAAAAATACATATAGTATAGCATAGGATGACTGCTTTAACGTGAAGTCTTTGTCACCGTGTCGCCGCCTGTTAAAATGTTAACAAAAAAAAAATTAAGGAGAAACAAAAAAAAAACAGCATGAAAACGAGTTAATGTTGCTTTTTTTTGTTTTTTTTCTTTCATATTTTAATTAATTTTTGGGGTCATTCCACTGGGAGAAATTATTACTTTAGTGTTATTTTTTTTTTCATTTTTCTATTTTATGTGCTGAAATCACATGACAGAGTTTTTTTTTGTATTTTCTTAAATTTTAATTAGAAAAAAGGATGTGTCAGGCGACCGGGCCATAAAACAAAAATGTTGGCAGAGTCCTTTTTCTGTCGTTTGTCCTCATTTGTGAATTAAATTAATTTCCCTACAACACCCAAAGTCACTTGATTCAAAATGATTAGCGATAGCTGCTTTTGAAACTTTCACATTTATCGCAGTAACTTTGGGAATGCAATTATTTGCCTTTGGCTAAATACTGCACAAATGGGTGGCCGTGGCGCGATAGTTGTGTGTTGGCCTGTCAACCTCATGGTCACAGGTTCGATCCCTACCGTAGTCTATGTCTTCCTATTTTTCCATTAAAAACAAATTCTAAAAATAAATGTCATACAATGAGTTGCTGGTTGACTCATTACATGCTGTTTAGGCATAGAACTAACAACATATGATTGAGTAAAACTAGTATACCGATAAAATATGACATTGAATAAAAAAATTAATGCGAATTATAAGGGACATCGATAAATAAGACACGGAAATTTCTCCGCATTAGTTCAGCCGCCATCCCTGGAGATAAAATCTGAGACAACAACCACCTACAGTCTCCGAATATTGCGCCACACATCTTTCCTATCATTCTTTCTCTTCCTTAACCTCACCCTCACGCCCGCGCTGTGTTTAAACATTTAAAGGGTATTCATAATCCCTTGAGCGCGTGTAGATTATAAAAAAAAAAAAAATAATTTATAACTAAAAATTGGTCCTACGTGGGGAGTTAGGTTAGGTTGCGATTCATGATATCACTTGAATCTTGATAATGTCCCAATTGATAATGTCCCAATCCGTTGAACCGTTTGGAGCTGCTAATGAAGTGTAAGAGACTGTAGATGTCTATTTTGTTTAGATCGCTGACATCATGGAAGAAAAAGTCTCCAAGATGGAGCTTCCGTCTCTGAGATACAGCAGGAATAGATTCCACTCGTTGTTTGTCCAGGTAGCTTCTGCAAAAATCATTGGAATGAACGCCAAACCTCGTTGCGTGCTCGCCTATGAGGTAGGGTCTGGTTATTACACCAATTACGGAGCTGATGAGCAATCTCTAGTTTACTTAAGGCGCCAGTTATAGCTTTCATTGAAACTCATCATTGAAAACTTTGACTATCAATTCTGAGGCACTTAAACAAATAAAACTAATATATTTTGGTATGAAGGTAATAAAATATAAAATAAAAAAATATAAAATATAAAATAATCAAAAAAATATTTTATTTGATCTACCACTTTCTTGTAAATTCACTTTTAATTTTTCAATGATCATTAATCGGATAGTCGAAATAAAAAAACGGTCATATGGAAAGTACCGTTTTTAGACATTTAAAATAATTTTTTTTTCAATCATATGATAGGTCGTATCGTTAATAACAAAATATTTAAAAAAAAATTAGACCAAAATGTAGAATATGTCAGATTTTTTTTATCAAAATCTTTAGAGCCATTTTCGAGATAATTATGATGGTAAAAAAATTGTATGGTAGTGTGGCAGGGACCGCTAGTTTTGGGGCTAAAAAGCCATTCAAAAATATATTTGAGATAGTCACATAAAACGCTTAGGTAAATACCAAGTTCGAAGAAAATCGCTTCATCCGTTTAGGCTATAGCTCGCTGTACGGACAGAGGGAGAGACGAAACTTTTTTGTGTTCTCCATCATCGTAAAGTCAAGTTTGATTATAATCTCGAGTTCGATTTTTTTCTAAATACAAAACTTTCCCTATAGTACCTATATCGCAAGTTAAAAAAGCGTCCGAAAATATGAGGATCTCTTTAGGCAGAACTTAGGAATGTCAAGGTTTTATTTTTAAAATCTTTAAGCCTGTCCTGATACATGCACCGCGGATTTTAACAGCTGAAATTAAAATATCCGTGCTGATTTTTGCCACAATTATGCCTTGCCGCTCAGCATTACACTAAAATAATAGAACAGATTTGAAAGTTGGGCGGCACCGCTCTGCCGCTAAGAATTGACGCTTGCCGATCAACGACTGCGTGGCCACCTCCATATAACTTAATGTGTTTTAATTTTTTCTTGCCGCTTAGCATTTTGCCGCTTTGCCACTTGCTACTCATTGCGTGGCTAATGCCTTAGGCTGTGCGCGATTTGACAGATGTCCTTTTCACATTATAATTTTCTATTCAGAAAATGTGCTATTTTTCTTGCTGAAATTGATTCAAGTTTTGCGTATTATTACACTGATTCCGATCTAACCTTTGACGACGTACCTACACGTCTTGCAATAATAATTAATCAAAATGTCCATGATAATCAAATGCAAGAGGTACGTGCAAAAGAAATAAATGTGCCCATATTGCGCAGCTTCAAACTGCACAATCACCACCACAAATTTGACAAAAAATTATAAGAAGAAGAAAAGTGGTAAATGTAGACTTCAATTGCGCTGATTTGGAATACAATTCGGCAATCGCATTTACTTTCTCGATGATCCCGGTGGGATGTGCAAGATATTCATCATTTAGTTGATTATAGCAACAATTCGGCCAAGATCTATTACGTTGCCTGTTGAATCCTATGGATCTATGGCATTGCTGCTTAACTGTTTGAAGGCGGTCGAACTGCACATTCTGCTTTGAAGCTAGCGATGAATTTTCTCGCGGTTGACAAGCCAATAACGTGCCGTGCACAATGACCAAGAATTCGGCGAAAGCGAAATTGATGCGAGATTGCAAAATCATAATTTGGGATGAATGCACGATGGCGCATAAACGAGCTATTGAGGCAGTTGACCTAACAATGAAGGGTTTACAAGATGATTCGAGATGATTTGGTGGGGATATGATATTCCTCAGCGGAGATTTTCGTCAAATTCCTGTCATCCCGAAATCTAGAACGACCCATCGGCTGCTGAATTCTCAAGACAACTACTGACGCTTGGCAATGGTCAAATTTCTCTTAATATCTCGGCTGGATTGCTATCGTTCCCGGCAAATTTTTGCGAGTTAATAACGGCGAAGGGGAAACTCATCACCAAAGTAAAATGTTCCCCGGCATTTCAAAAATTTTAAAAATCTCGATTGGATTTGTTTACGGGCAATACTAGCAGTGGAGAAAAAGGAGGAAAGCTTGGTAAACAGTCTTTTTTTGTTTGTTTTTGTGCCGGAAAACAAATCGAAAAATATTGTTATCATATCACTCTCTCCTTATTTTTATTATGAAATTTGAACTATCTGTGTTCATTTGAAGGCGTTAAATTGAGGCGAGACGAAGTTCGCCTGGTCCGCTAGTAATCTTATATTTTTGTTTTCAATTTTATCATGATTGCAAAACCTCGAATTTCAAATAGGGTTGCCAAGCAATTTATGTAATTTGACGACCGTTTACTTTTCACTATCTATAATCTATATGAGTTTTACTTCGAGTTTACCTACATTTAACCTTAAAACGCCCATGAGCTAATTTATGGTCAAATAAATACTCCCTAAATGGTCGTTTTAGAATTCAGCTCTAAGGTATTTCTTTATTATATTGAGTGGCAATATTAAGATCTCTAACCTCAAAAACTTTGTTATTCGACGGCCGCCGCTTGACTGCTATGAATATTGATATAAACAAAGTCAATATGTTTACTCATACAATAATTGTGTTCGCCTCAGAAGATAGTAAAAGATGAATAAGAAAAACAAACACACATTTTCTCCCCCGTCATAAATCCATTGAATTGTAGTGTACAATAACCTACAGGTTACGATTTTATTAAAAAAGAAGAATCGTTTGCATTGAATTGAATCTTAAACCAACAAAAAAAAAACAGATTTTTCTATAGGGTTAGGATCCAACAAAAAAAAAAGGTTTGATAAGTCATCTCCTGCAGGCATCATTAGTGTGATTTTATGTCATCCTTTCAGAAAACGTTTGGGTGTTTCTTTTTCTATTGTATTTCTTCAATGACACTAAGTAAGAAAAAAAGTATCTACTACCTAACCTATACAATCAAAAGGGGGACAAATATTCAAGATAAACTGAAAGGCCCAGACTCAGGGACTATAATATGGGAATGACAATCATCATCATTTGTCAAGTGATCATTTGTAAAGTGAACTTTAGACACGCACAGACAGACAGTCAGAGTTAACCTTGACAGGAAGATGTCATTTATCATTGATGTGCACGCGACGAAAAAATGCAATTTAAAAAACAAAATTATTCATTTAAATTTTTTCTTTTTCTATAAGAATCTGGGAGGGGAGGTGGAAAAAGCAAAAAAAAAGGAAAAACAAGGCGTGACATTTTTCTGTACTTTACAAATTAAACAAGTTCGTACCGTATTATTTTTGATTGTGTGCCTTTGTGAGTTAAGTGATTTATTATTGTTCATTGTCTGATGTCACTTGACTCAAACTACGGCGCGGCGCGCCGCTGGCGAACCTTCTTACAACAGGCATTGATGACATAATGCTCATCCTAAATTTAAATTAGTTCGTAATTTGACTTGTTTGAGGTAATATATGACATAGTTATTAAGTGCTTCAAATAAATAATAAGTTAAATCGCTTGGAATGCCTTGCACTTTCCACACAATGCCTATAACTGGTAATTGAGGCGGAAGGATGATTTCTAACGAACGGTTATTAACCCATGTCAATGCGGGTAAATACCTTTTTTTAGCTTCAAAAAAAGCTATCTTTATTGGACCTTCTTCAAATCCCAAGTTATCTTTTTTAAACTGATACTCAATATTCCTAACGTAAAGGTCGATATTTTTGTAAATTGTGTTTTTTTTTTAATTTAAAAAAAATGTCAACTTTGTTTAAAAAAAGGAGCTCCGTGAAAAACATCATTTTGAAGAATAACGGCAAGTAGAAATATATTGATGCCCGATGTACATCGGGTTTGCAGTTCTAAACATCAAAATGAGAGTGACAAATAGTGTCTGTTAAGAGCACTCCACATTCGTGGTGTACGGCTAAGGAATAAATCTCTGTACTTGACAGATCGAAGTTGAACTTATTGGTAAACTGATGAGCATTTCTAGAAGTCCGTATATTATGGTTAAACAGTCTTAGCATATCAGTGCAACTAGCTATCGCACTATACAATTAACGGTTAAATAATGAAAGACTCATGTTTATTAGTCATCGCTGAATGCAATTCCGAGAAAAAATTTATATTTTTCAAAAATTCTGAAACTTTTTACTTGCAATATTAGTGCTGTGTTTAAGTTTCGCATTTGAGAAAAAAATCTAAGTGGGGATTTTGATCAAACTTGACATTTTTTTACGATGTAGGCCGATCTACAGCGTTAATCGCTGAAGCGATTTTCTTCAAACTTGGAACTAAAGCTTTTTGGTTGATTGGCTCGATTGGTTTTTGTTATCTTTTTTTTTAGACCCAAAAAATAACTGTATCTTTGCAGCAAAAATGGTAAATCTTAATTATCTCGAAAACGGTTCTAAAGATTTTGTTAAGAAAAATCAGTGCACCATTGTGGCTAGTCTACATTTTGGTTGATACAAAATTTTGCATAAAATGTGATTAACGGTACCTGCCATCAAATCGTTTATACTTGTGATTATAGGTAGGTACTATAAGTCAAGTTATGCATTCGTGCAAAAAAAAATTCTAATGATCAAACATGACATTACGATCATAGAGAAGCCTAAAAAAGTGATCGACAAAAAATGTCTGTCAGACATGTACAAGTATATATGTACAGCTGGTCAAAAAAATAGGTGTGAGAAAATATTTACTCGTCAGTTGTTTTGTTGCTCAATAACGATTGTTTTGGCTGCAAGCATTGCAACATTTTTGTTTTATTAGAGAGAACAGTTAATATCTTCATAATGACGCCGAGCATATTGCATTTTTTGTACTGTAATGATAAGCGGTTCACTTATTTTTGTTACATTAAGATTTTCTGTGTTTTATAAGTTGGTCATAAAAATAGTTGTGTGCCAAACACAACATATTCATTGTTAGAAGGTATTAACATTTGAAAAGGTGTGTTTTTAATAATTTAAAAATGTTCAAACAATGTTTTTATATATTAGTTTTATAATATGGGTCGAAAACTCCACTGCTCCCAAGAAGAAAGAAGATTGGTTTTAAAGCTTAGGAATGAAAACAAAACTTATAAATTTTTGGCAGAGGCCTTAATTTTGTAACATGCGTTAAAACCCAGATTATTGCGCGAAAATAGAGGACGGACAAAAAAACCATCAACTACCACTGACCGCCGCATGCTACTTCTACGAAAATCGAATCCATTTGCGTCATCAAGGACTATAGGGGCACAAATTGGTAATGAAGTCAGTGCACGCACAATCCGCAGAAGGCTTCAGAACTTTAATCTCCCAGGAAGAGGCACCAGGAAAGTTCCATTGTTGAGGGCTATCAACATAATGTCCCGAAAAGAATTTGCCGTAAGCCATAAAAATTGGAGCGGCCACGAAGGAGTAATTAAATGGCGTAATATTCTGTGGAGCGATGAAACAAAAATAAAATTGTTCTCGGATTTCGGGCGTAATGTCAGGCGACCAAAAGCAAAAGATATCCATCCATTATATTCAAAAAACCATCAAACACGGAGAAGGAAATATTATGGTGTGGGGCTGTTTTTCCTGGTATGGTGTCGGTCCTATATTCCGTGTCAACAACATCTTGACCAAATACGGGTATAGGGATATTTTGGAAGATGTCATGCTTCCATTTGCTGAGGAAAATATGCCCCTCCGATAGCACTTTCAGAAAGACAACGATCCGAAACATACAGCGGGACTTGTGAAAGATTGGTTTCGAGAGAACCAAATGTCTGTTGTTCAATGGCCAAGTCAATCCCCAGATCTCAATCCCATTGAGAACTTGTGGAATTAGCTAAAACGAAAATTTACAGACCAATATTTTACAAACCTATTGTGGGAAGCAGTTCAGAGGAAATGGTATTCCATACATCAAGAAACTTGTCAAAAATTGGTTGAGTCAATGCCACGCCGAATAAAAAAAGTTTTGGATAATAATGGAGGGCACTCAGGTTATTAGAGTAAGTAAGATGAAAATTGAGATAAAACCCAGAAAAAAATTAAATAAAAACGATAATTATTGGTAATTTAGGAAGGCGCACCTATTATTTTGTACAATTAAAAAAGTCTACTTCGACAGTTTTAAATCCTGTTATATATACTAATTTAATTTGAAAACCATTTAATGTTCGTTTTATTATAAAATATTATCAGCTTTATGATTAATCATTAAAAAATATATATATATATATATATAGGAAACACATTAACAAAATTATTAATAAATACAAAAACTACAAACACACCTATTATTTTGACCAGCTGTGTATGTGTATATGTATAACGAGCTGCAGCCTAAACGGCATATCCAATTACCTTCAAATTTGGTATGTGTAATTATTTAGGCATTCCTCAGAGGGGAAATTGAAATTTTATTTTTAGGCCTAAAAATAACGGTACTTGCCAAATAACCTTGAAGCAAAATTTAATTTTTCTCGAAAACTGCTCCAACGATTTTGATAAAAATGTTCAAGGATGTTTTTGTTGGTAATAGCTATCAAGTTTACAGGAAAAGTCTATTTACAGTACCTTTCATATAACGGTTTTTAAAATTTTTGTCTTTCTCGGTAACTGTACATTGGATTTCTGTCAAATTTTATATCTGAGAAGATCTAGGTAGCCAAACTAATTCTGCATATTAAAATTTTAAATAACTTATTTTATATAATTAAAATTAATTTTTTTTTGAAAAATCAATATTTTTGAAACTAATCAAACAAAATAATTTTAAATTTTATGGTCACGTATATTAATAAACTCTAAAAAACTGAATACCAAAATTTTCATTAAACTAAAAATAAAAAACCGGATTTCATCAAAATCCGTCCTACAATTTTCGAAATACTTTTTTATAAAATTTGCATTGATCCGTGGCATCTAATGGTGTTCTTGGTTTTTTTTTCGAGAAACCGATTAAAGTGATGGTTTTGGCAGTTTTTATACGTTAAGAACGATTTTTACCCACCTATACAGCATTCATTTTCATTATATACAATATGCATATACAATGTATATACATATTTACATACCTAGGTTCTATATATAGGTAGGTACATATTACCCTCCTAATTGTAATAATTCAAATCTATTTAAATATACATTTGTTGGTAGGTACCCATGTAACCATTCCTTGAATCATGTATTCCACAATTCATTATATTAAGAATCATGGGAATCTTACCTACATCGGCTTTAATCCTTCCAAGGATAACTAGACAACTTATACCTACTAACAGCGTCAGTGGTTAGCTACACTAAAGTTGTTAGTTACAAGAGCAACTTCGTACGATCCAGTCTTGCATTTTATTTTTTATATTTTCGACTATCTTGCTCAACTGATTTCCGGCAAAATTCTTATACTGAAGGTTCTTCGAACTCTAAAAAAGACTAAATACTAAAATTTTCGAAAAATATTTTTTAGGATTTAAAAAAAAAAATTAAGAAAATTTTGTGTATAAAAATTTAGTAAAAAAGAACTTTTAAAAATATATTTAGTCGGTTCTATTAATAATCTTGCCCATACGATGTGATCGCAATTACGTGCGATTCCGTCGTGCATATTTACGGTGACCATATTTCTCTGATCATAAATTTAAAAATTGAAAAAATGTGTTTGGTATAAAATCAACAAAATTCTCAAAAACAAAAAAAAAAATTTAAAAAAAAAGCGCAAACAGCAAAAACTTAAAATTTTTTTTAATATGAAACCTTTTTTTACCAAGTCTTTGAAAAATAAACATTTATAACACATTACCAAACAAATTTTTGTTAATTGGTACTTTTTTGCCTACAAAAAAAAATTCTTTGATGATATTATCGTTTCTTATAAAATATTTTTTAAATTATGGTTTAATTTTACCATTAACATGGCTCTGAGAGTTTCAACATTCAGTTGTGTGTTTTCATTTATTCAAATATTATTCATTATGCAAAGAAATTTTTCGGTTGGAGCATTTGAACCTGGCAGACAGAGACCTAACTCGACAATAAGTAAAAGATTTTTGAAGTTTATACCTTGCCTCCAAAAAGATATTTTGCCATTTTGTTATAATTTTTTGACAAACAAATTCGTCAAATAAGGTTGAATCATTATTATTTGTATCCCCCTGCTTTTGGTTGACAAAATATAACGAATATTCAATTTCTGGCCAGGTCGGAAATAGGAATGTTTCGAAGAATTATTCAACTAAAAACTTCATATTCTTTAAAAGATACATCCCAATGATTTAAGTATTCGTAACACGTTCTGTAAAATTCATGAATATTTGCTTTACATTACTTTTGCTCAATTAATTTTTCGAATTATTCTTTGATCAATTTGTTTACAAACAAAATTATCAATTGTTCTCCTTATCTATATTTTCATTTCAATTTAAGGCATTTAATTGCTAGCGCAATTTTACACATGCAAATTTTTTGCGACTCTGCTCATAATATTATGCTCACATAAGAAATTGAGGTCTCGGATTGAATGGAATGAAGAAAGAAGGACCTCAGATGAAGGGTTGTTGAAAAAAATTTCCTAGAGGATTATAAAATTGTATTATTCTCTTAATAGCTGGTTTTAAAGATAGCCAACTAGTTTTGATGTAACCAACAAGTTTCCCTTATTTTGTTGCTCTGTACTTGGTGGAGATACATTTTATTTAAATTATAAAAAAAAACAAAAATATTTGTTTTAATCTCCACTTTTATTTTTATTTAGTTTAATGGTGTTACAGGTGTTTCGGCACACAGTAAACCTTCTTCAGACTAAATTTCAAACTAGTCAGCTTTTTTTCACAAATTTCTAAATTTATTTTAAATAATTAAAAGAAACAAATTCCATTTTTTCGGACAAGTAAACGCTCAGCTTTTATCTTTCATTCTGTAAAAGTAAATACATAGGCTTACCGTTTTAAAAATGATGACATACATTTCAAATGTATGTATTGTGTTTTTTTGTGAAGATACAGTTTAAAGAGAAATCTGACAGCTCAACGAAAGTGACAAATTAATGCGTTCAGTGAACATGCTTTTATAGTAAATGTCCCGGAAAATACGGGACGGATGGTCACCGTATGAATATTACATATTTAAATTGTTAAGATACCACTGGAAATTAAATACATTTTTATATAGAATATACAAATATTTTTGGGAACATCGTTCTATGGATATTTAATTTTTTTTTATATAATTTTTTAATTTAAACAAGTATGTTCATATTTTTTGTACTTAAAATGTTCTAAGTCGTATAAAAGAGGCCAGATAAATTATTTAGTTATGCAACTTTTTCAGGACATCGAGGGAACATTTTGTTAAACAAATTTTATTGCAAAAAAGTGGAATAAGTCATATTTTTTAATATGTTACTGCTAGATTCATTTAACAAATTTTTAACCAAAAAACATTTTTTAAAGAAATTTTTTCCTTACGACAGTTGGTGTTATATTACATTTTTTTTTTAATTCATAGAAACCATTTTTGAGGGGTGGTAATGCTATCTTGACTATGAAGTCAGAATTGCCATTTGAAGTTATATACAAAAAAAAATATTTCACGATAAAATAACGACCAACTTAGGTCAATTCATCCAATAGGTTTTACTTTGAAATTTTGAACTGACAATGTTAACTTGACAGATGATAATCAAATGATAATTTTTAATTTTAAATGATTGCGTCAGGTGTGGGAAGATAGACAGATGTTTTCTTAATTGAACGAATTTAACTCCAAACGGTTAATGAGCCCATTTCTATTATCAATTATCAGGTTGGTAATTGATAAATACTTAAATTGAATTTTAAAAGCTCAATTTATTAGAAAACTGCAAAACGATTCATTGGTAATTATCGACTTTCTTGTAATTGACAACATTTACTTTCAATTACCAAAACTCTTAATAGTATTAATATTAAATTACAGTATTTATCAACTATCAATTTGCAATTGGGTGACATATTTTTTTCGCAAAGTAAATGTTCCTAATGCGGCAAAATCATAATGATAGAATTCTGTACAGGGTGACCAAATTCCAATTTACGAAACCACATTTTTAAAAGCCAAGGTTCAGGCGGCAAAGTGATGTCATCAAAACCTCAACTGATGTGAAGTTTTCAAACAATTCTTTTACCATTTCACACGTGTACGTAAATATTTTGTTACAAATTAAAATTTTATCATACTTTTTAACTGACAGCGGTATAATTTATTATTCGGTTTCCCACATTGGATAGTCAAACTATTACACCCCTCTTTTAAATGTACACTCTATTTATTATCCAATTATGCACTTAGAAGCGATGTGTGTTGTTATTATTATTTTTTTTTAATAATTATTTATTCGTAAATAATTGCTATTTTCAAAACAGCAACTAAATATCGATTACATGTGTGAATGTTATTTACGCAACAAGATATTATAATCCAAATGGTTTTTCGAGTTCACTGAACAAAACTTTTAATCTAAATTCGCATTGTGCAACTGTATATTTCAAATAAATCATAAAAAATAATCAAATATACGCTGGTGACCAAATATACGGTCCGGAAAAAAATAAACATCAATTTCGTTTTAAATAAGTCTAGCTATTACATTTTTAGAATTAAATGGATTTAGCTGACCTTTGCCAAAATCAACAGTTAATTCCTTCGGCTTTTGTCTACTGGGTAAATTAGGGTGGTTCATAATTTAGTTTGTTTACATAAATTAGTATATATATCGTACAGGATTTGGTCTTTTAAGTAAAATACTATGCGCACATAAGAGCGACCAACGAATTAACGAATATTCGTCAATTTTGACATTCGTTCACATGGCATTAATTTTATTTGTCACGAATGTAAGTTGAAAGACTGATTTTGAGGTTAGATGCGCGGGAACAAATTATTCGTTGTAGGGTGGAAGGTATGTGGAACGTGAATAGAGTTTGACTGCTCGTAACAATCAGATGCAATTCGCGACTAACAATATTGTTTTCTCAATTTTATCTTATTTTGGCGATTAAAAAGGTAAATTTTTGTGTTTAAACTTTAATATAAATTATATTTCTATAAAATATGTGACGAATTTAGGTTGATAAATTGTTTTAAATGGAATTTATTCGTTTTTTCGTCGGTCGTTGGTCGCTCTCATGTGAATAGTCCTTAAGCAACAAATTGGGATTAAAAATAATGTTTAAACATGAATACATATAATTTTAATTTAAATAAATAAAATAACGAAGCGAAGAACAAATTGTAAGAGAAGTATAAAATATAAAATACAAAATAAATAAGATTTTGATGTTTGAGTTCCATAACTTGCATGAAAAAAAAACAAAAAACGCCATGAGCTTAGTGCATTTTAGCAGGTGAATTTAAGCTTGGAATTGTGGTAGGATGGTGACTATGCACTATGTCAATGTTTATACGTATTCAATTTTTAATATTTCTATATTGTTGTAAAATTCGTCCGAAAATAATCTTCGAGCACTCAGACATTGTATTGTGCCTACTAAACTTATTTCACCATTGAATGCCACTTAAAGCTTGTGATACGAGTATGAGATATGATATGATTGATGTGGTAATTAACATATGCTTAGTTACGATTTTTGTATAGAGCCGAGACTTGTTACGGTTTCGTCTAGCTTCACCTACCTGTTATTAATATTAGCGACATTATCAACAAGCATAACAGCAATTTCAAAAAAAGAATGGGACTCAAGATTGAGTGCTGAGGTACACCTCTTTCAAGAAACATAAATTCAGAGCAATTATTTCCAACATGGCTACTTCTTAAAAATCATTAAACTACTATATATACAGGCAACAAAATTCCTAAACATTTTTATTAACCCAGAATGGGTTCACAAACAATGATGTTGCTTCCAATTCAAGCCCAATTATCTCAATGTTCACAGCCAATCCTTACACCGAACTTAGAAATCTACGAGTAATTTGTTGACTTTCTTTACCGTCTTCTTTTTTTTTACGGTCTAAGACTCTTCACTTTTGGGAACCATATGTTTAGCGTGTTGAGAAATTTTACATAATCTCAACATTATAATGTCTGAGGAGAAAATTTCGACACAACTTAAGGCCCTGTCTTCACAAAACAAAAAAATGCCGAATCTTTGGACTGAGCATGGAATGGTTTACTTCGTGAAGAGATCTTCGGCATAAAAAAAACGTCAAATTCCTGTCTCATTTCCTTCAAAACTTGTACAACCTGCTGTTTCCAGCTCTGAAGCCCGCTTAGAGTGGACTGAGCAAACAATTCAGATACCTTCATGACAAAAAACTAAAATTGACACAAATTTCAGCCCATCCTATCATTTTATCACGTAATTATTTAAATATATAAATAGTTATGTTTAATTGAAAAGTAATTTAAAAATTTGTCTTTAAGTCATAGTATAATAAAATGCACGACTGGATCGCACGAACTTGCTCTTATGTTCGATCACATTGTATGCAAAAGATTTCTATTAAAAATCTAAATATATTTTTAAAGTCGGTTTGTACTTAATTTTGTATATATACAAAAATTCTTTAATTTTTTTCTAAAAAAAATTGGTATGGAAATCTTAAATATTTAATAATATAGACTTAAAAACCAATTATTCTAAAATAAATACTTAAACTAATTTGAGCTCAAAAAAGAGTACGCCATTTTATTTCTTGGATAAATTTGAATTTATGAGACAAAATTTTTAAAAATCTGTTAAGTACTTTTTGAGAAAAAAAGATTTTTTAAGAACTTTTTGAAAACATTTTTCAAAAAAAATTCAAAACCGACAATTTATATGTATTCAGCGAATACATACATATAACTATAATTTTTGGAAAAAAATTAATGAGCAGTTTTCAAAATATAAATTTTTTAAATTTTTTTCTTAAAAAAAAATTCTAATAAAAAATATTGGTATGTAGTAAATTATATAAATTAGGCTACCTACGCATATATATGTGTGAAATTTCGAAAGAATCGGTTAATCCATTTATGAGATTGATGAAAGCAAAAAAAAAACGGTCATATGGAAACTACCGTTTTTTAGACATTAAACATTTTTTTTAACCATATGATCGGTCGTACCTAAAAAGCTGCACTGATTTTCTTAAATCAAAATCGTTAGAGCCGTTTTGAGAAAAATAGGCTTTAACATAACGGTTATATGGCAGGTACCGTTATTTTTTGAGCTAAAAAACAATTTCAATTCCGCCTCTGTACAATACCTAAAAAACTATGTACCAAGTTTGAAGCAATTCGCCCCATCCTAAATAATATATATAAATAGGTACATATTTTAAATTGAAAAGTAGTTTCAAAATTTGTCTTGAAGTCAGTAGTAGTACCTCAAAGATGAAATTCGTGAGGCTATCGAGGACATAGGGCAGCCACTTTGCGATTTGGTTATGGAAAATTTTATGAAAAGGATATGGTCCTGTAAGCGTGGTCTTGGCGGCCATTTGGCTGATGTTGTGTTCCATTATTAACGGCATACCTTCCTCTTTATAATGAAATAAACATCCGATCATTTATCTCCAAAAATGCCATTTTTCTTTGAATATCAAAATAACACCTCTTATTGGAAAACCCTTTATAAAAAAAAACCATAACTTTTGTCGGCCATTAAATTCAAATGCATATATATTAAGCGTATGCAAAAATCCAGAAAAAAAAGTAAATTATCATGAATTTAAATGTCAGTGATAGAATATAAAATTCAAGATTAGTCTATTCTATTACAAAAAAAAAAAACAGTTTTTATTATTTCTCAAAAAAATGTTTTTCTTAATGAACCACCCTAATATGTACCTATGCCTTCAGCTATATGTTAGAAAGCACTGTTTGTATTTGGATTTAAATCAGTGAGTAAGTTTTTGCACTATTCCAAATAAGTGTAATAAATTTGCATATCCTTACATACTAAAGTGCATAAAACACATACATAATATACAAATGTATGAATGTATGTACCAACAAAAAGTTACTACTGGTTATTAGGACACGTCAATTAATATTTATTATTACACTCGGTTGCGGCTCTTTCCACACATTCAAACTTAAATAAATTCAATTACTTATAGTAAAATCACTCCTAGTTTTCCTGCCAGAAAGGATTATTCCATCGTTCGTTCACAATGAACACACACATCCATAAATACTTCAAGAACTATACACACAGAACGTTATATACATATGTATGTGGTATATGTACATACCTATGTATATCCAGAGAAAACAAAGAAAGAATGATTGGAAAAATTTACCAGTTTTCCGGCGGCATCAGATAAATTACCCATAAACCGGATAACAAACTACAATGTTAGTCCTTCAACAGGTCCTTAGATACCCATTGATTAGTTTACCACCATGGCTGTTTTATATGATGGTCAGAGCTTTTTCCCAATATGTTAAATGACCATGAGAAAGTGGGCGTAAGGCCAGGCAGACTTTAGTATGCGATGTTAGAGGTTTAGTAGAACTATATGCTGTCGTCATAGTTATCCTTAATCCAATGGATATACATGAAAAATATATGGAGTGACTTTATCAGTTTTTTCCACCTCGATTTTTTTGTTCTTGTTTGGTAGGAATGGGATTTCTGTTAAATCGATTTGTTATATTGTTTCTACGTGTTTGTATTTTTTGCCCTCAATTATTCATGGAAATTTGTTTGCTCTAACATTGAAATAAATAGATCTTTCGTTGAATTTAAAATTCGAGCAAATATGAACTTGAAAAACCTGAAAGAAAACACTTGAATTTCAACTATGTTTACTTTAAATTTGGAATGCTTGCGTGTGTGTTTTGCACTATTGACTGAATCTGTGAATGATACATAAGTGTTTTTAAAACTTGTTCGGTGGCTTATACAGTATATGGCCAATTTTTCAGTTAAGCAATCAGTTAGTACTTAACCTGACAGATGTGGTAAATATTTATTTTTCAAAACTCAGGTAAAACTTATTTCGTAGAAATAAGAAAGAAAATAAAGTTATCTGCTCATTTCAGATCGAGATAGTTAATCTTAGTGATAAATACTTGCCAACAAAAAATGGTTTAATAATAAAGTCAACTCCGCTTATTTAAAGGTAACATTACTGAAAATATTATTCTAACTTATTTAACTAAAAATGACTGTGAATTGAAACAAAAAAATTAATTTAGAGGGAAATCATTGAATAACACTGAAACGGCTTCTTGTAATAGAAATAAAGCAACCGTCGTACTTCACCTTAGATGACATTTCACTATGACTTTCCTGTCAATTTTAACAGCAATATATTACAATTATACAATATACTAATTGTACTTTGAAATTTTCACTATTTCTTTGGTTTACTATTGCGAGCCTTTCCAAAGTCGAAGGATTTTGACGATCTTGAAGCTGTTAACAATTGGATTTTCAGGTTGGATAAGACAAATTATTTTCAGTTATCATGAATGGTGCCATGGTGACGTTTTATCCATTGTCCGGAGTTACCTGAGGAGAAAATACGAATAAAGTGAAAAATATTCCGTTGAAATTGCCGTTTCGATTTAAGCGGAGTTGACTATAATGTTTTCAAGAAAAAAAAAAACAAAAAACAATTTATATAATATGTGTATAAAATGTAGGTATAGAAATAACAGAAAATAGATATTGAAAATAAACAAGCTAGAAAAACTTGCAACGTTCACATTCAGAGAACCAAATATTTAGGCAAAATATACTACAATGTCCCAAAGGTGTTAAAAGCTTTTGGTCATTTGTAAAAAACATTCGAAATTAAACCTCGTCATCGGTTCCAAGGCTCGTCTTCAATGACACACCTTTTGCCAGTTCACGTGAAAAAACCAATTTGCTTGCAGCGCAGTTCGCTGTTAATTCGACGCTGCCAGAAAGTGGTATGACTCCTCCAGTACTTGAGAGTGTAAGCGATCTTAATCATTCTGTTGCTAGAATCCTTAAATGCTTTGATATACACAAATCCGCTGGCCAGGATAGTATCCGATCCATCGGTCTGAAACAGGTGTTCTTTAACACTGTTAAAACCACTGCTTAAGCTGTTCCAACTATCCTACTCTCCTGGTCTCCTCACCAAGTGGATGGAAAACAGCATTTGGTCAGCCTGTCCCTTAAACAGGCGAATCTTCTTCATCCACCAAATGCAGTCCAATTCCACTTACGTCCCTTTTTTCCAAGTTCATGGAAACCAAACGATCAATTATCAGCTTAAGAAATATTTTGAAGAACGAAATCACCGGCAATATGGATTTCGTAGCAATAAGTTCACTGCTGGCACAAATCCTTATGAATAATAGTTCGTTTGTTAAAAAAATAAGAAAACTAATCCTGTACCCATCTTCTGTAACTCAGGCCATAACTTTTCCTCACTTACAACCTCTGAAAAAAAAAAAAATTGGTTTATGTTTTTATTTCTAATGGAAAGCAATAAATTGAAGTATCGTTTTGACATCTTAAAACCAAAACAAATATTTATTTTTATATTTTATATTTTTGTTTCTCGACTATTATTAAATGAAAAATCTTTTTTCTTACAATTTTTTTTTCTTAATTTTTCATTTCATTGGGGGTGGCTGTGGCGCGATAGTTGTGTGCTCGCCTGTCAACCTCGTGGTTGCAGGTTCGATTCCTGCCGTTGTCTATGCATTCTTATAATCCATTAAATACCAATTTTATAAATAAAAATTGTCATAAAATAAGTTGCTTTGCTCATTACATGCTGTTTAGGCATAACACTAACAACATGTGATTGAGTAAACTAGCATACCCATAAAATATGACAACGAAATAAATTAAATAATGCGAATTATAAGGGACATAAATAAATAAGACACGGTAATTCTCTCCGCATTAGTTCAGCCGCCATCCTTGGAGATAAATCTGAGACATCAACCAGCTCAGAACATCGCGCCACACATCTTTCCTATTCTCCTTTCTCTTCTTCCACCGGATGCCCGCGCTGTGTTAAGAAAAACATATAAAGGTTATTCATAATCCCTTGAACGCGTGCAAAGTTATAAAAAAAAAAAAAAATTCATTTGGAAGATATTGCATGAAAAGTCTTTTGCCTCGAGTGGCCGGTCAACGCCGGGGACTTTCTGCTAGTTTCTTTATAAGTGAATTATTGTTTTTATTATTCGGAATATCTTCATTTGGAATTATTTCATTACAACTTTAAATGGTAGGTACTTGGGGCGCCTTTCATAAGGGAGTCCTTTGATTAGAGTCCGACTCGATTAGGGTAAATTCTTTCTAAAACTTGTCTTGTTGATTAGGTGTTCCACTCCGTTTGTTCTTTTAATCAAACATTAAATAATACCTTTCCAGGACAGGTATACAAAGATTTTCAACAGCAAAAAGGACAAATAAAATATACAAAAAAGACTAGGTACCTACCATACATACGTAGGTAGGTACTTAGGGATTTGTAAATTTATTTGCTTTCTGTTACTACCTGCTGCTGCTGCATTCTCGTTTCTGGAAGTTTGTATTTTTTTTTTTTTTTTTTTTTTTGACTTCTATTCTGTTGTAAATCTCTCTCTGGTATGGTATTTTGAATAATTAATTTGCGCTCCTTGACGCAAGCAGATCCAAGATGTAAAGATGTGTACTTAAATTAAAGGTACATAAAAATAGGTACGTACCTGTGTGTATTTTTAAAAGTAGGTACTTGTATACATACATGTACTTGTAGTTAGTACTCAAAGAAATGAGTTTAACATAGGTTCATACACAAATACATATGAAAGAAGGAAGTTTTTATTAGTGAGTTTCCATCAACCAAATGGACAGGGAATGGGAAACAACGCGTTCTGTGGAATTCTAAAACGCAAATTTTACAAAAATATCTACTCCTACCCTACAGGTACGCAAAAAGCAGATGAAGCCTTTTGATTTGTTTCCAAGACGAAGAAAATGTTTGTTGGAATGTTTATTGTTTTTTTTTTTAATTTTTAATTTTTTTTTATTTTATCACATAAAGGCAAATAAAGTTATTTATTGCCGGTGTAAAAGGCATTACATCTCTGGGGAATGTTTTTTTTTACTCCTTAGTTATGATGACAAAGTTCATGGTTTGTATGGTAATTACAACCATGAAATGACTGTGTAATATGTGTAAATTAAAGCACACTTCTGAACAAAGAGTCATAAAATACATTAATTAATTAAGAAGCTTATGATACCTACTTTGTTTGCGTTAATTAAGAATTATTCAAATGTTTATTGGTAGGGACATTTTAGTTTTAAGAGCCTCTTAAAAACACTTTAATCAAAATTCCTATTTTATTGTTCAAATTAATTAAGCTTTTGGTGTAAATGTACAAATATAAACACACATATATAAATTATGTAGTCAGATTTTGTTAGGGCACAAATTATATATTATTAATGCTTAAAGCTGTTTGCAATAGGGTGACGTTTTAAGAGCTTAAAAAAAATCTCCTTATGTACAGCCGTTTCAAAAATCAAGTAACACAGTTTTATATAGGATATAATAATAGATTCTTTTGTTATAGCTTATAGTATACACTTCATATGGGTTACGGTTACTAGTGAATTGCCAATGGGATATTTCATGAAAGAAAAAGTTGTCCTCTGATAGGTGCGTTGTTTCTTTAGCGAAGTTGTTTACTAGTTGTCCTTATAAAATTATCATAAAAACATAACGTATTTGCTTTTTGTATCTATATTTTCAGCACTAGTTTTATTTTTATAGTAGTTATGACTTTACTTAATTAAGGCAAAAAAAATTGGACTTTTTCCCGCTAACATTTCAATTCAATAAGGATTAGTTAAGTAATTTTAGCTTCGATAAGACCTTACCGAAATGTTATACAAGTTAAATATAATAATATATAATAATAATGTTTATTGAACTGATATATATACAATTGGTTTTTAATTCTATTTTACGTTACTTATATTACATTGATGTTTTAATTTGTTTTAGCACTTAAGGGGCTAATATTATACAGGGTGCGCCAGATAAACTTACTTATTTGAAAGGTCAATAAAAACAAAAGTACTTCAATTATTGTTTTATTTATTTTTTTTATTTGAGAATACAATATCCCAATTTTTTTTTCACGCAGTCTTGAAAATGACATTGGATAAATGGCGACCCCCATTGCGCATACACTGATGAAGTCGATTTTTGAAATTCGTCTCCACTCTTTGCAGCATATCAATCGGTATGTTGGCAATGGCGTCGCGGGCAACAAAATAAAATCGCGTTCAGTTAATTCTTGCACAACAGCCAATTTATAGGGATGAAATTGAAGGTCTTCATGGAGAATTCGTCGAACAGTGGTGTCAGAAATTCCCATAGCAGCTGCGTGTTTGCGAGCCGAACGCCGGGGAGAACGCACAACTGACTGCCTCACTCTTTCGATATTTTCCGGAGTTCTGATGGTCCGTTGAAAACCATTTCTGGGTTTAGCGACACTTCCACACTCCCGAAATGAGTTAACCCACGACAGAATCGAATTACGGCCAGGAACGAGTCTGTGAGGAGGAATTTCAAAGGGAGCGCGGAAGGCACGTTGCGTAGCAACAAGTGAGCGACCGTTAGAAAAGAAGCTCTCGACTGCGAAGGCCCGCTGCTCTCTAGACCAGAGCATGATGGCAACTGACTGGAGGGAGAAACAAACTTGGGAACTTCCCCCTCCAGATGCGCCCCCTCTCGCTCCTCTAACCGCCCAAATAACCGCGCAGGAATTTTTTCAAATAAATAAGTTTCTCTGGGGCACCCTGTACATTGTTTTAATTTTTTTTGTTAAAATTATTAAAAAAATTGTCCCTGAATTTCTTGTACTACTTACTAAAACCTGTGTGGATAATCTCGGGTTGTTCAAACCCAGCTGTTTTCTGGTGATGTGGGGGTTAATGTGGCATCTAGCCACGGTGGTAGTTTGACGCTGCATTCTCGTAAAGTTGGATTGCGTCGTCGTCGTTGATATAAATAAGTACTTCGTCTAGTAGCGCTGTCACGTCCAGATATCTTGGCTCGGTGTATCTCTCTTCGCTGGTCATGCTATTCACTATGGTGTTTGGGTGGTTAATTAGGTTACTCGTCAGTCGTTTGGCAGCACTGATCATGTACTTGTCGAGGGGTGTTATTCCGGACGCCTTGAAAAGTCGTTTGTTGCTGAAGTGCTTTTGTCGTCGCTGGTCAAAGTGGAGTCCCGTGCAGATCCGGAGGATTTTCCTCTCAAACATTCTAAGCCTTCCCATGCTGGTTTTGGATACATTAAACCATGCAGGAAAACAATATGTGATAATAAGCCTGAGAAGTTGCTTATAGATAAGCAGTTTCGTCTTCTGGTTGAGTCCATTCCGGTGAAAAGCGAAATTTGCCTTTTTTAGGGTAGCTGTCACGTGCGGGTTGAAACGAAACCTCTCTTCGAAATTGATACCGATATATTTCACAGTTGGTTTGGAACTTCTTTGTGACCCGTCGGGCAGATTGATAATAATACTTCGGCAACTTGTGGCTGACGGCGTGTTCCGATGCCCCGTTGGTCTTCTGAAACAAACCAGCTCGGATTTGGCTGAGTTGACTTTGATGCCCCATTTTGTGTAGAATTCCCACAGGCGTCTCACATGTTCTTTTACTCTTCGGCTGTAGTAACTGGATACATAGATTTGGCATATGTTAGCGAGTCGTCTGCATAGAGCAAATTCATAGAATTGTTTGGTTGGGGCTGATCCGATGTGAAAATGTTGTAGACGTATTGTCCCAGCTTCGATCCTTGGGCAACTCCTGCTCTGATGCTTTTGTTTGTTGACTTGCTGTTTTCTATTTGGACAAAGAACGATCTGGAATTAAGAAAGCTAAAGATTATTTTAATTAGTGTACTTGGAAAATTAAAAATGGTTAGTTTGTGTATAAGCCCCTGTATCCAGATGCTATCGAATGCTTTCTCAATATCCAAGAAGCAGCCAACAGAAAACCTGGTAGTTGTTGAGAGTATTAACAACATCTTTCTGGAATCTCAAGAGTGGATGTTAGGTTGAATGTTGCTCCCGAAATCCGAACTGCATATCTGGAATGATCCGTTTAGCGGTGCAGAATGTCTTCAACCTCCGAAGAATAAGTGCCTCAAGAATTTTGCTGGTGTTGCTTAGCAGAGGTATTGGACGATATCCTGATACGCTACCCCTATCTACTTTCTTCGGTATCGTCACTATCTTCGCTGTCTTCCATCTTTTCGGAGAATAGCAGTTGTTGATGCAGTTGTTGAATAGGATCATGAGAAATAGTATCATTGGGGGAATTTCCCTATGATATAGTTGAAAATCATTACTGGTCCTGAAGATTTCTTGGGTCGTCCACTAACGATTAGCTCGGCGACTTCTTCGGGGTTGGTGAAGCTTCCGATCATCTCTGGATCACTTGCTGGATTTTTATCAGTAAAAGTAGTTATTTCATTGTTCGTCTGCTGCATCTGCTCTATTGTTGAATCCACTTCATGTAATAAGGCAAGGTCGTTGGGCGGGTTTGGTGCGAATTTTTCTTCAAAATATTGGACAAATGCTTCCGCCTTGTCCTCAGTGGTCATGACATCCCCTTGTCTGGTGCTAATTATTTCTGGAATTTGTTGTCTTTTTCCGGTGATTTTGTTGATTTCCTTGAACGCATCGGGCCCAGGTTTGATGGATTGTAGCCTCTTTTGGAACAGGTTGTTATTGAAATTTTGAAGGGCATTTCTTAACATAACTAGCGTACATTGAAGTTCACTCTTCAACATTTGATAGTTGATGCCAATCGTGTTCCAATCCCTTTGATGAATTCTTTGTAGTTGCTTTCTCAATCGCTGCCGATGATTGTAAAGTCGAACAATCCCTTCTAGGAGATGCTGGTATCTGTCCTGCGAGTTCTTCGGTCTATTTTGCTATCCAGAACGTTGGCAATTGTGACCTCCATAGCTTCGATGGCTTTCTCGATTTCGCTGTTAGAGAGGTTTCTGTTGGCATCAGGCATAACTATTTCTTCCTCGATTTCTATTTGAAATCGTCCTATGCCCAGTCGGTTGTAGTTAATGTACTTCTCATTTTGTGGCTGTGTTATACAAGCTAAAACGCTATCTCAGTTATTTCTTCACTCTCTATTAAAAATGAGAACCTTAGCACATTCGTATGAAACATTATGAATTTCCACCCTTAACATCATCTTTGATTTAAATGGAGTAGGAAGATAGCCTTATTTTAATTCTAAAAAATATTGTTAGATTAAATCAAATTTAGAAAGATGTATCAAGGATTTGAGTAACTACAACTACAGGTGAACTTTTTGGAAATAAAGAAATCCTGCATAGAAAGGTTTCTCAGAAGATTTGCAACCTAACACTTACTTATAGAACTCAGAAAGACGCTTCATGTCACTAAAATAGTTGGTAACCTCTTCAGCTAATAAAGATAGGTTTACAATATTGCAAATTAAGTTCAGTCGCTTATATTAAAGGTACACTTGTTCATATAAAACTGTTTTTCCCTTCTCATTAGTGATATCTATTACAGCTTATGATGGGCATATTCGTATGATTTCAATAATCGAGATAGCTGTATTCGAGTGATAGAAATAATCGAATGATCATTCGAATTATGAAAGAGTAAGACAATTTAAAAAGTTTATTCAATTTTTTTAATAGGAATATGTTTCATATTTCGTTTGAATTATGAAAGGTCGCGAAAAGTTATAATGTTAACTAATCATGTTCCAATAGATATTTAAATCTTTATATTAATTAATGTCGGGTGGCAATAGCGCAGTGGCAATGGCGCAGTGGATAAAGTACTAACTTAGACGTGTGTGTTCGATCCCCACGCTAGGCGCATTCTTTTGTATACCTCCAATTTTAATTGGATGCCGCCCATGGGTTAAAATGAGACAGTCAATACCTGGTTCTCAAACTCACTGTGCCAAACTAGTGCCGTGAAGTTCAGGTTGCATTTAAAAGACCTTAGGTCTTACAGGTATATAGTTAAATTGAAAAAAAAAATCTTTTATTCAAAATATATTAAAACAAAATAGTTTAATTAATTTAAGACTAAAAACAATACACATATTCGCTTTTAGTCCAATTTTTTTATTTCAGCTTTTTCTACATTAATTAATAAATATAAATAAAAACTGAATATTATTAAATGTACCAAAACTTTTACATATGTAGCACTGATATCGAATAAAAATTTTTTTTTCAAAACATAAGAAACCAAAACTACTGATTTAGTTTTAAATTGGTATAGAGTTCCCAAAAAACTTAAATTTATTTTTACATATTTTACAATTGACTTCTTTTCCAACAGTATATTTATGAAACAAATTCCATACAATTGATACCACCTTTCCCCCGGATTTCATTTTGATTTGAAGTTTAGTAAATTATATTTATATTTAACAACCATACATTAATAAAATTAAATCGCTTCATGTTGTATGACAAGGTACCATTAATAAGAAAATATGTAAAAAACAATCTTAAACCAAAATGTATACTATACCTATACTAGTGCACAGATTTTTTTTTATCAAAATCGATAGAGCCGTTTTTGATACCGTTAAAATGGTAAGCAAAATTGTATGGACAAGTAGGTGCCGTTAGTTTTGGGGCTAAAAAAAAAAACGATTTGAAAATTCTATTTGAAAATCGCAAGTAAAAATCTCAGATAGACTACCTACCTGGTATCTGCATACAAGAACCCAGTGATTACTATTACTGTTACTAATTCATTTAAAAGAAACAGTGACAGATACACAAAAAATTTGTATGCGAGATTCGAATGATTAGTATTACTATTTCTATTACTGTTTTACTAACTCATTCGAATGATTAATGCTACAGAAACAGATTGGGTAAATAGTCTTCAATTCAAATTTGTACCTACATGTACAGTACACATATAATATACTAGGCACTCACACACCACAATACATCTTGGCTCTTGCTCTTGCCTCGTTACAAATCATGTGCAATTTACACTTATGCTTAAATTGTTGTATAGTGAAGTAGAAATTGAGAGGCCCAATGTATGAATATGAGACATCATTCGGATGATGAATGGAAATAATTCGAATGATTTCCGATGAAGTATCGAGATTTCTCGAGATAATGGAAGAACCGCTTATATCATTCCAATGCGCGGATCATTAATTATAGCTATCTTCCTAGAGAGAACTTTGGTACGAAAAAAACAACATTCATATATACCAATTTAAAGTAAAACTAGGGATGGCATGCACCTGTACTTTGGTATATTTATTGATAAATTCAAGACTTTTCTGTAGAAAAACTATCGAAAATATTTCTGGGGCTCATACCTATGTGTCCCTGCAACACTTTTGCCTCTTTGAACACGATTTTTTGAAAATGGGGAATTTTTCCGCTTTATATGAATTATATTTCCATGTAAACTTCCATTCTTGCATTCTATTTTTACTTGCGATGTAGGTACTATAGGGCAAGTTTTGAATTTGGAAAAAAATCGAACTCAAGATTTTAATCAAAGTTGACATTCGATGATAGAGAACACTAAAGCGGGACCCGCAATTTCGTGTGTCTGTCAGTCTCTCTGTCTGTACAACTCTCTACAGCCTAAACGGCTGAAACGATTTTCTTCAAACTTTTTCATCTTAATTATCTTGAAGACGGCTCTAACGATTTTCATAAAAATTAATGTGTGTACTACTTTATGTATGGTCTACATTTTGGCCAAATTAAATAAAAAAATTTGTGTTTTTAACGACACTTGCCATATAACCAATTTTTGTGCAGGATGTCTATCGATTTTTAAATAAAACTGCATTTCAAAATGTTCGAAAAATAGTTTTTTTTTTTGGATTTAAAAATTGAAAATTCAATATTTTGAAAACGTGTGGGCGATTTTTTCTGAAATATTGTTCTTAAATCTATATTATTATGTATTTAAAATGTTCATTTCAATTTTTTTTTAGAAAAAATTTAAGAATTTTTATATATAAAAAATTAAATAAAAAACGACTTTAAAAATACTTTTAGCCGTTTCCATTAAGAATCTTTTGCATAAAATGTGATCGAACATAGGAGCAACCACGTGCGATCTAGTCATGCATTTTTTTTAATTTATCGCTATACTGCCACTAGTTAGACGGAATTATAATATTTGTTGGTATACCGGCCCTCTAGACCCAGATAAAACTTGAACTAAAAGAACAAAGTTTTATTACTTTTAAATTCCAAACTCTTTACAAATGTGATATAAACTTTTAACTATAAATTCTGCCTCAGCATACATTTTAATTTTGATGAATTTTCCTCACAATATTGTTCATAAACACTTAACCAAATTATTATAAGTATTACAATTTCTTGTTATTGACGTGACAATTACTACTTTAGTATTTACAAGTCAACACTGTCCAAGAAATTAAATTGAGTCTCATACCAAAACGTGTTCTGAGTTAAATAACCAAAACTAGCAATAAAATTGCAAAAAACGAAAATTGTAAATAATACACTTTTTTACCATTTCGTATACAAAATTGTAATTATATTCAAAAGTGTTTTTCACAAAATTTATGGAATACTCTATAAATTTGATTTTATCAGTTCATTTCAGGATTCCATACTACGAATTTGTTTTAGTGAACCACAAGACAGAAAAGGGTTGTTGGTGAAATAGGCTCCAAGTGCACTATAATGCTGCAAAGTTCGACTGCCTGTGAAACAGGTAATAACTATTTTAATTGATGATATTTTCCTTTGGGAAATGAATTGCCTTGATATATCCTTTTAAGCGTATATTTTAAGGAAGTTAATGTTCTTTTTGAAATATTTAGTTTTTCTTTCCAAGAAGCAGACAGTCGTTCTCGAATTCTTCCTAGTAATTGTGCTTTTGCAAAACGTATTGCACTTTGCCAAGCAAATCCTTGAATTCATATTAAGTAAAACGTAATTTTCCTGAAAAAGATAGATATCAATGTCCTTGCTGTAAAATAATATATAAAGGATGATATGGGAAGAGAATAATATTTTGCACAATGTCACAATCCTTCCACATATACATACACAGAGCCGCATATGCGAATACAATGGCCAAATCTAGGGCATGTACCTACTCCAATATACTACCCAAAAGGATATGAAATGCATGTTCAAACAATATACTCAACTCATCCTTGTAGAAGGGTACTTTATTCAAAATCTGGCACAATCTTGCACTCGTTTTGTTTGTTTGTAGAATGATTTTTAAGGATTTTATTTTTTTTTTGCATTTTTTGTTTTCATTTAGGGGAAATACTCTCTACTACATTTATATATTGCATGCAAGCGAATAGCGACTCAACGTCCCACACTGTTTTAACTGCTTCACAAAATTTAGCACTTTTGAAATGTTCATCGTTGATGCTGATTTCGCTGAATGGAAAACTTCAAGTGCGGTAAAAGTAGTGTTGTTTAAATGAAAGAACTCGGGAAATAGCTCTAGCGGCAGTGTGCAAACAAGAGTACCTAATAAAAGTATACGTGCGTGCACATTTTATTTCATTCTGGAATATTACATGCGAGGACAAAGATGACGACGACAATAATAACCGTATTTTTGCGTATCGTGATTCTTTTCATAGATAAGTTATATGGGATGGAATGATGATGAAGTTAGGGGAGAACATTTAGCAGGTGCGGATCTTGATATTGGCTATATGGGCTATAATTTACTCTATAAGCTTGCAGTATTATTAACTGGGCTGCTTCTAATCGATGAAGTTCGTAAAAATATCAGCAAGTCATCTATTTCGTATGTGCTGGCCCCAGAAACTGTCTTTCAAAATGTAACCTCTAAAATTTGTTATTCAGAACTTTACCCGACCAGTAGCCCTTAAACTTTCAATCGACATATTTGATAGACACAAATCCACTGACCAAAATAGTGTCCCTCACATCGTTCTGAAGAGCTTTACCGCTTTTCCAACTGCCCTACACTACTGGCCCCTGTCCGAATGGACGAAAAACAGCATTTGTCTAGCCTATCCCTAAAAAGTCGAATCTTTTCCACAATTGCTCTTAGACTTCCGTCCCTTCTTTCTAAATTCAGAGAAACGCTGATCAATTATCTGCTTAAGATATATCTTAAAAACCGTATGACGGCAATATGGCTTTTGTAGCATTAGGTCCACCGTTAATGAGATGCACAGATGCACAAATTTTAACATCGTTTTATAGGAAATAATGTTATTGCGCTTGATATTTCAAAAGCATTTAATAGCGTGTTGCATCAATTTCTCGCATCTAAAATGCGTGAATTTGGTATCGATGAATCTCTTCTTCGTTGGATTTCAAATTGCTTTTCGAACAGTTCAATACAAGTTGTATTAAATAAATATAAAGTTCATTCCATTAAATATAGATTTAAAAAAATGAGTTGGGACTTAAGTCCTGGCTAGTGGCTATGAGGCTAGATGCCAATTACTTGAAATAAAGCACTTATAATCAAGAAGAAACATTCATAGTGTAATGCTGATTAGAGACTTACTATGCTACCATATTAAATGTCCATCGCTTCTTGCTTTAGTACCTGTCTATGTTCCCGCCAGTCTTATGAGAGCTCGAGAATTCTTATTTCAAAGAACTCTATCGAGAAACTTTATCAAGGTCCATTGTATATTTCAATGAAGTCTACTAACATTGATTTTCTTAATATTAATCGTAATAAATTTAAAATCGAATTATTGCATTTACTCACTATTTAACTTAATCCCTTGGATTGCTAATATCAGTTAGATGTAATATTGCTTGTATAAATAAATAATCTATAAAGTCTACATTCATCCATTCATCGGGGGTGGCCGTGGCGGGATAGTTATGTGTTAGCCTGTCAACCCCATGGTCACAGGTTCGATCCCTGCCGTAGTCTATTTCCTCTAATTTTTCCATTAAAAACCAATTCTAAAATAAATGTCATACGAGTTGCTGGTTTACTCATTACTGTTTAGGCATAGCACTAACAACATGTGATTGAGTAAAACTTGTATACCGTTAAAATATGACAACGAATAAAAAAATAATGCGAATTATAAGGGACATAGATAAATAAGACACGGAAATTTCTCCGCATTAGTTCAGCCGCCATCCCTGGATATAAAAATCTGAGACAACAACCACCTACAGTCTCAGAACATCGCGCCACAAATATTTGCTATACTTCTTTCTCTTCCTTAACATTATGCCCGCGCTGTGTTCAAACATTTAAAGGGTAGTATAATCACTTGAGCGCGTGTAGATTATAAAAAACAAAAAAACAATGCATGAGTATAATTTTCACAGCTTCGCAGGTGCTTCCAAAACCAACTCGTTGATACCTCCTCAATGTTGCATGTCATTCATTATTATTTTATCGCTATTTTTAACTATAAGCAATTTTCTAGCGAAATAGGCAGCTCAATTCCTCTCCATAACTTTGCCAAGTATAGAGATTTTTTCTTTAGTTGAACAACACGAATGTGGAATACTTTATCAGGATCTATTTCCCCCGCACATTTTGATATTCAGAACTTCAAAACTGATGTGAATCGGTATCATCTTTAAAATCACTCTGTACTTGCCTTCATTCACACTTTTCTAAATCATTTTCAGAGTAGTCAAGACCCCTTTAGTTCGCGTATAATACGAGTATATTATAAGAAGCAATTATTTCTGAAATGAAACAATACATTTTGCACGATCTTTTAAGCTTTCGTTGTAAGTCTCTCATTTCTCCTACACAACACGGCTTTCAGAAATGTAAGTCTGAAACCACTAACCTAGTTGACTTCGTGTCTTTTTCCCTCTTTGCCGTAGAGATTTTAGTAAGGCCTTTGACAAAGTTTCCCAGAGACTTATACCTTTCAACCTATCCACCGTAGGCTTTAAATCTATCCTATTGAAATGGATGCTACATCGTTTCGCTTCAGATTTGCCCTCCCCAGTCCTTTTCTAGCTAAATCTGGCGTTCCCCATGGCAGGCACTTAGGCCCTTTCTTTTTCATTCTTACCATTAACTATATCGAAATGGTTATTACACATTCTCATATCCGTCTGTACGCCAACAATAAACCAATACATATAATCTCTAGAGCAGTTCAAATATTATAAATTATGTTAAATATATTGGCGCAAAATCTTAAAAGATTTAGTTAAATGTTAAAGCCACTATTAGCAATTTACTAAGCTAAAAAGATGATTTTGCTAATTTTAAACGATTTTAACATTTTGCTGAAGTTAAAATCACGAAATGGCTACTTTAACTTTTAGCAATTTGCTAAATCCATTTTCGCATCTGATAGTATATCGGCGATGGGCCCGAGGGTTCCAGGTGCGAGTCCTGCTAGTGCACAATTTTTTTGTTTTGTAAATAATGAAGTTGAACGAATGAATGAATATTACTATGGGGTTGTTGCACTGCGACCTTGAGATCTATTGTGCCCCCGTCAAAAGCTGGGTGAGGATAGCTCACTTTACAGCTCTTCCACCAAATTTATTTCCTTCATGAATTTGAGTATTTGAAGTATTTTTAGAGATGGTAAGTCACTCTCTTCCACCTGGTATCGTCCAAGGTGTTTTTCCTTTGATGAACAAGTGCATCACAATTGCCCAGAATATGATCCGGCGTTTCCTCTTTTATATCACAGAACCTGCATGTGGCACTACTTACTAAGCCAAGGATGTTTAGATGTCTTTTTAGTCTACAGTGTCCCGTAAGGAGACCCGTTATTATTCTGAGGTTGTTCCTGCTTAAGGCTATGCAGTCTGTGAAACGTTTTTGATTATAATTCCCAAGTAGTAGTTTCGACTGTCTCAGTTTGGGGAGCTTTATCCAATTGTTGGATCTTATGGCCTCCTCTTCTTTTTTGATTTTATTTCTAATCACATTTTCTCCTATTCCGCAGTATGGTTCAGGCCCCACTAAGAGAGTCGATGCACCTATTTTTGCTAAGGAGTCTGCCTCGTCATTGCCCTGGATACCTACGTGGCCAGGTACCCAATGAAGTGTGACATTATTATTTTTGCCGAGTTCGTTTAACCTGTCTACACATTCCCATACCAGTTTAGAACTGATAGAGTATGAGCTCAAAGCTTTGAGTGCGGCTGGGCTATCTGACTGGATGGCAATGTTTTGTTTATTGTAATTTCTTTCGAGGTTACGATCTGCACATTTTCCTATAGCTTGTACTTCAGCTTGGAAAATACTAGTAGACTGTCCCATCGGTATAGAAAGTTTGGTTCTTTGCCCAAATATTCCTGCACTAGTCCCTTCCGATGTTCTCGATCCATCAGTGTACCACTTGATGGTGTTTGTTTTCAGAGTGTAGTTAACGGTTTCCCCTACCTACTTTTTCTTGCTACTTAACTTCGTTTGAAAGTTTTTCTCGAAATTATATTTTTTAATCATACCATCTCTTGGAATGTCAATAAGGTCTGTTTCTGAAGACTTCCGAATGTTGTCTCTTTCCCTGAGACCTATACATTTGCCAGTCCCAGTTCCCTCTTTGGCAAATCTCATAATGGCTCCCTTTGCAGCACTTTCAATAACCTCGTGTATTGGAGACAGATGGAGTATAAACTCCATAGCTGATGTAGGGCAGGTTCTCATTGCTCCTGTTATGACGAAGCATGCGAGCATTTGTACCTTCTCTAGGGATTTGCTAGTAGTTAATAGTTCGGTTCGTTTGTGCCATGCGACCGCACCATAGGTAATGATGGGTCTTACCATCATGGTGTACATCCATCTAAGGATTTTCGGCTTGCAACCCCAAGATTTGCATGCATTATATCATATAATTAGGACCTTTGTGGCTTTCCCGACGGTTGATTCTACATGTTTGTTCCAGAGGAGTTTACTATCTAGTATGATACCTAGGTATTTTACCTCCCTCTTAGTTTCTATTACTTCGCCAGCTACCCGGATAGGTTTCATGTGTGGTAGAAGTCTTTTCTTGGTAAATGGTATAATCGTGGTTTTTGTAGGGTTGATATTTAGTCCTACAGAAAGACACCATTTCCTTGTGATTGTTAATCCTCGTTCGATTATATCACATAAAGTTTCTTCAAACTTCCCTAGGGCTGTAATAACTATATCATCGGCAAATCCAATACTGTGCATACCTTGGGAGTTCAGATTTTCTAGCAATTCGTCAACTACAAGACTCCACAGCAAGGGTGATAATACTCCTCCCTGAGGACATCCTCTTGTGGTGCTTATGCTCTGAACCGTAGTTCCTAATCCATCTGGTTAAGCTGATAGGTACACACTTCCTAACAAGACCTTTGTTGACTGCATCATGGGAGGTGTTTTCAAAAGCACCTTCTATATCTAGGAAGGCCGCTAATGCCGTTTCCTTTGCATTTAAAGCTTTTTGTAAGGTGTTAGTGAGCACGTATAGGGCGGTTTCTGTAGATCTACCCGCTCTATAGGCATGTTGTTGTTGATTGAGAGGCCGTTTAACTAAAACTTCCGATCTTATGAAGTTGTCTATTATTTTCTCTAAAGTTTTCAGTATGAAGGATATTAAGCTTATTGGCCTGGAAGACTTTGGATGGGGTTGTATCCTTTTTTCCAATTTTTGGAATAAAGAGTACGTTAGCTCTTCTCCACAGGCATGTTATGTACCCAAGAGCAATGCTACTTCTGAGAATACTAATAAGTTAGGGCATTAGATCTTCTTTGCCCTTTTGCAAAAGGGCTGGGAAGATACCATCAACCCCTGGTGACTTAAGGGGTTGAAAGGTGCTAATGGCCCACTCAATACTTTTTCCTGAGCATATGGTTGCTGCAGTCTTCCAGTCTTCTTTGTTCGGTTTGAGAGGTATTCTCTCTATTGAGTTTTCTACCATTGGTAGACTGCCTGGAAAATGCGTGTTGAGTAACAGAGTCGCCCTCTGCTCTTCATTTTCTGTAAAGCTCCCATAATTATAGCTAAGCGCTAATGATGTTACTGTCTTCTCTTTTGCAAGCATTTTGTGTAGTCTTGCCGCAGCAGGGGTTGAGGAAATCCCCTAACATAATGAAGTTAAAATGATAAAAATAGAAATATCACATGTTTTGTTTTAATCAACATATAATTAATTTACAACATTACAACAATAATTGTGTTCATCAAAATTCAAACCCTACAAATGCTCAGCTTTCTGCTTACAATATTTACTAGCTTAGAAAAGGTTTAAATATTTTGAAATAGTTATTAAATCAATAAGTACTTAGGAAATTGCTAATTAGTAAAATGCTACGCCCTTAACAATAGGTTGTTTAAAATTTTGCGCCATTATTTTTTAGCACCTCCTTCTCGGCCCCGCGATACGCGCCTGTGTACATAATTTGTATTTTTTTTTTTTTTATAATATGTATTATTTTTATAATTTGTATTATAGAAAATATAATATTTTAAGTATACTCATGTTTCGTATGTACATATCTATACAAAAAAGGACACACAAAAATTGTCACATTCTCATTAGTACACATAGAGCGTGTGTTATGTTGTGATGCACTTTTTGTGACAAAACATGTGATATTAGAAAAGAAGTACCCTTGCTGAGCTGATGTATCATCATTTAAAGTGATGTTGACATACATTTACTTGCCACAAAAAAAAATGTAAAAAAAATAAATGGTGTGACTATACCAACTCATGATATCCTTTTGACACTTGAGCTGTGATTAATTTTTGTATGTGTATTTACCTACTCCTTTAAATCGTCCGTCCTTCGTGTCGCCGTTTCGTCGTCGCGTCATATCGGTCGTTCGGTGGTCCGTATAATTGTATAGAATGCATTCACACAAAAGGAGTACGCGTGTGAAAAGAAACTCTTCAGATCCATTCACTTCATCTCGGGGCTTTACTTGCTTTGAATTTTTTTTTTTTAAACTCATTTCCACTTGGTCGTCTTGCATATGGAAAAGGGACACTTGAAAAGTTAGTCTTGCAGCAGATATTCTATTTAAAATCAATGAGATGGAATAGCATGCAGTACTTTGTTCACTGAGGGTACCTATTATTTACATTTCTATGATAACTATCTATGTGTGTGTAGATATAGAAAAGCGACCTTATACGTTAGGTATGCATACAACTCTTGGTCATTAAAACAAGAAATAACAATCAAGAAAAATATACATACACACTTCTTGGAATATTTGATTTTCCAACTAAAAGAACAATATGTATTTTCCTTAGAGATTACATGAAAACCTGAAAAGGATGTGTGGGAAAAATCAATTCGAATTTGGTTTGCTTTGAGAATCAAGGGCAAAGGGCATCAATGCACGCTAGCTCGTAAAAATCAATGTTTTCGACAGGGAAACTAATCGATATTTTGTTGATGGTGCGGAGGAAGGACCTTTTCTTTTGCGCGTTTAATGAGTTGCTAGGGAAACTTGAAAAAAGAATAACAAACAAGTGATTCCACTTTTGGTTAAGCCGGTTTTTTGTGGTCGAACAATTGTAAATCATTGCACTCCGAAAAAAACCTCGTAAACATCGCTATCTATAAACAAATGGTTTCTTGAAATATTTATTGCTTTTGACAAGAATTATGAAATCGGAGGTTTTTAGAGAAGAAGGAAATGACATGGAGTAACTCCGAAATTCCAAACAAGAAACAACATAGGATGTTTTTTTGGCGGAGGGAGTTTAGGGAATTATGTTTGGGTTATTGCGTGTTTTTTTAAAATGAATTGAATTTTAATTTTTACAAAAAATGATTGTGCCTACAAATTAATAGCAAAATATCATAGTTTTAAAACTGTACTATAATAGTGGGTTGGTGATATTTGCTGCAAAAACATAATCCACAGGTGAAAATGGAGGAAAGACAAAATACCCAAGCGAAAATCTCACAAAAAAAATACTCAAGTGAAAATCCCAAAATAAGCAGTGTAAGTAGTGCGCGTTTTTATTCTTTGATTCACTACTTGCACTGCTTATTTGGGGTCAAGTTTAACAACATTTATTCCTTACATGTAATAAATATATGATACTTGTCTTCATCCTTCTTTTTTGATAAAATAAAAACACATTGCTTTCTAATCCGTTTTACTTTTATTAAGCAAACAAAAAACCTGGGCCCTTCTTCTGTGACTCAGGCGATAACTTTTCCTCGCTTAACGCCTCTGAAAAAATAACTATTTTATTAACTGAATCGCTCTAAGCCAAAAAAATAAAGTAGATTTTGTCCATAAGGCTTCTTTCCCATGGGGGTTTCGTCTTGTTGGGTATAATTTTTTTTGGGATTTCGTCCGATGGAGATTTTATTTTTTGGGGATTTTAGGTGGCTCCCTATAATAGTTGGTACATTTTTTGAAATTTGCGGATATGAAAACGGACTTCACATAATCATCATTTTTCTTGAAGAGATATTACAAATAAAAAACCGGTCAAATAAATATGCTCTAGTGACGTTGGTACTTCAGTAATTTGAAACAAGCTTAACAAAAACGACTTTTTAAATGACTGAGATTATTCCAGAATAAATCATTTTATTGCTATGATGTCATAAACAAAATCATTATTACTCATCTAATGAAGAAAATCATAAGGTCTTTTCTGAAATTTTTTTTTTTGAAAACTATCAATATTTCGAAAACAACTCAATACACTTTTTCGAAACTTCGTCTTTAGTAATTCTCTGACATTATCTTGAACAGTTACAAAAAAAACTATTTTCCTACAATAAACAAAACGGTGCATCCCATACAAATGTTAAACAAATTTATTTCTTATATAATGCTCCAAGGATGTTGATAAATAAATATCACCACTGGATCGCACGAACTTGCCCTTATGTTCGATCACATCGTATGCAAAAGATTTCTATTAAAAATCTAAATATATTTTTAAAGTCGTTTTTTACTTAATTTTTTATATATACAAAGTTTCGTTAATTTTTTTCTAAAAAAAAATTGGTTTGACAATCTTAAATAAAGGGTCCGCCAAATACCTTTTTTTTTTTTGAAAATGCTATAAAAAAAACTACTGAAATATTCAGTTTCAATTCTCAAATTTCTTTTTTTATTTGAAAGTACAATCCTTCCGATTAATAATGGAAAATAATTTCATTCAAATGGCTGCCTCGGCTGGCCATGCCTACACGATCGGTCCAATTTTTAAGCACATTATTGATTGTATGCAGCTGTATTTCACCAATGGCTTCACGAATATTGTCCTTTAAAGCGTCAATTGTCTCTGGCTTGTCGGCGTAACACTTATCGTTTACGGCACCCCACAAATAATAGTCCAACGGTGTCAAATCGCAGATCCGAGGTGGCCAAACGACATCAGCTCTGCGACTGATAATGCGATCTTCAAAAACAGGGCGCAAAACATCGAGTGTAGCTTCGGCTGTGTGGCACGTAACGCCATCCTGTTGAAATCAAATATTGCCAATATCCTCCTCTTCAATTTTTGTGAACAAAAATTCGTTCAACATGGCCCGATAACGATCGCCATTGACTGTAACGGCCTCTCCTTGCTCATTTTCGAAGAAAAATGGCCCAATTATGCCTCTGGACCAAAATCCGCACCAAACAGTGACTCGTTTTGGGTGTATCGGCTTTTCAATGTATGCGTGCGGGTTTTCTGTGCCCCAAATGCGACAATTTTGCTTGTTTACATTCCCGCCAAGATCAAAATGAGCTTCATCTGAAAAGATGATTTTTTTGGCAAAATCGGCATCTTCTCTAAGTCGATCGCAGGCCCACTTAGCGAGGCGAAAACGAATTGGATGGTCAGTTGGCTTCAACTCCTGAACCAATTGGAGTTTGTATGGCGTCATACCAAGGTCTTTATGCAAAATTCGTCTCAATGATGTCTCCAAAATGTTCAATTGTTGAGAACGACGGTGAATTGATGTTGATGGCGCTTCACGCACACTTTCTGCCACAGCAGCAATATTCTCGGGTGAACGAACTGTTTTTGGCTTTTCGAGCTTTGGTTTATCGATGAGGATGCCAATTTCTTTCACTTTTTTCACAAGATAACGAACATACGGAGCTGACGGTGCTTCTCTTCTTCCAAAATCCGTACGCAATTTTCGCACACATTCTGCAACATTGCCATGATTTTCAAAGTAATGTCGCAATATTTCCCAGCGTTGTTCAAGCGTATACACAACCATATTCGTTCAGCGGAAGGGCAAAACTAATTAACTGTCAAATCAGACATGAGCTAAGTGTCACCATTCACGAAATAAGCACGTTAGATGGCGGACCCTTTATTTAATAATATAAACTTAAAACAAACGATTAAATCGGCTTAATCAAAGAAAATATAATTCAAAATTCTGAAATAAATACTTAAACCAATTTGAGCTCAAAAAAAGTACGCCATTTTATGTCTTGTATAAATTTGAGTCTATAAGAACAAAATTTTAAAAATCTGTGGAGCGGTTTTTGAGAAAAAAAAAGTTTTTTTTAAAAACTTTTTGAAAAAAAATAAGAAAAAAATAAAAAACGCCAAGTCATAGGTATTCAGCAAATACATATAACTATAATTTAAAAAAATTATTGATTAAAAAATATAAAAATTATTGATTAAAAAAGATAAATTAATTTTTTTAAAATGCTTTTAAAAATACAAAAAAAATATTAATTAAAAATATTGGTACATAGTATACATTGGGCAACGTTAACCTATATATGTGTGAAATTTCGAAAGAATCGGTCGAGCCATTTATGAGATAGTCGAAATAAAAGAAAACTGTCCGATAGAAAGTACAGTTTTATTAATTTTTTGAAATGTCTTTTCAATCATATGATCGGTCGTACCTAAAAAGCTGCACTGATTTTTTAAAAATCAAAATCGTTATAGCCGTTTCCGAGAAAAATAGACTCTAACGTAATGGTTATATGGCAGGTACCGTTATTTTTTGAGCTAAAAAAATTCAATTTCCCCTCTGTGCAATACCTAAAAAACTCTATATAGCAAGTTTTGAAGCAAGTCTATACATACATACGGACTGAAAGACTGACAGACTGACAGACATACAGACGGACAGAATTTTTAGACCATTTTTTTTCGTCTTCGTTATCTCGAAACTTGCTTTCTATTACCTATAATCTCAAGTTAAAATGTGTGTGTTCTTAAATTAGACCTGTCCATTTTTAAGCAAACAAAAAAATATTTTACTTAGTTACTCGTACTTATTATCGTTACTTCCCATAGAACCAGTTTTCATTTTTTCGATTTTCTGACTATTGGATGAACTGATTAAAATTATTTTTATACAAAAATGCTCCTTAAATGTGTTCATAATACTCAACTTTTAAAAAAAATGGGGTTTCGATTACAAAAAAAAAATAAATACTAAATAAATAATAAATAAAATAATTTTTTTTTGTAAAATCGATTTCTCAAAAATCAGTCACTGATTTTTTTTGAAATTGTAATTGAATGTGTATGTTAATAATTACTTTAAAATGGTGTTTCAATTTTTTTTAAATGTTTTTAAAAACTTATAAATAAAAAATATATTTTTTTAAAAACCGCTCCAACTATTTTTGATTTTTTTTTGTATATTCATATTTATCCAACAATTCAAATGACATCTTTTTTTCCTCAAACTTTAACAACTAAGCAACTAAAAAGATTTTATTATTGGTATCAGCCAATTATTTCTAGGTAACTAAATATATTTCATTTTTACAAATTTTGATCGAAATCCGTCGAGTCGTTTATGAGAAATTTGAAAATAAAAAAAAGTTGTACCTATATCAGGTACTGTTAATAACAAAATAATATGTAAAACAATATTTTTGAACCAAACTGTATAATGTAGGTACTACGTTAGGGCCGTTTCCGAGATGATTAAGAGCTTGGTTTTTGAAAATTCAAAAAAACACAGAAACTTATAAAAAGTGATTGAAATTTTTATTTGGATCGATAAATCAATTTCTGCCATTTACTTTTTAAAAATAATTTCACTTAAATGTTGCCCGCGGCTGCGCTTCAGGTGGTCCATTCTGAAGGTCCAATTTTGGCAAACTTTTTCACACATTTCGGCCGGAATCTCACCAATGACGCGTTCAATGTTGGCTTCCAAGGCAGCAATCGTGTTTGGCTTGTCCCCATAGACAATAGACTTAACATAGCCCCACAAAAAATAGTCTAACGGGGTCAAATCACATGATCTTGGTGGCCAATTGACTGCGCCAAAACGTGAGATCAACTGCTCACCAAATTCGCCTCTCAATTGATGCATGGTTTCGCGTGCAGTGTGGCATGTGGCACCGTCCTGTTGGAACCACATGTCGACCGAGTTCAATTCTTGCATTTTCGGCAAAAAAAAATCTGTTATCATCGAACGGTACCTTTCTCCATTGACCGTAACCCTGCGGCCTTCATCGTCTTTGAAGAAGTACGGCCCAATGATGCCGCCTGCCCATAAACCGCACCAAACAGTGCATTTTTCGGGATGCATTGGTAGCTGCTGAATTGCCTCTGGCTGCTCTTCACTCCAAATACGGCAATTCTGCTTATTCACGTATCCATTTAGCCAAAAATGAGCCTCGTCGCTGAAGACAATTTTGCAAAAACACATTTTTCACAGAGCACGAATTTTGATAATAAATTTCAATAATTTGCAAACGTTGTTCAGGCGTAAGTCTATTCATGATGAAATGGCAAACAATACTGAATCGAAATGTCAAATGTTCGTGGAATTTGTCATGTGTGATCTGTCAAAAATATAAACGTCAAAAACCAAGTAGCAAAAAAATCACCCGTTATATATAGAAATTCTACCCAAAATTAACGGTACTTGACTGTTATTTTAAGGGCTAAAAAACACAATTCAAAAATCTATTTCAGACAATCACCTTAAACGCTTTAGTACCAAGTTTGAAGCAAATCACTTCAGTCATTTAGGCTGATCGGTTTAGGTTGATCGATCTACGGACAGACAGACTGACAGACATACAGACGGAATTGCATAATGCACTTTTTTTGGAATGCTCTATCATTGTAATGTCGTATGATTAAAATCTCGAGTTCGATTTAGTTTTTCAAATGCAAAACTTATATTGCAAGTAAAAATATCCCAAAATTTTTCACTGTGTACTGTTACATATGTATATACATACATATATACCAACGAAGAATTTTCTTTATTTTATTTTGTCTTGTTTTTTTTATTTGATGATGCATGTATGTGTAGATATTTTTTTTGTTTTTTTTTTTTTTGCTAAAATGGGAACACTAAAAGTGAGCCTCACATTTGGTGAATAGTTACATCAAACGTAACAAAAAATATATTCGCAGTCATCGTTGCCGTCATCGTCAATATATAGTTTTCGTCGTGTCGTCCTTAGCAACCCTACTAACGAAAACAAAAGGTTTTCACTCTTTAGTAGTCCTTTTTCCATAGTTCGAAATTTGTGTTTGTTGTAAATTTCCATTTTAAAAGTTGATTGCTTAAAGTGTGTTGTGTTGTAAGAGGCGTTCGTTTGCCATTGCCAGTGCATAAATGTTTAAGTGACGAATTTCTTGAGTTAACTATGTTCCCCCAACGTCAACGATGGTGCTCAGTCTTGGTAAGGTTTCCATTTCTATTCATTCTGCTGAACGTCTTCTTTGCAATGTCTTGCACTTGATATGCTTTGAATGCTTTCTCCATCTACATCATCATCAACTAATAACATACATAACTGCTATCATACATATATCTATGCGAGTACCTACCTACCTAGACACTTAAGCAAGCATGTTGCACTTTAACTTAAACATTACGTGCGTCGGTCGTCAGTCTATGTCGTATAACCGGAGATGGAGTCGGAGCCTCATAGACTGTTTAGGGTTGTGTAACTGTAAAAATTCTAAGAAGCTACTGATTGGATTTATATACGGTTCACGAAATAAGCTTAGACCAGGTTGTCTGTCAGTCTTGTAATGTGTGCATTATTTTTTCTCTATTTGTGCGCTCTGAAGAGTCATCAGAGTCAATTGTGGCAAAACGAGCGAAAGAACCTTTACACGAGTTTTTAACTTTTGTTTTTATAAGTAGTTATGTATCTATTATGTTTAAATTTTTTTCTTGTGATAAACAAAGGTAAGGTAACTAGGTATCTAGTATGAATAAGAGCTATTTATGCATTCGTAAAAAAATCTAATAAATAAAATATATCTACATACGTCACAAAATAGAATTTGTAGTTTTACAAGTATATGATATATATATATAATTATATGAAACAAATTTTGGTTGATTTTAATTATAGCAGATTTGAACAAATTGCAATTATTTGGAAGCTGTGTTGACGGTTGACGCGTTGACGCGTTGACTATATGATGGTCAATTCTGTTGCAAGGTAGTGACACGGTTTTAAAAATCACTGCGTTGCTTCGTTTCTATTCAAAGATTTGTTGGCACGGCAGAAAAGTATGACGTGTCAACACTAAGTCATGGACCTAAAATAATTGATCTATTCGGACACATTAAATCGAAACTACTTAGAATCAGCGCTGCCAAAGTGAGTACTAAGGGAGTTTTCGTACTCCCCTGCCATTCACTGTACTCCCGCACTCTCCTCGAAAATATCCAAAATTTTCGCAAACATTCATTAAAGATGGCATTCCGATTTCATCGGATGCGTTCAACCCTGAAGTAGTGTGAGGTTATTCATTCATATTTTTATAAAAGAATGAGTAAACACGTCTGCTAAGTGTCAGCCTGTAGTTTCTGTTGGCATAAAAAATCGAAAATCTACTAATATTTCTTTTTTTTTTTTTTCAAAAATATGCGGGAAAAATCTAGCCACCGAAATGAATGACAAGTTTTCATTTCAGTCAGTTTCGTTTGGGAAAATCGTATGTGAGTCGTTCTCCAGTTGCTCTTATACAAATATTTCCGAATCTTTTAACAGGTAATGATGTTGAGGAACTTGATGAAGAATGGAGGTTCTTGAACAAGAGTTCTTGCAAAATCTATTCGCGACTAAAAATGCTCTTGGTGAATTAATGTTTAGCGCATTGAAAACATATTGGTCCTTTAATTTACATACCTCACAGTAGTGACAATGCGAAACGAATTTTTTCCAGTTATATATAAAGCAGAACATAGAACCTGCTTAAGCATTGCCACAGAAAATGCAATTTTTGTGGCAAAATTTCTTCTTAAAAATGCACATGAATCTCAATAAGTAACAAGCAAAGGAGTTGTGAATAATTATTACAAATAATCTAGAAAAAAGTCTGATATTGCGGATTGCGTAACAATAATAGCTGCGTTTTATTATTTACGGGTCTGGATCCAGGTTATTTTTTAACACGTATTACGAAAACAACACGAGATCCAGGTTTCTATCGGGGTTTTTATCTGGGCTTGCAAATATTAGTATTAAATAAAATAAATGTGGGTGGCAATGGCGCAGTGGATAAAGTGCTTGATTGCTAACTAGGACGTGTAGGTTCGAACCCCACGCTAGGCGCATTCTTTTCTATACCTCTAATTTTAATTGGATGCCGTCCATGGGTTAAAATGAGACAGTCAATGTCTAATTCTCAAATTCACTGTGCCAAACTAGTGCCGTGCAATTCAGGTTGCATTTAAAAGACCTTAGGTCTTACAGGCATATAGTGAAATAAAACAAAAAAAAAAATCGGCGAACAGAGGGTACATATCAGTTCATAACCCAGGACGTTTTATTTTTACGGGGTGAACCATATGGGTTATTGGCGATAACAAAACACGGCTAAAATCTGATTTTTTTTTTATTTTTTCACATTGAATGTATTTAATACAAATTATTTGTCTTTGCTTAAGTTTGTTTTACTCATTAATGCTTTCGATTTCAGCGGGTTCTTTTATTTTACATTTAAGCGATAAAATAAGTGAATAAAATCAGTTGAAGTACCATTTTACAAATATTTAAAAAAAGTTATATTGCTAATATCAATGGTCTATAATTTTTTTGCGTACTCCCCACGAACACGAAATACTCCCATCTAATCCTCTGAAATACTCCTATTCTAATTTTCAAAACAGCAGCGCTGCTTAGCACATCTGACATGCGTCTAATAAAATAAACCCACCGAATCCTATTACGCACTAGTTCAAAAAAAAAAAAAATTAAATGTTAACCCTATGGTTCTCAACAAAACTCTTCTATATAACCTCACCCACAAACTAATAATTATTTATTGTTTGAATTGAAAGCAATCAAATAACAGTTAAGTTAAACAAAATTATCCTGTATGTGAACTGCTGGGTGTACCCAGTAAAGTATTGGAGACGAAGGCAAGAAATAACAATTAAGTTCAAGACATTTTTTAAATGTTTTTTTTAAACCCAAAAAAAAAACAGATGAAATTCAAAAGGAATTTCGTATAAAAGGAGGAGTTCGACCTCTCCCGACCACTTTTAGACAACTCAATTGAAAAAAAAAATTATGGATAAAATATCTGGGGACAAACCAGTCCTGGGGGCATTTTCAATAGAAATCCTTTTTACCAATCCGAAAATTCCGTTTTTCTCCCACAAACATTTTTTTTTCGTTTATTTATTTTATGTTTTTTTTTTTTTAATTTTAAGAAAAAAAAGTCCCATACACGATGAGTTTTTTATTTCATTTCTAGTTGGAATAGGAAAATAAAAACTTGTAAAAGTAATCGATTGAACTATATGAAAGTTTCTTTGTTAGAATAAATTTTGTATAAAAACAGAAATTCCCACAAAATGAGGTGGTTTCCTATTTGAGAGCGACTTTGTCACAAAAAGGGATTTTTCCCACGATCCCCCAGTACTGTGACAAACGCTTAATAAATCTGAGATTTTCTGACGACACGTGAGTCTTCTATATCTGTCATCTGACTCACCGAACTATAATAAACTCGTATCAGCTTTAATCTGACGAAAACAAACAAATAGGTAGCTTGTATCCGGCTCGAAGGACCAATATTTGGGCGAATGTAACTTAATATACTTATAAAAAATGTAATTTAACTAATAATTAAAAACGAATAAATGGCAAAAAACACGACTTCACTTGTATCAGTTTATTCTTCTAGAATAATGTGACAGTAGGCGGATATTATGACAATTTTGACATCTTAGGAGACATTTGCTTAACCAATGTTGTGGCGTTCAGCTGCAAAATGTAAGGCTGACTACACACTCACTCGCTGTCGTAACAAAGAAGACTTGTGGGTTTCTGGATGCAACACTCTGCTTGTAAAGTGGTTAATAAGAACATAGATATCTTTGACGACAGTCAATCCAATCAAAATTATCTCAATCGTCACAAAGTCAAAACAATTAGATCGTTTCCGATTGCTCAACGAAATGGTATATTAATATTAATACCATCAAGTAGTGTATTTTGTATACATAGCTGACGATATAATGGAATAGTGCAGGCATTTTTGGACCAATCTAGAACCATTCTTTATTTTTGTAGGCTAAGTTAAATACCATATGGAGGCATCATAATAAAATTTTGAAATAAATAAATTGGTTGGCTTATAGGTAAGTGAAGAAGTTCTTGGTCAAAACAGGTGTAAAGACAACCTATTGTGATATACCAAACATCGTTGCTCAAAAACAAAATCAAAACACACTAAGAGTCAAATTATATACTTGGGAATTACAAGCAAGAACATTTCACAACCTAATGAAATGACTTAAGAATAATTTTACTGCTTACTTCGAAGACGACTAACTTTTATAGATCTATTAAAAGTGCTGCATACTTTTACGAACATGAGAAAACATCAGGTAAATGCTAAAAACAATTATACACCAGAGTATAGCAGGCGTAAAAGAGGAAAATAACTTTGTATCTCTCTGAGAGTAATAAAAGAATTAATTTGACGGGATCTACACGAGACGAGCAATCTTGGTATTATTTATTAATTCAAAACGGCCGCGGCTGGCCAGTTGAGCTCAATCCAGCGCTAATTAGAATTTTAAGGGAAGCTCTCATCAATATACAAATTAAAAAAAAAAGTCTATGGAATACCTGTCTACTGCTGAAAACCAAACACTTCTGCAGCGTCTGGTTCTCAAGATATACCTATTTCAATCCAAAATTATTTTCATTATTGTCAACCCAACCGCAATTGATTTTCTTTGGAAGATTATATATTGGCAACCAAGCCTGGCAAAAAGCTGGGGTTTTCAGTTATTTAAATGGATTGAACAGACATTTCTATTGGTGTAAAATTTTCCGATTTTAGAAAAAAATGATGGCTTAACGCCTTGCAAATTACATTTTCAAAAGTGTTTCCCAAATCCATCGAACCAACTGAAGGATTTTGATGAAATATTTTATATTATTAGAAGTCTGAGAAGTAATGTACCTATATTTATATTTGTTATTCAATTAATTTTTTTTTTTCGAATTCATCTAATGTTAAAGTATATTATATAAAATTTAATTTAAAAAGATTAAGGTTGAATGAGGTCCATTTTGGTTTTGATGGCCCCAGTTGTGTAATTACGAAATTATAAAAATAAGAATAAATATATAAAAACATTTAATTTTTATAAAAATATAATCATTGAAATTAGTTTTTTTTTGTTTTTATTTTATTTTAAAATTACAAAATTATATAAGTTGTGACTAAAAAACAAATAGTTTAAAAGAAAATAAAATAAAATAAAATAAAAACAAAACAAGATAAATTTTAAATAATTTTATTTTTAAAAATTAAATAACATGGTTTTAATTTTTATTTTTACAATCTTTAAATAGAATTTTTTCTTCAAATAGGAAGAATCTTTCTACATTTTATTCGTCAAATTCACTGAAAAGCTTTTTTTATCTGTTTATCGAACGTGGTAAATCTTTATGACACAATTTGACATTTAGTTGGCTGCAGTCGGACGTGTTTAGCTGCAGCTGATCAGATAAAATATTTTTGGCCAAAATCTTATAAGCAAACACTAAAAGCACTTTTATGAAAAATCCTCTTAAAATTTGTTTAAACCTTAAATCTTTTTAGTTTCACCATTAAAGGGGAATTTTTGTTATAATTTAGTTCTCTTCACATCCCTGGAAAAATAAATGTTATTTGCTTATGGACACGTTATGTGTTTTAACAAATACCAAGGAATGCAAAATATTTGTACTTTTGTTAGGCAGTTAGGTTAGATTAGGTAGATGGCCTACCAGTTGATCTCGTTACCGGCACACTTAGATCGAAAAAGATCCATTGTGGTACCCCGAAGTGTTGTAACATCTAATTGTATAACCTATGATTTATATGGATAATCATTTTCAAGCCATTTAGCGGCATTTTTGAAACTCAACAGGCTTTTGCCTAAAAGACTCGAAAGCTCTTCTAAATTATTGAAGAAATAGCTGCCCAAGAATTTGGTTCTTTTATGGCAGCGGCCTGAGCAATGACACAGAAAATGAGAGGTATTATCGTGCTCATCTTTGTCATTGCAACCTCTTCATAGGTCATCATTCTTGTTTAGGTGGATAATACTTTCTATTCGTTTCTTATCGAGAATGGGCCATAGTTTCCTGGTTCTGGCACAGGTGTCGAGTCAGTTCTATCTTTCATTGGATTTTAGAAGAATATTATTTCCAACGTTATGTTTTGTAACAGAGAGTGGTATTATAATCGACGGGTCTATTTGGGAAGGGTTAAGCGTTGATCGGTTCTTAGCCAGCTCATCTGTTCTCTCGTTGGCCGGTACATCACTGAGACCCGGGAGCCGGTAGAGTCTAATTGTATGCTTCGTTCCAAGAACCCTCAGTTCTCCACAACAGCATGTTATAAGCTTCGGCTTAATAATTGTAGCAGAAATCGCTTTTGTATCTGCTTGGCCTTCAATAAAAAAAGGAGATATCAGTATGTGGTACCGCCAGAGCATTTACACGTGGTTAGCAGCATTTGCCACTGCCAAGACCTCAACCTGAAAGACACTACTGTGATCAGGTAGCGCCCAGCGGAACTGGCTAGCTTATGGTTTTTTGAGAAGAATCCTGCACCAACCCCTGTGTTCATCTTTGACTTTTTTCGACTCATCAGTATAAAGTTCGTTGTTCCCCATCCTTTCTATCAGAGAAACAATCATTGCGCTCACATAAAAATTCTCAGCAATCCGAAAAAAACTTTTTATTGTTCTAACCCATACAAAGGCAAAGCTAATGAAAAAAAACTGCTGTCATGAAAGTTTAATTGATTTATTTTTAAAATTTTGAAATAACAAGCTTTCCGATGCCAACTGTGTAGAGCAACTGACTGCAAACTTTATTTGATCATTGATCAATCACAAATATATTCTGATAGCTTAGTATTCGACATTAACTTATCTAAATAGTTGGTGAACGTTGCCAATGATACTTTTAAAATTTAATAAGCCAAAAATTTGAATTTAATTAATAAATGTTCTTAAAAACTTCTTTAATTTAAAAGCGCTTGCTGAAAAAAAAATCCCATTATCAGGCCTATACTCTGCCCAACAAAAAAAAACCAGTACAGTCTTACTCTGACTCTAATAGATGCCAATAAGTTCCTACTGTTTTAAAGCTCTTACAGGGTTGCTGTAGTCAGCATACTAAATTACCACAAACGTAGCAGTGGTAACTCTGATTCAAAGTATGTTTATTTTAAAAGCACTCAGCGAGGGTTGATTGAATGATGAAGGCACACAAGGAACAGTGTGCACTTGGATATGCAGTATTAGGTCATGGGGTGGTCTATACGCTGGTTTTAACAAGATTACAAAAACAATTTGTAGGTAACTCAGTAGTTATTTTCAGTGGCAATTTCATCGACAGGCACCAGTGTATTTCAAAAAGCTCTCTCGTAAAGCCTGTACTGACTAAAATGTTAGACTAAGTGTTTGTTGGACAAATTATAGAGCCTGTTAAATGATTACAAGTTATAAAAAGATTTTAAAATTATTTCAATTTTAGTAAAATGCTTAAGCTATAGGAAGTTGTTAAGTAAAATTGTGGTTATGCCTAAAGACCAGGCTGTTAAAAATTCGAGCTTTTAATTTTATTTAATATAGCTATGTAAACTGGTTTGTGGTTTAACCCTTAAGAGCAACTAAATGCAACCCATTTGTGAGCTTTATTTTATTTTAAACGTTGTTTTGTAGTTTCTATTTAAAAAAAAAAGTGTAGCTACGCTTGATGTGAGAATTATTAATGAGATTATATTTCCCTTTGAGGGGTATCGAATTTCAGTATTCTTTTTATTTTATTTGAACTACAATTTTTTTTTTTTTTTTGAAACCTAATTCACCGATGACGATGAGAGTTCGTGATGGTTTATTTAAATTATTATTGGCATTATCGATTGGTGTTTTTTTTCTTAGTTGTTGTTGTTTAATTAGAAAATGCACGTTTGTGTTGAAGTGCATGTGAAATTTAATGTCACACCCGGTGTATAGATTTACCAGAGCCTTTAGCTTTTTAGTGAATGATGGAAGAGTCAAATGAATATTGAAAACTGATTTATTTTGGTATCAAATGGCTGCAAGGAGATTGTTTTTTTTTTTTTGCTTAGAGTCTTATGTGAACATGTATCAGGTGAACAGGACTTTTTATAAGTCATTAAATGTTCGTTAATAGGATTTATGTACATCATATGTTGCATGTACACCTGGTATGAATATAAAATGGAATTATTGTTGATAACTATATAACGGGTGATTTTTTTGCTACTTGGTTTTTGACGTTTATATTTTTGACAGATCACACATGACAAATTCCACGAACGTTTGACATTTCGATTCAGTATTGTTTGCCATTTCATCATGAATAGACTTACGCCTGAACAACGTTTGCAAATTATTGAAATTTATTATCAAAATTCGCGCTCTGTGAAAAATGTGTTTCGCAAGCTACGTCCGTTTTATGCATCAATTGAGAGGCGAATTTGGTGAGCAGTTGATCTCACGTTTTGGCGCAGTCAATTGGCCACCAAGATCATGTGATTTGACCCCATTAGACTATTTTTTGTGGGGCTATGTTAAGTCTATTGTCTATGGGGACAAGCCAAACACGATTGCTGCCTTGGAAGCCAACATTGAACGCGTCATTGGTGAGATTCCGGCCGAAATGTGTGAAAAAGTTTGCCAAAATTGGACCTTCAGAATGGACCACCTGAAGCGTAGCCGCGGGCAACATTTAAGTGAAATTATTTTTAAAAAGTAAATGGCAGAAATTGACTTATCGATCCAAATAAAAATTTCATTCACTTTTTACAAGTTTCTGTGCTTTTTTGAATTTTCAGAAACCAAGCTCTTAAAAAATCACCGTTTATAATGTCAAATTTTAAGCGTGAGGTTATTTTCCGAGAAAAATATAGCCAGGACTGCTTGATTGATGAATGCGTATTTAGTGCATCGTATTTCACTTTTGAATTTCACCTGAAAATAGTAATGAATTAATTTCTAAAATAATTGAAAAACATGAAGGTTCTGGTTACTATCGAGTTTAGTTTAAAGGAACTCATCTTCTCAGTGTTGAAACAAAATTCAGTCGTAGAGCAAAATTCGTCAGAATCATTGTTTCCTTTTTTTTTTTATAAATATTTTGATGAATAGAATTAAATTTACAAGGTGACCCATGCGTGGATAATAATGTCATAAATGTGGAATTCTAAAAATGTGTGTATATGTTCTCAAATGTCAATGATGTAGACAGAGATATCGAATTAGTTGGCAACACGAAACATCGTAAAATTCGTCCTGCACCATGTGCGCTGAACTTCTATCGTGTCAACTGATGTATCACAATAAATCACAAGCCTTGTAAATGTGAAAGCCAACATTGTGGAAGAAATCAGTAATTTGGAACAAACTTCTTTTAATTATATTTGAAATTGATATGGAAAATGTTTGTATATTCGCCCAAGGAAAATGAGGGTTTCATGTACATCATATGGAGAGTGCAAGCACACACAGTTAAATATGTATGCAAAATGTATTGCGAAGCTACCAAAATTCAACTTCTCTTACTTCACACAGTGTGTAGTTTGTTTGCCTTAGATTACCTCGGCATAGCAAATTACAGCAAGTTCCTGAACAGGGTGATATTGACTCAATTTAAAACCTATTAAATCATGATTTTTTGCATGCGGATTTACGGCTGCTGTAATACCAATTTAATAGAATTTTATGAGTCGTATTGTTTACCTACGATATAATTAGCATAAAGGGTAAAGTGAAAAAAGTTTTAATTCTGGTGAGATCAAATTTTGGTTAATAGCATTAAAAAATTTAGTGTTTCTGTATCGTAGCCCAGTAAATATGATAGCCTTATTTTATTTTCCCCGTGATACAGATCAGATCATCAATTTATTTGCGTTACAACAACAAAACTAAATAATTTTGTTGTTGTAACGCAAATAAATAGATGATCTGATCTCGGTCACGGGGAATATAAAATACGGCTAATATTTAGTTGGGCAGGGGTCGTTTGGCAGATTATGCTTGGCCGGTTATCATTTCGCATTTATTGTTTCGTAATTTGTCGTTTCGCAATGTAATTATTTAACATTTAATTGTTTTGCAATTTTTGTTTGGCAAATTTTTGTTTCGCTATGTTATGGTTTTGCAAAATTATCATTTTGCAAATTTCACATTGCAAATTTCATTTCGCATTTTATTATTTCCCAAATATAATAATGCATTTATTTTTTTTCACATTTCTTTATATCGCATAACAATACTTTGCAAATCATTACTTCGCATTTCATGATTTTACATTTCATTACTTCGAAATATTATATTTCGCCAAATATTATTTCGCTTTTTTAATAAAATGACTTAAAATTAAAAAAAATATATTTAAAAACAACGGCAACACATACAAATATTATAGGTTTTCTGAAGCGGCAGATAAAAAACCTGCGTGGTGTCGGAATTGTGAGGTAACGGAACGGCAAACTAACTAAACAACCAGATAACAAAACTGCCAGAAAATGAACGACCAGATGATGAAATGGCGAAATATTAAAAGGAAAAATTAAATTCAGCTAAATACAATTTTGCCAACTAAAAATATGCAATATAAGAAATTCGCAAGAAAGCTTTTGCGAAATGATCGCTTTGCGAGTTGATTTAAAGGCCAAAAGAAAATTTGCGTAAAAAACTTTTGCGAGATGATGAAAATGTATTTTGATAATAAAAAAATTCCGTCCAAACAACTATTTATTTAAGACAACCTATGCGCCTTTCTGACAATTTATTTTGTTATGTAGGGGGTGGCCGTGGCGCGATTGTTGTGTGCTCACCTGTCAACCTCGTGGTCGCAGGTTCGGTTCGTTGTCTATGTCTTCTTATATTCCATTAAAAACTAATTCTAAAAATTGTCATAAAATGAGTTGCTGGTTTACTCATTGAATGCTATTCATTTATAACACTAACAACATTTGATTGAGTAAACTAGTATACCCATAAAATATGACACCAAAATAAATAAAATAATGCGAATTATAAGAGACATAAATAAATAAATATAATTTTCCAACGACATTTTAGACGCCGAAGAAGCTAAGTTTTCTTTCATAATGTTTACGTAATGATGACCTGTCATTTTGGTATGAATTTTGACAATCTTACCAACGGCATTAAAAGAAAAACACCCCCAGACCATAAGAGGCCCTCCACCATGCTTAACGGTTTTTTGGATGCACCTTTGGTCAAGCCTTTCAGAGGGCTTACACCAAACTCTTTTTCTAGATTTTGAGTTTTTTAACTCAAACTTAGACTCATCCGGACCAAATAATGCTTTCCCAAAAGGTTTGCAGCTTTGTCAAATGCTTCCTAGCGGAAGCAAGTCGTTTTCTAATATTTATCTGGGAAAAGCAATGGTTTTTTCTTAGCTAATTAGTTTCTTAAACCGCTTTCATTTAGCCGCCTTTGAACTGTCCTTGGTGTCATGGGAAGTTGTAGGTCTTCTTTAATAATTCTAGCTGAAGATAATGGATTTTTTCGGGCCTCAATTTTGATTCTTCGGTCAGCAGCTGCTGACGTTCCTTCCTTCCACACTTACTTCTAGATCCGCGTTCAATAACGGTTATATAAACCTTCCTTGCTCCAGATGTGGACAGTTCATACTTTTCTGCGAGATTAAGGAATGTCAACAGACATTGACGGTCCAAAACTAGCAATTCTTTCAATTCGGCCGATAGCTTTTTCATTTCAAGGCTATAGGCAAATAAAATTAAATTTGATGCTAGAAAATTTTTAAATTCACATTTAATATTATTACCTTTCGATTATAGTAATATTTTTTTAAAATTGTGAACTTAAGACAATTTTTAAAAGAAAATTGCACTTTATTTTGTCACGTGCCTACCTTATGGCCTGTAATATTTATGATATTCTAATTGAGCAGAGAAAAAAAATAACGGAACATTTTAAGTGGTTTATTAAGTTTATTTGATATGAGTGTCCTAAGAAAATCTGTTATTGAATAGCATGTCGAGATTACGAGCGGTAGGAACGTTGGCAAGTGGTGAACTGTCAAAGTAAATGTTAGGAAAATATTCTAGGTTCAAAGGTTTTCTAAAGCTTAATACATTATTACATTTGGACTTTAAAGGATTCACACAATTTTATGTTGATCAAAGCAAATTTCTTCCAAATCTTTGTTAATTGTGTATGCACAGTCTTCAATAAACCCACGGCCGCAGATTTTTTGAAGTTCAACATCATCAAAATTACATTTTAATAAAAGTTCAAGTTATCATAGCTGGAAGTTCATTGATGTATAATGATAATAGAAGGGGTCCTAAAATCGAACCTTGGGGTACTCCTCTAGTGATCGGCAGTAAGCATTGACGTTAGATTGCCGACACGGAGTACCTGTTTTCTGTCCATAAGATAGGATGACAGTAAATTTATAAAATATATTCACAAGATTTCCAGTTTCAATTCATGAATTCAATGAATACAGTGCAATACAGCTGATAATTTTGTGTGAATGAATTGATAACCGTATGTCTTAGTCAAAAGAGTATAGCCACCAGCCAGTCAAAAATAAGCGAATATATATGCCTTATTAATTTTGTTTGTAATTGTAAAGGGTAATTCATTTTTCGGTTTCGAAAGAAAAGCTAAATAAAACACATCTTCTATGTAATTATGTGATTTTTTTGCTACTTGGTTTTTGACGTTTATATTTTTGACAGATCACACATGACAAATTCCACGAACATTTGACATTTCGATTCAGTATTGTTTGCCATTTCATCATGAATAGACTTACGCCTGAACAACGTTTGCAAATTATTGAAATTTATTATCAAAATTCGTGCTCTGTGAAAAATGTGTTTCGCAAGCTACGTCCGTTTCAGCGACGAGGCTCATTTTTGGCTAAATGGATACGTGAATAAGCAGAATTGCCGTATTTGGTGTGAAGAGCAGCCAGAGGCAATTCAGCAGCTACCAATGCATCCCGAAAAATGCACTGTTTTGTGCGGTTTATGGGCAGGCGGCATCATTGAGCCGTACTTCTTCAAGGACGATGAAGGCCGCAGGGTTACGGTCAATGGAGAAAGGTACCGTTCGATGATAACAGATTTTTTTTGCCGAAAATGCAAGAATTGAATTCGGTCGACATGTGGTTCCAACAGGACGATGCCACATGCTACACTGCACGCGAAACCATGCATCAATTGAGAGGCGAATTTGGTGAGCAGTTGATCTCACGTTTTGGCACAGTCAATTGGCCACCAAGATCATGTGATTTGACCCCGTTAGACTATTTTTTGTGGGGCTATGTTAAGTCTATTGTCTATGGGGACAAGCCAAACACGATTGCTGCCTTGGAAGCCAACATTGAACGCGTCATTGGTGAGATTCCGGCCGAAATGTGTGAAAAAGTTTGCCAAAATTGGACCTTCAGAATGGACCACCTGAAGCGTAGCCGCGGGCAACATTTAAGTGAAATTTTTTTTTAAAGTAAATGGCAGAAATTGATTTATCGATCAAAATAAAAATTTCTTTCACTTTTTATAAGTTTCTGTGTTTTTTTGAATTTTCAAAAACCAAGCTCTTAAAAAATCACCGTTTATAAAAGAGAAATGTCGTCCGTGTATGCGCGCATAACTCCAGATCGGATGTTTCGATTTTCATGATTTTGGGCTTAATGAATTCGTATTGAACCAAGCATAAAGAACACGGGAAGAAAATACAGAAAAATTGGAAATCAGAGATCATCCTCTTATTTTTAGTGCATATCTCGAGAATGGTTACTTCGATTTTCACTATTTAAGGCTTGATAAATTCGTATTGGCACAAGAAAGTTCATTGAATAATGGAGGAAAATCTGTTCACGATTAAGGGCTTTTGGCTCCAGAAAGGGCATATAGGACACTGGATGAAAATTCCTGAAAATTTTCAGGCAAAATTGGTAATTCTGGAACATCGTTTGATTTTCAAGATTTTGGGACTGATTATATTGATTGTCTACTATTTGTTCAAGACTGAGATTACTTTAGCACTGGCCTCTTCTGTGATAGTGGCTACGTTGTTGGAAGGCGATCGAACAGCTCATTTTGCATTGAAATTGCCATTGAACCTGCAAATGAATGAAGAACCTACAAGCAACATCTCAAAGAACATTGCGATGGCGAAAGTTTTACACCAATGTAAGATTATCACCTGGGACGAGTGCGCAATTGCTCACAAACGTGCATCGGAAACCTTAAATCGTACGTTGAAAGATTTACGAAATGATAAACAACGTTTCGGTGGTGCACTGATTTTACTGTCGGGCGATTTTCGGCAAACTCTGCCTGTCATTCGAAGATCAACTCCGGCAGATGAATTGAACGCTTGCCTGAAATCATCGACCTTATGGCAATACGTGAAGAAATTGCGAATGAAAACAAATATGTGAGTCGCTTTACGAAATGACCAGTACGCTGCAGAGTTCTACAGGCAATTATTTGCAATCGGCAATGGCGATTTTTTGTCACTTTACAACAACGCTGGAAAAGCTCATCACGAATGTTTTCCCGAATATTGCTCAAAATTATGTTAACCATGATTGGCTGAGTTCACGAGCGATTTTAGCTGCGAAAAACAAGGATTAAATCTATTTATTCAAATCCGTTGACTCCGTTATGGATGAAAACGAAGCCACCAACTATCCCACTGAATTTTTGAATTCTTTCGATGTTTCGGGCTTTCCCCCACACAATTTAAAATTGAAAGTCGGCTCGGTTATAATTTTGCTGCGCAACTTCAATGCTCTAAAACTTTGTAACGGAACATGTTTGATGGTGAAGAACATCAAATTAAATCTAATTCAATTTGAACCAATTTTTGTAACATATCGAGCAGTATCTCGGCCATTACATGAGTAATGTTGGTTTCAAGTTTAAGTGCGTCTAGAGTTCGTGGATTCATCGCGTACACAACAGAAAAAAATCTAACGGTATCAAATCGCATGATCTTGGTGGCCAATTGACATCTCCAAAACGTGAAATTACGCGACCAAAAAATTTCTCATGTTTTGTGTGTGTGGCTTGATGCCCCGTCTTGTTGGAACCAAATATCTTCATCGTCATGATCTTTAATCGCCGGCGATTGTAACCGTCTGCCCATTTGCATTTTCGAAGAAATACCATAGACCATAGACCATACAAAACAGTCACTTTGTCTGCATGCAACGGCACCTCTTTCATGACTTTTGGGTTTTCTGAGCCCTATATGCGGCAATTTGGTCTGTGCCTCATCGCTGAAGAAAATGTTGTTCGAAAAATCGATGTTTATTGTCTGAAAAGCTGCTAATGCCGGATTTACACGAGTGATAAATTGCTAATAATTCATACCATTAAACTGGCAAAATAATGGTAAAATAAAATCAATATTGATAAATATTTACACGGGGCAAAATAATTAATGTTTGATTGATAATGGAAATCTGCCATTAAAGAATGAGCAAGTTCATTCTTCCTCGCCGTGTGCCATAATTTTCAAAATGGCATCATTGTGTATTTACATGACGCCATTATAATGGCAATATTTAATTCCAGTCTTCCCTGCCATTTTTTTATGACGAAAATAATGAACATTTTTTAAACCATTTACATGATTTTGTCAGTAATGGCAATAAAATGGAAGAAATAATAGCAATTTGTCACTCGTGTAAATCCGACATATGAATCACCACTTTTGTAGTAAGTTCGATTGATTGATTGTACAGAAGAAGGCTGAGTCTGGCAGGTGTCAAATGCCAGTGCTGCCAACTTGAAATCATGAAACGAATTACCGTATGCGTGTTCATAAATGTACTTCGCAGAATAACACTTTAAAAAAATAAAATGCACGACTGGATCGCACGTACTTGCTCTTATGTTAAATCACATCGCGGGCATAAGATTCTTAGTAGAAACTTCTAAATATATTTTAAAGGTCGCGTTTTACTTAATTTTTTATATACAACATTTTGGAAATTTTTTTCTAAAAAAAAAATGTTGGTATGTCAATTTTATTCAGAAATATAAATTTAGAAACAGAATAAAAAATCCAAAAAATTATTTTTCGAACATTTTCGTATGCAATATTATTTAGAATTCGAAAGACCTCCTATATAAATTTAAAAAAAAAATTCTATACAATAACGACGTGCCTGCGTCGGTTGTTTCCAAAAGGAAGATTGATTTTTACCAGCAGCCGCATAGCCCATCGACCAGTCGGAGTAACGACAAGCCAGAAGACACAACTAAATAAGCATTTGCATTTACCTTGAATCCAAGTGCACATTGCAAATAAACGCAACCCCAAATTTATTTATGAATCATAAAACAAAGGTTTCGGACTTAAGTTCATATCACCCTATACCATGCTCAACACCGGATAACCATTTCTACCTACAGATGGGAAAATGTTGTTAGTTTCGGGGTAAAACCTTTGTGGTGTTTCATTTCGAATTCACAGTTCGCACTTTATAAATTAATGAAGGTTTACTTTATAAATCACTGAGAACAAGAAATCTTTTGTTGAAAATTTTATTTATAAATATGTTGTTGTTGTTGTTGTTGTTATTATTTGAGTGCAAATTCTTGATTATATTTTCATGAAGAAAACAAAAGAGTTGAGATTCTAGAACTTTGTCAAATTAAGTTTCTTTCTTCGAAGCACAAAAAACTTTCCATGGCTTTTTCTCAACTATCTTTTGAGCTAAATTATGCGTTGACTGTTTTTGATTTTTTTTTCTTTGATTTTCTTTACCAGACTTTGTTGATATTAAAAAACAAACAAAAAGAATATACAAACTATATAGAAACTATATATAATACTCGTAGTTACTCGTATATACCTTCTTGCAAATGTACAACTTTTTTGTTTTATAAAATTCCCACTTGCATATACTTACACGCAGCAGGGGGTATACTGCTTAAAACAAGTACCTTCCAAAGTTTTTATTCCGTATGCTATTAAAAAAGAAGGAAAAAAAGTAAAAGGAAAAAGTATCTGTTGGGGGCATCACAAAAGAATCCTGGGTGACTTTGTTCTCAGCTGGTGCACTATTCAATCTCACAGTGCTTTAAAACTTTTACATTATTTCAAGCTCTCTGGACAACAGATATCTCAAATGCAGTATGCTTGTCGAAACCTACGAAATAGAAAGCGTCATCATAGGTACTTCTATTCTATGTACATGCATGTGTTTAGTAAGGGTCGGCCCTAAGTTGGTTAGGTTGTTAATTTTTGAAAAAGTCCCCCTTTTTCCATTACACACTCCGAATCAATTGTAGAATTTTTGCTTTTTGGGTTAATCGAATCGTCATAAATCTTCTAAATTCAAATTGAAACTTCTCTCTCTGTTGAAACCAATCAATGCACAGTTTTAGATTTATTGTTGAAATTGGTTATAAATGCTAAAAGTGAACATTTCTTGTTTCTTAGTGATTTGCTGCTTGGTACATCTACTCGTAAGTATCAGCGCTAAAAGTTGACAGTCATTTCTTTCTATATTGTCAGTTACTTGCCTTTTAAAGCTCGTTTTAGACTTTGTGAGTTATTTGGTCTAGGAGTGTCATTTGCAGTTCGATATTTCGTATTTTTTGAATGGTGGAAATTTTGAAACAAAGTCTTCTGGGTCGTTTTTCCTATAGGGTTTTGTTTTCCTGGATTTCGTTTCTGTTATCAATTTACAAATGCAAATGTTGTTCAAAATGTGAGGAAATTATTTCTTCTACACAATGAAAGCATATTTAAATTTAATCAGTAATAAATACTTATTCTAAAGGGAAGACTTTCTTGAGGAAACAAATTAATGGGAAATAGCTAATATTTAATGTCCGAAATGCGAAATGAGTTTCTGCATTCAAAAACATCAATAATAATGTGACGCAGTATGGTTGTGCATGAAATACTTTTTCGAACCGATATTGCTCTTCACTGAAAAATATAATATTGCAAAGTGTTTCAGTGATTTTCAGTTTTGCAAATATTTAGCCGCTAAATTTTTTGATATTTTAAAGGCCTTTAATATGGTAAATCAAGAAATATTGTTAAATTAAATTGATGCCGGAAGGTTCCAAGGTTATATGTTTTAATGGTTCATGTCATATTTGAAAAACAAGAACACAAAGAGTGGCATTCGCAGAGATATATGAGGTCAAACGCTTGGTCTAGTTCCTCAGGGGTCGGGTTAAGGGCCAATACTTTTTTGATATACAATAAATTCGTTGTGTAGACTTCATTTTGTCGGTGTTTTGACAGTTTTCGCTGAAACCGATAGCTACCTTAGTCACACAGCACTTATAAATTAGAATCTAAGCATGTTAAGTATTTGGTTTGCTGAGCAGAAGTTAGTAATAAGTGCCTTGCAGTTTCTCTAGTTCTTCGAGATGCAATTATAAATGCTATCGGTTAGAGAGTCGTAATGAATTCAAATATTGGGGACTTTTCAATAGCTCTAAACTGAGCTTTTATTACCACAAAGAAAATCTGAGAAAAGATTTTCGTGGTAAGTTAAGATATTTCTATTTACTTAAGGACATTATCAGACCTATTATCCGTGAGGTTTCCCTTGCGCAGCAAGCACTGAGCCTCCACTTCTCCGACGCGCCATCGTGTATGGTTTCTGGAGATGTATCTCAGCGCTCTATAACTCTTCCCCCAGTTGTGCTGATTATTTGGTTTCTTTAGCGGAATTGATTTCGAAGAATGCTAACCTCCGTAACCTATCCTAGCAAGCTCAGCCTTGTGCACTTGTAATTTTGGCTTATTTACGTATATAAGGATACGCAGATAGTTGCTCGGGGACCAGCACAAGAAAGTAAAACATGCACTTCCCCGTCACTGATTGTTGCGCTACTGGTCCAGTCCAGGTTCTCGGCAATCAATAGTTGCCCTATCAGCCACTATGCAAGGGCCTATAACACAGCACATAAAGTGCTTGTTGAACAAGTGAAATTCAACAACTTTTTAAAAATTGTCTAACACGGAACAACAAGTCTAGGAGAACTATAACAATTGTTTTGGCTTCATTCACTACTTCACCGTTTCTGTAACTGCAAACAACAAGAGTTAATAAAAAAAGAATAAAATTGTTGAATAGTTGATAAATTTCAACCGAAGGTTCCGGACTAGTTTAAAGTCAACAAGTTAGAAATACACACTTGCAGTAGTGTTAATTAAGTGATTACATCGGACGGATTTTGAGAATTTTTTTTAGTGCCCTAGAGTTTTGTGAATTTTTTTTTTTGATTCTTAATATGAAAGTGATAGGGAGGGCCAGGGAAAGAATAAACTTTGAAATAAAACCCAAACAATTTCGGGTGCCGTAGAAGTTGTGGACTATCTTACCGAAAGTCTCTCCCATAAATTACGTTCCCCCACTAATAAAAGTAAAGCACTAAGTTTAAATCAGAAAATATTGATCGCCTTACATTGGTTTGGTACTGGATTTCGATATCATGTTATAGGAGATGTTCATGGTGTTCACAACAAAAACACAGTTTGTCGATGTATCAAAAAAGTCACATTTGCAATTAATACTTATTTTTTTTCTTCGGAAATTTTAATATTCATCTTGGTAGATTTACTTGTTCAACGATTTCAACAAGTGAAGATCTTTTCTATTGACAATTGTTACGGTTTTTATTATGTTACAGAAATGATTTTCACTTGTTGAACAAGTAATTGTTGACAAGTTGCCTTGTTGTTCTGTGTTATAATAGGCCCCAAGTCCCCAAAGTTGTACAACCGTGGTTTAAATATTTGATCCGTGCTCAGAAATGTTAACTCCCGTTTTCAGCAGATTAACTGAAGTTCAACAATTGTTAAAAGTTCAAGTAAGCACTGTTGAGTTTGACAGTTTAACATGATATTCATATCATTTACGAAATACTCATCTCGTTGACATTAAGAAGAAATAGACAACTTCATGTCAATCGGATTCCGGCAACAATTTCTTAACTTTATTTCTGAATTCAACTAGATCATTTGTATTTCTTTTATAATGCATTTCTTTAATTTTGTTTAATTAATTCTTTATGAAATATTTTACAATAAATGTTGAATTACTTTAACTCAGAGAAGAAGTTGGTATCCGCCGAAATCGGTGAGTTAAAATTGCTGAATCTGGGATGAAATATTTGAAAAACTATGCTTTTCAATTACTTTTTAAAACATTATATGATCTTTCACTTTAAACCATAATTTTTTTTTTATATATTTAAGATAGATAATAAGCTAACTATATACTTAAAGATTTAAAATCTTATCATTAAGCATTATATATAAATTTACAAAATTTGTGTTTCAATAATTTAATTTAATTTTAATTTTTAAGAAAAATTTAAATCTAAAAATAGTTATAATACAAAAATAAATAAACTATCTATTCTATGTATTATGTGACTAACGCAGGCCCTTAATGAAATAAAATTTTGACTCCAAGGCAGTCCGCCTCTGTTCTAAGTGAATTCTCTCTTCCTGTCTTTTAAAATACATACTAAAATGAAGTTCAACCACCATCAAGTTCCTGGGGGAAGAAAAACTATTATCCATTTTCTGCTGCTGCGGCCTGTACTGCATATTAACCCCATATGGGGATTTCACATCCCCATTTCTTAGTTACCTTCCATTAAAAGGAAAATATTAACTTTTTGTCTTTTCTTTTCATTTCAGGTGAATTAAACAACAACTACACTGAATATAATTTGTTTGTGATTTAAGTAAAAAAAAAAGAAAAAAAATTAAGTGAAAAGTGGAAAAATCATCTGTTTCCAAAAAGTGCTATATCTATATTAAATTTTATGTTTAAACCAGTTCTTACCCTGTCCCTATGTTAATTGATAAAATTTCACACCATACATTATTGAAAGAGGTAATTTATTTTTATTTTATTTTTATTTAAAATTCTTTTAGTATGTTTTACGTACGTTCAATTTGAATTTATGTATATTTTTATGTAATTTCGATCTTAGCTTAAGCTCTAAGCCCTCCTACGCTACACTGCCGCTAGGTGTTCTTCAAATCCAGCCTACGTGTATTCTATAAGCTTTTCAATTCGCTTTAAAGATACATTTTTCCTTGGCTTAGAAGTTCTTATATAAAAATAAAAATAAACAAACAATATACTCGTAGGTACAAAGTGGATAAAGTAGGCTACAATGAATGACTAACGAATGAAAGAAAATTGTTGAACGACGACTGACGTAAAAAAAAAATAGTTTTATGTAAATGATGTTGGGTTTAAAAGATTTCGAGTGCTGCCTACTCAGTTTGCTCATTGTCATTTGAGGTTTTCTATCCAAGAACAGCCTTTTCTTCTTAGTGAGTGGTTTAAGAAAAGGGGAAAGCATTTAATTCTGTAGTGGGTAGGAGTTTTCAAATTCACGACACGAGTACGATGTTCATTCATGGTTTTTTGTGCCAACTAATAATTGGTGCGCATTGATAAAAAATCCAGAAATTTCTTTCACTATAATGAAAAACAAACAATTCAGAATTTTGTCATTTATTTCCGTATTCTTACAAAAATTGATAACCAAATTTTTTGTTGCAAGTACTTGAATTTTGAGAACAAATAATATCTGTTTTAGAAGAAATATACTTAATAAGTTATTTCATTGGGCTTTATACTACATTTTTTTGACGTGCAACTCGAAAAAATGATTCCAAAAGAGGTGAGTTGAAGTCTGGGTATAATAAAAGGCTAAAATTCGACTTATTAAAACTTGAAATGATAAGCTCCCGATCCATGGAGGGTCGCTGCCTGACATATTGCGGTCTTCTAGCGATTGCGGTCCCTCGCACGCTCCCTCCAGTCGTCGAGACCAAGCGCTCTTTTCGAAGCGCTGGGATTCGAAGATTTTCTTGGATGCAGCGTTGTTGTCCATTCACTCGATGTGGCCGAGCCAATGTAATCGACGCGCTTTGGCTCTTTGGACTACATCCACATCTTGGTACAGCTCGTACAATTTTCGATTGAATCTTCTCTTCTATTCGCAGTCTTCGCATATACGAGTAATACCAAATATCCTCCGAAGAATTTTCCTCTCGAAAGTGCCCAGTATCAATTCCGCTTTTTTATTTATCGCCCAGCACTCGGCGCCGTAGAGTAGAACTGGTAAAATTAGCGTTTTCTAAAGCATGCACTTAGTCTTTCGAGACAGGAGTCTTGAACCCATTTGTTTGGCCAAACCGAAGTAGCAGCGGTTCGCTAGGGTAATTCTTCGTCGGATTTCTACTACGGTGTCATTCGTGGAATTGATGTTTGTTCCGAGGTAGGTGAACTCCTTGACTACCTCGAAATTACTGCTACCAGGAGTGACTTTTTGTCGTAGGCGATGGACAGATGAGGCTTTGTTTGTTGATAGCATATATTTGATTTTGTCCCCATTCACTTCAAGACCAACGCATTTCACCTGTTCATCAATAGCTGTGAATGCTTCAAGTACAGCTCGCTTGGAACGGCCGATGATATCGATGTCGTCCGCATAACCAAGCAGTTGGGAAGACCTGTTAAAGATAGTGCCTTCCAGGTTAACACCACTCTTGTGTACTATCTGCTCCAGTACTATGTTGAAGAAGTCACATGATAGCGCATCTCCTTGTCTGAACCCTGTGCACGCCTGGAAAAGCTCAGATGAACTGTTTCCCATTTGCACGTTGCACCGCGTATTTTGTAATGTCATGCGGCATAGCTGGATCAGTTTTTTCGGGATCCCGAGTTCCGACATTGCCAATAGAAGCTCTTGTCGACTTAAACTATCATATGCGGTTTTGAAGTCAATGAAAAGGTGGTGCGTCTCGACTTGAAATTTATTGGTCTTTTCCAGGATTTGCCTCAGTGTGAAGATTTGTTATATCGTTGATCTGCCCGGCCTGAAGCCACACTGATACGTGCCGATGATAGTGTTGCAGAAAGGTTTTAGACGCTCACATAGTACGTTAGATAGGATCTTGTAGGCAACATTAAGCAGGGATATGCCTCTGTAGTTTTTGCATGACACAGAATCGCCTTTTTTGTAGATTGGGCATATGGAGCTATTTGACCAGTCGTCGGGCATGCTTTCCTCCTCCCACACTTTGTTGATGAGCTGGTGCATGCGCGCTACCAGGACATTTCCCCCATACTTGAAGAGCTCCGCAGTTAGGCCATCCGAGCCGGCGGATTTGTTGTTCTTAAGCTTGTGGATTTCTTTCTTAACCTCTTCAGTACTGGGCGCTGGGACTGGATTTTCATTGACTGGTCTCATGCTTCTTTGTTCTCCTGTTGCTTCCTCTACATAATGCCCATTAAGCAGTTGCTGGAAGTGCTGCTTAAACACGTCTACAATTCCCTGTGCTTCGGTGACTAGGTTCCCTTCGTAGTTTCGAAGAGCTTGCGTGCCAGTCCTATAACCAGATGTCAGTTGCTTGGCTGTTTTGTAGAACCGGCGGGTGTTGGTGGCGGTGTAAGATTCCTCGAGATATCTGAGCTAGCCTCTAGCGAATGCCCTTTTCTTTATTCGCAGGGTTTTTTCTCGCTCCTTCTGTTTTCACGGTACTCCTCCCTTGATGCTCTTGTTTTCCGTTGCAGCATTTGCATTCGTGCATTTTCCGTCTCCAGCTTCAATACATTCATCATCATAGCACGGGTTCTTTTTCGTGGGTGGTTGGTAGCGTATGGTGGTCTTGGCTGTCTCCTTAATGATGTCGCGATACTGGTTCCACTAGTTGATGACGCTTGTGGATGGGGGTACGACAGAGAATTTCCCGGTCAATTACTCACTGTAGTCTCTGGCTTTCTCAGCTGTGCGACATAACGACATATGTACCTTCAAATAATACAAAAACTTCGTTGTATAATGCAATGACAAAATGACATTTCGATACTAAAATATCCTTATGTAGCGTTTAGCTTAAAATGTCTAGTCAACGTTCATACATTTTATGTATTACATTTTATGTATTGTATGTATAAGTATGCATATGCTTAAAAATTTGCTATCCTTGCATAAAACATGAAAGCCTTGAAATTTTTTGTTCGAAATGTTTTCAATTTTTATATATGTACGTGAATTCAGATATTCAAAAATCACTGTTTAGATCAAAGGAAATTAAATGGCGCTCTGTCAAGCTTAAATCTGTTTAAAAATGCTTCTTTTCAATCCAAAATAAATCCAATCTCAATATGTTAAGTGATCGGCCTTAAATGTAGTGAAGCCATTAAGTATAGTAAATCAAAAAGACTAACAAGTTCATTAATTATTCCGTATATGATTTCTTTATTTTCTTTTCACAGATTTTGATACTGATACTCAAATCATAAAGCTTATGGAAAAATAAATATTATTTCGCTTTTAACCTTCAACTATATAATTTTTGAATAAAAAATACACTTCGAAAAGCAAACAAAAAGCTTTATTTTTAATATGGTCGTATATCTACTTCAAAATTACATTAAATTTAAGCTTTCGGTATTGTATCATTTAAAAAAAAGGATAAGAACTTTAAGAGAACAAAAGAATGACAAAAAAAAACCCTTATAAATCATTTTTGCTCTCATGAACATAATCATGTCTTTTCTATCTGTACTTCAGTAGGTACCTACATTCCTACATATTATATGTATATGCCTGTCCTGGTAGCAAGTGTAGTAACTTCGACTTTCCTTTGAGTTCAGTTTTTTAATCTTCATAAAATTCAGAATTTTTGTATATAGTTTGGTACACAAGAAGAGGTTGGTGCTTTGCAAGCTTTAATCAATATTAACTGTTAGGAAGATGTCCTTTAGATGTGTCATATAGCATAAAGTATGCAAAGTTATGAGACGTTAGGTAAATAAGAACATGGGGGCAGTTATTTTCCATATAATTTAGAAGTATCGTGCACAAGTTTGAGTTTTCTAAACCTCAGAACTCATTTTCTATAACTCTGGACGAACTATTTTGTTTAGCTATAAAAATAATGGTACATTTAATGTAGCTCTAATCAAAATCAAGTATCGGTTCGCACGTACTTGCTCGTATGGTCCTCCAAGCATCGGAAGTACAAGATTCTTAATAAAAACGACTAAATATAATGTTAAGTTGTGGTTTTCTTAATTTTTTTATATACGAAATTCCTTTAATTTTTTCCTTAAAAATTTTCTATTTCAATTGTAAGTATTTAATAATATAATTTTAAGAATTTAATCTAAAAAACCGTTACCCGTTTTCGAAATATTGAATTTTCAGAAAAAAAAATTATTTTCAAAAATAATAAATAATGTTAATAAAAGAGACGAAAATAAAAAAGTTCTATTGCAGATACTGTTAATAATATACTCGTATTATGCAAGAAAAAATGTGATCCACAACGTATCAAGATCGCTAGAGCAGTTTTCGATATAATTGAGATTTACCGCTTTTGGTACAAAACGAAATTTATGGCAGGCACCGTTATTTTTGATAAATAATAAGAAAAAAATATGCCCAAAAATGTTCCAATCTGCAGCCTAAACCACTGGAGCAATTTTGTTTTTAATTCAATAGGTATTTCGAAAAATATTTAAAATTGGCATATCAACATTTTTGAGCTCGCTGTATGGCAAGTTGCGCCGTCTTGTTGGAACCAAATGTTGTGGATGTTTAGCTGATTAATGTTTGGAAACAAAAAATCAGCCAGCATGGCTCTATAAGCCCTTGCCATTTACGCGTGTAAACCGCACCAAACAGTCAATTTTAATGGATGTTATGGTGATGGCTTGAGCATTGTCTTCGCTCCATATATGGCAATTTTGCTAATTGACGAAGCCATTTAACTATAAGTGAGCTTCATCACTTAACACAATTTTTCGGTAAAAATGTTCTATGAATTTCCCGAACAGATTTATTTTTTTTTCAAAGAAAAATTCCATAATTTGGCAGCGCTGTTCCGGCATTAAACGATTCACGATGAATTGCCATACCTTACTAAACAGAAATGTCAACAGACATTCTAAACTGTCAAACCATAGGCAACAACCATCAAAACTTCTCATGCAGCTAAAAAAATACCCATTATGAGAATATACCTCTCTATATCTTTCATTGAAATTCATTATTAAAACACAAATCAGTGAAATAATCGATTTTTTTTTACAAGTGGGTAATAGCTATCATTAAAATTTGGTTGTCATTGAAAAGATCTTTCATATCCAAATGTAATTTTGAGGTTAGATTTATGAGAACAGGAAAAAAAAGGAAACACATTGGAACGATTGTGTTCCACTTTTGGGACCAAAATGTCAACTGTTCATTGGAAACGCTTTTCATAATTGAAAGTGGTAGATCAAAGAAAATATTTTTTTTTGACAAAAAAACATTAGCTGCATTTTGTACCAAAACGGTATCAGTTTTATTTGTTTAAGTGCCTCCGAATTGATAGACAAAGTTTTCAATGATGAGTTTAAATGAAATCTATAACTGGCTCTTTACTCAATCAACGATCGACATCATCGTCGTTGTGCCTGGTGCATACCAAAAATACACATTTACCTACCCTTAAAAAAGGGGAAGTTGATATGGGCGATGTCAAATGACTTTTCGATCCTTCTCTTTAATTTAGGCTCTATACTATCTTCCAGCGCTTTTAGCTTATGTTGCTGTTATGAAACTTAATGAATAAAACTTTTGCGTTTAGAGACATATAATTTTATGTACTTACTTGCTATGATGCGGTAATGAATACAGCTGTTGTTATACATGGTCCACACCATAGCTTACTGGTACGCTGAACTAGAATGCTCGTGGAAACATAACTACCCTTCCCGGTAGAATATGAAAGCCATAGAAACCAGCATATCTCACCAAATTCAACATTTTCGCCAAAAACACATTGAAATGCTGCCTTTGAATGAATCAACCCGATTTGCCTTAGAATCAATTTTGTCATATTTACGATTACCGAATCTAAAAATTCTCCAATAATCAAACACTACTTTAATTTGGTAATTCCATAATCAATATATAAAATATGTTAAAAGCTGAATTAATAAGATTGGCGCAAAATATTAAACAGCGTGATGTTAAGGACTTAGCATGATACTACTTAATAGTTTGCTAATACTAAAGAAATTTTCTAATATTTTTAACAATATTTTAAACACTTTTTAACTAACACCATACTAAATGGTTATCCATTTTGCGGTTTCAAAAGTATAAGGCTTGGAATTCGACATCTGTCAAACTAAGTTGTTAAACCGATTTTTTTTTCAGTTGAAAGTCTGAAACTTACGAAAATGGATCGCTTAACTATCGCACAACGCATAAAAATTGTTAAAACCTACTACAAAAATGGAGATTCTGCCACAGCCACATATCGTGCTTTAAGAGGAGATTATGGTTTAAATAATCGTTCAAATACGCAAGTAATTGGCAAAACTATGAAGAAATTTGAAGAGACTGGATTGGTTACAGATATTGTAAGGCCTGTGCATCATCGTTTCGCTCGTACCACTGAAATTATCGCTGCTGTAAGTGAAAGTGTTGCCGAATTAGGACTGTCTTACGGCACATTGTGGCGTATTTTGCATTTGGATCCAAGTCCAGCTCACACATCAACTGAAGCCAGCTGACCATTCACAACGTAGTAGATAAGTCGAATGGGTGCTTGAACAACAGGCGGTGGACGTCGATTTTTCGAACAAAATTTTCTTCAGCGACGAAGCACATTTCGCACTCGGTGGGTATGTTAATAAACAAAATTGTCGTATTTGGGGTTCTGAGAATCCTCAAGTAATTGAAGAGAGGCCATTACATCCACAAAAATTCACTGTTTGTGGCGCTCTTTGGTCCTTGCGATTTGACAACGTTGGACTTTTTTCAGTGGGGCTACGCGAAAGACCGTGCTTATGCAGATAAACCTTTAACTCTTGAGCACTTGAAAACCAACATTCGTCAAGTTATGGCTGAGATACCGCCCAATATATGTCAAAAAGTGGTCGAAAATTACCTCAAAAGAATCGATGCTTGCAACAATTCGCGTGGTGGTCATTTAAATGATGTAGTGTTTCACACATAATGTCAACTTTCAAACTTTCTAATAAAAAAGAAATATCATGAAAAAAAAATATTTTATTTACGTTGACTTTTGAAACCACGAAGTGGATAACCCTTTATATCTATTTTCTTAATAAACTACAACTAAACACACCTAAAATAGTGCAAAAGAGAAATCAAACATAACTTATTGACGTTTGTAAATGTCAAAGTGGCATAAGGATTTAGTACGAATACTAAAAAAACAAAGTAGCCATTTTGTGATTTTAACTTTAGTAAAATGTTAAGAAAATAGTACGATGCTAAACTGGTTTAAAATTAGCAAAATCCTCTTTTTAGCCTAGTATCATACTAAAAATGATTTAACATATTACTAAATCAACTAAAATCTTGCGCCTTGACGATTAGTCTAATCTTTAATGTCCGGTTAACCTTCGGCATTGTTCCTGATGTGAAAAACTCGTTCGTTTAATTTTTCATACCCGGGAATGTCGTTCGCAGTTTAAAAAAGATTTATTATAAATTAAAAAAAAAAAATATGTTAATACGTATTCCTACCTACCCTAAGCCTATGCAGTAGATAATGTAAATCGGAATACAAATTTTTAGGCAGGTTCATAATACTTCATAATACATATTTATTAATCATTCAAAAAATAAATTAGAATTTTAAAAATATTTATGTTTTTTTGTTTATATGTACATATGTATGTGTGCACCTACATATGTATTATTTCACTCAGAATTCCACGAACCTAAATTAAAGATTCATAATACAACAACTTTTTCATCTCAACGAACCTGTCAAATCTATTGATAAATAAATAACAAAAAAAAAAAAAACAATCCAACTCTAATGGCTTTACATAAATTTGAATTCATATGCTTTTAAAAATTCGCATCGTCTAACTTGTTTTTGTTAATATTTGCGCTTTATTTCCCTTCATCAAGTGAGGAATATATTTAAAAATTCCAAGCCCAAGATACCTACTTATGTATATTCCTCCATCATACTCGTAGATGTTGTAGTCAATTGTCAAAATGGGTATGAGTTTAACACTTAAAATATCTGCTCGTTTTGAACAACTCAGTCAATACAATGTGTCGCTCATCAATCACCACAAAAATACCTACAAATAATACAAAAATACCCAATCGTCAAAACTGTGTGCATAATTTTTTTTTTTATTATTAATTTTTATTCCTCATCAGTTTCTTCTTCTTCCTCATAAGTTTGGTATGTTTGTGTGTTGTACATCGCTTCGTTGATGGGAACTTTTTCTTCTCATATCAAACTTCCAAGTTCCCACTGGAACTGATTAACTCTATGCCCTCGAATTGCATCTAAATCCAAAGTGCGGGAATGTTTTGATACGACAAGCTGGGCCTTCAGTTCTTCTTCGTCATTAAAAAAAAACTGTATTGTAAACAAACACAGTTTTTTCAAAAGAACAAAAAAAAAAATTGATGACACGTGTAGTCTTACATTATATGTTTTTTTATTTTCCCCCACTGTAAAACGCTGACGAGGAATAAAAAGCAACACATCATCAAATCCAGATGGTAAAATGACATTTAGACCAGACGAGGGGGATTGTGTTTGTGCTGATTCAATTTGTTTATCCATCATCTATCTATGCATGCATGATGTCTATGATGATGAAACTTAGTAAGATAGTCAGTTATCAGAACACTTACCAAAATATACACCCCGCGTCACTGGGATTGTGACTGGGTTTTTTTTAAATTGGTGCGCGCACTAAAGGGGTTTTGACTACCCTTAAAATGAACAAGCACAGTGCGAGTGTTAGGAAAATAGCGAAGGATGCAAGAGGAAATACCGATTCACATTGGTTTTGAATTTATGAATATCAAAATGGGAGGGGGAAATAGAACCTGGTAAAGTATTCCACATTCGCGTGCGTTGTACGGCTAAATAAAGATTCTCTGTACTTCACAGTACGTCCAAAGTTGGGCTCAAGCAAGGTTATATGCCTAAAAGCGAAGTACATACTTAAGGACTATTCAAATGAGAGCGAACAACCACCGACGAATAAACGAATAAATTACATTTAAAAAAATTTACATACCTAAATTCTTCACAAATATTTACTATTATATAAAGACGAAGAAAGTATTCAACCGATTTACTTGAGAATTTTATAATTTTCCTTCTTCTCTTAAAGATGTCTTAGGATATTTCTTATTTGAAAAATATATGTGATTATTTAGGCTTATTCTGCCACATCTGTTATTCTGCTATGAATTTTCTGTTATGATGCATAACAGATCTTCACCATAAAAGATATTTTATAAATGGTATTCAGGAGTTCGATCTTTTATAAGTCTGTTATGGAACTTCGAAAAAGAAACATTTATACGAACAGACTTAAAATCTGCTATTATCAGCTGTAGTAAGTAAAAATTCTCGTCAGTTGACACTGACGAATGACAATATATTAACCTGTGGAATGATCGTATTTTGTTTCGCGAAGATAAATTTTTGTTCCTGAATTTAATATATCCATTATAAAAAGTTGTACAAAGGGCACAATACTTTCTTATGTTTCATCCATCAAATGTGTTCTGTGCTTTAGTGCATTGAAATAATTTAGTTTTCAAATTATTTACAAATTTCAGTTTGTTATTATGCATTTTAAATATTGTTTGTAATATATCTGTCTACTTTTAAAAACAATTCATTAACGAAATAAAAGTTTTTACTACATATATTGAAATCTTTTAAGATAAAAGTAACCAAAATGTGTCTTTTATTCTTTTATTATTCATAAAAGATTCCATAACAGAATGTGGCATGCTGAATACCAAAATACCAAAATGTAGTTCGTAAAAGTCTTGTTGAAAATTTCGAAATTTTGACAGCTCATTAGCAGATTTTGCATGCAGAATACCAAAATTATAATTCATAAAAGATTTGTTTGACAGCTTAAACTTTTGTATGAAAATTCATAACAGAATAAAAGATCTCGCCGAATAGACCCAATTAACTTTAAAAAAAAATCGTACACTTTTTTGTCGAAGTTGACATATTCACTTACGCTCTTAAACCTGCTTGATATTTTACAAAACTGAGATTTTTTATAAGAAGTCAATCGTTTTATGCAAATTTAAAAACCTAAATCATTTCCTAACTGCACTTATAAGCTGAGAAATAAATGTATTTACAAATTATATATTTATTAAATTTTTCCACTTTTGCATCTATGAATTCGATAGATTCCATTTCATTATCGTTCCGTATTTGTTTACAATTTCTTTTGTTTATTTGCTTCTGAATTTCTGTACACTAAATTGTTCGCTCATCATTAACGTAGGAAGAAAAAGTATTTATACACATATTAAAAATTGAACATATATGTTTTAATTTTGAATATGTGTGTAGTAAAGGACATAATTATTTGCGTTTATTCTTTCTTTTTTATCACTGCGTCTTGAGTAATAAAGCACACATAGAAGACGTAAATAGAGTTTTAAAAGATTTAAGGTCTTCCATCGAAGCTTATGGGTGGAGTAACAATGGTTTTTTTTAGAGATTTTCGTCAAACGATGCCAATTATTTCCAAGGGGAATCGGGCTGATATCATAAAAGCTTGCCCTAAATCATCGTTTATTTGGAAGAATAAAAAAAACTTCAACTTCAAAGCAATATGAGAGTAGAGCTTACTAAAAACACTGACTGTGCTGAGTTCGCATCTCTTCTGTTAAAAATTGGTGATGTAAAATATACTATCTCAGGCTCAGATAATATAATGCAATTAAACGAACGTTCCGGAAAAATCGTTCACAACACACAACACACGTCTTCGGCGAAGTTCTGGGTAAAGAAACTCCTTCAACATCTTTAAATAACGGTCCCCATTGATAGTTTGTGTTACACCGTTTTCTTCAAAGAAGTATGACCCGACAATACACCTTGATGAAACTGCGCACCACACAGTGACTCGTTCTGGGTGCAGTTCCGTCTCATGGAGCATTTCTGGATTAGATTCACTCCATATACGGAAATTTTGCTTGTTAACATTGCCGTTTAAGTCAAAATGGGCCTCATCAGACATGAACAAACAATTTATCAATGTGTTGTCTTCTTCGGCCATTGCAATCATTTTTCGGCAAAATTCCAGGCGAACAGTCAAATCCTGAGGGTTTAACTTGCTTGTATTTTTAACTTTGTACGGAAACGAGTTTAAGTCATCATGAAGTATCCGTTGTAATGACCGTCTGCTAACTCCAAATTGCCCCGATAAGTTTCGAGTCGAAACACTTGGATTTCCCTGTATTGCCGATGCAACAGCCACGATTGTATCCTGAACCCAAACATTGTGATCTCGAAAATACTGTCTTCGTTCGATGCTTCCAGATTCGGCAAGCATGTTCACCAGCCGCATAATGGTCAACCTACTCGGGGGAGTACCGCCAAACTCCAGCCTAAATTCCCTTTGGACGTAAATGACGGACTGCAAAGAATGCTATCGCTGAACTATCCAAATCCTTTTTTCAGTATCCCAAGCATTCATTTTGATAAATCATATTAGTAGCTTATAAAATAAAAATAAATAAGCCGATTACTCACACTGAAAAAAAGTTATTACGTTTTATTTTTGTAGCACGATTCGTGCGCCACCCTGTAGATCTCAAGGCCTCAGTGCAACAACCTCATATTAATATTCATTCATTCATTGGCCCACTGCCAGTATTGCATTATTGTCAGCAAACGTGGCAACAATATTGTCTTCTGTTTAATGTGTATCAGGCGTAAGTAATTGTTACAAAATTGGACCTAGAACACTTCCTTGTGGTACCCCAGCCACCGGGTGTCTACGGTGATCAGACGGAATGGTTTCAATCTGTCCTCCCACCTCAAAAAAAAAATCTTTTGCAACCACAGGGCAAAAACGTCGCACTCCAGCGAGTTCGTGAGCGCCATTTTTACCTACCTAACTAAGGCCTGTTTGCCAAAAATTTCTTGCACATGTGAATTTCTGACAGCAGATAACTATATTATTATTGTGAACAAAATGTTGTTTGTTTGGTTTTATTTTTTTGAATTCTATTCGTGCACTGCTAAAAGAAATTAATGCCTTTTTAGTTTTGAGCACTTGCTAGTGACACTGAGTGTAGAATACAACAATATACAAAGTTACCTACACCTTCCAAAGGTTAATTAGAGTTATTATGAATTTATTTTGGAAATTCTATCTATCTATCGGCACAAAAAGAAGCTCGTTTCGATTGAGTGATTATTCCCATTTCGGTAATGATAATTTTACCCGCAGTCGACCTTTTTTTGGAATAAGTTTTTTTTTTTTTTGTACAAGAATATTGGCATCGATGTATCCTATCCGATTACTGATTTCCAAGCGATTTGTCGTTATTTAATATTGTATGTGAATCTTTTTTATTGTATCCACCTTCTTATTTTTAAATAGAAATACATATACATACATACAACCAAAATAAACATCTGGCAATAATTGAAAATCCCACAAATTTCCTGTGTGGGAAAATCCCACCACCCCCAACTTCTCCAAAACAACTACATATATGAAAAATTTTATAGGCCGTAGGTGAGTCTCCCTTCCCGACATCCTATAAAGTCGGTCGGTCGGTAGGATGTTAAATCTGGCTTCATTCAACAGAGCTCTCTCTGCCTGTAGCTCAAGCACATAAGCTTAAATTTGTAAAAAAAAAAAAAAAACTAAGTAGGCGTCCGAAGGCTTCTAAAAATGTCTGCAACAGACCTGAGCGCTCGCGCCCGGTTCTCCAATTATGGAAGTCAGAAAGAATCCAGGTGATTGAGGCTTGCTTTATTTCTCAATCATCAGAAATCGTGTTCAGCAGCTCCAGCTGCCGCGCCGATGCACATTGCAAACTCTATCTTTTAATGAGACTATGAACAAAAAAGCAAACAATTGAACTAGACACTCATTCATGATCCATGAGTTAGAAAGTGACTTTTAATTTATCTTTAATTACTTAAATGTATTTAATTGCTTTTTTGCACACAAAAAAAAAATTATTAATAAGTTAATTGCTATCAAATAGAATCCTTGGCTAACATGAATGGTTCATTAGTTAAAGTGTTTTAGATTGAGTTCAGCTGACCTTAAAAATAATGAAATAAAATTAAGAAAAAAAGTGTATGTACATAATTGTTGTTCCACAATTAAGCATACCAACCTCTTATTTTAATTTGATTAAGTTAATTGGATTTAAGTGAACGACAGCTTTTGGTTATGTTTTTTTTTATTTATTTAGGAATGTGAATATACTTCGAATTTATGAGTAAATTTTCTCTCATCTCACATGGCAGTTATAAGGGTGATTACTTTTTGGTTTCTTAAATGTGAGTGCCATTGGAAAATAGTGAAGTGTGTAACACGTCACACGTTCCACTTGACCGACAAGTGAAGGAATGCTGCAATTAAAATATTAATATGGCCGACGCGACTTGCCTATTGGTATAGTAATTTAAATTACACCATTCATCCAGAGGCTTTTCCGTATCCGTTAATTTGTATAAAAACTCAGGGTCCTCAAGAAGTAGGTAGTTTAGGTTGATGTTTGTGAGAAAATTTGTCCATTTAGAATTAAGAGCTTGTAATTAAGAAAATCTAATCAAAATAAACAATGGCTCGAGATATTTGCGTGCATTAAAACTTTAAAACGGGCCAGAAGTGTCAGATATTTAATTTGATGAAGGTCGTTTGAAAGGAAAACAAATCATGGAAAAACTTCAAGCTTAAAGATTCTCTTGAATAAAAAGGAAGTTCATGGCCAGAATGGCACGTAGAGTCGTAAAAAACAAATGAAAGTCGAAAGAGCTTTAAGTTCTATTCGTTTGTTTCGATGAGTTCATTGTCTATTTTTTGTTTTGAGTAATAAAATAGTTTGAGTGTATTTGTGTGCACTCCAGTTTGATTCGAATGTAAGTTTTATTAACGTGAAATTTCCTAGGTGACATTAATAAATTTACTTTTACTATTATTGCCCTAACATCCTTCTCAACTAAATGTGTGAGTTTGTTTAGGGTTTCTGGATTATTTTTTCAGGAAAAAAATCCTAAACAAAATGTCTAGTCTATGGTAGATAATATGCTTTATATAAAAACTGCAGGCTTTTGAATCTGAATCCACTTTTGAGGGTTATTATATGGTATATGGCTGGATTTTATTATCCGAATTTTAGTTAACGACCAAAGCTCTTAAGAACCGGAAAGGACCTTTTCCTTTTCATCATGGATTGAATCAATATTCAGTTTGAATGTTTTCTATTAGCAAAAAAAAAAAAGTTGATGACGACCTAGACTACATATGAACAAAGTTATTGATTTTATTTTCACTTGTAAATTGGGTTCTTTGGCACAAGTACCTACCTCCTTTTCTAGCTTAAGTGATATTGGATGGAAACGGAGTAGAGCTTGAAACCTTGAGTATAAAATTTGATCAAATTCAGTTGAGTTGAAAATAAAAGAGAAAAGAAAAGATATATAACCTTTTTGAAAATTAAACATGCATATATATGTAATGGGTAATTTTAAGGGTTTTTTTAATTATCAAAGAAAAAAAAGAAGGAAAATATTCACTACGACCATGTATGGTCCATTTTGTTTAATTTTTCATTTTCATTTAATTTTTATTGGCTGGTATCTCGCTAAAAACTGGTGTCTGTTGTGTTCCAAGCTGCAATTGATGGGTGGGGTATAACTGCTGCCGAGACAACTGCTACTAGGCGAACTAATACAAGTCGATTGATACCATGGGACAACATGCTAAAACGAAACTTGCTAAAAAAGGCCAAAAATATAATTTTAACTATACTCTGTTCAATTTATATTTTCAGTACAGGGAAGATAGGATATTTGCTTTTCAGCCTTACTTTTACGGATTTCAATAAGCTATCTTTATTTCTATAAAGCTTTTCCATCTTCCATGGTTGCCGGAGTGAGCATTATAAATTGGCATATTTCTCTCACAAATGTCGGTAGGGTTACCAATTGTTAATTTAGATTTCATGAACAGAAACATGTACATCGTAAACTAAATCTAAAAAAAAAATTAAACTAAATGCAAATAAAAACAAATCTATCTTTCTCCACACCACGCGATTTTTTTAAGATTTCCCCTGAAGGCTTCATCTGTTTTAACGTGAAAATAAATCACAGGAAAAACGTAAAAATATGGTGTATAATAAGGAACTTGTGTCCTTCGAAGAACTTGAAGCCATTTTAAATGTAAATAAACGCAGCATAAAAATAATAATATCACCTCAAATTCCACCGCACTATTTTAAATATTATATTTATACACACGAAACCATCTCCATTTTATTTTTATTTGCATGAACAAAACATAAATATTTGGTAATTTAATGTTGCAATTAATTAATGAACCGAACTACATCAAAAACTTGCTCAAATATTAATTTTTCCTTAAAAAAAAAATACACAACGAATAATATATAGCTGCATTTTAACCGTTTTCCAAAAAAAAACTAAAACTAAGAGATGTAAGCAGAAAAGAATGCAGCGACAACACCTTTTTCCTTAAATTTCAAATATATGCTCTCAAAAGCTCTAAGAAAGCTTCGATTCTGAAAGCTCCCTAGAGAAAACCAAAGACCAATGGTAACTCTTAATATTAATGGCCAGTGTTACCACAGGTTTAATTTTTAATGAGTCCCAGAGGCTGAAAAAATGAGTCATTTTGAAAATAAATGAGTCAATAAAAAATCTCTTAAGTTTATAATAATAACTTTTTTTTTAATAAATAAAATAAATACTTTGAAAACATACAAGAAATATGAAATTCATAATAGTCCAGGAAAATTAGATAAAAAATGATGTTACTTCGAAAAAATTCCAACAAAGGAAAATTTTGGTGGGGAGTTTGATTTTTACGTTCTTAGCATTTTCTAAAAAGTGGCCTAAATTTAAAGCGGAGCAAAATAATTTAGAGGGATGGAAAGGTTGGGAAATTCAGTTTCTTTTCCAAATTACGAAAGCCAAAGTTTTTTTTGAAAAAAATTGTGGGTACACTTTGTAGAACATGTCATTCTACACAAATGGGAGATGGGAGCTATATTAAGTCAAGTGTCTTTCCTTTAACAAATGAATTTAATTTATATATCCGTTTTGACGAACAATTTAACCTAGGTACTCTATAACTTAAGAACGAATTGATACGCAGACGTCATTTTGTAGATAATTGTATTGTCCACTTAAAAAATTTTGACAAAAATAAAGGTTTTGGGAGTTATTGAATAATATAAAATAAGTTATAATTTTTAAGATGGCAGCATTTTCTTAACTTAATTTAAAACTTGTTTTTTTTTTAATAGAACATATTTCTGCAAAATTCCCCACTCCACCACACCAAATACCATTTTTCTGCAAATCTATCAATTGTACGATAAAAAGTGTCTTAATCTTTTTTGTGTAGAAGGACATGTTCTACAATGTGTACCAACAACTTTTTAAAAAAAAAAACCCTTTCCCCTCTCTAAAATTTGTTTCTCCCTCCAAATTTAGGGTACATTTTAGAAAATGCTTAAGGCGTAAGAATGAAGTCTCCACCAAAATTCAGCTTTGTCGGAATTTTTTCGAAGCGAATATTTTATTTTCCTTGACTATAAATACTATTACGTTAACTGAATTTAAATAAATCACATACATGTATTGCATAAAAAAAATGTATGATGATATGATTAAAAATTTAAAAAGTCTCAAGAACACATTTTTAAAAAGTAAACAAGAAGAAACAATTCAATAATGAGACAAAAGTAAAAAAACAAATAAACCTAGTTTTTGATCTGGAGTCCAAACTTTATCGGTTGAGGCACATAACTCTGTTTCAAACATAATTGCTAGAACTGTTTCTAATTTAAATCTATTAAACTATTTTGTTTTGATTAGCTGAGATCCGAAAATTTTTTTTGTGGCTGCAGAACTTTGAGGAAACGTCATCAATTTCATAATAAATGTTCTCAAAAATAGGCTCTTCACACGCATATCTTAATTTTAAAACATCCATCCAAAACACTTATAATTATGTTTTATCCAAAGGAAGGAAAGGAAATAGAAGCATAGTTCAGACTATTCAATCTTTTTAAAATATTTTCCGCAAAATGAAATAAAAGTATTTATTTTTATTTTATAATATAATTCTATATACTACTGAAGTTACTCAGCCAAGTAGAAGACTTAGCATTGTATTTAATTGGACTTGTCGAATTATTGACTCAAAATAGCTTTTAACTTTTTAAATATAATGAAGTATTCTACTTGGCTGGGTAATTTCAGTGGTATATAGAATTCTTTGCTTTTTTGAGTAGATATTCGCTTTAAGGACATTATCCAGCAGAGAGAGTTCATTGGCAAGATGGTCGCTGTCACATTTCCTGTGGGCACGCTGAACAAGTGTCGACACCACAGATCTCAAATTTGCCTGATGGTGGTGGGAAGTGGCGTTTAGGTATCTGTTTGTGTGTGTGCTTTTACGAAAAACCGTGTGCGCTAATGTGCCATTTTATTTTCGCATCACTTTTACATCCAAAAATGCAATGGACTCTTCTTTCTCTTTTTCCATTGTGAACTTCATTTTCATCTGATGCTGTGAGTTCAGATGGTCTAGGAAATTCAAAATAGGAATAGCCGAGTTTTTCAATATCCAAAAAGTATCATACTCATATCTCAGCCAAACTTTCGGTTTTTCTTTTGAGCTACTAAGAGCTTTTTTCTCAAAATGCTCCATCCTGCATATCTGCAATTAAGGGAGCCAAGGGCAATTCCATAGCAACACCATCTTTTTGCAGATAAAACTGTTGGTTGAAACAAAAATATCCCGATGTTAGGCAAAACTTCAAAAGTGGCAAATCGTTTTCATTAATGCCGGAAGTTGAGATAAGCTTACTGATGATGGTAAGTACCTCTTGCACGGGAACGTTCCAAAATACTGACTCGACATTAAAACACACCATCATTTCGTTATCTTCGAGTTTTAAACCACTTAAAATCGACACAAAATGTGAGGAATCCTTAAGTTTTAAAGACATCAACTAAATGTTTTGATGTCAAATGGCAAGGGGCATTTATTTGAATGACGATTGGTCGCATTGGATTCGAAGGATACTCCTTATTACGCTAAGTCGAACAGTCTTGTTCTTTGAAGTCGGCTCACAAGGTTTGCTTGTCAATTCATTGTAGAATAGTTCTATTAAAATGACTATTTAGGCGAGTTCTCAGATTCCCAATGAGAACTGTTATTTACTCTTCAAAAATTGGTATATGTAGGTCTCTGTGTATATCATTGTTTTAATATACCACGGAGCAGTAATATTTCCATGGGTTGATTTAGACTCATTAACAACAATTCGCTATTTTTTAGTCCATTCCGAAATACTGTTTAAGTTTCGTTGGAGCTTTTCCGTTGCCGTTTCAATTGAACCGAATATTGGAAGTACCCATAACGATGTCTTTTTCGGGTATGTTGCGAGTTCATAAGATGAACAAGATAGGACAAAGAACACTTCCTTGGGGAACACCAGTATTTATTTCCTTAAATCCGAAATAGTATCTGCCTTGTTTAACTCGGAATATCCTATCTTCGAGATAGGATTTCGGGATGTGATATACTCGTTCTTGTTACCGAAATACTTGTAGTAGCTTGTACTTCAGGCCCCCATGCCAAGGATTGTCTAAGACTTGGGGAAACTTCTAGAAATGCGCTGGAGAATACATTTGTTTCCTCCAAAGAATTTCCCTATTCTGAGTGGCTTTTTCGGAAACCAGACTGGGATCCGGAATAAGACGTTTTCTTCAATTATCGGAAGCATTCTCTTGAGTAGGATTCTCTCAAAAACCTTGGAGATCAGCGTCAAGAGAGAAATCGGTCTATAAGATTTGTTTTTCTTTGAGGGATTTTCATGGTTTTGGAACTTTCCATTGATGTAACGTAGAAAAGCCTTGATGCCGTATTCATGAGGTGCAGACATTTTAGTACTACTTTTCTCGGTAGTTCTTTAAGGATACGAGCATTTATTAAATCGTACCACGGAGCCTTATTATTGTGTGTTAAAGCTCGGATAGTGAGACATTTCGAAAATTAAATTTCTCATCAAAATCAAATTCGTTTTCTAACTCCCATCCGTTAAAACGTTTGAACGTTTCCGCAAGGTGTTCAGCAAATAGATTTGCTTTACCCTTATTTATTTCAGCTCATTCACCATTATTTTTCCATGATTCGTGCTGAATGGATTTGAGGCTTTTTAATGTCTTTTACAATGCCTGTCAGAGAGAGTAGTTTGTATTTTTCTTTGCAGTCAGGCTCTCAAGATAAGTAGAGACGATTTTTAAAATCGTGGAGGATCGATTTAACATGGTTTTGTACACTGAGAAGGCTCTACTTTTTCGAGGACTAAATCTTTTATTTCCGGAGAAATTGTGCTTGGGCATTTTACGGATTGTCTACTACAGGGTGGCTCACGAATCGTGCAACAATAAGAAATTTAAATAACTTTTATTTTAATCGATGTATTTCATTAATTTTTTTATTGGATTAAAAATTAATTTTTATTTTAAATAACTAATGGTTTTTAAAGATGATAGACCGCAAATGACCTCGAGGCTCATCCACGCATATGCGGCACCTGATCAGAAAATTGTTTATTGCGGCCTGAAGGGTTGAAATTGGGATCGCCTCAATTATTCTCTTAATGGACTGCTTCAATTCAGCTAAATTCCTGAGTTTCGTTTTGCGCACTTCCTGCTTGACATAACCCCATAAAAAAAAGTCTGGTGCAGTCAGGTCAGGTGACCTTGGAGGCCAGCGGAAAGTGCAATTTCTGGATATCAATTTGTTTGGGAATTTTCGCTTGAGCTCCTTCATAACTTGTGTGGCTACGTGTGCACTTGCTCCATCTTGTTGAAACCAAGTCCTGCTGAAAGGGATACTTCTTCGGGGAAGTTCTGCGTAAAAAACCAACATCTTCAACATCTTTAAATAACGGTCCCCATTGACAGTTTGTGTTACACCGTTTTCTTCAAAGAAGTATGGCCCGACAATACACCTTGATGAAACTGCGCACCACACAGTGACTCTTTCTGGATGCAGTTCCGTCTCATGGAGCATTTCTGGATTAGATTCACTCCATATACGGCAATTTTGCTTATTAATATTGCCGTTTAAGTCAAACTGGGCCTCATCAGACATGAACAAACAATTTATCAAAGTGTTGTCTTCTTCGGCCATTGCAATTATTTTTCGGCAAAATTCCAGGCCAACAGGCAAATCCTGAGGGTTTAATTTGCTTGTAATTTGGACTCTGTATGGAAACGAGTTTAAGTCATCATGAAGTATCCGTTGTAATGACCGTCTGCTAACTCCAAATTGCCCCGATAAGTTGCGAGTCGAAGCCTTTGGATTTGCCTGTATTGCCGATGCAACAGCCACGATTGTATCCTGAACCCGAACATTGGGATCTCGATGATACGGTCTTCGTTCGACGCTTCCAGATTCGGCAAACATGTTCACCAGCCTCATAATGGTCCATCTACTCAGGGGAGTACCGCCAACCTCCAGCCCAAATTCCCTTTGGACAAAAATGACGGACGGCAAAGAATATCGCTGCACTATCCAAATCCTTTTTTCTGTATCCCAAGCATTCATTTTGATAAATCTAAATATTAGCCTATAAAATAAAAAAAATAAGCCGATTACTCACACTGAAAAAAGTTATTACGTTTTATTTTTGTAGCACGATTCGTGGGCCACCCTGTATTATATGAAGTGTAAGCATTTTGAATGACTTTAATAAAATTATCGACTTCATCTTCGTGCACGAGCTGAGTTTTCAGAGCTGCTATATTTTCTTCACAGTCTTCTCTAAATTTATATCAGATAGTTCCGTTATCAGCTAAATATGGAACTCTCTATTTTTTAACTAGACTTCCGTTTACTGTTAATATATGACTGGTGAATAATCAGTGGAAACCTCAAATCTTTCCTCGACATTCTTATAATTTTTGTCTTAGTCTTTGGCGATAAAAAGTCTAAGAGATCTGATGGTTCGCTCTATCACTTGGCCGTTAAGTTTTTAGGCAAAGCCAAATGTAAAAGAATTTTTAAGTATACATCGAGTAAAATTGTATAGAGATACGAGGGCGGGTCAAAAAGTCCGTAACTTTTGGAATAAAACACAGATTTTTTGATAAAAAAATAATTTTATTTTTCAACGTGGTCTCCCTTGAGCTCTATACACTTTGTCCAACGCTTCTCCAATTTTTTGTATCCCTTCCAAAAAAAATGATTTGTCGAGGTCCTCAAAATAGGCCTTTGTTTGCCAGATGACTTCATCATTGGAGTCAAATCTTTTTCCACCAAGCCATTTCTTCAGGTTTGGGAAAAAGAAGTAGTCGCTCGGAGCCAAATCTGGAGAATAGGGTGGATGAGGGAGCAATTCATAGCCCAATTCATGGATTTTTGCCATGGCAACTGCACATGTGTGCACCCTTGCATTGTCTTGGTGGAAAAGAACTTTTTTCTTGGCCAAATGAGGTCGGTTTTTTTTCAAATCGTCATTGAATCGGTCCAATAAGTTGGCATAATATTCCCCATTGATTGTTCTTCCCTTTTGAAGGTAGTCAATGTGGATTATCCCGCGTGCATCCCAAAAAACAGTCGCCATAACTTTATTGGCTGACAAACCCACCTTGGCCTTCTTTGGCGCCGATTCACCCTTAGAAACCCACTGTTTTGACTGTTGTTTGGTCTCTGGTGTGTTGTGATGGATCCATGTTTCGTCCACGGTTACAAAACGGCGTAAAAACTCCTCCATATTGCGATTAAACAACGCCAAACCTTCATGTGAAGTTGTTACACGATTGCGTTTGTGGTCGACTGTGAGCAAACGCGGCACCCATCTTGCGGAAAGCTTTCTCATGCCCAAGTGATCATTCAAAATTGAAACCACTGAGCCATGCGAGATCCCTACGGCTTCCACAATCTCTCGCACTTTCAATCTTCGGTCGGCCAACACCATATTGTGAATTTTTTCGATTGTTTCGGGTGTAGAGACCTCAACTGGGCGTCCAGGACGTTCGGCATCTTCAGTGCTTGTACGGCCACAACGAAATTCAGTAAACCACTTTTTTACCATTGAAATCGATGGAGCAGAGTCTGCAGAGTATTTATCAAGCTTAGCCTTGGTCTCGGTAATAGTTTTTTTTCGCAAGAAAAAATGCTTAATAAGCACACGAAATTCACTTTTTTCCATTTTCCCCTCAAATTAGTGACTAGTCTGATAAAAATAGCTGTCAAACACAAACTAATTGACGCAGCAAGTTTAAATTTTGACAGGAGTCAACTGACAGATGCCTGTTGACAGGAGCAGTGTTGCTGTTTCAGTAAAGAGGTCAGAAATTCAAAAAGTCACGGACTTCTTGACCCGCCCTTACTAATTAAGTTATAATAATACATTTATTATTTCTCAGGACAATTAAAAAAAATATATTCCATTTGTATGAAAATGAAAATAGCTCAAGCTCGAAATTGTTATACCAACTTCACTCCAAGGATACAAATGCTATAAGTACGAATTTCCCTACCACACATATCACACATCTTCAACACCTAACTACACCACCATAATATTGTGTTAAAATTCGTGATAAAGAAATTATCAGCACACGATTTAATGTTCACAGTCTGCCTACACGTTCTTTTACATATTTTCGATAATGGGACCTGTAAAACAAACCACCCCTTCTAGAGCCATCATATCATTATTACAACCACATCACCTTTTTGCCCAGAATTTCCACTTAAACCGCCATCCTCATCATCGCACACAAGAAATACAAATTTCTTACTGAAAGAAATTCCTCATACGAGCAATATGTATCTTGAAGTGGTCGTGATGAGGGCACGGTGCTGTGGGCGGGAGGGATTAATGAGAGCAACCGACATCGTCACCATTATCGTCAGGCTTGGTGAAAGAAAAGTAATACTCTTGAGTCTTGAAAATTATTTGAAAATTCAGCATTTTTTCGACAATAAATTTCCAAAGGTCCATTGTGCTACTTTTTCACCTGACATCTTGTTTTAGGGAGCAATTTTGTATAGCTTTTAATTTCACCCTCTTCCGAAAAAACAGAATCAACTGATAATCAGGATAGCGTTTGCTTGAATTTTCTTTGTCATAGCTTTTAAATGTATATATATAAATTAAAGAGGTTTTAACGGTAACATGAATACAACAGAAGCTAACAGTATCAGTCAACGTTTCTTGAGAACGGTAATCGAGTGAATTATGATCTCGTTTTAACCGTTTTCATTCCAATCAAGTCAATCGTCATTCGTCGTCGTTGTCGTTGTCTTAGTCTTCGTCGAAGACTTGGTCGTCATCGTCTCCATCTTTCTCATCAAAAGCGGGAAATCTTGTTAGTTGTGTATAGTTAGACCATATTTGTTTGCTTCTGGAAGGTGGATGGTTGTGCTTGATGCAGCACAAGCAACAAACAAACAAAAAAAAACACACAGTTTGAGCAGATGCGACGACGACGAGTATTACCTACATAAATTTAATGAGAAAATTCAGTTTTCCCAATAACATTTTACTTCCATTCATCGGCCTCGCTGCGTTGCGTCGCTAGGTCCGCTCCGTCGCACAGTGGGTTAGTTTAGTTAAAAACATGAATTAAAAAAAAAAAATTAGCTGCGATATAAATTAAAATGGTTTTGTTATTAAATCAATGCATCACAACTTCAGTGCAATTCTAAATAACAGGCTGAATAACAACAATAAAATGTAAAATTTTGATTTATTTTAAGTTGCATCTCTAACCACCAATACTTAATATCTAAATTTTGAATACTTCGTTGTTTTAGAAATTTGTAAGAAGTTTTTCAGATTGGTTTAAAAAACATCTGTAAAATTTTGTTCAACTTAGCAAATTTGCTGAACGGATTTTAATGAAATTTAGCTCAAAAAATGGGTGGCAATGGCGCAGTGGATAAAGTGCTTGATTGCTAACTAGGACGTATGGGTTCGATCCCCACGCTAGGCGCATTCTTTTCTATACCTCCAACTAGTGCCGTGTAAGGTTTCAGGTTGCATTTAAAAGACCTTAGGTCTTACAGGCATATAGTTAAATAAAAATTAAAAAAATTTAATTGGATTGCACCCATGGGTTAAAGTGAGACAGTCAATACCTGGTTCTCAAATCCACTGTGCTAAACTAGTGCCGTGCAATTCAGGTTGCATTTAAAAGACCTTAGGTCTTACAGGCATATAATTAAAATTAATTAAAAAATTAAAAATTCATTGTGTCTTGATATAGCTTTTTTTTAATTCGGGGTATTGGAGGGAATAGATAGTTAAGGTTGACAATGTCATCATTTACAAAAAAACGCAATACATTTCCACATACGCTAAATCATGGAGTACAATATTATGCAAACTAGTAGATTTCTCTCTACAATTTTGTATTTTTTACTTTCGATTTACATACATAGGTAATATAGGGCAAGTTTTGTATTGTAAAAAAAAAACGAACACGAGATTTTGATCAAACTTGACATTATAATGATGGAGAACACCAAAAAAGTGGTTCCCGCAATTCCATATGCCTCTCTGCCTGTCTGTAGAACGATCTACAGCCTAACTTGGTACTTAAGCGTTTTAAGTTATTGTCACAAATAGGTTTTTTAATCGGTTTTTTAGCCCCAAAAATAATGCTACTTGCCATACAATTTGTTCTACCATCTTAATTATCTCGAAAACGGCTTTAATGATTTTTAGAAACATTAGTTCGTGCACTCCTTTTGGTAGAGTCATTTTGATCAAACATTTTTTTTTACATACCGTACCTGCCATACAAGCATTTTTTATTTTCGACTTTCTTATAAACGGCTATACGGATTTCGATCAAAATTTTTATAAAGAAGGCCCTGCGATAAAGAATAGTGCATAGCAATTTTTTTGAAAAAGTATTTTTTTTTTTGGATTTTTGAAAAAAAAATTTAAGAAAGTTTTTTTAATAATACAAATTCTATATAATACTGAAATACGTCAGCCAATTAGAAGAAATAACACTATAATATTTGTACTTGTTGAATTATTGATTCAAAATAGTTTTTAACGGCCTTTAGTCCAACGAAAATTGGCGTTTCGTCCCGGCGATCTCACATGGACTCATCAGTTGACTAGTGGACTTTTGTCAATACGCAATTTTTGCCAAGTTCAGTTAAATAGATTCCGTGAAGAATATCTAGTGTGAACTATATCCAACAAGACTAGAATTCCTAATCATTAAATTGGAAAGTTTTGCTTTTTCTTTAAATGAGAGTGATTTTTTTAAAATCTTGTTTTTAGGTTTATATTATCAAATCTTTAAAATTGCCGACCATTGTTTTTTAGAAAAAAATTAATGAAATTTTTTATACAAAAATTAAGTGAGAAACGTCTTTAAAAATAGATTTAGCCGTTTCTATTAAGAATCTTTTACGATGTGATCGAACATAAGAACAAGTACGTGCTATCCAGTTTTTGAAATATGACCACAGGGTGATTTTTAACGAACAGAATATTGGTTAAGTTGGATATATGTGGCGTGGAGGAGGTTGTGCTTGGGACTCAAGGGCTAATATCTGTTCGTAATTCTTTTTTGTCCACACTATCAGAATTGGGCGAAGAGAGCTGATAGCAAGCCCGTCTTCCGCTAAATCAAACTTTGAAATTAAATCGAAGAACTGATAAAAATGGCCTACATATGGCATTTTTCTTTTTTAGAACTCAGCCACATTTAATCTCTCAACTCGTGTTTCTTTTTTACATCAGAGCTAAATCTGGGCATCAACCATTAGCTCAGAATAAAATGGCCGATCAAACGGAGCAAAGTGCTGGGTGCGGCTAACATTACTCATAATTTTAACAATAATCACTAAAGTAAAACCAATTAAAAACAAACATGAATTCGGGAAACGAAAGCTTTGGATTTGCTGGTAAATAAGTTTTAATAAAAACAATTATAATAATATATGACAGTTCTGCGCTTAAGTTTATTTCAAAATTAAATCGGAGATATCTGACCATGCTCTACTCCGATCTAAATCGGTTTACTCAGGCTCTGCTCAGAGATCTGCTCGTAGATAAAAATGAATAACGCCAATAGTTTACTAATTAGAAGCCCAACCAAGAGTGATATATGCACACAGCCATTGTAGGCCTCGATTATATGATGGGCAGCACTTGCCAAAGGATACGATATCAATAATATCAAAAAACTGTAAAGAACAGCTAGCTAAGTCGAAGGGACCCTATGATCCTTACTAAATGATATCCTAGAGGCAATCTTGCAAATCTTAAGTATCTTATACGGCCGGCGCTAAGACTCAAGCAGTTGAATTGTTCGATAGCCTAACCATTCGAACACTTCCTAGTTTGATTCCCAATGATATTTTTTTCAAAACCCACTGCTTACTGTATTCTTAATAAGGGTCTCATTAATATTTTCTAGAGAAATGTCCATCCAGGCAGAACTTCGATACAATTATTTTTACTGATGAAACCGCAGTTCGATGTTGTGTCAAGAATCTTCTCCGAGTCATTAAACTTCCATAGCTCTTTTCGACTACTTGTGTTTTTCAGGCTACGCAACTTGCGATTAGGCAAGCATGCATGTTACTTATAAGCATGACGCAAATCCACTGTTTTGACTACATTATCATCTAAATTCGTCAACTAATGCAAGGTGAGCTCGCAAGCCTAAAAATCAATCTCATATGATTTCCGCATCACGGTGGTATTGAGAGAAATGAAGGATCAGCACTTTATAATTCAAGAAATTTGTTTACTATTTTTCGTACGAACTGTAATAGTAGGAAAAGAAGTTCAAACAACTACGGCACACCTATTATAAATCCTGTACAGCTCAGCTGACCTAACCCAGAATTCTAATATCTCTTCTATAGGGAATACCATAATATAAAATCCGCTCTCTCGGATTCTACTTCGACTTACACATAAATATCGAGAAAGTAGAATTACGAACGGTATGACGAAATCGGGAACAAAATCCTAGCTTTTCCTTAGAAGCAAGTGAAAAGCTTAAACAATGCAGAAGCATGTGCACTCTTTACCAAATACAGGGTGTCCACCGAGAAAGTATACTACTTTGTTTGTTTATAATTTTTGATTAAATGAAAGAGAATGGATCTTATATTGATAAATGTTTTATTTAAAGTCGGTAATTATGTATGGAATACAATATCAGGTAAATGTCCGCCTCTATTAGTCTCACAAATGCGAGTCCTTTTGAGCACATTTTTCATTAGATTCTCACGCATTTCCCGCGGTATTTCATTAAATTCATCACGAATATTTTGTTTGAGTTGCTTAGGCGTTTCTGGTTTGTTTGCGTAAACCTTGCTTTTCAGATATCACCACAAAAAGAAGTCCGGAGCAGTCAAATCAGGCGACCGTGGAGGCCAATAGACATCACCATTTCTTGAAATAACTTGTTGTGGAAAGAGGTCTCCATTGTAATCCTGGCTGTCTGCGATGTGGAACCGTCTGTTTGATACCATATGTTAATCAAGTCCAAAGCATGCAATTCTGGCGTTAAAAAGTTTTTAATCATATCACGATATCGCTCCCCATTCACAGTTACCGTTACGCCGTTTTCATTTTAAACGAAATAAGGCCCAATGATTCCTCCTGACCAAATTGCACACCAGACTGTAACTTTTAATGGATGCAAAGGTGACTGATGAATAATTTGAGGGTTTTCCATTGCCCAGAACCGACAACTCTGTTTATTCACATATCCACTCCAATGAAAATGTGCCTCGTCACTCATTATTATTTTTTCATTAAAATCGGGGTTGTCATGGGCCAGCTGTAACATCCTATTGGCATATGTACGGCGGCGTAAATGGTATTGTGGAAAAAGCTCTTGTGTCAACTGAACCTTAAATGGAAACAAATGCAAATTGTGGCCAAAGTTGTTCTTTGACGACAAAGCTCCTGAGCACGGCGTCAAATTGAGGTTGATGGATTGTTTTGAACACTTCCTTGAGCAGAAGTTATGTTTTCAGCCGATCTTGCAGTACGTTGTGGTCCATGCTTGGGCCTATCACCTACAGACCCTCTTTCTGCGAAATCATTCACTACAAGATAAATAGTGCGTTTTGTTGGCACGTTGTTTATCCCAAAAATTTCACGTAACTTTCGCATCGTCACAGTAATCGATGATTGATTTTGATAAAATGTTTTAACGATTAAAACACGTTGGTTTATCAAATATTTTTCCATAATAAATTTGCCACTTGTCTACTTCACGACTGCCAAATATAAACTGTCAAGACTAATGTTTACCAAAATGGCGGCAAAACAAAGTAGTATACCTTCCCGGCGGACAGGGTGTCCTATGATTCTCAGTTTAATTCTACATTCGATTTTTCAGGTTTACCCGTATTTTATGATCAAATATCCCACTGTTGAAATGTTTGTTACAGATCTTTAAATCTGATGCCACATTTCAATCTGAAGTTGATTAGTGTAAAGTTCTACTACCAATACATAACGTAACACAGAGAAATAACAGATACTCGCCAACCATAAATTTGTTGCAATTCGTCAGCTTAATGTGATTTTTTTTATATTATTGTTGAATCATTCCCATTTCGAAATTGAAAAAAAAAACCTAAAAGAAAACCAATGTTGATATAGCAGCCATGAGTTGTTTATGGTTGCAAATGAAAAGTGGTCGAGTGAGGTTGACCTCAGTAAAGTTTTGCACAAGCTAGTGAGGATCCAACTAAATATTAATTTGTAAGATAATACTTCTCATCAAAATTTGCACACACATGTCTAACATACAGCAAAAACTTTTTTACAAAAATTTCCCTCGAAGGATATTCGAAATAAAATGGCAACAAATCTGCTTAAGTCAGCTTGCAGATGTAATTTGATATATGTATTTGACACATACAGTTTGCCTCCTATAGAACTATTACTTAAGTGGTTAAAAAAAATGCTTTATATAATTTAAAAGGAAGTATTAGGAAACAGTGCGGTTTGGGGGAAAAAGGATTATACATCCTATACAATGAGGCTAAAGTAAAAACAAAACAATAACTTGCAAGTCATGGTTTTGCCATAGTTTTCCTTTCAATTACAGGAAGAAAGCTTACTTAACACAAACTCTTTAATTAATCAAACGTTAGCTGACAAAATATCTACTCTACATCCATACACTCAAAACACTCTTATTCACGCATAATCTTATCAAAAAGGTCCTTTTCCAACAATACAGTATATGTAACTAAACTATATACATAGGTGTGGATGTATACATAAGTATAGCCATTTTCAATTTCCTCAAAACGCGCATTTGAAAGCATCATTACTTCTTACATAGCGGTAGAGTGAATAAGTACATAGATTCTTTTCGTCTCCTTGATTGTCCTTGCTCTATCTAGCTGAGAGAACTCATCCATTACTTTCAAAGCCCCATTACATCTAAACGGCTCCTTATGGTAAAATGGTTATAATTTCGTATAGATTCTTGTCGAGAAAGGTGACATCAAGTTGAATTTAATTTCCTGTGAAAAAGGACCTCGACAGGAAGACACAATGAGGATATGAGCTTGAAAATGTCCCTCTTTGAATCTACCCTCACAGCACCGCATAACACTGTCATGCATAAGCAAGGATTATTAAAACCAAACAATTTTTATACTCCCGTATAAAAGCCAAGTATCTAGTAGATACATCATGGTGGATCTTTGTGTGGGTTGGTTGGGCTTTTAGTTTAATTATTCCAAAGAGTGCATGTTACAATATTTTAATGTAATTAACAAACAATTACCTAATACGAACCAGCACAAATGAAATGGCTGGGAGGAGGAAATTATGTTCCCTATAGATGCAGCTTTACTGCATTTTGTTAATTTAACAAGAACCTTTACATACACAATACATTTATGAATAGTATGTACAATGTACTTATAGTTCGAATGCCTTTGAAATAAATACATATATACATAACCATAAGATAAATATTATGAAGACCTTGGAACTAGAGAATTGAAACAAAAAAAAATAATACAGGCTATAAGGGACTTGTAATAAAGTGCTGTTAAAATTTTGTTTACTTTTCTCGAATTGTGGGCGGAACCTTATTTTACATGACATGTGATATGAGATAGCTTTTTTTATCCGTCAATTTATTGTTAGTAGGATACGAATAGACTTATTATTTCTCATAGCGCGAGAAGCTTAAAATTGCTAACATTGATATTAGGCGTTTTTTCCATGCCCGAAGTAAATTTAATGACATAACGTAAAATTCAGCAACAACTAATTCCCTTCGGGCTTACTATCTTAAACATTTTTATTATACAAATTTATATGGAAACTAAAATTTTATCTTTAAAGGTGTCCGTAATTTTGTCGGTGATTTTCCATTTTTTCACGTTTAACAAAATGAGTTGTTTTTCTAAAATTTTTCTTAAAAATTCTTATATGAAATTCCTAGTTTCACTGTTTCAGTACAGTACAGTTCATTAAGATAAATGTGAAAAATGGCCTATCTTATTAACGGAATGTTGCACACAGGTAATTGTTTTATTGGCATCGGTAATTTTTTTCATAAATTGTAAAAAAATTTTTGTTTTTCTAGAGATTTTCGGAAATAGCTTAATTATATAATACGTTAAAAAATATGTGTTTGGCTTTTTGGGAGTGTTACATTTCGCAAATCCTTACTTCGTAATATTCAGAAGAAATTTTGTTCATCACGCGTATATTTCGGGAATTTTAAAATTTGTTTTTATTTGTTTCGAAAAGTTATCACTTCGTTTTTTATTTCACTTAGTTTTCAACAGAAATTTGTTTATTGAACCCTGTCGCGAATTTCGTTTTCCACGGAATATTTTATTCCCTCGAAATATTTTCTGCGATCTTGAATTTCCCACAGAATAAATTTCCTTCGAACAAAAACTCGTTGAAATGACGCCAAACTCCCTGGGAAAGTTTCCGGTACCAATAAATTCCGTGAGAAACTTTTAAGCATCATTCACGTTCCCTAAGTTCAGATGCGGAAAAAAATGCCAGGGAAATTTTTATTCACCCCATTAATTCTAGATTTTGGCTATTATATTTTTTTTTCGAGTTTTTACGTTCTAAATTTTTATTTCCGAATTTTTTTCTATAATTCTAAGTTTTTTAAGAAATAGTGGCAAACGAATATATCACGAGATGAACAAATTTTGAAGCTTAAACATTAGGTAATCCAAATAAAAAACAATGAAATAACAATATGCGAAGTAAAAAATGGGTAAACAAAAATTTCAAAATACAAAATTGGCCAATTGATCTCGGCGAAAAGAAATGTTCTTGGCGAAAAAAACACCAATGTATCCCTTCCCTACACAAATTTTCATCATACCATTACATTACCATTAATATTTAAATACCTTTGTCTAGCTTCAGACCACCTTACTCTTATTTGAATTTAAAAATATGTTCTTAAGCTTAGCTTTTCAGTACGAAATCTTCCTAGTTTCAGGGTTAAATCCCAGTTATATACTGAAACCACTATTTTCACTTATCTTCGGTCCCGAGTTAACCAAACGAATTTCGTGAAATTTTCTGAAAATTATCCAAATTTCATAAGGTGGGTGTTTGGAGTCCGATATCAAAGGACTTCTATCCAGATTGCACTCGACCCTCATGAGATGAGGTGTAATATCGTTGTGTGGCATTAGTTGATTCAAATTTGACAGATTTACATATTGTAGTATCTTTAGTAATTTTGTTAGATGAAACAGTTTTTAAAAACCTGGAAGGTTCATCCTGCTAAGCCCTGTCCAGCCCATGTTTCGATCATTAGATATTAGACATTTATTTCATGAGTTCACTTTCATCACCAGGCGATACCCGATTTTCTGCAATATTTACAGAAAAGGTCATGTCATCTCAACCAGTTTATTAATTTGTACATGCAGGACACAGTACTGCAATGTTTGCTGAATGATCATGGAACCCTTTGTTTGCTTGTATTTGCAAAATAAAACCCATAATCGAAGCGGAAATGTGGTGCTTTGCATTTTATGAAGAATTTCGGAACGTAAAGTCGGCTAAGACCTTGATTCATAAAATTTCCTATGTAGATGAATTATTAATTTGTAAAGATTTCAGCACCAGAATCGTCAGGTGCCTTGAACTGAATCACATGCTCGATCAAAATTTTCAATCAATTTTTTTTGGCATCGTATGAGTCATCACCAAAAAATATAGGAATCGAACACTTATTATCCTTAAACTGAGGTTGAATGCATATTGGAAAAGATAATCTATATTCCCTTCTAATAATACAAATTCACGATGCAACTCATTCAGCTTCAATTTTTTCCAGCACCTGCGTCCATCTTAGTTTCATTTTGAATAATAAGTTCTTTGATTTTGGTGAATCTGTGGAAAACGGAATTTCTATTTTCGTTGATTTTTTTCCATTTCCTCAGAAGAATCTATTGGAATGATCACCGAAATGTGCTGCATAAGTTTCTCGAAATTGGGCAACATTTGTATCAGCTGGAAATTCAATGCAGCGTTTAGTAAGCCAAAATACCAATTATTTTTTCTTCATATGTGATTGTTCCATAATAACAATTTTATTATAAACAATTTTTCATATGAATTTCTGTTATTGAAAGAATATTTCAGTCGCCAAAAATATCTCATCGTGTTTAAGCAGGGTTAGGCAACTTCAGACCCACGTCGCCGCAACCGTTCTAGTTACGGGTTGGGGGCCACCTAATATAGCTTTAATCCGGCTCGAAGGACCAAATGTTGTGTTTTATATCTGGACCCACATCTGTTTATTCTTATAGCTAGCTTAGAAATAAAATACTTATATAATCACTATCTATAAATACTAGCTTTCCGAAAATAACAAGTCCATGTCGATACGGAAGGACACTTCTCAAATAGCCGCTCGTAATCGGCTATGAATCAGGGTCTAATTATTTTTGCACAGCACCGTCAATCCCGATGCCAATGAGGAAGTGCATATGAATGTAATGCCTGGAATTAGTTGCAAGTAAAAGAATGTGCTGTAGAATGCAAATCTGTGTTGAGACTCGCACATCCAATATTATATTCCATTTGTTCACAGACGCGGCCAGATAATGACGTTAGGAAATAATTCACCGTTGCTTGCAAGCGAAATTATGTACTTGGCTTTGTGGTGGTTGGTTGGCAGTGGCTTCACAAAGTTTAGCTGTGTGGTTATTATGAATAGGAGTAGCGGCGACAAAGTGGTAGCTTTCCAACCAAAGCGACGAGTATGTACGAATATCTACATTATACATTTATCTTTATGCATGGCAAAAGAATCATCTTCTTGCTAATTCGTTCCGTTTACCGGTTTAATTATTAAAGATTTGCTTTTAAGTGAGAAAAATGAGGGTAGTATTTTGGGGCTTAACGACTAAGTACATGTGTGCCTTTGTGATGCATAAATGATAGACATTTTGCTTAATTGTTATTTTCGTTTGTTTTATAGAAATGCCCAAAATAATATTTGCTAAGGAAACATTTTCACACTTGACTCTCTATCTCTGAAATAATAATTTTGTGTTTCTTTGGTTTGAGTTGCGATGGCTAATGTTAATCTCTGTTTAATTATTCATTTCGTACATGTGTATGCATATTATGTCTGAGTGCGACGGTAATTTTGATTCCCATGAAGGCGTTTAGGTAATGGCAGACATTTAGTTTTTTTTTTTTTCAGAGTCAGTGTGCATTAAGAATTCAACAAAAAAAAAAGTGATGCCATAAATCAAGCTTACGTATAGGGGTTGCTGGTTTTGGCTTTTGAATAAATTCTTTCAAACCCAATGGATGCGCTCCGAACAATGTGTTCATTCCAATATGTCAAGAACAAGTAACTAAAAGTTACTTGTGTTACAGAAACCATTCTTTACTTATCAAACGAATTTGTGTATTCTCAATTTAAATCAGAAATCAGAAAAATTCCATCACGTCACGTTTCCGAGATATTTTCCAAATATTTTTTGGTATTTTTGAGAAAATTTAAACAAAGTTGGTAGTAGTTTTAAACGGTCCTTAAAAATATAGAAACAAAGGCCGATTGATATAAAGTGTAAAAACAAACCAAAACGAAACAAGAAAGTAAAATTAATTCAAATGAGTTTCCATTATCTTCTTTTTTAAATCTTTTAAAAAATCGATATAATTTTCCAAAACTCGGATTTTGTAAAACATAAGATTTATAGAGTTTTGAGAGACACATTAAAATATGCTCCCTATGCTTGACAGTACGTCCAAAGTTGGAATCAAGGGTAAACAGATGAGCATTCCATGAAGCGGGACTATTACGGTTCAATAGTTTGAGGAGAGGAATGCAAATGGCTATTTCATTAGAAAATTGTTTCTATAAATATTCCAGGAAAATTAGACATTCACTTTGAAAAAATTGCGACACAGCTGAATGTTGGTGGAGAGCTTCATTTTAATGTCCTAAGCATTTTCTAAAAAAAGTACCCTAAATTTGGTGCGGAGCAAAAATTTGTAGAGGTGTGGTGGGAAGGGGGAAAAATTCAGTTTTTTTTTTTTTCAAATTACTCGAAAGCTATGTTCTTCAAAAAAGATTCAGACACTTATTCTCATAAAATACACGACTGGATCGCACGAACTTGCTCTTCTGTTCGATCACATTGTATGCAAAAGATATAAGATTTAGATTTAAAATCTAAATATATTTTAAAAGTCATTTTTTACTTAACTTTTTATACACAAAGCTTATTTAATTTTTTTCTAAGAAAAAATTGGTATGACAATCTTAAATATTTAATAATATAAACTTAAAAACATAAAAATTAAATAGGATAAATCGAAGAAAAAATAATTAAAAATTCCGAAATAAATACTTAAACTAATTTGAGTTCAAAAAAAAAGTACGCCATTTTATTTATTGGATAAATTTGAATTTATGATAAAAAAAATTAAAAATCTGTTTAGCGGTTTTTGAGAAAAAAATTTTTTTTAAAAACTTTTTGGAAAAAATTAAAAAAAAGTTCAAAAAGGCCAATTCATAGGTATTCAGCAAATACATATAACTATAATTTTTGAACAAAAATTATTGAGCAGTTTTCAAAATATAAATTTTTTAATTTTTTTTTAAATTCCTTTAAAAATACAAAAAAATATTTATTAAGAATATTGGTACGCAGTATATATTGGGCAACCTAAACATATATACGTGTGAAATTTCGAAAGAATCGGTCGAGCCATTTATCAGATAGTCGAAATAAAAAAAAACGGTCCTATGGAAAGTACATTTTTTAGACATTTTTTAATTTTTTTTTTCAATCATATGATCGGTCGTATCTAAAAAGCTGCACTGATTTTTTTAAATCAAAATCGTTAGAGCCGTTTCCGAGAAAAATAGGCTTTAACGTATTGCTTATATGGCAGGTACCGTTATTTTTTGAGCTAAAAAAAAAGGATTTCAATTTCCCCTCTGTACAATACCTAAAAAAATTCTATATACCAAGTTTGAAGCAATTCGGCCCACCCGTTTGTGTTGTAGGTGTCTATACATACAGACAGACAAACTGACAGACAGACAGACGCTATCATCGTAATGTCATGTTTGATTGTTATCTCAAAACTTTTTTTTTTCGACGAATGCATAACTTGTCTTACAGAACCCTATAATCGCAAGTAAAAAATGTAATACATTTATGTGTTTGAGTGGGGATTTTTTTTGTTTTTATTTATGTTTGCAAAAACATATTCTATGAAAAAAAAAAACAAATTTTAAGTGTGGAACCGGAAGGGTAATGATGCCATCTTAAAAATTCAATTTTTTTCTATTTTGGTTAATAACTCCCAAAATCTTTATTTTTTCTGAAAAAAACTCTAAGAGCGGTTGTAAGACAACAAACTTATCTACAAAATGACATTGACGACTTCTGTATGTCAATTCGTTCTTAAGTTAAGCGTACCAAAATTTTATTATAAAATAAAATAAATATCAAAATAGATATATAGATTAAATTCATTCGTTAAAGCAACCAGACTTAAAGTAGCTCCCATTCATAAACAAAAACAAAAAAATCCCCACTCAAAAACTACTACTACTACACCCTAATATTTACGAACATTTTTCTCCAAATCTATCAATTGTACAATAAAAAGTGTCTTAATATTTTTTGTGTAGAATAATATTAGCTACAATGTGCACCTACAAATTTTTTCAAAAGAACCTATAGTTTTCGAGTAATTTGGACAAAACAGAATTTCCCCCCTTCCCTTCCCCGCTCTACAAATTTTTGCTCCGCACCAAATTTAGGGTGAATTTTAGGAAATGCTTAAGACATGAAAATGAAGCTCTCCACCAAAATTCACCTTTGTCGGAATTTTTGCGAAGTTTTATTCTTTTTTTTTTTCTAATTTTCCTGGACTAAAAAATAGCGATAAAATAATGAAAGGCATGAAACATTGTTCTGTCCAAGAGACTTAAGTGAGTTGAGGATCAGGCAGAAATATTTTTTGCATGGTCTCAGAAAACTCAAACATCTTGCAGCGTTTTTAGTGACATCGAGTTTGTCTACCAAGGACTGAAAGTTGGTCGGTTTTCTCGATGCAAGCGCCACTCCTGAAAATTGGGGGATGCTCACGTTTTGACGACAGGAGACAGCATTGAGTTTTTGAAGCATTGAATTCAACATGATTTGTTATTCCCCATTGGAAATTGCTGTCGAGCTCAGAATTTAATGAGCTTGTCATACGCCCGGACTTGAGTGTAAATCTAAAAACGAATATGAAAAACTGAGGGTACTGTCGTCAGCAAAACTATATATTGGATTAGCCGTTTCAGACAAGGGATCATTGATGAAAACGAAACAGTGCCAGAGACTGAATGGGACCCTGTGGTACACCAGCATTTATTTTGTGAATTTCAGACTTAAGAGAGGTAGTTTCTAATACAACGCAGAATAGACTCATCGAAACGAAATGCGCGCGTATTTCAAAAGCTTCTGAAATGGTATGGTGACAGTTTTCCCAAGGCATAATCCCCAAATCCAAAATCCCCAAATTAGAATCCCCCCGCATCAAAATACCCAAAGAAAAAATACCCATGTCAATATCGATAATTAATAGTAAGTGATTGTTTAGAAACTGTTAATTATTATCACTTATTATCACAGTAAGAGAATTTCATTAGATTTCTTCTGAAAACTACGTGCACATAATATGGGGATTTCGTACCACACCCTTTAGAAATATCAAGCGCAATAATCTTACTTTCTCCAAAACGATGTAAAGATTTGTTCGGTGATATATATACTATCAGATCACAAGTGGACGTATTGTTGGTCATTAAGAAGCTTTCGTTCTTCAATATATTTTTTAAGCTGATAATTGGTCAGCGTTCCCATGGTCTTGGAAAGAAATGACGTAAGTGCAATTGGACGACAGTAAGAGGGTGACGAAGATTCGCCTTTTTTAGGGACAGACTGGATAAATGCTGTTTTCATCCACTCGGAAAGGACAGATGGAAAAGATTACGCAGTGGTGGTTTTTGCCAGCGTAGAAGAACGGAACATATTGGAGATACTATCTGGACCAGTGGATTTGTATATCGAGATCTTTAAGCACTCTAGCAACTGTAAGAGTACGAAAGAAGATGCATCCCATGAACCTGTTAATGTTCTCAGGTATAGGAGGAGTTGTAATACTTTGTGGAAGCACTGACTTAGCAAATTTGCTTTTTCATGTGAGCTTACCCTGTGGTAAGTGTTATACGAAACGAGCGTTGGAACCGGATGTGGAATTTCGTACGTTTTTTTTTACAAATGACTAACAATTTGTACTACCTTTGGGACATTGTAGTATTTTTGCCTTAGTTTTTGCTCATGTAAGAATTTGATGTGTTTACAACAAGGGTATTCATGCAACGGCGTTAAACCCGAATAAATTTCAGAAACCAGATAATTTTATCTGCGTAGAAATTAACTGTCAAAGTTTCTATGAGAAAATAGAATAGCAAATCAGTTAAATTTATCGCACGAATTTGATGTAGAAAGAGTAGAAATAAACCTCATAAAGTTAGTTTAACGAACATCTGAGTGAAAGAATTAGGAATGTAACTGGCCATTATGTTTGAGCAGTACCTGTACAAATTTCGATACAATATTGGCTTTTCTTTATTAACTCTGAGCAGGGCTTGCACATATCCAGTACGCTCGGACCAGAGTTTGCTCAGAGCTCTTCGATTTATTTATAAAACTAATAGCCTTTCGATTGGTCGATTCTGTTTTCGAATTCTGAATTGAAATCCAGAATCGTTTATTGTTCTGTTTAGAGTAACAACACTGTTATTTTGTGGGGTTCAGAACAGTTCTGGACGACCAATCATCAAGGCCATAACTGGAGCACTGAACTGTCAAGCGTTTTAAAATTTGACAAGCTCCCAGACGTATGAATTTGTAGCTTTTTTATTAAAAAAATGGATAAGACAGTTGTGTTGAGGGAAGCATTTGATTTAATTTTTAATGACGACAAAAAAATTCCACTTAACAATTTTAGTAAAAATGAAAACGAAAAAAAATAATAATTTGTTGCTAAATAAATAATAAATATTTATTACCTGCAAAGAAATAAGAACCATTCATTTTTATTTGATTGTTTGTTTTTTAGTCGATGTCTGTCTCTGTCATGTCACACAAAAACATTGGAGTTAGCCGCGTTCAGGTTTTTACTCCATCTGCTCAGTTATTTTATTGCGAGCTCATAGAGCGCGCTCCGATCAGCTCTGATTTAAAAAAGAAGCACATACTGAGCGCTCTGTCTGAGCTTAAAAAAGAAACACATCTTTTTTTGACAGCTCTGCTATCTGCTCTGAGCTTAAAAAGTCAAACGGCTAATAATGATAGACATGAAAAATTGCGGCGGTATTCAAGCGATGTAAATGCCTATATGTCACCTATCACTATACGTGTTTTTTTTTTTTTTTTTTTTTTTTTTTTTAAGTGAATATCACACTTAGCAAAATCTTATATACAAACATAAAAGTAAATAAGAATTGTCTAAATGTTAATGTTTAGATGTCGCTTACTTTAGGTGCAGATATTTTTTTTGATAGGTTAACTAGGATATGTTCTGGAATGCATTCCAGTTCCAAAGAAATCAACATTGTATACTTTTTTCTTACACACTTACAACCCTATTAATAAAAAAACGCTAAGTCCCCCATTAGACCATGTACTAAAATTTCTATTAATAAAAAATCGAACAAAATCTACTACAATAAGTATTAACTCTATCTCTTTTTATTCCATGTCCCTGTAAATTTTGTTCCTAAATGCCAATTCTTAGTCCTTCACTAGACCACCGGCTTCGATGGTCTAGAGAAGGACTAAGTTCGTAAACGTCAAATAGTAGAAATTCTGTTTTATTAATATCATTTCGCACTTAGTCCTCGGAATAAGCCCTAAACCTTCCATATCCATGTTTATTATTTTGGGTGTAAGAGAATAAAAAAGTGATTATAATAGTTTGCTTTAATTTTATTTGCTGCATTGGTTCTTCACGAAAACACACGGCTATTGATTTTCAATATAATCTACTTCAACATGTGATGTAGCAAAATTATTATAGGTACTAATATTGATTTCCCTTGGCTAAAAACTCATTACGATGTCGGTTCTTTCCAGCCATATGCCTACTTAATTATCATGTTCCAGACGTGCACTCATTTCACTCTATATTTTAATTTGATGTCATATTAGTCAAAAATCCTTTGTGTATTAAAAAAAAAAAAATAATTTTAAATATTTTGAAAATTTGGTCTCTAACATTTCCTAACTTCCATGAGTATTTACCCAACATCAAAATTGCAATTTCAGGACCAACCTCCCTGGGGTTCTAAGCTCCATTTTAAATTATTTTCAACTTTTCAACATCAGTACTTTGTACTATGTTTTTGAACCCCCCAACGCGCCGTCATCTCAAACTCAAATCATATAAGAAAAGGTGACGATGTTGTTGATAGAGCAGAGATAAAAAAAATGATGAGGTTAGACAACAACAATAACTAAAAACTGACCGTTTGAATTCCATAAAGGAATTTTTGCCAGAATCCAGATTCAGAGTATCATCATCAAAGAGAGCTATCATCTCAACAGAGAATCCCTTGCCATATCAAGTTCCAGTTTTATAGACTCTACTTATAGAAAATCATACATATATATTTTATTATGGAGAGGACAACTAAACTAGTCAAGTTACCTTAAAGGCATTTATGATGGAATAGAAAAAAAAATTAATAACAAAAATCTGCTACGAATATTTTACGAGTACAAAGCATCTGAAAGGATCTACCTTACCGGCCCAGTGGAATGCTTTTAATAAGCAAACAAAAAAGACGACGAGGATGCAGACGAAGGTGAAGGTGACTACCAGGCAAGAGATAACATAGTGTTCCAAACATCTTTGCTTTGTCATCGTCATCTACATCGTCAGCATCGTGGTTGTGCTTGCTGTGGCTGTCATCGTCGTCATCGCGTATTTCTTGTGCTCTGATTTCAGCCTGAGGGCAGACCTACACCAAAGTGATGCTCTTCTATAGAACACCATGTGTCTGCCATGAATACTTCTGCATATATTGACAGTAATTCTCTAGCTTTGCTATGATTCTTATTTGTCTTATTTCTTTTACTTGTTTAAGAGGGCAAGTATTGGATTCGTAAAAAAAAAGATTTGGAAATTATTTTTGAGACTTAAAACGATTGTTCCTGAATTTTTGTTAACAGTTATTGATAAACGTATGAGGCTGCTCGCGCAAAATTTTTTCTTCCAATTTTCTCTTTAAAAATCAGCCAAACATGGATAAATTTTGACATAAAGAACCTCAACTGACGCCTGAAAAAAAAAATCATTCTATAATTGCATCAATATTTATATGCATAAGCCATTTGCCCCAAAACATTTCTGGGCTTACATTTTTTTTTATTTTAAATTTTGAAAGATATATTAATAAAACTGGCTTCAAACGCCATCAGACTTAAACTTAAAACGTCCGAAATTATTTTTAATGCTTAAAATAAAAAAAAAAAACAATAAGTACAAAATCCTCGAGTTTTCAGTTTTAAATTTGGAAGTGAAACTAATTAAAATTACCAATGAGTAATTTTGAGAAAAAAAACTAAAATCTCCAAGACTTGAAAACAAGCAGACAAAAATTATTCGGAAGCAGAAAAAAAAATTTCAAAATGATTTTCCGGGAGGAATTGAAATTGAACTCATATTCTGTAGAACTGTAGAAAATCCCGCCATGCTATAACTTAACCATAAAAACACTAAATTAACGTTTTTCTTTTTTAAATATTAACATAGGTTTTTTGAATATCTACTTCTTGTGATGTAACAATTCTAAGTTCGGATTCAAATTTAGCATCTTTATCAAAAACCATCGGAAAGCTTTAATCTGGTTTCTGTAACAAACATTTTTTGACGAGTGTTATATTGCTCTAACCCGAACTCTCTTACGAAAACTGCAACACTGGTTTTGCTTTAATGATGGAGTTTCGGTGGTAGCTTTAACTGGCTCATTAGAATAAGTTTATGGTCCTTGGTCTTTCTCCAAGAAGTCATTGTCAAATAATTGTTTTAATTTTTAGTTGCTATTTTTTATAACAACGGAGTAAAAACTTATCATACCATTAAGTATTTAATTTTTTAAAAAATCACGAATTTTACGCACCCTTTCAACAAATGTTTCCATTTAAATTTTGGTTTAAGCTTTGATTTAATTAAAAATCATATATATATCATGTCAGTGGTATCACAATGGACCTATCTGAGGTCTAAGTGTGTCAGCCGTTTTCCTGATAGCCACTTCAACCTAACCTCAACCTAATCTTCAATTTAAATAAAATTTATGAAAATACACTTCAAAACTTAGCGTTCTTTCTATATAAATGGTTTTCCAATAAGAGGTTTCCATTTCGAATATCCCACTATTTGGGCAGTTGTCACTTTTGAAGCTGTCATCTTTTGACATTTGACAAGTAAAGACGATGTCATTGCTAAAAATTCAACAATGCAATGAATTTTTTTAAAATTCACAACATTCACTGGGTGAGCACAGTTTGCACAACTAAAGTACTTTTAGACCATCGTGAAGCACCTTCTCTAACGCCAATATTGAAACTGGTGGAAATATTTGAATTGTTGGGACAAGTTAGTGATGTGAAGAATCAAAACTGCGTGCTTACCGTCGCTCAAGAACAACTGAGAATATTGCCATTGCAGCCCGCCATTCCTCATCGATCTTTGGAATTTTAAAGTTCAGTTCACACAAGAACTCAAGCCAGTCGACCACTAGCAACCTTGTATTTTCGCTGATTGGGTCCTTTAAATGCGTCAAATAATTTTTTTTTTTCGTGGGTAGGTGTCATTCCGAGATATTTTGCTTCATTAGCAAATGGAACTTAAACCGTATTAACAAATACCAGTAATCTATTAATTTTTTTATACGTAAAATCTACATGGACTGATTTTACTTCGCTAAGCGATATCCGCCATGTTTTGTCCATTCATTGACAATATTCAGAGCTTTTTGTAATTTAGTCGTAGCATCATTTATCGTTTGGCCCACTGCTAGTATTGCAGTGTCGTCAGCAAACGTGGCTACGATAGTGTCTTCTGTTTGAGATATATCACGTGTAAATAATACGTACAATATTGGACCTAAGACACTTCCTTGTGGTACCCCAGCCACTATTTCTTTGAGATCCGAGTAATCGTTTACATGTCTTACTCGAAGGAGTCTATACTCTGGATATGCTTTTAAAAGCGTATAAAGTGCTTCAGGCAGAATTTATCTTAATTTAAAATTTAAGCCTTAAGCCACACCTTATCAAAAGCTGTCTAGAAAGACCGCCGAACAAATTGTCTTCCCTTCAAGAGTTTTAAAATGCATTAAAATGATCTGGATTTTCATCGAAAAATCATCTTTACTGATGGGGCCCATTTTCAGCATTGTCACATTTGTGGCTTGGAAAATTTCAAGAAAAGCTTCCTGACCGTGTTATTTCTCGAAGATGTGATTTTATTGGACACCGAGATCTTGTGATTTAACACCTTTAACTTTTTTTTCTCCGGAGCCAAATAAGAGGTAAAGGTCTATGCCAATACTCCACAATCGATTCAAGACATTTAAGATAGAATTCGTGAAGTTATCGAGGTCATACAGACGCAAACCTACGAATTGGTCATGGAAAATTTCATGAAAAGGACATGGGGCTTCAACCGTAGCAATATCGGTCATTTGGACGATATCGGCATACCTTGCTCTTAACAATGAAATGAACATCCACTATTTCTCTTAAAGAATACTGTTTTTTTTTTTTTTATATCAAAATGAAACTTCTCATTGGAAAAACCTTTATTTTCTAATTTCACATATTCAGTGCTCCGGCCGCCCGCCGTCGGTAAATGCAACCGATACAAATTAGATCAGTGAAATTGTTGAAATAATTGAGTCATAAAAAAGCTGCACCTCAAAAAAAAGCTGCACCGTACAAATAAAACAAGGTAAGGCGGTTCATTTTCTTGAAGATATCTATATAGGTACTCTGTTTTGATTTTTGTTTGTGCTTGAACCTTCGCTTTTTCCTTTACTCACGATTTCTTCGGAGACTAGATTATTGCAATCATCAGTCGCCTGGTCAATAACGTTTTCGTCGATTTTTTGTTTAATTCCTCAGCGACAAAAGTTCAGTCGAAGAACAAGTCATTAATAGAGGCCATAATTTCGTGGTCACCAATGATTTGGACGCTTCATGATCACCATTCGCCAAAGGTAAATCATTTTCCCCATCCCATTCACTGATAAGATATGTACTATATCAAAGGCTGCCAGCACTTCTGTAAACCCGAAGACTTGTGTCCCATGCAATGTGTTTACTGAGTCAATGATGGTAAAAAATTGGGAATAGACTCAACCAAGGTATTGCGCTTATTAGAGTTTGCCGGCTTCGTACTATATTTTTGACAATCTGTTTGTTTTTAAGTGTGCTAAATAATGGGTTATCCATTTTGCGGTTTCAAAAGTAAACGTAAATAAAATACATATAAAATATTTTTTTCATGATATTTCTTTTTTATTATAAAGTTTTAACGTTGACATTAATTGTGAAACACTACATGATTTAAATGACCACCACGTGAATTGTTGCAAGCATCGATTCTTTTGAGATAATTTTCGACCACTTTTTGACACATATTGGGCGGTATCTTCTCGGCCATAACTTGACGAATGTTGGTTTTCAAGTGCTCAAGGGTTAATGGTTTATCTGCATAAACACGGTATTTCGCGTAGCCCCACAAAAAAAGTCCAGCGGTGTCAAATCGCATGATCTTGGTGGCCAGTTGATATCGTCACGAGCGACGAGAACTTACGCGGCCAGGAAATGTCTCTTGCAATAAGGCCATATTCGCTCGAGTTGTGTGGCATGTGGCACCGTATTGTTAAAACCACATATTCTCCAAGTCGTATTCTTCAATCGCAGGCAAAAAAAAGTAGGTTATCATATGACCATAACGCTCTGAATTGACGATGACAGTCGTTCCATCGTCGTTTTCGAAGGAGTAAGGTCTAATCCCACTTTCGGACCAAAGAGCGCCCCAAACACTAACTTTTTGTGGATGTAATGGCCTCTCTTCAATTACTTAAGGATTCTCAGAACCCCAAGTACGACAATTTTGTATTAACATACCCACCAAGTGAGAAATGTGCTTCGTCGCTAAAGAAAATTTTGTTCCAAAAATCGCCGTTCACCGCAACGCCTGTTGTTCAAGCACCCATTCGACGTATCTACGACGTTGTGAATGGTCAGCTGGCTTCAGTTGTTGTGTGAGCTGGACCTTATGGATGTAGGTGTAGATCCAAATGTAAAATACGCCATAATATGGCGTAAGAGAGTCCTAATTCCTGAGAACGACGAGGAATCGACACATTCGGGCCTTCGGCAACACTTACACTTACAGCAGCGATATTTTCAGTGGTACGAGCGAAACTGTGATGCACCGGCCTTACAATATCTGTAACCAATCCAGTCTCTTCAAATTTCTTCACAATTTTGCCAATTGCTTGCGTAGTTGGACGATTATGTAAACCATAATCTCCTCTTAAAAGCACGATATGTGGCTGTGGCAGAATCACCATTTTTGTAGAAGTTTTTAATAACTTTTATGCATTGTGCGATAGTTAAGCGATCTATTTTCGTAAATGTCAGACTTTCAACTGAAAAAAAAATTGGTTTAACAACTTGGTTTGACAGATGTCTAATTCCAGCCCTATACTTTTGAAACCGCAAAATGGATAACCCTTTAGAAGAATTTTTGGGATGATTTATTAAACCATTTTAATCAAAGGAAAATTTTTAAGTGCGCACTCGTCAAGTACATACGACCTAGTTGCACATTTAATATGTTTTATATTCATTTTATTCCTATTTTTTCGCCTTAAATCTTTTGAGTCTGTTCTGCTCTGCTCTGCTATTTGAATGTCTCATTCTCCAGACTCGAGTGATTTCTCTGTTCCTTCTAGTTATTTTTTCCTCCTCATAACTTTGTATAGATACATTTATATCTTCAAGTATTCTTAACTCAAAGTGAATGGGTTATAGTTTATAGATAAGTATAAATGTATATACATACATATATCTTATGTTATGCTATGATTGTTCTTGGGAATAACTCGCCTCTGGTTGGTATACATAAATCTTAAACGGAATAGACAGCCACAGTTAAGTGCTTGTTTTTACCGTGTATGGCGAATTGAGATACATGGTAAGAAACATCGTTTAAAATGTATAAATTATTTTTCAGGTTAAAACTGAATGCATTTAATCAAATGTGTATGTCCAGAAATCATAAAGTCTTTCTTGTTAACAATACTAATGGCAACTAAATTGAGGGAGCATTAATTTAAAAAAAATTAAGCTATTTAGCACGATGTTTAAGCAGTTTTAGTATGATACGAGTACTAAGATAAAACGAGGATTTTTGTTAATTTTAAACAAGTTAATCATTGAACAATTTATTAAAGTTAAATTCACCAGAAGGCTATTTTATCTTTTAAGCATCATACTAAATTCATATGAAACTTTGCCATTTACAAACACCAAAAAGTGATGTTCGCTAACACGTGTACACTATTTTCGGCGTGTTCAGCTTTAATAGATCAATAAAATAGGTTTATTATGGTGCTAGTTAAAAAGTGTTTAAAATTAGGAACATTTTAATGAAGTGCTTTAATATAAAATAAATATTATCCTAAAACTTTAAAAATTATGGCAGTTGTAAGCCAAATGGTAACACAATGCGCAAGAAAAGTTGTGATTGGAACGATCTTCAAAAGATTTATTAATTTATTTGTTGGACGTTAGTTTAATCTAGAAATGAATAGATTTCATGCAAAAATAATAAAATTCTACCAGCGACGCCACTTTGAAAAGTTCAAAATGTGTTATATGCCCGGAATGTGATCGAATTGGAAGCATACTTGTCTTGGTCCAAAAATTTAATTTACAACTGAATGAAGTCAGGATTTCAAGTGAATAGCCAATATACAGAATCTTGTTGTTATAAAAAAATCGAATCTAAAATAAATTCAAATCTAGTTCTGAAAAGAACTTAGTTACAATTTTAAGTACTAATCTAACAATATAAATTTAAAAACTTAATTTCAAGAAAAAAATTTTCTGCCACAGTTTTTGCTTGTTTTTTTTTTTTGTTGATAAGTGGGTGTGGCAGTGGGCGGATCGTACTTAAAACGTTTTTGAAATTTTGTTCCCGCCCATAAAAACAAACTCTAAAATGTTCCTCCAAATCGTTAGAGCCATTTCCAAAAAAAACAGGATATGATAAAAGCGGGCGTGGCAGTGGGACTTTCCTAAAAAATGAGACTTTACTAAAACCAATTCCGTTCGTTTATAAAAATAAACTGTAAAAATTTCAATAAATCGTTTAAGTCGTTTTTAAAAACCTAAAAAGTAAGAAAAGTGGGCGGATCTCGCTTAAAATATTTTAAATTTATTTTTCTTTCTTATAAAAACAAACTTTGAAAATTACTTGAAATCTTTAAAGTCGTTTCCAAAAAATTATGGGCGTGGAAGTATAAATTTTTAGTTGCGATATAAGAGCAAGTTTTGCATTTGGAAAACAAATCGAACTCGAGATTTTAATCAAACTTGACACTACGATGATAGAGAGCACGAACAAAGCTGGTCTCGCAATTCCTATCTTCATATCTGTCTGTCTGTAGTTCTCTAAATAAATATTCCATACCAACATTTTTGAAAAATATTTTTTTTTTGGATTTTTGAAAACGGGTGACCGATCTTTTTATATGATTGTACATTATTTAAAACCTAAAATTGACATACAAAGTATAAAAAAAATTAACGAAATTTCGTAAATAGAAAATTGAGTAAAAATCGATTTATTTTATATTAAGACTTTTCTACTAAGAATCTTGTGCTTAAGATGTGATCGAACATAAGATAAAGTACGTGCGATCCAGTCGTGCGTTTTATTCTTATTTCCCCTAAGTGTTCGAATTCGAGAAATTATTTTTTCGCTTCAGTAGGTGTGCCGTATAAATATTAAAGGGTTCAAATTTTGTTTGACCAACATGTTAACTATTCCTGCAATAGTACACGCCATTTTTTTTTATTTAATCAAAATCGTTAGAGCCGTTTTTGAGATATTTATAAGCTTTTTTAGAGGCTGTAGATTTTAAACTAGATTTAAAATGATTTTTGTTGGTTTGTGGTAAGAATCCCGAAAACTGAAATCCCGAAAACCCAAAATCCCGAAAATCCAAAATCCCGAAAACCCAAAATCCCGAAAATCCAGAATCTGAAAATCCAGAATCCCGAAAACCCAGAATTCCAAAAACCCAAAATTCAGAAAACCATGATTCCCGAAGACCCAAAATCCGGACAACCCAAAATCCCGAAATCGGAATCCCGAAAAATTATATAAAATGAAAAATTTGCGCTTTTTATATAATTTTTCGGGATTCGGATTTCGTAAAAATAATCCTAAATCCTAATGGTATGTTTTTAACCACTTGACTGTTATTGTTATATTACTTCTGTTTTTTGAGGTTTTGTTATTGTTTAATTCTATTTGTTATATGACTATTTTCTTTTTGTTCAATAAAAGTTTCACTGATCAGACAATTTTGAAGTTTTTTTTTATTTCTTCTATATTATTTTCGGGATTTTGGCCTTTCTTGATCGGGATTTTGGGTTTCCGGGATTCTGGGTTTTCGGGATTTTGGATTTTCGGGATTCTGGGTTTTCAGGATTCTGGATTTTCGGGATGCTGGGTTTTCGGTATTCTGGATTTTGGGTTTTCCGTATTCAGAATTTCGGGATTGTGTCCGTCTCCCATTTTTGTTTCATAAAATTTAAAAAAATTGTTTATCTTTCATTAGATAACATGGCCTATGTAGGCCGTCTGTCAGTTGTAAGGCCTCTAAGTTTAGTGTTAGGGCTAAAAATAGATTTTAGGGAATATTCTGGGGAATCTAGAATAAGACTCTTAAGTACAATTTTTGAAACAGTGACAAAAATTTGTTAAATAGGAACTTGAGGACCTTCAGCTAATATCGACCTTTTTGCGCCTAAGAACACTTTACACTCTAAACCACTAATGTTTAATGAACCAACTAACCAACACACACTTTTGGACAACTTGACACCTTTCATTAATCTAAAGAAAAACAATCCCACCAATAATTTTCATGATTAAATTAAGTAGACACCAAAAAGCATTTTTATTTATGTTCTATGTCTTAACCAAACTTTTCTTATTAACGCTCTATAAAAAGATACGTGAGCTGAAGAACAAAATTGAATTCGAATAGGTACCTCATAAAAATGAAAGCCTTTCAAAATCTTCATCTTGTACGAGTGGACGAATAGCTTTGTCTTAAATCAACATTAACTTTTCTGACAATGTATACAAATTCAGTATAGGCATTTCTCCCCTACATCTTTTCACAGGGAAATAAACTGCGAAATCTTTTATCACCACCCCAACCACTCTTAAGAGAGCTCTACATCAATCCTCAGTTGTTTTTTTTTCCTCATCACATCATAGACAATTTGTAGCAACCACTAGTAGAACACAAGCTGCGGCATTAACTAGGCCTTTACACTCATCCCGCTTTTTGAACAACATCATCAGGCACAAGGTTTGTGTTTTTTGTATTTTATTTTTTTTTTATGCCTCCTTGAAACAGGTATGGAACTAAAAGTCATAGCTGACGAAAGCAACAGACACATATAAGACCTGGTGAGGAGTGATGAAGGTAAATTTCCTCTTGGTTTCTTTCAAACGAGCAAGTCATCAAGCATCATCGGCTTACCTATGGAGGCACCGACCGACAGCGACGCTTTTGTACGACGACACACTGTGACGGCGACCATCATCGCCACCCAGAGAATCCTGCAAACCAGTTGTTAGTTCCAGCCACCACTGGCATAACCATATCAACCGATTGATGTGTGAATTTTTCATTCCAACTAAGAAGAAGTCCCTGATTTGTGTTTTGATCCAGATTCCAGATTTAGCCTGCCAACTCGTCGATAATGTTTTCTGTTGATTGGCTGGCATTGAATAATAAGTAAAAAATATCCAGTGCCTGGCAGATTTCGGAATGTTTTTCTATTTAGTTGATGACGTCCGGGGTCGAAGTGAGATGGGAGCGGTGAACTGTTTTTGATCGAATAGTACGCACTCTTTGAAGTGTAAACCTTATTTTCCGCTTCATTGGCTCAAAGGACTGAGCTGTCATAAATCATGAGTACAGTGTGTTGAATCTATCGCCAGCGGGATGGTCGCGGTGTAGGCATTGGGCGATATCATTCAGAAACATCTCGGAGTAAGTGTGACTCTTCTCACCAACGCAATGCCAGCGCCACGATATACGTGGACGGGATTAGGAATAAAAGTTGGTTGCAGTATTCTAGCTCAACAAATTTAATATATAAATATTTTGACATTATTTTTTTGTGATAGTGTGTAAACGAATGATGATATACTCGTACATAAATAAGTCTTGGGAATTTCCAGCCCATTGCATTCTGAGGGCGCAATCAGTATTCATGTGATCGCATCATTTTGATTGTCAACCTAGAAATCCACCGCGCTGTGTTGTTGTTGTTTGTTGTTGACCGGCTACTTTCTATAATGTAATCATCGCCTGTTTGAGTATATTTGACAAGATGTGGGCGAGGATAAGGATTAGGCATACTGGCATACTGGAGCTGTCAAAAGGTCAGATCGGAGCTTATGTATTTTATGGACAATATATGTGGGGACACTCCTCGACTGGTTACATGAATAATAATTAATCATTTTGTGAAGTGAAATTTGTGGGAATGGTTGTGATTTACCTTGCCTACGATCTATGTGACGATGGCAGAACGAAGTAGATAAGGTTTGTAGTTCTATGCGGTCTTTGGTAATAGTTTTAAGTTATGTAGGTATGTTGGCTTTTGTGAGGCCCGGGCACATTTCGTGCGACGTTCTAATACACAACCAACCGACACTGAACTCTCCGTCACCATCAGTAGCAGTCAAGGGTAAATGAGTTCAATAATGAGACGTTTTGATGGGTGGTTAGGTTCTGGTTAATTTTGAAGTTATTGTGCTAGAAATGCTGTGAGCATTGAGTTCAATTAATAATTTGTACAATAGTTGGGTTGATGTTTTGCTTATGCACGCAAGGACATTAAATATTTTATGTGGAAGCCGCAAAATGTTTCTTCTGAAAGCTGTTGCAGAATATTTCCTAGATTGAAACGCCTTTAGTTTTATGCTCTATAATTTAATATTTCTCAATTTTGTATAATTTATGTCGGACACTATTCTTAAATCGTCGAAAATAATATTATGGTTTTTTCCAAAAAAAAAATATATATATATATCTTTAATGCGTAGATATACATTACATACAAAAATTAAGGAAAACTTGAAACATTAAACAGCATTGTTTTAGAGATTTAATGGCTTTTTTGACACGGGCCTTTGTCTTTTCGACAAAATTTTTATTTATATTCAGGATACTATTTGATTTGCTTTTAGTTTTTTGTCACAATAAACATAATTCAATTTTTTTAAATATTATATAATATTCTTAAAAAAAAATAGACAAACAATGGTAAAATTGTAACGGAACTGAGGTGTTGTCGGCAAGGCTCTCATCGGCAGGCTTCCTGTCCTTTGCTCGGAGAGGTGCTAAAAACCCCGAACACACTTTATAGAAGTGTTATTCTCGGGACTCCTTATTCCCTAATGGCCTAAGCGATATGAATTCGTCATATTACATGAAAACTGCAGAGCAGCCTTCTGCATCATAAGATAGTGCTTCACTATTGGTTTTGCAACAGCTGTTGGGGGTTATTCGACCGGTGGACATGGGAGGCTACCAATTAACCCAATTTCATCTCGAAAAGCTGTATTCATCGACATTGCAGAAACTTAAAGCCACCGATGTAGATCAAGATGTCAAGAAAGGAGCTATATCTTGCATGGTTCAGATTATAGCTAACACGGGGGACCTCCTTAAAGCAGGGCACGTGACTTGAATTTTTACTTGCGATTATAGGCAGGTACTATAAGGCAAGTTATGCATTCGTAAAAAAAAAATTCTGACGATCAAACATGAAATTTACGATCATAGAGAATCCTAAAAAAGTGATCGACAAAGAATGTCTGTCTGTCAGTCTGTCCGTCTGTATGTATATCGAGCTGCAGCCTAAACGGTGTGAGCGATTACCTTCAAATTTGTTATGTGTGATTATTTTGGCATTCCTCAGAGGGGGAATTGAAATTTTATTTTTAGGCGTAAAAATAACGGTACCTGTCATATGACCTTGAAGGAAAATCTTATTTTTCTACAAAACGGCTCCAACGATTTTGATAAAAGTTTTTGAGATTTTTTTTGTTGGTAATAGCTATCATTTGCTATGAACAAGTTTATGGGAAAAGTCTATTAACGGTACTCTTCATATAACGGTTTTTTAAATTTTTGGCTTTCTCGGTAACTGTACATTGGATTTCTGTCAAATTTTATATCTGAGAAGACATAGTTAGACAAACTAATTCTGCATATTAAAATTTTAAATAACTTTTTTTTATAATTAATATTAATTTTTTATTTTTTTTATTTTGAAAAATCAATATTTTAAAAACTAATCAAAAAAAATAATTTTAAATTTTATGGTCACGTGTATATTAATAAACTCTAAAAAACTGCATACCAAAATTTCAAAAAACTAAAAATAAAAAACCGGATTTCGTCAAAATCCGCCCTACAATTTTCTAGATACTTTTTTATAAAATTTTCATTGATCGGTGGCATCTAATGGTTTTCTTGTTTTTTTTTTCGAGAAACCGTATAAAGTGATGGTTTTGGCAGTTTTTATAAGTTTAAAAAACGATTACCTAGACAGCTTTCAGAGTTACCCGTGTCCATTTTTTAACTTGTTCGGTTTTTTTTCTTGGGTTTCTGTTGATGTGCTTTTGATTTGAGAGCTTTCATATTTGGGTCCATTTAAAATACAAACTACGAAAACCCTGTGAGAACTTTATTGAGCGACAGATTTATGCAATCCACTGTAGCGAGATTGAGAGGCAAACGTCCTATCTTGCCCACACTGCCTATTTTTCTGGGACAGAATATATGTAGATCAACAAAATGTCAGCTCAGGCTAAGTATTTTGTTAGAGGATGCCTAATTATTTTTACAAACAAAATATTTTGACATATTTTATTTTATTAAGTCTTAATGTATGTTGGATTTTTAATTTTACTATTTCTTTGTCTGGACCATACCAAATTAATTGGACATTACCTTAAAACTAAGTAAGACAGCTAGAATAAAACTAAGATCTTCTGTCACTCTTTCTCTTTATTAATATAAGCTGTGAGCAAGCGAGCGAGTGCAGATGGAATGAAACATTTTTATTTTGTTTTCTTAACTAACTGTTCTTTCTGTGTTTGGCCATGGAAGAAGGTGTATATGTAAGTATGGATGAATAAAATTGTGGAATTAAAATCGCATACATACCTACTGCTTTAGCATGCGTGCCTCGCAGATTCTTTGGACAAATTCACTTGCGTATGTCTGTTTTTGTTTTGCGCATTTTTAAAGTTTTACTTCTCAATTTTATCCGATGGGTGCATTAGCTTGGAATGAGAAATACGTTTAGTAATTTGGCGTTTTTATATACTTTTTAAATTCTTGTAATTTTTTTCCCCTAAAATTTCAAGAACATAAATCATATGTATACATAACGTTTCATTTTAATACGATTTCCTATTCCAGAATAAAAAACCTACAAAATTCAGCCAAACTTAGGTAAAATCACTGTATAATAAGATATTGAATAAAGGTATGGTATTTCAAAATTGGAAAACAGCCCTTTTTCTAAGCGTTTTCCTAAGTCAAAAAAAAAAGAAATTTATAAAGCAGATGGATTTCGCCCGATTTCCTTGCTACCTTATCGAAAATATTAGTTACACTCACTAGACCTATACTCTTGAGAGGCAGTACCTACCTGTGAAAAAGAAATTTCTTTTCAGGTGGAGTGGGCTACGATTCGATTCCCAGAACTCAGTTGTAACAGTTCAGATTATTGATAATTTTGTCACAGACTTCTACGAATTTGAATAGCCTGCAAGGCAAAACATCAGGCAAAAAAAACTCATTTTGATATCACTCAATTTATTTCAAAAATTTTACGCACTAATATTATGGTTAGACGAAACCGTATTTTCTCAAAAAAAATAATAAATAAATAATAGATGAATTTGTTAAATGAATCTCGGAAATCAATAATCAATGAAAGTAAAATACACCAGATTTTCAAAGTATGCTAGCTTGTTGGTCAACTACCGAAATTGTTCGCGTTTCAATTAATCTTTACCTAGTCGGTGTTTCTAAGAAATAAAAACAACAGACATTACATGGTCAACCTAAGCGGGCCTCAAATGCAATTGTAGGTTGTAATGACGTAACAGGTCACAACTCAATTTGTAGAATGTGGATCAGCCAATGGAACATCTATTTTAGGGAAACTGGGATCATCTATTATGTGAATTTTCCAGATCTATTTTATAATGTTTTCCGGTCTTAGAGTTCAAACGCTTGCTTTTGTAGGTAGCCTATCTATATTTGAGTCTATTTTTTACTTGCGTGTCTGTACTATATAAGGAAAGTTATGCATTCGAAAAAATCTAATAATCAAACATGACATTACGATCATAGAGAACACCAAAAATGTGGATACCCCAATTCCGTCTGTCTGTCTGTCTTGTCGGTCAGTCTGTCTGTCCTCGAGTCTACAGCCTAAACGGTTGGATAGATTTGCTTCAAACTTGGTACATATTGTTTTTTCGGTAATGTGCGCACTCGTATTTTTCATTTTTGTTTTAAGATGGCAAATAACAGTAGGTCCCATATACATGCTTTTTGGCCAAGCCCAAACACAAAAATCTAATTTTTCTCAAAAACGGCTCCAACGATTCTTATAAAAAAAAATCAGTTCAATAAAGAAGGAAAAGGGTACCTTTTGATCATTTTTTTTTTTGAAAAAAAAAAAATGGTTATTTTTTGTACTTCTAGTAAAACCATTTTTTTGGTCTTCGATTTTCTGGCAGTTTTGCATTTAACACTTCCAAAATGTCGCTCTTAGAACAGAATACACACTTTGATACTGACAGACGTTCAAGGTTACACACTGTCGTACTAAAATCTTATTGTCAAATAACACATACACATCCGTTCTGTTAAACTGTGTTAATGTATCAATGTTGCACTGCCACACTCTAACATTGCCGTGATTGCTTAATGTTAACCCGACAGTATGAGGGTTGCCGCCATACTGCTACACTTAAAACCGAAGGAACTATGACACTGTGACACTATCACATGGTTATGGCATTCACCGAGCCACGTACATCATCGTAATGTCAAGTTTAATGTACCAAGCGACATAAAGCTAAATTTGAATGTTTGGCCTTATGTATCTTATGTCAATTTTGCAAAGCGTCATAAGGTCAATTTGGTCACATGTCACTTTGTACTCTCGTACATGGACTCCAAAAAGAAAGCTTATATTGAATTATTGTTTTTCATATAATTCTCCCACCTTGGTGGGACATAGGTCCCAACTTTTATTTGGTGTTGATGGGACAAAACTCCCAAATTTTATAAGACTTAAATGTCCATATGACACATTGTGAAATATTTATTCAAAGCATAAAATATATTTCAAATATAAACAATACATTTTAAGAAGCTCGGCGCGTAAAGGGGGCAAGCTGTCCCCTTCAAGCCCTCTGCTTGGCCTTAGTATAGGATTTTGGATGGGTACAAGTTGGCTATATGCCAATTTTTCTTGGAACTTCTTAAAAAGAAATCTTCAAATCCAAAAAGAAATTTGTGTATATCCAAACTTGTTGCAGGGTGCAGCATGTGCTCCCTTACGCGCCGAGTTGCGACAAAAGTTCCAAATATTTCTTGCTTATTAGTTTTTGGGACTTACCTATGTCTCGGTTATGTGACATAAGTCTCAACAACCGAAATTGGGACTTATATGTCAAGGGGACTTATGTCCCTGCGCCAATTTTCTACACGCATGTTTTATTTCATTAATTTTTTTAAATTTTTTCGCAAACTTTCATTGTGAGGATGGTTGGCCTTATGTCCCAAAAAAAATTTGGCCTTATAAGGCTTTGCAAAAGCGACCTAATTCACTGTACCCAAGTTTGATTAAAATCTCGAGTTTATTGGTCTCTTGCGATAGTGAATTGCATGCTTTATCGGTTGCTTTGGATTTATCGGTAGTGGGGACCGAATGTATAAAGACCTCTATAAATGCACGTTGGGAACGCATGCTCTACGCACTATCTGGTCCACAACGAAATTGAAGAGTCGCAAGATAACGCTCCTGAGATACATGAGGGTCCCAAAAAACACTTAAATTTAAATTCAATACTAATTAATATCATTTAAAAACAAAGATGATGCGATCGGAAAATCTACTATTTAAAGATTTAAAAATAATATACTGAGTTCTTTTGTGCGTTTGATTTTTCAGCACCGAAAAATGAATATGTAGTAATAATTATAGTTAAATTATACGTTTTTGCAAGCAGATATTCTTCGCAAGCATTTAATTCTTCAATACATTTAGGAGGAAGTTGTTTTTTCAGACCAAGATTAAAACGTAACAGGGCTTATCACGACCACAAACCTGTGGCTTTGATTGTCCAAATCATGTTTCTTTGTTATCCAAAACAAGCCAAGTATAATTTGGATTAATCTTCGAAAAGATATTCTTTTTTGCGCGCAGTTTAAATATTTGTTTTTTTTTTTTTGTTCAAAAACCCTCCGGAAATGTTTATATGTAAGTACATACGTACATATATCTAAGCAGGAATTATAATAATTAATTTATTTTTCTATCTAAAAAAAAATCACAAAAGCGAAAAAATAAAAAATTAACTCGGAAACCAATTACTGCTAAACACAACTGTGTTGTGTGTGAATACGAAATATAATCAACTTCTGGAGGGCGATTTTATTTATTTCGAACTTAGCAACTTTATGTTGACTTTTTTTCTAGGAATATATAAATGAATGCGGAACATTTTGTTGCCAGAGGCTGAAATAAAAATGTTTGTTTTTTTTATCTCTCTTATTTAATAACTCCGCACCTTCATCTTATGTTGTTTTTTAATAATATAAAGGCGATTTATAGATTTGTAGAAAAATCAAAAATGTTGTTAATGAAAATAACACTTATTATTGATTAGACTTGTAGAAGAATAGTAAATAAGAAGAACTTAGTTAGTTTAGTTATTAGCATTTATTAACAACGTTTTTATCATTCGAGAGATTCGTCAGCAGCCGTCGCGTCATCACGCAATAGGTTCTACCAAGTCAGCTCCTATTCCATCATAAAAGTGCAGTTACAAAGCTATTAGTAGTTAGTAGTAGTAGTAAACTTTATTGATACAGTTGTATTTTAATTATATTTATAGCAAGTGATTAAAAAGTAAGGATAATAATTAAATTTGAGGCAATAAAAGCCATATAGGCTTCAGGTTTTTGAAAACCGGTTAATGTTACATATGAGATCCAACAATCTCGAACCTAAGCTAAAAGTTCACTGAAAGTGATACCGAATAGATTTTTGGATTCCTTCACGAAGTCTGACATAATGTTTCAGTTAACAAGCTTCGAAGGGGGCGTGGTAGATGGGGCACCAGAGCTTTAAAACATTAGCTCAGGAGATGTCATTTTGGGGGACGTTGATTATTAGATTATAGACAACTGAGTTGTTCAAATTTTCTTTATTTTTATTTTTCCCTATTTTAGCGGATTCTTTCTTCTTAAGCAATTCTTTTCGCTTTATAGCTGGCAGGATGACCTTCAATGCCACAGTTTACACATGAGGCTATGGAAACCTAATTTTTAGGACATGGATCGCAGCTTCCAAGTTGATGCTCCTTGAGGCACTTAACGCACCTGATAGGATAAGATCAAAATGCCGAAATATAGCCAAATCGTTGGTGTATCAGTGTCTTGTACCCGAGCCCTTAACAGAGTCCCAACGAATCCTGTGTCTCATTAGGAATTTCAGTGTTTTAATTTTTGTGAGGCTTTCCATGTCATCCACTGCAATGTTGTTTTACTTTGACCACCTTGTCTGAAATTTTTTTTTTTACTAAACGTTTAGAATTGATAATTGCCACTTTTTTTTGGATTTCTCCCAGTCAGTGGGTGGGAACTTTTCGTCGTTTTCAAGCTAGTATGTTTGTAAAGGCATCCTTGTCATTAGGTAGCAATCTTTTTAGCACATTTTCAGTTTCTACAGAGATGGAAGCATTTTCATTATCCGCTATCATACTTTCTGAACTATACTCTGTTCAATTTATGTTTTAATTACAGGGCTTATGGGAGAGCTTTTTCAAACATACTGATGCCTGTCGCTGAAATTACTACTGAAAATATCCACTAAGCTACATACAAATAAAATTATTTTTGTAATCTTGTTAAAAACAGCGTATATCCAACATGACATCAGTAGCGTATCATTTTTTAGTACCATACTTAATTGAAAGCACTCCACAATAAAAAGCGTTTGGCCGCCCATAAATTTAATTGCATCTGACGCAGACCCAACGTCCTACTCAGCGCACATCTGAGTCTCCAGTGGACTGAATTGCTTTTGCTATGGCCTCTGGCTGCTGCTGCTATTCAAATTCAACCCCCATTTAAAATATTGTTGTGTATTCAAAGTTACCCTTGTCCATTTTGGTAACTCGTTCAGTTTTTTTTCCTTGGGTTTCTGTTGAGTTGCTTTTGATATGAGAGCATTAGCAAAAGTTTTTAATGATGAGTGTTATCGTGATTCGTGGAGTGTTTTCATTTTTTGCATTTCTTTTAATGTGTGGAAAATATGTTAAAATGCAGTTACAACATTTTAAACGGTTTTCTTTGAAGAAGAACATTATCTGGCGTATAGATTTAGCAGCGTGCGGTCAATTAATTCGAAGTAAAGTGTTTTTATGTAAATAGTATTTTTAAAATCTATAATTTTTTTAGAGTTCTGTGCACTTTGTGCTTTCAAGTCGGCTAGTTATATAGAATTATATTTATTTTTGGTATATCTACTTGTTTATTTATTTTGTATTATGATTATTCTTAATGCATACATTTTTTATTTTTGCTTGTTTTTTATTTAAAAACGAGGCCTACTGGGGATACCCTCAAAAAATGCGCCTATTATCTTACCTCATGGTAGTGTGAAAAAATATAAATGTGTGAGAGCTTTATTGAGTGACAGATTTATTCAATCCACTGTATCCAGAATGAGAGGCAAATGTCCTATCTTGCCTACATTGTCTATATTTTTCTCGGGCAGAATATAGAATGTTTTTCTCATCCGCATCAAACATTTGCGACGCCGAATTATTACTAATTCCTTGTTTATTGGGGGGCACAGCTGGTTGCACGCCCTCACTGATCATCTTGTTAGAAATAAAACAACGCTTGAACAAAACGAAACGTCCTATCGCCGTAACTAGTCAACTGCAGTTACGAAGGACTTAGTCGGGGCCTTAATTTGTGTGTTTTTTTACAATAGATAATTACCACTGCGCGATTGCGTAGATAGATATGAACATACCTATAATTTTTGATTGGATGGCTTGATGGGATTTGTCGGTCAAAAAAAATGTTTCGCAATTTCAAGCTGTGTGATAAAGGCCTTGATTTTTGAAATAATGAAAATAATAAAAAAAATATATTTCCGACATTATTTGCTGAAGTTGTTTGCTTTGTTGATTACACAAAAAGTTTGTTGAATATTTCAGCGGGATAAGATGAAAGGAGAATTAAATTCGGTGGCGAGGCGATGAGATGCGAGATGATATAAAATTACGCAATTTTTATTTTGTTTTTTTTTTTTAATCGTCGCTGACCCAACATTTTTGTTTTATAGAAAGACCGACACATGCAAAAATACCTGGTGATTGGTGATGGTAACAAAAACTCTTTTGTTTTATGAGCAAATCGTTGTGCTTGTTCGAAATTCACATGGTTTTCTGGAATTGACAACAATTGGTTATTGATTGTCACACAGGATAAAGCCCTTCACCCTTCAAAAAAGCTGCAAAGCAACCAGCCCACACTATGTTATATGTTTGTGTGTTTATTTGACAAAGAGTAGCCTAGAGAAAAAAATGCTGAAAAAAAATCTGAATGCAAATATCAGTGATTTTCATGTGAATCTTTCAAAAGTGTATTCAGTCACTCGAATGGTTTCTTCCTTTTTTTTGGTTTTATTTTTCGTCATAAGATTATTATCATCGTAATATCCCAAAACCATTGTCGTGCCTCTGGCCGTGTTGATGCTTGAGCATCATAATGGCATTGGGTGTCGAAAACAATAAAAACGAATTAAATATGCAAAGGTAGTTGAGGCTTGAGGGTGATACCAAGTTTTTTTTTTTTTTATTGCGTCTTTGGAAAATATAGATAGAATTACAGTTTTTAAAGCGGATTAGTATGAGATTTTGTAAGCTTTGTCTAGATGATTTTTTTTGCTGATCTTTAAGTAGACTTTTTAAATGAAGCTTAGAAAATATTTTGTGTTTGTTCGTTGGGGTATACAAATTTATAGAATCTTTTTTATGCGTTGGTAATCGCCTATTAAACGCATCTGTTTAATTTGAATATGAACGCGGCATTAAATTTTTGATGACGTTTTTTTTTTTATTTTTTTTATGACACTGAAATATTATGTGTGTTTCAAACAAAATTTAAATATTTATGGTTATCTACATTATATTGTATGCATTTAAAAACACTAAAAAATAAAATGCTAAGGAATAAAATAGACCCGTTCTGCATAATCGAAAATTGCTGAGATTAAATGCAGTCTCGTTAGCATGGACACTGTATTACGTGATTTTTATTTAACCGACTTCTCTTAAAGTGTGAATGTTAAAAATAATATTGTTAACGTTTTTGAGCATTCACGAACAGTAGTTATTGTTTTTAGTTAACCGCGGCTGTCATAATTCTCATTGAAGCAACATTTAACTATTGTTAAATTTTTAGTTAGAGGTACCCAAAGCTCGTTATACAGTACGTTTTTTATTTTTAGTTGAATTTTAAAATTTCACAAATACGGAAGCTTTCTGAAGGAAGTTAAGAGGAAGTGCGCTCAAATCCAAACAAAAAGCACGAATGGAATGTTTACGGAGGTGGAAGAAATGTTTGCCCTAGCTGCTGGTGCGAACCAAGCTATTGAACAAATACACGACAAAACAACTTAAATAACGAGCAATCATCTTCAAAATAGCTGCTCAAATTTAAGAACGATGCTCAAACACAGCTTCTTATGAATGAAGACAAAATTGTTCACAGGTGGCGACAGTATTGTGATGGGCCTTTAAACGATCAATTTCCCCCAAAGTAGTTTCCGACAGAACAATGGGTTTTGTTTAACGTTTACACCGGCCGGTTAGGGCATAATTACACGTTGGGCCTACCCACATACGGGCATCAATGAGAAGGCATGAGAGAACCTTGCAACAAACTTCTACCGCCACTCATAGTATACACGAATCGTATAGCAACCACAGCCACTGCGAGCTCTTCGAAGAGGCCATCCCAAGACTTGTATTTTCGGGCATTAACTAAAAAGTAGTGGGATACAAGTCTCCGCAGTACCGAATTACGGTATTACTGGAGTCTTGTCATCCACCTAAGGGAAGAATGCACTACCAGGTTTTCTTTGGCGAATGGCTACCCAGAAACAATAATCCTGTCCTTTTTTATGTTTTGTTGCTCAACTTAGGGACAAGGAAACCCTATGTAGAAATTATTCCTCACCATCGGGATAATGGATCATCGTATTTCTACTAAAAGCAAGGCCATATAGACCATGCCACATGGCTAGTATCCCACAACTAGCCATATTAATCTTTCGTTCTCAACAGGGACAGAAGCGCTTCCCCAAGTCACGCTTGGTTCGCACCTGCACTAAACTAAACTAAACAAACGATTCTTCGGGATAAATCCCAAAAGATGGCAAACAAGATCCATGACCTGAAGCTCACTCAAAAACTGCATGTATTAAAGAAGACTAATATACACCCTTACTTGCGTAAGGCAAAGATGACATAAGTGCCATTCATCTGTCAATCTTCTAGATCTGTTTTCCCTTGGATATGTAGTTTTCGCTACAAACTCTCTATTGTGATTACCGAACCACGTACAAAATTGCCGCAGCAGCTGCCATAATTCACAACCATTGGTACTAGTAACTACGATATACTTACTATAGGATCCACTATGTTGACCAGAATCAACCAGCTTCACCTAGCAATCATTCTCGTTTTTAACATAGTGGTGCTGGTTTCGGGTTTACAGTACCTCCCCCCTCAGGGGTTGACCTACCTACTAACAACACCATCGACTCCACGGCCTGATGCTCCTGGCTTACTGTCAAGCAGTGTCACCATTCACACCTACCTATTTAACTGATCAGCCCACATTCCTTCCGGATGTTTTACCCCACCCTTACAGTTCTTGGTAAGTAGGGGCTTTGCCTCCAATTTCTTAAAACCTTCCGCTTACCACTACCACCTCATAGACAACTCCATTAACCAGATAGATTATCCGCCCAGTGTAGAATAGCCTCATTAAAGAGAGCTAAACATTCCTAAACGTTGCCCGTCTTTCACCACGAGGAGGGACTATCTTGGCTCATCACGAAGGACCGGGAAGAACGGCTCCATTGCAAAGCAACTTCCCGTATATTCCCTTGAGGCCCTTCGATCCGATTTCTCGAAAGACAGCAGTTTCCGACAGCTGAACCTAACTTAATTCAAGTAGCAGACATCACAGTCGAAGAAGTTAGCGAGGCAGTTAAGATCAGCCAAAGGTGCTGTGCTCGACACGAGATACCATATGAGTTTTGGAAAAGAAGGAAGACATAGGGCTTAGATGGCTCACGATTCTCATCTCCAAGCTTATACGAAGTGGGGATACGCACCATTTGTTCCAAAGGATTTTTTGCAAGAGCAGAGTGCAAATGTTGCATTTCTTACTCATTCTAGTATATTCGATTTGATACTTGGCTTCATCTGAGAAAGTCAGTGGAGTGTCATTTATTAATGGGTGCTTATGTTGGGAAAATTTTTATTTCCTATGGAAAAGGGCAGTTTTGGCCGCGTTTACATCCAGTTTTAGGTCTGTTAGAGTTGGAACGTACTTTCCTGGCAACAATGGCAACATGATCGATATAAGATTTCACTTTGTATCCCTCTGCTTCCAGGTCTACTAATATTTCCTTTAGACAATGGTGTAGAAATGGAGATAAGACACCACTTTGTGAAGGCCCTCTATTGGAATAGTCCCCCAGGGTTGAGTTAATTATTCTGCTGATTACCATGCGACTAATTAGTTCTGTCAATGAGTCACATACGTTTAGCTTTCTCAGCGCTGTAGTTATTGCCCATTTTACTAACATTGTTGAAGCACCTTCATTGTCCAGGAATATTACCAGAGTGTACTCTTTATCATGCAATGAATATTCTATTTTGTACAAGCGTGTGTAAGGCGGTTTCTATACCGATTTTCCCTTACAGTATGCGTCTTACAGTACCGCCTGGAACACTAGCCACACATGCTATGCTCAGATTCTGCATAGAATTATAGGCAACAATGTGTGCACAGACTACATGCCACCAAAACTGGACTTTGATCGACCATTCAAAACCTTTTTTTCCTGATACACAAGTATGGCTAAACAACGAACTCCATGATGGGTCGTCAATAACTATCTACACTGACGGCTCAAAAATGGACACTGGGGTTGTTGCAGGTTTCTTCTCAGAAAATCTTAAAGTAGCCAGCTCCGCTAGATTTCCTGACCACAGTAGTAGTAGTATCTTCTAAGCTGAGGTATTAGCAGTGAAAAATGCTGCTAAGTACGTGTCGAGACTGGATATACCAAATACCGATATCACCTTTTTTATTGACGGCCAAGCGACAATTAAAGCGATTTCTGCCGCAGTTACCACGTCGAAGCTTGTAACTGGCTGTCGTGAAGAGCTGAACATTCTTGGCACGCAGCATACATTAAACTCTTTGGGTCCCGGGTCACAGTAATTAAACGGGGCAACGAGAGAGCTGATGAACTGGCAAGAAAGGGTGCAAGACTTGATCCTACCCAAATAGACCCGTCAGTTAGAATCCTACTCTGTGTCACGAAACAGAACATTGAAAAAGAAGATTCTTTCAAAAACCTACGAAAGATGGAATGGGCTCGACACATGTGCCACAACCAGGAAACTATGGCCCAACTTCGATAAGAAAAGAACAGAAAGTACCATCCACATAAACAAAAATTCCCTTCGAACTCTTATAGGCGTACTCACCGGGCACAATAAAAAGAAAATGGGGCTAAGCAAAGATGATCTATACAGATGCTGCAATGACGAAGACGAACATGAGGACACCTCTCACTTTTTGTGTCATTGTCCAACACTTTGCCATATAAGAAACAACTTCCTGGGCAGTTACTTCTTCAATGATTTAGAAGAGATCTCGAATATTTCAGGTAAAAGTCTGCTGAACTTCATAAAAGCCTCTAAATGGCTCGATAATGATTATCCATAGAACTCATAGGTTATAACGGGTGATTTTTTTGCTACTTTGTTTTTGACGTTTATATTTTTGACAGATCACACATGACAAATTCGACGAACATTTGACATTTCGATTCAGTATTGTTTGCCATTTCATCATGAATAGACTTACGCCTGAACAACGTTTGCAAATTATTGAAATTTATTATCAAAATTCGTGCTCTGTGAAAAATGTGTTTCGCAAGCTACGTCCGTTTTATGGTCGTCATAATCGACCCACAGAGCAGGCTATTCAGCTCATTGTGACCAAATTTCGCACCAGTTTCACTTTATTGGACATTAATCCACCAAATCGTATCCGTAGAGTGCGTACATGCAAGAATTGAACTCGGTCAACATGTGGTTCCAACAGGACGGTGCCACATGCCACACTGCACGCGAAACCATGCATCAATTGAGAGGCGAATTTGGTGAGCAGTTGATCTCACGTTTTGGCGCAGTCAATTGGCCACCAAGATCATGTGATTTGACCCCGTTAGACTATTTTTTGTGGGGCTATGTTAAGTCTATTGTCTATGGGGACAAGCCAAACACGATTGCTGCCTTGGAAGCCAACATTGAACGCGTCATTGGTGAGATTCCGGCCGAAATGTGTGAAAAAGTTTGCCAAAATTGGACCTTCAGAATGGACCACCTGAAGCGTAGCCGCGGGCAACATTTAAGTGAAATTATTTTTAAAAAGTAAATGGCAGAAATTGATTTATCGATCCAAATAAAAATTTCATTCACTTTTTACAAGTTTCTGTGTTTTTTTGAATTTTCAAAAACCAAGCTCTTAAAAAATCACCGTTTACAATTAGAAGTTACAACACTTCAGGGTACCACAATGAATCTACTTTGATCTTAGTGTGCCGGTAGCAAGATAAACTGGCAGCCCATTTCTAACCTAACCTACAGTATGCGTGTTGAGCAGTAGAAACGACATTGGGGCTTATAGTACTGCGAAGATGAATATCGATCAGGCTTTCTAAAGTTTTTGGAAGGAACGAAGATAAACTGATCGCTCTGAGGTGCTTCAGCGTGTCATGGGTGATTAGTTGACATAAAAATTACGAATAAGTTGCCTGATTTTATTAATACGATTTGTTTTTAAATCAGCTTCATTAGTTGTTCCTAATTTTATCGTATAGCGTTTTTATGTTGTAGCGCATGTTCCATTAAAATTTAACATAAATGAAAAAAAAAGGTAAAATTTTGCGGAGATAAATTCTGTTCTTTTCAATTTAGGGGCAGCATAGTTAAAATTGATTTGTGGTGGGAGAAAGTCATTAGTTCTATGTCATATTTTCACCAGCTGCTGACGGTGAAATTTTTTGTTCCTAAAAAAACCAACGAAATCCGAAACGGAAACCAAAAAAAAAAAATTATGGCTGATGTTCATTTTATTACAAAAATTCTCATTTTTTTTAATGGACTTAATAATCTACTTTTTTGTTGTTGTAGAGATTTGTTGTTTGATGTCAGAGAGTTGGGTTTGGGCTTGAAATTTTATTTCTGTGTGTTTGTTATTGCCGCAAACAGTAGGTGTAACAATAAAAAAATACACGATTTGAGTTTATAGGCTTCTCCGCATCCCGAGGAAGAGACCCATTTGTCTTCGTGATGGGAATTGGTGAATGGATTCAAAGAGAGGTGATGACCTTTATGCGAACTGATGACCATATCATGAAATACGTGAATTTTTTTATGGTGGGGTTTAGCAAGTAAGTACATTTTTGTGCGGTTGGCTTGGTATTAATGGCATACAATTATATGATTAATATCCATCCAAGGGAAAAAGTGTATTTACTTTTTTTTTGTGTTGAATGGCTCACATAATGCTGGTTTACACATCGCATCGTCCGCATTTCACGTTTTATTAAATTTATTTAAGACTGACCATGACCATTTGCGCCAAGAGAGTGATATGATTTAGTGCTTTTCCTAAAGTGATGCAACATGACATTATAGCTGAATCTGTTTGATGTGGTAGACGTGAAGGAAAAAATTATTTGTCTCTGACAAAAACTAAACAATATCATTTGTACGTGACATAATCTTATCAAGGCGTTGTTGGTGTCATTTTTAAGCTTTATGTTAAAAATGGAAGTTAAGCATAAATAATGGGACTGGCTCCCTCTTTCGTGTACCAGACATTTTCGAATTTGTTTAGTTCAGGTGAATACGGCGCGGCGGCCTGTTCACAACTTCCACTTGTTGGCGTGTGATATTGTATAGGGTGTTTTTTTTTTTTAGTTGCATTAAAAGTTTCTATGGTTGTTGTCTATGGTTTGACAGCTGAGAATGTTAAACTCTGTTGACATTTCTATTTAGTAAAGTTTGGCAATTCATTATGAATCGTTAAACGTCGAAAAAATGTCAATTGTTGAAATTTACTTTGAAAGAAAAATAAATTGTTCGCGAAGTTCATACAGCATTTTTACAAAATAATTGTGTTTAGAGATAAAGCTCATTGTTCCACGGCTGCTTAGATCTGATCCACATACCTCTGCCTTGGAGAGAAGTTAAGGTTGTGTTCATACCCAAGGCGGGTAAATGCACCCCAGTTATCCCGAAAGACCTCAGAACTATTTGCCTATCATCTTTCCTTCTACAAACTCTAGAAAGATTGATTGATATCCACTTACGTAATAGCATCGACATGAGATTTTTGTCGACGGCACAACATGCGTACTGTAAAGGAAGATTGGTAGATACTGCCTTCCATAATCTAGTACGAACTATCGAATACTCCCTCCACCATAAGGAGTATACTATGGTCACTTTCCTGGACATAGAAGGCGCTTTTAACAATGTCGACGTATCTGCAATCGCATCTGCACTATCAAGCCTAAAAGTAGATGGATCGTTTGGGGAACTGATTAGTCAAATGCTGACTAGCAGGGTAATCAATTCAAAACTGGGCGATTTCTATGTAAGGAGATTTGTCAGTAGAGGTACGCCGCTATTTCTTCTCCTCTGGAATCTCTTAGCAAATGAGCTGCTGTTGGATCTGGAAGCTGATGGATACAGAGTGGTTTCTTATGCGGAAGATGTTGCCATTCCGCATCAGGAAAGTATCCCAATGTACTAAAAGAACTTTTCAATCTGTATAAGCGGAGCATTAAGAACAACATCCTCTGCTGCGCTAGACGTTCTACTCCATCTACTACCCCGAGATATTTTTAGCAAACAGAAATCCGCGAGCACAGCCGCCTGTCATAAAGCTTCTTCACAATCGTTCGGATCACTTCCAAGTTACATTGAATACACCATCCCTAAACAAATAGAATTCGGCAAATACTTCCAAGTCACCATTCCTCCAAGATCTGTCTGGGATGACTTATGCTTCTTAGAAGATGATGCTATCCATTTTATACTCATGGATTAGAATCTGATGATGAGATTGGTGGGGGTGTGTACTCGAACAGACTAAAACTAAGTCCCTCCTTCCGTCTACCTAATCATTGTAGCGTGTTTCAGGGGAAAATGATGGCAATTAGAGAAGTCCTCTCCTGGCTCAAAGAAAACGTGATATCAACTACTGATAGATAGCCGTATTTTCTCAGATAGTCAGGCGGCTATTAAAACTCTGGAATCGAATGGAGATGGCACAGGAGTTCAATATTCACCTATGTTAGGTGCCAGGGCACAGGGATATTCCAGAGAATTGTAAGGCTCATGAACTTGCCAAAATGGCCAAAAGTGGAACGACACTACCTTTATTACCTTAAAAGCCAAATATAGGTATACCCATCGGTATATATAAGTTAATGCTAAAACAAGATACTTTAGAAAGGACACACCTATGATGCAAAAATAAAACAACCTGTCTGACAAGAAAACAGTTCTGGTCAAAATTTGATCTGAAATACTCCAAGTGTTTGATATCCTTAAGCAGGTTGCACAGCAGCTCCGTAATTGGTGACATAACTGGACACTGCCTCATAGGCAAGCACGAAACGAGGCTTGGCGTTTATGCAAACGAATTTTGCAGAACCTGCATTGACGAAGAAGAGTTGGAATCTAATCCTCATCTTCTGTGTGCATGCCCTGCTCTATCTCAGAAACGTAAGATCCATCTTGAAGAATTTTTCATCGATGATCTCAGCGATCTAAACAAAATAGACATATGCAGTCTCCTACGCTTCATTAGGAGCTCCAAATGGTTCAACGAATATGGAGATTATCTCAGGATTCATGTGGTGCCCAAATCTGGTCTAAGTCAGCTGTAACGCTCACAGCCACTTCGACCTAACCTAACCTGATGCTCATGGTTAAATGGCTTCGTCAATAAGCTAAATTATGAATGAATGAATGAATTTGGGGTATTGATGTACTGCGACCTTGAGATCTATTTTGCCCCCAAGCAAAATTATACGGGGATGTCTTACAAATTCGGTATAATACTGCATATGAAAAATTTTGTTGAAAGATGTCGTAGATAATAAATTTTCCCCGTCAAAGTCAATGTTAACTAATTGACAATACAGATTTTCTCGTCGTTTGGACTTCTGAAAGCTTAGTTGACCATTTGCCTTGGCTGTCCAATCGTAGATATGGCTGGTAACGATACAAAGACTAGTCTCGGTCTTGTCTCGTCTCAGAGACGAGACTACATTGAAAGATACGGATACGAGACCGAGACGAGACCTTAACTTTAGTACCAAAATTCGCCGATAGTCTTGCTGGTCGCGGTGGTTTCGGCGGTCTCGGTGATTTAGTTTCGGTTTTCCCTAGAACAAATATTTTATTTTTTAGTATTCCAGTTCAATTTTTATAATCTTCACAAGGTTGTTTTTTGCGAAATTATGAACCCACATACATATGTACATACATATACATAGTTATAAGCAGATACACCCACTGCGAGAGAGAAGAATACATACGATTTATGTATGCATTTCGTAGGAATAATTACTCATGTTTCAGACTTTGTGTTTCCCTCTCCGGAAAAAGGTGACTTTAATACCTTAAGGTGACACTTGAAAAACAATATTATGGAAATGTCAAAATATAGTGTTTGGTGCCTACCTATCAAGCCATGAACTGTCAAAATCCATGGAAGAATGGCCTCGATTTAAATGGATAAAAAACCTTTGCAAAATTCAAATTTTATCTCAGAAAATTCGAAATTTTTCTTACCAACAAACTGCTGAGATACCGTACTCTATCTTTTCAATCTGAACACGCGTCTTATCTTACACCTTTTTACTACCAAAAACCTCGAAAGAAACCAAGACTAAGGATGGGACCAAGACAGAGAACGAAACGAGACTGCACATTACAATTTTCACGAGAAAATGTGAGACCAAGATCGAGACGAGATTTGATTAGTCGAGACCGAGACGAGACTCATGGGTGCCAGCACGTAAATTGATACAATCGAGCACTGTCAGCATCTAATTTAGTTCAATCCATTTCGGTCGTTTGTATCGTAAGAATTGGCAGCACACATATTTCAAACCGACGCGACGTTTGAAACAAAAGTTTTTAGTCGATAGAATTTAGTTATCGTCGTCGGGAGTATTTCCACAAAACAAATGTGGAACCCAAGCAAAACATGTCAATTAACAAAAAGTAGTTGGAGATTATTACTAGATTTATGGGCCAGAGGAACCTCCCGAGGAAGGAAAACAAGCGGTTTCCTCTGGGTTAAATTAAAAAATTCATTAAACACAGAAAGGTCCTCCGCAAAAAGATCTTAAGAATTGGGTAACATTTGGTTGATATGAGAAATGAGAGTATATTTTTTAAACCGTTTTTATTTCTTTACGTGGAGTAATTTTAAATACATATAATAGTGAAATTTAAGCTTAAAGGGCATGGATTGAGGCCCTTAGATTCAAAAAAATATGAATGCTATAAAATAAACAATAATTCAGTGCGCTAGGCTGGAAACAGCCTTTGAAAGGGTCCCTACGGTTGTTTCTGCCATACCTAATAACACATTTGTTCCCACATTGGTCTGGTAACTCCCACTGGCTAATAAACTCAATGTGGGACAAAGCTGTAAATATTGAGGAGCTGAAGTGCTTCTTACGCTTCTTAGGATTCAAGTGGTGTTGAATATCCACCGGAAACATACTTTACTTATTCTTGACAAAACTAAAAAAAAAAGTTTCATATTTTGTCCATGATTTTTTTCTTAATAGTTACTCATTTTCACACAACACTAATTGGTTGCTATTATCTCTTCAATAATTTCTTTTGACTTTAGTAATAGAACATTCGTGGACTTTTAGTGGAGGCATTTCACCATAAATTTTAATCATAAGTTTTTCAAAACGTCGGAAATCAAAACAACCTGACATGAAACCACTTCTACTTCTTACATTGTCAACCATCACTTTTACTAAAGAAATTCGCCATATCAAATCATAACACCACCAATTATAAAGACACTCTTTGTTTTAGACAATCTCAATTTAAAAGTTCGTAATCAAATTTAGCAAACAGAAAGACTTTCCCATTGTCGACCTGCCTTTCTACAACACCGCCATTGAATATGAAGAAGAAAAAAATTACATGAAATTAAAAATCATAAGATAAAAATGCTTTCGCTATTATATTTTGAATCCAATTTATTTTTGATGGTGGAAAGGACCAATGCAATATGGAAGCATCCATTCTCTAACAACCGCAATAAAACCAAAAAAAAAGTTCACTTCTTAAGACTTCTTCCCCGACACCATAGTATCGACCAAATTTTGTGCATAGAAACCAATTATTGTGACACAAGAAATTTTATCTCAAGAAAATTAACTAATTATGTGGCCACAAAAAGGATTCTTTCTGTGTTCTGGCGTTTTTAGTTTTTAAGAGCAATTTGGAAAGTTTTTTTTAAAAATATTCTTATCACAACACTAGAAGTGGCCAACGAAAGAGCATCTTTTCAACAAACTTTAGTTTTTATTTTGAAAACGTATACATAACGACGCTTTTGAACAATAAAAGAAGAAAAAAATGCACACAAAAGAACTTTGTCTTCCAGCCTCCACATACTTGACCTCAAGACTCAGGCACAAAGAAGGAAAAAAACAACATAATTTTCGTTCGCCTTTTCACCTTTTCACTGGATAGCAAGTTATTTATGTAAACGGGGGGGTTGTTCCAGCGGGTATTTGCTATAACTTTGTCGGTTGAAAGAAAGTGTAATAATACTTTGCAGACATATCTGCTAGTTTTTTTTTTCAGTTAACAAGACCGTTTTCTTATTTGTGGCAAACTAAATAAACAATCTCAGTGCCATTTTATAAATGATTTATGTTATTGGTTGTGTGTAGGTATACCTGTCATCAAAAAGCCTTTTAAGAAACTTTTATCACGGCGAGAGAACCTTTAACTTGGCCTTCTATACTTTTTAACACTGTCGGATATTGATTCAATGTAATCTTCTCTAAATCCAAAGAAGATATTCATATCACTGTTTCATTTACAACAACAAAAGTTTAATAAAACTGTCAGCTTTAAGCACAAATAGACACTGTGCAATGTGCACGTATGCCTCATCGTGGCTCACATACGTCAGACAAGTCATTCATATTAGCCAACAGTTAGATGGGTATTGTTTCGTGACTACACGTCCGTCGTCGTCGTCGTCAGAACATTTTAAACGCGTTCGCATAGAGAATAGGGCGTCCTTCAGTTCTGCGCCTCCTCCCCAGCGAGAACTGTTTATCTTGGAAAATGTTAACTAGGCAAAGTCGTACTGTTTATACAAGTATTAAATACTACGTGTGGTGTATCTTTCCTCTAATGTTTATTTTAGCAGCACGGACTCAGCTTCTGTCAACTTAGTAAATTAACATTTTATTTGCCTTTTGTTTGAAAGATATTCTATTTTGTTTGGTTTTTGTTTAATTCTTTTTAAAAATTGTTTCATTGACAGTGATATCTGTGATTAGACTAATATTTTTTAACTCTATGGCAATAAAATCCCTTGAAAGGATATAAAAAAAAGCTAAATACTTTTTCACAAAAAAAAAAAAAAATTGTGTGCATTTTTTTTCTGTTTAAATAAAGTGCTACTTATTTTTAAACATAACTTAATTTATATAAAAATTGAAAAAAATAAAAATGTTAACCTGCGTTTGTCGACCGGTTTCTGGCAATTTGCCAAAAATGGCGCCATCATCGATGCCACAAAAGCGCAGTACAACCACAATTGTAGTGACATCGGAGCCAAGGATTGGAACCGCCACAATTGTCAAACAAAAAAAGGTAAATGAAATGTTTTAAAACACAATATTTACTTATGTACCAATGTTCGTTTTTGATTTTTTTTAAATTCCATTTAAAACACACAATCAAACACACAAAAAATGGAATACATTAAATTTTAAGTGAAAACTGTCCTTAAAATTGTATAAAACAAAACAAGTTTTCATTTCGTTATATTGTTAATATATCATACAATTTTGTTGAATTTAATTTTTTTGTGAAAACGATTACACATTTATTTTTAATTTACGGTACCCACAAACACTACTTATTTCTTATAAAAAAAATATTTTCTTAGGTTAGAAACGCACTTGCGATTGTCTTTCGTTGCGACGAAAACAAATATTCGCAGAATAGTATAATTTCGCGGTGTCATTTCCATTGTTACTGAATAATAGAACGACCGAAATAATTGCAAGTAGGTTATTATTTTTGTCGCTGCGAATGATAAATCGTGATCGGAAGAGATTGCCCCTTCATTCAAATAACAACTTTGAATTTAATTAGTTAACGCATCCTTTCACTAATCATCGAACTGTCATTGTCAATTTATTCAGTAAATTCAAAATTCAAATTTTTGAATTGAATTTTGAAAATTCAAATAAAATGCACGTACTTGATCGCATGTACTTGTTCGTATGTTCGATGACATCGTATGCACAAGATTTCTATCAAGATTCTAAATATATTTTTAAAGTCGTCGTCTTAATTTTTTATATACAAAATTTCTTTAATTTCTTTCAGAAAAAAAAATGGAATGACAATTTTAAGTATTTAGGAGCGTTTGCTGATACACAACTTAATCATTTAAGTTCGACTTAAGAACTTATGTGACAGTTTACGATGAAGAAAAAGTAGCCCTTAAGCTATTTATGTATAGGGTTATCCATTTTGCGGTTTCAAAAGTAAACGCAAATAAAACACATATAGAATATTTTTTTTCATGATATTTCTTTTTTATTATAAAGTTTGAACGTTGACATTATGTGTAAAACACTACATCATTTAAATGACCACCACGCGAATTGTTGCAAGCGTCGATTCTTTTGAGGTAATTTTCGACCATTTTTTGACACATATTGGGCGGTATCTCAGCCCTAAATTGACGAATGTTGGTTTTCAAGTGCTCAAGAGATAAAGGTTTATCTTCATAAACACGGTCTTTCGCGTAGCCCCACAAAAAAAAGTCCAGCGGTGTCAAATCGCATGATCTTGGTGGCAAGTTGATATCGCCACGCGGCCGGGAAATGTCTCTTGCAATAAAGCCATTTTCGCTCGAGTTGTGTGGCATGTGGCATCGTCTTGTTGAAACCACATATTCTCCAAGTCGTATTCTTCAATAGCAGGCAAAAAAAAGTCGGTTATCATATGACCATAACGCTCCGAATTGACGGTGACAGTCGTTCCATCGTCGTTTTCGAAGAAGTAAGGTCCAATCACACCTCCGGACCAAAGAACGCCCCAAACAGTGACTCTGTGGATGTAATGGCTTCTCTTTAATTTCTTGAGGATTCTCAGAACCCCAAATACCATTTCTACCGAGTGAGAAATGTGCTTCGTCGCTGAAGAAAATTTTATTCGAAAAATCGCCGTCCATTCGACGTATCTACGACGACGTTGTGAATGGTCAGCTGGCTTCAGTTGTTGTTTGAGCTGGACTTTATATGGATGTGGGTGTAGGTCCAAATGCAAAATACGCCATAATGTGACAGTCCTAATTCCTAAGAACGACGAGGAATCGACACATTCGGGTCTTTGGCAACACTTTCACTTACGGTAGCGATATTTTTAGTGGTACCAATAATATATAGATAATACCAATTTTGATCTATGATGCGAAATTTATTTTAATTGCAACTATGTTAGTAAACGTAAGCTGAAAGTCGTGTTTAATAGTCCAGTATGTTGTGTGTATGACCTACGTAAGTATGACAGATTGGCTGGTCTCGATTTAGGGTTGTTGGATATATTTTTTGAAAATTACTTAAGGTTTCGCTCTTTGATCTTGCTCTCCAATATATTGTTAACACACCAACCACAATACTGTTTTGACAAATTAATAATTGCGACCTCAGTTCGATCTCATCAATTAATTCATCCTCGATGTTCATTCTTAACATCTGAGCGCCAATTTTATATCATATATGTACATATATTGCTGGCTCTATTAGTAAAATTAGCTTATAACCAGATTATAAGATATTGTATCTTACGGTTATTAAGCAATCACGAAATAAATAAATAAAATAAAATAGCTACCTACCCACCCACATCCTTCATTTTCATTATTATGTACATGTTTACATACTTAGGTTCCATAAATATGTCTATATATGTAGATATATTTTACTATCCTAACTTACATAATTAAAATCCATAATTTAGATTTAAATATACTTTTATAGGTAGGTACTAGGTAACTATTCATTTAATCATTAATTCGACAATTCATTATACTAAGAATCGAGGTAATCTTACCTTAATAGGCTTTACACCTGCATAGGAAAAATACACATAACTAACTAAACCTCAATTGTTACATAAAAGCATAAATATCTACATAAAAGTTGTTAGCTACAAGAGCAAGTTCGTACGATCCAGTCGTGCATTTTATTTTTTACTAAAACTCAATATGTTTCAATCGATTTTTTCGAAATTTCGTATTTCGTAGTTTTTTGACATTATCTTGAACACCTAAAAAAATTTGTTTTAAACTCTAAAAATCCAACATGACACTACGATCATATGCCTAAGAAAATGATGGACAAAAAATGTCTGTCTGTCAGTCTGTCCTTCTGTATGTATAATGAGCTGCAACCTACACTTTCAAATTTGGTATGTGTGATTATTTTGGCTTTATCGGTAAAGGCTCTTTGGATTTCTGTCAAATTTTATATATTTGAGAAGAATTAGGTAGCCAAATTAATTCTGATTATCAAAACTTTAAATAACTATTTTTTCAAAATAAAATTAATTTTTGAATTTTTTTTTGAAAATCAATATTTTTAAAAGTTTATTATCACATGCATATTAATAAACTATAAAAAACTGTATACAAAAATTTTTGTTTTCAAAAAACTAAAAATATAAAACAGGATTTCATGAAAATATGTCCAACAAATGTCGAGATACTTTTTTATAAGACTTCCATTGATCCGTATAATGGTATTCTTATTTTTTTTTTCGAAAAATCGATTAAAGTGATGGTTTTGACAGTTTTTATAAATTAAAGATTTTATTTTTAACAATTTAAAATATAAATTATTTATTTTTGCTTAAATGTACATTTCGGAAGATATGCTTCTATCGTCAGTAAGTTCTACGATGGAAGCATAGCTTCCGAAATGTACATTTATGCAAAAATAAATATTTTGTGTTTTAAGTTGTTAAAAATAAAATCTTTAATTTATAATAAAAAAACACGTTAAAAAATCTCCACTATCAAATTAATTTTCAGTTTTTATAAGTTTACATAACGATTTTTACATATTTGCCCAAGTTCCAAGAATTCAAATGGCATCTTTTTCCCCTCATACTATAAATATAACATTTTTGCATACGTCACTGAATACCTATATAATGTACTATGTACAACCTCATACATTTACATACATACATATATCTTTGAAAATCACATAAATCTTATCTATCTTCCTGAAAAAAACGTATTTAGTCAGCCGTCCTAAATAAAAATTTAAAATAGCTTTCAATGGTCCCCAAAAGTCCCCAAAATTTTTACATTATGTCTTCCTGATATCACTTGAACTCATCGCGTACTCAAATTTTGTGGATCTTTGACTAAGTTGACATATGACGCTAATAATTATGTGTCGGATAACTGTCAGAACTTCAGTCAGACATTGTGAAACATAAATGTCATAAACAGCTGTTTTGCATAAGCATGAATCATTTTGTTCTGTATCAAGTAATTTTTTTAAAATTAAATATAACAATCTATCACTGGTCAACCTATGTTGGTTACACGTTAGCTGTTTTGTGGTTTACGCTCATCTAGCTTTCCTCATAAAAAAGCCATATTGTTTTTTTGTTCCATCCACCAAATTGCTTGACATCATTCATGTTAGACGAGGAGGAGGTGGTTGCCAGCATGACTTCTTGTTATTTTGTAACAGTTAGTGTTTGTTTTCATTTGAGTAATTTTTATTAAGTAACACGTCAAGAACTTTTATAAACAATCCTAATCGGTTCTGTTACGTGTGTGGAAAGCTAATATTTATTTCATTTGAAATTTCTAAAAAAAAAGGCATGACTTTATGGGATTGGCACTTTCACAAATCGTTACGAATTTTGTTGAAAAAAGTTTAATAAAGTGCCAATATTGATTTTTACTTTTTTAAAACTATTGGCTCTGTGTTGAGTGTTGAGCTAATTGGGCTTTAAAATAAATTTGTGATGAAAATATACATTTTCAGCTGTCAAATATTTATCTTGCTGTGGGAACTGGAATATTTTTGTGTTGTGGAGGTTTTGTGATTGTTTTTGGTTTCTGCTACGAGAACTAAATAAAAAATAATATAAATAAAAAAAAAACAAGCCATACAACAACACTTGTTCACTTGTTGGGAGTAAGAATTTTTCTTCACAAACGACATCAGTTTTTTAGACAATGTCAAAATTGTATCCCAAAAAAAGCCAAAACACTTTCTCCCATTCGACACAGCTTAATTGTTTTGAAGCTAACGCCAAGAAAAATGTTGAAGAAAAGGTCAAATCAAAGTCATTTGATCGTGATTTTTTGACGCAAATATCCAATCCTCTCGCTTGCACAAACAAACTCTTTTTCGATCAAATGATTTTACTGCAGGCGCACTTGACATTCTCAAACAAAACAACGTCAATAAAAGATGGATCATGCTAGAAAGTGTTTCCCAGAAATAATAATCGAAAATCGTGGGTGGCAATGGCGCAGTGAATAAAGTGCTTGATTGCTAACTAGGACGTGTGGGTCCGATCCCCACGCTTGGCGCATTTTTTTCTATACCTCCAATTTTAATTGGATGCCGCCCATGGGTTAAAATGAGACAGTCAATACCTGGTTCCCAAATTCTCTGTGCCAAACTAGTGCCGTGCAATTCAGGTTGCATTTAAAAGACCTTAGGTCTTACAGGCATATAGTTAAATTCAAAAAAAATATTTTTGGAATGTTTAACAACAATATGTAAAAAAAATAATATTGCCTGAGAAAAAAATTATATTGTTGAAAGTGGGAAATAATAGAAAAAAATGTTTAAAAAACTGAGAAATTTTGCACATGAAAACATCCATTTGGGTTAGTAAATATTTCAGGTTCAAGAAGGACGACTGATTTCCTTGTGAGGCATTTGCAAACTGTGCTTTATCGAATATAGAATACAATGATAATGCAACAATATTCGTGTTTTTGGGCATTTAGGTTTTGCAGCTTGAATGAATGAATGTATAAATGGTGATGTTGTGCACTGTGACGTAAAGATCTATTGACCCCCCCCCCCCCCACCTAGACCTGTATGAGGTTTCTCATTACATTTCTTGATCCAGATTTATTCCTCTTAGAAGTTTTAGTCTATGGAGTACATTTATAGAGCATAGCTCGCTGTCGTCTACCTGGTAATAATCTTGGTGTTTTTTCCTGTGATGCATTACTTACTTACTGACATATTGCGGTCTTGCATCGGTTGCGGTCCCTCGCACGCTCCTCCAGTAACCGCCTGGTCCTGTAGCGGAGGTTCGGTCTTCCTGGTCGTCTCGAACCTAGGGGCTGGGATTCGAAGATTTTGGCTCTTTGGACTACATCCACATCTTGGTACAGCTCGTACAGTTCTCAGTTGAATCGTCTCCTCCATTCGCCCTATTCGCATATACGAGTAGGACCAAATATCCTCCGAAGAATTTTTCTCTCGAAAGTGCCCAGTATCAATTCGCCTTTTTTACTTATCGTCGAGCACTCAGCTCCGACCGTAGAGTAGAACTGGTAAAATTAGAATTTTGTGTAGCGTACCATTTGTTTGGCCAAACCGAAGTAGCAGCGGTTCGTTAGGGTAACTCTTCGTCGCATTTCAACTAAGTAGTCGCTCGTGGAGCTGTTGATTGTTCCGAGGTATAGGTGAACTCCTTGAATACCTCGTAATTACTGCTACCAACAGTGACGTTTTGTCCAAGGCGATGGACAGATGAAGCTTTGTTTGTTGATAGCATATACTTGATTTTGTCCTCATTCACTTCAAGACCAAAGCGTTTCGCCTGTCCATCAATAGCTGTGAATGCATCAAGTACAGCTCACTTGGAGCGGCCGATGATATCGATGTCATCCGCATAACCAACCAGTTGGGAAGACCTGTTGAAGATAGTGCCTTTCAGGTTTACACCGCTCTTGCATACTATCTGCTCCAGGACTATATTGAATAAGCCGCATCTCCTTGTCTGAACCCTGTACACGTCTGGAAAAGCTCAGATGAGCTGTTTCCCATTTGGACGTTGCACCGCGTATTTTGTAACGCCATGTGGCATAGCTGGATCAGTCTTTTCGGGATCCCGAGTTCCGACATCGCCAATAGAAGCTCTTGTTGACTTATGCTATCATATGCGGCTTTGAAGTCAATAAAAAAAATGGTGCGTCTCGACTTGAAATTCGTTGGTGTTTTCCAGGATTTGTCTCAATGTGAAGATTTGGTCTATCGTTGATCTGCCTGGCCTGAAGCCACACTGGTACGTGCCGATGATAGTGTTGCAGAAAGCTTTTAGACGCTCACATGCATAGTACGTTGGATAGGATATTGTAGGCAACATTAAGCAGGGATATGCCTTAGAATTTTGTTTTGTGTGGTGCATTAGTGAACCGTATCTGCCTAGGATGTGGTCTGGAGTTTCGTCATCGTCCTGATAGAACCTAAACGTGGCACTATCTACTAGGTCAAGAATACTGAGATATCTTCTGAGCTAACAATGACCGGTGATCTAGCCCGTTATGATTCTAAGTTTGTTTCTAGCTAAGCTGATTCAGTGAACCGTTTTTGGTTGCATTCACCTATCTACAGTTTTGCCCGCCTAAATTTGTTGAGTTCCTTCAAATGTTTCCATCTTCGGGTTTCCTCTAATTTTTTGATTTTATTTTTAATCAAATTCTCTCCTATTCCGCAGTAGGGTTCAGTACCCGTTAAGGGTGTTATTGACCCTATTTTCGCTAAGGAGTCTGCCTTCTCATTACCCTTAATACCTATAAGGACAGGTACCCAAATAAGTGAGACCTTATTTTTTTTGCCTAGTTCCTTCCGTTTGCCTACACATTACCATACCAATTTGGAGGTAATGACGTAATAGTCTAACGATTTCAGTGCAGCTTGGCTGTCAGACATGATGGCAATATTTTGGTTACGATAGTTCCTTTCGAGATTACGATCCTCACATTTTATTATGGCATGAACTTCCGCCTGAAAAATGCTTGTGGACTGTCCTATCGGTATTGAAAGATTGGTCAAGTCTCCTCATACGATCTTGATCCATCAGTATTACACTTGATGGTTTTGGTGTAAGTTTGTAGTTTATTGTTTTGGACACGTTCTTGCTACTTACCTCCGTTTTGAAATTTTTCTCGAAGTTATATTTTTTAATCATTCCGTCTCTTGGAATCTCAATTAGGGTAGTTACTGTTGACTTAGGAGTGCACTCCTTAAAGCTGAGGCTTATGGGTTTCCCAGTCCAGGTTACCTCTCTTTTGTAATTCTCATGATGATTTGCAGCTTGAGTTTGAAAATTTGAATTTTTTTTGTTTTAATTTTTACAAATGCAATTTTGAGGCAGATAACGTTTTCGAAAACGGTCTAATTTGTTTTCACCACACTCATGAATTAATTAAACAAACATTTATTCTCAGTTAATTCAATTGGTACACGGCTTTAGACAGTAGACATAAAATATGTTAATATTTAATGATAACTATCACTTTGTGCCAATTGTGTAATTGTATACGATTCGTGTTGAAAAACATGATGTCGGATTTTAGAGTTAAATAAATATTTTTGAACAAATAAATTCGGTGCTTTTCTCCTGACTGTAAATAACAGTAATAAAGATACAATTTCACAATTGATAGAGACCATTTTAAATGAAAAATGGAGAGATACTCTTTTACTTAGTTCGGCATGTCAAACCAAATCCACGTTAAACCATTTGACAACACAAAAAAAAATCCAGCGGCGCGATATCGCATTTCCCGTGATATCTGTTATTCACACGAATTGTTTTCCAAACTCTTCAAGTGGTGTCTGTGTAACAAATTGTAGAGATGCAAAGTTTTTCGTTAATGCCTTTTCTGTCAGGGTTTCAGTTGGCTTCTGTATACCTCTTCAGGCATCTTTTTTATTTTACAACAAATGTACAGCTTCCACGAAGCTTGCGATACAATAGTTGTCGTATCCGTTTGGCAAGCTCTTTCTTTTATTTAAAAACAAAAAAAATAGATACGAGTATGTCATAGATAAATTAATTCAATTCCACACGAGAAATAAATAAACCCCCACGCCTGTTTATAAAACACCATCTTGCTATACGCGTGACACATCCTCGTTTCCTCTGTTCACACACGCTATTATTTAATTGGAACAAATGACATACACTCTCTGATTAGAAACAGTGACAGGATAAATGCGCCACAGCGCCATAACGCTACAGCGTACCACCACAACCAACAACAATAAAAACATAGTGATGCATTGAATATTTATAGCACTCATACGCCATGGTGTGCCGCACCAATTTAAAAGTTTGTATTATTATTTTGTTCGCTTTTACCCTAGAGCTGAATTTCTTCGACACTCTTTTTCCGGCGTCCCCAGTCACCCTTCGATCCAACACATTGCTAGACAGACACAACACCCTTTGAATTTAAATGAACCAACCTAGCAAAATGGTTTTATTAATTTTTTTAATATTTTTTTTTTGTTTGTTTTGTTTTAGGTGCCCGGAAGGCCGACATCTGCCGAACTAAGGGCAATGGCACTTCGGCAGCAACAACAAATCGATTCTCAGCACCAGCTGCTTGCAACCAAAGAACAGCGTTTACGATTCCTTAAAGCACAAGAGGTACGCGGTGCTGCCGCCGCTGCGGAGGGTGAACGCTTGCGACGATTACGTGAGCGTGTCGAAGCGCAGGAGTCGAAATTGCGTCGGTTGCGGGCGTTACGTGGGCAAGTCGATCTGCAGAAAACCTACAATGTTACACTAAGTAAGTACATACTATATATACCTATGTAATATACATATACACCTATACCTATATTATACACATACGAGTATAAATTATAAGGCACAGATGGTAAAGCTCTTTTCCAGCTCTTGCACACACAGTTTGATTACTCACCTAACCTAGCCAATCCAAGTAAAGCCATGTGCCATAAGCATGCATAGCTAGAGTCAAAGCAACAACCACTGATGCTGCCACAATGGGTTAATCCAAAATCAGCTGAACTGTGTCTGCCCGAGAGCCCGAGGAAGTAAATATTAAGAAATTAAATATAATTTTCTGGCATTTTTAATCTACTGCCACTCTATAATGGTTTTATGGCTTGTGTTTGGCTTCTTGTGCTCTTAAAGTTGTTCGGGGACTGGGAAAATGCATTTATCTACCAGGGTTGGATTTTCTAAAAATGTAAGGTGGTAGGTACGTCACCCAATCCACAAAAGTTTTAAAATTTTAACCTTAATCGTACCGGCCGGGGCGCGCAGAGTATCTATAAATTATGAACTTCAAAGCAGGCTACGGTTTATTCAAATGGGATTGAATTTCTTTTTAACAAATCAGCTGCTCTAGACTAAGCTTGAGTCTAAAGTCTACCTCAAACAAGCAAGCAGGCCTTATCACTTTGGATCTAATTGATTACGTACAGATATTCTGGAAATGAAGTTTATATGTATTACATGAAGCTACTATATCGATATCAGCGCGATTAGCTTACCTTAATGTTGTCTTGATGATTTATGGATTCGGTCAATGTTTTGTCCAATAGTCGATCGAAATCAGGCTAGACTTAACTTATTTTTGGACAAATAAAAGAAAGCTAATCACGTCAGCAAATAAATTTTACCGCAAAATTACATAGGTACTTCAAAAGTCCTAGAAAACTTAAAAAAAAACTAATAAAACTGTTATTTACCCAAGTTTGAGCTCGTAAACTAACTTCTATTCATAAATTGTTGAAAAAATTAGCTACACATTATTTTTATTCGCAATTTTTAATGATTTTATCTTGCGATTATAGGTAATAAGGCAAGTTATGCATTCGTCGAAAAAAAAAGTTTTGAGATGACATTACGAATACGATGATAGCGAAGACGAAATAGATGGTCTAAAAATTCTATCCGTCTGTCTGTCAGTCTGTCAGTCTGTCAATCTGTCAGTCTGTCAGTCTGTCAGTCTGTCAGTCTGTCAGTCTGTCAGTCTGTCAGTCTGTCAGTCTGTCAGTCTGTCAGTCTGTCAGTCTGTCAGTCTGTCAGTCTGTCAGTCTGTCAGTCTGTCAGTCTGTCAGTCTGTCAGTCTGTCAGTCTGTCAGTCTGTCAGTCTGTCAGTCTGTCAGTCTGTCAGTCTGTCAGTCTGTCCGTCTGTCAGTCTGTCAGTCTGTCAGTCTGTCAGTCTGTCAGTCTGTCAGTCTGTCAGTCTGTCAGTCTGTCAGTCTGTCAGTCTGTCAGTCTGTCAGTCTGTCAGTCTGTCAGGCTGTCAGTCTGTCAGTCTGTCAGTCTGTCAGTCTGTCAGTCTGTCAGTCTGTCAGTCTGTCAGTCTGTCAGTCTGTCAGTCTGTCAGTCTGTCAGTCTGTCAGTCTGTCAGTCTGTCAGTCTGTCAGTCTGTCAGTCTGTCAGTCTGTCAGTCTGTCAGTCTGTCAGTCTGTCAGTCTGTCAGTCTGTCAGTCTGTCAGTCTGTCAGTCTGTCAGTCTGTCAGTCTGTCAGTCTGTCAGTCTGTCAGTCTGTCAGTCTGTCAGTCTGTCAGTCTGTCAGTCTGTCAGTCTGTCAGTCTGTCAGTCTGTCAGTCTGTCAGTCTGTCAGTCTGTCAGTCTATCAGTCTGTCCGTCTGTCAGTCTGTCAGTCTGTCAGTCTGTCTGTATGTATGTATAGACACCTACAGCCCAAACGGGTGGGCCGAAATGCTTCAAACTTGGTATATAGAGTTTGTTAGGTATTGTACAGAAAGGAAATTGAATTTTTTAGCTAAAAAAATAACGGTACCTGCCATATAGCCCTTACGTTCAAACCTATTTGCTCGGAAACGGCTATAACGATTTTGATTTAAAAAAATCAGTGTGGGTTTTTAGCTACGAACGATCATATAGTTGAAAAAAAATTAGAAAAATCTCTAAAAACGGTACTTTCCATAGGACCGTTTTTTTTGCTTTCGACTATCATAAATTTCACACAAATATAGGTTTAGGTTGCCCAAATTATACCGCGTACCAATATTTTTAATTAATAATTTTTTTGTATTTTTAAAATCATTTAAAAAAAAATTAAAAAAATTTATTATTCGAAAACTGCTCATTAAATTTTTTTAAAAATTATATTTATTTGTATTTTCTGAATACCTATGAATTGGCGTTTTTGAACTTTTTTTTTTAAATATTTTCAAAAAGTTTAAGAAAAAAAACTTTTTTTCTCAAAAATCGCTCCACAGATTTTAAAATTTTTTTTTCATAAATTCAAATTTATCCAAGAAATAAAATGGCGTACTTTTTTTTTAGCTCAAATTAGTTTAAGTATTTATTTCAGAATTTTGAATTATTTTTTTCTTTAATTAAACAAATTTAATCTTTTGTTTTTAAGTTTATATTATTCAATATTCCTAATAATCCCAATAATCCCATTTTTTTTTAGGAAAAAATTTAAGAAATTTTTGTATATATACAAAATTAAGTAAAAAACGACTTTAAAAATAGATTTGGATTTTTATTAGAAATCTTTTGCATACGATGTGATCGAACATAAGAGCAAGGTCGAGCGATCCATTTGTGCATTTTATTTATTTCGCTTGAAGAAATCGTTATTTGAAATATACATACACTTCGCTTCACCTGAATCAGTTTTGTCATTCGGTTTGGCGTTAACCTGAATTGTTGCCAATAGTAAGATTTAATATAGAAGTCAATGGAAGATATTCGTGAAATAGTTTTCTATAGGTGAAATCCAATAGAGGGTCTGGTCGTTCTTATTCAAACGCAATGGCAATGGCGCAGTGGATAACTTGCTTACTAACTTAGACGTGTGGGTTCGATCCTCACGCTAGGCGCATTTTTTCTATAGCTCCAATTTTAATTGGATGCCGCCCATGGGTTAAAATGAGACAGTCAATACCTACCTAAATATATCTGCGCATCGTCAGCATAAAAGTGTATAGATACATTAGAACACACTTTTGGGAAGTCATTAATGAAAAGACAAAACAGCTGTATTTCACCAATGGCTTCACGAATATTGTCCTTTAAAGCGTCAATTGTCTCTGGCTTGCCGGCGTAACACTTATCTTTTACGGCACCTCACAAATAATAGTCCAACGGTGTCAAATCGCAGCTCCGAGGTGGCCAAACGACATCAGCTCTGCGGCTGATAATGCGATCTTCAAAAACAGGGCGCAAAACTTCGAGTGTAGCTTCGGCTGTGTGGCACGTAGCGCCGTCCTGTTGAAACCAAATATTGCCAATATCCTCCTCTTCAATTTTTGTGAACAAAAATGCGTTCAACATGGCCCGATAACGATCGTCGTTGACTGTAACGGCCACTCCTTGCTCATTTTCGAAGAAAAATGGCCAATTATGCCTCTGGATCGGCTTTTCAATGTATGCGTGCGGGTTTTCTGTGCCCCAAATGCGACAATTTTGCTTGTTTACATACCCGCCAAGATCAAAATGAGCTTCATCTGAAAAGATGATTTTTTTGGCAAAATCGGCATCTTCTCTAAGTCGACCGCAGGCCCACTTAGCGAAGCGAAAACGCATTGGATGGTCAGTTGGCTTCAACTCCTTAACCAATTGGACTTTGTATGGCGTCATACCAAGGCTTTATGCAAAATTCGTCTCAATGATGTCTCCGAAATGTCCAATTGTTGAGAACGACGGTGAATAGATGTTGATGGCGCTTCACGCACACTTTCTGCCACAGCATCAATATTCTTGTGTGAACGAACTGTTTTTGGCTTTTCACGCTTTGGTTTATCGATGAGGATGCCAGTTTATTTCACTTTTTTCACAAGATAACGAACATACGGAGCTGACGGTGTTTCTTTTCTTCCAAAATCCATACACAATTTTCGCTCACATTCTGCAACATTGCCATGATTTTCAAAGTAATGTCGCAATATTTCCCAGCGTTGTTCAAGCGTTTACACAACCATATTCGTTCAGCGGAAGGATAAAACTAATTATATGTCAAATTAGATATGAGCTAAGTGTTACCATTCACGAAATAAGCACTAGTTGAAAAAAAAAGTTAGATGGCGGACCCTTTATATAAGTGGTCTATTCCATTTGAATATGTAGTTATAATAATATTGAATTTTACAGAAATATTGAAAAATATCAAAGAAAATGTAATATTTCTGACTTTTGTTCACGCTTTTTCTTTTATGAATAAGTTAGTAATTTACATCGTCAACATTAAGCCACTTTGCATGTTTGTATGAAATTCTATATGCGACAAAGAATTGTAAGCAATTTACTGTTTCGTCATTATAAGGTTGGACTATTATCGATTTTCAACTGCTGGCTGCCTACAATGTATTGTAATTTTAGTCTCGGATTTAAAAACTTCTCAATTTTCATATTGACGCATTTTTTTTTTCATTTTAAATAAAGCAACTATAGTACTTAGTTCAAGCCTTTTCGTTTAAAAAAGAAGCTAAAGGCTCTTGTAAATTCAAATGCCAACCAGAGATTCGCAATACTAGCTTGTTTCCACCTGGAAACTTTAAAACACTATCATAGGAAGGTTTAGAGATGTAAGTTGCTTGGCAACTACTGTGTGGCCAGGAACAACAAAAAATTTAAAAAAAACTACTCGTACACATTGGAGCTTGGCGCTTGCTAGCGGGTTAAGTTTGGTATTTTATAATCGAATCTCAAACTACTGTAATAATAGATCAGCAAAAGCAATGGGGACGCTGCGGATGAAGATGACGACTACGAACAGCGGTAATCGTTGTGATGACGATGATGATACTGATAGTTGACTGCTATGCTATATTTCCCCCGGCCTGCCGGCGGCGCGGCGGCGCGGCGCGGAGCGGCCTGTATAGGTACATTATATCCGTTAAGTTTGCGGCTTTATCTATTTGGGAACACGGAGAGTCTCCCGTTTTTCTAGTTATTTTTTTTTTTTATCTTTCTTATTTTATTCCAATTATGTAATTCTCCTTTGACATTATGTTTTCTCCTTGTACCTACATGATTTCGTCTGGTGCGAGTTGGCATGAAGTTATTTAAGGCAAAACATGGCGACTTATCAAGTTGTCAACTAAACAACTCTGTGCTGTTATGCCGTGTTTCCTATTGCATTGCTTTTACTAATTAGGAGAATTTCAAATCGCAAAAGGTTTATTGTGCATTTGTAGCACAATGCACAACTGTTATGTTGTGTGGACGTGAACATATTATGAAGAAATTAGTTTGACTTTATGGCTACAGCATTTTGTTGAATGAGACGATTTAACTGTTGGGTTTCAACATTTCACAATGCATTATGTAGAAGTTAGTAATGAGTACTATGCTTAGATTGTATAATGGAAAAAAAAATGATTAAGCCTTTTGGGCTTTGGTCTTTTCTCCGCTAACTTTTACATTCCTTATTCTTGTTATAGCAATTCTAACGTGAATTTCTAATTAATGAACATATAGTTTAAAATATAAGAACAATTTTTAAGGGTAATTTATTTCTAAGGTTTTCGTTTTGAGTAGGTTAGGTAACCTTACAAAATTCTTGAGAAACGTCTAACCTGTAAAACTAGGTTTAACGAAAATTAAAACTTGATTGAGATCTAACTCACTTATAACTTTGTTTTAGTTAGAACTTCGATTTATCTGGACCCACAAAATTGGGGGTCTAGTGCAGTGGTGTCCAACCCGTAGTTCGCGGGCGCATGGTAGCCAGCGCACAGTGATCGGGTTCACTAATCTAGCGGGACTAAAATACAAAAATGAAAGTCATGCGAATCGTTTCAAAATGATGTGGCTTACTTTTCAATATAGTAGTTAACTGTTATTCATATTTTGCTTTTTAATCTCTTTCACTGATAAGAAAATATTAAGCTTTGAAGTTAGTAGTTGATGAAGGCAACTTAGCGCCAGCAGATTAGCAATTTCGTTTGGCTTAAAAAGTGTAACGGTGGGTCTTTTGGAATAATTTTTTTTTTGTTGAAAAGAATTATTTGTGGGTAATAAGAAAACGATTCCAGAAGTTAATTCGTTCATTATATAATTTTTTTTATAGTTTCTTAAGTTCAACGTGGTACGTGGAAAATTGGACTGGTTTTTTTTTTATTCAATTTTCGACTGGAATAAAACTAAATAGTTCCGCCGAGTTCCGACTCGAAAATTGTAAAAAGTAATTCTGTGGAGTGTTGGCTTTGAGGTTATACAAACACTTTTTGCACGTTTTTGCGACGCACATACAATTATTTTCAATTTTCAGAATTGCCTCCCTAATATCGTGAAAGCAATTTTTTGAAATTTGGCGGCAAATGGATAAAACAAAAATGGTTGATGTGGATAGAGCAATTATTATAGATAAGTCAACGGCCTTGGCTACGATGAAAGCATCGCTTCCGATAGATCAGCGAAATCAAGCATCGTTGCGCGTGGTTAGTACTTCGATAGGGAACCGTCGGAAACCAACCACGTGCTGTTGACATGTGCTTCTTCTGTTGTGTGTTCTTCCTATCTCTGTCTCTCTCTGTTGTATTAATGTATGTAAAAAGTTTAAGCCAATGGTCAAGTTGCCAGTGCTTCAGTGTCTCTACTTCATAGATTTATCTGCGGAGTAGTATAAAATGTAATGTAATGTAATGTAAAGCTTGAGCTTCCTGAGCTGTCTGAAGTATCTAATAAAAAACCTAATACTTGCGTAAAAAGTTTGCTGTCCAAAATTGGTGAAAAGAGGTTAAAAAGCGGTAGGCATGTTAACCGATTTTTAGCTGCAAACTCAGCCTGCTTAGAGAAAACTTATACGTTGCCCGACATATTGGACAGAGAAATTTCAAAAAACAAGGTCGGAAGAACTAGAAAGTCTTTTGAGGAATGCTGTGAAAAATCTAAAAAAAACACAAAGTTCAAAATTTAATAACATCAACTAGGCCTAGAGAAACAATTAAAGCTAGTGAAGTTGTGCTTTACAAAATTCAGTAAACATCAAGGAATCTTCATCCAGTAAAGGTACTGAGGTAAAAACATTATTTAAAAATCTCATATACCTCTGTCTCCCTATGAAGCATAGGCTTTAATGTCATAAATCTTTCCAAGCATCAATATCAAGGGCATATGCCAAAAAATCAACGCTTAATGAAAATATATATTCTCTTCTTTTAAAAAAGTGCTAAACGCAAAAAAGAAATGTTATATCACAGAAATTGAGGTCAATGAAGCATATGCTAAGATGATCAACTTCAATCCTTGGTTGATCATACTGTAGAACGACTTTACTTTGGTCGGAAATTGGAAGTAAGTGAACTTCAAGGTGGTAAAAAATATATTAAAATTTTTATCAAATGGGGATGTGATGGAGCTCAGCAATACAAATGATGACAATACTGCTAGACGTTTTTTTCCGAGCTGCAGAAAAAAGTTCAGAAATAACTGGAGTTTTCACATTATTTTATTTTAAATGTATTTGAAAACTATGTATCTGTAACAAGAAACCTTTATATAAAAGAGTATTCATGGTACACTATTCCAGTGAGTATTCACAAAGTGCTTTTTAATGGAAAAGACATTATTGCATCTTGTATTCTTTCTATAGGACAGCTCTCAGAAGAGACAATGCCCATTCGAAAGTAATCTCCGAGAGCTTCATTCCTGGATCGGGCTAGGCTGGGGCATTCACATAGAAAGTGATATGAGACTTATGACAAAAGTCAGATGCCCATTCTGGTCATGTGGGTTCGGATTGAGTTGTGAGCTGTTAGGATAACCATCAGGAGGGACAGTTGAGATCTTGTTAAGCAATAGCAAATATTCTGTGTTTTTTCTTAGAGATATAAGTCCAAAGATTTTTCGACAACTGTCGATACCTGACCATCTGTCGTTGCGGTTTTGAGGAAAAGTTGTTGGATTCTAAAATTTTTTATCGTAGCTTTTTTCTCTCTGTATTGAATGTTCTCTTTCCAGTTCAGTTTACGATCTATAACCATACCCAGATATTTAGCCGTGCAAGTAATGTGTAGTGGCGTCCCATTTATGATGGGGGGCTTATATTTGGAATGTTAGGTTTCCTTATAAATAAAACTAGTTTGGTGTTTAATGAGTTTACATTTAATCCTCAATTACTGATCTTATCACGGCCGTTCAGAAGAATTTCGCACAGTGTGTGTACGAATTTCCCTGATGCCCATAACACGACTTTGCCACCCGTTGGACTTAGCTTTAGTAAGACCTGGTTCACAACCAGAAGCTAAAGAAGGGGAGATAGTACCTCGGCGTGTAATAACCTTTAAGTTTGCAGTCGCACAATTCTCCATGCACAATCCTCGACTGAAGCAAAGAGTGATTGTTAAAGGCACCCAGCGTAAACTCTTTAAGTTGGATAGATTTTTCAATTGTGCCTACCACTTCATGAAGTGCTGTCTTAACAGATTTGCTCTTAGTGTATGCAAGCTGGGCCTGTGAGAGAACACCATCATTTAGCTTGAGGCGAATTTGTATATCTATGAATCTTTGCAGGGTCTTCAATAGGTCTGAAATCAGTTGGTTCAATGTGGGTGGGCTTTCCAGCTTTCGGAATGAAAAGTAATCTCATAATAAATAAAAACTGGTATAACTGAAAGATGTAGTTTCCTTTAATCTCACTCAATATTATTTGTATTCGATAGTACCCGAGTAGCTCTCTTAGATTTTCAGAAAAGCCCTTGGACACCCCTGGTCTAGTGCGTTAGAACTCTGTTTCACTATAATTTTGAGTCTTCAGCAAAAACAAATTGCTTCGGTTATGCAGGTAAGGTATTTCATGTAATATTTACAAAAGGCCAGTAAATAAAACACACAAAGCAATATATATTTGATGAACATTTTATTTTATTATAAATATTGGACTTTGCCATTTAGTGTGAAAAAAATATCATTCAAGTGGCCGCCTCGGGAAATTGGCAGCATGTGATTCTTTTGAGATAATTTAAAACCACTTTTTCGCACATTTCGGGATTTTTCTTGGCCATAACTTGGTGTTTAATGCCTCTATAGTTCGGGGATTATTTGCATAAAGACCCCACAGAAAAAAATCTATTGGCTCAAAACGCATGTGTTTTGGTGGCCAATTGACGTTTCTAAAACGTGAAATTATGCCATCAGGAAACTTTTCATGCAATACAACCATAATTAGCAGTGGCTTGTGGATTGTTGCCCCGTCTTGCTGGACCACATATTGTACAAGTCATGATTTTAAATCGCCGGCTAAAAATAAGCGGTTATCATTCTACCATATCGCTCCGAATTGACTGTAACCGTTGGCATCTTCAAAGAAATAAGGAACAATGAGAATTTTCGACGTCGTTGGATGGGCTTTAGGTACATCCCTGTCTCAAACCTGGTTTCACCATTTCAGACTGCTGCTTATGTATCTTCACGAAGGGCTTCAATGAATCTCCCAAATGCTAGCGTCATTGCTTTTGCGAATAGTTTGTACATTTAAGACTTCCGATCAACCTTATCAAACGCTGCCTTGAAATCAATAAAGAACGCGTACAATTTATTGTTTTTCGATAAAAAGGATTCTGCCACACTCCACTCCTCAAAACGAAGATATGATGGATATTTGAGTAACCATATCTAAAGCTAGCTTGAGATTCTTTTAGGAAATTGTTTTCATTCAACCAATTTGTCAGCCGTCTCTAAAGAATGGTCGGAAATATTATATATGAGGCATTCGAAAAGGAAATGCCTCTATAGTTATTGGGATCAGATTTGCTTCCTTTTCTGTGGATGGTAAATATAAACACCTTTTTAAACTCTCGAGGGACAGTTCCAATGCTCAAACATATAATTGCTGAATTCTGTTACTTTTTGTATTAGTTACATAAAACCATGTTTTTTTTAAATTCGGATATTATTTGGTCAAGTCCTGGTGCTTTTCCATCTTTCAGGTCCATTATCACTGCTCTTGTTTCTTCAACTATAATTCGAGTATCCAATCTGGAGTTGGAAATTGTAACGTGATTCAGCAGTTTAAAATACGTAAAATGTTTACTTGGATTTAAATCTCTGCTAATTTCGAACATTTTTCCATAAATTTTTCTTACAGTTTTCCAAAAGTCTGACGCATTTCAGCAATGGGCTTCGCTCCTGACCTCTTGTTGCTACGAGTATGTGAATGCGTTTTAAAAACACTTGAACATTCAAAATCAAAGTCTATATTTTATTCTGAAAACGCAAAATAATAATGTCTCTTATTCCTTAAATGTTGAGTTTGAAAAAGAAGTCCTTCCATAAATCAGCGATTTCTCAAAAAATAAGCAATATATTTTTCCTCCACCATTATCATTATTTATGACATTTTTTTTCAAATGTCTTTATTCATTTAATCAATAGTCGATATCGTGATTGTAAGATTTGCCATTTTTTTAGCTACTAATTTTTTTATTCCATAGTGAAATGTTAAAAAGAAACAAATCGGAATCTGACAATTTTTTTTTTTTGAATTGTATCTTTTATTGCTTTACGATAACATTATTTCTTGACTCCGTATTAGGTTTTTTTTTGCATTGACGCTCCATAAAACATCCGTCTTATGACAAATGTCTTCTGGCTCATTTTTAAAACTTACCGTCGACGACGTTATTATCTGTCTAAAATATTGATTCTCGAATTGGTTGGTAATAAAACTTCACCTTTTATTGCGATCAAAACATTGAACTGACCTCCGCAAATTGCTGCGTTATTTGATATAATGACCTAATCCCTTTGGTGTCATAAAAGTTGTGACACTTCAAAAAATAAAAAAAAATAAGAAACAAAAATATTGAATTAGTCTTCTTTTGGATTTAGGTTTACACATAAAGTCAAAGCCATAATGTTGTTAATATTTCTTTAGATGAGTCCTCAACTTTGTCGCACACATAACCAAGGACATCATACCGTTTGAGTTTTGTGCTTATAAATGCATTAGAGAATTTGAGAGGCATAACATGAATTTTCCCATTAAACGATGGAATATGAGATTGAGCAAATGTACAAATTGGTATCAAGACTCCATGTCTTGTGAGAAATGTATGTGAAGTAAAGCTGCGATGCCACGAAACGTCAGCCTGTGTTTTTTATGCAAGAATTAAATACAGGAATTTATGTGTGAAAATAACTAAAAAAAACTATTGTCTGAAGACTTATTAAAATTTGAAATATCGTTTCCTGGAATAAATTTAGTTTTAATTAATTATTTTTTCTTACCAAAAAAATCAATGGTCAACATAAAAATGCCGTATTAAAAAATGCATCAAGATTTCAATAGTCACTTAACAGAATTTTGCTTATAAAATATTTAGGTCTTTCAGCAAAATATACAGATCACTTCTTTATGAAAAAATACAAATAAACGGTTATTTTAACCGAAATTCGAATTTAACCAAAAAAAAAAAAAACTGTTTATCCGTAAATTTATTTTTACTTGCGGTATAGGTACTATAGGGCAAGTTTTCAATTTGTAAAAAAAATCGAGCTCAAGATTTGAATCAAATTCATATAACGATGATAGAGAACACCAAAGAAAAGTGGGTCCCGCAAATCCACCTGTCTATTCAATGCTCTACAGCCTTAAACGGCTAAAGCGATTTTCTTCAAATTTAAGCGTCTTAGATGATTGTCTGAAATAGATTTTCGAATCGTTTTTTTAGCCCCAAAACTAACGGTACATGCCCAATTTTTTATACCATCTTAACTATCTGGCAAACGATTTTGAAAAAAAAAAAGTGAATGCAATGCCTTAGGTATAGTTAAATTAAAGAACATGAAGTCTGAATTGTTTTGGCGAAAGCTTTATCTGTTAGCCTCTCAAGTCTGAAGTAAATAACGGATATACCACTCGTCAAAACTATAACATATCAGTATTAATAAATAGTATTATTAATATGTAAATAATTATAAGATGATGTAAATATATAGTTAAATTAGTCGACATTTTGGTTAAACATTTTCTTAAATATTTTTTTATTTACCATACAACCATTTTTTTGATTTTGGACTTACTCATAAGCAGCTCATTAAATTTATATAGGATAACCTTCGAATTCTTAATTAGACTGCGTATCTAAATTTTCGAAAAAATATTTTTTTTGGATTTCTGAAAAAAAAAATATTTTTTTTTTTGAAAATTCAATATTTTGAAAATCGACCACCCGATTTTTTTTTTAAATTCAGTTTTTAAATTTATATGATTAAATACAAACAATTGTCATACTAAACTTTTTGTAGAAAAAATAAACTAACGAAATTTTTCGTTTAACGAAGTTTCGTGAAACGCCAATTTTTGTTGGACTAAAGGCCGTTAAAAGCTATTTTGAATCAATAATTCAACAAGTCCAAATATTATAGTGCTAAGTCTTCTACTTGGCTGATGTATTTCAGTAGTATATAGAATTTGTATTATTAAAAAAAAAACTTCTTATATAAATAATGCCAGGCCACGGGCAAAAAACAAAAATTTCCAATTTAATGATTAGGAATTCTAGTCTTGTTGGATATAGTTCACACTAGATGTTCTTCACGAAATCTATGTAAGATGAACTGAACTTGGCAAAAATTGCGTATTAACAAAGGTCCTCACTAGTCAACTGATGAGTCCATGTGAGATCGCCGGGACGTAACGCCAATTTTTGTTGGACTAGATGCCGTTAAAAGCTATTTTGAATTAATAAAATCAATATTATTTGATACATTATTAATTTCCCTAAGACTGCGAGTTATCAGTTCATTATACGCGTAGTTTACTCTATGAATATTTTCTGGGAATAGTGTACGAATTCTTAGTTCTCGAGGAGGAACGTATAAATCTATTAGTGATAACAGAAAAGCACAATCAATGTGATATGATAAAATATCTTTGATAAAAACTATAGCAAACATCTTACGGTGGTTTTCTTATGTCTGAATGCCAATAAAATGACATCTTGCATTGTAAGAAGGCATTTCAATGTTCCAACTTAGTTTCTTAATTACCAATCTTTTAATTTTTTTTTGGACTTTTTCTATTCTTGTAATATGAACATTGTACTGAGGATTCCACACTACGCAGCAATATTCCAGGATTGATCTGACATAAGCAACATAAAGGGCTTTTATTGTGTAAGGGTCCCTTAAACCAAAAGAATGACGTGCAATAAAACCCAGCATAGAGTTGGCTTTGTTCACCATGAATTCTATGTGATGTACAAAGTTAATTTTCGAATCAAAAATTACTCCAAGATCTTTTTTTACTGAAACTCTTTCAAGAATATTATTTTGAATGTTTTAATCGTAAACGATAGGTTACGACATTTAGTTATATTTAGGGCTAATTGATTTGTTTTGCACCATTTAATGAGATTAGTGATATCATTTTGCAGAAACTCTCAGTTTGTTATACTTTTTATACATCTAAAAAATTTCAGATCATCCGCAAACATAAGACGCATTGAGTTTGAAAGGACATCAGGCAGGTCATTTAAGAAAATAAGGAACAGCATTGGCCCTAAATGACTCCCTTGCGGAACTCCAGAAGTTACTGAAAAGGGATTAGAGATGATCGAATCCATACAAACTGCTGACTACGTCCGATAACAGCCGTCAACCATTTAAGCATATTTGAGTGAAATCCTATTTCCTCTAATTTTTGTAATAATATTTTATGATGCACCCTATCAAACGCGTTTGCAAAGTCTGTGTAAATAACGTCCACTTGGTAACCTTTTTCTAATGCATTGAGAATACAATTCGTGAAAATTGTTAGGTTTGTGGAAGTTGATCTACCAGATACAAAACCGTGTTGATAAGGGGATATGGTTTCTTTTAATAAAAACTTTAATTTGTCACAAACAATTTTTTCAAATACTTTAGGTATTGCGGACAATTTATTGATAGGGCGGTAGTTTGATATTTCCTGTTTTGAACCACATTTGTGAATAGGAGTAACGAAGGACGTTTTCCACTCTGGTAGGAATGCACCATATGTTAATGAACCATTGAAAATGAATCACAAAACTCTAGAGAGAGCAGTGGAACATTTTTTTAATATAATAGGCGGAATACCATCCGAACCTGATTTATTGTCTTCAGTTAGACCAAATAACGCCATTTCTATTTCTGATATGGTAATACTTACTTTATACTATTATTTGCTGTATTGTAAAATGTAAACTTTTTTCAGTAAAGTTAACGCGGATTCTCCAAATTGTCACCTGTGTTCATAACAATTTACCGCCAAAAGGACTAAAACTACTACAAAAAAAAAACAACTCTACTTCTCGGTCTATGCAATATATTATCTAGCTTCATTTAATGAGCGCACCGCACAAACTGAGTGAGGGTTCAATGTGGTTGTTGGCTATTTAATTCTGCTTCTGACAGCTCACATACCTAATGAAAGGCGTACATACACTTTAGGTGATGTTTTTCTTTTCAAAAAAAAAAAAAAGTAGAAATTATTCCAATCTAAACATACGCTCGCAGTGGAGGAGCAAAATTGAACCTGTTCGTAGCGTTAATATGCTCGTAAATCATGTTGAATATGTCACTAAAACACGGCGGCGTTCATATGCTCCTATACGGAAGCCTGAGCTACCAGTAGCACTAGCAACAAAAAAACCAACAACAACAACATCGTTCTGGCAACACAAAGCTCGATAAACTATTGCTGGATAGTAGTTTATGACCATAAAATGAAGTAAACTTTGCTGATGTTATGACAGTGACAATCGTCTATCTAGTCTCCGCAAACAAGTTACCGATGAAAAGGTTTGCGAATCATTTTATTCCCTTATTTCATGAGAATGGACTTTACGTATCTTTTGGTTACCAGCATCATCATTGTGAATGGTAGGGCTTATATGAGGGTTGCGGTCGGTCTCGGTCAGTCCTTCTACACGCACAAATTATTTATTAGTCCACAAAAGGGAAATGCATATTATAAGACCCTTGACCTTTAGCAATAACACTGAACGGATATTCAATTCAATTCAACTCGAAGGATACATTCAGTAGAGTATTATGATGATTTTATGAAGTCAACATATTTTTCGCATAATACCAGTAGTCATTTGGAATTTCCTGCATAAAGGATCGGAACGTTATTTCGCATGGTTAATTTCTTCTTCAAAAAAGTCGCTTGATTGTTTTTACAGAAACAAATAATAAGCACATTTTTACACCTAGAATATGTTTAAACAAAATTTACTTTAAGAGTTTTCTTGTAATAACGGGTTATCCATTTTGCGGTTTCAAAAGTAAACGTAAATAAAACACATATAAAATATTGTTTTTTTTTTTATTTAACTATGCCTGTAAGAACTAAGGACTTTTAAATGCAACCTGAATTGCTCGGCACTAGTTTGGCACAGTGGATTTGAGAACCAGGTATTGACTGTCTCATTTTAACCCATGGGCGGCATCCAATTAAAATTGGAGATATAGAATGCGCCTAGCGTGGGGATCGAACCCACACGTCTAAGTTAGCAATCAAGCACTTTATCCACTGCGCCATTGCCACCCAAAATATTTTTTTTTCATTATATTTCTTTTTTATTATAAAGTTTGAACGTTGACATTATGTGTGAAACACCACATCATTTAAATGACCACCACGCGAATTGTTGCAAGCATCGATTCTTTTAAGATAATTTTCGACCACTTTTTGACACATATTGGGCGGTATCTTCTCGGCCATAACTTGAAGAATGTTGGTTTTCAAGTGCTGAAGAGTTAAAGGTTTATCTGCATAAATACGGTCTTTCGCGTAGCCCCACACAAAAAAAGTCCAGCGGTGTCAAATCACATGATCTTGGTGGCGAGTTAATATCGCCGCCAGGAAATGTCTCTTGCAATTAAGCCATATTCGCTCGAGTTGTGTGGCATGTGGCACCGTCTTGTTGAAAACACATATTCTAGAATTCGTATTCTTTAATAGCAGGTAAAAAATCGTCGGTTATCATATGACCATAACGCTCCGAATTGACAGTGACATTCGTTCCATCGTCGTTTTCGAAGAAGTAAGGTCCAATCACACCTCCGGACCAAAGAGCGCCCCAAACAGTGACTTTTTGTGGATGTAATGGCCTCTCTTCAATTACTTGAGGATTCTCAGAACCCCAAATACGACAATTTTGTTTATTGACATACCCACCGAGTGAGAAATATGCTTTGGCGATGAAGAAAATTTTATTCGAAAAATCGCTCTCCACCGCCTGTTGTTCAAGCACCCATTCGACGTATCTACGACGACGTTGTGAATGGTCACCTGGCTTCAGTTGTACTATGAGCTGGACTCAAATGCAAAATATGCCATAATGTGCCGTAAGACAGTCATAATTCTTGAGAACGACGAGGGATCGACACTTTCGGGTCTGCGGCAACACTTTCACTTACAGCAGCGATATTTTCAGTGGTACGAGCAAAACGATGATGCACAGCTTATAATTTCCGTAACCAATCCAGTCTCTTCAAATTTCTTCACAATTTTGCCAGTTGCTTGCGTAGTTGGACGATTATGTAAACCATAATCTCCTCTTAAAGCACGATATGTGGCTGTGGCAGAATCACTATTTTTGTAGCAGGTATTAACAATTTTTATGCGTTGGGCGATAGTTAAGCGATTCATTTTCGTAAATGTCAGACTTTTAATTTCAATGTACACAATTCTAGCTGTCTGCGCTTTTCGAGCCAGACAACACCCGAAGGAAGATATGTTGGGGTCATTGCTGAGTTAAACCAACTGACTCAGCTTGTTGATGAGCCACCTCGAATCCCTGACATTGCAGGTAAAACCGCCAACACTTTAGACTAGTTCCTTACCTCTGACCCTAATAAATACACGGTAAATGTATTATCGCCTCTAGGCACATCAGACCATTGTGTCATATCCGCAAATTTGTCATGCCAACACATATCAGTTAAAGAAAGATTACCAAAGGGAACCGTTTAGCAGTATGAGAAAGCCAACTGGGACGGTCTCAATAATTTTTTCAGGAACTTTAACTGGTCACTATGCTTCCTCAGTAGCCGCATAGACTCCAGCGCAGATATGATAATAAATTTAATCCTTTACGGAATGAAAAATTTTATCCCGAATAGGGTGAAATCTATCAAACCGAAAGAAAGTGCATGGTTTGATTCGAGCTGCAAATAGGTTATTAGGGTTAGTGAAGTAAGTTTCGGGAATTATAAAGCCGACCCCACTGAGGAAAACCGGAAAAAGTTTCAACAAGCTAGAAAGACTTGCAACGTTCGCATTCGTAGAACCAAATTTTTGCTTGAACAAAAATTAAGGCAAAAAATACTACAATGTCCCAAAGGTGAAAAGAATTTTTGGTCATTTGTAAAAAATATTCGAAATTCAACTTCGTCTTCTGTTCCAACGCTCGTCTTTAATGACACTCCTTTTGTCAGTTCTCGTGAAAAAGCCAATTTGCTTGCAACACAGTTCGCTGTTAATTCGACGCTGCCAGAAAGTATTATGACTCCTCCTTGAGAGCGTCAACGATTATATGGGACGAATCTTCTTTCGCACTCGTGCAGTTGCTAGAATGCTCAAGGACCTTAATATAAACAAATCCGCTGGCCCGGATAGTAGCCCTCCCTTCGTTCTGAAGAGGTTTTCTTCAATGCTGGCAAAACCACTGCGTAAGCTTTTCCATCTGTCCTACTCTACAGGTCTCTTTCCGAGTGGATGGAAAATAGCATTTATCCAGCCTGTACCTAAAAAAGGCACATCTTATTCTAATTACCGTCCAATTGCACTTATGTCCCTTCTTTTCAAGGTCCTGATTAATTATCAGCTTCAGAAATATCTTGAACTACGAAAGCTTCTTAATGACCGGCAGTATGGCTTTCGTAGCAATAGGTGCACTGGTTATCTGATGGTATATCTCATCGAACAGGGGCACAAATCTTTACATCGTTTACGAGAAAGTAAGATTATTGCGCTTGATATTTCAAATGCATTTTTGGCATCAAGCTCTCTTATCGAAAATGCCTGCATTTGGTATCGATGAATCTCTTCTTCGTTGGATTAGAAATTACCTTGCGGACCGTTCATTACAAGTTGTATTGGACGGTTTCAAGTCTGATATTCACAAAATAAATGCTGGTGTGCCCCAGGGCTCCGTACCCTTTTTCTCATTTTTATTAATGATCTCTTATCTCGAACTTCTAATCCACTTAATTGTTTTGCCGACGATAATACTGTCAGCTTTTCATATCGTTTTCAAATGCACCTCTTTGGATGTGCAACTGCAAAGGCAGCTATGATAAGCTCATTAAATTCTGATTTTGACAGCATTGTCCAATGGGAAATAAAAATCAGCGTAGAATTTCATGCTTCAAAAGTGCTGTCTTCTGTCGTTAAAGCAGAACTCATCCCCCATGTCGCTATCCATGAGCGGCACTTGCATTGAAGAAACCGATCAGCTTTCAGTCCTTGACATGTGCATCACAGATCACCTCTTGTGGAATGAACACATATATGTTGTAGCCAAAGACGCTGTAAAGTGTTTGGGCTTTCTTCGAAGATGTAAGAAATTCTTTTCCCCGTCTGATCTGGCTGTAATCTACAATGCCTTCATTCGTCCAAAGTTGGAGTAAACTCGCACATTTCGGCACTAGCTCCCAAAACTCATTTGAGTCTGTTAGATAGAATTCAAAATAGAGCTCTAAGAATAATTGGCGATAGAAATATAGTAGATACATTTACATCTCTCGAACATCGTCGAAATATTTCACGTATTTCGCTATTTTATCGCTATTTTTATAAACAGTGTTCTAGCGAAGTAGCCAGTTGCATTCCTCCCCATAAACAATTCAACCGTAATTCTCGCGCTTCTAGAAAGACTCAGCACTTTACCCTTGAGCCCAATTTCGGGCGTAATGTCAAGTAGAGATGTTCTTTCTTTAGTCGGACAACACGTATGTGGAATGCTTTACCAGGCTCTATTTTTCCCCCTCTTTTTGATATTCTGAACTCCAAAACCAATGTACATCGGTATCTCCTTTTTAATTCTTCCCTATTATCCTAAAGCTCGCACTGTGCTTGTCATATTAAGGGTAGCCAAAGCCCCTTGAGTCCGTGTTTATTATAAAAAAAGGGTAGTAGAGTAGGATAGATGGAAAAGCTTACGCAGTGGCTTTGCCAGCTTTTGATGACACTTCTTCAGAATGATGGGAAGGATACTACCCGGGCCAGCGGTCTTGTGTATATCAAGGTCGTTAAGGTTTCCAGAAACTGGACGAGTCCGAAAGATGATTAGTCCGATGAATTCGCTTACGCTCTCAAGTACTGGGGAAGTCATAACACTTTCTGTCAGCGTCGAATTAACTGCGCTGCATACAAATTGTTTTTTTCACGTGAGCTGACAAAAGGGATGTCATTAAAGACGAGCATTGGAACCGAAGACGAGTTTACTTTTCGAATGTTTTTTTTAAATAACCAAAAATTCTTACTAGCTTATTGAAACTTATTCGGGTTTTCCTCAGTGGGGTTGGCTGCATAATTCTGGAAACTCTCTAACCCTAATAACCTATTTACAGCTCAAATCAAACCATGTGTTTTCTTTCGGTCTGATAGATTTTACCCAGTTCGGGATAAGATTTCTCATTCCGTGAAGAATTAAATTTAATAGCTTATCTGTGCTGGAGTATATGTACCGGTACCGAGGAAGCATATATTGACCAGTTAAAGTTCCTGAAGAAATTATTGAAATCTTTTACATATGACCAAACGGTTCTCGTAGGTGATTTTTCTTCAAATGTGTGATGTTGTGAAATTTTCAGATCTGACACAATGTTCTGATGTGCCTAGATGCACTTACAGTTTATTTATCAGGGTAAGAGTGTTGGTGGTTTGACCTGCAACGTCAGGGATTCGAGTTATATTATCAACAAGCTGAGTCAGTTGGTTAAACTCAGCAAAGACCTGAACATACCTTTCTTCGGGTGTTGTCTGGGTCGAAAAGCACAGCCAACTAGAATGGTGTACATTAAAATCGTCGGTAATGACGACTTCAGTGTGAGGATATTAGTAAACAATTCCTTGAACGGACTCGGGCAGATCATGAAATTAGTTAAAAGTTGAATGTCTATCTGAATGTGAGCACCTTTAATTAAAAGAAGTGTGCTTGATGTACTTCCTTATGCCGAGAATTTAAACTTTATACAGTTAAATTTTGTATAATTTATAAAAAGAATTATATATATATTTTGTCTTGGAGCACAAACCATATTGTAGTTGAAGTTGGTGGGTAACATCAATTATGTCATTAATATATGAAATAAAATCCGTTAAGATATTTGGGGGGTGGGCGTGGCGCGATAGTTGTGTGCTCGCCTGTCAACCTCGTGGTCGCAAGTTCGATTCCTGCCGTTGGCTAAGTCTTCTTATATTCCATTAAACACCAATTCTAAAAATTGTCATAAAATAAGTTGCTGGCTTACTCATTACATTCTGTTTAGGCATAATACTGACAACATGTGATTGAGTAAACTAGCATACCCATAAATATGACAACAAAATAAATAAAATAATGCGAATTATAAGGGACATAAATAAATTAGACACGCTAATTCTCTCCGCATTAGTTCAGCCGCCATCCCTGGAGATAAATCTGAGACAACAACCAGCTCTAGTCTCAGAACATCAGGCCACACATCTTTGCTATCCTTCTTTCTCTTCTTTCATCGGATGCCCGCGCTGTGTTAAAATCATATAAAGGGTATTCATAATCCCTTGAGCGCGTGCAAAGATATAAAAAAAAACCTACTTCTCAGTGTTTTTTCAGACGCACCTGCTTAAGAAGTTAAAAAAATTGTAATAAATTAGAGACCATGGATTTTTTGTTTAAAAAGGAAAACATATTCAAAAGAAGAACAACTAAAAGAGAGTATATTGCGATAATCAATTATCAATTGATAAATTCTGACTATGTCACAGACAAAAAACAAAACACAATTTAGGAATAGCAGATTATTTCACAATAAGTAGAACATCGCACACTTATTTCTAATATCTAACAACTTTTAGCTAAAATCAGAATTGCCATTTCGTGTTATCAAGTAGTGCCTTTCGTTTCCCCAAAATAATAACAATAATTTCGTATATATCCCTATCCATTCTATTAAAAATCAAACACAAAAAAATGCCAATCACCCATTACTTTAAAGGCCGAACACTCAATAGGATTTATTTATTCTGAGCACTTTTTTTTGTTAAAAATCAAAAAAAAAAAAAATATTTCAAGGTCACATCCTTGCGATAAAATTGCAATTACCATCACTTCATCAGCAATCAATTACCATCATAAAAGTTAAACCGGAAAGTTATATGAAAATTTATCCATCAGGATTTTTTTTTTGTTTTTGTTGGGCAACAACTTACGACAAACATGTTGAATCTGCTATCAACCTATATAGCAAAGAGATTCCATTACACTAAAAGCCCTTGACTAGTTGCCATTGCCAGTTGCCACATCAAGAGAGATAAATTCTGATTTCATGATTTCCCATCTCAGTTCACGGTTCCTCTATAAATTTTTAAGCACAACAGTCTGCTTGTTTCAGTATGGTGTTAACTGTCATTGTCATTTTATACCAAATGTTGCATTCTGGAGATTATTGGGCGGATGTGAAAGTATCTTTATGTGAATTAATGGTGTGTATGTATTAGTATAACCAAGATTATCTTCTTCCATATCATCGATGCACATACAATATACAGGGTGTCCGCCGGGAAGGTATACTACTTTGTTTTGCCGCCATTTTGGTAAATATTAGTCTTGACAGTTCATATTTCGTAGTCGTGAAGTAGACACGTGGCAAATTTATTATGGAAAAATATTTGGGAGAAACAACGTGCCAACAAAACGCACTATTTATCGTGTAGTGAATGCATTTGATTTGCATTTTTTCCATTTAAGATTCAGTTGACACAAGAGCTTCTTCCACAAGACCATTTACGCCGCCGTACATGTGCCAATAGGATGTGACAGCTAGCCCATGACAACCCCGATTTTAATGAAAAAATCATGATGAGTGACGAGGCACATTTTAATTTCAATGGATATGTGAATAAACAGAGTTGTCGGTTCAAATTACTTATCAGTCACCTTTGCATCCATTAAAACTTACAGTCTTCTGGAATTTGGTCAGGAATGATCATTGGACCTTACTTCTATGAAAATGAAAACGGAGTAACGGTAACTGTGATTGGGGAGCGATATCGCGATATGATTGAAAACTTTTTAACGCCACAACTGCATGCTTTGGGCTTGGTTAACATGTGGTATCAATAAGAAGGTGGCACATCGCAGACAGCCAAGATTACAATGGAATTACTGCGAGACCTCTTTCCACAACAAGTTATTTCAAGAAATGGTTATGTTTATTCGCCTCCACGGTCGCCTGAATTGACTACTCCTGACTGCTTTTTGGGGGGATATCTGAAAAGTAAGGTTTATGCAAACAAACCAGAAACGTTTGAGCAACTCAAACAAAATATTCGTGGTGAAATTAATGAAATGCCGCATGAAATGTGTGAGAATGTAATGAAAATATGCTGATATTGTATTCCATAAATTTTTTTTCCCGTGGGTAGGTGTAAAACCTTCAAAAGGCTCTATGAGGACCGAAAAACGCGTGCTCATAGGAGTGTGAGATTCTTACTGCACTAAAAACACCTCCTCCTCCCGATTGCAACTAAGTTGAAACTTATATAGCAATTTATTTTTAACGAATTTAATTAACGTGTTGCAGGTAACTATCCGGTGATAGTTCCTGCTTATACCGCGATTTTAAAGCGGATTCTCGTTTATTGCCCCAGATCGGAAGGCTTTGTCCTTCGCAGGCGGCGTACTAAATTCTTCTCATCGATAATTTCGATTATAGTACTATTGCAGTGTTGTAATAACCGTTTTCTATGATATCGGGCAAAATTTTTTATTTCATCGCGAACCGCAGGAATCCCGAGATCTTCGTTTCTAATGTACCAAGGTGCGCTTATAAATGATCTTACGAGTTTCTTTTCAAATGTTTGTAAGGTATTTAAATTAGAATATCGCGTACAACCCCAGAGTTATATATCGTAAGTCCAGACAGGCTTAAGCACCTGCCTGTACAAAATTAGCTTGTTTTCGATACTGAGCTTAGAGTGTTTCCCGAGCAACCAGTACATATCTCTGAGTTTATTACTGAGTTTATTATTTAACTCTTCTCATTTCTCTTTAACATGCGGTTTCATTCCGAGATATTTTGCTTCGTTAGCAAACGACCCTTGAACCGTATTAACAAATACCGGTAATCTATTAATTTTCTTATACGTAAAATCTACATGGACTGATTTTACTTCGTTGAACGATATCGGCCATGTTTTTGTCCAATCATTGACATTATTCAGAGCTTTTTGTAATTTTGTCGTAGAATCATTTATCGTTTGGCCTACTGCTATTATTGCAGTGTCGTCAGCAAACGTGGCTACGATAGTGTCTTCTGTTTGAGGTATATCACGTGAAAATAATAGGTACAATATTGGACCTAAGACATTTCCTTGTAGTACCCCAGCCACTATTTCTTTGAGATCCCAGTAATTGTTTCCATGTCTTACTCTAAAATTCTATACTCTGGATATGCTTTAGAAGCGTATAAAGTGCTTTAGGCAGAATTTGTCTTAATTTAAAATTTAGGCCTTCGTGCCACAGCTTATCAAAAGCTTGCGACACGTCTAGAAAGACCGCCGAACAAATTTTCTTTTGTTCAAGAGTTTTCTCAATGACGTCAGTGATCCTATGCACTTGGTCAATTGTCGAATGCTTGCTTCTAAACCCGAACTGATGTTCAGGTATTAGGCGCTTTTCTTCTATTATTGGCTGCAGGCGCAGAAGTAATATTCTTTGAAAGACCATAGATATTACGGGCAGAAACGAAATAGGACTATAAGATTTCTTATCATGTGATGGTTTTCCTGGTTTGAGAATCATTATAACTTCCGCAACCTTACATTTGCTCGGAACGTACTTTAGCCTTAGAGTGGCATTTATTATATAAAGAAGATTAATTATCCCTTTGCGAGGAAGCATTTTGAGAACTTCGGCCGTAATTAGGTCATATCCCGGAGCTTTCTTATACTTAAGCTTTCTTATTTCTCTACTTAATTCGGCAAGGGTAACATTTCTTGTAATGTAATTTTCGCTTGAGTTAGAACTTATATTTAAATTTTCGTTGAGTACTTGCCCATCAAAAGGTTTAAATGTGTTCTCTAGGTAATCCGCGCAAACGATTAACATTAAATAAATTATTTATCAATATAAGATCCATTCTCTTTCATTTAATCAAAAGTTATAAGCAAACAAAGTCGTATACTTTCTCGGCGGACACCCTGTACTTAAAATGAGTGAGAATGAGGAGCATCCTTATATGAAAACCCAAGTCGGATTATCCTTGAAATATTTATGAAATGTTATATTTTATACTTGCATATATATACAAAAAAAATTGTAACATTATCCATATCCATTCGCAACCTCAGAATTGGTGAAAAATCACCAGCAATTCCGGTCGGGATCCGGACCCAGCCAGCACCGGTGCTCCATGGACAGCATTAAAAATCATTGTCATTTTATTCCAATTGTCCTCACATTTCGTCTATATATATATATATATATAGTATAGTGAGTCAGTGTCACACAAGTCATGTAATAAAGCTCTATTATTAACAGTGGTTGTGTTCACTTCCGATGTAATATATATTTAGAATCCTTTCTTCCGTTTTTCATTTTCGTTTTTATTTTTTATTTCATTCATACATATATGTAATCCCATGAATTTATATTTTGTTCTTTGTTTGTAAGTAGGTGGGCGGTATAGCCTTGAGCTTCAAGATCTGTTTATTTTTCTGTTATTTGTGGTACTGCCTGTTACTCGAAGTATTGAATCCATAAAGCGAGTGTTGTTCTCGATGTCTGTTTCGAATATTATTTCCAGAATATATTTGATTTCTTATATTGTCCATAAATATCTTCATTGATGCGCTCTAGCTGCTGTTGCTTCTTCTTCTCGTGCTCCTGATTGTACATTATATATAATGCGTATTTAAGCTACTAAAAGGCAGTGTTTTCTTTTACTATTTGGATATTGGCAGGGACGTACCTAGTCAGTTTTTGGGTGAACATTTATTTTCTCCAAAATCTGTCATGACTCCTAAAAGTAGATACAGTACTTCTGCACCTGAATCAATTTTAATTTAGTGGGCTATATCGTATTAAAAGCAGGATTTTTAAATTAATTATGCTTAATTAAAATTGTTAAGAATTGCTATTTTAAATTTTGATATTCCTACTATATGTTTAATCGACAATGGTATCCAGAGTTTAATGTCATATACAAACAAATGGCGGTTGAGAACCCTGGACTCAAGACTGCGATGTGTAAACAACTTTTTGCATAAAATACGGTAAATAAAATAGTGTAAATATAATGGGTGTTTTTTCAGACGTGTGGTTTTCGATCTGGTAATATTCTTTTCGAAGTTGATCTTTTTGACAGCTGTCACTTGATTTGAGCTCAGTTTAGTTTGCCAGTTCATAATGAATAGACTTACTACTGAACAACCATTATTATTTCATTACCAACATGGGGGTGGCCGTGGCGCGATAGTTGTGTGTTCGCCTGTCAACCTCATGGTTACAGGTTCGGTCCCTTCCGTAGTCTATGTCCTCTTATTTTTCCATTAAAAACCAATTCTAAAATAAATGTCATATGAATTGCTAGCTTACTTATTACATGCTGTTTAGGTATAGAACTAACAAAAAGTGATTGAGTAAAACTGGTATACCGATAAATATGACAATGAGTGAAAAAAAAAATAATGCGAATTATAAGGGACATAGATAAATAAGATACGGAAATTTCTCCGGAATAGTCCAGGCGCCATCTCTGGAGATAAAATCCAGTCTCAGAACATCGCGCCACACATCTTTCATATCCTTCTTTCTCTTCCTAACTTAAGGCCCGCGCTGTGCTGAAACAATTAAAGGGTAGTGTAGATTATAAAAAAAAACAAGGTGACCACCGATTCCGATTTTCACAAGATAATTTTGTTCAGCGATGAAACTCACTTTTGCTTAAATGGGTACATTAATAAGCAAAATTATCGTATTTGGAGTGATCAGACGCCGTTACATCCTCAAAAAGTCACTGTTTGGTTCGTTCTCTTTTCTATTCCAAGAATGCTTTTACACGAATGGGATTTTTAACAAAAGTTAACTCTGTCCAAGTGAGGGGAGTAATACCTCTGCTTTCCTTACTCCACTTAAACGTAGGGAAGTTCGCTGAACTGCAATTTTTTTCAATATAAGCAAGTGCATAAAAATCGCTGTGGCAAGTCGTAATGTGTAAAAACAGTCCAAAAGTGTTCGGTTTTACATTAATGATTCGTGTATTTACTTCGTGCATTTTATTAAATGGTTGGGGAATTTGGTAGGGGAAATTTAAAAAGGGAAATAAAAAAACCCTCCCAAATTCACGAACCTTTTTAAAATATACCTTATCAAATTCCCTAACAATTTAAAACAAAATGACGTACGTTACTTTCGTAACGTAATTTTCAATTTTAATCTGCTGAGAGGACAGAAAGATTTATGTTTTGAACCGATTTTCCAAAACATAACTCACCAAATAAGTAAGAAAGTGTCCTTGTATGTATAATTTTGTGCAAAAAACAAATTCAACACCTAAATTTAAAGAACTGTTGAAAATTGCATTTTAGTACAAGTCGATGCATTGTATTTCAAAACATGGTTAAATTTAGTACATAACGCAAAAATGTAGTAAAATATTAAACCTTATTCAATGAGAAGCAAGAACAAAGATTTGCTAATTCTCAGTTTCGACCATTGAGATGGCGGAAAGGAAACGATTTATTTTAATACATTAACAGTTAATTACAACTCGACATTTTTGAAAACACGTGGTAAGCCATTAAATAAAAATGCAAAACAAAATAGGACCTAAAATGGAATCTTGCGGAACGCCAGCAAGCAACACAATTGCATTAGAAGAATTATTGCCAACCTTAACTTTTTGCGTTCGATAACTCGAATGGTCTTGAATAAGACGAACCGACCTATCACTGAAGCCGAAGTATAATTTATTAAATTTGTTAACTCGGTCAAAAGTTTCTTGTAAAATCAAGCAAACGGAAAAGCGTCTGTGCTCCACACGAAATGCCGACTGCACGGGAGAAATTAAGTTAAAAACTGTCATGGTGTTAGTAATCTGGTTAGACAGAACTTTTTCTAAGATTTTAGACAAGGCAGTATACTTATTGGAATTGAAAAATCGTTCTTTCTTCGGAAAAGGAATTACCTTTACATGGAAACGAGGAAGTCATGATACACACATTATGTGAGTAAAGGTAGTTATATCATTTTAATAAAACGTATTGGAACTCCATCTTCTGATTCTCAGAAAAGTAGAACTCAAATGGGCTTCAAAAATGGCTAAGTTGTTAATTGTAAAGCCAGATGACTGCAAGTCGTTAGCAATAATGCCTTTAATAAGGTAATTTGTTCTGGAAGACTGTCGACTACTCCTTTTTTACTAACACCACGCATGCAACTGCTAAGCTTACGTGAACTTAGATCAGGGCGTATTTTTGAGTTTGCCAGTTTAAGGGTTTTAGTTGGTGTTTCTACTTAGAGTAGAAGGGGGTGGCCGTGGCGCGATAGTTTTGTGCTCGTCTGTCAACCTCATGGTCGCAGGTTCGATTCCTGCCGTTGTCTATGTCGTCTTATTTCCCATTAAAAACCAAAATACAAAAATCGTTATAAAATGAGCTGCCGGTTTGCTCTTTAGATGTTGTTCAGGCATAACACTAACAATATGTGATTGAGTAAACTAGTATACCCATAAATATGACAAAGAAATAAATAATAAAATAATGCGAATTATAAGAGACCTAAACAAATCAGACACGGTAATTTTCTCCGCTTAGCTCAGCCGCCATCCCTGGAGATAAATCTGAGACAACAACCACCTCGCGCCACACATCTTCCTTATCCCTCTTTCTCTTCTTTCTCATGACGACCGCGCTGTGTACATATAAAGGGTAATCATAATCCCTTGAGCGCGTATAAGATTATAAAAAAAAAGAGTAGAGCCTACGACTTCAGAAGTAAACCAAATGCAGTCCCTGTTTCTAATTCTGGCAGTTTTCAACAGTTTCTCAAAGTAAGATGAGAAGACTAGGGGTGGAATTGGGTCCAAAGAAAGTAGCATTTGTATTTACTACAGACATACCGCAGTTGCAGCTATCTCATCTTTAAGTTTATTTACTCGGGATTCAGGGCATAAAAAAGTGTGCATTTAAAATCCCACATACAATAATATTATCCTAACTCGCAGTAATTTCACGAAGGAATGCTAACAAATGAATTTAATGTTACCACCTGAAACCTCTTAGATCAAAAACCCGATTCCGCTTTTGTCCGATCCAGATATAATTTTAGCGTTCAAACTGGCCTTGCAGTAAATAGCAACCTCTCCTCCGATGGTATTAGTAACTCTATGGTTACGTAAAGGTTTATATTTGTAAAGCAAGTAAAAACAGTGAGACGTGATAGGCTTGAACCATGTTTCTGAAATAAAAATAACATCAACTTCCGATGAGTCAAAAACATAACTCAAAAAAATGCAATTTTTCTTGACTCAAACAACAAACAGTGTGATCCATGTGGATTTTTAATTACACTGTCTAGTCCTTAGTGACCTGAGTATCACTAGTTAGTTTTCAAAATGAATGCTTTGTTGAAGTGAAAACTTCTTTAGCGGCGTTAAACTCGCGTCAGGACACGTGATCTGATCTAGAATTCGTAAGACGGTGGGTAATTAGACCGACGAGGAGGCGTAGGAGAGGAAGTAATATCCCCCTCTCTTTCTACCACTCCAATCAGAAATGCACAACGTTAATGTTCAAGTTTTCACTTTTACCGGCACTCCCGGAATGCAAATATGACATTGCAACAGTTTCTCTTCTAACTACTTGTTTCATTATTGGATTTAACTCTTCAAATTCCAATACTTTAGTTTCTTCGTGTTTTCTGCTTCTGTTTCATTGATTACCTCTCAAGGATCCCTTTTTGTGCATTTTGTTTTGCAATTGCTGAAACTCCATGACTGATTTTTTCGATTCTCGTAAGAATTTCGGGGTCCAATCAATAATTTCAGTTCTAATCAGCAATCAGCAGAGCCTTGTGCTTTGGGATTTATTTAGTCATAGGCTTAAAATAAAATAAAATTGTAGTTTTGAAAACTCTAGGGATCCTAAAATTTTAAGGTTATTGAATGGTTATAACTATTGTGTTTGGGAATTCGAAATCCTTTTAACTACCTCTGGTCCGTCCCAATAGGGTTTTGAGCAAACTCTCAAGTGCCTGGTAGAAACGGTTAAAAACTATGCCATAGCCTTGGGCGTTTGGATGAATTAATTTCCAAAATGCTCTACTTTTATTCAATTGCTGGCTGTGGTATACTTTGACGCCCTAAATCATTTATATGTCATCCTACACATATCTCCTTATTTCCTTTCTTATAAATTCATTCCTGTGTTGGCAATGTGTGCTGGCTCGTTATGTGGCATCGATTTCACTATAATGTAAATTTGCATTTTATTAGAGACTTATAATGTATCTTTTGGTTTTTTTTTTGTGTGTTGAATAGTTTGTGTCTGTTGTTGCCATTTGTTGCCAGCAAATAATGTTATAAAAATAAAAAAGGGACTACAAATGGGAGGAAAAATTAAACCTTTTTGTGTGTATTTTGAGATTTTATTATGGATGCGTATATTAGAGTGTTTGCGATTGTGTATTTTAAATCTTATCCTTTCAATCCAAATAACTACTCATACTATAATACTTCCTTTTAAGCAAGTTATCCGATAGCAAAAGGAAACAATAAAATACCCTTCTGAAATGAAAAAGGAATCATTTGGAAATTAGAAGAAAGGCTTCAAGATTTAACTATCAAATGTCATGTCAAGTGTAAACAATAGATTTATTGAAATGGAAGACTGGGTCGCACGTGTTACAAAAATTGTAATGGGTATACCATTGTACATTTCCAACCTAAAAAAGTTGCCAGAAGCGCCACTGTCAGGTCAATTATATTAATTGCTAAGAAATTGCCAGACTTTGGAGAAAAGTTACCACTGGCGTGAACTTAGAATTTAGTATTGGAAGGTAGTTGGCTATTGTCAGCTCGTTGTCAGTTCATTGACAGATCTGACAGACAATATTGTCAGCTCCAATAACCATTTAACAATGTAGAAGTTATGGTTACGATAAACGCTGACACTATAAGCGATAGATTGGGTCGTTTTAATAACCCATCTAACTAAGAAATAGTTACTATTTCATTAATTTATTTAAGGACACTAGAGCCCTATTTTTCAGTGGAGGTCTTAGTTACCTAATTCCGATCGATTTGAATAAAAACTTTCTATGATATCCCATAGTGTTACTGTAATCCTACATGGTAAAATGGCGAAGAGAATTACACTTATTATCAATGCTGCTATACTAAACCAGCGTGATCATTCTCTAAAATCAACACCAAATAAAGCAAAAACGACAAAACAAATTTGTTCAATTTTACCTTTTGAATCGATTAGCTTTCGGGTTATACGGACGTCCAGACTTACTCAGCATTGTTGATCAGCGATGTTGATTTACATAATTCAACATAAAGTCGTCGAATAATTTGTGTGTGCTTGTAAATATTATCACATAAATCATTAAAAATATAATAATTTGTTGTAATGATTTTTTGTAAATACTTTAAATTATTTCAGTCAAGAAATCTGAATTATTTCATCAATCAATAGATACTAGCAATACTAACGTTTCCTTAAGCTCATCATCTGTTATATTTCAACAATGTTTGCAATGTCGTGCTTGAATGTTCAAGATACTAAATTATTCTTGGATACTTTTAAATAATTACCGCAGTTGCCAAATGCAGCGCAGGTAGTCCCTCCCAAGATATCCTGCAACTCTAGTATTTAAAATGGAAATATTTTCTTTCCATACTGTAATATTTTACCAAGGTTCGATAAATAAAATTATTTTCTTTTATTCATAATTTTCAACTTCAAAAATTGAACACTTCTTCTATTGATCCAAAATTATTCAATTTCAATTTTTAATGACTTTTATTATCAGTTTTTCTTTTTTAAAAATAGTTTAACAGTTCATTTTATAGCATATCTTGCGCCGTCGTCTGTCAAAATTTCTCAATTCACAATTATTAAATCAAGTTAACATTTACGCAATCGTTCTTAAATTAAAAATTACTATACTAGATGGCGCCTATTGTAACGTGTATATCCATGAACGTATTATATATGGACTTGGACTGCTAGTCTAATGTTAGCTTCATACAATAATTGTCAAAGAAATGTCGCCAAAATTGAAATCGCGATGCTAACGTCACTTCAGGAAAAAAAATTAACTACTTAAAATTTTGACATAGAAGCTAGCGCCATCTGTTTAAAAAAAACTCAAAAAGTTGCTTTTACCAATAATCATTTTTAAATTTCGGGCATAGAAATGTTTGACATCTATGATATATAAGATCTTATTTATTTTCAGTTAGCTTAGTCCGGTATTACATGTCGGGTGTTAAGCCTTGCGTGAATAAAGTGTGAGAGTGAAAAAAAAACAACGCACGAGTATGATTTTCCCTGTGTGTTTTTGACGCTTCTCTTTATACTCTTTCTATTTTTTCGGATTTGTTTTATTTAATTTTGGATGTTAATGAATCAACAAAAATCCAAATTGCTGACGAATTCAAATGAAGCAATGACTTCACTTCTGAGCTCATTTTTTATTACGAAATGCACTACATTCTCTACAATCCTTGTTATCCGGAATATATAAATAACATGCGCATTACCGAATAGAACTTCAAAAGAAAATAACCAATAGTTGAGCGTTAGATTCACACGCCGTGTAATACCTGACGTATTTTTTTCCCGCTAGTTCCAGTCAAGAGGGCCAGAGTCGCCTAAAATGACTGAGACTTAAATGGAACCAACTTGAGACAGATAACTAGCAGTCCATATATAATATCTCCATGTGTAGCTTTAACGTCGATAATTTCGTTAAGTAGGTGGTTATACTTGCTAATATCATATTGTTTCTATAATTGGCACCTAGATGGCTCTCATTAATTTCAAAAATAGCTGCATATGTGGATCAACACAAATTTTACAATATCCCCACATAAAATGCTCTAAAGATAGATAAGTTTGAGTAAATTATTGTTGCGGATTCCGTATTTACCATTCATATTATTTTTTCGATGACCACACTATAACATAGAATAACGAAAGATTTATCAAACCAACTAACAGCCATTTCTTCATTACAATTTGAATTCAACTTCAGAATTTTTATTCTCAACTTGTGATTTTGTTTTTCTTCACTCAAAGTTGATAGTTTCAACTTTCGATTCTCAACTCTCGATTTGATCAACTTCTGGTTTTCTCAACTTCCGAAAATAGTAGAAGTTAAGAGAGCAAACTTGAGAATTTTCTGCCAAATTGCAATTTGTAATACATTTTGTTGCATCGTCTGTCAAAAATTATTCTCGGTTTCAGTTTGAATATAAGTATTTTTTTAAATAAATTCTTCTGAGAAAATTATTATTTTGGAAATCATCTATACTCTGCTTCCGGAAGCGAAGAAGTTATGTCCACGGGTCGGACTCGAAAATGGGAGACCATGGTTTTTTCTACCGATTTCGTATTTCAAAGTGAACGACAAATTTGCTATTGGATTTGATAAAGGGTAGTTTGGCTTACACTGAAACATGGTACTCAATGGAATATCTTAAATATTCCTTAGCTTAAATTATGCTTACTTACATACATATGTGTAGATCGCGCGAATTACGACCAACTACCCAATTATTGATTGTGCTGAGGTATTATGCACTCGGGTCAATTCAGTTAGCCTTTGTTGATTTTATTGGCGTAAGTATTCAACAGTCCATCGTATTGTGAAGTGTGTGTCAAATGAAATTATCAACCTTGGGCTCGAGTTTATTGGCATGCCCGAAGCACGGGTTACAATCAGCAACACAATATTATATAGCCAAATTTCCAAGAACAATTAGGACATTCAAGTATGGATTATCTAAAAGGATCCAATAACCCTACTCAATCATCTGTCTATGTACATTATGTAATCAGTGAATTTCTATAAAATGGAATTTTTTGTATCATAACTGTGCAACAAACATTATTTTTGATTTTGATTATTTTTACGTACCTACACAATTATTTTCACATAGGCACCTATGTATATACAATCGCATCAAGATTAAGAATAAAGCAAAAGTGTTCAGTTGGCATCCCGGATCGGGGAGGGTTTGGGGATTGCCAAACAGAAACGCCATTTAGTTTTGTTTAATGTTATGTCTTAATTTTTGTTACGTTTGTTACGTACTCCATCGTACAGTCACCTAATATAATTCACAACCTCATTGACATACTAGATATGGACAGCTAGTTGTGATGCATTTCCATACAATATTTGCAAAAAATATGGTTCCCTGCTTTCAGCGACTATTTCAGGCCAAGCGGCGAAAAGAAAAAACAAATTCAGCACCATCTGTTGTCGATATTACCTTTCTACAAATGTTAGGCAAAGAAACTAGAGCAATCTATTGGCACATTGTATAAGAAGCCCTGCCATCTAATGTTTGTTAGAAACTTAACAATTGATGTACGAGTAGTGCTGGGGGACAATAATAAAAATTCCTTTTTCTTTCAGCTTATATCTAAAAGATTGCTTTTAGAGTGACATTCGAAATAAATGGAATACATTTTAACCCTGCAAAATACATGGTTGTTAGTCACGTGACAAATATTCAAATGCAAGTTTTTTAATTTAAACTTATATTACGCAGTATTTTGTGTTAAATTCTATAAAATTTGTTCGTTTCGTTTTTATCATATTTTTTTTTCATATTGCACAAAAAATAACCAAACTCTGGCAGACGGCTTTTAAATTCATAGTTATATATGATTTAAAAATCTTATTAATTGTAAAAGTATGATTTAAAATAGAAAAGAAATCAAATTATCTATCTATCTTATCTTTTCGTCGAAAAGTTGAAACAAAAAATGAAATGTAATTTCAACTTATATTACGCAGTGTGTGTTAAATTTTATTCGTTTTGTCGAAAAGTAAAAAAAACACTAAATTAATAATTGATCTAGCTTTAATCGTATTTCGTTCATCCGCAAAGAACAATAATATAGCTGCTTATTGTTTTCTGTAGAAAATAGAGAAAAGGAAATTTTTGGATTCGTGTAGGGATTTCCTTGCAAAAAAAAATCCGTAAGCACTGGTTTGAATTGATAATATTCTTAACTACCGCAAGGACTGAAATGGTCGCTGGTGATGCTTTTTTTAAATGGAACCATCGTGAAGTTGGCCCCTAGTAGTCCATATCTAGTATGCCAATGCACACCTATTTGGGGGTGGCCGTGGCGCGATAGTTGTGTGCTCGCCTGTCAACCTCGTGGTTGCAGGTTCGATTTCTGCCGTTGTCTATGTCTTCTTATATTCCATTAAAAACCAATTCTAAAAATTGTCATAAAATAAGTTGCTGCTTTGCTCATTACATGCTGCTTAGGCATAACACTAACCACATGTTATTGAGTAAACTACCAATAAAATATGACAACGACATAAATAAAATAATGCGAATTATAAGGGACATAAATAAATAAGATACGGTAATTCTCTCCGCATTAGTTCAGCCGCCATCCCTAGAGATAAATCTGAGACATCAACCAGCTCCAGTCTCAGGACATCGCGCCACACATCTTTCCTATCCTTCTTTCTCTTCTTCCGCTGGATGCCCGCGCTGTGTTAAGAAAAACATATAAATGGTATTCATAATCCCTTGAGCGCGTGCAAAGTTATAAAACAAAATTACAACTGTACAGAATTTTCAAAGAACTGAATAAATCTTCTTTGCCTATAATAATATAAAAGGACCACTTTTAAAGAAATGGTGTCGAATCCGTCGGTCGGTCCCAAAATTATATGGTTTGCCGAAATAAATTCAAGTAACACAGAATAAATTCAAATCGAAAGTTGAAACATACGTATCTGTCAAAAATTTCCCAGGGAATTTTTTTTTAAACGCAATTTGGCTAACTTTTGAATTCCAACTCTCGAGTAGAGATTTAAAATAGTGAATAAAAATAAATTTCGACTTGTCACTCAACTCTCAAGTTTGTGTGAACTCTAGAGTTGGCCAACTTGAGAGTTAGCGGCAAGTTGACAAATAGTGAAGAAAATGACCCTAAGACTGCTTATAAAGGCAATTTTTAACCGCAGTCTAAGTAACTCAAATCGAAAAATAAATTCTGTTCGAACATCCATGTTTCTGGCATGAGGAGTCACCATAAATTTTATGAGCAAAATGTACCCACCACTTAAATTATTATTCGCAATTTAAGGTATAAGATGTATGCATATAAATCCAAAACAAAAACAAACTCAAATTTACTATCTCCGTTCGAATCGGAAGTATACTTCATTTCAGAATTTTAAACATTCACACCTTTCAACTGGTTAACGAATACCTATACCTCTATCAAGGGTATAGGTATAGACAGGAAATTTAAATTGCAGGTTTTGGTGTTGAATTTTCAATTGTGCATATCAGCGACATAACGCACACCTTGGTTTTCTGTGCGACGCGAACCAAAATGAAAACTTGGCGCCAAAATGAAGTCTTTGTCTAAAGGTTTAATTGAACGAACTGACGACGACGATGGTGAATGCTTGGAATTGGAAGTGACTGCTAAACGCACGTTTTGACTTCATCCTTGTGCGAGATATTTTGCAGCCATCATCTATTTCGAGAACGAACATAATTGACAATTCATGAAATTGTTGCCGTTGTCAACGCCAGCGCGCCGGCTATTGTGCCCCTACGTGACTACAAACATGATGTCATTGTAGTCCTTGATGTATGGTTGCATTCTAGAAAATAGTTTTTTTTAGCACAAGTAAAATATTGTAGTATTTGATTCTTAGTTTAATGACATTCGCAAACGGATTTATTAATTAAAAGTTAAGAGTCACTAACCATATTTTGTCAACAAAAAACCGAAGCAATGTCCATAGATGATCTACTTGTTATTTTAAAAACGTTCACCAAATTGGAAAAAAAATGTTGTTGATGTTTTCTTTAAACAATAGTTGTGTTCCACACCTTTCCCGAAGCTGCCAATTGGCACCAATTCTAATTCCAGACTGGTAGTTTTTGGCAGAAGAGAGCGCTCACGAGAGACTAAAATATTTCCACTTCCTAAAAATTTCCTGACAATTTCAGGCCAATACATTTTTGTAGGAAGCAAAATGTGAGCAGTAAATTTATACAAAATGTCAGGTTGCGTTTGTCATAAAAGAAAAATATAAATGTCTACTGGTCCCATCTTCTGTAACTTTCAAATCGATAAAAGTAGTCGATAAACAAAAATAAATATGCTTGTTTTATGGTTAAGATGCCAAAATGATTTTTTCAATTTATCGCCTTCCATTTTAAAATCTCAGTCAAACATATTAAAAATGTTAGGTATCGCCTCAACTTACAGAAACCCCACTTGTTCAGAGGCGTTAAGTGACAAAAAGTTATCGCCTGAGTTACAGAACATGGGTCCAGGGCTTTTGCGGCAAAAGTTAGTTGAACAAATAAATTAATTGAAAAGCCTTTAATTCAAAACTATTAATTTCGAGAGAAAAAACTGTAAATTTTATACAAACACAAATGTTGTGTATGTTCGAATTTTTTTAGATTTTATTTCTTTATGGCAGAATTGCATCCTCACTCTAAAAAGAGGTTCTGGATCAAATTAAGTACGATTTTTAAAAATACATCCACATCATCAGAAAGGGTTATTTAAAACAGTCAGTTTTTGTGGAATTCTCACTTAATTATCAATTGTTCAGGGCAAAAACGAACAATTCCTGAACAAAATCTATTACAGTCCCTCAAAGCAAATTTTACATTTGTAAAAATTGACATTTCTCTAACGTCAAATACTAATTTTCTGTTTTATCTTTTTTAATATTCGAAGTTTCTTTCTTATATTTAATAGTATGCTATAATAAACTGTAAACAATTAGCTGTGTTTTATTATCACATGGAATAATTTTGAACAACTATAACGTAAATACAAAAAAAAAACAAATCTTGCTTCCTAACAGAGCACGAAATTTCGAAGTCTTATTGACAAAGTATAAAACGAGCAGAAAGCGAACACATAGATCGAAAATTCATCGGTGAATTAAGTTTCGATTGTTCAACACTTCACAAGAGTCAAACCGAGTTCAAATATTGAACCAAGGCCAGTTGATATCTGTCAATAAAATTAGAAAATTTCATATTGACATTTTTTCGAAATCAGCAAAGTTACTTATTTTGGGGTAATTTCGTTTTCATTTCAACTGAATCATCGATCCTTCATGGATTTTTTGATCCCGGAGCAGTTTTCGCGTTCTTTTCGACCAAAATGATCGATTTTTTGTTTGTGGCAGTATGCTATGTCAGGATTAAGATCACAGATCCAGATTTTAAGAGGGGTTTACACGTACATAAATCACGCTCTTGTACAGACAAAAAAAAGTAAAGTTAAGTTGCCAAACGGTTTTGTTTGGTCTACACAATACATAACATAAAGAAAATAAGGGAGCTAGGTTGAGTTTTTATTATTTTTAAGACACGATTTCTTATAATATTCGTAATATAATTTTCAAAAACTAAAATATAAAAATTAACATATATTTACTTAAACAAAAAACGGTACAAAATCCCTATTGACAAATAGAAAAGGACACAATGATTAAATTAGCATAATCAATTTAATAAATTAATTCTAGTAAAAGTTTAAGCTTGTCGATTTAAAACCATTAAATAAAAGTTAATACACGAGTTTAAATTTCCAATTAATAAAGATGGTCCGACCGAAAATCGATGAAGAAAATCTACTGCATTTAAGGACTATATTCGTATGAAAGCGACCAACGACCAAATAATTACCTAATATTCGTCTATTTTGTCATTTCGTTCGCATGTCTTATTTTTTTTCTTCGTCACGTTTTATAATTGATAAGCTGTGATTTTGAGGTTCGTCGAAAGTGAACAATTTATTTTTCAAAGTTGAAGCTTGACAATTCCGAACAACCAACAATTTTATTTAAAGTAAAGAATGTAGGTTTAGAATTTTACTAGCTGATCCGGCGGACTTCGTCCCGTCCAATATTTAGCAAAAATCAATTATTATTTTCTTTGAATTCTGCTTCGGAGTGTAAATGAAGAGTGAAAAGCACGACATTTTCCAGATTTATGCCTCACGCTTCCACCGACTAACCGTGTGACTTGTCGCTTGACTGGTCACCGCAAATAAAAGTTTCACTCGGAACTGAATGCGTTTTAACTGGAACGTCAAAGAAATTCACGGAATTGGACATTCTTCGGTTATTTTAAAATCCTTGCCATTATCACATTGCTTATTAGCTTCGTCACTATCGGAAAGCTATGGAACACATGAAGATTTCGTAGCAAAACGATGACAGATTCAACTGTGCTTTAAAAAGTTTAGTAATTCCATTGGATAATTGACGACTTCGTCTTATTCGTTTTTAACACGATTGATCGATTTGTGTAAGAGCAAGTCTCCCGGAATATGCTTTTTGAATCGTTTTTTTTACGTGCGCGCAACCAATCGTAGTTAATTTTGGCAAAACTGTTCGGACATTAGGAATGTATTCATCTTTTGTTGAAGTGAATTGGCAAATGGCACGTGGAATCGATATTAAACCATATGCAAGTATCTACCGGAACTTGTCCATTTCCGATTTTCAGCAGATACGCCCGGGCGCACGGAGAATAAATCGAAATATTCGCTTACAGCGCCACCTGTAGAGAATCCTCCGACTGTTTTTTTCCTAAACTAACCCGCAGAAAAGGGTATCCAATTTGGTTCAGTCGTTTTGAAGCTTTAAGCATCCGTTCATTCGTTGGTGGCTTTGATTTGATTATTCCTTAAATATAAACTCTATTCTTTTTGATTTTATTGTAAACTTGCCTTACCCAGCGTACGTTATTACGCCCAAAAAAGAATGAATGAATTATTTTATTTTTGAGATTGAAAAAAATGAGTTTATTTTATCAATGACAATATATACATAGCTACCCATGGGAAAAACATGGATTCTTAAGATTCAATTCTGCAATAGCAAGCGTCCTTGAGCTTTATTGACTGTATTTGCAAAGGCTATGCGAACAGGAAATTGCAATCGCTTGAAATTTAACAGTAGATCAATGGGTATCATCGGAATTCATGGAATCAGCACATCTTCTTTGTTTTTTCGCTAATAAATTGTTGCTTCAATAACATTGGCATTAACGTTTTAACGAAAAGTCTGGTTCCGTTTGGTGGATCCAAATTTTTAAGAAGCATGATTGGTGAGCATACTTTCAAAGAAAGTATATATGGTGGCATTCCAGATGGCTCTAAGGAATTCAAAAATTCTACCGGATAATTGACTGTGTTTGATCCTCAACTGTAACTGTGTGAATTTGTTTATATTTCATTGTCTCTCCTGGGAATTTCAATTGAATTCGATCATAGATTTTGTTAACATCATCATTTGTGGGTGCTAAAATCGCTTGTTCGCGAAGGCAGTTCTGAATTTTGAAGTTTGTCCAAATGTTCGGGGAAACCATATTTTCAATATCCTGAATTGACGATTGAATTTGACAAAAACTTTTGATTTATCTTCTTATTATTTCATTTATTCCTCTTATGGTTATACAAATATAATGCACCACTGGATCGCACGAACTTGCTCTTATGTTCGATCACATCGTATTCAAAAGATTTCTATTAAAAATCTAAATATATTTTTAAAGTCGGTTTTTACTTAATTTTGTATACATGTGTACTATTTTCTTCGATTTTTTTCTAAAAAAAATTGGTATGCCAATCTTAATTAACCCGATTTAATTTTTTGTTTTTAATTTTATATTATTAAATATTTAAGATTGTCATACCAATTTTTTTTTTTTTTAAATTAAAGAAACTTTGTGTATAAAAAATAAAGTAAAAAATGACTTTAAAAATATATTTAGATTTTAAATAGAAATGATGTGATCGAACATAAGAGCAAGTTCGTGCGAGTATTATATATAAAAATAATAATTTTTTTTCTAAAAAAAAATTGATATGAACATTTTAAATATTTAATAATATAAATTTGAAACCAAATTTCAGAAAAAATCGATCATCCGATTTCAAAATATTGAATTTTCAAAAACAAATTTTATTTTTCACAAATCCAAAAACTATTTTTTGAAAAATTTGAAATGCAGTATTATTTAGAATTTGAAGGAGATCCTGTATACAAATTTTGATCGAAATCCGTGAAGACGTTTATGAAAAAGTCGAAAATCAATAAAATGGTTCTATGGCAGGTAACGTTAATAACAAAATATTTAACATTATTTTTCTTCCAAAATATAGACCATACTCAAGGCAGTACTCATACCTAATTTTATCAAAATCGTTAGAGCCGTTTTTGAGAAAATTAAGATGGTAGAAAAATTTGTATGGCAAATACCGTTATTTTTGGGGCTAAACAACGATTCAAAAATCTATTTTGGGCAATCACCTGAAACGTTGTTTGAACAAAATCGGTTCAGCCGTTTAGGCTGTAGATCGTTCTACAGACTCGAGTTCGATTTTTTTCCAAATGCAAAACTTGCCCTATAGTAACTACATATATCGCAAGTAAATATCCTAGATTTCTTATATAAACGTAAAATTCCGTGCGATGATAAAATGCCAACGCCATCTATCGGCAGGGGGTCGGACCGTTCTATAAACCTTCCTTATGATTATCAAGAGGGATGTGTGCATAGTTTTCGAGACTATAGCGTAAACACACACAAATTTTGAATTTTATATACAGGGTGATAGTTTTTGAAAAATTAATTTTCAAACTAGAAACTTTGAACATTTTTTTTTTATTTTCAAACTAATTTCAAAGTTTTATGTAATTAAGTATAATTTTTGTTTTCAAAATTCAATGCTTTTATTAATTTTTAATAAAAAACAGAAAACCGGATGCTAAAATGTATCTTAGTTTTTGAGAAATAAAAAAAAATTAAAAGTACTTTTTTCCTAGAAAAACACTTTTTTGTTTGTTCTATCTTTGCATAAATACCATTAGTTTAGTTACCAAGTAAAAAAAAAAACCCTTAATTAACTATTAATATTTTTAATATCTGTTACATTTTAGAAAAATAATTTTTCAAAACTATTGCCTAGCACACCTTAATTTAAAACGAAAATTAAAGAAGAGATTTCTGACTTTCCAAAAAGGTATTGCATGTCATTGTAGGTTTCACCGTTGTTTTTAAATATTTTTTTTTCTGTTTTAATTCAATTTTTTAGAAAATTACCGCTCCCGGCTAAACGGGGGAAAATAGACCCCCCTTCCCATACGATTTTTTTCTTCTCTAAGTCCAACCTACACGCTCTAGCTTTTTGTCGCATCTTATACGAATCACCTGGAACAGGTATAGATATTATCAAATATCAGTTCTTGCATGCATTGTTAAACTTCTCTAAATCAACAACTTTATTGTATTTTTTAACTTTTAAAATAAGTATAACTATATGATCTGAATCTTTTTTCGAAAACATGGATGAAATCGGTGAAAAATGCATTATCCTAGAAATCTACATTCCCAAAATTAAACTGCAAGAATTTTCCTCAAAAAGTGCATGTTTCGATTATTGTTATTCAATGCGACATTCATAAATTACCTAAATTTCATACTGATGCACAAGTCTCGAAACTCTTTTAACCTATCTCTTTAGGAGACTACGGCTTTAAGCGCTTGTCATCCAGTTCTTTTCTTAAGATAGCCTGTTTGTTTTCTTCTTTAAAAATCTTTGTTAGCGAAATTTCTAAAAGAAAAGTTTTGAAAATTTGATTTCAATGAAAAAATAATACCAACTTTGCAATTCTACTTTCCAGACTACTCTATATAAGTATACTAAGTGTCACGCCTTCACGACACAACACATCGCCATATGATATTCACAAGTACGCCCTCACTGAGTAACTTTATTAAATTTAAATGAAATACATAAATGTTCACCGTCTGTCTGTGTCTTTTGCGAAAAGGAAAAGATGGTGCAAATGATCGACTAACTCATTCACCAAAACTCGTAAGAAAACAAAACCTTGAAGTGCAACCAAATGCCAAACCACTTTAGCCTTTCACTAAAAGGAACTTATACTCTGCTCCGTACTATATCTGCTGTAGTCGAGCGTGTCCTTGAATGCTATTTTTTGTTCATCACGCTGCTGTTGAATAACATAAAGCAGGTTCATCATAATTAAACTATTCATGCATTTCAATAAACCCTCCAACTTCATCTTCATCTCCATATCGGATATCAGGAAATATAAATTTATCTGTCAATCAGCGATGACGACGAAGACTGCGCTAAAGGTTGAGTGCAGGATGACAAGTAGAGATAAACCTGCACTATGTATGCAACGGATTAGAATGGCATCCTTCATAATAATACAATGCCACTCCATCAGCACTCCCTTCTTCGAATATCAATACATACCTCGTACCTCGACTTAACGCCCGTTATACCGCGCGCCGGCCTCGGCACTCCAATCCTTTCCTTCATTTTATTTGAATTCAATGAATTCCAATCGGAAATTCAATAAAAAATTCATCTTTCGCTCGTTTGCCGCATAAAATGCCACATTCCTGTCTGAATTTCGTTTTTCGTTTTTTTTTCCTTTCCATCTTACAAAAGATGCATAACTTTTGTAAGCGATGAGCGAAGAACGTAGAGGAAGATCTCATCTGCTGCCTTTTACATCGTTTTACATGAAGTATTCCAATTTTTTTTTTAATAATATTTGGCATCTATGCATGTCTATCTAAATCCGAACGGAACCCAGGATTAGGTAGAACTTCTTTACTACATATAGAACTGATGACGATGCATTGGAGGGGGTTTGGGTTCTTCAGCGGTAAATAATCGCATGCGCTTCGGCTTTGACAGAATTCTGCATTCAGTATTGGTATTAATACGATAGTACACCTTGCGCTTGCACACTTTCTGCGGAAGCGAACAAAAAATGCTAATTCAATTAAATCTCTATCGGAATCGATATCTCTGTGACTCTCTATGTCTCTGATGGGTATATCCGAGCTGCGTGCATTCCAATGGTGTTCGAGACATAAGCTTAGGAGGGCAAGCAAAGTTTTTTTTTGGTTTTGGGATTTTAACTGATGTTATGTTGATACTCGTAGTTACTGAGGCAACAACCTATTGCTTTCATTAAATGTTTTGGAGTTAGTATACTCAGTAGATATATGCATACAGCTTCAACCTTTTGGATAAAGGTTGTACTGCTTTTCCCTTTGTTATTTAACGGTCAAATTGGGATTTCAGTTTTCTGGTTGGCTTCTCGTGTATCTTGTTTTGTAAGCATTATTTCCACTTTGCCAGTTGATACTCGGGATTTTGTTGGATCAAAGACTAGCCTAATTAAAAGAAATACATTTACGTCGAAATTTGATGCACCTCTTGATTCAAAGAGTATACATAAAAGTTTTAGGAAAACAGAACTTTGTAATTAATATAAAAGAAAAGGATTATTTTCGTTGAAAAGTTGAAGATACTTTGATGAAATTCCTAATATCTCAAATCTGAATTCTGATGAATGGTTGGATTGTAATTTAACATAATATAATATGTAAGACTTAATTATGGAAACTTTAAGTGTAAGTTCAAGATAGGACCACGAATTTTAACACCCTGATATTTTTAATGGTTAAAGTAATAAATATCACAGTTTTAAAAGGATGTGGCTTTTATTTATATTTTTAATAAATTTTTAAAGTTTTGCAACTTTTCATACAAAATATATGCAAATTATGACTAGATACAAACAATAGGTTTTTTTGTTTTGATAGTTGTGGTATGTGGGTTTTTTTGAGACTTTTTTTTTTAAAGAAATCTTCATATACAAACAAAATTTACATAAACCCAAACTTGGTCCACCCCAAATCTTATATGTATTTTTATTCTTTCTTGCAACCGAAACAAATTATTATCCAACAAGAGCTTGTCAAAGTGATGGCTGTCAATTATGATGCATATTGGTGTTAGTAAAAGAGAGTCAGATCTGCAAAATTTATTTAAAATCAAAAAATAAATCAATAAAAAAAATTGATTTTTGTTACCAAACGAAAACCCCATAAATGTATGTAATAACGCGGAATTACGGATTGTTTCAGCACAAAAAACAAACAACATGCATGCATCGCAAAAACGGCCACGTACGGATTTTTTAAGCAGTGATGAAGAATGATCTGCGATCATGAATCAAAGTAAACAAGATTACGACACTTCTTTGTTTTTCTTATTTTATTGACGGCGCTAGAGATCAAAAATCTGCAAATTGTTGTTATTTCTTGTTTGTGGGTTAATGGATTTCGATCTCTGGTGACGTCAAATAAAACAATCTTGTTTTCTCTGATTCATAATCTGCGATGTTCTTTTGTTCCGTTTAAAAGTTTATTTATTCTTTCTTTTTTTTAAAGTTTTATGAAGTTTATATAGCAGGAAAAAGGATTTATGGTTTATGTTTTGCGTCGAGCGCCGAGCTCTTTGTACGCGCACCGCGCCGGTCGCGAACTTAATTACAAACAAAAATTACCACAAGTAATGGGTTATCCATTTTTCGGTTTCAAAAGTAAACGTAAATAAAACATATACAAAATATTTGTTTCATGATATTTCTCTTTTATTATAAAGTTTGAACGTTGACATTATGTGTGAAACACTACATCATTTAAATGACCACCACGCTAATTGTTGCAAGCATCGATTCTTTTGAAGTAATTTTCGACCACTTTTTGACACATATTGGGCGCTATTTCAGCCATAAATTGACGAATGTTGGTTTTCAAGTGCTCAAGAGTTAAAGGTTTATCTGCATAAACACAGTCTTTCGCGTAGCCCCACAAAAAAAAGTCCAGCGGTGTCAAATCGCATGATCTTGGTGGCCAGTTTATATCGCCGCGACGAGAAATTACGCGGCCATGAAATGTCTCTTGCAATAAAGTCATATTCGTTCGAGTTATGTGGCATGTGGCACCGTCTTGTTGAAACCACATATTCTTGAAGTCGTATTCTTCAATAGCAGGCAAAAAAAAAGTCGGTTATCATATGACCGCTCGGAATTGACGGTGTCAGTCGTTCCATCGTCGTTTTCGAAGAAGTAAGGTCCAATCACACCTCCGGACCAAAGGGCGGCCCAAACAGTGAATTTTTGTGGATGTAATGGCCTCTCTTCAATTACTTGAGGATTCTCCGAACCCCAAATACGACAATTTTGTTTATTGACATAACCACCGAGTGAGAAATGTGCTTCGTCGCTGAAGAAAATTTTGTTCGAAAAATCGACGTCCACCGCCTGATTTTCAAGCACCCATTCGACGTATCTATGACGTTGTCAATGGTCAGCTGGCTTCAGTTGTTGTGTGAGCTGGACTTTATATGGATGTAGGTGTAGATCCAAATGCAAAATACGCCATAATGTGCCGTAAGACAGTCCTAATTCCTGAGAACGACGAGGAATCGACACATTCGGGTCTTCGGCAACACTTTCACTTACAGCAGCGATATTTTCATTGGTACGAGCGAAACGATGATGCACAGGCCTTACAATATCTGTATCTGGATGTGGCAGAATCACCATTTTTGTAGTAGGCTTTAACAATTCGTATGCGTTGTGCGATCCGTGTAAAGCCTATTTTACTCAATCTGTAAAAAATACGGAAGACCAAACAGTCTGCTTTTACATGCTTGCGATTTTTAAGTGCTGATTCCCTTTCTCTTCCAAGAAAGCTTTTTCACGAATACGATTTTAAACAGAAGTTACCTTTGTCCAAATGACAGAAATAATATCTCGGCTTTCCTTACTCCACTTAAACGCAGGGAAGTTCGCTAAACAATAAGAAAAAACACAAATAAGAAGAAACTGTAACTGCATTTTTTTTCAATCCCAGCATGTGCTTAAAAATGACAGGCAAAATGTAATAGCAGTCTAATCGGATTCGGTCTTACCTCAATGGTTCGTGCATTCACTTTTTTTTAAGAAAATAGTTTGTGAATTAGGTAAGGGATGTTTTAATAGGTTGGTGAATTTAGGTGAGATTTTGTTTTGGGAAAAAAAGTATTAAAAAGTATTATCGTATTTAAGCTTAGACTGCATTCGAAAGAACTATACTTCACAGCGTTATCGTGAAAATGAAATTTGTCACTCACAAAAAATTTTATTAAATCTTTTTTAAGCCTCAAACATAAAATTACTTGCCGTACAATTATGCTCAGCAAAAAAGATAAATCCTTATTATATCGAAAACGATTTTGATTGTACAAATTCTGTACATTATTATAACCTATATTATAGAACCATTTTTTTTATTTTTGACTTTCTCATTAAAGGCTCAACAGATTTCGATCAAAATTTTTATACAGGAGCTCCTTAAAATTCTTAATAATACTTAATAATAATGTGGGTGGCAATGGCGCAGTGGATAAAGTGCTTGATTGCTAACTAGGACGTGTGGGTTCGATCCCCACGCTAGGCGCATTCTCTTCTTACCTCCAATTTTAATTGGATACCGCCCATGGGTTAAAATGAGACAGTCAATACCTGGTTCTCAAATCCACTGTGCCAAACTAGTGCCGTGCAATTCAGGTTGCATTTAAAAGACCTTAGGTCTTACAGGCATGTAGTTAAATTAAAACAAAAAAAAATACTGCATTTCAAATTTTCAAAAAATAGTTTATTTTGGAATTTTTGAACAAAAATTTTGTTTTGAAAACTCAATATTTCGAAAACGGGTGGACGATTTTTTATGAAATTTTGTTTTCGAATTTATATTATTCAATATTTAAAATGTTCATACCAATTTTATTTTAGAAAAAATTTAAGAATTCTTATATATAAAAAATTAATTGAAAAACGACTTTAAAAATACATTTAGCCGAATATTTTGCATATAATGTAATTGAACATAGGAGCAACTATACGTGCGATCCAGTCGTGCATTTTATTTTTTTGAAAATTCAGTATTTCGAGAATTGGTGGATGATTTTTTTTAAATTCTGCTTGTACAGTTATAGAGCTAAATACTGCAAATTACCATACCAATTTATATTTAGAAAAAAGTTGAGGAAATTTTGTATATTAAAAATTAAGTGAAAATCGACCTGATTTGACTAAAAAGCTAAGTTTTCTGCTAAGCTTACGATGTGATCGATCATAAGAGAAAGTACGTGCGATCCAGTCGTGTATTTTGTATTTTCTTGCGAATGAACACTTTATTGAAACTAATAAAAGTGAATACATTTTTTATTTACTTGAAATCAATGCTGAAATATGACGCTTTAAATCTAAAATCTAAAAGAACAAGATAGATAATTTGAATCTTGAAGATTTATATTTCGTAATAAAATATAAAAAAAATTAATTACACTATGCAATCTTTTCATAAGTTATGATTTCAAAAAATACTTAATATTGTACTTATACGTATACACAGCTGGTCAAAATAATAGGTGTGTTTGTAGTTATTGTATTTATTAATAATTTTGTAAAAGTGTTTCCTATGTACGAGTATATACATTTTTTTTTAACGATTAATCATAAAGCTGATAATATTTTATAATAAAACGAACATTAAATGGTTTTCAAATTAAATTAGTATATAAAACAGGAATCAAAACTGTCGAAGTAGACTTTTTACTTGGACAAAATAATAGGTGCGCCTTCCTAAATTACCAATAATTATCGTTTTTATTTAATTTTTTCTGGGTTTTATCTCAATTTTCATCTTACTTACTCTAATAACCTGTGTGCCCTCCATTATTATCCAAGACTTTTTGTATTCGGCGTGGCATTGACTCAACCAATTTTTGACAAGTTTCTGATGTATGGAATACCATTTCCTCTGAACTGCTTCCCACAATAGGTTTATATTTGTAAAATATTGGCCTGCTAATTTTCGTTTTAGCTAATTCCACAAGTTCTCAATGGGATTGAGATCTGGAGATTGACTTGGCCATTGAACAACAGACATTTGGTTCTCTCGAAACAAATCTTTCACAAGTCCCGCTGTATGTTTCGGATCGTTGTCTTCCTGAAAGTGCCATCGGAGGGGCATATTTTCCTCAGCAAATGGAAGCAGGACATCTTCCAAAATATTCCTATACCCGTATTTGGTCAAGATGTTGTTGACACGGAATATAGGACCGACACCATACCAGGAAAAACAGCCCCACACCATAATATTTCCTCCTCCGTGTTTGATGGTTTTTTGAATATAACAAGGATGGATATCTTTTGCTTTTGGTCGCCTGACATTACGCCCAAAATCCGAGAACAATTTTATTTTTCTTTCATCGCTCCACAGAATATTACGCCATTTCCTTACTCCTCCGTGGCCGCTCCAATTTTTATGGCTTACGCAAATTCTTTTCGGGACATTATGTTGATAGCCCTTAACAATGGAACTTTCCTGGCGCCTCTTCCTGGGAGATTAAAGTTCTGAAGCCTTCTGCGGATTGTGCGTGCACTGACTTCATTACCAATTTGTGCCCCTATAGTCCTTGATGACGCAAATGGATTCGATTTCGATAGAAGTAGGATGCGGCGGTCAGTGGTAGTTGATGTTTTTTCGTCCGGCCTCTATTTTCGCGCAATAATCAGGGTTTTAACACATTTGTGACAAAATTTTGAAAAATTTGAAATTTTAAGGCCTCTGCTAAATTTATAAGTTTTGTTTTCATTCCTAAGCTTTAAAACCAATCTTCTTTCTTCTTGGGAGCAGTGGAGTTTTCGACCCATATTATAAAACTAATAAATAAAAACATTGTTTGAACATTTTTAAATTAATAAAAACACACCTTTTCAAATGTTAATATCTTCTAACAATGGATATGATAATGATGATTCGATTTTGTTTGGCACACACCTATTTTTATGACCAGCTTATAGAACACAGAAAATCTTAATGTAACAAAAATAATAATCGTTATTGAGCAACAAAACAACAGTGACGAGTAAATATTTTCTCACACCTATTTTTTTGACCAGCTGTGTATGTACATATTTCATTTTTATTGCAAATCCACTTTCAACAGTAGGTATTTTGTGTTGTATAAAATATATCAACATTTTGAGATTAATTTTCCTTTTGATGTGCAGATACATTTCTGAAAAACTCTGTGATACAAACTTCACACCGCAAAAACAATCTAATAATTGGCATAATGGTGTTAATGTGTCGGAAATCTCACACGAGCCGCCTAACTTAGCTGCTAGGCCTTGTCTTCACTAGAAATATATATTTCAGATATTATGTCAGACACCATTTCTGAAGTTTATATTTTATATTGTGTCGGCTAGTTAAGTTCTGAAATTTTATTCTTTCCCATGATCTTACCGAGGAGCGCTAAACACACTAGATAATTTAAAATTCGTATAAACCGGTTATTTAATGAAATTACGGAATGTAACATGAAAATAGGAAGATTATGACCAAGACTCGATGTACTGTACTATAAGGCATTAGCGGGTGCTAAAGTTCGGATGTCACGAAACGGTAACATTTATTTCTCAGATGGCAAAAAATAAATACAAAAATTTACGGCTGAAAATTAAAAAAATCCAGACATAATGGGATTCGACAAGATAATATTGACTTCAAGACACATTTCTTTGAATCATTTATTTCAAGAGGCGAGGCTCAGGGCTAAGATGCAAAACATGCAGTAAAAATTCACTACATGTCATATAGCTCGTGAAACAATGGCTCTTTTACAAGATAAATCGAAGTACGGATTTCAATTGTCTGCCTATAGGTATTTAAGGTTGCAACTTGCGTCATAAGAGGCGAAGTGTTTATATACAGGAGCGCTATAAGTCCCGAACAAATCTTTAAAATAATAATTTTATACTGGTGAACTTTTGACTGAATGCTTTAAGGGACTAAAGTCATACGTTTTTTTCTTTTAATTTTATTTTTAATACTTCACTAATATGGTTAAACGATTCAACCAATCAGCTCATCATTAAATTTAAAAAAAAAATTAAAAACACTTTTCTGTTAGTCCTTAGAACTTGAAGTAGATTGATGGCTTCCCACATTTCTCCAGAAACCACCAACACTTGACACATAAGCCTTAATTAAGCCAACATAAAGTATACCTCCCACATAATTTTAAATGCATGTATCAATCAAAAATATGAGAGCATCAGTATTTCCCCCTGGATCTGTCAAAGCACATCAAAGCCAACCCCAAATTAACCTCATTAAAATTAACTTTGGGACATAATTTTTTCCAGATAAATGGAATTAAGTTGGGTGCCATTTATAAGATTAGCAATATTCTAACTTCATTTTCGCAAGAATTTTTCTTCCCATTTTATACACTCTTTGTCTTGTTTTTTGGCATTTTTGCATACAAGACTTTCACAAACAAAGTAACCTTCAAAAGTCACATAATATGGTCGATCCTGTTTAGCCTGCTTTGGTGGCGTTTTGTGTCAAATTTAAGCAAACAAAATCAATTTCTTTTATTTTCATGGTAATTGTAATTCAATTTAAGCTTTTGTTGTCGCGCAACCGTCTCATCGTCAACATCGAAAATAACAACACCATAACACCATTTGGAAAAGGTTGCTTTGCCAATTTGCTTTAAAATAGGCCTCTTAGTTGTAGGGTAAATACTTCAATTGTGATCTGACGATGAAAATGTGATTATATCTCACAAATACTGTTTATCTCGCAATTTACATCCGTTAGTGAACCCATATTTGTTGAAATACAAGAAGAAGGCATGGGAAATCAATCCCCTGTCTCGTATCCTTCTCTTCAATTTACATCAATATTATATAGGGGATATCAAAAACCAGCCATCAAGCCGGCATTGGGACACTATGGCGCAAAATTACTTTTTTCGTTGCAAGAATCAGTTTCAAATTGGAAAATTTTGCAAGATTGGAAATTTTTAATAAAATTCTTTTTTCTTACAAAAGAATGTAAACAAAGATTTTATATGGAAAACAATCACAATCATTGTAAATCCTGTAAAAAAAATTATTATTTAAACGACTATAAAATAATAGTGAGAGCTCCTAATAGGCAATGGAAGGATAAAGTAAACAAAAAGTTGACACATTTTAAAAAGATAAAAGCCGATAATGTTTTAAAGACCAGACATTTTAAACAGGCTCTAGGTTATTAAGCTGTTTAGTTCCGAACGAAGTAAAGTAACCAAATTTAGATTAAAGAAAAACAAAACTGACAATTAAAGAAATTAAACAACAAAACAAATTTGAATGATTAAGTTTGAAATTAAGAAAATGGTTACTGGTGTGCCTCAGGGCTCCGTTTTGTTTACCCTCTTCCTCATATTATAAATTATCCCTTGTCTTGTCTGAAACTTCTCGTCTAAACTGTTTTATTAATGACAGTTCTTTAAGGTTTTTAAAGTCCGTTTTATTTCGTTCATTAAATTCTGATCTCGACAGAACTGTCCAATTTTTCAAAATTAAAAATTTCAATGGAGAAGTCTTCGAAACATTTTTACACTTTTTCTTTTTTCAATCGCAAGATCATAAAAATACATAAAATGTAGTAAAAATAAAAAATGTTCTTAATATTTCAAAAATTGACAAACAAATTTAAAAAAAAAAAACATTAAATGTTTGGTACGATTTTTTTTTGGAATTTTCTAAAATCGTCCACCCGTTTTCGAAATATTGAATTTAAAAAAATGTTTTTCTTTCAAAATCCAAAAAAAAAAATAGTTTTACGTATTATTTAGAATTCGAGGGCCTTCTTCTACAAACATGTTTATCTAAATCCGTTGAGAATGTTGAAAATGAACAAAAAAAATAAAAACGTACCGTTAATAACATTTTATGTAAGTTTTTTATTAGGCCAAAATGTAGACTAGACATATAATAGTGGAATTTTTTTTTATCAAAATCCTTAGAGCTGTTTTCGATAAAATTAAGACACCATTTTTGGTACAAAATAAAATGCACGACTGAATCGCACGTGCTTGCTGTTTTAAGTAGTAACAGCACAATATATTTTAAGGCTGTTTTACTTATTTTTATATAGGTATACAAAATTTCTAAAAAAAAAAATTCCTTTGACAATTTTGAGTATTTAGCAATATCAATTTAAAAACTGAATTTAAAAAAAATTGCCACCCGTTTTCTAAATATTGAATTTTCAAAAAAAACAAAAATTATTTTTTCTTTTCAAAAATGCAAAAAAAAATATTTTTCAATAATTTTGATATATAGAATTCCAAGGGCCAATTTTTCAATAGTCAGTTAAGTACTCAGTTAGTACATATTCTCCAGATAGAGCAAAAATCAGTTTTTCAACAGTCAGATACAACTTAATCTAGGAATAAAGTTATCTGCTCATTTTAGATCGGAATAAGGAGTTATCTGAGGAATGAAATAAATAGCTATTTTCGATGTCAAAAACACTTTGAAAAATTATTGCTTTGAAATAAGCTTTAAACACAAATTAATTTCTGTGAAAAGTTCGATACTCGAAACAAAAGTGACTTTCAAATTAAATTCTATAGATTGTTTTTTTTTTTATTGAAAAAATCGATGTTGTTATCCGGTTGTTTAACAGTCAAGTAAGCTAGGGCCATTTTCTTCACTACAACTTCAGGATTTTTATTTTCAACTTGTGATTTTGTTTTTCTTCACTCAAAGTTGACAGTTTCGTTTTCCGATTCTCAACTCTCGAGTTGATCTACTTCTGGCTTCCTCAACTTCCGAAAATAGTAGAAGTTGAGAGTGCAAACTTGAGAGTTTTATGTCAAATTCAAATTTGTAATACATTTTGTTGCCTATTCTCTCAAAAACTATTCTCTGCTTCGTTTTGAATAAAAAACATTTTTAAAATAATATTTCCCCAGAGAAAATTATTATAGGGAAAATAATCCATTGTCTGCTTCCGGAAGCGAAGATGAAGAAGAATTGTTGGTGATTGAAAGAAGACAATATATAATGTGATTATACGGCTCGGGCTTGAAAAAATGCGATGACCATGAAGAAACACGAAAAGAACGGTTACAAGCATCAAGAGAATTTTGATTCAAATTTCCTGATATCAATATTAAACTTTACATTGCAGCACTCACTAAGCAATTGTTCTGGATTCACCGATTAAATCAAATTAAATAATTCTTCACTAAAACCACCGAAGCAAAAATAAATACATACATTGCAGAAAATTAATTTCAATAAAGAATTAAAATAGAATTTTCACTTGAAAAAACAGCTCACATTAATAACGACAGCCCGAAAATCACCATAACTTTTACCGAAAGCATATAAGATATGATATTCGCATCAGGTAAGAGTTTGGTTGCATGTTATGCTTCAATTTTGTTTACGTTTGTTACGTACTCGACGGTTCCGTCACCTAATAAAGGGTCCGCCAAATAACTTTTTTTTTTGAAAATGGGCGCAAAACATCGAGTGTAGCTTCGGCTGTGTGGTACGTAGCGCCGTCCTGTTGAAACCAAATATTGTCAATATCCTCCTCTTCAATTTTTGTGAACAAAAATTCGTTCAACATGGCCCTATAACGATCGCCATTGACTGTAACCTTGCTCATTTTCGAATTATGCCTCTGGACCAAAATCCGCACCAGTGACTCGTTTTGGGTGTATCGCCTTTTCAATGTATGCGTGCGGGTTTTCTGTGCCCCAAATGCGACAATTTAGGTTGTTACATATCCGCCAAGATCAAAATGAGATTCATCTGAAAAGATGATTTTTTTGTGGCAAAATCGGCATCTTCTCTAAGTCGATCGCAGGCCCACTTAGCAAGCGTTGCTCAAGCGTACACACAACCATATTCGTTTAGCAGAAGGACAAAACTAATTATCTGTCAAATCAGACATGAGTAAAGTGTTACCATTCACGAAATAAGCACTTGTTAAAAAAAACGTTAGATGGCGGACCCGTTATAATTCGCGACACATAATAACAACTGTCCCAAAATTATATGGTTTGTCGAAATCATTGCACGTAATAAATTAAAATCTTACAGAATAAATTCTGTAAATAAATCTAAAGATGAAACATAAGTATCTGTCAAAAATTTCCCAGGGAAATTTAAAAAAACACAAATTGGCTAACTTTTAAATTTCATCTCTCGAGTTGAGATTTAAAATACTGAATAAAAACAAATTTCAACTTGTAACTCAACTGTCAAACTGTTTGTGTCAACTCTAGAGTTGGCCAACTGGAGAATTTGCGGCAAGTTGACAGATAGTGAAGAAAATGGCTTTTATTCCTCTGGCAACTAACTGGATGTTTATTTGGAGATTGAAAAATCGGCTCTAAGGATACATAACATACATTTATACAAATTTTTATTATTTTATGAGAAAGTCGAAAATCAAAAGAAAATGGTTGTATGGCAGGTATACTGACAACAAAATATTTAAAAAAAAAATTTGGACCCAAATATTAAGTAAATATTATCTAAAGAGTGAACAGATTTTTTTTTATTAAAATCGTTAGAGCGGGTTTCGAGATAATTAAGATTGTAGAAAAAATTCTATGGCAAGTACCGTTATTTTTGGGGATAAAAAAGATTTTAAAAAGAATCTAGCAAATTGCCTAAGAAACTTAGATACGAAGTGTGAAGAAGATCGCTCAAATCAGAAAGTCACACACATATACCGGAATGACGGGAACCACTTTTTTCGTCGTGCTCTCTTACGAAATGACTGCAGGAAAGCGAGAGGAAACGTGTTTCACATAAAAATTAAATTTTCAATTAAATCACTCAAATACCGTGTTTGCAAATTTATAAACATTTTGGATTAGTGGTAAGAAGTATTCAATCACAAAAAAGTTATGGAAGTGGCTGGACTTTGAAATAACACACTATCTTTTACAAAAGATAATAGGTTCCTAGCCCGAAAGGAAGAATTGCGGTTTTTTTCTTCTAAACGTGAAGAAGGGAAACAAAATGTTAGCTACAATTTTGAATTTTTGAATTTTTTTACCAAGGCTAAAATTCTGCTAATGTCAATCTAGACTTATTTATAAGTTCGTGCAAATAACAATAACTGAATAACATATAATCTGGGACAAGACTCTAATTCAAAAAGCTATTTTAAGCGTATTAATAGTTAAATTATAGACATTATAAACCTTCATGTTTGTTATAAGGCAATTGTAATTTTTTTCACATTTTCACATACCCGGTACCAATATTTATAGACATTGTGAAACAATACATTAAAAAAAAGGAAATATATACCTATCAAATATTCTCTCAAAATGAAAAATGTTTTCAAAGCTTTTCCACATAACAAATAATAGAAAAAATAATCAAAATAACATGAAATTTTCAATATTTTCCACGACTTTTGCCATTGCGGACCACAGTGTGATGTGGCGCGGTGCGGTATGGCTCAACCACGCTTCACAAATACTAACCGCGGAGAATTGAAGAGTGTTAGCAAATAGAACACAAATTGCATTTGAAGAGCCCTTAAGAAGCCTAAAGAGGTAAAAGATGGAAAGATTGAAAAACGCGCACGAAATTCATGATGCTATACATAGACCGACAAGACGATTGCATTTGGCAATTGAAGGCCGTATACCTACATAACGACAATGATTTTCTTTTCCACCGTATTTTTTTTTTTTTTTTTTTGGCATCCCCCTTTTTATATTTATTTTTTTTTCCTTGATTTCCGTATATTTTTTTTCGTGTTACCACTCTCTTTAACAACTAAGCACAATCCATTTCGTTTAAGGGTATTCACTAAATCGATTTAGACGAGGGGGAATCCTTATAGAATTTCCATTGTGTTTAACTGTGCACAGAGAAAATTTTTCATAAAATTAATATTATGATTTTGATATTTAAATGCCCTATATTTCAGTGTGAACTTCGAACAGATAGGTAATTTAAACTATTAGAAGATTTAGAAATTCAAAAATATTAAAATAGACAGGGACAAAGTTTTGCAAAAAACAAAAAATAGTATTTGGTTTTTTAATCATATATTTTTTTTTATATAATTTTTTTAATTATATAATATATTTTAAATTCGTAGGATTAGAAATATTTACGCAAAATTTAGCAGTAGCTTTGATCCGAAATCTTGTCTAACTATTTCATAATTTTAAAGACATAAACAACTCTTCTAACCAATATAGACTCCACAACGTAACGTACCAAATTTAGGTTCAGTTCGATTGAACTTTATTTACTTGTGCACAGTAAATAAAATGCACGACTGGAATATTCTTAGTAAAAATTGTAAAATTTGAAGAAAAAAAAAATTGGTACGGCGCTTTTAAGTATTTATCAATAAAATAATAATAAAAACATAAACAAAATATTTTTTTTCGAATTTGAAGGACCTCTTGTATAAACATTTTGATCGAAATCCGTTTATTAGGTAGTCGAAATTGTTGGTACCGTTAATAACATTTCAATTAAAATGTATTATTGACGCAAAAAAATCAAAATCGTTAGAACCTTTTTCGATACATAATTGAGATTTACCATTTTTTCCCCAAATATTTGTATAGGTTCCATTATTTTTGGAGCTAAAAAAAAAAAGTTTTCATCAAAGAATCGATCCAATCACCTAAAACGATAAAATTCCAAGTTTGAAGAAAATCGCTTCAGGGGCTTAGGCTTCCGGTCGCCCTAAACTCAGATAGACAGACAGACAGACAGATGGAATTGATCCACCTTTTTGGTGACTCGAGTTTGATTTTTTTTTCCAAATGCAAAATTTGCCCTATATCTAGTAACTAACGGGTGATTTTTTTGAGGTTAGGATTTTCATGCATTAGTATTTGACAGATCACGCGGGATTTCAGACATGGTGTCAAAGAGAAAGATGCTCAGTATGCTTTGACATTTCATCATGAATAGACTTACTAACGAGCAACGCTTGCAAATCATTGAATTTTATTACCAAAATCAGTGTTCGGTTCGAAATGTGTTTCCGCTTTTTTATCGACAAATTTTGTTCAGCGATGAGGCTCATTTCTGGTTGAATGGCTACGTAAATAAGCAAAATTGCCGCATTTGGAGTGAAGAGCAACCAGAAGCCGTTCAAGAACTGCCCATGCATCCCGAAAAATGCACTGTTTGGTGTGGTTTGTACGCTGGTGGAATCATTGGACCGTATTTTTTCAAAGATGCTGTTGGACGCAACGTTACGGTGAATGGCGATCGCTATCGTTCAATGCTAACAAACTTTTTGTTGCCAAAAATGGAAGAACTGAACTTGGTTGACATGTGGTTTCAACAAGATGGCGCTACATGCCACACAGCTCGCGATTCTATGGCCAAAACTTCGGAGAACAATTCATCTCAAGGAATGGACCGGTAAGTTGGCCACCAAGATCATGCGATTTGACGCCTTTAGACTATTTTTTGTGGGGCTACGTCAAGTCTAAAGTCTACACAAATAAGCCAGCAACTATTCCAGCTTTGGAAGACAACATTTCCGAAGAAATTCGGGCTATTCCGGCCGAAATGCTCGAAAAAGTTACCCAAAATTGGACTTTCCGAATGGACCACCTAAGACGCAGCCGCGGTCAACATTTAAATGAAATTATCTTCAAAAAGTAAATGTCATGGACCAATCTAACGTTTCAAATAAAGAATCGATGAGATTTTGCAAATTTTATGCGTTTTTTTTTTTAAAAAAGTTCTCAAGCTCTTAAAAAATCACCCATTATATCGCAAGTAAAGATAACAAATTTTAATACACTTCCAAAACAAATTGTTAGGGCCAAGGGGGGTAATTGTAAAAGATTTTGCAATTTCTTTTTTTTTCCAACTTATAGCTTTCAAAAAAGCTAAACTATGCTAAATTGAACATTTTTGTTGATGTAGCTTACGTTTGCATTCTCTAATATATTAAAAAGTAATAATTTTAAACGTGCTCGCTTGTTAGTTTTCATAAAATTTGATAATTACATTTACCACAGTCTTTTTTTTCGAAAAACTAGAAAAACGGGGTAAATGAAAACAAGGATCTCAGTATCTTAAGCAGGCAAAATAAAAACATTTGGTAAATGTTCTGGTTTTCTTAATGAAGGCTCTTGATGCCGTGACATGAAACTCCGCTACCAGTCATCTCTTGGCCTTCCATTGTGGAAAGAAGTAACCAGGTTAATTTTCGTTATGAAGAAACCAACTAAATCAACGAGGTCATTCTTATTGGTCGGGTAACCAGCACGAGCTTTTTATAAGACATCTTTTCTTGCTATAGTGCCTTCCATGTTTGATGACAGTGCAAGTTTTCTGCCTCGAGATATATTGGCAGTAAGATTTTTCCTGCCATCGATTCGCTAATAAATAAACGACATCGGAACACCGTAGACGCTTCTGCGGGTTGTCGAAATGTTTTGTATTTGTTGCACACGTCTTCTACTGAATTTAAAATATCGTCTGATGTGTATGATAGAGCCGTGGTTTTTCGTTGATATGTACGGTACATCTTTTTGATATAAAATAAAGTTAATTCAACGCCAAAGACATTTAAAAATGTATGTTTACAATTAAGCCAAAACGTTCATTGTGGTGTTTACATTTACCCATGGTATGAAAAAAAATGGGGTAATTGTTAACAGCTAATAACTTTAAAATGTTATTAATAAAAAGAATAAAAACATATGGCATGCATTAATAGTTGTTTTTGACTTCTTTAAACATAAAATTTAACTTACTTTGATCACCTTTATTTCTTTTTAAGCAATTTAAGTAAACAGCGAAAAACTGTAAAACAGGGAAAAATGAATCAACCACGCAAATGAATAAAACACAAAAAACTCTTTGATAGATATCACCTTCCACGTGTCAGTATATTGGAAATATAATGTGTTTTCAAATAAAGTAATTGCATGCTGGGAAATATAAACGGTTTTTATAGAATAAAGTGTGTTTACAATTACTCATGTTCACAATTACCCCACTTGACCCTATTCCTCTCCAGTTGAAAACATTATTGTTTTTGTTGTTATCTAAATATATACATAAAATCGAATTTATTTTTCCCCTTCTCTACAATTTTAAGGTGGCACAGCAGAATTCAATGAAAATAATCTAACAGGCGCGCATGAGGAAGCAATTCCACAAATTTATTCATCCATACTCATACTCATACAAAAAATATCTAAGCTCCACCCACTTCTTAGGGGTTACGCAAAAATAACGGTTAAGCCAACCGATTCCACTAACACGTGCTTGCATCTGCACTCACTCTCTTGCTCACAACTCATTTATTAAAGAATGAAGCAAGTAAGCAGATAGAAAGAGAGATCTTGCCTGGGTATTGCTTTCTTACTTATGTACTTTTAAGATAATGGCGATTTTATTTTTTATATTCAAGAAATTTAAAAATCCACCATCCAAACATAAATGTATTTAAACCTCTAAACGTAATAAAATAAAATCAAAATAAATTTGCAAATAAAAATGTAATTATGCCAAAATATTGTTTTTCTTCCACACTGCAGTATGTACAAAAATAAAACTAAGCTTGGATATTTCTTGTTCTAGTTATTTCTCCTCCTTCTAACGGGTGATTTTTTTGCTACTTGGTTTTTGACGTTTATATTTTTGACAGATCACACATGACAAATTCCACGAACATTTGACATTTCGATTCAGTATTGTTTGCCATTTCATCATGAATAGACTTACGCCTGAACAACGTTTGCAAATTATTGAAATTTATTATCAAAATTCGTGGTCTGTGAAAAATGTGTTTCGCAAGCTTTTATCGCAAAATTGTCTTCAGCGACGAGGCTCATTTTTGGCTAAATGGATACGTGAATAAGCAGAATTGCCGTATTTGGAGTGAAGAGCAGCCAGAGGCAATTCAGCAGCTACCAATGCATCCCGAAAAATGCACTGTTTGGTGCGGTTTATGGGCAGGCGGCATCATTGGGCCGTACTTCTTCAAGGACGATGAAGGCCGCAGGGTTACGGTCAATGGAGAAAGGTACCGTTCGATGATAACAGATTTTTTTTGCCGAAAATGCAAGAATTGAACTCGGTCGACATGTGGTTCCAACAGGACGGTGCCACATGCCACACTGCACGCGAAACCATGCATCAATTGAGAGGCGAATTTGGTGAGCAGTTGATCTCACGTTTTGGCGCAGTCAATTGGCCACCAAGATCATGTGATTTGAACCCGTTAGACTATTTTTTGTGGGGCTATGTTAAGTCTATTGTCTATGGGGACAACCCAAACAAAATTGCTGCCTTGGAAGCCAACATTGAACGCGTCATTGGTGAGATTCCGGCCGAAATGTGTGAAAAAGTTTGCCAAAATTGGACCTTCAGAATGGACCGCCTGAAGCGTAGCCGCGGGCAACATTTAAGTGAAATTATTTTTAAAAAGTAAATGGCAGAAATTGATTTATCGATCCAAATAAAAATTTCATTCACTTTTTACAAGTTTCTGTGTTTTTTTGAATTTTCAAAAACCAAGCTCTTAAAAAATCACAGTTTTTACCACTGGGCTACATCAAGGAAACCTACCCACTTTTTTACAGCTAGAATGAGGAGAAATAACTATGCAGATCAACAAAATGTCCGCTCAGGCTCACATACTGTTTCTTTTAAGTCTGGAACATACAAATTGGACATCACTCTCGCTCTTTCTCTTAGTTCTTGCTTCATTCTTTATTAATATATGAAGGTAAGTTAAGTTGAGATCGAGCGAGCAAACATTTTTGTTTTGTTTTCTTAACTAACAGTTCTTTTTATGTTTTGATATGGAGGTGGGTGGAGCTTAGATATATTTTTTATGAGGATATGTATGGATGAGTAAATTTGTGGATATCAAATCCCATACATACTGCTTCTCATGAGTGGTAGATTCTTTGGGCAAATGTACTTGCCCAAGCCTGCTTTGCAAAGTTTAAAGTTTTTAATTTTCAAATTTAACCGACTGGGTGGCTTGGCTTGGCATGAGAAATGCGTTTAGGAATTTGGCTTTTTTACTTGCGATTATAGATGCTAGTTATAAGGCAAGTTATGCATTCGTAAAAAAAAAAAAGAAAATTCTAACAATCAAACATGACATTACGATCATAGAGAAGCCTAAAAAAAGTGATCGCCAAAAGATGTCTGTCTGTCTGTCAGTCTGTCCGTCTGTATGTATAACGACCTGCAGCCTAAACGGCGTAAGTGAATACCTTCAAATTTGGTATGTGTGATTATTTTCGCTTTCCTCAGAGGGGACTTTGAAATTTTATTTTTAGGCCTAAAAATAACGGTACCTGCCATTTGACCTTGAAGGGAAATCTTATTTTTCTCTAAAACGGCTCTAACGATTTTGATACAAATTTTTGAGAAATTTTTGTTAGTAATAGCTATCATTTGGTGTTAACCAAGTTTACAGGAAAAGTACAGGGTGCGCCAGAGAAACTTACTTATTTGAAAAAATACCCGAGCGGTGATTTGGTCAGTTAGAGGGGCGAAAGGGGGCGCATCTGGAGGGGAAAGTTCCCAAGTTTGTTTCTACCTCCAGTCAGTTGCCATCATGCTCTGGTCTAGAGAGCAGCGGGCCTTCGCAGTCGAGAGCTTCTTTTCTAACGGTCGCTCACTTGTTGCTACGCAACGTGCCTTCTGCGCTCGCTTTGAAATTCCTCCTCACAGACTCGTTCCTGGCCGTAATTCGATTCTGTCATGGGTTAACTCATTTCGGGAGTGTGGAAGTGTCGCTAAACCCAGAAATGGACTTCAACGGACCATCAGAACTCCGGAAAATATCGAAAGAGTGAGGCAGTCAGTTGTGCGTTCTCCCCGGCGGCGTTCGGCTCGCAAACACGCAGCTGCTATGGGAGTTTCTGACACCACTGTTCGACGAATTCTCCATGAAGATCTTCAATTTCATCCCTATAAATTGGCTGTTGTGCAAGAATTAACTGAACGCGATTTTGTCGCCCGCGACGCCATTGCCAACATACCGATTGATATGCTGCAAAGAGTGGAGACGAATTTCAAAAATCGACTTCATCAGTGTATGCGCAATGGGGGTCGCCATTTATCCGATGTCATTTTCAAGACAGCATGAAAAAAAAATTGGGATATTGTATTCTCAAATAAAAAAAAATTAAAACAATAATTGAAGTACTTTTGTTTTTATTGACCTTTCAAATAAGTAAGTTTCTCTGGCGCACCCTGTATATTAACGGTACCTTTCATATAACGTTTTTTTTTTAATTTTTGGCTTTCTCGGTAACGGTACATTGGATTTCTGTCAAATTTTATATCTGAGAAGATCTAAGTAGCTAAATTATTTTTGCATATCAAAATTTTAAATAACTTTATTTTTTAAATCAAAATAATTTATTAAATTTTTTGTTGAAGAATCAATAATTTTAAAACTAATCAAAAAAAAAATTTAATTTTATATTCACATGAACATTAATAGTCTCTAAAAAATTGCATACCAAAATTTCAAAAGAATTTTGTTTTCAAAAAAAAAACGAAAAATAAAAAACAGGATTTCATCAAAACCTGTCCTACAATTTTTGAGATACTTTTTTATAAAATTTTTATTGATCCGTGGCATCTAATGGCGTTCTTCGTTTTTTTCGAAAAACTGATTAAAGTTTACAAAGTTTAAAAAACTATTTTTTCCCACCAATACACCATTCACTTTCATTATATACTTGTATGTACTTGTACATATTTACATTATTACCCTCCTAATTTAAATAATTAAAATCCTATTAAATATACATTTGTAGGTACCTATTTAACTATTCCTTGAATCATGCATTCGACAATTCATTATACTAAGAATTAAGGTAATATTACCTCCATGAGCTTTAAATCTGCATAGGATAACTATAATAAACTAGCTACCTACCAACAGCGTCAGTGAGTAACACTAAAGTTGTTAGCTACAAGAGCAAGTTTGTAAGATCCAGTCGTGCATTTTATTTTTCTAGAATTGACAGTTTTTATATTTTGCTATAATTTATGAAAACTGTTTTTTTATTCAATTTCGAATTCAGGTTTTTTGTTTTTTTTTTTAATAAAAGCAAAACGGATTAGAAAATACTGTGTTTTTATTTTATGAAAAAAGAAGGATGAAGACAATAATTATATAATTTGTACATATAAGAAGTAAATGTTGTTAAACTTGACCCCAAATAAGCATTGCAAGTAGTCACTACTAAATTAGACCTTATTTCTGGATTTTCTCTTGGGGATTTTGTTTTTGAGATTTTCTCTTGGAGATTTTGTCTTTGCTGCATTTTCACTTGGGGATTTTGCCTTTTTTTTTAAATTATGTTTTTGGGGCAAACATCTCCAACCCAGTAGTAGACATTTTATGCCGATATTTTAAAAAATAAGCTCTAATAAGGTCTAATTTTAAGCGTTTTCACAAAATTTTGTTGGGAGCTTAAACATTGTTTGTTGAATTTCGCTTAAATTTGAATAAAAAAGTTTAAATTTACACATTTTGTGCTTATATATTAAAAATGTTTGCTTAAATTTTGTTGATTATTAAACATTAATTATGTATATATACATTAAGTTTAAACATCTTAGGTGTAGAAATACACATTTTTACTATAAATCTTTATTTGAAATTACACATAAAATATTTAACATTTACACATTAACTATGTAGGATTAATAATGGGTGATTTTTTAAGAGCTTGAGAACTTTTTAAAAAAAAAAACGCATAAAATTTGCAAAATCTCATCGATTCTTTATTTGAAACGTTAGATTGGTCCATGACATTTACTTTTTGAAGATAATTTCATTTAAATGTTGACCGCGGCTGCGTCTTAGGTGGTCCATTCGGAAAGTCCAATTTTGGGTAACTTTTTCGAGCATTTCGGCCGGAATAGCCCGAATTTCTTCGGAAATGTTGTCTTCCAAAGCTGGAATAGTTGCTGGCTTATTTGTGTAGACTTTAGACTTGACGTAGCCCCACAAAAAATAGTCTAAAGGCGTCAAATCGCATGATCTTGGTGGCCAACTTACCGGTCCATTCCTTAAAAATAGAATCGCGAGCTGTGTGGCATGTAGCGCCATCTTGTTGAAACCACATGTCAACCAAGTTCAGTTCTTCCATTTTTGGCAACAAAAAGTTTGTTAGCATTGAACGATAGCGATCGCCATTCACCGTAACGTTGCGTCCAACAGCATCTTTGAAAAAATACGGTCCAATGATTCCACCAGCGTACAAACCACACCAAACAGTGCATTTTTCGGGATGCATGGGCAGTTCTTGAACGGCTTCTGGTTGCTCTTCACTCCAAATGCGGCAATTTTGCTTATTTACGTAGCCATTCAACCAGAAATGAGCCTCATCGCTGAACAAAATTTGTCGATAAAAAAGCGGAAACACATTTCGAACCGAACACTGATTTTGGTAATAAAATTCAATGATTTGCAAGCGTTGCTCGTTAGTAAGTCTATTCATGATGAAATGTCAAAGCATACTGAGCATCTTTCTCTTTGACACCATGTCTGAAATCCCGCGTGATCTGTCAAATACTAATGCATGAAAATCCTAACCTCAAAAAAATCACCCGTTACGTGTGTAAAAATACTGCAATTATGGTAGGCAACAAGTTTCCTCGCTTTGTGATAGTAAAACTATACAATTTTTTTAGAGTGATGTTCTTGTGTCAAATAAAGTGCAGTATACCATAAAGCAACAATACATGTCAAAATAATTTAAATATTTTGGTTTTTGATTGTGAAAATTGAAAATATCCTTATGTAGCCACTATTCAACCTCTAAACTCGCTTAGCTTTGAATGAATATTTTCTAAATTACATATAACTTTAATGAATGACATTTCCGCATTGAGAGAAGCTTACTCAGTCTCTAAAATACATTTATGAAAAAGAATGTAATTGATTACCTAATATTGTTATTGCACGCCATCAAGAAGCTAAGGGAGAGTGATGTTATGATACTTTTGTCTTTTTTGTACATTCTCATTACGTTGGCTAAGAAGATGTGCTTTTTGTATAACACAATGTGTCCTTTTTTTTGAGTGTATGTACAATGTACCTATTGCTGTCAAAGATAGTTAGTTAAAGGAGCATCAAGCCCAAGCGCCTGTAATGCTTCGGTGATTGAAGTTTAGTTTAGGAAGGTTAAAAAGTGCGTGTGTAGATAAAGATCCATTTATGTCTATCTATTGTAATATGATGAGGCAGAAATAAGTGCCTACCCTTGCACACGAAAACCAAAAGAAATTCTCAGCACAGAGGAAACGAGCTCTTGGCGATGAGACCTCATGGAAGCCATTAGTCATAGAATGGTACAGAAAAAGTCCTTGTTTGCAAATTACCTTGAGAGTAGCATGGTGGTTTCTTTTCTATGTTCGGAATAAGTATAGATATCTGTGCGAGGACACGAATCCTCTTTGAGCGCTGGCTTATTAATGACTGAAGATTAGTTTAGGAGACTAATTAATTGGAACTAACAATGGACGAGGTCAACACGATGGCCAATGGTTTAAATGAGTGAAATAGTAAGATAGTGGGACAAAAACAAAACATAGCCGGAACCAAACCATTAATTAATTGGCTAGAAAAATCGATTTCTTTTTACATAAATGTATGCCATCATCACCGCAACCGCAAACGCAAAGTGCTAGTGCTGCTGCTGCTGCTGCTGGCTGCTTGTGGAAATGTTGTTTGACCTTTCCTATAAAACGAAACGGAAAAGGCCGCTCTCAATGAATGGAGGAGTTCATCTAAGCAGAAATAGAAGCAGAAGCAGCAATTCCCGCGTGTAAATCAGAAAAGCCACGATTGAGGACATTTAGACCATTCGCGTCACGCTCTTTAACTCTGTCTGTGTGTGTGTTATGTTTGAGTGTGTCTGTATGTTGTATATTGAATGAGATTAAAAAGTTTTAATTGCCTTCTTCATTGTGTTATTTTTTTGTTCTTCTTTTTTTAATCTTTTGTTTTGTGTATGTATTTATATTCCTCCTTCGTTTGTTTTGTATAAGGAGTTTAATTTCAGTGGTTATTGGAGAGGTTGAGTAAAAAGCTTTTCAAATTGGCAAACATAGACCAGGCTGAAGAAAAAGGCTAAATGAATCCCAAGAAGGATGCACCTAATAGGGATGGAACTCAGTTTATTGTTTTTTTTTTGTTTTCACAATTTCTTGCCGAAGTTTGTGTTGCTTCTTCCATTGGCCTTCTCTGCGCGGACTGTTGGTTATCATTTATCTTTGAAAAGGCCAAGTTTTATGAGAAAAAAAAGTTTCATTGGTACTAATGGCAAACTGTGCAAATAGCATAAAAGCATTTGCCGCAATACCTACTATCCTATAAATCTAGATACAATTGATTTTTTTTTTCAACTTTGTATACATATTGTCGGAGTTGTTTTCTTTTTTGAAAGTCGGCTATATGTGTCTGTTAGTCTGCAGATTAAGAACGAGTTCAGTGGGGACTTTTTGAACATTTAAGGAGGCTTGTCATCGCTAGATTATGATGTTAAATAGAAATACACTTTAAAAGTAATTCGTTATTGTCAAAGAAACTCTTTAAAGACGAAAAAATTGGAATAGCAATCAAGAATGAATATATTCAAATGAAATATTGTGCACAAAGGCTTTTGACTTTTCAATTGAAACAATATATCACATACAAACAAAAAACGACGATTTTGTTTGTAGAGTAACGCCAGTACACATATAAAGATTCCGCGTTATTATTTTCGTTCAAGGTTGCGCATCTGTCAAAATCAAAAACTAAATAGTTTTCAGTGACCCTTTTACTTTTTTTCTTCAATTTAAAAGCTGATGTACGAATTACTTAAACAAACTTCTCATTGTCTAAGTTCTAATTTTTGTTTAACAAAAGTTCGTCAAGTTATTTTTAAGTTCGATTAGAAATAAATTAAAAATAAGTTTGACAAGTTCTACTATACTTACATTACGGTGTCCGACGCCTGAATAGGATTCTGCCTGAGATACGGCATTCTTTCATCATCCTCAGTCCCGTTTCGGGCACCGTGTTTCCAGTCATCCACACCAAGTGCTCTGACATCTGCGAACGCTCAACACTGAAGGTTCGGTCGTGCTGACCGTAGTTCACGCGATTTAACGTTTTAGGAATCTTTGTACGGCACATAAAGTTCGTGGTTGTATGTTCTTCTCCATTCATCACCCTCCTTGCACATAAAACCAAATATTAATCGGAGATTTTTTTCCCTAAAATGTTCAATCTCAGCTCTCCCTTTTGGCTTGTTGTCCAACACTCGACTCCGTAAACAAAGACTGACATTATATTTTTTTTTGTAGACTTTCGTGAGAGGAGTTTTGAACTCATTTGTTTTACCAAACCCAAGTAAAAGCGGTTTACGGGATTTCTTCTAAAGTTTTATCATTTGTGGTGTTAATTCCAAGCTAGGTCAACTTTTCTTCGCTTACTTCTAAACCTACAAATCTCGTGATCAAGGTCTCAATAACCGTACGTTTTGACATTTACCCAAGTAAATGTACGGATTTATTGAAAATAGTGCCTGTCGAAAAATTGCAAATGTTACATGATAGCCCATCTTCTAACCGAAACCCAGTACAAGTTTGGAATAGTTCCGAAATACATGGTGTGTTTTCTAATGTCACCCAATCCAACTGGGTCAGTTCTTATGAAATCACCAAATTGACCAGATTTTCAGTCGATAAAGAAATGGTTGGTCTCAACTTGAAATTCGTTGGTCATTTCCAGGTTAGGATCTTGTGTGCGACGCTTAGCATGGAGATGTTTCGATAGTTCTTGCAAGATGAAGATGGGGTATCCCATATCTGGTTGATAATTTGATGTATATGCCCTATCAAAATGTCTCCGTTTTTTTAAGGAATCTCCACTGGTATGGGACGACTCTGTTGTTCTTATGCTTTTTTATAGCTAAGTCAACCAATTTTACTGGGAGGTGGCACTGGGCCTTGATCCACAGGAGGTGGTTTGTCTTGCTCTGCGAGTCGCTCGATATGATTTTTATTAACCAGCTGCTGGAAATGCTGCTTGAATAAATCTATTTTCCCTTCTGTAAATCCAGGTATGCTAGGACGTCAAAGTCCAATGTTGAATTTCTTCTTGTTGCCAAATTCTCCCCGTCTTTTCGTTTGCGAATTGACCTCTGAATTTACCCGCGCCTATGAAGTTATCAGAGTTGACGTTTGCTCACATAATGTGTACATCTCTAAGACGTTATATAGATATATGTCATGTATCTAGAAGCAATTGGTCGATTTGGTCGGTTCTTTGACCATCTAAAAGTGCCATGTTACCTCGTTAACCACTAGAATTGGAATCCTAGTATCTACAATTTATCCCCCTATTACGAGCTGCTACATGATTACAGCCGATCACCTATCGACTTGAAGTCAATCACACACCCCTATAAGGAAATCCATATTGCTAAAAGGTCCATTTTCAACACATTAGCAACTTCGCCGTGTCGCTTATAAATGGATTTTTTTCATGAATTTTTCGCAACCGAATTTCTTCCCCAAACCTTTGATCTTGATCTGATGGACGATAAGCTAAATCTTCATCTAAATGATGAATTTTCGCCTGGGCCTGAAGGTCTTGTCATTTTTCCAAAAAAATGTTCCGCGAACCTATCTTTGCCCCTCTCACAAATCTTTAATTTATATTTTTCTCAAAATTAATTTCCTCAGTTATGGAAAACCGCTTTCTTAGCCCCTATTCACAAAAAAGGACACAAAGCTGATATAAAAACTATCGTCCAATTGCCAAGCTTTCCCATTTTCCGAAAATATTTAAAAGCATTTTGTACCATCTTTTAAACGTTCAAAAGTGTCAGTCTTTCATTTCTCCTAGACAACACGGCCTTCAGAAAACTAAGCCTACAACCACTAACTAAATGGAATTCGTGTCTTTTACCCTCTTAAGCCTATTACGAGGCTGATGCAAACCAAAAATGACAGGACGAAATCCTAAACGAACATTTTCGTTCTGCAGTACGCTGTTCCATGAAGAAATGTACAAAGTCTCCACTTTTCGATGACAATATTGTGATGCTTTTTTGTCTAAGGCTGAGGTAGGCTCGTTCGTGTCCAGGGTTTGTCCGAAGAAAGCAAAGTAAAACTCGGATGTAGAAGGAAGAACTCGCCAATTACCAGTTATAATTATTTCTTTATTTAAATTCAAAGCGGTTGATATACAATTTTCTTCTTCTTAAAATAACTCACAAGGTATTTCATATAATCGCAACGCTAGTTTATTTGAGTTACAGGAGTAAGCTCAGCCCCAAGACGTTCACTTTGAAGAAGCAAACCGGGGAAAATTACGTTTTAGGAATCTAAATCCAGCCCAAGGCTAACCCAAGGGAAAATCTTTTGTTTACCAAAAAGCCCGCCTTAAATGACACATCAATGTACCAATTAAGGTTAAACGGAATTGACCACCAAGTGTGCTGCCACTGGGGATCAATGGGAATCTTATTCCTCCGCAATCACCAAATCCTAGATCAAGGTATGCTGCTTCAGAGTGTACAAGTTTCCTCCTCCTGTATCGTCATTCCTTACATCCACTTATTATAATTCTTACCTTAAGGCAGTGCGAATTGTGAGGATGACGAACGTAAATGTTAGGGTGGTGTTAAGGTCGTACGTTGTTGCTGGTGTTTGTTGCTGGTAGTGGCACTCCACTGTAGTCGAATGTAGGTGCCTGTAGTAGTCGCACGATGCTGCTGTATTGTGGTTATGTGGTGGTTGTGCGGTCTTGCTGGATTTATTTATTTTTTTATAATGAAAATAAATAAATATCCCTCTTGAGTTGACTGGTTTGGCGGTAGTCAGGTACATAATTACGGTTCAGCATGAGATGGGGTGCGTAAGTGTAACGCTTCGTTACAATATATTACCCAGACGAATTAATTGTGTGCGGAAAATTAGATTTCAGTTTTTATTGTTTCTTTCATCCAAAGTTTGTTTATTTGTGATTGTTTTCTGATTGGGTTTGCTTTTCTTCTTAATTTTTTTCGTTCATGTTTTCGTTAGCATTTCACTCCCCTGGTGGAGACCACGAAGTTGACGTTATTTCTACTGATTTTAGTAAGGCTTTTGACAAAATTTTCCACAGACTTATACTTATCAAGCTATCCTTTCAAGGTTTTGAACATATGATATTAAAATGGATATCTGCCCTCTCCAGTCCGTTTCTAGCTACATCTGGTGTCCCCCAAGGCAGCGACTTAGGCCCTCTCCTTTTCATCTTTAACATTTAAGATATCGAGATTCTCATACATATCTCACTGTACGCCGCCGATACCAAATTTTACAAGACCATATCGTCAGTACATGACTCAACACTTATTCAATCCGACCTTGACAATTTTTCAACCTGGTGTCTACAAAACTGCTTGCAACTGAATATAAACAAATGTTAGTCTGTCACATTTCCACGTAAACGCAATAAATTCCCTCCTCATCTTTACATTTACATCGCTTCTTTTAAGGTTCTGTTGACTGGCCAGATCTTTATAACTTCACCTTTTTAACACTAACGCACGTAATTTGAGAAATTGTCGCCTTTTCTATCCGCCTATAGCCTATACCCACCGCACATCCCATTGCTCCAACGAGACCATTAGTCGCATGCGAACAGAAGTCAATTCATATGAAAATAGTTTCGATTTTAATCTTAGCACTACCCGTCTGAAAGTATATCTTAAAAATCATCCACCAAATTCTTCCCGTTTTTAGGTTGAGTTAGAAAAGGTAATTATAGTTTGAATCAAACTAAATAAATGGGGGTATTCCCCCACCAAATTAAATTAAATAGGTACCATTATCGTCTCTTGTCACCAAAACCAAACCACAAAATCAATTTCGTATGTAAATGCAAAAAAAGTAGAATATCTCTTCTAAAAGAACTTATTTAAAAACAAAATGCTTTAGCAGTCTCCCAATCCACAAAATTTAATAACCATAATATACTGAGAATAGCAAAGGTCTCCAAAAGCACCGAACAATATAAAAGCGTACTTTCAACCACCGCATGTTACAGTTACCGCGTCAACTAGTAAATGCCAACTGGTAAGTTCACTTGCATTTTTCCTTCCGCTCAACACACGAACAGACCCAATTCTCTGGCATCGGATGGTTTGATAATAATAGTTGTTTAGTACAGAAATACTACCAGGTTGAACTTTGTTTATCACCAATAAGTTCTCCATAAACTTTCAGTTAAGGGAAATGGCAACATGAAAGTACAAAACGTGGCTCCAATCTTCGAATTACAATCTTCATTGCTGTTTCCCCACTTTGCCCTTTCTCATATACATACGTTCTATATGACCCATCACGATGCTGAGGCAGCTTCCCAAACAATGTCGAATCATAAGACAAGAATCAGAAGGAGGATGATGGGAGATGGGAGCAGTGCAACAATTTGGAAAGAAATTTATGCTCCAGAGTTTTCTTGTAGCATCATCATTATCATGTTTATCCACTTCCGAGGATAGTTCCCATTGTTCGGTCATTGTTGAAATGGAAGTGTGGAACTACGAACCAAGAAATTGAAACAACAAAGGACTGCTGTATACTTTGCTAGTTGCGAGTACATAGTAAAAAGTAAGGTACAACTGATGGCACATTTTGTGGGTAGTAAATATCCAGGGCCGGATTATCTTTGAGGGAAACTTCGTATATTGGAGAAATTCATCATTGGACATTTAAAATTTTGAGCCAAATTCGAAATAATTATACTAAAAGTCCAAATTTCCCAATATCTTAATGGGCAATAAATTTAAATTTTAAGTTGAATAAATATTTATGTGAGATGTTAAACTTGTTAAATTTTGGAGTGACATTTTGCGTATAAATAAATAAACTGCACACATATTTCTGCCACTTTTGAAAAGTCACAAATATTTTTGTTTATTTAAAACTCCCATTTTTATTGCGATATTGGTACTATAGGACAAGTTTTACATTCGAAAAAAAATCGAACTCGAGATTTTAATCAAACTTTTTTTTCCGTGGGTAGGTGTAAAACCTTCAAAAGGCTCTATGAGGACCGAAAAACGTGTGCCCATAGGAGTGTGAGATTCTTACTGCACTAAAAACACCTCCTCCTCCCGATTTCGTGCAATTTTTTTTTATTTCATCGCGAACCGTGGGAATCCCGAGATATCTGTGGAGATATTTGCTTCTAATGTACCAAGGTGCGCATACAAACGATCTTAGGAGTTTATTTTCAAATGTTTGTAAGGTATTTAAATTAGAATCTCGCGTACAAACCCAGAGTTGTATACCGTAAGTCCAGACGGCCTTAAGCACCTGCCTGTACAAAATTAGCTTGTTTTCGATACTGAGCTTATAGTGTTTCCCGAGCAACCAGTACATATCTCTGAGTTTATTATTTAACTCTTCGCATTTCTTTTTAACATGCGGTTTCCATTTTAATTTCGCATCTAGAGCCATTCCGAGATATTTTGCTTCATTAGCAAACGGAACTTGAACCCTATTAACAAATACCTCTAATCTATTAATTTTCTTATACGTAAAATCTACATGGACTGATTTTACTTCGTTGAGCGATATCCGCCATGTTTTTGTCCAATCATTGACATTATTCAGAGTTTTTTGAAATTTAGTCGTAGCATCATTTATCGTTTGGCCCACTGCTAGTATTGCAGTGTCGTCAGTTCTGTTTGAGGTATATCACGTGTAAATAATAGGTACAATATTGGACCTAACACATTTCCTTGTGGTACCCCAGCCACTATATCTTTGAGATCCTAGTAATCGTTTCCAAGTCTTACTCTAAAAAGTCTATTCTCTAGATATGCTTTTAGAAGCGTATAAAGTTCTTCAGGCAGAATTTGTCTTAATTTAAAATTTAGGCTTTCTTGCCACTCCTTATCAAAAGCTTGCGACACGTCTAGGAAAACCGCCGAATAAATTTTCTTTTCTTAAAGAGTTTTCTCAATGACGTCAGTGATCCTATGCACTTGGTCAATTGTCGAATGCTTGCTTCTAAATCCGAACTGATGTTCAGATATTAGGCGCTTTTCTTCTATTATTGGCTGCAGGCGCAGAAGTAATATTCTTTCAAAGACCCTAGATATTACGGGCAGAAGCGAAATAGGTCTATAAGATTTCTTATCATGTGATGGTTTTCCTTCCGCAACCTTCCATTGGCTCGGAACGTACTTTAGCCTTAGAGTGGCATTTATTATATAAAGAAGATTAATTAACCCTTTGCTAGGAAGCATTTTGAGAACTTCGGCCGTAATTAAGTCATATCCCGGAGCTTTTTTATACTTAAGCTTTCTTATTTATCTACTTAATTCGGCAAGGGTAACATTTTTTCTTATGTAATTTTCGCTTGAGTTAGAACGTATATTTAAATTTTCGTTGAGTCCTTGCCCATCAAAAGGTTTAAATGTGTTCTCTAAGTAATCCGCGAAAACTTTTCCTTTCTCTTTGTCGCTTTTTGCCCATTCGCTTTCATCATTCTTATTCGGAGGCGCTGAGAGCTTTGGTTTCTTCGTTACTTTTTTCCTGCTGTCAAGTTTTCAAGATAATTTCCAACTTCTGAATTTTTTAATTCTTCTTCGTCTTTTTAGTAAATTACACAAGCGATTTAAATTTACCTTGTGTTGAGGAGCTCGAGTTTGCTGCCATTGCTTACGTGCTTTCCGTTTCTCTTTAACTAAATCTTTTATTTCCTGCGGATATTTTAGGTTTTTAAAGCGCAGCATTTCTCTTTGGTACGGACTGTTGTTCCATGCGACTTGTTGTACGATATTGCCGAAGTTATCTACTGCGTCTTCAAGTTCGAGAGGCGTTTGTAGTGATTCCCTTAATTATCCTTTATATGTTTCTTCAAACCTTCCCAGTTGGTTTTCCCATTGGTTAGCGTGGGTGGTTTTTCATTTTGAACAAGATTTTCGCTCGTAGTGAGAATAACAGCAGAATGATCTGAGAAAAGATCAAAGCTTTCTGTTAAGCTAATTTTATTTGAGGGTGTTCCTTTGACCACAAAGAAATCAATAAGGTCAGGTATTTTCGATGGATAAGTCGGCCAGTCAGTCGGTTTAATCAAACTTGACATTACGAACTCAAAAAAATAAGTCGGTCATGCAATTCCTTCTGTATGTGCAATGATCTACAGCCTAAACGGCTGAAGCGATTTTATTCAAACTTAATATTTAAGCGTTTTAGGTGATTGTCTCAAATAGATTTTGGAATCCAAAACAAACGGTACCTGCCACACAATTTTGTTGTAGTATCTTTATTATTTCGAAAACAGATCTAACGATTTTGATTTAAAATAATCAGTCCACTATTGTAGATATATATTACATTCTGGTTTGAAATATTTTTAACATATTTTGTTTTTAACAATACCTGCCATACAACCATTTTTTTTATTGGACTTTCTCATTAATGGCTCGACGGATTTCGAATAAGGAAGGAAGTCCTTCGAATTATAAATAATACTGCATTCCAAAATTTTCGTAAAATATTTTGTTTAGATTTTTGAAGAAAAAAATCATTTTTTTCTTTGAAAATTCAGTATATCGAAAACGGGTTGACGATTTTTTTTAAAATTATGTTATTAAATTTATATCGTTAAATAATTAAAACTAAAGAACGTTTCTTTATAAAAAATTAAGTAAAATTATAAAAATACTAGCGAATTAGGCGAACTTCGTCTCACCCCAATTCAACTCCTTCAAATAAACTGCAGAGCTATAATAAAACACAGATAATTCAAATTTCAATGTGATTTATTTGAATGGAATAAAAATAAGGAAAGGCTGATATGATAAACAATGTTTTTCGATTTGTTTTCCGGTGCAAAACCAAACAACAAAGAGCGTTTAACAAGCTATCGACGACTTGATGGCTTGACAAGTCGACTTTGCTGCTTCCGAAATAACACCCTGGTTGTGTTATTAAATGTGGGACCTCAACCTAAAGCAGAATTCTTCTTGATTAGGATGATCATTAATCCCTTGCCACGTAACACACCAAATGTATTTTCTAGTACGTCCGTTAAATCTGTACGACAAAACATACTTGAATCCAAATCAGCTTACCATGTAAGTCTTTGAACAAAAGCTGTATTGCCGTATTGAATTGAATATTTCCTAAGAAATTAGATGTGTGTTTATTTTCAACAATGAATTAATGATATATAAATTCAACTCTTTTTTCTCATTTTCATTTTTTATCTTGTAATTTTTGACAACACGAGTTGTCAAAAATTACAAGAACAAAGCAAAAAAAAATAGAAGTGTCGTAATCTTGTATTCTTTCATTCATGGTACTAATCCACATAAGTTTCTGTTTGGTGAAAATTTTACCCCGTGCGTGGTTGCGTCATTGGTCCGTTCTTCTTCAAAAACGACGCTGATTAGGGCTGATCATCAAAGCATCAAAGTCGATATCGACCTCTGGAAACCAATGATAACCAATTTCTTTTGACCCGAATTGAACTATATGGGCGTGGACGACATGTCGTTCCAACACCGCACTTAACTACTAAGTTCCACACAATGAACGTCAGAATGCACACTCCGCATAAGCTATTTGATGAGGCGTGAACTGGTATCGGTATATTGTATGATTTGTTCTCGATACAATTTTTTAACGTGTTTTCTGACGTCACTGGTCGATTCCACTTAGTTCCCTTTAAAAGATAACATAACCCTTTTTAACCTGTTTTCTGACGTCACTGATTCCAATTAGTTCCCCTTTAAAGATAACAATACCCAGGCCATCGGTCAAGGCATTAAAAAACTGAATTTGGGTTCCTCGTCAGCTTGGAAAGCTGCTTAATTTTAACTATATGCCTGTAAGACCTAAGGTCTTTTAAATGCAACCTGAATTGCAAGACAATGGTTAGAAGGAATAGCAAGATAGAAATGATTTTGTTTGGCACATTGGAATTGATGATTAGGACTTAAAATTAAAGGTATAGAAAAGAAGGCTTCCTATTGTGGGGATCGAATCCACACATCGAAGTAAGCAACGTTGTCATATTTCATGTAAACAATTTTCTTACTACCTCACACAAATTTGTTCTATATGTATTTCATTTCATCATGGACCTGCCGTAAATGACAACTACTTTTCATTACACAAAGAAACAAAAACAATGCTTATCACTTAATTAATGTCTCAAGGCTGCCCGCGAGGGGCACGTCGCGTCGTCAACCGTGTATATAATTATGCATATGTTAATTTTAGGATACGGTCATTGATCGGACAAATATTCCTTTAAACTCTAACGTCGGCATCGCCCTATTACAAATTGTCAAGCGATTACCCAAAAATCCATGTCAACGTTCTCGTCAATGCATTTTTTGTTAATAATCAAACGATGGGTGACCTCAATTACTACAGATTTTTACGTCAGATCGCCATCGAAAATCGATTATTTTGGGCATGTCGATAACTTGTTAAAAGCGCGATATAATACTTGATTTCTTAGAAAACTAGGATGTTGCAAAGCTTAAATCACAATTTAATTTGAACTAACCGAATAAATCCTCAGTTGCTAACTAGCTATTGTTCTCAAAATTCAATCCGGCCCTGGTAATGTCGTTTGGCAGAACTTGCACGCGCTAACATTCACGCATTCAATTTGTATTTTTTGCTTAAACTGTAAGTGCATCATATAAGTTTGCAGAATAATTATTCACTACTAAAAGCTACAAGTAGTTTAGTTTGCAACTTAAAGGACGTTACCTTGAACTTTTTTTCTGCTTTTTTCTTTTTCGATTTTTTTTTCTCGTTTCATTCTTTTTTTTATATGATTACCTATTTTGGTATATATAGGAGTTTTGAAAACGTGGTTTATGATAAATGAAACTTCATGGGCAGTAAAGCTGTTTCTGATGGCGATGAAACTTTTATCCAAACATCCAGACATAAAAACGGGTTGGAGGAAGTTAAAGAAGGGCGTGCTTGGGTCGTTTGATGCAGAGACTTATCAAGTGCCAAGCCATTTGTTCTTAAAGAAAAAGGATGTTTTTCAACTTGAGTAAATATCCCTTAACACATTAGGAGCATTTGGCTTCGTTTTTAGTTGATGATTGGGGGAGTTGAAATTCATCACATCATAGAGCATCATTCAATACAAAAATGTGTGAGGTTTTTTTTTTCTTTTTTGCAGAGAAACTTTATCGATTGGTAATCATGATAATTTCCTTAATTTATTTTAAACCATATTTCTCGGATCTGGGCATTTTCTTCGAGGACAAATATACTCGCATATTTTTTTATTTTAACAAAGTTTTGTTCTTAAGAGATCAAAATAATTAATTGATTTTTTTGTTTTTATTTTTAGGTAACGATCTGGACTCAATTCGGGCGTTATTTAGTGAAAAGGAAAAAGAGTTAAGTTTAGCTGTTGCAAAAGTGGAAGCTCTTACGAGGCAACTTGAAGATCTGAGACGTGATCGAAGGGGACCCCTAAATCTGATACCTGGCAATGGATCATGCAATCCAGGTCAGCCGCTGCCAACGCAAGCGGCGAGGGAGCTGGAGAAGCTCCGTAGAGAGTTAATGGTAAGAAATATTTGTCTTTTAAAAGTTTTCATCTAAGCATACCTGTGTTCTTTATCCTCATCATCATGATATGCAAACGTTGCAAAGTTGCATTGCGTAAAATTATTACAACTTCAGATACATATGATGTCCAAACTTGTAAATCGGAAGGAGTGACACTCAAGTTTTTTTGGCGTTTCTACAATAGTAAAAATGTCGTCTGAAAATTGAGTCTGAAATGTTTTTCAAATCTGCAAATGAATGCTAATGAGAGATGTGGGAAATGTTGTCGGAAACAGTGTAAACATTTTGCGTATATGGGCTAAAAAATTTGCTGTCACGTTTGCAAGCAAATCATTTGCGAGCACCATGGTTGCAAACGCAAGTTTTGTTTCAAAATTTACCAGTACTTACAGGTTTGCAACGACATCTCTCAATGAATACAGTTTGGAGCATTTAGGTGATATCTAACTTACAAATATTTACAACTTTTGCATATCATGTGCTCGGCGCTTTACCCACGCAGCATCAAAACAAAGTTTGTCAGGTTTCTTTAGCAGTATACTGAAAAAATTACGGTTTTTTAACTATTCAGTCTTCGAAGGATTACACGTACCAAACACACCCGTTTAACACATTACTAAAAGTACCCCCTCCACTACCCACCTTTGCTGAGCAGATGGTGTGGACGTAGTGGAATATTATATCCATTTTTTCTGTGAACTTAGAGTTCACACTCATTTCTTACAGAAATATTTCTAAGGGAGCGTAGACGAACACCATAAAATCGGGTCCTACTATAGTAGTAAAAGTACCAATCTGGAGTTGTATATTTGGGAAAAAGAATAATAACGAAACCTGGCTTATGGTTTTAGTAACTCATCGAAGTTCAAGAGACCTACCTAGAACTTACTTACGGTTCCTTCCAAAATACATTACTTAGCTTTGAACTACTGATAAGTTGCTTTCTGTAAGTACACAGAGAAAATTTTACCACATAAAATAGAAGAAAAGTAATAAGATTTCTAGGAAGTCTTATTAGAAACCACAGAGATAATCTTATCAAAATGTTCATTATTGTTTTATGGGATATCCACATATTTTTAAGAAGATATCTTATTAAGCTTCAATATTACTTTTTACAACAATAAGAAAAATTTATTGAGCAAATCTCTTTGAAACAATAAGAACATCTCATTGATTACATGTGAAAATCTTTTAGAAACAATAAGAAGATCTTATTGATATTATGACATCCGCTTTGATAAAATAATGTAGTTGGGTATGCACTTTTAACACTGCATATCTCCGAAAAGCCCCAGCTTTGAAAATTCGGAATGTCCATTCGTTTTATCTACCTTGGTATCTATTCACAGAAAAAAATCAGCTATGATAAAATGACTCTATATAGTAAGTAGACAAACATTTGTAAAAAGTTTACAGGTATAAAACCTGAAAAGGCATACGGTTTTCTTATTGTTAATCAAGCTCGTTCAATCGCTATGAAAAAACAACGGAACATGTTACCTACATATTTACAAGAAAAAACTTTTTGATTTAAGAAGATTTACTTATAAGCCTTTATAAAAAAAATGATTTTCTTGTTGAAGCTGAAAAATAATACGTTTTGCACATTATCTATTTACTCGTATATTATTTAATATGTTTTTCATATAGAAAAAGTAGAAAAAACAATTCAAAACTTCAATAAGATTTTCTCCATAAAATCAATAAGATTTCTCTATGAAAATATCATATTATTCAATGATTTTAATAAGATTTTTGATATAGTAGGTCAATATGGGAATCTTATTGATTTTATGTAGTACTTTTCGCTCTGTGTAGGGCTTTGTACTGAGTCGTTTCGTTACATTAAGTGTAACACCTATTTCCTAAGTTAAGGTATTTCGACAACAGTTGACTCAGTAGGTCTTGCCTTTGGTGTGTACTTATGGGCACAACGCTTGGTAAAGCTTCATATTTTGAAAGACTTGCTTTCCAGAAAGGAATATAACAGTGGAAGCTCAAGTTTCAAGTAGTTGGAGTGAGATCTGCTATTTCAGATTGTGGTCTAGTGGATCCAGCTTTCTCAGTCAAGTTACTGATAAGATACACTCTGAATTTTGAATTGTATTAAAATTATATTTTGTAATAAATTAAATAATTAGAATTGTGAATAAACTTAACCTCAAATACACTAAAGTGTGTTGCTTCTTTGGTAAACCCTGCACCTGATACCGACGGGCATACCTCAATCTCTCAGGTATACTGAGACAAATTAATTTTTCCAATTACTGTAAATGCTTTAATTAAAATTTCAAGCTAAACACTCTAAAACTACCTCAAGTACTGAGCGTTTCGCTCTTATTTTAGTTTGGCGCTCCTATATACCCTTTTAACATGCAAATTTTATAAGATATTTACCGCAGTGTATCAAATAAAATGCACGGCTGGATCGCACGAGCTTGCTCATGTTCGTTAAATATATTTTTAAAGTCGTTTTTTACTTAATTTTTTATATATACAAAATTTCTTTACTTTATTTCTAAAAAAATTGGTATGAGAATCCTAAATATTTAACAGTATAAACTTTTGTAAATCCTAAATATTTAATAATATAAACTTAAAAACAAAAGATTAAATCGGCTTAATCTAAGAAAAAATTATTCAAAATTCTGAAATAAATACTTAAACTAATTTGAGCTCAAAAAACAGTACGCCATCTTATTTCTTGGATAATTTTGAATTTTTGAGAAAAAAATTTTAAGAATCTGTGGAGCGGTTTTTTTTAAACTTTTTGAAAATATTTTGCAATAAAAATTCAAAACGCCAATTCATAAAAAATCAGCAAATACATATAACTATAATTTTTGAAAAAAAAATATTGAGTAGTTTTCAAAATATAAATTTAAAATTTTTTTTAAATGATTTAAAAATACAAAAAAAAAATTATTAATTAAAAATATTAGTACGCAGTATAAATTGGGCAACCTAAACCTATATAAAGGGTTATTCATTTTGCGGTTTCAAAAGTATAGGGCTGGAATTCGACATCTGTCAAACTAAGTTGTTGAACCAATTTTTTTTTCAGTTGAAAGTCGACATTTGAGAAAATGGATCGCTTAACTTTCGCACAACGCACAAAAATTGTTAAATCCTACTACAAAAATGGTGATTCTGCCACATCCAAATATCGTGCTTTAAGAGGAGATTATGGTTCACATAATCGTCCAACTAAGCAAGCAATTGGCAAAATTGTGGAGAAATTTGAAGAGACTGGATTGGTTACAGATATTGTAAGGCCTGTGGATCATCGTTTCGCTCGTACCACTGAAAAGATCGCTGCTGTAAGTTAAAGTGTTGCCGAAGACCCGAATGTGTCGATTCCTCGTCGTTCTCAGGAATTAGGACTGTCTTACCGCACATTATGGCGTATTTTGCATTAGGATCTACATCCACATCCATATAAAGTCCAGCTCACACAACAACTGAAGCCAGCTGACCATTCACAACGTCGTAGATACGTCGAATGGGTGGTTGAACAACAGGCAGTGGACGGCGATTTTCCGAACAAAATTTTCTTCAGCGACGAAGCACATTTCTGGGTATGTTAATAAACAAAATTGTCGTATTTGGGTTTCTGAGAATCCTCAAGTAATTGAAGAGAAGTCATTACGTCCACAAAAAGTCACTGTTTGGGGCGCTCTTTGGTCCGAAGATGTGATTGGACCTTACTTCTTCGAAAACGACGATGGACTGTCACCGTCAATTCGGAGCGTTATGGTCATATTATAACCGACTTTTTTTGTCTGCTATGGAAGAATACGACTTGGAGAATATGTGGTTTCAACAAGACGGTGCCACATGCCACACAACTCGAGCGAATATGGCGTTATTGCAAGAGACATTTCCTGGCCGCGTAATTTCTCGTCATGGGGATATCAACTGGCCACCAAGATCATGCGATTTGACACCGCTGGACTTTTTTTTTGTAGGGCTACGCGAAAGACCGTGTTTATGCAGATAAACCTTTAACTCTTGAGCACTTGAAAACCAACATTCGTCAAGTTATGGCTGAGATACCGCCCAATATGTGTCAAAAAGTGGTCGAAAATTACCTCAAAAGAATCAATGCTTGGAACAATTCGCGTGGTGGTCATTTAAATGATGTAGTGTTTCACACATAATGTCAACGTTCAATCTTTATAAAAAAAAAAGAAATATCATGAAAAAAATATTTTACATGTATTTTATTTGCGTTAACTTTTGAAACGGCAAACATGGATAACCCATTACATATATGTGAAATTTCGAAAGAATCGGTTAAGCCATTTACAAGATAGTCAAAAGCAAAAAAAAACGGTCCTATGTAAAGTTTTTTTTCATCCATATGATGGGTCGAACTTGAAAAGCTGCACTGATTTTTTAAAAATCAAAATCGTTAAAGCCGTTTTCGAGAAAAATAGGCTAACGTAATGGTTATATGGCAGGTACCGACATTTTTTTATCTAAAAAAAACACAATTTCAATTTCCTTCCTGTAGGTACAATGCGTAAAAAACTCTAGTTTGAAGCAATTCGGCCCACCCGTTGGGGCTGTAGGAGTCTATACATACACACAGACAGACAGACATACAGACGGACAGAACTTTTAGACCATTTCTTTTCGTCTTCGCTATCATCGTAATGTCATGTTTGATTGCTATCCCAAAACTTTTTTTTTCGACGAATGCATAACTTGCCTTATAAGCCGTTGTTCTTTTTTTCGTTCAAAGCAGAGCACTGAACAGAGTTCGAACACATAAATTATGCACTGATCTTGTTGCAAACAGAGCGAGCTCTGAACACTGATATGTTTTTTTAAATACACTCAAACCATACAAATCAGAACACGTTTTCATTTTAATCATAAAAAGCAATATAACCCAAAACCTACCCTTTTTTTTACACTGATATATACCCAGATACGGAAAATCAACAAGCGATCAACTTGTTCCGCCAACTTATGTATATAATCATTTTTTTCTTCACATTTTCCTTCTTGGCACACATGGCATGTGGTGCGTTCAGCAATTTACTCATATGCTCAGTCAATTATTTTCGAGCACGTCGAGTGTGATCTACACATGTTCAGAACGAAAAAAGAAACACGCTCTTCATGCTCTGAGTTAAAAAGAAACACAAACTAATTTTTTCACAACTCAGACTCTGCTCTGAACTAAAAAAGAAAAACGCCTATGATAGGCACCTTGGTTTCTGCAACTATAAATTGTTATTGTTATGGAAGTATAACGTTAACATTTGGGTCTCTCAAACAACGCCGTAGTATTTTATCCTAGGCTGCATTGCATTTCTCCCCTAAAACTATACCGCTGTAAAACTTACGTTTTCGCAGAATGCTGATTCATTTTCCCTTTGAGCCTAGCTTCAGAAAAGTTGTAGATTATGTTTTCTAGCAGTACGACACAAATGTGGACTGTACTACTCGACTAAATTACCCCTCCCATTTTAAAATTCAGTTGTTCAAAACCAATTGAACATTGGTATTGGTATTTTTTTAAAACCTTCCCTATTTTTTTAACACTCGCGCTGTGTTTCATAATTTTAAGGATATTCAAAACCTCTTTAGTGCACCCCAAAAACTTAAAAAATGTACCAGTGTTTTCGAAGTTTGAAAGCTCCATACTAACTGGCAGTGCAGCTATCTTATTATGTTCCTCCGAAATTAACAGTTAAAGGTAGCATTCTATCATGTGCCATTTACTTTTACTCGTAATGAGGTATAGTAGATCTTAAGTTCGCCCATCTTTTTATCCTGAATTATATTTGCTTAGGCACCTCCCTTAACTGCATGAATACTGCTTCTCCTTTTTTCAATTTAAATTCCAAAGAAGGACATTTATTTGTGTCATTTCTTTCAATACACAAATTCTTACAGAAATGAGGCAGATAATTTTACTCTGACAAAAAATTAATTTTTGTCAAGTTTAACGGTTTCTTGCTGATAACACAAACAGTACCATTAAGGTGCTATTAATTTGTGTACTCAATAGAGGCAAACAATTAAGGCGATATATGCATGTACGTTTGTGTATGTGTAAACTTTACAGATGTGAATTTTAAAAGACCAAAAAAGAAACTCATAAATAACATTAAGATGGAGGGCCGCTTTTGAGCTCGTCAGACAATACAATAAAACATTAGTCAAATAAACAATCAAATCCTCTTGCAAACATTGTGTACCTACTTTCAGTTTGAATTGAAGGGAATGTGAATACCTATTCACTTCTGTACATACAGACAGGCATGTAAGGCTCCGGGAGGTATGCAATTTGTTCATTTTGGTTGGATCTATCTTATAAAGGGTGTCTCAATTAAAGCGCGCCATTTCATTTCAAAATAATAACACGCATTTTTTGAGTTATGTGTGATATTTTTTATTGCACTGTAAAGAAGACATATAATTTCCGTCAAATAGCCGCAGTGACTTTGATTAATGTCGATGACTTTTTTTGACAAAGATGTGGCTCACCGAAGACGCGTTCAACCTCTGGTTTGTGCTTAGCAATTTCGTCTGGTTTATTTGCGTAAGCCTGAGACCACAAGGAAAGAAATCGCTTGATTTTGGTAGACAGTTGAACTAAGAATTTTGTGAAATGAGTTTGGTCTGGAAATAAATTGATTGTTTCTTGAGCTGAAACCACAGGTTAGATTTTAGGTTATTGGACTGACAATTGATACAGTTATCGTTACAATTAAATCTATGTAGATCCATTGTGTTACCCGGGACTGTATTCACTCTTGTACCCATAAAAACTTATGTGTTCTCTTCATCAGTCAAGCCATTTGGAGGCATTGACGAATTGCAATCTTTTAATTCCTGAAGTATTAGAAAGCTCTTCTAAATTATTAAAGAAGTAGCTGCCTATACTCTGTTGAACAAAACTTGTCAGTACAGGGCTTATGTGCGAGCTTTTTTCAAACCAGTGGTGTCTGTGTATACTCTCACCACACTGAATTGAAAAACCACCACCACACCATGACCGTCCTCATTACATGCCCAAAGCATTTAGCATGCTGATCATCTACTCATTTCTACTTTCGCTGAATAAGTTGAAAAAAAGTATACATTCCAACAGAGTTACCAATACCAATTGAAAGCAATAGAAAAGAGCTTTTGCAGTGGTTGTTTACGAAAGAGCTTTCTGTTTTAAAGCTTTTGAAAACAAAATTTAGTAAGACAAGGCGATTTTCTATTTTTTATTTGGTAGTATTTCTAAATAGCCCGTTAAAATGCAGATAATATTTTTCGCTACCGCTTTGTTTTTGCAGAAAAAGTTATTTGTGCAAAGTAACGAAACGTTCAAAGAAAATTTCGTGGATATTCATTACAAAAGGTTTTATAAAGTGAAATTTAGTTTTATCAACAGTGAATAATTGACATTGCGTTTGTTAAATATTGAAGCAAAATTGACGATTTTAAGATTTTCGCCATTGTTGACCACGTTCGGTTTTGATATATTGAAATAGTGTTTTATTGACAGTGAATTTATTTTTTTATTTATTTCTTTTATTTAAATAAAATGTTCATTGTTTTAAAAAAGTAGATGGTAACCCATACACACATTTCTCTCATATTTGCGACCATTTATAATGAAAGGTACGGAAACTTTATGGGAGCTCTTACTTGAGATGCGTTTATGAAAGCCAATGCAAACAGAGTGAGAGGCAAATCTTCCCTGAACTGAGAATTTTTCTTGAACAGAGTATAGTAGATTCCTCCTCTGGTGGCAGAGTGCAGTACTGCAGGGCAATGCCAGAGACAACGTGAGGTGCCCTCATACACAAACCCTCATTTAAAACCCTGAATAGATCGTCTGTACTGAATTTCATTTTGAATTTATGAATCCCAGTTCCCAGAGCAAAAGGATCTCTTATTAAGTTGCATAATTTTGTCTGACCTCTGCTTGTTAAAGCATGTCCATATTTGCCTGGTAGTATGACAAGTGTTAACTAGGCTTCACCTTTCGCTGGATTTCTGTCGGAAATTTTCTGTTAAATGTAACAGGGTGGAATGTTGACCGCTAATCCCTGTCTTGCCAACTCATCGGAATCTTCGTTACCCGGTATGCCGCTGTGTCCCAGGATCTAACATTGTTGCCACGAAACTTAAGCTCTTCGCGGTAGCAAGAAACAAGTTTCGATTTTATCACAGTGACAGACATCGCTTTTATTGCCGCTTGCCTATCAATATAAAATGTTATATCATCCTGTGGTAGCGTCATTATTGATACCTTTCTAGCAGCTATTGTCAATGCCAGGACCTGCGCTTGGTAGACACTACTGTAATCCAGGAGCATAAGTGAGTTGTTTAATTTTTTTTTTTTTTTGTGACCTTTAGTCCAAATTACGCGTTTTAGGTACTACAGTTGGGCTCATCAGTTAGAGTGAGTTGTGAGTTGTTTAGCTCATTGCACCTTTTTAAAGTTTGTGCTTTTTTTCCATTGCATATGTTCCCCAGATTCATGAGATCCAGTTGAGGCCTTACTTTCAAAAAATAAAAGCCCAAGCACGCCGCCAAACCAAGATTATGCATCACACAGTTACTTACTGTTGATTCATTTCATTTCTCATAAATGACAAGAAGAGTTTCTCAACCCAAAATTCGACAGGTTTGTTTATTCACGAACACAATTAGATAGAAATGCGCTTCACCAGTGTACCTAGATGACTTTTTCGAAAAATTGGTATTCACTCTAAGCATTTTTGTAATAGGTTTCCACAATAATTACGCTTCCTTTTCTTGTGAAGTGCTCCATTTTAAGTAATTCGTACAATTATAGGTGACAGCTGCCAAATTTCAGAGCTGCCACTTGCACGAAAAAAAATGTCAAAATGTATATGACACACTAAAATTGGGACACCCTTTTATTTGTACATCCAGGAAGACAACATATATCGGTAATTAGCGACGCCATTAAGAAAAAAAATTGGTATTGGTAATACAGTTTTCTTTAGAATAACGCCTAAGCCCCGAAAATTCTTTTAACTTTAGCTATAAGCCCAAAGGGAATTAGTTGTTGATGCTACAAATTGTTTAGCCTTTACTTCTGGTTTTTCGTCCAATTACCGTCTTAGTGTTCTGCTATGTACAAATAATACAATATGCATTTAAAATTTGAATATAACTGTAAAATTTTGTGGAAATAAAAATTGCATGTTTGCTTTCAACAATCCTTAGTAATTGAAACTTTTAAATTGAAATTTGGCGAAATAATTAACGTTATGTTTAAATATTTATTTACAGTATCGTAATCAACTATCCCTGCAACAAGATGCTCGCCTCCACTTACAACGAGAAGCTCTTCAGCAACGTCAAGCCGAATTGCGTTCAGTTGATCAGCGAATATTTGAACTTCAAACGAGGCTACAAAAGAAAAAGGCTTCAAATCTTAATCTGCAACAACAGCAACAAAACAGCCCACAGATTTCTCCAAAAGAGCGCTCACAACAACAGCAACAACAACAACAACAACAAAAACATCAACAGAGTACTACTACTTCATCATCACGATCATCATCGCAACTGAAACCCACGCAGAAGTCTTCTTCGGCGGGAAGCAATAAAACCCAACAGCAACAATCTTCCACGGTTTCCACAAACATACCGCTTAGTGTTCGACCCTCGAATAGTGTTTATCCATCACAGCGAGTAGTCCCACGTGGTAATGTCGCCGCCGTTGAACCCTATATCCATACCCCCCAGAAATCGGCCATAACATCAACAGCCGCGCTTGTGAATGCCAGTCACTTAGCCAAACAATCAGCGGCGACAGCGAATACTAATCAGCAAAATCAGCTTATACAAGATTTGACAAATCTCAAACTTAACTTGGCTAATGTCAACTCCAGCGTGAGTGTCAACCATTTGTCCTATGCCGAAAGTGATGAAACAAAATTGGCGCGACAAAAATTATCTGCTTTACCAACGACTAAAGTGGCAACAAATGTCAATACGTTCAACAATCCCCCAGCCCTGAGCAAAGACGGTGAAAGCGAACATTCCATAGTTGATGTTTCATCGAAAAAATCCTCTCTTTCAACGAACACGGAATCGTCCTCGAAATCGTCCTCTCTGCCATATAGTAGTAAGATACCGAAAAGCATTTCAGTAAAGCCAGTGATGACTACAAATAACACGAGTGTATCGAACGAGTGCGATTCCGAAAAGGCTGGCGAAGTATCAGTAACTACAGCTCACCAACTCACCGTGCATAGCACCCCATTGGGAGTGGTTAATAAATCAGTAGCACTGCCAGTTTCCACTGCGACGACAACCAGTACAACAACAACAGCTCCCAGCCAGCAACCGACGTCAGTAGTTGAGAGCAGGCCAGCTGTAAAGCCAAAAGCAATTCACCACCAAATTCCATCGGGAAACCTAGTTGTTCCGCCAAGGAAACCAATTAGCAGTGTTGCTCCTACTTCAGTGACAAGTTCCATTCCAAAAATTGTTGCCCATAGTCCTAAGGTGAATAAGGTCGCACCTAGCGTAATCTTAGACTCGGATAAATCACGACCTGCGTTGCCACCTAAGCCTAGTAAGCTGTCTCCCACAGGATCGGACAGTTCCATGCAGACACCATCAACGGTGCCCACTGTAGTTAGTGTAATAAATAAGGCTCCTATTTCCGAACCGAATACAACATCATCCAACGAAACAGGCTTAGCGAACTCCGTAGCCACCAGCCATAATCCCGACAACCTGCCAATCAAGGCAAAGCCCCTAACCATCCGAAAACAACCGTTGTCAGAGCAGCCACGACTGAAATCCGTAACCTCGGGTATAAAGCCAGTCCACCAGTACAATTCGAGGCGAATAGAAATGCCTCCAGCGTTCCTCTTTCCAGAAATCGACAGAGCCGACTTGAAAGACAAGACCACGAATGGTGCTCCCAATCAACCATTGCAGCCATCCCAGCAACAACAGCAAACAGATGTGAATGGCAATGGCAGTTCTATCGATGAAACCGATAAATCTGTCTCAAGCCAGGCAAGTGAAGAAAAGTCTCCAGACGATGTTAAGCATCGCTTGAGGCACGAAAATGGAAAAGCGAAGCTTGCCAGACGAGTAAGTTTCGACCCTCTGGCCCTGCTTCTGGACGCCAGTCTGGAAGGTGAACTGGAACTGGTGAAGAAAACTGCCATGCAAGTGCCCAATCCAAGTGCAGCCAACGATGAGGGTATAACAGCACTTCACAATGCCATTTGTGCAGGACATTTCGAAATTGTCAAGTAGATATTTCTTTTAATATATATTTTTTTTTTAATTCCTTTTTCAACATTCCTTTTCCATTTTGTAGATTCCTTGTTGAATTCGGCTGCGACGTGAATGCCCAAGATTCCGACGGCTGGACGCCACTTCATTGTGCGGCCAGCTGCAACAACCTCTCGATGGTCAAGTTCCTGGTTGAAAATGGAGCATGTCTCTTTGCTGCCACACTCTCAGATCACGAGACCCCGGCTGAAAAATGCGAAGAAGACGAAGAAGGTTTCGACGGATGCTCTGAATACCTCTATAGTGAGTATCTATTAATAGAGATTGATGTCCTTTTGTACTTATACATATAACGAGAATACCATTTCGCCAACCATAGGTATCCAAGAGAAGCTCGGCATCCTCCACAGTGGGGAGGTGTATGCAGTGTTCTCCTACGATGCTCAACAATCCGACGAATTAAGTTTCGTTGTCAATGATCGATTAACGATACTGCGGAAGGGCGATGATGCTGAACGTGAGTGGTGGTGGGCGAAAAATTCCACTGATGGAGAAGAAGGTTACGTGCCACGAAATCTGCTGGGGGTGAGTTTCTAACACAAACAAAAAAAAATAATAAAAATCAGTAAAATTGTTCCCTCCATTGATGTTCCAACGATGTGATGGCGACGATTCATTTTTAAGTACTTAACGTAGTTGTGGTAATTAAAGGAACAAAGAAAAAAGTTTACCCCGAACCCCTAGTGAAAAAGCAATACAAATTTACATTCCATTATACTAAATTAGAGGAAAGTAAAGCAAAAATGTAATTTACCTTTTACCTTTCGAAAATGGTCACACATTTTTGTACGGATAAGGATGAACTGGAAATATTTTAAGCAACGTCATCATTGTCCTTGGTCTTTTTTTTTATAATTCCGATGGCTTATTGGATTTTGATTAACCGACATCATTTTGGTATTCCTTCTGCGGATGAGATTCCAAATTGAATTGGTTCAATTTATTTGTGAGAGGATAAAAGTATTGCAGGACGTGTGAGTTTATACCTATCATGCTTTCCGTTTTATATATTCATTGGGCGATATAGCTGCTTCTCCAATCCAATGAATATATATTTGTGTTAAAGGAAAAGTCTTGAAACTATATTCATTTAAACTTTAGCTGCTGGCAGGAGTACCTACCTAGATACATACATATGCCATTCAGATTGCAATTTTAAAATTAAATGACTTTGTGTCTGTGCTCAATTTTAGGGATTAGGTTTTATTAAAAGTTCGAATCAAGTAAAATTTTCCACTTATGCATTTTAATGAATGGACAAATTGTCTAAGCAGTTTGAAGTTTTTCAGTTTTTCAACTAAAAAGGCACGATTTCGATCGCAGGATTATGCAATGGCAAGGAAATAGAGTACATGAGCTTAAATGCGAATGAACGCTCTAAGAGTCACTAGCCCGTCCCTAGCCGTTATTTTAAACTTGGCTTCCACTACCTATTCATTGATTTTGATTGGTTTTAATTATGGCTTACTCATATAATAGGGTGATTCATGTAGTGGTGCTGGTGTAGTGTAGGGGAGAATGGGTGATGTTGAAATAATTTTTCCTACATCAGCCATAGTATTGCGATTTATAAGATAAGCCTTGACGGAGTTATATTTAATGCCCGGTGTATGGCTTTAAATGGTTTCTCACTTACCAAATTTTGTAAAAAAAAAAAGTGAATTTGTTTCAAACGTCCCCAACCCGGTGGAAACTGTGATTAGGGTCAATTGAAACACGTGGAAATAAAACAAAATAAAGGGTCCGCCAAATAACTTTTTTTTTTTGAAAATGCTATAAAAAAAACTACTGAATATTTTCTCTAATTTCTTTTTTTATTTGAAAGTCCAATCCTTCCGGTTAATAAAGGAAAATAATTTCATTCAAATGGCTGCATCGACTGGCCAGTAGTAGTAGTAGTAAGAGTTATGGCAGTAGCCTACACGATCGGTCCAATTTTTAAGCACATTATCGATTGTGTGCAGCTGTATTTCACCAGTGGCTTCACGAATATTGTCCTTTAAGGCGTCAATTGTGTCTGGCTTTTCGGAGGACACACTTATCTTTTACGGCACCCCACAAATAATAGTCCAACGGTGTCAGATCGCAGCTCCGAGGTGGCCAAACGACATCAGCTCTGCGCGGCTGATAATGCGATCTTCAAAAACAGGGCACAAAACATCGAGTGTAGCTTCGGCTGTGTGGCACGTAGCGCCGTCCTGTTGAAACTAAATATTGATAATATCCTCCTCTTCAATTTTTGTGAACAAAAATTAGTTCAACATTACCCGATAACGATCGCCATTGACTGTAACGGCCACTCATTGCTCATTTTCGAAGAAAAATGGCCCAATTATGCATCTGGACCAAAATCCGCACCAAACAGTTACTCGTTTTGGGTGTATCGGCTTTTCAATGTATGCGTGCGGGTTTTCTGTGCCCCAAATGCGACAATTTTGCTTGTTTACATACCCGCCAAGATCAAAATGAGCTTCATCTGAAAAGATGATTTTTTTGGCAAAATCGGCATCTTCTCTAAGTCGATCGCAGGCCCACTTAGCGAAGCGAAAACGCATTGGATGGTCAGTTGGCTTCAACTCCTGAACCAATTGGACTTTGTATGGCGTCATACCAAGGTCTTTATGCAAAATTCGTCTCAATGATATCTCCGAAATGTTCAATTGTTGAGAACGACGGTGAATTGATGTTGATGGCGCTTCACGCACACTTTCTGCCACAGCAGCAATATTCTCGGGTGAACAAACGGTTTTTGGCTTTTCACGCTTTAGTTTATCGATGAGGATGCCAGTTTCCTTCACTTTTTTTACAAGATAACGAACATATGGAGCTGACGGTGCTTCTATTCTTCCAAAATAAAATCCGTACGCAATTTTCGCACACATTCTGCAACATTACCATGATTTTCAAAGTAATATCGCAATATTTCTCAGTGTTGTTCAAGAGTATACACAACCATATTCGTTCAGCGGAAGGATAAAACTAATTATCTGTCAAATCTGACATGAGCTAAGTGTTACCATTCACGAAATAAACACTAGTTGAAAAAAAAAACGTTAGATGGCGGACCCTTTATATATTTATTACATGGACTAGTTTAGGGAAATGCCAATTTATAACAGTTTTATAACATTTGTTCGCCCTGGAAATTCTTAAATATTCCAAGTGTTTCGCGCCGTTGCGTTGGAGTGCTGCTAAAATAATACATAAAAATAATTTCCAGAAGTCGAATGTCGTTTTTACCCTACGGGTAGGGTGTCCATCCGGCTGCTTCCAGAAAAGAGGACAAGTCACTCAAAACACTATATTGAAAAAGCGATCTTTGAAGAAAAAATAGAGAACAAGAAAGAAAACATAAAAGGAACTAAATATGTCTAACAAAAAAATGTATTTAACATGAACATTTTAATTCATTTAACAAAAAAAAAAATAGAACTTTAACAAACCAAAAAAAAAATCACAAAAACCTCGCAAATTGTAGACAGCTCTGAAAACTGCTTAATATTCGAAAAAACTAAACATTTTTGGATTGAAAGTGATTTATCGAAATCATAATCACTTGAATTTTTCATAAAAAAATAAGCTTGCAATTCGCAAAACTCGTCGAAACATTTACTATCATTAAGTTTAACATTCTTATTGCTAAGATACATAATAGTATTTTCAATATCTTCCCATTTTAAATATCTTTTCAGTTTCATCCAAGAGAAATATTGAAACTTTTCGAGTTGAAGAGTCCATTTTTCTATGTAATCAAATAATTTTTGAAAGCATTTGAAGCATTCACTCTTAGGCCGGTCCAGCACGTAACTTCGTACAATCGAGTTTTGTCGATACAATCGAGAATTGTATTAGTTCAATCGAGTGTCCTCGATTGTATGGTTAGAGAAAACTCGATTGAACTAAAATAGGTGCTTACAATTCTCGATTGTATCGACAAAAACCGATTGTATCTTGAACTTGTTACGTGCTGGGGACCCAGAATCAAAACCAGAAGCACGCACACACTCACACACTCACACCCAATAAATGTCATACTCGAATTAAATGTCAAAAAACAATATCGTATATGGATGAGCGAAATTGAAAACATCGATGGTAAAATCGAAAAAAAACATCGATGTCAGAAATTATCGCTTCAGAAATATCGATGTTATTTTTCTGGTGCCTGGTAGAAAGGGGTAAAGTCAGAAATAGTAGTTTTCCGCAAAATGAGATTTAAAATTGAATATTTATTTGCAAATCCAGATATCGCTTTTTCAAAAAATTAATGGTGCAGAATAATGGTCAAAGCTGTCTTCTGTAATAACATTAAGCTATTGACAACAAAATATGAGCACCTACCCGATTTTCTGATGACTTATCTCCTTAGATCCACCTGTTTTTTGTGTACATGTATCAAAAAAGTGACTTGAATTCTTGTATTTTTTACAGGACATTTACGAAATTTATTATTATTATCTCTTGTTAAACTTAGAAATGTGTATCCTTTCTATCGCAACCGAGTGTATTTTTTCTGTTTGATACTAGATGCATAAGATGACTTAAGCCCTTAGGAGCAACAAGATTTTTGAATTCTGTTTGGAACTACATGCATAAGATGAATTAAGCCTTTGAAATAATTAAATAGAAAGGACTTAAATCCACTACACCCTTTATACCAAACAAATCTGAAAACTTCCTGACTTACACCCTTTGTACCGAAATATTTCTATAGGAAGGAGTAACGCTAGACTTACGCCGATAGGTCCGAACGATATAGAAAAAAAATATGACTTCTTAAGTCAAATAAAAATCCAAAACCCGATTTTTTTTACTTAAAACCTTTCTACCAGACACCAGAGACTTAACACCGATGGTGTTTAATGCATTTTTTGAAAAATAATAGCACGTTTAAAAATCGATTAAAAATTCAATATATTCTAAATTCGTAATTTTTATCGTAATTTTACAAATATCGCACTAAGTGGCAAATGAACGTCATTCAATTTCATATGAATAGTTGTAAAGCGTAGTTCCGCTGAAGTCTAACCTTTATAAGCATGATGTTAGTGACAAAAGATTTCAGCTTATTTGAAGTCGATGTTTTGAATCTTAACATGCTTCAACATCGATTTTGAAAATATCGATATTTTTTCTCTAAAATCGATATCGATGTTTTCCTAACATCGCCCAACCCTACATTTTTATGTCATTGTTTTGGTTTTTTCCCGCCTTACACATACATATGCTCCCATTAAAATTCAGAATCAAGAAGCAAGTGTTAACTTGTTTGATTGGAATGCCGGATCGAATAGTTCTTCCGGATTACCAATCGAAAAGGACAAAAGAAAAAGGCATTAATGTATAAATAAAATTGCATATATGAAATATACAATTAATCTTTTTTTTTTCTTCAATATTATAGGCGAACTCAATTTATGTTCTTTACATTCTAAAATAATCAAATATTTATATACACCTTGCTACTCGTATTATCGTTCCAAAAATTAAGTAATCATTTTATCCATCTTAGAATAATGGCGTTAAATTTCAACCGAAATGGCTGCTAATAATAAAGGGACTTTTTACTACATTAAACATTATTCGGTTGAAACTCAAATATAGGTAGGACAAAAATTAAATGTCAATTTTGTTTCGTTGGAATGATGTTCAGGGCGAAGCTCATAATAAGGCCGACTTCATTATAGGTTCAGTGGTTTAGAAAAAATTGTCTGTGCAATATTAAAATAACGTCCTTTAATTTCTATTTGGAATTATAATATACAAAGATAGGTTTTTTAATGCACAAAATAAAATCCTGCGTTTCCGTTAAAATGAAATTACGTTAAATGTGCGTAAAACGATATTTGTGGGTGGGTGATTCCACAAAAATTAGGTAACTTTTAGGGATATTTTGTTTATGATATTATTTAAACCAAATTCCTACAAATTCTGATATTTAAGATAGCTAATCTAATGAAGATATTTCCCATGATAGGGCCACTCTTTTTTTTATGTAGATTCTGAGATATATCGGTTTTTCTGAATTTCACTGCCAGGGGACTGACGAGGGTGACAGAGTACTGATAAAATACACAACTTCATAAGAAAATAATGGAATTTATTGACAATTAGAGTAAGTCTCTTACAGTCCTATTAATAAAAAAACGCTTAGTCCACCTCTAGCCCATGGTCTTACAAAACCATGGAATAAGAGTTAGACCATGGACTAAAATTTCCTATTAATAAAAAATCGAGAAGCTTTTTTTGTTTATTTTTTATATGCATGCAGACACATAACAACATGCAACCCACCCATACATGTACATACGCACATACATATACGTACGCACCCGCATGCACAGACACGCAGATACATGCACATATGCCCCCGCATACATACATATTTAATTTTATTTTGGTTTCACCCCGACTGTTCCCTATACCTAATTGCCCTAAATCTATGTAAGTCGGCCAAGACATACCATCTTCATCGACATTAAATATTATGATGCTGTTCATAGAGCCACCAGAACTGGTTCTCCTGTTTCGCCCTATCCCTCCGGTCCCGATCGGACACAGTCCTACTGAACCGAAGGCGCTCTTCTCCACCTTGAGCGATGACGTCTCGACCATACAGGAGTCGCCTATCCACAGTTTTCCGGCAGACGTGGTAGATGAGCGGAACCGCCCCTCCATCCTGTATCAGCCCACGACTGTCTAAATACTCGCAGAGAAATGCTTCGGGAGGGATGTAGCCACTTAACCGCACACTCTCAAAATATTCATTATTGGGGTAGTAAGCCCCAAAAATTAAGCTGTTGGTTGAGGACATCGCTCTTGCAGTTAACCGCTCCCTGCTGAAGACCATTAATAATATTAAAAATTGCGGTAGAAGTTACATTGCCACTCTTGACAACAAACTTTCTACCATTTAGCATGTCATAAAGCATATACAATAGAGGTTTACTTATACCTAGTCTGGTTAGCTTTAGGTAGAGACCTTCTAACCATACGGTGTCGAAGGCCTTCTCCAAATCAACCAGACAGGCACCCGTACACTGCTTTTTAGTTTTGTTCCATTGGATATCAGAAACTAGTTTAGACGCGGCATGAATTGTGTCATGTCCCGCCTTAAAACCGAACTGATTATCCGGGATGATATTTTTGTCCTCCACCCACTTCAACAGGGCTCTATTAATAACCTTTTCAAACACTTTGCTGATACTCGGAAGAAGACTTATCCACCGGAGATTCGCCGGATTGGAGTTGTCCTTTCCCTTTTTTTGGAGAGGGTGCACCACAGCTGTCTTCCACCGCACTGGATAATATGCATATGTATAAATGTCAACTGCTTCTTGAGGCAAATGTCGTAGTACAACGTTGGATATACCATCGACTCCTGCAGACTTCTTTTTCTTTAATGAGTCGAAGATGAGCTGGAGCTCATTCTTCGAAATTAACAAGGGACTGGGCCCATTTCGGTCGGCGATTATGGCGTTTGCCAAATATTCATCATTAAACCCTGTAAAGCCAAGGTTCTCAGATCGCCATTCGGTTATATCGTTCCGGAGCCATAAGTTCATCAGAGCAGAGCTCTGTTCTCCAGGTAATGATTCGGGCGAATGCTAGCATTCACCTTGTACACTTGTTGGAAAGCAGCCCCCACAGCCTCCACTCTCTCCTGCGGATCTTCGATTATATAGAGGTCATCGTCCAATACGGCATCCTCTGGGTCTATGCCGGCTGTCAGGAATCAGTTCATAAAACACACATCTTTATAAGAAAATAATAATTCACCATAGGACTGATATTTTGACTGGACACGCACGTGTTTCCACGCCAAACACAACACTAGCACATGGCACAGTAATGGCGACCGTCAAATGGCGTGGTCTGCAGCTAACTTTACTAACAACTTTGAACGTTAACAGTAATTTAAATTTGAGTATGTGGCATTTCGCGCGAAATTCAAATTCGAACAACACACAGCGGACTGACAAATAAAACTGAACACAAAGTTTCTTATTATTTTAACAACAGCAGTGAGAATATTGTGTTGCGAAAATTGTGATATACGCTATTAAGTATATCACAGATTCTAGTGCATTACCAAATCTGCTTAAATTAAAGTTAATATTAAATACAGAGCCATTTGATTCCGGATTTTTGGAGTGGAGACATGCCAAAGGACTCACGTTTTTAGAATATATTGTGGTGTTTTATAAACTAATATTGAAAATAAATAGCTGAAATTGGGTGATCAAATAAAAGACTTTGAGTTGTTTTAGAATAAAATAAAAAATATAATAATAATTAGTTTTACTGACTGATGACAGCAAGTTACCCAATTTTTGTGGAATCACCCGGGTATATTTTTGAACGACATACATATGTACATACGAGCCTTCGTATATTATTTCTTATTTGTTTTATCAATTAAATCAACTTTTTGTGGTCGAACTGAAATATGGACAATTTGTCAGAAATACAGCGTCTTATATTCTCTCAACTGTTTCCTTGGTCTGAGAATGAAGTGTTCTTCCGAAGCATCCATCCCCCAAGCGATTATTTCTATTGTATAAGTTAACGACAGGTTTTTAATTTAGCAAACAAAAATTTAATTATAAAAAAAATGAAAAAAAAAATAAGAAAATGCTTTGAGGGAAAAAGGATACATTTTGTATTGGTTGACAGGATTTTTGTCTAAAAATCGTCCCTCAACATATTTGCGTAAAGTAAAATGTGGTTATCGTTTTTCATAATCGGTTTATGTCCTCATTCCCCTGTGTGTCATTTTTATCTGTATATACCCGTCGTAATACATATCTACTATACGGGAACAGAATAATAGATTTACAGAATAATGGAATACAGAGTGATGTTCATACAGATTTTTCGTTTCATTTAAATAATTTAGAAGCTCAGCGCACATGATCTGACATCTCATCTAACAGAACTTACAAACTCTCGCACACAAATTTTGGGGTTGAGTTCTTAAACCATCAGGCACTCTACAGTCTACAGCATATGAGTAATCTAGTATACATAACATATGCATGCATATTGAAATACATATTTGTTTCTATGGAAGCGTAGAAGGAAAATATGAATATCATATTTCAAGGAAAATAAAAATAGAAATGACACGGAGTTGCTGCAGTTTGTTTGATTTTGACATTTGGACAGAACTGGAAATATCGTGTCACCAAAAAAAAAAAATAATAAATTTAAGATTGACAGAACTATAAATTTCGTAAGGTCACAAGCGAATTCAAGGAAATCATGTTATACAATGTATATACCAATAATTCTGCCTTAAGTTTAATTATTAAATCCTGAATTGCAAAATTTGAGATTTCCGATTGGACAAAATAAAATTTTTCGTCTTCAGCAGATGAAAATTTCGCACAAAAGAAAATCTGAACAGAACTTTTAGCAGTAAAGTTACTAAATGCTTTTTTTTTTTAGAAAAAGCAGGTGTTCCGAAAATTGTTTTTTGTAAAAAAATATTTCAGTTGATTTCTTGTCAATTCGTATCCTTTCTATTTTTCAAATCGTTTATGCCAAGAAATATTTTTACTCATGAGTTTTCCTGTCGCTGTAAGCGGCCCTATACTTAGAAATGTCACTTGTCCTTTTTAAGCCTTGCGCAAACCGATGGATTGACAGCAGCGATTGCGATAGCGTTAGTCTCGATCAAAATCCTGCTCACATCAATGCAAAGTCGCGGTACATGTTTGTAGTGAGTATAGGTAGTCAAAAAACAATAACAACCGTTGAAAATTGAAGCAGAACAATCATTTTCAGTATTATTTTTTTTTTTTTTAATTTTAACTACATATATGCCTGTAAGACCTAAGGTCTTTTAAATGCAACCTGAATTGCACGGCACTAGTTTGGCTCAGTGGATTTGAGAACCAGCAGGTATTGACTGTCTCATTGTTTACCCATGTGCGGCATCCAATTAAAATTGGAGGTATAGAAAAGAATGCGCCTAGCGTGGGGATCGAACCCACACGTCCTAGTTAGCAATCAAGCACTTTATCCGCTGCGCCATTGCCACCATTATCAGTGCCATTATCAGTGGAATGTATTCGCAATCCACATATCCCGTTGACGTGTACCCTACTATTGATTTACATGGGCAGCATCCATATTGTTATCGCGATTGCTAACGTCAAAGCTTTAGTTTGCGCGAGGCTTTATACTTATTCAATTGTATCTAGATTTATGAAGGGGGTTCCCCCCTTTCGAAAATGTTCTCCTATTGATTATGAATGTTTGAACAAATCGCAAGCACGCTTGATTCTTAGCAAAAACAGCTAAATATATTTTTAAACTCGTTCTTTACTAAATTTATTAAATATATTTAAAAATATAAATTTAAAATCATAATTTCAAAAAAAAAATAGCCCACCGTATAAAAAAATTAATCGAAATCCGTGGAGCCGTTAATGAGAAAGCAGTACAGTTACTAACATTTTATGTACAAATTCTTTTGCACCAAAATGTGGACTATGAGTACCCATATAATAGTTCCCAGAATTTGTTTTGACGCAATTCGTTAGAGCCGTTTTCGAGATAATTAAGATTTACCTTTTTTGCTACAAACAATTTTATGGCATGAACTGTTATTTTTGCAGCTAAAAAAAAAGGCAATCGATGCAATCGCCCAAGATGCTTATATGTTAAGTTTGAATCTAAAAATGTTCAGATGTCTCCAAACAGTTTACAGAATATTAGAGCATTAATTTTTAGCCGACCCAGCTCTCGAAATTCGAGTGCCAATTTATTTATTTAATTCTTTATTATTCAATAAAAGACAGAGAATTCATGATTTTTTTAAATTGTTGTCTTGAAGTCCACAGGAAAACAGTTAATGGTACACAAACTTTCAAACCTATACACATTTTTGACACATTAACAATTTTTGTACAACAACAAATGTTCCTGGTTCTTACTCTTGCACCTTTCATTATTTCCATGCTTAACCAAAATACGTACGTACAACAATAATGATGCCTTAAAAAAATTCAAGAAATATCAAAATAACTCAAAATAATGGATTTGAGTGCGCTTCACACACCTCGAATTTTCAACACACTTTACCTCTTATGAAATGCCACCGCATATGAAATAAATAATGATTGGCTTAATTTGTATAAATTCAATTATAAACGGTGATTTTTTAAGAGCTTGGTTTTTGAAAATTCAAAAAAACACAGAAACTTGTAAAAAGTGAATGAAATTTTTATTTGGATCGATAAATCAATTTCTGCCATTTACTTTTTAAAAATAATTTCACTTAAATGTTGCATGCGGCTACGCTTCAGGTGGTCCATTCTGAAGGTCCAATTTTGGTAAACTTTTTCACACATTTCGGCCGGAATCTCACCAATGACGCGTTCAATGTTGGCTTCCAAGGCAGCAATCGTATTTGGCTTGTCCCCATAGACAATAGACTTAACATAGCCCCACAAAAAATAGTCTAACGGGGTCAAATCACATGATCTTGGTGGCCAATTGACTGCGCCAAAACGTGAGATCAACTGCTCACCAAATTCGCCTCTCAATTGATGCATGGTTTCGCGTGCAGTGTGGCATGTGGCACCGTCCTGTTGGAACCACATGTCGACCGAGTTCAATTCTTGCATTTTCGGCAAAAAAAAATCTGTTATCATCGAACGGTACCTTTCTCCATTGACCGTAACCCTGCGGCCTTCATCGTCCTTGAAGAAGTACGGCCCAATGATGCCGCCTGCCCATAAACCGCACCAAACAGCAGCCTCTGGCTGCTCTTCACTCCAAATACGGCAATTCTGCTTATTCACGTATCCATTTAGCCAAAAATGAGCCTCGTCGCTGAAACGGACGTAGCTTGCGAAACACATTTTTCACAGAGCACGAATTTTGATAAAAAATTTCAATAATTTGCAAACGTTGTTCAGGCGTAAGTCTATTCATGATGAAATGGCAAACAATACTGAATCGAAATGTCAAATGTTCGTGGAATTTGTTATGTGTGGTCTGTCAAAAATATAAACGTCAAAAACCAAGTAGCAAAAAAATCACCCGTTATTAACTTCGAAAATGAAACTTAATTATTTTCTAAATTTATTGTGACGGTCCTTGTTCAAGTTGTACATAAGTTTGCATTAGAAATTAAATATTTATTTACACTTTTCCACCACATTCCTGTACTCATCTATTCACCATCCTAGTATTGTCCAGCACTAACTCAATTCAATAAATAAGTATGCAACGAACACTCAAGACTATGCAATTTCGAATTCTTTTTATATATTTTATTAAATTATCCAACCCACAAACATTTTCTTTTTTCAGTAACAGATGTCGCTAGTGTATGTCTGTATTTTTTGCATTTTTATTTATTGTTTTAAACAATTTCTGTGCAGTATATTTAAATAATTTTGGCATTCTGCACATCTATGCAAGAAATTCTTTCGTTAAATATGTAATTTATGCGCTTTCGGTTTTTGTGGGCCACGAAAAGTGTACCACAAAAAACATGTTTGCCGTTTTATTATATGATGATGATTAGCCATCATTACACATATTAATTGCTCAGACTTAAAAAAACTTATCTGTTCAAGATTATAATTACCGGACTGCACGGGGCCAATACTTCACAGGACTTAAGTCTTTAATTTATTGATAAATAAGTGGGACCTAAGGCCAGGATATCCTAGGATCATGTCGCTATTGGAGATTTTTTTTCGATGGACTGAAGTTAAATACGACGAAAACACTGTGTCAGAGTATTTGATTTTTTTAAATGTTTGCATTCCGAAACCGCATTTCTAGCTGTCCATAGAAGGATGGATTTCAAGGAATTTAAGCCCCGTTTTGGGTCCTTTATCTCGCTAGGTCGAATCCGTCGCCATACAGGCGCCTATGTCAACAATTTTTTATTTTTGGACAAGGTTAACTTGCCTGGCAAGCTTCGCGGATTCAAGGAAATTTACCGGCCAATTTTGGGTGGCAATGGCGCAGTGGATAACTAGGACGTGTTGGTTCGATCCCTACGCTAGGCGCATTCTTTTCTATACCTCCAATTTTAATTGGATGTCGCCCATTCGTTAAAATGAGACAGTCAATACCTGGTTCTCAAATCCACTGTGCCAAACTAGTGCCGTGCAATTCAGGTTGCATTTAAAGACCTAAGGTCTTACATGCATATAGTTAAATTTAAAAAAAAAAATGCACAAATAGATCGCACGTTAAATAACAATATAAATTTTAAAACATACATTGATCCAAATATTTTGTGGAATTCAAGATGTACCTACTGTATAAGAAATTTAATCGGATTCCGTTGAGCCATTAATGAGAAAGTTCTATGGCAGGTACCATTACTAACATTTTTAATGTACACATTTTTTTACGCCAAAATGTATACCCATAATATTACACGAAATTTGTTTTAACACAATTCGTTTGAGCCGTTTTGGAGATAATTAAGCTTTAACTTTCTTTTAAAAAAAAAAATTGTATGACATGAACCGTTATTTTTGTTGCTTAAGAAAGGCAGATGAGACAATCACCCAAGACACCTTCTTACTTGCGATATAGATAATATAGGGTAAGTTTTGCATTTGGAAATAATCGAACTCGAGGTTTTAATCAAAGTTGACATTACGATGATAGAGAACACCAAAAAGTGGGTCCGGAAATTCCGTCTGTCTGTCTGTAGAACGATCTATAGCCTAAACGGCTGAACCGATTTTGTTCAAACTTGGTGCTTAGGCGTCTTAGGTGAGTGATTCTCCAAATTAGATTTTGGAATCGTTGTTTTAGCCCCAAAAATAACGGTACTTGCCATACAAATTTTTCAACCATCTTAATTATCTCGAAAACGGCTCTAACGATGTGAGTACCGACTTGGGTATGGTCTACATTTTGACCGAAAAATTTTTTTAAATATTTTGTTATTAACGGTACCTGCCATACAACCATTTTATTGATTTTCGACTTTCTCATAAACGGCTCAACCGATTTCGATCAAAATAATACTGCATTTCAAAATTTTTGAAAAATATTTTGTTTGGCTTTTTGAAAAAAAAAAAATGTTTTTTTATTGGTCGCAGTAGATCGACCGGACACGAAACCATGCGGAACTTCTGATAAATATTCACTTGTAAAAAAATCAAGCTAATTTTTTACCATACTTTCAAATAATTTGGGGATAGCAGAGTGTTTACATATACCCCTATAATTCTTAACATCGTTTTTGGAACCAGATTTATGAATAGGGACCTACTTGTTCCATAACTTCAATGAAATTCCCTTCTTATTATATAAAGGAGTACAAATGCAGTCACAACATTTTTTTCGTAAAGGAGGAATGCCGACTGGGCCAGAACTATAATTAAATTGAAGTGATTTAAATGTAGAATTAACTTCGGCGCAACTTAATTCGATCATTCCAATATCGATCAAACTTGTAATGTTATTCAGCGAGATGTTGTTAAATCCCGAACGTGAGTAAACAGACTCAAATTACCTAGCGAATAATTCAACTGTAGAGTAGGGTGGCTCACAAATCGTGCTACAATAAGAAATTTAAATAACTTTTATTTTAATCGATGTATTTCATTAATTTTTTTTTTTGTTGGATTAAAAATTAAATTTTATTTTAAATAACTAATGGTTTTTAAAGATGACAGACCCCAAATAAACTCCACGCTCATCCACGCATATGCGGCACATGATCAGAAAATTGTTCATTGCAGGCTGAAGGGTTGAAATTGGGACCGCCTCAATTATTGTCTTAATGGACTGCTTCAATTCATTCAAATTCCTGTATTTCGTTTTGTACACTTCCTGCTTGACATAACCACATAAAAAAAGTGTGTTGCATTTCTGGATTAGATTCACTCCATATACGGCAATTTTTCTTCTAAGTCAAAATGGGCCTCATCAGATATGAACAAACAATTTATCAATGTGTTGTCTTTTTCGGCCATTGCAATCATTTTTCGGGAAAATTCCAGGCGAACAGGCAAATCCTGAGGGTTTAACTTGCTTGTAATTTGGACTTTGTACGGAAACAAGTTTAAGTCATCATGAAGTATCCGTTATTATGACCGTCTGCTAACTCCAATTTGGCCCGATAAATTTCGAGTCGAAACACTTGGATTTACCTGTATTGCTCATGCAACTGCCACGATTGTATCCTGAACCCGGAGTAAAAATAGAGTCAAAACAATTTATTAGTACTGCGACAGGAATGCCGTCTGGACAAGGACGAAGGGATATCAATGTGGAATTCACCTCGGCGCTACTTAAATCAAATTGTTCCAATATCGGTCAAAACTTCTAATATTATTCAGCGAACTGTTGTTAAATTCTGAATTCGAGTAAACGGACTCAAAATACTGTACAGTCTAAATGTGAAAACACCTTTGAAAAACATGGAATTTGGAATCCCTACTGATTTTCTTTTTGAATTGACAAACGACCAAAATGATTTGCTATTGTTTTTGATTTTACTTTTTTAAAATTCAAGATATAAGCTCTCTATAAAAACTTACTAAGAACTACAAAATTTCGCAATTTGCTAAACTTATCATAATCAGATTGAGTTTTTGATTTAATGTATATCACGTATGCTTTACGTTTCTTTCTTTTTAAATCACGAAGCTGCTTATTAATCCAAGGGGATGCCGTTGAATTATTTGTATACGAATAAAGAACGAATCTATCAAACCCAATTTGTATAATTTCAATGAATATTGAATATGTTCATATTATTTAAATCAAGAAATATAAATTCACTAATATTCAGTATTTAGTAAATAATTATGTAGTTGAACAAAATTAGTTAAAAAATATACTATCTAACATTTTGTTTAACATCATTTAGCGAATAAGTATACAATTCAATTTCAAAGAATAGTTCCTTATGATGAATAGATTCGTTTAGAAGAGACAGAAGTGCATTACTTAAATTGATTCTAAATTCATCACAACATATAAAAATCAAGTCCAATATTTTGTTTAAAGAATTGTCTACATCATTTGCTTGCACTAAGTTTAGAGATTATAAATAATCGATAAATATTACTTCGAGCTCTTGCTTCATATTAAATGGAAATAACATTTTGTCGCCATCGGACAATTTCCATTGTATATCAGAAAGATTAAAATCCCTCAAGACAAACAAGTTATAAGATATACAACAAATATTATTTAAATAATCAATATTGTTAATATGTTTTTCATACAAATCAAGAGAGCTACTTGGAGGCACATAACTTACAGTAAAATATACATTTTGTTTGTAGAGCACATTTAACTTGACGGATATATAGAATTGTTCAATATCCGAAGATGGTAAAACGACTTCTTTAGAGCATACATCTGTGAGATTGAACAGCAATAATTATGCCACCTCCACGTTCACTAGATGAATTACATCTATCACGACGATAAAATGTTATAGATAGTGCAATCAAAAAGTTCCGAAGAAGCAATTCCGTTATGAAGCCATGATTCAACAATAATTATAATGTCGTAGTATGTAACAAGTATTTTTTAAAAGATCAGCTACTTTTGTTCGGAGTCGGCCGTGGCGCGTCACAGGTCCGATCCCTGCCGTAGACTATGTCCTTTTATTTTTCCATTAAAAACCAATTATAAAATAAATGTCATACAATGAGTTGCTGGTTTACTCATCACATGCTGTTTGAGCATAGCACTAACAACATGTTATTGAGTAAAATTAGTATACCAATAAATATGGCAACAAATGAAAAAATAATGCGAATTATAAGGGACATAGATAAATAAGACACGGAAACTTCTCCGCATTAGTTCAGCCGCCATCCCTGGAGATAAAATCTGATACAACAACCACCTTCAGTCTCAGAACATCGCGCCACACATCTTTCCTATCCTTCTTTCTCTTCATTGACCTGACGTCCGCGCTGTGTTGAAACATTTAAAGGGTAGTTTAATCCCTTGTGCGCGTGTAGATTATAAAAAAAAACAGACCACTAGCATTGTGGTAATAAATTTTCAATAACGAAGGACAAATATATTTAAAGGATGGTAAATTATTTGTTATTAGTTCGAAGTTATTGCTTCGGTCTTCTCCCAGGAGTTTTTTTGCCAAATTTACAAAAAGTCGAATCCTGACACCTATCAGCCAGAAATTTTCAGCAAATACTAAAGTTGCAACTTCAACCGGAACGTCAATTTTAAAAAGTTTGTTTTGCTTACACTTTCTGTATGCACAAAATTATTTTTTAAATCGATATTTAAAAGAAAAACCCATAATCATTTTTTCCCAACACAATGGCATAGTTTCGGGAGATTTCTTTTTAAATCTCGACACTCCCGGACGGTTCTACACATACAATAGACCATTTAAAAGAAAACACAACGTTATGGTATGTTTCTTAACTATCGAAACAGCTCCATACATATATTAAACTGATTCATTGGTGTAATGGCGGCAACTTAAATTAGACCCTCACCAATCTCCTTATACTCCAAACAATAAAACAATTAAAACAAACTGGCATAATCAAAAAAAAAACTTATATAGCCTTAATCCAAATAACGACAGCAGCTAATCCCGTTTAGTGCCCTTACCAACCAAAGCATTAAGATTAATAGCCAACAACTGAAAGTGAATTTTGTAATATAAGATAAAAATGGTCAATTTCGGCCCACAATTTCTTCCCCTTCGCCACCTTAAACTCCAATCAAGGGGCCACGAAGAATTTTTTTTTTCTTATTTCATTTGTTTGCCATTTCAATTATTGCCTTATTACCTTCCCCTTTAAGCCTTAATATCGCATTTCAAGGACCTAGCACTCGTCGCTGGTTAGGGCCACACAATTTCCTTTTTAAGTGCCGTAATGCCCAAAATAAAATAAACTCAACATTGGGCGTGAGGGGTTTTGTTGTGGGTATTTGTATTTGATGGAAACGCCGCCGACATTAAATTCAATGAAAAAAATGGTGTCGAGAATATTTTGAGAAATTTTTTTTAGAAAATTTCTTCTCCCACAAAAATCGCTAAACATATACTAAGACAATTTTGCATCTACTTCAAGCAAAAAAAGCTTTATGGGCTCCATAATTTGGCAGTAACTTTCTTTTGGTATAAGAGAAAGTTAAGCCCTAATTTTTATGACTTAATAATAAATACCTGGGGTTTTGTTTTAATAAACATAAATAACTTCATGAAGGTAAAACAAAACAACAAAAAAAAAACAAATTTGAAGACAGTTAAAGCAGTTATTTTAATGACTTCCAGGTAATAAATTAATTTTCTAGGGACATGGAAGTGAAATGATTTAGGGATAAATGTTTAAAGTCTTATCGCGATGTGAAGAGCCTCCAGGTTAAAATTGTCAATTAACTTGATTTGTCTTTGAAAAATAATCTTTCTCATTATTGTGTGTGCCAATTTCGTTTTCATTTAATAAATTATTTAAATTATTAAAACATTACAAATTTGAAGGTAATAACTAAATAAAAAGGTTCGCGGTGTCTAAATAGCTTCATCTAAACCCTGCGTTTGTACGAATTATTACAACAAAAAAGGGTATGATAACAAACTTGTGAAAGAACTTTTTTGTTGTTGTTTGTCGTCCACCAGGAAAAGAAAAGGATAAATAGAATTTATTCCCTTAAAATAAATACAAAAAAAAAGAATACAAAAAACCTCTTGTTTCATTTGCAAATAGTGCTGAAAGCCGATGGCAAAGGGGTTGGTTTATTTTGTTTACCTTGGATTCATGGTTTCGTCCAATTGTGCTTTATGCGGCTTCTGGCTTATCTGGTCGACTTATCGGTCTATGCTCTACGGATTAAGGTTGTTTGTTTTTTTTTGCACAAAGAAAAGAATTTCACTTGGAATCACATTTCAATAATTTCGTAGATAGATCCAAGTTTAGTGACGAAAAGAGCAATACATAAGATTCCATGTTCGTTAGGCCGAGTCTTAAATAAAGTACATGCATGGATCGTACAGACTTGCTTTTGTGACCAGTTATAGCTTTTATTGTAACTCATGGTTGAAAATGTTGTTTTTCGTTTGATGGAAATTCAGTACCACAATATAATTTCTTTCGTCAGGAAAATAACTTCAGTTCTATAAATTTCAATGCAACAGCTGATTTTCGTTTCTACAAAATCGAACACCGTTCCGTTATTTGGCATTTCCTCTACTTATACATACTCATCTATCATTTTTACTTACGATACATAACATATAGGTATTATATGGAAAGTTTCGCATTTGGAAAGTAGAGTAGAAAACAAAAAAGTAAGTCCGGGAATTCCTTCTGTCCGTTTACAGCTTAAATGGCTGATGCGAATTGCTTCAAACTTGGTACTTAAGCGTCTTAGGTGATTGAATCTGACATACAATTTTTTCTAAAGGTAAATCTTAGTTATATCGAAAAGGGCTTCAACGATTTTGATAGTAAAAACTAATGCAGTATTTAAATTATAGTCTACATTTTGATCGAAAGGAATTGTGTTAACGGTGCCTACCATTGTTCAAACATGAACATACCCAATCTATAGATAACCCAGTGTGTATATCTGAGGAAGCAGCGCAGATCCTCTCCTTGCCAAGGAAAAGAATATGTACAGAATTAACTGGACTCTCAGATGCAGCAGTGGGTACATCAAAAACAAGAGTGTATTAAGAGATAAGACCAAGATTTATGAGCAACAACAAAATGCAAGCAGAGTTTTTGGTATTACCCACCCTCATAAAACCACTACCTGACGAATCATTTGAATTTAATAAAAATGAGTGGGAAAACTATATTTTGGCAGATCCAAAGCTAAATACAAAAGATCGTATTGACATTATAATCGGTAGTGACTTGTAACCAAAGTTAATTGAAGAAAGAGTTAGGAAGCACAATCGAATCGTGGAACAAAGTACGATTTTTGGGTGCATAGTTTCCGGCTCACTATACACGAGAAACGACAATGTGGCAAAATCATGTCAGCGATTACTTCATCGATGGAGAAATTCTGGGAGATAGAAGAAATAGAAAAGGATATTGAAATATCAGAACAGATATAGAGCTTAGAGAATCTAGAAAACAAGCATTAGCTAGGTTCTTACAGCTTGAGAAATAAATGAGTAATAAAATAAGAACCAAATATATACAGTTTATGCGAGAATACGAAAACCTGTGCCACATGGTCAAGGTAGATAAACAACACGAAAATATGGGCAAATACTATCTACCGAACCATGCAGTTGTGAAAGATACAAGCCTAACAACAAAAACAAGAGTTGTATTCGATGTCTCTGCGAAGACGTCCAACGGATACAGCCTTAATGGCGCAATGATGATTGGGCCTAGACTACAAAACAATATCTTTGACATCATCATCAAATGGAGGCGAAATATGTAGTTACGGCAGACATCGAAAAAATGTACAGGCAGATCAACATAGCTGAAGAACATCAAGAGTATCATCGAATATTTTGGTGAGAACAACCAAGAGACAATATAAGAGAATATAAACTGACAACAGTTACGTATGGAACAGCAGCAGCGCCATTCTTAGCAGTCCGAACATTGCAAGAAGTCGCAAACCAATGCAAAAAAAGGACATCAGAATAAAAAAAAATCTCAGGGAAGTTTCGTTTACCTGGCGGTGGTAAAAAAATTGAATTGAAAGAAACATTTCGCCAAATGAAAGCGAGGAGATTCATACTTGGTAATAGATGCGGAAATTCCACTACTTCACTCAGAAGCATCGGACGTTTTTCGGATAATTGACGTGCCAATACGTCAGGGAGCTATTATTATGTCACCAAAAATATACGCCGAAATACTTGTATTCAACTTCCAATTAGACACATACAATCTAATGAGTCAGGCACAACTAAATCTCTGTGTAAAAACCGAGGAAAGCCACTATACTTGCCTTGGTAATTGACCATGAAAAACTGCAGCTGATGGATCATGTGAGATATCACCGATAAAGAAAGCAAAAACAACAAGCTGTCATTTTGAACGAGTTAATCAACAAGACAAATGGATTCCGTTGACTAAACTAAATACATGGTTGTTTAAGCAATTTACGACCACGGCTATTCATGTAAGCTGTGGACATTCTGAGCACAAATTGGTTAAGCACAAGGGCTTCTAACATTAAGGTCACAATGCATGGTTAGATACAACGGTGGTTTCGTTACATCACCTGCCAAAATCTTCGGATTTTTTGTTTATCTATTGCGCAGAGGGGTTTTGACTACCCTAATATGATTGGGCACAGTGCGAGCATTAGGAAAATAGAATAGGGTTTAAAAGGAGATACCGAGGTGCAGTAGTTTTAAAGTTCGGAAATATTAAAATGGGAGGGAAAAATAGAGCATGATAAAGCATTTCACATTCGTGTTGTACGGCTAAAGAAAGAATCTCTGTACTTGATAGTATGTCCGAAGTTATGCTCAAGGGTAAACTGAAGAGCATTTCTAGAAGCGCGACTAATACGGTTGAATAGTGTATAAGGGTAGGAGTGCAATTGGTTATTTAAATAGAACATTGTTTATAAAAATAGCGATAAGATCATGAGAGACTTGAAACACTTCGATGGTGTTCGAGGGATGTATCTAAATGTTTCCATTATGTCACCTATCGTTCTTAGATCTTTGTTTTGAATTATTTTATAATAATTATTGAAAAGATTCAAGTAGATTTTGGGAGCTCTTGCCCAAATGTGAGAGTTATACTCAAGCTCAGAGGGGGAGATAAATTTCTTGCATCTTCCAAATACTTTGCAACATTTTTGGCGACATCAAATATGTGTTCATTCCAAAAGAGTTGGTCTGTGACGCACATACCAAGTACTGAAAGCTGATCTGTATATTCTCATGGATATAGAGATATGCGGGGTGGGTTCTGCTTTAACAACTTAAATTAAATTCTACGCGTTTTGTATTCCCCATTGGACAATGCTGTTGAGATCAGAATTTAATGAGTCTATCATACGCTACTGTTGCAGTTCCACATCCGTAGGACAGGGAGGTGAATTTGAAAACGAATATGAAAAACTGAGAGAAATGTCGTCAGCAAAATAATTTAGTGGATTAGTAGTTTCAGACAAGACATCATTGATGGAAATTAGGAAAAATGTCGGCGACAATACGGAGCCCTGGGGCACACCAGCATTTATTTAGTGAATATCAGACTTGAAACCGTCCAACACAATTTGTATTGAGCGGCCCGAGAGGGAATTTCTAATCCAACGAAGAAGATATTCACCAAATGTATGCATTTTCGATAAGAGAGCTTAGTGCCAAATCTTTATGAAACGCTTTTGAAATATCAAGCGCAATAATCTAACTTTCTCTAAAATGATGTAATGATTTGCTCTACTCTTCGGTGAGATCAACCATCATATCACCAGTGGACCCGTTGTTACGAAAGCCATACTGCCGGTCATTAAGGAGCTTTTGTTCTTCAAGATCTTTCTTGAGCTAATAATTTATCAACGTTTCCATGACCGTTAAAAGCAGGGACGTAAGTGCAATTAGACGGTAGTTAGAGGGTGAAGAAGATTCGCAGTTTTAAGGGGCAGGCTGGACAAATGCTGTTTTCCATCCACTCGGTAACAGACCAGTAGAGTGGGAGAGTTGGAAAAGCTTACGCAGTGGATTTTCCAATTCCAATTCAGTTTTTCAGAAACAAATTTAGGAAATTAAAAATATATTTAGCTGTTTCTACTAAGAATCTTGTGCTTACGATTCTACGACAAGTTTAAATAAAATTGGTAAAGTCGTTTTTGAGATAAATTAAAAAATAAACAAACTTCATGATATTTAATAGCTACAACAATAATTCTAATTTCTTATCTGTTGGAAATTATACACACAAATGTAGGTCTACCAGATTTGAAAAAAATTGCCACACCGATTTATACTCCAGTTTTATGTAGAATAAACGCAAATGGCAGAACTAGCATTGTTGGACCGCTCCGTTGAGTTTTAATTTTTTTTTTTTTTATGAAGCCAATACTTGTCCTATAGAGCAAATAAAAATACTTCCCGGCATTGTACCCATTTCCTTATCTTCGTCTCCAAAGAGTTGATAATTTGCCAGGAAGTTAATGGAAATCAAAAATATTTACATTTCACAAAATGATGTCCTTGACAATGATGATGAGAGGCCAAAAAGTTGTTGTTGTTGTCACTTGTTTGTTTACTCTTTTCTTCGTTTGCCATTGTTAAGGGTTGTTTTTTTTTCTAAATAGGGATACAACAGTTATTATGTTTATTTCTCTTTAGGGACAGCCTTAGTGTTTTTTTTTTTAATATTAAATTGGTTTGAAGGATTGTGCTGGGTAAGAATATCAAGGCGTTGACAAAATAGGTGTGTGCTAAATTTGTGTGCTTGGATTAAGCTTCCTATTCTTTTTATATTCATATTCTATGGAATTACTTTTGTTTAATTTTTTTTAAAGAGGTAAAAGACTTATGATTTAGCTGAAACGCACTTTTTCAAATATTCCTGGATACACTGGCTAAGAAAGCAGTTTTAAAGCTGGCAAAAGTATAATTTTATTCATAGAAATTATGTAGATACTTTAAAAATAAGTACAATAGCAACCATTGCAAATTGTGACTGAGTGTAACAGGCCGTGAAGAAATAAGCATCAATTAATTGTTTCAAATTATGCGGGTTAGGCAGTTATGAAAAACCCGCTTAAGTGCACATAGTACTTATCTCATATTTACATATAAACAAAAATTGAAACAAACATTTTTGATAAAAAAAAACATTTAATTCAAAATAGCTTTTAACGGCCTTTAGTCCATACAATTTGCGTTTCATCCCAGCGATCTCACTTCGATGTTCGATTCATCAGTTTGCTAGAGAGAGCCTTACAAATATGCACTTTTTGTTAAGTTCAGTTCATCTTACATGGATTTTTTGACAAGAAGCCAATGAAGAAACTATATCCAAACAAATTAAAATTTTTAAACATTAAAATTGTGAGATTTTGTCCTGGGCCAGACATAGTTAATTAGGAAGGTTTTTCGTATTATATTTAATGGGACGTGTTGAATTATTGATTTAAAATAGATTTTAACGGCCTTTGGTCCACTAATCATTATAGTTGATTTGTTAAGATTGTTACTTTTTTATTTATGAATTTTGAAGCATAAAACAAAAAGACGCGCTAAAGGAAAACAAACTGTTGTATTTTTATTGGCTAATTTCAAATGTGTACTTAAATAAATTTTCATCAGGTAAATTTCAATAAAAGTATACTAAATAAAGGCAATTAAGCGGGGAAGGTAGTTAAGCGAAAGATACCTATAAGATGAGTTTTATATGAAAAAATCCTCAGAATTTTGGTTCTAAAAAAATAATGATAGGCTGGTTAGGCACTTAAGCGAGAGGCATTTATTCGGGTATTACTGTAGAGGTTAATCATAAAAATAGGGTGGTTCCATGTTAAATGTCAATACTTTGTGAGTAGCAATGTGGTACAAATAAACTTATATTTGATAGGCTAACTAAACTCGAAAACAGTTTTCGGCCAAAACGCCCTACAAAAAGAAAAACATAATGGAAAAGCTCAAAATAATTACTTGGAATGCCAACGGATTATGGCAAAAACTTGGAGAACTAGAAATGTTTATGCATGAGAAAGATATTGATATTTGTTTGATATCGGAAACGCATGTCAAGAAACAATCAAATAGTAAGATCAATGGATATTTAGAATACCACGCAACTCATCCCTCGAACAAAGCAAGAGGTGGGGCATCTTTATATATAAAAGAATGCATCGAACACACGATAGGCCCAAAAATAGAGGCTGAATCAATGCAATAAATAGGTGTACAGGTTAGAACTCAGAATGTTGTACTGAATGTATCTTCCATATACTATCCTCCACGATGTAAAATTGAAAAGAATGAATTTATGAACATGCTAAAGTTACTTAAACAAAATTTTATTCTTGGTGGTGACTTTAGTGCGAAGCACAGCTTTTGGGGATCTAGAGTTATTTCTCAAAAGGGTCAAATGCTCTACGAAGCGGTAATTTAAAATAATAGCGATTTTCATTCGACCGGCAACCCGACTTACTGGCCGACTGATCCATCGAAAATACCTGACCTTATTGATTTTTTGTGGTCAAAGGAATACCCTCAAATAATATTAGCATAACAGAAAGCTTTTATCTTTTCTCAGATCATTCTGCTGTTATTCTCACTATGAGCGAAAATCTTGTTAAAAATGAAAAACCACCCACGCTAACCAATGGGAAAACCAACTGGGAAGGTTTTAAGAAAGATATAGAGGTTAACGTTGAATTAAGGGTTTCACTACAAACGCCTAGATAACTTCGTCAATATCGTACAACAAGCCGCTTGGAAAAACACCCCGTACCAAACAGAAATGCCGCGCTTTAAAAACCTAAAATATCCGCCGGGAATAAAAGATTTAGTAAAAGAGAAACGAAAAGCACGTACGAAATGGCAGCAAACTCGAGCAGCAAACTCAACACAAGGTAAATTTAAATCGATTGTGTAATTTACTAAAAAAGACGATAGTAGAATTCAAAAATTCTAAAGTTGGAAATTATCTTGAAAACTTGACAGCAGGAAAAAAGTAAGGAAGAAACCAAAGCTCGCAGCGCCACCGAATAAGAATGATCAACACGAATGGGCAAAATGCGACAAAGAGAAAGCAAAAGTTTTCGCGGATTACTTGGAGAACACATTTAATCCTTTTGATAGGCAATGACAACGGATATTTAAATATACGTTCTAACTCAAGCGAAAATTACATAAGAAAAAATGTTACCCTTGCCGAATTAAGTAGAGAAATAAGAAAGCTTAAGTATAAGAAAGCTCCGGGATATGACTTAATTACGGCCCAAGTTCTCAAAATGCTTCCTCGCAAAGGGTTAATTATTCTTCTTTATATATTAAATGCCACTCTAAGGCTAAAGTACGTTCCGAGCCAATGGAAGGTTGCGGAAGTTATAATGGTTCTCAAGCCAGGAAAACCATCACATGATAAGAAATCTTATAGACCTATTTCGCTTCTGCCCGTAATATCTAGGGTCTTTGAAAGAATATTACTTCTGCGCCTGCAGCCAATAATAGAAGAAAAGCGCCTAATATCTGAACATCAGTTCGGATTTAGAAGCAAGTATTCGACAATTGACCAAGTGCATAGGATCACTGACGTCATTGAGAATACTCTTGAAGGAAAGAAAATTTGTTCGGCGGTCTTCCTAGACGTGTCGCAAGCTTTTGATAAGATGTGGCACGAAGGCCTAAATTTTAAATTAAGACAAATTCTGCCTGAAGCACTTTATACGCTTTTAAAAGCATATCTAGAGAATAGACTTTTTAGAGTAAGACATGGAAACGATTACTCGGATCTCAAAGATATAGGGGCTGGTGTACCACAAGGAAGTGTCTTAGGTACAATATTGTACCTATTATTTACACGTGATATGCCTCAAACAGAAGACACTATCGTAGCCACGTTTTCTGACGACACTGCAATACTAGCAGTGGGCCAAACGATAAATGATTCTACGACAAAATTACAAAAAGCTCTGAATAATGTCAATGATTGGACAAAAACATGGCGGATATCGCTCAACGAAGTAAAATCAGTCCATGTAGATTTTACGTATAAGAAAATTAATAGATTGCCGGTATTTGTTAATAAGGTTCAAGTTCCGTTTGCTAACGAAGTAAAATATCTCGGAATGACTCTAGACGCGAAATTAAAATGGAAACCGCTTGTTAAAAAGAAATGCGAATAATAAACTCAGAGATATGTACTGGTTGCTCGGGAAACACTATAAGCTCAGTATCGAAAACAAGCTAATTTTGTACAGGCAGGTGCTTAAGCCTGTCTGGGCTTACGGTATACAACTCTGGGGTTGTACGCGAGATTCTAATTTTAATACCTTACAAACATTTGAAAATAAACTCCTAAGATCATTTGTAAGCGCACCTTGGTACATTAGAAACGAAGATCTCCACAGAATTCTCGGGATTCCCGCGGTTCACGATGAAATAAAAAATGTTGCCCGAAATCATAGAAAACGGCTATTACAACAATGCTATAGTACTATAATCGAAATTATCGATGCGACGAATTTAGTACGCCGCCTGCGAAGGACAAAGCCTTCCGATCTGGTGCACTAAACGCGAATCTGCTTTAAAATCGCGGTATAAGCAGGAACTATCAGCGGATAGTTACCTGCAATACGTTAATTGAATTCGTTAAAAATAAATTGCTAGATAAGTTCTTAGTTGCAATCGGGATGAGGAGGTGTTTTTAGTGCAGTAAGAATCTCACACTCCTATGAGTACGCGTTTTTCGGTCCTCATAGAGCCTTTTGAAGGTTTTACACCTGCCCACGGGAAAAAAATATAAATAAATAAATGGTGAAAATGAAACCACATATTCCTCCAAAATGTTATTTACATAATAAAAGGAGTTCACTGATCCTTCCACGATGCACAGCTCGGTTTTCCCGCGCATAGAAATTCCTGCCCACACCATGACTGAACCCACCCAGAAATTTTCCCGCTGGGCAACTGCTGCCGAAGAGTATCTATCACCTTTTCATCTCCACACCCACCTGTTGACCGCAGACAAAATCTTGACTCATCAGTGAAAAGAACTCTACTCCAGTCGGCCTCGGTCCAATCTTGGTGAAGGCGAGCAAATTCCATCTGACGTTGCTTGTGATGTACCGTGAGTCTCGACACTCGAGCAGGTCTGCTTGCTCATAGGCCACTCTCCACTAATCGCCTCCTCACCGTTTGTGCATTCAAAGCTGTCCCCCTAACTCGACGAAGTCTGTGAGATAGCTCAACCGCTGTTTGTTGACTATCTCGAAGGCTTTGAAGCACCAAAAATCGGCCATCCCTTGAATATGTTGCTCTCGGTCGACCTGAACCTTGACGTCAGTTGTAAGAATTGGTTTCCCTGTACATTTTGATGGCTCTTAGCGTCGTCTCCGGTTTTCCAATCCTAGTAGAGGCAAACCGCACACTTCATCCATTTGTAATCAAAGCCAGTGCACTGGCGACTTCTTCTGCCGTTATTTGCATATTTTTTTTTTACAAAAAAAAATAAAACACTAATAAATAAAAAAATTAAAATAAAGTCATAACAATAAATTCATTATAACATTTACGGGACCACGAAAGCCAAAATTTGTAAAACTCGCGTCTAGTATGCAAGGCTGATTAACCCGCAATTTTCCTCAATATAATGCACGCATCACAAGGAAAATAAAAGGGTACTATGCAAAAAAGCACAGAAATATCCCCTTAACTCTTCAAAAAAATAACGGTATATTATCAAAATGATAACAACATGTCAAAAAGTATGCCTGCGCCACTATTAAATAAATTTATTTATGCTTCCTTAAAATCAAAATTAAAAAAAAAATATATCCATCCTTTTTTTTTAATTAATTTAATTATTTTTAAATTTTGTCCTAATTTTGTTTTCAGCTCTACCCACGAGTCCCACTGCAGTCCACTAACTTCACCGATTAGCAGTTATTTAAATATTGGATATTTAAAAAGAAATCCGGCCGGATAGTACAGAAGCACTACATATCAAAGTACTTGTAAATTGAGAGACCAACTATTCTACTTAAATAATAAATTTAAATAATTTACTTTAATAATTAACAAAAAAAAATATGAAACAAAACTTAAGGAATTACCTATTCCAAAACAACAAATAAACAAAAAAAAAATAACTAACACTTACAACTTTTGCAATGCACGCGAACCAGAACAAATTGATTAATTTATTTTACATTCACTTTTTAGAACCATATATATTTATCATTATATAGTATGTTTACCTTACCTACTTACCACCTACCTTAGTATGTATAACAAATAAATATATAATACTTAAATCAAAAGAATACATTTAAAAAATGAAATGCAATAAATTATTGTTATGTATAAATTTAAAAAATAAAAAAACATATATATATATACTACAATTAATTAACAAACAAAAAAAACATACTCGTATATATACACAAGTATAAGTGATTGTATAAAAGAATTTAGTTAACTAAGTGGAATTGCTCCGAGTTTCCATTAATATAACAAAAGATACACATACCTACATACATATACATGCATATATCAACTGTTTATATTTATAAAAAAAAAATCTAAATTAAATTATATTAAGCTAAATTGACGACATGGAAATTAACAACAAATAAAACATGAAATTGTTCAAACTACATATAAATTATATATGTGTATTATTATATATATTAAAAGTTAAACAAACAAATTATATTTGCATTTTATTTTGATTTTTTTTTTTTGTATCTTTAAATTGTATTATTAGAGTTTAGTTTAAAACAAAATGGAAACAATAAAACACTATATCGAAAGAAACAAAAAATAAGCAAAAAAAAAGAAACAAACAATAAATAAAAACTTTGTCTGAAATATAAGTGTAGTGTTTGTATTTACAACCATATAAAGGGTGATTTTTTTGCTACTTGGTTTTTGACGTTTATATTTTTGACAGATCACACATGACAATTCCACGAACATTTGACATTTCGATTCAGTATTGTTTGCCATTTCATCATGAATAGACTTACGGCTGAACAACGTTTGCAAATTATTGAAATTTATTATCAAAATTCGTGCTCTGTGAAAAATGTCGAAATTATGAAATTATCGCAAAATTGTCTTCAGCGACGAGGCTCATTTTTGGCTAAATGGATACGTGAATAAGCAGAATTGCCGTATTTGGAGTGAAGAGCAGCCAGAGGCAATTCAGCAGCTACCAATGCATCCCGAAAAATGCACTGTTTGGTGCGGTTTATGGGCAGGCGGCATCATTGGGCCGTACTTCTTCAAGGACGATGAAGGCCGCAGGGTTACGGTCAATGGAGAAAGGTACCGTTCGATGATAACAGATTTTTTTTGCCGAAAATGCAAGAATTGAACTCGGTCGACATGTGGTTCCAACAGGACGGTGCCACATGCCAAACTGCACGCGAAACCATGCATCAATTGAGAGGCGAATTTGGTGAGCAGTTGATCTCACGTTTTGGCGCAGTCAATTGGCCACCAAGATCATGTGATTTGACCCCGTTAGACTATTTTTTGTGGGGCTATGTTAAGTCTATTGTCTATGGGGACAAGCCAAACACGATTGCTGCCTTGGAAGCCAACATTGAACGGGTCATTGGTGAGATTCCGGCCGAAATGTGTAAAAAAGTTAGCAAAAATTGGACCTTGAGAATGGACCACCTGAAGCGTAGCCGCGGGCAACATTTAAGTGAAATTATTTTTAAAAAGTAAATGGCAGAAATTGATTTATCGATCCAAATAAAAATTTCACTCACTTTTTACAAGTTTCTGTGTTTTTTTGAATTTTCAAAAACCAAGCCCTTAAAAAATCACCGTTTATTTAAGATATACATAAGTTCTGTACTTATACTGTACGGCAACTGAATAGAAACAAACATCTTACTAACTGATAGAGTGCCTAGCGCTTTGGTAATAAAAGTTTTTCTTTTGGTAACTGAAAAAGCGATCCATTTCAATTAAATGGCAAAACAGAATAGGGCTGAAAGTACCATTAGGCAATTTTCTTATCTCTGTTCGCATTGCTCCACAAAAAAACACTTGTTTTTATTTACGATATAGGTGCTACAGGTCAAGTCTTGGATTTGTTAAAAAAAATTTAACTCGAGATTTAAATCAAAATTCACATAAAGATGATGGAGATAACAAAAAAAGTGGGTTCCGTAAATACATCTGACTGTATGTCTGTAGATCGATTTACAGCCTAAACCGTTTTAGGTGATTTTCTCAAATAGATTTTTGAATAGTTCATTTAACCCCAAAATTTTTCCTACGATCTTAATTATCTCGAAAACAACCCTAACGATTTTGATTTAAATGAATCTGTGCATGTGGGTCCAAAATTTTGTTTGTACATATATTGTTATTAACGGTAGGTACGTGCCATACAACAATTTTTTTGATTTTCGACTTTCTCATAAAACGCTGCACGAATTTCGATAAACTTTTTCAAAAAAGGAAGATCTTCGAGTTCTAAATAAAAATTTTCGAAAAATATTTTTTTTTTTGATTTTTGAAGAAAAAAAGACTTCATTTTAAAAATTCAATATTTGGATGGACGATTTTTGTTTAAACTAAGTTTTTAAGCTTCTAAATAATTAAACTACCATGTACTAAATTTCTTTTAGAAAAAATATGAAATTTTGTATATAAAAAATTAATAAAAAAACGACTTTAATTATTTAGCCGTTTTTTTACTAAGAATCTTGTGCTTGGGATGCGATCGAACAAAAAAGCAAGTACTACGATCCAGTCGTGTATTTTTTTTTGTAGCATATATGTATTCATATTTGTCCAAGAATTCAAATGGGATCTTTTAATCTCCTTAAACTATAACAGCTATAAGCAATGAAAACAATCTTGTTATGCATTCCATCCATTTATTTCTACCTAATTATGATTCGTTTTTGAGCGATTTTGCCTTAACTTTCTTCGGTATCTTTACGACCTGTAGCATTGAATTTCTTTTATATTTAAAAAAAGGCCGCCTTGAAGATCCGAAGCGTTAAAATATTAAGTGCCGCTCGTGGTTAGCGACATGGGGCGTGGGTTCTGCCTTAACGATAGAAAACAGCACTGAGTTTTTGAAGCGTTAAATTCTACACGGTTTTTTATTCCCCATTATGCATTATTGTCAAGATCAGAATTAAATTATCTTAGCATACGCTGCCGTTGCAGTTCCACGTCCGAAGAATAAGGGAGGCGAATCTGAAAACGAATATGGAAAGCTGAGGGTACTATCGTCAGCAAACAATTTAGTTTATTAGAAGTTCCAGATAGGAGATCATTACCTAATGAAAATGAGAAAAAGCATTGAGATAAAACGGAACCCTGGCGGCAAAAACAACATTTATTTGTGTGAACTTAAGACTTTAAACCGTCCAATACGGGATACGATTATCTATAATTTTTTCTCGAATTTTCGATAAACATAGCAAAGAAATCGGACGCTATCCATCTACTTTATCAATTTCTTTTTTTGGCCGGCGAATTTGTTACATCTATACATGTATGTAAGTATGATTGATTTCAAATGTTTAGTTAAAAAAAAGTAACAACAATTTATATAATCTGCCCTATCGAGGTAACCGTCGGAGCGGAATTCTCTCAGATTTACTACGAATCGGAGACAATTTGCTTCGAGGTAATTCTCCGATCGGCTGATCGGAAATTCTTTCCGACGAAATTCAACGCATGTCATTTGTATGCTATGAAGTACTTTTAATGGTTTTATTTGTGACAGATACAAACACAATATTCTCCGAAGTCCTCCGACAAGTTCTCGTTGCGGAAAGTGTTTTCTTTTTAAAGAAATTGCTTATTAAAATGTAAGTAATGAAGAAATAAACCTTATATACGTTAACTTGTGGGCTTTTTGTTTTTAGGCAGAACGAATAAACAAGTTCACAGCAATATGAGCGGATGATCTGCCCAGCGAATATCCCGATATTGCATTATCTAAAATTACACAAGAAGGACACCAGAAGTTGTGGCTGTTTTTTAAGTTTGAATACATCATAGATTGTTTAAAGGTTTGGAGAGTTATCACAATGCACCCGGGCATTGACCCGATAATAAGACAGCGAATCAGATCGGATTCGCTGAGTCAGCATATTCATGACTGAACCTGTTCCCACAGTCCCGGTGTATTATTATCAGATTACGTCGCCGTTATATGAACTCGAATTGGTCTATTTGACTAGTCAGCGCTTTACACCGTGGGACCAATAGCTATACCTGCACCGTGGGACAAATGTGTGCCTAACGGAAACTTGGATTCCGTTAGTCAGTTCGTATTGGACATCCTAGTGATCGAGACGTGTTTCTCCTCTTTTCCATTTATCACTAATTACCTAAATCTGAATCCGTATCTAAGATAAAGTAAGTCGAACCGTTGGGCCGGCCCTCGCGGGTAGGCGTTCGCATTTTTTTTTAATATCCTCGCGTAGGATATTGTTAACTGGAGTGACATCATCAGACCGATAATTTGTTTTGTATTTGTGTTGAATCTGCTCCAAAACAAAAGCAAACGAATTTTTAAAGTTTTTCTTCAATCTTGAAGGGAATTATAGAATTAATGCTGCGTCAGATAGTCAGTGTATATTGTTTTCGTTCTTGCAATGTTCTTTTATTTTCTAAATAAATAATATTGAATTTTAAAAGTTTTTTTCTTCAAATTATTCTTTTGTTGACAGTTCAAACGGAAACAAAACATGTGTTTGGAAATAGGGAGGGGACTTTATTCGATAGTTTTGATTTTAAAATCGGTGCATTTAATTACATTTCTTAAAAACTCTAGCGCATTATAATTGAAAAAAATTCTTTCTATAAACAATAAATTACTCTCGCCAATTTTTCATGGTTTAAAAAACGTTATAGTGTTTATTTAATAAAAAATTATCGAAAATAAATCGCATTTTCGATATATCAGTTAAGTTGCTCATCTCTACCTGAAGTTTATTTCCATCGCAATACGTCGTCGTATTTCTTTAAAATTTCTTTCGATGACCTACTTCGAACTGAAATTAAATTTCGGACGAAGACGCGTTGCGGACAAAACTCCGCTCCGACGGACCTCGATAGGGCAGAATATATATTCTATATAGAAAGGCCAAATTCCTACACGCATTTCTCATGTCAAGCCAATTCACCCACCCGGTCAGATAAAATTGAGAAGTAAATCTTTAAAATTTGAATGCAAGCTGCAAGTGAATTTACCCAAAGAATCTACCAGGCACGCATTAGAAGCAGTATGTATGGGATTTTAAAATTTACGCATCCATACACTCATTAAAAATATCTAAGCTCCACCCTCCTCCATATCAAAACATAAACACAACTGTTAGTTAAGAAAACAAAACAAAAATGTTTGCTTCCATTTGCACTCGCTCACAAATTTTACCTATATTAATAAACTATGAAGGAAGTACTAAGAGAGAGAGAGAGAGAGAGTGAGAGTGTCCAATTTGTATGGTTCAGACTTAAAGAAACAATAAAATTAAAAACCAACATACATCAAAACTTAATAAAAAAAATCAAAATAAATTAAAATTATGTCAGAATATTTCTTTTAAATAATTATCCTCTAACAAAAACCTGACTATGAGCGGACATTTTGTTGATCTAATTATTTCTCCTCATTCTAGCAGTAAACATAAAGTGGGTAGGTCTTCTTTATGTACCGGAGTGATAAAATATAAAAATAAAAAGAGATCAAAATATAAATTTAATGAGACAAAAAAGAAACTTGTTTTGTTGCTTTGGATTGTATTGGAAGACATTCTTTCATTGTATGAGTAAGTTCTGTGAAATTGCAAAAAGGAAACACGTCCAACTTTGCATACTCGCCTGGTAATTTGTTTTAAGTTTCATAAAGAAACCGAGAAGGGGTCGAAATAAAATGAATCCACCAGGCGCACAGGAAAACCAATAGGTTCTTTGATTGTGTCAGTTTTAACCCAGCAATTATTTTAATTAAGAAATGAACGATAATTAATTCATAAAAGTGAAGAAACCTGCCGAAAAATAATTCACTTTTGATGCAATTTGAATCCTTTTACCTGGGCTCTTAGACACCAATTTGAATCATTGTAATGATTCAATTATGATCTGAAAATTCGTCATTTAAATGAACGTATATAAGAACTCCATATATTCATTTAAATGATTAATGTCTGAATCTTTTCTAAATCATAAAAATAATTCCAATAAAATTCAATTAAGTGAAGGATTTCTAAGTATATACCTTCCCTTTAATTAATCGTACAGGAATCACTTTTGCGATTCAGAAAAGGTTCAAGGGTAAATCATTTAAAGGAATATATGGAACGGTTATATACGTTCATTTAATTGCAGAATTTTCAGATCATGAATGAATCATTAAAATGATTCAAATCGGTGTCTAAGAGCCCAGGTAAAAGGATTAAAATTGCATCATAAGTGAATTCATTATTTCTGATTCATTTATGATTGAATATTTCATCGGTGAGCCTCTGGAACATTTTTCGATATGCCTCTTGTTTGGCTTTTATAGCTTCCAGGACTTCTTAATTGATACACGATGCTATAATTAAAGAAATGATTTTTATATTTCTAAGAAAATTTAACACCATTTTTTACATACCTTTATGTTTTATCATTTGCTTTTTTATATATATTTTTTGTTAAGTAAGTAGGTACCCATTAACTATTAAGACACAAGCTGATGGTTATATACCTATCTAAACCGATCTTTCGAAAAACTTTACCGAACTGATAATCGACTATGCAAACGAAACTTTTGTCATTACAATGACCCGTCATCCCTTGCTAAAAAGAAAAATAAAAGGATGAACAAAAAAGGATCTCCATATGAAGGATCCAACAAAATCTGAGTGTTGTTTTTTTTTGACACAGAATACATATCTCTTTGTGTCTCTCTGGTAAGAATTTGTAGGATCTTTGTATATATTCATAATTCATTAAAAAAACTGAAGATTTCCTGAATATTATTCTTCATTTTTGGTGATTAGAATCTGAACCTTCAGATAAATGTTTGCTGGGAACGTACATGATTTGTGTGAGTAAATTTTACCAAACTTGAAAGCAAACACTAATATGTCATACCTTATAATCATAAAATAAATAACTATTATTGTAAGAGGTTTTTGTATTTCCCAGAACTTACTCGTACACAATCAAGGAATGCCTCCAAAGCAACGTAGTCTTTTTCTTTATTTATCTTATTCATTTATTCACATGCATTTTAGCAATAATGATCATGCTTAAGCCATTGTATCCATCTCACTCTTTACTTTTAGATTTACTACACAGCAGACCGCATCACCTATAAAAACCCATGCCCACTTTGTTTACTGCTAGAAGGAGGAGAAATAACTAGAACAAGAAATATCCAAAGTTTTATTTTTATACATACTGCAGTGTGGAAAAAAAATACAAAATATTTTGACATAATTACATTTTTTTATTGCAAATTTATTTTGATTTTATTTTATAACGTTTAGAGATTTAAATACATTTATGTTTGGATGGTGGCTTTTTAATTTTACAGTTTTTAGGTAAAAGTCTTGGCTTATTGATTGAATAACTCTGTCAAAATTTGTAAACCTCTTCTAAACTAGTAAATTGCTAATTAAGCAGAAAGCTGAGCATTTGTAGGTTTTGAATTTTGATGAACACAATTATTGTTGTTATGCGTTGTAAATTAATTATATGTTGATGAAAACCTAACATGTGCTCTAAAAAGGTATTAGTTATTTCTATTTTCATCATTTTAACTTCATTATTTAAAAAAAAAAAAAACAAATTGTGCACCAGCAGGACTCGAACCTAGGCACCCCGCGTGCAAGGCTGATATACTATCAGATTTCATAATGGATTTATCAAATTGCTAAAACTTAAAGTAACCATTCGGTGATTTTAACTTTACTAAAATGTTAAAATCGTTTAAAATTAGCTCAATCATCTTTTTAGCTTAGTAAATTGCTAAAGGTGGCTTTAATATTTTACTAAATCGTTTAAAATTTTGCACCATTAATTTTAATCGGCTCATCCAAAATAGTGAAAAGTCGAAAATATGAAAAGTGTTTTTATGGGAAGTACCTTATAAATAAGAACGCAAAATAAAATAATTTATTTCTTAAAAATATACTGAACTAATTTAAGAACGCACACATTTTTTTAATCAAAATTCTCGGAGCTGTTCTTGAGTAACACATTTTTTTCTTAACGGCTTTTTAACATTCATAAGAGAGGTACTTACGGTTGTTTTTTGTTAAAGGAAAATAGTTTTTTCCATTGACATAATAGATATGGACTTCTAGTCGATTGTCATTTCCATACAAAACCTCAATTGTTGTTAAAACTTTGTAGGAGCTTATCCGTAAACAAATTCGAATAATAATCAATTGAACCGTTGCCCATAAGATCGAGACCAACAAAATGGTTCTTCTTGTACCAAAAAAAAAATATTTTTTTTTTAAATAAAAATCTAAAAAAATACTAAAAAGTGCCTTTTCCCTTCATTAATGAAATTATTTTTCTTTATAAAAATCTTTGAAGACGTTTTTTGAGTAAATAAGATTTACTTTTTGATTAAAAAAAATGTATGGCCGGTACCATTATTTTTGGACTTAAAAAAATTAAAAAACTTACCGAAAAAAACAATATGTACCAAGCTTAAAGAAAATTCAACCAACTGCTTCGCAGATAGACAGAATTTTAAGTTCTACTTTTTTTTCGTCTTCGCTATCATAGTATTGTCAAGTTTGATCAAAATCTCGAGTTGTTTTTTTTATGACTCCATAACATTCTCGTATTTGAGAATACAGTGAAAGTTCTAATAAGCGGACACTAATGGTCGCCCAATTTTTGTCTGATTATGAGAACTGTCCAGTTAAGGGAAAGAAAAAGAAAGCAAATGACTGCAAAGAATAATGGGGGTTATGCTGAATAAAAATTTCCCTGGAAATTTTTCTCCAATTCGAAACTTGGGAACGTTAATGATGCTCAAAAGTTTCCCCCGGAATGTATTGGTATCGGGAACAAGATTTCCCCGGGAATTTTGCTGTCATTTCATACGATTTTTCGTACGAGGGAAATTTATTCCGTAGGGCATTCACGATCGCAGGAAAAATTTCCATGGAATAAAATATTCCGTGGGAATAGATATTTCTTGGGAGATTACCGATAGGTCCCAATAGCAGAAGGAAAGCAAATGAAATGTGTAATAATGGAACGCCACCAGAAAAATGAACCATACACTTTCAAAATTATACACCAACTTAATTACCCGGGAATTCCCCTAAAAAATTTCAACAAAACATCGCTTGGTCCGGTTATTAGAGCTAGCGTCCGGTTATCGGAGATTTTTCATATGAAATTGCTTACGTATTAAAAATAAAAGCTAAACTATACTGAGAACGGTCCTTTCGTTTTTTTATTTGCTTGATTTGTTGATAAAAATAATCCCTCAATAAAATTAGTTTTTTTTTTCGCTTATAAAAAATAATTTGTATGAGAAATTCAAAGAAGAAGTTTGTTCCGTTTAAGGGAATTTTCCACTTGCTGTCCGAAAGTAGAGCTTTCACTGTATACACTTTTTTGTAAGAAAAAGAACTTTTGAGGGATTAAATTTAATATTTTTAAAAAAAATACTGGATTAAAATTGCACTGAATCGTGTCCGTACGCAGGGACGTCAAGGTGTCAAAATTCCAAAAAATCATATTGTTTTAAAATCAAAAAATTACTTCAAATGGAAAACAGTTTTATGTAGGGATTTTTATATGAAACTATGTATAACTGTTTTGGAACAAAAAAATCTTCTACATTGAAAGAAAATCTATATATGAATATAAAGTCGCGCTATGAACTTTTCACTAACATTTATCGCGTCCACACTTTAAACGTACCTTTTGTAAACGGTGATTTTTTAAGAGCTTGATTTTTGAAAATTCAAAAAAACACAGAAACTTGTAAAAAGTGAATGAAATTTTTATTTGGATCGATAAATTTCTGCCATTTACTTTTTAAAAATAATTTCACTTAAATGTTGCCCGCGGCTACGCTTCAGGTGGTCCATTCTGAAGGTCCAATTTTGGAAAACTTTTTCACACATTTCGGCCGGAATCTCACCAATGACGCGTTCAATGTTGGCTTCCAAGGCAGCAATCGTGTTTGGCTTGTCCCCATAGACAATAGACTTAACATAGCCCCACAAAAAATAGTCTAACGGGGTCAAATCACATGATCTTGGTGGCCAATTGACTGCGCCAAAACATGAGATCAACTGCTCACCAAACTGGCACCGTCCTGTTGGAACCACATGTCGACCGAGTTCAATTCTTGCGTCTTCGGCAAAAAAAAATCTGTTATCATCGAACGGTACCTTTCTCCATTGACCGTAACCCTGGGGCCTTCATCGTCCTTGAAGAAGTACGGCCCAATGATGCCGCCTGCCCATAAACCGCACCAAACAGTGCATTTTTCGGGATGCATTGGTAGCTGCTGAATTGCCTCTGGCTGCTCTTCACTCCAAATACGGCAATTCTGCTTATTCACGTATCCATTTAGCCAAAAATGAGCCTCGTCGCTGAAGACGATTATGACGACCATAAAACGGACGTAGCTTGCGAAACACATTTTTCACAGAGCACGAATTTTGATAATAAATTTCAATAATTTGCAAACGTTGTTCAGGCGTAAGTCTATTCATGATGAAATGGCAAACAATACTGAATCGAAATGTCAAATGTTCGTGGAATTTGTCATGTGTGATCTGTCAAAAATATAAACGTCAAAAACCAAGTAGCAAAAAAATCACCCGTTATACTCGTGGGTCGTATTTCGCTATCATTGTAAGCAATCGCTGCTGCCAGGTTGCACAATATTCAAAATGCTTCTAGATTCATGTAAATCCAGTTATGTGAGTTAAACGGAGGGTAATAAACGATTAATGGGGTAAATAAATGTTGCAGTTTAATTAAAAAGTAGAACTTATCCTGGAAAAGTTAATTTTGCCACAAACAACGCTTACTAACCAAACGCCAGTGAAATTATTGCTCAGATTATGGGATTGAAAGTTCGCCATTCTGGCTTGATTCTAACAATACCGCATTGTAAACACGACCTGCATGTAAAATATCCTGCGTGGTGCTTGTAAAGTTTGTGTAACCCGAAATAAGCTGCTTTAGCCTTAACGAACTCGGGCACAGTACAAGCATAATCCTTTCACGTGCATTGTCATTCTATTTTTTCTGAAATACTTTTATTTGGTAAAGTTTCCTGCTGTAAATGTTGTTTTAATTTTTTTTTTTTAATTTTATAGCATGTGTAGTGTATTTTTTTTATCAGTTTTTTAAAACCAATTTAATTTGATTTTTTTTATTTGCGATTATACCTAGATACATACAGTGGTGTGCAAAATAATAGGTGCGAAAAATAATGTTCGAAAGCTTTAATTTTCTTGAGGAAGAGTGAAACAAGTTCTACTAAAATGACTTATAAGATACGTCGCACAACTCTTTTATCCTCTTGTTGCTGGTTTACGTGCATCTACCTGTTGCTTTTGATTCATTGTCCCTTTAATGATGACTTATATTAAATTTCGCTGTGCTAAAAAATTGTTGTATAGTTCTAATACTCTCATTCGTGGTTTTAAATTAAGAGAAATAAGTTATTAGTTTTTTTTATGACTGTAATAATCAGCCCTATCACGAGTTCCATCGTTATCGGAAAATTTAACGAATCCAGAAAAAAGGTATCGCAGAATCCGTTCGTAATGGCAATTTGTATGAGAATTTCCACTTGGATTCTGTGATAGATTTTTTCGGAATTCGTAATAAGTTTTCGATTACGATGGAATTCGTGATAAGACTGAATATTTGTATTATTTAATTAAACTACAGTCGAACTTCAATAATTCGAACTGCAAAAACTCGAATATTTGCTAACTCGAATAAAATTGGTAGGCAATAGCGCGAACTCCTATAACTCGAATGTCTCGATAACTCAAAGATACCATTTGGCGGCAGCTTCGATAAGTCGAATTTTAGAGGGAATTCTCTAATTCTGTGCATTTTTACGAGTTCATTTCATAATGTATTGCGTTTGTGGTGGGCACTGTGTTTGGATGTTCCATGACATTGTATACATATGATAATGTTGAAAATTGTGATTCTGTGTGAAGTGTAAAGTAACTGACGTAGATATTAGCAATGTGTAGTTTTTATTAAAAGCAAAGCTTTAGCTGGATATGTCGCTAAAGCGAACTTTAAAAACATTGGCGCAAAATTTTAAACGGCCTGATGTTAAGGACTTAGCATGATACTACACGAAAAAAATTTTTTAGTAAAATGGCTACGAATGATATTCGTAGCAAAAATATTCGTGCATTTTACGAATTATTAGTACTATGAAATTTTTACGAATCCATTCGTGAAATTGTACTAATAGAAGAAGTAATATGCACGAATACATTAGTAGTATGTACTAATACTATTCGTAAACCAAAATTATATGATTTTGGTTTGTGCATTGTACGAATTATGGTGTACATATTACGAATAACATTAGTAAATTCCTCTCACGAATAATTCGTATTTTTTTTACAAATAATTCGCACTATTTACTAATGAATTTTTTCTATTTACGAATAAAAAGTAATATTAGTAGACAAATTTCATTCGTGAGATGAACCGTACGCATTATTCGTAGAATGTACGAATTATTAGTATATCTATTTTTTTTTTTTTGCTATTTTACTTACGAATACATTCGTATGTTCATACACGGTATTAGTACTATTTACAAATCAATCATTAAAAATAACCTTATTCCTGGATAACCGTACGAATCATTAGTAGAATGCACTAATTATTAGTAAAAATACGCATTATTCGTAAAATACACAAATTATTAGTAAAAATGTATTCTTTTTTAGGCGCCATGGCAGCAAAGACACCTCAACTTGAAACAACATCACTATTATTAATTTGTTTAACTTGTTATATAAGTATTTATATATGTAAACGTGAAAATTATTTTTAAAAAAAATTAAAAAGTTTGTTTGCTTATTACGTATACAATATTACTTTTGTTATTATTTATATCTAAATTATCTTAATTTAATTTCAGGGAATTTTGTACCATACACGAATGAAGTCGTAGAATGCACAAATGAAAAACAATAATATATACTAATACGAATACCATTCGTGGCAGAAATTAACGAATAAAATTCGTACAATGTACGCTGTTATTAGAACTATTTACACATGAAAATTTTTGAGTGACTTGACAGTTTGCTAATACTAAACCACTTTACTAATATTTTCCTAATGTTAAAAACTTTTTAACTAGCACCATACTAAATCTATTTTCTTAATAAACTACAGTTAAACACGCCTAAAATAGTGCAAAAAAGTAAGCGAACATGACTTTTTGACGTTTGTAAAAGTCAAAGTGTATGCCATATGGATTTAGTACGATACTAAAAAATTAAAGTAGCCATTTCGTGATTTTAACTTTAGGAAAAAGTTAAGAAAATAGTAGCATACTGAAAATCATTTAACATCATATAATAAAACGGCGAACATGTTTTTTGTGGTACACTTTTCGCGGCCCACAAAAACCGAAGGGGCATATATTACATATTAAAGGAAAGAATTTTTTGCAGAGATGTGCAGAATGCCAAAATTATTTGAATATACTACACAGAAATTGTTAAAAACAATAAATAAAAATGCCAAAAAATACACACATACACTAGCGACATCTGTTGCTGAAAAAAGAAAATGGTTTGTGCATTGGATAATTTAATGAAATATATAAAAGGAATTAGAAATTGCAAACTCTTGAGTGTTCGTTGCATACTTATTTATTGAATTGTGTTAGTGCTGGGCAATACTAGGATGGTGAATAGATGAGTACAAGAAAGTGGTGGAAAAGTATAAATAAATATTTAATTTCTAATGAAAACTTATTTACAACTTGAACAAAGACCGTCACAATAAATTTAGAAAATAATTATGTTTCATTTTCGAAGTTAATATAATTGAATTTATACAAATTAAAACAATCATTATTTATTTCATGTGTGGTGGCATTTATTAACGCGTAAAGTGTGTTGGAAATACTAGGTGTGTGAAGCGTGTCCATCTCTTGGGTTATTTTGATATTTCTTGAATTTTTTTAGGCGTTTTTTTTTGTATTCATTTTTATTTAATCTTAACTTATAACTATCTTAAAGCTAGACAAAAATGTTTAAAACTAGCCTTATTATCAATAACTTATAACTAATTTACTGGCCCTTTAAGAGCGCTCTAAACTAAACAATAACTCTTAGAACTAATGTCTTTCGACCTAAAAACTATTTTAATTAAATCTAATTATTTTATAGAAAAGAAAACTTTACTACAAAAACTTAGTATCAGATCATTTTAAATTTACCTAAAAACTACCTAAAGCTAGACTAAAAATAATTAAAACTAGATACAACTTATACTAACTAAAAATAACTTAAACTACGTAAAATACCTAAAAATACCCAAAACCATTGAAAAACTAGAACAGCCACAGCAGCATTTTTCGTTTTAAAATTTTTTGTTTCTTTATATTTTGTATACGTATGCAGACACACAACAACATGCCATACACATGATGTATATACGTACATACATATACGCAGGCACATACATATACAGCCCCGCAGATGCATGCACCTATGCCTCCGCATACATATGTACATATTTTTAAATTTTTTTTGGTGCCACCCCGACGGTTCCTTATACCTAATTTTCCTAAATCTATGTAAGCCGGCCAAGACATACATTCTTATCGACTTTAGCTATCAAACTGCTGTTCAGAGAGCCACCAGAACTGGTTCTCTTGCTTCGCCCTATCCATTCGGTCCCGCTCGGACACAGTCCTACTGAACCGAAGGCGATCTTCTCCCCCTTGAGTGATGACGTCTCGACAGGAGTCGCCTATCTACAGTTTTCCGGCTGACGTGGTAGATGAGCGGAGCCCCCATTCCATCCTGTATCAGCCCTCGACTGTCTAAAAAGAGGAATGCCTCGTGAGGGATGTAGCCACTTAACCGCGCACTCTCAAAATATTCATTATTGGGGTAGTAAGCCCCAAAAATTAAGCTGTTGGTTGAGGACATCGCTCTTGCAGTGTGACCCCGAATCAGCTTAAACAAAAAATTATCTATTCTGTTTATGTTGGCTCCGTTGTATAGAACCTGGTTGGAATAATATCTTGTGTACTCCGACTCTGGTGTTCTGTGTAATCCAAGGCAACATCTAAGACATTGCCTCTCAAACACCCGAATCTTTTCCATTTGAGATGGGGCAACGTTGAACCACACCGGGATCCGTAGGCAATCATCGGCCTGATGAGGGCCATGTAACAAATCACCTTCACCCTGCTGTCAAGACGGCTGCTATAAAACAGTCGTTTTGTCCCCTGGCCAAGGCAGCACCTATATGTCTATCGAAATACAGGTACTGATCCAACCAGATGCCAAGGTACTTTACTACACTTTCACTCGCCAGTGGATGTCCATGTGGCCCTACGATCACCAGGTTGCGCCAGTTCTTGCTCGTATCCCTTGAGGCGCTAGACAACGGAGTCCTAAACAAAATAGTTTGTGATTTCTGGAAGTTGATTTTCAACTTCCAGTCATCACAATATCGCTGAATCATGTCGAAGTCACTCTGCAAGAGATTTTTGATGACCTCAACTGTATGAGCTGTTCTGTACGCAATTAGATCGTCGGCGTACGCAATTGCCTGAGTTAGACTACATATCAGATTGCTGGCTGGTGTAAATGCTGAACAAAATCGGCGAGTTAACCGCTCCCTGCTGAAGACCATTATTAATATTAAAAATTGCGGTAGAAGTTACATTGCCACTCTTGACAACAAACTTTCTACCATTTAGCATGTCATAAAGCATATACAATAGATGTTTACTTATACGTAGTCTGGTTAGCTTTAGATAGAGACCTTCTAACCATACGGTGTCGAAGGCCTTCTCTAAATCAACCAGACAGGCACCCGTACACTGCTTTTTAGTTTTGTTCCATTGGATATCAGAAACTGGTTTAGACGCGGCATGAATTGTGTCATGTCCCGCCTTAAAACCGAACTGATTATCTGGTATGATATTGTTGTCCTCCGCCCATTTGAACAGAGCCTTATTAATAATCTTTTCAAATACCTTGCTGATACTCGGAAGGAGACTTATCGACCGTAGATTCGCTGGATTGGAGTTGTCATTTCCCTTTTTGGGGAGAGGATGTACCACAGCTGTCTTCCACTGCACTGGATAATATGCATTATTCAGCGCGTTGTTAAACAGTGTGCTATAAATGTCAACTGCTTCTTGAGGCAAATGTCGTAGTATAACGTTGGATATACCATCGACTCCTGCTGACTTCTTTTTCTTTAATGAATCGAAGATGAGCTGGAGCTCAGTCTTCGAAATTAACAGGGGACTGGGCCCATTTCGGTCGGCGATTATGGCGTTTGCCAAATCTTCTTCATTTTTTAGGCGGTAGTATTGTTGTATGTAAGTATTTTGGTTTAGCATGGAAATAATGAAAGGTGCATGAGTAAGAACCAGGAACATTTGTTGTTATACAAAAATTGTTAACGTGTCAAAAATGTGTGTAGGTTTGAAAGTTTGTGTACCATTAACTGTTTTGCTTTCGACTCCAGGATTGAGTGCTTAGTAGGTACTTCTTATTGAAGTCCGACTGTATTTTTAAACTGATAGGTAGACGGAGTAAAAATGTTTCGTAAATCACATTGTTCTCATCAGTTAAGAGAAATTATCAAAAAGTTTCGAAGTGGAGGAAACACCTATAAATTAATCGCGAGACAGTAGGTTTGTTGTTATCAGAACATGGTCACAAATGCCTTAAAATGGACCAACCATCCCGAGAATTCCGAGGAATGCCAAAGAAAAACAACTAAAAAATTAAAACTACTGAGCGACACATTAAAAGAGCTTTTAAGACAAACCCACAATTTACAGTTTTTCAAGCTTTTTTGGTGATTTTCTTAGCACACAACTATTATTTCGCACACGACTGTACATTATGTAAATTATATTGGGTGGTTTTATAAAATGTTTTACAAAAGTCCATATACATATATTCGAGTAAAAAAAAAAAACAAAACCTTATTATGAAATCATTTAAGAAATAAAAATTGTGCCGAAAGGCCAAACATCTAATTATATTTAAATCAAAGCGGTAGGTAGGCATAGGCTAGGCACATCGCAAAACTAAATTAAAAACTTTTTCAAGGAGGGAGTAACTGACTCTGGATTATGGGAGTGGTGATGTCAGTGAGCCCAAGAATAACAACAGGATCTGAAAGTGGTTTCTGTCAAAATGTGTCCGAGCTAACTTTTAATAACTATCCCGCTGTTTCAATCGACGAAGCAACAAGGGGGCAAACCATCGTATTATAATTTACATTTCTTCAAACTGATGCAGGAACACCACAACATGAAAATTCCAAAAGTTATTTGAAAAAATCTCCCCAGCCATTTCCTGGCAGTGTGAAGAGTCCTAGAAGTGTCCTTATTTTTTACGGCGCCGTCAATTGTTGTTTGGTTGTCTTTCGTTTGAGTTTCTTGTTATTATTTTTACATTCAAACCTTGTGTCGCACAAAAAAATAGAACAAAGGATCTTGGGCAGGGTAAGGTAATAACACAAAAAACAGGGACGAATACAAAAGAAGTTTAAGCCAAACAATTTACATGTTGAATATAGCAACAACTAATATTCCTTTCGGGCTGGGATAAGGCCCAAAACCAACAACCAGCTTTAATAGTGTCAGGATCTAAATTCAATTTCATAATTAAAACGATTTGTGGTTATAAGAAAGCAAAGTTCTCCATGAAATATCAAAATGCACTCCCCTCCTGATCCTGATATATAATTTAGTCGAATGGCGTATCAGGATCAAAAAGAACCTTTAAATTGTATTTTCCCTTAGCGACAAGAAAAATTACGGTTAAGCACACATGGACGGAGGATGGTGCGGGGCAGGACACAATTTGTATGGTCTATTTTTATTTTAAACGACAACAAATAGTTTAATTATGTATAAATTTCATGCACAAATATCCTTTGATGTAGAAAAGTAAGAAGGTTTTTGTTGGACAGTGCAGGCATTTTAGATGAGCGCAGCATCGTTATTGAGGTTTATAAAATTGAGGTCATTTTCACACATCATGGACAAGAGTAAAACTGTATGAACTCAATGTGTATTTTAGATTATTTATGGCCATGTGTACTTTTATAGGGACCTAGGGAGATATTGATGCGCAATACAAACGAATACGGAATTTATTCCAATTTATAAAAGTTGTGTTCATGAAAGTATTGTTTATCCACTTTTGGAACTTTATTGTTTTTTTTATAGATATCTGCCCACAAATAAATATTTCACACAACAATTGTTATAATAGTTACAAATTGGCAATTGTAAATTTAAAAATGTTAATGTTAAAAAATCGATTAAAAATCTAGAGATTTTGGTCAAACTTGACATTACGATGATAGAGAACACCAAAAAAGTAGATGCCACAATTTCGTCTACCATCTTAATTATCTCGAAAACGGCCATAACGATTTTGATGAAAAAAAAATATGTACACTACTTTAGGTATAGTCTACGTTTATTTTGTTGGTAGTATAGTTACATGTCATACAACCATTTGTTTGTATATTATTATTAAACTTTATTGACAAATAATATAATTAAAATTAAACAAAATGTTTTTATAGGAGGTTCTTCGACTTCTGAATAATTCTGAATACCTTTACTTTTTCTTTATATTTTGGATTTTGACTACTCTTAATTTGATCGAGCACAGTGCGAGCGTTAGGAAAATAGGGAAGGATTTGAAAGGAGATACCGATGTAAATTAGTTTTGAAGCTTAGAATATCAAAATGGGAGGCTAAAGAAGGAATCTCTGTACTTGACAGGTCGTCCGAAATTGGGCTCAAGGGTAAACTGATGAGCATTCCTAGAAGCGCGAGTATTACGGTTGAATATTTTAAGGGGAGGAATGCAACTGGCTACTTCGCTAGAACACTGTTTATAAAAATACCGATAAAATAGCGAAATACATGAAACATTTCGATGATGTTTGAGAGATGTAAATGTTTCTACTATAGTTCTATCGCCAATCATTCTTAGATCTCTATTTTGAATTATATCCAAAAGATTCAAATGAGTTTTAGGAGCTCCTGCCGAAATGTGAGAGTTATATTCAAGTTTTCATTCCACAAGAGGTGGTATGTAATGCACATACCTAGGACTGAGAGCTGATCGGTTTCTTCGATGCAAGTGCCGCTCATGGATAGCGAAATGGGGGGTGGGTTTTGCTTAAACGACAGAAGACAGCACTGAGTTTTGGAAGCATTAAATTCTACGCGGTTTTTTATTCCCCATTGGACAATGCTATCGAGATCAGAATTTAATGAGCTTATCATACACTGCCGTTGCAGTTCCACATCCGAAGAACAAGGAGGTGAATCTGAAAACGAATATGAGAAGCTGAGAGTACAATCGTCAGCAAAACAATTAAGTGGATTAGAAGTTCCTGATAAGAGATCAGAAATGAAAATGAGAAAAAGGGTCGGAGACAATACGGAGCACTGGGGCACACCAGCATTTATTTTGTGGATATCGGACTTGAAACCATCCAATACAAATTGTATTGAACGGTCCGAAAGCTAGTTTCTAATCCAACGAAGAAGAGATTCATCGATACCAAATGCACGCATTTTCAATAAGAGAGCTTGATGCCAAACTCTATCAAATGCTTTTGAAATATCAAGCGCAATAATCTTACGTTCCGTGAGATTTACCATCAGATCAATAGTGGACATATTGCTACGAAAGCCTTATTGCCGGTCATTAAGGAGCTTTCGTTCTTCAAGATATTTCTTGAGCTGATAATTAATCAACGTTTCCATGACCTTGGGAAGAAGGGACGTAAGTGCAATTGGACGGTAATTAGAGGGTGAAGAAGATGCGCCTTTTTTAGGGACAGGCTGGACAAATTCTGTTTTCCATCCACTCGGAAAGAGACCTGTAGAGTAGGACAGAAAGAAAAGCTTACGCAGTGGTTTTGTCAGCGTTGAAGAACAACTCTTCAGAACGATCGGAGGGATACTATCCGGGCCAGCGGATTTGTTTATGTCAAGATCTTTGAGGACTCTAGCAACTGCACGGGTGCGAAATAAGATTCGTCCCATAAAATCGTTTACGCTCTCAAGTACTGGAGGAGTCATATCAATTTCTGACAGCGTCGAATTAACAGCGAACTGCGCTGCAAGCAAATTGGCTTTTTCGCGAGAACTGACAAAAGGGGTGTCATTAAAGACGGGCGTTGGAACCGAAGAAGAAGTTGAATTTCGAATAGTTTTTACAAATGACCAAAAATTCTTACTACCTTTGGGACATTGTAGTATTTTTTGCCTTAATTTTTGGTCATGCAAAAATTTGGTTCTACGAATGTGAACGTTGCAAGTCTTTCTAGCTTGTTGAAACTTTTTCCGGTTTTCCTCAGTGTGGCTGGCTTTATAATTCCGGAAACTGACTTCTCTAACCCTAATAACCTCTTTACAGCTCGAATCAAACCATGCATTTTCTTTCGGTTTGATAGATTTAACCCTATTCGGAATGAAATTTCTCATTCCGAGAAGAATTAGATTTGATATCATATCTGCGCTGGAGTCTATGTCACTACCGAGGAAGCATAGTGACCAGTTAAAGTTCCTGAAGAAATTATTGAGACCGTCCCAGTTGGCATTCTCATATTGCCAAACGGTTCTCTTAGGTGATTTTTCTTTAACTGAGTGTTGTTGGCATGAGAAATTTGCAGATATGACACAATGGTCTGATGTGCTTAGAGGCGATAATACATTTACCGTGTATTTATTAGGGTGAGAGGTAAGGAACAAGTCTAGAGTGTTGGCGGTTTGACCTGCAACGTCAGGGATTCGATTTGGCTCGTCAACAAGCTGAGTCAGTTGGTTTGACTCAGCAAAGACCTCAACATACCTTCATTCGGGTGTTGTCTGGCTCGAAAAGCGTAGCCAGCTAGAATTGTGTACATTGAAATCGCCGCAATGACGATTTCAGTGTGAGGATAATGGGAAACAATTCTTTGAATGGAGTCGGACAGAGCATCAAATTCGTTAAAAGTTGAATTTCTGTCCAAATTTGGGCTCCGATAGATGAAACATGTGTGTATGATGTGCTTGTTGACCGTGAATTTTAACCACATGAAATTGAAATTTGTGTTTGAGCACAAACCATATTGTGGTTGAAGTTGGTACGCAACGTCATTTCTTATATATACGGCGAGACCATGGTGGTGATAGAATAATGGTACCAAGCTATACCCAAATAGGTTAAAATCCGACGGATCATAACTTTCACCTATTTGAGTATTACTCAATGCCAAAACAGCTGGCCTTTATTTCACAGTATAAAATAGTCCACTCTAAATTCTCCAACCATTTAAAATATTAAAAAACTAGCTAAAACGCATCCGGACAATTTTCTAAAATGAATGATTAAACTAGTTCTCAATTTGAACTTTTCAATAACAATTTGTCACTAGTGTTATGCCTTAGTGACAAAATTGTATTGAGCCGCCCCTGGTTGACTAGTAAAAATCAGACAGTTATCCATCCGACGATACACTAGTTAACAAAAGGTTTAAAATTTATGAAAAGTTAGTAGACTACAATGTATATAGTAAATTGCTAACTAGTATCGTGTTAAGGTCTTACGTTGTTTAAAATTTTGCGCCAATGTGTTTAAGTTTATATTATTAAATATTTAAATTGCTACCTAGGTATATCAATTTTTTTTAGTAGGTTTTAAGGATATTACATTTTATCAAAAACAATTACAGTTACATGTAGATAGCTATGTAAGAATATGATTTATTTTCTTAATTTTTTTTTGTTTAAAAAAAAAAGTTACAAATATTTAAAAGGTGCCAATGCATGCAGCCCCGGTCGGTTAAAATTGAGAAGAAAGCTTAAAACTTGCAAAGCAGGCCTGCGCAAGTGAATTTGCCCAAAAGAATCTACCAGGGATCTACATGGGAAGTAGTGCTTGATTGCTAACTTAGACGTGTGGGTTTGATCCCCACGCTAGGCGCATTCTTTTCTATACCTCCAATTTTAATTGGATGCCGTCCATGGGTTAAAAATGAGACAGTCAATACCTGGTTCTCAAATCCACTGTGCCAAACTAGTGCCGTGCAATTCAGGTTGCATCTAAAAGACCATAGGTCCTACAGTTAAATTACAAGAAGCAGTATGTATGGGATTTTATTTCCACAAATTTACTCTTCCATACACTCACGCTTATAAAAAATATTTAAGCTCCCCCTCCCCCATGACCAAAAATAAAAAGAACTGTTAGTTAAGACAACACAAGTTTAGTTTTATTGTTGCTGTCTTACTTAATTTTAAGGTAATGTCCAATTTATTTTGCATGGTCCAGACTTAAAGAAACAGTAAAATTAAAATTCCAACCTTCATCAAATCTTAATAAAATAAAATCAAAATAAATCAAAATTTTGCCAAAATATTTTTTTTTTGTTAAAATAATTATCTTATAACAAAAACATAAGTCTGAGTATTTCTCCTCATTCTAGCAGTAAAAATAAAGTGGGGAGGTCTTCTTAATGTACTGGAGTGATAAAATATAATAATAAAAAGAGATCAAAATGTAAATTTAATGAGAGAAAAAAGAAACTTGTTTTGTTGCGCGAGTGCAGATGCAAGAACGTGTTTGTTAAATCAATTATCTTAATCACCCAGCAAACATTTTAATTCAGAAATGAACGATAATTAATTCATAAAAGTGAAGAAACCGGCCGAAAAAAAATTCACTTATGATGAAATTTGAATCCTTTTACCTGGGCTCTTAGACACCGATTTGAATCATTGTAATGATTCATTTATGATTTGAAAATTCGTCATTTAAATGAACGTATATAAGGGTTCCATATATTCATTTAAATGATTATTGCCTGAATGTTTTCTGAATCATAAAAATAATTCTAATAAAATTCATTTAAGTGAAGGATTTCTAAGTATATACCTTCACTTTAATTAATCGTATATGAATCATTTTTGCGATTCAGAAAAGGTTCAGGGATTAATCATTTAAACGAATATATGGAACCCTTATATACGTTCATTTAATTGCAGAATTTTAAGATCATAAATGAATAATTAAAATGATTCAAATCGGCGTGTAAGAGGTAAAAGGTAAAAGGATTCAAATTGCATCATAAGTGAATTCTTTATTTCTTATTCATTTATGATTGAATATTTTATCGGTGAACCTCTGGAACATATTTCATTTGTCTCTTGGTTGGCTTTTATAGCTTGCTAGGACTTCTTAATTATTAGTTTTGCATTTGGAAAAAAATCGAACTCGAGATTTTAATCAAATTGACATTACGATGATAGAGAACACCAAAAAAATGGGTCCGGCAATTCCGTCTGTCTGTCTGTCTGTAGAACGATCTACAGCCTAAACGGCAAAACCGATTTTGTTCAAACGTGGTGGTTAGGCGTTTTAGGACAATCGTGCGAAATAGATTTTTGAATCGTTTTTTTAGCCTCAAAAATAACGGTACTTGACATACAAATGTTTCTACCATCTTAATTATCTCAAAAACGGCTCTAACGATTTTGATAAAAATTGGTGTGTGTACTAATTCGAATATGGTCTACATTTTGGCCGAAAAAAATAAAAATATTAATGGTACCTGCCATACAACCATTTTATTGATTTTCGACTTTCTCATAAACAGCTCAAAGGATTTCGATCAAAATTTGTATACAGGATCTCCTTCAAGTTCTAAATAATATTGTATTTCAAAATTTTCGAATAATAGTTTTTTTGGATTTTTGGAAACATAATATTTTTTTTTTTGAAAATTCAATATTTCAAAAACGGGTGGGCAATTTTTTTTTTTTGAAATTTCGTTTTTAAGTTTTTATTGTTATACCAATTCATACCAATTTTTTTTTAGAAAAAAATTAGGTATTTTTATATATGCAAACTTAAGTGGAAAACGACTTTCAGAATACTTTTAGCAGTTTCCATTAAGAATTTTTGCAGATAATGTGACCGAAAATAGGAGCAAGTACGTGTGATCCAGTCGTGCATTTTATTTTTTTGAATCAGTACAATTTGCCAAAACTCAAACAAATATTTGGAACATAACCTCGATCGAAATTAAATTAATAATTTTACATTTAAACAAATTGTTTCACGAAATACAGATACAATAAATATAAAATAGAAGATGTGGTATTTACATACATACATACATACATCCATACATAGTTAATAATTAAATTTGATTTCCCAAAATGTAAGGTTTCTCCAAATCTCGTTTGTACGACCCCATTGTGTCCTTAATTGTATAATTCAAAGAAGACAGTAAGTTGATAAGTATTATAAAGGCTCAAACGAACTAGGGCTAAGGACACAACTTTAGTTTAATATTGACGGTATTGATATCGTTGTGCGAATAGTTAGTTTCCCGCTCCCATATGCATACGTACATACAATGAACTGACACACGAAACACCAGGACATGCCCAACTCGGCCTGATGCCTTGTGTTGTAATGCCCTTCACATTACTATGCTAATGAGGTTAGAAACGCTGGCGCTGGCTGGCTGGGATTGAAAATGTAAATGTTGATTGAGGTTGAGTCATGGTCGGTCTAGATAGAGGTGTGGATGACAGTGCCATGATGAAGGTGTTTATGACGCTATTGCAAATGTTTATTAAGCCCGGACGCCAAATCATGAATTTAAGGTGCAAACTTGTTAATGTTACACTCCACAACATCATCACAACATTGTTTGAGTGTTGGTACACTAAACACAAAATTGAATTACTTGAAATTTGTAAGCAGGTCGCATTGATCCGTTTAGAAAATTTACATAATTTTTGCAAGAGGCAAGGATACGGGTGGTTTCAAGTGTGATTATTCCGATGGAATTTGTTATTTTTGTGTGTTAGTATTTGTTTTGATGTTACTGTTAACTATCATGAGATATTATTGTATTTTAGTTTTGTGTGTTTTTCAGTATAATTAATAAGGAAAGTTCTTGAAATTGTTATTAGCTTAAGATCCATTGAAGGTAGGTATTTGAAAAATGTCAACCAAATTTGTTTTGCAAGGAATTTCATTAGCGCAAAACTTTAAATTACCTGCCATTTAGTTGAACAAATTATATTTGTAAATTAACCACCTCTTGCCTTGATGTGCACATTACCCTCGTTTAAGAGGATTTTACTCCTGGTGGAAGTCTGTAGAAAATGATAGCTATCACAAAAACCCGAAAAAAAATTACAGAGACTAGCCTGTATGGGAATAACAAAGGCACGGGGGTCTATGCCACAAGTATAGGGAAAAGTACATAAAATGCACAACCGCCAAAAGTGCACTTGGATTGAAAGAAATAGGCTTTGGGAAGCACATCACCAATGATCATGGATCTATCTGGCAAAGGTACTACAAAATGGCCGAAATTTATGTGATCACTGACGTACCACCTGTAATAAATTTTAACAAAAGGTTCTGGTTTTTAATACCTTGAAGATATGAACCCAACTCACTATTCAAAAAAAGGGTATCCCTTCTTCTGATAGAAGGAACACGAGCTGAGATGTTCCGTGAAGCTCTTAATATTAGAGAATCATATTAACTCACAGATAATCATACCGTCTAACAAGCTGAGATTTACGCTATTGGAAAAGCGGCCATAATGATTCATAGAAAAACAACTCCTCAGAAATCACTATCCAGTGAGACAATAATATCTAAAGCAATATCAAAATGCCGAGGAGTAATGAATAACATTGTTAACACCAACCAAGTTAAGCTCTGCTGGGTTCCTAGACATAGCAATATAAAAGGGAACGATATGGCAAATGAAGGGCTCACTATCAAAGTGAAATTGTAGCTGACTATTAGTTATGTGCCCGACGACGTGCTTTCCACTTGGTGTGAAGAAAATAAAGATGGACCTAATAATGAAAGAACAAATCTATAACTCCTGGATATCCAGGAAACGACTCTGATATCTCTAGAAGTTTGTGGCATAGAATGAATGAAAATGAAACCCAATATATTTTATCATTGAGTAAAAGAATATTAGAACCAGTGTTGTTCCATGTAGACAAAAAATGTAGACTACACGATTGTCTACGTGTAGACAATTCAACGTAGACAATTCATCATTGTCTACATGTCAATGTAGACAATGTAGTCAATCAATTTTATTTCAATTTTTTAACTTTTTTTTGTCTTCTTAATCATATAAACAAAACAAATTTGTATTATTTGAGTCTTTCACTCTGCATTTTTTATTTATTTCAACAAAAATAACAAAAATAAAAAATCGTAAATTCTTATGTATTTCATAAATACAAAATTATTCATTTTCGTCTTCGACGTCTTCATCAAAACAATTATATTGTTTATCCTCGATTCTCAGTGAATAATAAAGATGAAGGAGTTTCTTCGATTGTTCGAAAGTCAAGCGGTTTCTCGACATGGAATGAATATGCGACCAACTTGAAAAAACTCTTTCAATTTGAGCGGAAGAGGCTGGAATAATAATACTTTTTTTTGCCAAATTTGCCAGATTTGGATGTTTTATAGAGGCCATATTCCAAAAAACAATTGGTTTTTTAATATCTTTTTCATAAAGAATCTTAAAAAAGTTGATTTTTCTATTAAAAGAGTCCCAATCTTCAATTCCATCACTATTCAGATGATTAAACAAAAACTGGTACACGATTTCATTTTGACTAACCGTCAGCTTCCTACTGTCAAAATGAGGGTGTAAATAATAAGCTGAGAGAGCATATTTGTTTAGAGCCATATCCACGGGCGATTTCAAGGATGTTTCGTGTTGCGCCTTAAATCTATATGGGAGTTTTAAACTTAACCAAAGATGAACTGCTTCTCCAGCAGAACAATCAACCGCTTGTCACCTGTTTATTAAAGTGCAGACTGGATCAAGAAGCTCGATGTAATTCTTAACATCATCAATAAACTTTTCATCAAACATCAACAAAACTACAGTCTGCTTTATTTTTTTTGTAGTTGTTTCTGCTGCTACAATTTTCATTATATCATAATTTTTTACCAAGCATTTATATGAATCACGGTATGAACACCACCTGGTTTCACAGGGCAGTATAATTCTGGAGCCTCCACGATTTACTACCATTTTTTCAAAATCTACTTGTTTGAACTCTTTTAAAATCAAAGCAACTTTGGCATTAATATTTTTGTCGATTAAGTCTTTGGCTAAAAGATTTCCAATATGACTACTACAAGTGCTATGCAATATGAAATGCTCTGCATTTTTCCCATTCTCTTCATAGTGCTGGCGTTGTCAGATACAACAGCGTAAACTTGAGTGGAGTAAATTTCTTTTGCAATATCTACAGATTCTGAAAGTATGTTTGTTAGCTTTTCTGCAGTCTCTGATTCTCCAGATAGGTCCCAGGCCTGAAGAAATGCTTGTTCGCCTTCAGCATTATGTAGCATTGAGACGACAGTCTTGCTGTTGCTGGAGCTATTCTTCCAGCCGTCAATCAGCAAAACAGAATCCGAACTAATAGATGCCTTAATTGAAGAAACACATTTATCATAGGCATGATCCAAAAGTTTTTTTTCGACCTGGAACCTTATCTGCATACGCAGGGCGAATTTTTTTTTATAAAATTTTTAAAATGAATTGAATCAACAATTCTTAACGGAATGTTGAATCCAAAAACCAGTTTACCCAAAGATTCATTCAACTCGTCTTCCTCTCTTTCCGACAATCGGTCCATAAATTTGAAAACAGAGTTTGATGGGGTTAAACATCGTTTCGATCGTTGTATGTTCTTATTGAAAGTTGTTACAGGTGGGGTGGGCCCAACGACAATGATGAGGAACTGCAACTGTTGGAACTCAATGAAAATGATGAGCTTGTTGTCGCAACTTGTGATTGAATTTCGCTTGAATCAGTATAGGTAAGATTTTTTGTTTTGTTAGCTGCTTCCTACAGAGAATGCGTCAAATTCAATTTGATCGATTTTAGTAAAATACAAATACTTACACAGCTATTTAAAACATAAACATTATTGCTCTCAACATCGTTTGTAAGAGAGATAGACATCTAACAATTAACATTTGTGAGTTATAAATTTTATACAAAAACACAATTTTTCACTACCGTTCAGAGTTTTGAATGCCGGAGCTCGAGTTCAGATCACTGTCATCAATAAAAACAATCATAGAAACACCACCGGATTCAGATGCCGCAGGTGATTGGGATGGTTTGCAGGCATTCCTTTCCAAATAGAATGTTAAAGCATATGGTCAATGGTCAATAAATAATATGATTTTATGGTTTATCTAATACGTTTCTATATTTACCTATGGCTGCGCAGACGGCTCTCTGCAGTGTTATATAAACTTTTATTGCACACTGGGCAATATGCTCCATATTTGTTGTTGGATTTCATTAAAAGGAAACCCAATTCACCGAATGCTTTATTTTTGCGTCGACCAGACATAATTTTATTATCAAAGAACTCAATTTTTCGATATTTAAATGAAGTCAAACACGCACCTTTTCTAAATAGAAGTCAAGTAAACCTTGCGAAAGAACAATCGAGAATGACAGATGAGAATGAAATATCCTCATTGTCTACATAGTCGACTTCATTGTCTACATTGTCTACATTGTCGACATTGTCGACATTGTCTACTTTGTTGACCTAATTGTCTACGTAGAAAGGTAGACGATCAAAGTCGACGCGTAGAGGAACAACACTGATTAGAACCTTGACAGGTGTACTAACGGGACATTCTACCATGGGTAGAATCGTCACTACACTCTGTTCAATTTATATTTTCAGTACATGTTTTATGGGAGAGCTTTTTCAAACGCACTGGTGCCTGTCGCTAAAATTCCCACTGAAAATAACCACTGAGTTACATACAAATTGTTTTCGTAACATTGTTAAAACCAGCGTATATCCCACCATGACCTACCTACTGCCCATCCAAGTACACAACGCACTGCCGTCACCAAGAACTCAACCCTCGTTGTGCGCTTTTAAAATAAACTTATTGAATCAGAGTTACCACTGCTATATTTGTGGTAATTTAGTATGCTTACTACTGCAACCCTGTAAGAGCTTTAAAACAGTACCAACTTATTGGCATCTATTACAGTCAGAGTGAAAGCAAATATTCTATCTTTCCTGTACTAAAAATATAAATTGAACAGTATAGATTAGTGTACTCGGGCCCTAAACCTGTAGGAGATATCGAAGAAATAGAAACCATTAAAAACCTTCAAAATTTTGACGATCAGGTGCAGGTCTCAATTCCAAACAGGAAAAAATATAGAGAAATCGCGGGCTGGTTCGTTAATGAAACAGTCTTCGTCAAGCATAAGTTTAGCACCATCTCCGTCTTTACCATAAACGATGCAGAACTATGAACATGATGTGAAAAAGTCCAATGATGCACAAAGTATCTATACAAGATTTAGTTTTGTTTACTCTCGATAGATATACAGTACCCATCGGACAAGTTTTACATTTGGAAAAAATCGAAATGGAGTTTTTAATCAAACTTGACATAGCGATGATAAGGAATGCCAAAAAAAGTGGCTCCCTCAAATCCGTCTCTCAGTCCGTACAACGATTTAATATATAATGAAGGGATTTTCTCAGGATTTACCAGAAAAATAAGAAGTTCACTTCGAAAAAATACCGACAACGCTGAATTTTGGTGGAAATCTTTATTTTACGTTTTAAGGATTTCCTAAAAAGTACACTATTGGAGCGGAGCAAACAATTTTAGGGGGGGGGAGGGGTAAAATTCAATTTTTTCCAAATTACTCGAAAACTTTAGGTTCTTTTGAAAAAAGTTGTAACATTTTCCAAACATAACTAATAACAAAAACAAATTTCCCCACCTAAAAACATAAATTTACTATATTTTTTTGAAGAAATGTATTACATCCCAATGTTTTTGACAATTTTTCTCCAAATTTATCAATCGTATGATAAAAAGTGTCTTAACCTTTTTTGTATAGAATAACAGGAACTAGAATGCGTACCTTCAACTTCTTTCAATAGGTAACAATTCTATTGTTTCCTACCTAATTTAGAGGGAAAAAAAATGAATTTTGACCCCGTTTTCCCCTCTAAAAATGTTTGCTCCGCTCCAAATTTAGAGTCCTTTTTAGGAAATGCTAAGTACGTAAACATAAGGATCTCCACCAAAATTCATCTTCGTCGGAAATTTTTCGAAGTTGCATCATTTTTTATAAATTTTTCTGGACTACTAAGCGTTTTAGGTTATTGTCTCAAATATATTTTTTATTCCAAAAATTTTGTGTAGCCCTAAAAATTATATCGAAAATGGCTCTAACAATTTTGATTAAAAAAATCTTTGCACTACTATAGGTATAGCGTTTTTGGCCCTACTTTATTTTACATATTTTGTTATTAACGCGTATGTTAGATACAACATCTTTTTTTTGAAACGGCTCTACGGATTTCGGTCAAAATATTTGTATAAGAGATCCTTCGGATTATAAACAATATTGCATCTTTACCAACATTTTCGGAAAAAAATCTTTTTGATTGAAAATTCAATACTTCGAAAGCGGGTGGACTGCTTTTTTTCTGATATTATGTTGTTAAATTTATATTATTAAACACTCACTAAACATTTATATATGCCAATTTTTTTTGAAAAAAATTAATAAATGATGTTTGTATATAAAAAAAAAAAATTTTTAAATCCAAAAAAATCATTTTTCATTTAGAAAAATCAAAATTACGAATACTACCCATTCGAAATTTTGAGTTAAACCCCACAGGTTTAAGATTTTGTTTTAAGCCCTAAGCATAAAATATTCAATTTTCGATTGTAAAATCTCAGCTTAAAATTCTGAATATTTTTTATTTAGATCTGAAAAAATTAGTGCATTTTGTGAGGAACTTTTGCATTTGTGAGGAACACCCTGCAGATTAAATATTTTTTCCAATTACCAGAAGTGCAATTTAAAATTCAATTTCGATTTTACATAAAGTATCTGTGACTGGACGCATTTTGAAAATCCATGAAATGAGTAATGTTGTTTGTTTTTGCTTCACAAAACATGTGGTAAAACGTTTTTCATATTTCTACTCATATTACCAATCTTAATTAAATAGATTGAGCTATTGAGTGTGTGTGATCTAACTTTTGATTTTTTCCCATAGGTTGCAAACATCTCAATCAAGTGCCTGGTATACAACATATTCATTCAATACTCATTCGGAAACAATTACCTCAAGTGCTGCATGCATGTACTTCTTCTTTCATTTAAAATAAAGTATTCATCTGCTGCAGAATTTCATGCAAAATTTTTCATTTTGTCTGCTTTATGCACATCGCACTCTCAGTACAACAATAGTCCCTCCCAAGCTAACATTCGCAGTAGCCTTTTCCTTCAACCCCCAATTTCGATATTTTTTCATTTTTCGGTAAACCTATATGTATGTATATGACATTTAAAACTTTTCAATTTACTGGAGCTTTTTGTCAGATTGATTTTTCGGAGAGGAAAACAAATCAACTCACAGACACACTTCAATATGGCATAACCATAAAGGACATTGGACATTGAGCATTGTCCGGGGTGTTGGACATCCTACGACAATTCAACCAACTGTGATCCCTTCGCAGAGTCGGATCGTCTATGAGGACATGTGACATATAATGTGGGCCTTTCATGTTCGAGAAACAAATTTTTGTTTTGTTTTTCATTGGCACATCGAGTTTCTAAAATTTTAAAATCTAAACCTTAAATTAGATGGTGCAAATATGAAATAAAATATGCCCTACTTGTGGTCACGTTCAAAAGACAAGACACTAAATATGTAATTAACTGCATTCTTTGAAAGCAGACTTGACTAAGAAAACTAGTTAAAAGCACATGTCATCTATGTATGCCAAACGTCAGACTTGAAAATTTACTTCAAACATGGGCCTTAAGTTGATCGTGCAAAATAGTAACTTCAATATTTGTTTGTATTTATAATAAAAATACTTTTCTTGTTAAATTGTACAAAATTTCAATCCATTCTGTATTTATGTCAAAGATTTATTCACAATAATCGACATTTGAAAAAAAAAACTAATCACTACGCAAACAGTTTATATAAAGTTGAACTGTTTATGTATAACAGCATCTGATAATTCTGACATAAATTCACTTGACTTGAAATGATGGGATATATTTCTTGACTAACCAATAAAAGTTCCCTTAATTACAAGGACATTTTTTGGCAGCTAGATAATTATAGACAAGAAACTTTGCCTTACATTCAAGTCGACTAATAATTATCAGCCATGTTGAATAACTTTATATTGCTGTAACCAATGCAAAGGTTATGTTGAGTTATTCAAAGAAACTATCGAATAACTATAGCCGCCGATAGATATATATCTAAAAATCTGACCGCTAATTTCATTTGATATGAGTTTCGATTTAATGTTTGACAGCTTTCAGATAAGCCACCCGAAGCGTTCACAAATATATTGGCATAGCATTATGTCCGAGATAACTTATCTAATAACTGTGTGAATATGCCCAATTGACTTAAGCGTTGACACATAAGTTGACTCGAATTTGGAAATCAACGCATTGACCCTCCACGTCCATATTATGTATAGTTAAATTTGGACCAAAATGAAATGGATATCACTTATCTAAGCTCTGATGACCTCACCAGTCACCAAAGTCCTTTTCGAAGATGGACAAAACAATAACACCGCCATTCACCGCCCAAAATTCGGACACCAAATAGTAATGGCTCATTTCCTCATAAATTAGCAAGCAGTAACATAGTGACATAAGTGACAGCAACGTTCAAGTTAAGAAAAATAAACCTTTGCACATTTCATTGTTCTACATCCTAGCATTTATCCCACACTCAAACTTTCTACACCTCAGCTAATTGACATGTGATGGAAATTGCTTATTCCACTTTATAATTATTTAGGTTATTATGTCGGATTTACACGACTGCCAAATTGGCAACGGATTTACACGACTGGATTTATACGACTGTCAATTGTCAAAATCTTGGCATTATTTTTTCGTCATGTAAATGGTCGAAAATATGGCAGTATATTTGTCATTAAAAAACTGCCAGCCAGAATGTTCGTTAAGTTTTAGCAAGATACTGACATCGTTTAAATTCACTACTGACAACAATTTTCAAATAATGACAAATTGTAATAAAGAATGAACTTGCTCATTTTTTACTGCCAGTTGGAAGTATTTACAACGCATGTCGTTAAATCAATTAATGACAGCAGTTTTTTTTAGCAGTAAATACGGCGAACTTGGCTGTCGTGTAAGTCCGGCATTAATGTAACTTGTTGGTTTTCGCCTAAAATCTGTCATGTCGACGTGTCTGTAATGCTTGTTAAAGTAATGCCGGATTTACACGAGAGACAAATTGTCTTTAATTCATGCCATTAAACTGGCAAAATAATGGTAAAACCAAATCAATAATGATAAGCATTTACACGGGGCAAAATTATGACTGTTTGATTGATAATGGCAATCTGCCATTAAAGAATGATCAAGTTTATTCTTCCTCGCGGTGTGCCATAATTTTCAAAATGGTATCATTGTGCATTTACATGACGCCATTATAACGGCAATATTTAATGCCAGTCTTCCCTGCATTTTTTAATGACGAAAATAATGACAAATTTTAAAACCATTTACACGATTTTGTCAGTAATGTCAGAAATAATGGCAATTTGTAAATGTCAAAGCAAAACGTCAAAAAAAATTTCGTCAAATCGTTGACCGGGGCGATTTTTTTCATTCCCCTTACTTTTTACCCTTCTCGCCATCAAACTCCCAGTTGCCAGCAACTCAGTTTTCTTGTGTGAAAGCAGTCTAAGTTTCTAACGCTAACGCGCTATTATAAATCAGCCTTAATTCATTGTGGATGCATTCACATTGGTCTCTAGTGAACTTTGTATAAGTTGATGGCATCCAATATAATATCGCAATTTCGCTGTTCACTTCTGAATCAAACAATGCGCCTGTCGCTAAAAATTATTTGTTTCGACACACAAATTGACGGGCTTGTCGCTTAACTTGCCACAGCGATTTGTAGTGGCTGAATAAAAACCACAGATGCAGTCAAAACAATATGGCCGCCACGGACTGTTGACGTAGGTCAACCATATCCCTATTATTAAATATGCGAGTTGCGGTTTCGGCAAGTCACAAGCGTATGCTAAAAAACAAGTTCGATTTGTCTTCCTCAACGAGAAAAATTATTAACTTTTCCGTTAACGTTGGGTGAACGCCTTTGAATGTGGTCATGTGGTGTGAACGTCAAAGTTTTGAGTGTCAACGCAACGATTTGATAGCGAACAATAAAAATCAGGTTGCCTTGCCACATTTAGCACTCCAATGTATTTTAGAATAACATTGACCGACTTGCGCCAAAGCTTTAAGCATTGACATGGTACTGAACATTCACGCTTTGGTTGCAAAATTGAGATTGTCAGAGTGTCAATGCAATGACCGAATACGTTGACCGTAGCCTAAATATTTTTTTTAACAAGAAAATCATTTTCCGACAGTTTTGTAAGCATTCAGCAAGTCCTTAAAATTGTTTTTCATAACCTGGAGTTGAAGTTGCATCGTGAAGGTATCAAAAGTAAGGTCTTATAATATTTTGCACACCGTGGCGCGCGCAGCAATTTGGGGATGGAAAACTGATATCCAAATGCTTGGCGGGTTTTCTCATAAAATACAAAGAATTCGCCGCGTTCCATTGGGTGCTACGAAATACTTTTTAGTGCCTCTTAGTAAATGTTGAATGGAACGTATTCATTTTACCAGATGTCAAATCTAGCCTCAATATGAATTGTCAATTTTGTTGTTTGAATTTGGTTTGGATGTTTTGCTTGGTTAATAATAACAAAATAGAATGGTATTATTTTAGGCAAAAATACTTTTTTTTCCACTAAATCTGATATTTTTTAGGAAAAGCTTTAATAGCAGTAGATAAAAAGCGGAACCAGGAATATCAGAAAACCAGAAACAAGGACCATTTTTGGGAATTGTTTTTAAAACAACAACAATTTATATGCAAATTCTTTTTACTGATGGTGTCGCCGTCTGTCGGGGAAAAGGTTAATAACTATTGTGATGAACTAGTGTAAAGCCCTGACCGTCGATCTTTGAAAAACTTGATGATCATAATTTGTTAACAAATATTTGTTTAAATAAATGTTTGATCTATGTATAACTTAGATGCACCGAAAGACCACAAAATTTGATTTAGGGTAACCTACGTTTTTGAATGTTCAAAAAAAAAATTATTTTCAAAATAACGAACACCCTATAACACTAAGTCCGGTCGTGTGACCACTTCGAAATACATTAAGGATATTTAAATTGCAAATTTTAACAGCATTTCAGACAACAAGGTTTGGTAAGAAGTTGGCAAAAGTTTTCTTGAAATCAATTGGATTAGCACGTGATGCTATTTAGCGACAAGAAAGACTGACAACGGCGAGTGCTGACACAAGTTCGTTATATTATGTCTCTGATGAGATGTTAATCTACAAAAACCGAGAACGACACAACCAAAAGAGGATGACGGACAATGATTTGATGTTATGTGATCAGACAATGTGTTGACAGTGTCCTTTTTCCATTTACATATTTAAAGCAATCACAAAATTGAAATGAATACGCAAAATTGAATAATGTTGTTCGAGGAATGAGTGTTTGTTTTTCTTTCGCCTCTAAGTTTACAAATAGTCCTGATGAATCCTGTCATCACAGTTGCTACTTAAATCATTGATAAGTGCGCAATTGTCGATGTAAATTGTGGTGATTTTTTTGTTGTTGTTGTCCTAGTTATTTGTTTGACCCAAACCCGGTATAAAAATAAAAGAGGCAATGTCATATGTTGTGTGTATATATGTATAGGCAAGGACATCGGTAATCCATTCGATTCAATTACCTATTCATTCAGACAGGTGGACAGGTATGCAGTGGGCCTGGGCATGGACTTGTTTCAAACCATACATCGTTTTGAGTTGTTCACCGTTATGTAAACAGATTTGCACCGTAATTCGAGAATCAATCATTTTCACTATAGAATGTCCTTTCCAAGCAACTACAGTAAATCTATGGATTAAATAACATTCCTTGTTTGTGTTTATAGGTATCTCATTATTGTTGTCCTTTCGCACAAGTGTTTTTATCCAAAGATTATGTGTGAATCTAACAAGTGGTTTGTTTTGGTATAATTAGATAAATCCTTCTATCATTGACAGTTATATGTGTCAAAGGGATAAAAGAAAAGTCAAAATGTCCTCAAGCAAAGGCAAGTACTTTTGTATTTATAAGTGCAAATCTTTACTGTTTCAGCACAAATAAGAAAGGATAAAAATTGTATGAGAGGATTTGTTTAAGTGTCAAACAAAAGGGGACGTATAAATGGCCTTTTCTGCACAAACGATACATAGCTACATATATTAAATTCATGTTCATGAAAAGTGCTCATAGAGAATAATAAATTATGTATGTAGGTAGATGAAAGAAATCTTATGTTTTATGTTTGTTTTATTGTTGAAAGAGATCATAGAATGCACAGCTGTTGTTTTGTCAAGGAAATCATAAAAGCTTAGTTAAGTGATGAAGACAAAAGTGATAAGACATATACAGATACCTATTTAAACTGTTGTATTAGAGTTTAAGCTAAAAAATAATAATATTTTAAAAATAATTTATCTTTATATATAAAAAAATGTTGTCAAAAACGTATGACGCTAATGATCTCAGTTGGCATTTGACCATTTTCAATATAATTTTTTTTATTAAAGATATGGTCGAGGAGAAGGTTTTAAGCTACGTGCTATGTGCTTATGTGTATTGGTTTTCGAGTTATGGCTGTTTTTGTGAGCTATTCAAATTTAAAAATGCTTATTAAAATTATTAAATCTCATGAACTACTCGTACACATAAGCATAAACAATAAACATAAACAAATATATAGGGATATCCATTTTGCGGTTTAAAAGTAAACATAAATAAAACACATATAAAATATTTTTTTTCATGATATTTCTGTTTTAATAAGAAGGTGTTTTTTTTTATAATACAATTCTATATACTACTGAAATTACTCAGCCAAGTAGAAGACTTAGCATTATATTTAATTGGACTTGTTGAATTATTGATTCAAAATAGCTTTTAACGGCCTTTAGTCCACAAAATTTGCGTTTCATCCCGGCAATCTCACTTGGATTCATCAGTTGGTTAGTGAGCGCCCTACCAATACGCAATTTGTGTTAAGTTCAGTTCAACTTACTTGCATTTTTTTGACAAAAAAGCAATGTGAACTATATCCAACAAAATGCAAGTAAGTTGAACTGAACTTAACAAAAATTGCGTATTGGTAGGGCGCTCACTAACCAACTGATGAGTCCTAGTGAGATTGCCGGGATGAAACGCAAATTTTGTGGACTAAAGGCCGTTAAAAGCTATATTTCTGTTTTATTATAAAATTTGAAAGTTGACATTATGACATTATGTGTGAAACACTACATCATTTAAATGACCACGACGCGAAGTGTTGCAAGCATCGATTCTTTTGAGGTAATTTTTTACCACTTTTTGACACATATTGGGCGGTATCTTCTCGGCCAAAACTTGACGAATGTTGGTTTTCAAGTGCTCAAGAGTTAAAAGTTTATCTGCATAAACACGGTCTTTCGCGTAGCCCCACAACAAAAAGTACAGGGGTGTCAAATCGCATGATCTTGGTGGTCAGTTGATATCGCCACGACGAGAAATTACGCGGCCAGGAAATGTCTCTTGCAATAAAGCCATATTCGCTCGAGTTGTGTGGCATGTGGCACCGTCTTGTTGAAACCACATATTCTCCAAGTCGTATTCTTCAATAGCAGGCAAAAAAAAAGTCGGTTATCATATGACCATAACGCTCCAAATTGGGGGTGACAGTCGTTCCATCGTCGTTTTCGAAGAAGTAAGGTCCAATCACACCTCCGGACCAAAGAGCGCCCCAAACAGTGACTTTTTGTGGATGTAATGACCTCCCTTCAATTACTTGAGGATTCTCAGAACTCCAAATACGACAATTTTGTTTATTAACATACCCACCGAGTGAGAAATGTGCTTCGTCGCTGAAGAAAATTTTGTTCGAAAAATCGACGTCCACCGCCTGTTGTTGAAGCACCCATTCGACGTATCTACGACGTTGTGAATGGTCAGCTGGCTTCAGTTGTTGTGTGAGCTGGACTTTATATTGATGTGGGTGTAGATCAAAATGCAAAATACGCCATAATGTGCAGTAAGACAGTCCTAATTCCTGAGAACGACGAGGAATCGACACATTCGGGTCTTCGGCAACACTTTCACTTACAGCAGCGATATTTTCAGTGGTACGAGCGAAACGATGATGCACAGGCCTTACAATATCTGTAACCAATCCAGTCTCTTCAAATTTCTTCACAATTTTGCCAATTGCTTACATAGTTGGACGATTATGTAAACCATCATCTCCTCTTAAAGCACGATATGTGGCTGTGGCAGAATCGCCATTTTTGTAGTAGGTTTTAACAATTTGTATGCGTTGTGCTAAGATAAGCGATCTACTTTCGTAAATGTCAGACTTTCAACTGAAAAAAAATTAGTTTAACAACTTAGCTTGACAAATGTCGAATTCCAGCCCTATACTTTTTAAACCGCAAAATGGATTTTATATAAAAAAATGTTGCCAAAAACTTATAATTCCTGATTTCGCTTTTGTAAGTTCAGCCGTTGTATTTCTTTGACATAAACTACTTTGCGTTTGTCCAATACACATCGTTTGACAAGTGAAAATTCGTTTTGGTGTTGCGTAAGAAACTAAAATGATTTCTAAATAATACGTTTACACTGATTCCGATCAGTGATAATCAAACGCCAGAGGCACGTGCAGAGGAAATAAATGCAGACGTGTCCATATTGGACTGCTTCAAACTGTACCAGAAATTCGACAAAAAATTATTAGAAGAAAAGTGGTAAATGTAGACTTCAATCACGCTCCTTTGGAATACGATTCCACAATCGCATTTACTTGTTCGATGCTCCCGGTCATTTAGTTGATTCTAGCAACAATTCGGCTAAGATTTCTTTCGTTGCCTGTTTCATCGTATGGCATCGTTATCTTGAAATCTACTGCTGCCGATGAACTTAATGGATGCTTGAAATCGTCATCTTTGTGCTGAATTCTACAGGCAATGGCCAAATTTCTGGTTATGTCTCGACTGGATTGATATCATTCCCACCAATTTTTTGCGAGTTAACAACGTCGAAGGAAAAACTCATCACCAAAGTAAAGTTATGTAAATCTCGATTGGATTTGTGAACTGGCAATACTAGCAGCGAAGAAAAGGAACGTCGTCGATAGCTTGGCAAACGGTCTTTGTTTTTTGGTTTTGCACCGGAAAACAAATCGAAAAATATTGTTTATCATATCGACAACGTTGTGGCTGAACTTTTTAAAAGTTTAGTGTGACGATTTCTCAAGTCAACAACAAACTGCTAAAGGACCCACACTACTTCTCAGTTGAGCAATATCCATAGGTACATCTAAACAAAATCACAGTTTCTATAAAAATGTCAATTGCGTCGCTAAATCCGGATGTTATGTTTTTGCCCGATTTCCCTACCGCTGCTAACTTAAAATCAACAAAAACGGTATATCTTTCTCCTAAACTTTGTTTAAAGTGTCTCAGCCATCTCAGCAACATGCGTTTTCAGCTTTCGATAAGGTCAATTTTTAGTTCCCGTGGGTAGGTGTAAAACCTTCAAAAGGCTCTATGAGGACCGAAACACGCGCGCATAGGAGTGTGAGATTCTTACTGCACTAAAAACACCACCTAATCCCGATTGCAACTAAGTTGAAACTTATCTAGCAATTTATTTTTAACGAATTTAATTAACGTGTTGCAGGTAACTATCCGGTTATAGTTCCTGTCATACCACGATTTTAAAGCGGATTCTTGTTTAGTTTACCAGATCGGAAGGCTTAGTACTTCGCTTTAATAGCCGTTTACTATGATTTCGGGAAAATATTTATATTTCATCGCGAACCGTGGGAATCTCGAGATCTCTGTGGATATCTTCGTTTCTAATATACCAAGGTGCGTTTACAAACGATCTTAGCAGTTTATTTTCAAATGTTTGTATTCAAGGTATTTAAATTAGACCCCAGAGTTGAATACCGTAAGTCCAGACAGGCTTAAGCACCTGCCTGTACAAAATTAGCTTGTTTTCGATACTGAGCTCAGAGTGTTTCCCGAGCAACCAGTGCATATCTCTGAGTTTATTATTTAACTCTTCGCATTTCTTTTTAACATGCGTTTTCCATTTTAATTTCGCGTCTAGTCATTCCGAAATATTTTGCTTCGTTAGCAAATGGAACTTGAACCGTACTAACAAATACCTGTAATCATTAATTTTTTTATACGTAAAATCTACATGGACTGATTTTACTTCGTTGAGCGATATCCGCCATGTTTTTGTCCAATCATTGACATTATTCAGAGCTTTATATTGCAGTGTCGTTAGCAAACGTGGCTACGATAGTGTCTTCTGTTTGAGGTATATCACGTATAAATAATAGGTACAATATTGGACCTAAAACACTTCCCAGTGGTACCCCAGCCACTATTTCTTTGAGATCCAAGTAAACGTTTCCATGTCTTACTCTAAAAATTCTATTTTCCAGAATTGTTTTTTTACAAGCGTATAAAATGCTTCAGGCAAAATTTGTTTTAATTTAAAATGTAGGCATTCGTGCCACACCTTATCAAAAGCTTGCGACACGTCTAGGAAGACCGCCGAACGAATTTTCTTATCTTCAAGAGTTTGCACTTGGTCAATTGTCGAAAGCTTGCTTCTAAATCCGAACTGATGTTCAGGTATTAGGCACTTTTCTTCTATTATTGGCTGCAGGCGTAGAAGTAATATTATTTCAAAGACTTTAGATATTTCCGGCAAAAGCGAATTAGGTCTATAAGAGAGGTCAACGACGCTGTTCAAATAGTGGATCCCAGATTCCCAGTCCAGAACTACTTTAATCGAGTTTTTTTGTAAATTGGGATCAAAATCGCACCTTAAAAATGTCCTATTTCAAAAAAACAATCAAACTCGAAAACTTGTTTGGAAAAGGGTTTCGAATGGAGGGTATAGTTTACAAAATAAAAAAAAAAAACAGTTATAATTGAGATATCAACACAATTCTAAAACCAAGTACACTAATTAAAATAATTTTTAGCTTTCTTAATTCCAAATCGTTCTTTGTCCAAATAGAAAACAGCAAGAGCAGGAGTTGCCCAAGGATCTAAGCTAGGATCAGCCCCAACCAAACAATTCTATGAATTTGCTCTATGCATACGACTCGCTAACATATGCCAAATCTATGTATCCAGTTATTGCAGCCCGAAGAGTAGAAGAACATGTGAGATAACTGTGGGAATTCTAAACAAAATCAAAGTCAACTCAGCCAAATCCTAGCTGGTTTGCTTCAGAAGACCAGCGGGGCATCGGAACACGCCGTCAGCCACAAGTTGCCGAAGTATTATAATCAATCTACCCGACGGGTCACAACTAAGATCCAAGCCAACTGTGAAATATCTGGGTATCATTTTGGAAGAGAGGTTTCGTTTCAACCCGCACGTGACAGCTACCCTAAAAAAGGCAAATTTCGCTTTTCGCCAAATCCACCCCCTAATGCGGAAAAGGAATGGACTCAGCCAGCCCAGAAGACGAAACTGCTTATCTATAAGCAACTTCTCAGGCCCATTATCACATATTGTTTTCCTGCATTACTGTATCCAAAACCAGCATGAGAAGGCTTAGAATGTTTGAGGGGAAATCCTCCGGATCTGCACGGGACTCCACTTTGACCTGCGAGACAAAAGCACTTCAGCAACAAACGACTTTTCGAGGCGTCCGGAATAACACCCCTCGACATGTACATGTACGACATGTACTCATTATTTCAATCAAAATTAATTCCTGTTAATTTTCAGCTCACATCCCAGGACTCTTATATAAACTATTACGAATTTTGCCAGAAGCTCTCCTGTCGTAAACACATTTTCAATTTCTTGGCAAAAATCACAGACTCGATAAAATTAAAATCAAATAAAAACTTTCTTATATTCATTGGAGCTTGTAATATAAATTATAATAAAATTAAGTTCGCAGTTTTAAGGACGCCTAATGGTCCCTGCTATTGGAATGAAATTCAAAGTTATTTTCGTCCTTTGCTTTAGTTTGTTTTAATTGAAATTTGAAACTCCTTAACGAAGAATGGTATTCTTTTTGCTTGTTTTTATTCTCAGCAGTACCTAGTTGCTATAATTATATGCGCAACTTTTACTTGCTTTGCACTGTATGCGCTAAGTCCAAGGACTTTGAGGAGTGCATTTTATTTTAGCCTTTATACTAAGACTACACTTCATTTTGAATTTAATTTGATGATTTTTTTTTTGTACAAACATTTATGTGAGGATGAGGATTTTTTTGTTCACTTTTGGTTTGAAGTTAAGTGTAAGTTTCGAGGGGATTGCCGCCGACGTATCTAGAAAATTTTATGAATGCGATAGTTACGGAAAAAAATATCCTTTTAGAAACCCAACTAGACCAAATTGGAAAGCATACACTAGTAAAATGAAGACGGCCTTTGAAAGGCACTGCCCCATATCTCGCAAAGTTAAGCCTATACAAACCAAACTTGGCGGAGCTGTGAGCTTAAGAAACGAAGAGCCAGGGGTCAGAAAACTTTTCAATAAGGTCAAACAGAGCAACCTTTAGAGAAACACTGGAATTACTACAGAGCCGAACTGCCGAACTCAACTGGTATACCAATGAGTTAAGAAAACCCAAAAAAAAGTATTATTGGGCTAAGCACTGTGAATACATTGAGAACACAAGTGAGGTAACGAGACTACGTGATGTCCTGGCGGCAAACGCCACGATGGTGCTGGGATATATTAAACAGCTCGAAGGAGAACACATTTTCCCCGCTGTTTGGATCCTGATGAATCAGGGTTATACACAATCAGACTCTTTAGGTTCTATTCAGCCCAGTACCAAAGTTGGATAATATTATCACAGAGCAGAAGATTATGTGATGGGCAATAAACTCGTTCAAACCCTATAAATTAGCTGGACCAGACAAGTTTCTTCCAGCATTTCTACAACATGCTCTACAGATAATAAAACCATGGTTTTGGGTCATCTTCAAAAGCTGTTTTGAACTTAGATACGTCCCCATCAGCTGGAAGAAAGTGAAAGTGGTTTTTAATCCAAAAGCTGGAAAACAGACACACTGTTGGCAGCACAAGGTATAGACCGATAAGTTTTTCCTCCTTCCTTCTTAAGACACTGGAGAAAATCATTGATCTATATGTTAGAGACCTTCTCGGTCCACACAACTTGTAAAACTTGAACGAAGTAGTTTTAATAAAAATGTTTTGAGCGCAAATAATACTCCCTAGCAGCATTTCTGGAGATCTTAATGGCGTTTAACAACATAAATTAAATTAAATCTGCTTTGGAGAAAGTTGGAGCTGAACCAGAAATTGTGGACTGGATATATTCCATGCTCAATAGTAGGATCATAAACTCACAATTTGGGGACACTATATTGTCGAGAACACAGTTAAAAGGAGGCACACCACAAGGAGGAGAAATATCACCTCTTCTATGGCTCCTAGTACGAGTAGTAAACAATATTCTTACAAGATTTAAAAATGTAGGAATTAAGACAGTGGCTTATGCAGACGACATAGCAATTTCGATATCGGGTAAGTATCATACCACCATCAAGGATATAATGGAATCTGCGCTTAAGGAACTATGGTCTTGGGCAGAGTAAAACGGCCTCGGAGTTAACCCCGCTAAAACTGAACTAGTTATGTTTACAAGGAAAAGAAAACTAAAACACTTTACTCCACCTAAGCTCAATGCGATCCCTCTGAAACTTTCCAAAGAAGCCAAATATCTAGGTATAATCCTTTTTTTTAAGTTCAAAATGACTAACTGTATAGAAATAATGGGGGCATGGAGATCTATTTCACAAGCAGGGCTGGAAACCATTTTAAATCTTCCAGTCCTGGACAATTACATAAAGTCCACAGCAGGTAAGTGTGAAATTCGAATTAAAGAAATGGGCTCTTGGAAGCACGGTACCAAAGTTCATGGATCTATCTGGCAAAGGCATGATAATATGGCCGAACTTAATGTGACCACTGACTACCTACCACCGAAAATAGACTTTAAAGTGACTTACCAGACAGAATTTGACTATGAACTTTTTGGGCAAATTCGTTTTCTTTGTAGAACTTCTGAAAACTCATCAAGATCGTTAATTTAAGAAAAGAACTCATTAAGCTACTCCACACCATTTTATAATAAAATGCAGAAATATGTTGACCGATGGTGTTTCAGCCATTAATTATTTTCTCGTTTTCCTATTTTTTTTCAAGTAAAGAACTGAACGCTGCTAGGAATCCGTTCAATTCGAAATTTTTTCGACGTATGTATGCCGAACGGCTCCCGGAAATTACGCCAGAATTTTTTTTGGAAAAAACGCCAAAAAATTTCTCATACTAAATTCTGGCCTTTTTTCATAGGTAAAAAAGCCAAAGTTTTCTGTTGATCTTTAATAAATTTCTGGCCTTTTTTGCAAAATAAATTCTGGCCTTTTTCATTTCCTAAATGGAAAAAACTCAAGAAAAAAAATTCGGAAAAAAAGCCAGACAAAAATCGGGCTTGTCTAAAGTGTTTTTGCAATTAGGTTCACGGCCGGCGTACAAAAATCTCGGCGCGTAAGGGGGGCATACAACCCCCTGTTTTTTACAATTTATTGTTTACATTTGAAAATTGTCTGGCCTAATTTTCCTTTTTGATTTCAGGTTCTTTTTCCACAACTATATCTGGCATAATTTCCAAAATTTCTGGCTTATTTTCCAAATAAAACTCTGCTCTTTTTTTCAATTTTGAGCCAAAAAATATTCTGGCGTTTTTTCCAAAAAAAAAAAATTTGTCGCAATTTCCTCTGGCGTAATTTCCGGGAGCCATGCCGAACTTCCCGATTGATTGATTTGACAAACTTGATACTCGCATACTTGTACAGTTTATGTTAGGACGTTTCATAAAAAAAGTTCAAAAACTTATATACGTCAGCGAGGTCTGCCCGATTTAATAAATCTTATATAATTTTCAAATCTCTCTGATTTTCATCGTTTGATCAACTGAGAACAAAGGGAAATAATTCGAACATTTAAAAAACATGTTTCGCAAAAGCTGTGGAGAAGTATGGCCTTAGTGACTTACAACTTTCAACCATTCCTGCACCCGTACTTTAATCAATGGAATAGGCGTGAGTTGGTTAAGGTACTCGTAGGAAGCGTTTTTATTCCAATCAATAGATACTCTCCACTTAAGTCTACAGGCCATTACATTTGTCCTTAGAACTCCGGCTTATGAATTTTACATTTTCAACTTGGGAAGTCTTGGGTATTTAACACTTGATGAGTCTTAATTTATAATTTTGCAAAATTAACAACTAGTCACTAGGTTGTTTTTATTTAATATTGAAACATGATAATAATACAGTATTGGTGCCAAATATGGAAATCACAATACTCGATCCGCTATGCGTCTTTCTCTTTCGTTTTCCATAATCGCCATAATTAAATAATAATAATAAGAACTAATTTTATGACCTTTGCCTGAAACTTGTCACAGTTTTTGCAACTTGTCAAAGATATTTACAGACATTAATTCTGACGAACATAATTTCCATTAACAAGAACATGTGACTTTCATAATTTACTTTACTTTATTCTTAGCATCATATTTCGTAATTATTGCTATTCTCCACCAACCCAAATCATTTACCAAAAGTTCACCTTTTCATCTTATTAGCAGACCATAATTCTCATTTTGGCACGTCATAAGCTCACTTTTGAAAATAAAATGCAACGTACTTCAAAATGGATTTTAATTAGGGCAAAAACTTGGTTGATGAAAAAATGACAAAAGAAAAATTATTTGATAAATGATTTAAGGATGTACAACATTTTAGTATTAAGATATTGGTCCTTGCAGGACGACATAATATCAGATCCTTAAAGATATGTGATTATTATTAATAAATTTAACTCTATTCATTTCAACTATGTCAACACTAAACTCTCTAGAAGAAATCCTCGCACAATTTGAATCAGTGGGATGGAGAATCGTTATTTAATGGCAAACTCTGACACCTGTCAATTAATTCTTCCACAACTTAAAACCACTGAAATGGTTTCCCACATATCCGTCAAAAGATATCGATTTGTTATTAGTTTGGTGAAAAGAAAACTTTAACAGATACCATAAACTAAGCGAGGATGAATTCGCCATTGGCGTAGCAACATGTCTCAAACTAATATTATTTCGATTTAGAGGAAGAAGACAGTCATATTACAGGGTCGGATTAATGTAATAACAAAAAACTGTGTTAGACCAGGCGCAGTTTCAGGTTTTAGAAGATTTATGCAACTACTACAAAGTTTTCACTTCTAATCAAAATCTATTTTAGCTGCATAATTAATTTAGCATCCCTGTTTCAATATTAAGATCAAAAAGGTACAACTGCAATTACAACTGCACTTTCAATTCTCAAAGAAGATTGTTTGATTAGTGAATTCACTAGCATGATTCTCGGCCAATAGATGTCAGTAGTGTATATACAATTCTTATTAAAAGCTCTGTTGTTATTTACAATTAAAATTTTTGTATTCTGCAAGCATAAAAAGGGGTCCTGGTCAATTGTTCGTTAAAGTTTTAAATTTTGAATACAAAAGTGTATTATTCTAAAATGTTCCGTAATAAATTGAATTTTTTTTTGTCGCCCATGAGCAGTGTTCACGGTCGTTTGCTGGAGCGGGTGGAGGGTTGGATTGATTGAGGAAATTGTTGATGCCAGCAGCATGTACATTTAACAACAAATCAAAGGTCGAATGGAAGAATTTGAACTCAAATTAGTTATGTTGCACTATTGCCACAGAAAAGTATATATTGAGCGAAGTATCACTTATTAAGAATAATTGTTAGAATTATTAGTTGAAGGGAGTGTTTTGATGACGAAATATGAGATTTTGTCTGGTCTTGAGAATTTTTACTTGCTATAGGAAAAGTTTTGTATTTGAAAAAAAAATCGAATTTGAGATTTAAATCAAACATAACATTACGATGATATAGAACACTAAAAACGTGGGTCCCACAATTCCATCTGTCTGGTTGTCTGTCTGACTGTAGAACGATTACAGCCTAAGCTGCTTAACTTGGTAGTTAAGCCTTTTAGGTCATTATCTAAAATAGAATTTTGAACCGTTTTTATGCCCCAAAAATAACAGTACTTGCGATGCTAATTTTTCAACCATGTTAATTATCTCGAAAACGGTAAACATTTTTTTGTTTAGATATTTTTTTATTAACGGTACCTGCCATACAGGCATTTTTTTTATTTTAGACTTTCTCATAAGCGGCTCTACGGATTTCGATAAATGTTTTTATGTAATACTGCATACCAAAATTTTCGAAAAATATTTTTTTGGAATTTCAATATATTTCAAAACGGGGGATGAATTTTTTGGTAATTTTGTTTTTAAATTTATATCATTAAATATTTAAAATTTCCACACCAATTCTTTTGGAAAAAAAATTAAATAAATGTTGTATATAAAAAAATATATAAAAAACGACTTTAAAAATATATTTAGCCCGTTAGAGGCCCGTGGCGCCAAAGCTGAATGAGGCCCCCAGTTTTTTTCCACACTATCAGAGTTGGTCGACTCCGCCTTGCGACCAACGGTTTGCCAACACAGAAAACTATGTTATACAACCGGCTCATCATTTAATGCAGCGTTAGATGTTGGTAGGCAAATTCTATTACAAATAGCACTTACACAAGTGCAAAATGTTAAAAATATTTTTTAATTTAATTTTACTAATATTGAAATCAAAACTGTTTTAATTTAAATTTAAAAGTCTTCCTATACGTGTCAAGGGGTTGCCTGGCTACCAGACAAATAGATCCAAGCCGCTCAAAACGTCTGCTCTCTTTGAGTAGGAAACATCTTGGCTCCGTAATAGGTGTCATAACTGGACACTGCTTAATTGACAGACACGTCAAAAGACTTGGCGTATTCTCCAATGACTTTTGCAGAAGTTGTTAGGACGAGGAGGAAGAGGAGACTATCTTCTTTGCTCATGTCCTGCTCTTTCCCAAGGACGTAGATTACACCTGGGAGAATATTTCTTCGATGACCCCGGGGATCTAAGACACATAGATTTTCTCCAGCTGAACCGCTTTATTAGAGGCTCCAATTGGTTCATGTGGTATCACAATGGACATATCTAAGGTATAAGTGTGTCAGTGATTTTCCTTACGGCCACTTCAACCTAACCTAATGGGTCATGCATCCCATAATTGGTCCCTATGTATTGAAGAAGCTTAAGAAGGAGTGTAAGAAGTTAATGTAATTTTACAAACTTTTTATTCACTTCACATTTGTATTTATAACGGCCATTTTGTTCACGTCGGGTTAACATTAACACTGGGGTTATTGCTCATCGAGTAGGATCTAATGAGTCAAAACACGATACTTTGATCTTGTATTGTTTAGAAGTTCGTATGATCACCTTCTGTCACCTTCATCAGACCAGCTTCATGATACCACAGTATTGAATAGTTTAAAATTATCTGGTAAAATGCATATCTTGTAAAACTGTTTTGACTTATATAGAATAAATAGGTTTGCTTACAATAAAATCATATTGCGGTAAGAAAGAAAAAGAAATGTTTGTATCCAGGATTAGTCCTAGTTCTTTCTTCATTGTTACATGCTCTAAATTTTAAACTTTAATAGGGAAGAATGGATACCTAGAAAAGTGAGTTTACCTAATAAAATTAGGTGATTTACTCTATCGAATGCCTTTGATAAATCAGTGAAAACAACATTTTGTAACCCTTTTTCCATATTTGTAATGATATTGTTGCTTATTAAGGCTAAGTTTGTTGCCGTTGGTTTTCGGCTACAAATCCATGTTGATAGATTTAAATATGGTTTTGAAGTGATTAAGCTAACCTATTGCAGACTAATTTTTCAAAAACTTTCGGAATACAAGAAATTTTACAAATGAGTCTGTAATTAGTTGTATCTTGTTTTGAGCCCGTTTTAAAAATTGTAGATAGAAAAGAAACCTTCCAACAATCCAAAAATTGCTCTTTGGCTAATGAAAGATAAAAAATCCACGAAAGTGGCTGGGCACTTTTGCATCAGGCGCTTCACTTTTATTAACATCCAGTTTAGTTAAAGAACGATATTGTCAACTTTACTTTTATAAGGTATACCCTGGATGCGGGAGTGTCTAATGAGTAAATTGATTGAAAATAGTCAGCGAATAAATTACAAATTGTAGGAACATCACTAGTAATTGTAATTGTAAGGTCACTTTCTATAGAAAATATGAAAATATGATTTAAGTATTAATTGAGAAGTTCGATTTCTCGTTGACGATATTTAGATAATTTATACGAAGTTCAAAATTATTTGAATGAAATTTATATAATTTGAATGCCTTGTTGCTTCTTGTTTTGAGATTGGTCATCCTTTTATTATACCATATAGAGCAAGAATTATTTTTAGGCCGCTTTCTAGGTATAAATTTATCAATTGACTCCTCCTCCTTCACAATACTAACAAAAGTCGAATACACGCTGCCTAATTCAAATGAACACAAAATGTTATCCCACGAAAAAGACAAAAGATAAATTAACCACGCCGTTATAGTAAGCTTTAAAAAAATCATTTGGATGACACAAAGCCCTTTAACAAACGAAGGCAGTGTACAACCTTTTTGATCAAAGGATCATGTAAGCTTTTGGAGGCCCCCCGGACCCGGAGGCCCGGGCGGACCACCCCCGCCACCCCACTGTTAGTCCGCCATTGATCGAACATAAGAGCAAGTACGTGTGATCCAGTCGTGCATTTTATTTTTTTGGAATTTTTGCATTGGATAGAATCGTAAAGAGCTAAAAAAATCTCTGTCGTTTAACGGATTTTCTTCGTTAATTGAGGTTAGGTCTACAGGAATTTGAGATGTCATTCGAATGACGTCATTGGTAACATTTAAGGTAAGTGGTAGGTTCGATATTGCTAACAATTAATTCCTCAAATTCAGCGGATCAATAATGGGATTGGCGACTCCATCATATTATGAACTCATTTAGATCGGTTTCAAAATAAACTGACTACCCTATCCCACAAGTTCAGTTTGATGAAAACTTTCAAGTCTAGATATATATCTCACTCAGAGATCCTTCTAGCAGAATATTGACATTCTTGAAAAATGGATCGATGCTTTGTTACAAGGATGAATTGAAAACGGATTATGGGATTATTTCCTTAAGGCGTGTAGGCAAAAAGTATGAATTTATTTCTCTCGTTTCGACATTGTAGCTTATTCCACAATTACAACAACAACACCAGAAAACAGATGTTCTCAACACTAGATAAGCTCCATCAAAAGTTCATAACTGGGCACTGTTCAATAGACAATCCCGCAATATGGGTTATGGTTTGCAAGCGATTTTTACAGAAGATGTGTTGACGAGCAAGCTAATGGACAATTCATCACATTTTCTTCAAAATCCTTTGCCAAATGACTTCTATAATGATCCTCTTGAGCTCGCAAGCAGTGATATTTTATGTAGCTAGTCTTGCAAGCTCTATCATGAGTTCTAAGTAGTTAAACGAATCTGTAAACAATAGGGATCGATGAAGGCTGTATGCCCAAAAGAATCACGAAAATGGCAATTTCAAAAGGACAACTGTGGTTTAATAATTGGAATGCGCTGACGAATTAGTATGGGAAGACCTTTGAACTTTCAACATTCGAAATGTCAAAGAACATAGAGGGATCTTGCATGATATCATTGCAGCTCTCGATGATGATAGGATGCAAAGATGTATTGAAAAGGTGAGACAAATTTATTCAACTCTCAACTATTTACTCGTAGAAAACTAATATTTTATTAGTCATCTCAACTATTTTTCAAGCAAGTGTTGGGATGCTGCGACTGAACTTTGTACCACATAGAGAGGACCTGTCACTCCATAGGACCGTTTTTTTTTTCTTTCGACTGTCTCATAAATGGCTTAACCGATTCTTTCGAAATTACACATATATATAGTTGTAGTTAGCCCAATTTATACTGCATACCAATATTTTTGATTAATATTTTTTGTAGCATTTAAAAAAATTAAAAATTTATATTTTGAAAACTGCTCATTAATTTTTTTTTCAAAAATTATAGTTATATGTATTTGCTGAATAACTATGAGTTGGCGTTTTTGAATTTTTTTGAAAAATATTTTCAAAAAGTTAAAATTTTTTTTTCTCAATAACCGCTACACAGATTCTTATTATTTTTTAACACATAGCTCGTCTAGGTTCGAGTAAAAATCAAAATGTTTTGATATTCGGTGAGACCAAATTTCCTTCAGCCAAACGAAAAATTATGTTCTTCAAACGATTCCTGATGTCAATTTAAATCAACATGTTTGTACGTCTAGTTCACCCTTAAACCCCTAAGACCGTCTACAGACGGTCTTCATATAAATCCAATTCTCTGCTTACTGAATCATTTTTCCGCTCTCACCTCCATAAAAATTTTGTGCAGGTTGAATTCACCTCTACAACAGTACCGGTTTGGAGCCTATGAGTAGAATAGTTCTATAGATATAATCATTTCTATTAAGAATTTGGTGCAAACGGGTTGAAAAATGAATTGTGAATTTTGTACAAATTAAATTATAAAAAAAAATACTTTCCAATAAACAAATCAACACGGGAATTTTTTTGGAAGTAATGAGGTGTTATATTTCCATATTTTGTTTTTTGTTTGATTTGTGAAATAAAAAGTTTTGTGAAAATCGTGTTTTTGTGAAGACCGTCTCCAGACGGTCTTAGTGGCTTAGCTGTAAAAAATTGTCCACCCATGTCTTGGTTCTGTGTTATTTTGTGTGTTGTTTTGTTTTGTTTACTAGAATTAAAAGTTATTATGCTTTTTTTTAGTAAAATAATAATGCCTCGTCGAAGTGATAGAAACAAGGCTTGTGATAAGTCGAAAAAAATAAATCTATCTGCCTTGAATGACGAGGAAATAGCAATATTGATGGATTCATATGAATCCGATGACGATTACGAAGTCTTCGATGATGAGATTGGAGACCCAGACTATTGTTGTGATGAAATCCAACCTGAAGACAGCGCAATGATTCGTGACTGCTTGCAGCTCATGGATACTTCATCGTTTGTCAATGCTGTTAATCTTTCTTTGAATGTGAGCAATCTGAGCTTGAATTTGACTGACGGATTACCACAAGTGTCAAGGAAAGTTGTAAACAATGAAGTGGAACATGCTGAAGCTCTAATCGAGCTTGCCTTATCTGCAGGAACGCAACAACAAGAAGTGTCAACGCCGTTTAAGCCAAAGAAAAGGGCTCGGTCACCGTTACCTACCGAAGAAGCTTCAGGCTCTTCAATTATGCCATCAGCTAGCTGGTGGCTTTAATGGATGTGGTTAGTAGTTTTAAAAACAAACATTATTCCAAAATAAATAACTCATTTTGGCATCATAATTATATCGTTTAGATTTAGTAAATATCAGAAAGGATTCATCGGAATTCAAACACATTTTGTGGCGAAAAATATGCATGCAGCTGCATGTGAATGAAGTTGCGTTTAGAGGGAAAACTGATTTGCCACCTGAAATAAAAAAACTTCAAACACCTTTTGAGTTTTTCTCATATTTCTTCACCGACCATCTTATCGATATGATATCCCTCGAAACAAATCAAATTCAAGATTGACAAACATGGACTTCGAAGGTATATTGGAGTTCTGATTTTTATGTCGATTTTTCGTTACCCAAATATCGAAGCTCACTGGAGCGAATACGGATTTCGACACATACCTGATTGTATGTCAAAAAACAAGTTTGTCTTATGCGACAGCAACGGCTACTCGTACAGATTCGAAATTTATACCGGAGCAAAACATGACGACATAATTTTGCCTGGCACTCCAGACATTGGGACAACAGGGAATGTTGTCATCAGATTGTCACAAAGTATCACAAATTTTGTTAATCATATTATTTATTTCGACAATTTTTATACGTCTTTGCCACTGTTAGTGTATCTAAGAGCTCGTGGCATATATAGCTTAGGTACAGTTAGAGCAAATCGAGTACCGAAATGCAAACTTCCGACTGATAAAAGTGGAGAGCTGAAAAAAGCAGCCAGAGGTTTTTCGACAGAATACGACGGATCCGCTTACAGTGTCGATATTACCACAGTTCTTTGGAAGGACACGAAAAATGTCAGACTATGCTCAACGTATGTTGGAACAAAGCCGTTTTTGAAAACTAATTTGGTAAGCCAGCCATCAAAAATTGCTCGCTACAATAGGAAAGAGAAAACCTATCATGAAATCGACTGTCCACAAATTATACGTGAGTATAACGCCCACATGGGTGGTGTCGATTTGATGGATGCCTACATGGGTCGAAATGGACTTCAAATAAAAACACAGGACATGGCGACAAGAATGTTCTATCATCTTTTGGATATGGCTACAACTAATGCGTTTATTTTATATAGACGACGGAATGCTGAAAAAAATCGTATTGGAGAAGAACAAATGAAAGATATAACGATGTGTGAATTTCGGTTGAGCATTGCCAAAGAACTCTGTGCTGCTGCTAAAAAAAGATGTGTTGGTCGTCCATCATCTGCTGCACAGGCAACTTCCAGCAAACAGGTTGGGAAAAAAGCTGTACATCCGGTGGCAAGTGAGAGATTTGATGGAACCAATCATTTTCCAGAATGGGGAACAAAAAAATCTTGCAAATTGTGTAAAAAGTCCGATACACACACATTTTGTACCAAATGCAATATTCATTTATGTTTTTCATAAGTAAAAAACTGCTTTAAAACTTATCACACAGAACAATAATTTGTAATTTTGTAATGAATAAAAAATATATTTTGGATTTGAATCATATATTATTTGAAATATTTTTTTCCGCTACCACTAAGACCGTCTACAGACGGTCTTCCGTTATTTTCACCTGGCGCTTCCAGGTGACATTTTTTGGACAAACGGACTTCATATTCGTAATTTTCAGCCTAAAATCATGTAAGAACCAAAATTCTTTTAAGAAAATATCTTATATTTTGATGTCAGTGGTTTAAGGGTTAAAGTGGCTTAAGGTGAGATGACAAGAATTGTGTTTTAGTGAGAATTGTGCAAAACATAGTTAAAACTTTTCAATAAAAGTCTGCCATTAAATTGAATATACTTTGGCAAGAGCTGTATTGAAGCCTTATTTAAAATTGAATTGTTCTCTTAAATCCACAAAGGGTTTGATTTGATACTAGTTTCGAGAAGAATGTATAGAATTTACAATTTTTTAAAGTTCTTCATTTATTTCGAAATTCACAGTAGTACGCCAACATTTAACACCGTTCCCTGAAAAAAAACGACACATCATATTTTACCTTGTACCAAAGACTGCTTGCACTATGAATTTATTGCTTTTTTGCCTTCTGTCAATGGACTCTAAAGAAAAAAAATAGGAGTAATAAATTACATATCTTTGATTATTATTTTACTTGGAAGGCTTTGCACCCGATCTCTCATAATTCCGCCACTGAAAAAGGGCTATACTATTTCGTGTAATGGATATTAATGGCTATAGGGCTTCTAGCTAAATTTGGACCTTCTTTCAAATGATATATCTTTCAACGTCCTTGTGAATTAATTCTTTTCGCAGATGAAATAGTTGAGGTGTTTCAAGATAATTAATATTCATTAAGGTTTACACCTTTCGACTCCTTGCATAAATATTTCGCATAACTTTGGTTAAGCCTGACTGTGCTGTGGGTGGGTGCCATGCCAGTGCCATATCCAATATGCCTGAAGCCTTCTAACTTTAAGCATCGATTTTCAGTTTGAGGATAAACAATAATTAATAAATTGTGCGTATTTCTGTGTGTATGTGTGTGTGTATTTTCGAAGAAGAAAATTCATTTTGATTTAAAATTAATGAAACTGAAACTTCTGTGTAAAGGATAAATTCTAATTGCCTTTTTTTTAATCAGATAAGATGTGGTGGGAAGATGGTGGGATTGATTAAGTATGCTCCTTCAAATAAATTAAGCCATCAATGGAACGCGCCTAAAGATAAATGCCTATAGAACATTTATATAGAAATTGGAAAGTTTAATTGGGTGCAAAGACTTTAATGAAGCAGCTATAATATGAACTCATAAATGATTTACTTTATACAGTCATTTACATTATTGGTTTAGTCTGACAGTTTTAGCTCTAGGAGCTAATATTGTTTCCCTATTATAACTAATATATACATTTGTATGTAAATGAAGATCAATAACCAATGCTTTTTACTTGTGATTATAGGTACTATAAGGCAAGTTAGGTATATATTCGTAAAAAAAAAAAATTCTAACAATCAAACATGACACTAGGATCATAATAAACACCAAAAAAGTGAGTCCCCAATTCCGCCTGTCTGTCTGTCTGTCATTCTGGCAGTCTGTCTGTCTGCCCTCGGGTCTACAGATTATAAACGCTTTGATAGATTTGCTTCAAACTTGGTAGGGGTAACCGGGGCTAGTTGTCCTCAGGGGCATGTAGACTAACTGCCCATAACTTCAAACCTACACAATTTTATGCATGTTTTTTGTTGCCCTTGCATTAACCACAGCTAAATACAAAGCCTCACATTGTCTTTCGTCATGAGTGTATGTAGTTCGAGGGTTATTGGGAAAAAACTATTTTTTCCATCTATAAGTAATTTTTTTGTTTTCATTTAATTTGCTTTTTTCGGTGCGTTTTATGTGTCTGGCGAGACTTTTTTGTTGCATACATACAATATGTGTGTCTGACTTTGCGTGTTTGTTCTTTTATTTCTACATATTAGTTCCCTGTTACCGAAAAATTGACGTTCAGTGCCACAAGATCAGTCGAGTTAAGTTGACTCATGATTTTCTCGTGTGATTTGCAGGAAAAAAGAACTTTTGTGAGAAAAAATTCCAGATGTACTAAATAGAGTACACTCTAATGGACCGTGCGTCAAAGCTCAATATTAATCGAGGAGAGTATATGTATTGGTACCATCAGTTGCTCATACAAATAGTGGATTTACTTACGAAACTCCGTGAATGAAAACATTTATCCTGATTCAGAGCTTATGGGCACTTTTGCATGTGACAGGTATTACAAGAAATGTCAGTTTCATACACCAAACGCTCAAAATTATATCATAATCAACTTACCCCATAGCGTTGGTCATCTTACCCCGTTGCTGGGGTAATACTTATCTATTATATATTTTAATGAGAGCATTTTCTTTATTATTATTATTTATGGGAATTTAAATTTTTTTGATACCCATCTTAGTTTTTTGTATATAAAAAGAATAGTAAATTTTGAGTCTACAAGCCCCGGTCTCCCCTACATATTGTTTTTTCGGTAATACCCACACGTTTTTTTATTTTTTTTTAAGATGGCAAATAACAGTAGCTCCCATATATTTTTTTTTTGGCCAAAGACATAAATCTTATTTTTTCCAAAACCGGGTCCTATCAGATCGCTGGTGTAAAATTTGAATAGAATCGGCAAGTTAACCGCTCCCTGCTCCCTGACCATTAATAATATTAAAAATTGCGGTAGAAGTTACATTGCCACTCTTGACAACAAACTTTCTACCATTTAGCATGTCATAAAGCATATACAATAGATATAATATCTAACCTGGTTAGCTTAAGATAGAGACCTTCTAACCATACGGTGTCGAAGGCCTTCTCCAAATCAACCAGACAGGCACCCGTACACTTTGTTCCATTGGACATCAGAAACTTGTTTAGACGCGGCATTAATTGTGTCATGTCCCGCCTTAAAACCGAACTGGTTATTCGGGAATATATTATTGTCATCTGCCCACTTGGACAGAGCCCTATTAATAACTTTTTCATATACCTTGCTGATACTCGGAAAAAGACTTATCGATGGGAGATTCGCCGGATTGGAGCTGTCCTTTCCCTTTTTGGGGAGAGGATGCGCCCCAACTGTCTTCATAGAGGAATGTCTCGAGACATAGATTTAACATAACATAGATTTAAATATACATTTGACAATTCATTATAAATATTAAGAATCAAGGTAATCTTATCTAGATAAGCTTTACACTTGTATGGATAACTACTCCTAACTAACTAAACCTCAATGGTTAGCTACATTAAAGTTGTTAGCTACAAGAGCAAGTTCGTGCGATCCAGTCGTGCATTTTATTTTTCTAAAGGCTGATATAAGCTCGCCGGTGTCCAAGTTTAATAAGTTTTACAGTTTTCTTTACAATTTCTTTTTAAACTTAGGATTAACATTTTACTTCATATAAGCGGACACGTGCTCAAATGTTCAGAAGGAGCAGACAGAGAATAGCGAATATAAAGCTAACTTGACTCCCACAGCTTACTCATATGGAGCAAGGGGGGAAATCGGTTAGGAATCTAATCCCTGCCCAAGCCTAATCAAACGGAAAGTCTGGTAGCCCACAAATTATAGACTTTTCACACCAAACCCAAAACGGGGTTTTCAGCTAAAAGTTTACGAAAACTCGAAAACCGTTCACACTGAACACCACAGACAACAACAAATACGTTGTGAAATGAAATTAAAATTACCCCAGACACCTGTTTTTCTTTCGTTTTTCCTGACAGTTATTTATGTGACGATTAATTGAGCACTGAATGTTTCACAAGGTGTGTTTGTTTAGTTCATCTTGCATATCCAACATGTTTTCGACAGGTTTTATTTAAAACTTGTAGTTTATCAAAACGAGTGGTTTATCAAAAATGTATGGGAAAACTTGTGTTTTCGCTTTAGGTTTTCAGCTAAAACCGATAATTTCGCGAAAACCGTGTTTTGGGTTTTGTGTGAAAAGGCTATTACTCACGTTATACAGTCTGTTATAGGAATATAATTCCTCTTCAAGGCTAATCCGAGGTAGTGTGATAATCGTAAGGATGACAAAATCAAATATTAAGGTGGTGTTCAGGTCGTATGTTGTTGCTCGAGTACGTTGGCGGTAATTGCACTCCGCGGTAGTCGCATATCCAAGTGCAGATAATGGTCGCACAATGCCGCTGTCGTTATCTGCATTAAGGTTATGGGGTGGTTGTGCGTAATTGTTGCATTTGTGGACCAGGGGGTCAATTATCGATCTGTGAAGCAGTGAAGTGATAAATTTTATAACGCTTTGTTTTATCAAATTGTTGATAGAATTTCGATTTTATCGCTGGAAATTCATCCCTCGTATGAAACTTGACATATTTATTTGCTATTATATTTAACGCAGTAGAAATGTAACACACCGATTCACTGATGTCTGAGACAAGACGGCAAAGAATCTTGTCTAACAGCTCATTGGAAATTACCCGTGGTAAAAAATCGCCTTCACATGGCATTGAAACGCACTTTTTTCAGGAATGGTTTCAATTCATCTAATAAATCCATGCATGAATGTTTCGGGAATTTGTAAAGTTTAATAAAGTGCTCCTCTGTTGGAACTTCGAATGGATTCGGCCCATCTAGAAGGGAACGCCGCAATATCCGCACATTATTCCTAGGAAAAAATAATAAATCTTACTCAAAACGGAGACATGATTGAATATATCGTCTATTGTTAATAATTAAGCCGGACATAATTCTTCAGCAAATTTAGAAACTGAAATTAAATAGTTACCTTTCCCAATAAGAGAAACTAATCACAAATGGCAGAATTTATCATTTAGTACTTTTTAGTACAAACTTTATCACTCATTGTGTAAGATTTGAAATATTTCAGTAAAATGCTTAAATATTTGTAAATTGTTAAAAAAACATGCACCATTTTCTTTTATAAAGTGAGATCATAGCATTTTACATTCATAGCTACAACCTACATGTGTTTACATTTTTAGTAAAGGAGATTAAAAATTAAAGGGCATTCAATGAATTTTAGATTGACATCTGAAATTCACTGAATTCTGAAGCCGTTAAGATATAATTACACTGTCAAAACGATGATTCTCTGACGTATAAGTGACGTCAAAATGTGTCCTAATTGTGCCACGTCTTGTATTTGCCTATGTGTTGATAGTTGACGATAATGACACGAATTTTTCGATCAACGCATTGACGGTGTGCATCAGAGTGAAAATAAGTGTTGTGGTGACGTCAGAGAGCCAACGCGATGATTACGTTGACCATGTAATTCTAGCTTTATACACTCATGACCAGTTCGGGAAGCAGAACCAATTCATTTCAATTCCTCTTATTTTGCAAACCAATATTCAACAACCAATCAGCTGGGGAATTTGCACATACTAATAAACTGTGGGTATACATTTGAAAATAAAATAAAATAAAATTGATCTGCGAGTCTCTTTCAAGCTGCAAACGCCCCATTATTGAGAGTAGGAGTAGTAGCTAGCGAAGGACAATATTTTCGCCATTAGACTCCTCTGCCAATATAATGTCAAATTTGATGCATTTTTTTCCAAATGTCAAATTTGTCTTTTCGCAAATAAAAACATTAAGTTATCAAAATGTCGAGGATCAACTTTTGTTTTACATTCAACAAAAAAATCATTTTTTTCTTATTTTTTTTATTTTTCATCTGGTATGATAGAAATTAACGAATTTTTCTGATAATTCCATGTCAAGAATATAATATCACTCATTCAATTGGACTGTTCTTTCTGAGAGACACTGTGATGCTTTTTAAGTTTAGAGCTGATGTAGCGAGAGCGGGTCCAAGGTTAGACCGAAGAAAGAAATGAAAAGTCGGTGCATGAAGAGTTCAGAACTCCGTTAAATATCAATCTTTATTAATTCCTTAAATATTACATTAAATTCAATCTGGTCGAAAACAAAGGCACAAAGTTTAGTGGGATAGAGTCCCCGGCCCTGGTCGAATCCAAAGGCACAAAGTTTAGCGGGATAGAGTCCCCGGCCCTGGTCGAAACCAAAGGCACAAAGTTTAGTGGGATAGAGTCCCCGGCCCTGGTCGAAACCAAAGGCACGAAATTTACGGCACAAGGCCAAACAATTACAAAACTCCTAACTAGTGCACTACGCACTCAGCGGTTTGCTTCCAGGCACTCCCCTTGTGTACACCGGATTGGTACAATACCACTCAAGGCTGAAGTCCCCTTTTCACTCCGATGTAACCTCCTGTTAATATATTCCCCGTAACAAGAAGGGGTGAATCGTAAACACAAAAAAACTCAACCCATGTAATTTATATGACATGACGTTTGATTGGGTGATCATTGTTTTGTTTTCATCATAAATCGTATGGTCACGTGTCTGCTAGCCTCTGTAAATCTGTTATGAGTTTGAATTTAATGTATTCAAACTGAAGTAACAGTTGGCTGGTTGATGAATGTATGTGGTGTGTGGGGTATATTGGGAAGCTGCTGTGGTTAGGTTGAATTTGTAACTTCGTTACAACACAACAGTTCAAAGTTGCTATGCGTGCAAAAATTTCACAAAACAAGCTTTAAAAATTTAAATGAAATTAAAAATGTATGTATGTAATGAACCTTAAGTTTTTTTTTCACAGACCGACGCGACGCGATGCGATGAACCAACACGCGACGTAATTAAATTGGCATCAAATCTTATTCAACCTACCCTGACATAAGGGACACGATGTATTTTATACGTCTGAAAATTTGAATGTCAAATTCCCTTTGCGTAGGTAGACTTACATCCCGACAACCACCATAACCAAAAACACAACAAGTGTGAAGATTTATTGAGCGCATAAAAGATAAGGATAGTATCTAACTACATTAAACTTTCATTTCATTAGAAACCGTAGGAAGTCTGAATCTCTATTCGATATCCATTCTCAAAGGAATACATCTTATCCAACAAGCGGTACCAATAATTATTGCCCTAATGCCTTTTAAAAAATTTATTACAATAAGCTTAATCCCCAAAGTGTCTTGTAATCCTTGTAGATTGTTTTTTTTTTTTTTTTTTTGAGAAGCATGTCTGTCTTTCTTCTTTGAACTTATTTATTCATAATCTCATTCTAAACTAAAATTGGTATATGATGCGGAAAGTCCTTCAATCAACGTAAACAGAGAGGAAGCAGGTCCTAATTTCGATAGAAGCCATTGCGGGGGGTAACCATTGACACCTGGGTTTGGAGATTTCTAAAAATAATTTTCGAAGCAAGTGAATAATAACTGTGATATATCTGAATTTGATGCTGTTGGCCATTTAGCTGTTAAATTTTTTGGGAACCAAAGCCTTTTTCTATAATTACGTTGACTGGCACCTAAAGCTGTTTTTTTTCGGTCACTCTTTTTTTGTGTGATGGGTTAAAGTGAGATTGTGTTTCTTGCTTTTCACGCTACATTTGTATTAATTTAACGTAACCGTGTTGTGTATGAAGGTATACCTTCTTTTGTTGGGTTCCATTTTATTCCAACAACACCAGGAGGTTCAGTTTCAGAGCTGAAAATTACTGATGGCGTGACGAGTGAGTCATTATCCGCTTCGTCATTCATAGTCCTCTTTTAAAAATATACCCTCAGGGCAGAGGAGGTTTTCTGAGTTTTGTTCGGCATCACTATGTCGAAGCGCAGCTCAACCGGTTGGTGTGCCATTTCGGTTGAACCGTTTTATCAATTACAAGTCTCCTACGAGGCCTGTAGGGCAGAACGGTTTCAAAAGCAGGTATTTTAATTGCTTTTTGCCACCATCGACAATCCACGCCCAGCCGCCACTCTTTCATAAAATTTGCAGTGCTGGACTATCGCTTGGTGAGGGCCTGTATATCTCTACAAAAAAAATTGTTAAGTTTGCATACTAACCTTTTGACGGACGGAAGTTAGAAATAAAGTTGATGAGATTGAAACGTTATCTGAGAACTTTACTATCCGTTTTTACCATTAAAAATCTTAAACATAATAAGGCTAATGGTGTACGATTTAATAAATGCTAGTGTCCTTAAAGAACTACCGAGATAAGCAGTAAGGAGTAATAAAACGTTTGTAACTAATGAACATGGCATTAAGACTTTAATAATTTCCACGTCAATGGAAACTTGCAGAAGTAATAATAGTTCCAAAACCGTTAAGACCTCTGAATGAAAAGAAATCTTATAGGCCGATTTCTGCCTTGCCGCTGATCTCAAACCTATTTGAGAGATTTTCTACTCAAGAGAATGTGTCCAATAATTACAATCAACAATTGATCAGGTCTATAGAATAGCTAATGAAATTGAGAAGTCGTTGGATGAAAAAAATGTGTGTTCCAGAGCATTTCTAGAGATTTCTCAAGCTGTATGCTAAAGAAACAAAGTATCTTGGAATTGACATTAGATGATAAGCTTAAATGGAAAACTCAAGTGAAAAAAAACGAGATGAACTCGAAAACAAACTTCTTAAACTAAATTGGGTAATTGGAAAGCATTTCAAGCTAAGCATATAGTTGCAACAAATTGATTTTGTATAAGCCAGTGCTCAGAACTGTATGGACGTACGTCATACAACTTGGTGGTGTACTAAGCAAGTAATACGCAAACGCTACAGTCTTACCAGAACAAAGTTCTCAGAACAATCGTGAAAGTTCCGTGGTATATTAGAAACAATGATATACAACGCAGTAACTAACTATTGAATATGAAATAGTAGTTTTCATTGGAAAGCTGAAAACTCCCCTAACCAGTCATTGTAACGTCTCGTGTACACCAAGCCGTCATCCGCCAAAGGTATGGGTGACGTCCGTCAAACTCAGTCGATCGAACCATACGTACCTACATATGTAAGAGAAAGAAAACACGTACACCGCTTAAGCCGACATCGTCCGATGACGTCCGTTATTCACCGGTAAACCGACACATCTGAACTTGTTTAGATTTCTCGTCAGTTTGCCTGGAAGGTTGTTTGAAAAGAACTTCGCAGTAGAGATGATCAAATTTAACAAAACATCATCGAAGAAACAATATCGATGTCAACAAAATATCGAACGAGAGACATCGATGTTTTAAATATCGATGTTTTTTAATGCAATTTTTTTTTCAAATTAATAGCACTTTCAAAATCGGTTAAAAATGCATTGTATTACAAATTCAAAGTACCTTCATTACATCGAAAATTATAGCGATGTTTTTGATCGTAATTTTCGTATGGTTTTCTGCCAAGTACCAACGACAAATTCATCATAGTGTCACCTGATTGCAAAAGAACTAGGTAATACGTTATACTTAATTTATAGTTTTGTAAACTACCATTTCTTGCTAAAAAAAATAACAAAAAGAACTTTATCTTCAATATTTAACTGACTTTTTTGTATACAAATCGTTGGAGCTGTTTCTAACAAACAAAAGATTTATCTTTTTGGCCAAAAAAATGTATAGCCGGTGCTCTTAATCTTGGCCTTAAAAAAATCAAAAAACGTGTAGGCATTTGTAGGAAAAATTAATATTTATCAAGTTTGAAGAACATCAAATTACCAGCTTAGGCTGTAGGCTCGCGGATAGATACAATTGTGAGTGCCACTCTTTACGACTTTTTTACGAATCTAAAACTTACCATACAGTACTCGTACTAGTACGCATATATCGTAAGCAAATATCAAACCATTGAAATAATTGTTCCTTAAATAATAATTAAGATTACAAATTTTGTTTTCTTTCTCCAAAGTAAAAAACGGTTGGTTTGGTCTTTGAACTTGATACATACATTTTCACTGTGAAGTGTAGTTCCGCTGAAATGCAATTCCGCCGAGTGTGGTTTACTATTTATAAGCATGTGCGCTCATTAACACAATATTTAAAATGTAATTATGTAATATTTTGCAATAACGTTTTTTTAGTCGATGCTTTGAATCTCAACATCGATGTTGCGATATTTGACATGCTTCAACATCGATGTTAAAACATCGATGTTTTTTCGCCTAACATCGCTCATCCTTACTTCGCAGTCTCACTCACACTCAAGAACGGAATCGTCCGATAACGATTGAGTGTATATGCAGGGCAAACTCCGACACAGTCTTTCGAATTTTTCCGACATAAAATCGTCCAATAATTCGGTTTCAGTGTACGCGATGCCATTCTGCAATCAATTGACGAGAAAAACCTTGTGCGCAGACTTCAAATAACAAAACCGTTTGACTTATCGCAATAAGGAGTATCTGCCTTATATGCAGTACCTGCAGGTCCTCTAGCTGGGGCGAGCTACTTACCCCAGGGGGTGGTTGTTTTATATTTTGGAAAATAATGATATAACCGAACTTTTTCAACATTTTTGTGTTAAAATAGAATAGCTTTCAATCATCCAGAAATCCATCTTCAATTGACATGTTCCTGACAAACTCAATTACTCAAGTAAGAGCGAACGATCAGTTGAGGCTCACTTGTGACTAGGGTTTCTGGACTGTTTTTAACAGTAACAGTAAAACAGCTTTTTTTTGTGAAAAAATCAAAAACAGCAAATCATGCTTTTCAATCAAAAGTCATGGCTCTTTTGGACGAGAAATTGAGTTTCATTTGGATATTTAAACTCACTGGAACTCAATCCCAACAATGTTTTAACCATTGATTAAGACAGAACGTGCAATTCGAGAGACCTTATTGGAATTCAAGGTAGATTTAGATTTGGTTGATAATGTAGATTTCGATTACTTAAAAGATTTACTAGAGGCTATGAAACCACTAAAATTTGCTGTTGAAAATAATAATATAGAAAATTCAACACTGATGAGCGCTGACACAATATTAAAATTTAATTAAAAGTGAAATTAGCAAGAAGTTGATGGATAATTTAAAGATTCGAAGTGAGTAACGATGGAATGTAGATGTTATGGATTTATTATGCAGCCTTAAGAACTCCACCATCACGCCATCCAGAGCTATAATAAATTGTGCAGGCATGTTGGCATCTATACTATTTGGTGTAAATGAAGTTTAAATAGTTAAAAAAAACTGCCGACAATTCCATAAGGCAAATATTAACTTATTGCTTCGGAAAAATGAATCACCAGCAGTAGCTCCTGGACAAGACAATTTCAAATGGTTAAAGGCTGAATTTACTCTGATCAAGAATACAGCCCAACGTACAGAAAATCTTCAAAAGCTTTTTAATGCACTAAGTCAACGTCTACGGACGTGGAAAGAGTTTTTTTAGTGTGTGCTAACTTCTGCACAAAAATTAAATCACGACTTTCTGATAATTCATTATTAGCACTTGTATTTGTGAAGTATTATTATAAAAAGCCCCTACCGACGAAGCTGAGGAGTCTAACAAGGAGGAGATTTACGACCTCCTGGACGGAGCCTACGGATCCTGTCCAGAGTACGATGTCAAAGTCGTGCTCGGAGACTTCAATGCTAAAGTCGGGAAAGAAAATATCTTTGGGGGATTAGTTGGAAAGTATAAATGTGGACTCTGGCCACCAAACGAAAAGAAAACGAAGGCCGCCCAAAGGAAGAAATTCAACATCGCCTGCCTTAGCACATCTGAGAAGGCCAGAGACTACAGTGACTAATTGACCGGGAAACTCTCTGCCGTACCCCAGCCACAAGCGTCAACGACCAGTGGAACCAGTATCGCAACATCATTAAGGAGACAGCCAAAATCACCAGCTACCAACCACCCACGAAAAAGAACCCATGGTATGATGATGAACGCGCGGTATTGAAGCAGGAGACTAAAAATGCACGAATGCAAATGCTGCAATGGAAAACAAGAGCAGCAAGGGAGGAGTACCGTGAAAAGAGAAGGAACGAGAAAAAACCCTGCGCAGAAAGAAAAGAGCATCCGCAGCCTCTCAGCTCAGATATCTCGAGGAATCTTGCACCGCCACCAAAACCCGCCGATTCTACAAAACAGCCAAGCAACTGGCATCTGATTACAGGACTAGCACGCAAGCTCTTCGAAACAGCGAAAGGAACCTAGTCACCGAAGCACAGAGAATTGTAGACTTGTTTAAGCAGCACTTCCAGCAGCCCAGTACTGAAGAGGTTAAGAAAGCCATCCACAACCTTAAGAACAACAAATGCGCCGGCTCGGATGGCCTACCTGCGGAACTCTTCAAGTATGGAGGAGATGTCCTGGTAGGGCGCATGCACTAGCTCATCAACCAATTGTGGGAGGAGGAAAGCATGCCATCTACAAAAAAGGCGATCTTACGTCCCGCGAAAACTACGGAGGCATATCCCTTCTTAATGTTGCCTACAAGATCCTATCCAATGTAGTATTGAAGCGTCTAAAACCTTTCTGCAACACTATCATCGGCACGTATCAGTGTGGCTTCAGGCCAGGCAGATCAACGATAGACCAAATCTTCACATTGAGACAAATCCTGGAAAAGACCAACGAATTTTAAGTCGAGACGCACCATCTTTTTATCGACTTCAAAGCCGCATATGATAGCATAAGTCGCCATGCCGCATGACGTTACAAAATACGCGTGCTACGTGCAAATTGGAAACAGCTCATCTGAGCTTTTCCAAACGTGTGCAGGCTTCAGACAAGGAGATGCGCTATCATGTGACTTCTTCAAAATAGTCCTGGAGCAGATAGTACGTAAGAGTGGTGTTTACCTGGAAGGCACTATCTTCAACAGGTCTTCCCAACTGCTTGGTTATGCGGACGACATCGATATCATCGGCCGCTCCAAGCGAGCTGTACTTGAAGCATTCACAGCTATTGATGAACAGGCGAAATGCGTTGGTCTTGAAGTGAATGAGGACAAAACCAAGTATATGATATCAACAAACAAATCCTCATCTGTCCATTGCCTAGGACAAAATATCACTGTTGGTAGCAGTAATTTCGAGGTAGTCAAGGAGTTCACCTACCTCGGAACAAAAATCAACTCCACGAATGACACCTTAGTCGAAATCCGACGAAGAATTACCCTAGCGAACCGCTGCAACTTCGGTTTGGCCAAACAAATGGGTTCAAGACTCCTGTCTCGAAAGACAAAGTGCACGCTATACAAAACGCTAATTTTACCAGTTCTACTCTACGGCGCCGAGTAATGGACGATAAGTAAAAAAGCGGAATTGATACTGGGCACTTTCGAGAAAAAAATTCTTCGGAGGATATTTGGTCTTATATGCGAAAATGGCGAATGGAGGAGAAAATTCAATCGAAAATTGTACGAGCTGTACCAAGATATGGATGTAGTCCAAAGAATCAAAGCGCGTCGACTACACTGGCTCGTCCACATCGAGCGAATGGACAACAACGCTCCAGCCAAGAAAATCTTCGAATCCCAGCCCGCAGATTCGAGACGACCAGGAAGACCGACCCTCCGCTGCAGGGGCCAGGCGGTTACAGATGCAAGAGCGCTTGGTCTCGACGACTGGAGAGAGCGTGCGAGGGACCGCAACCGATGGAAGACCGCAATATGTTAGGCAGCGACCCTCCATGGATCGGGAGCCGGATAAGTAAGTAAGTAAGTAAAATTTATATTAAAATTTAAAGTATCCAATAAAATCAGGCTTATATATGAGAACATTTAACTTGGACTTTTATTAAATATGAGTAACCAGTAAAACAGCTATTAACAGGTGATTTTTCAAACTTTTAAAATAGCAAACCGCTGTTTTTTAAAACTACTTGTGACTTTATTCATGATCTTATCTTTAGTTCATTTAATTTCAATAATCGTAGGAACTCTGTCAAAACTTTACATTTCAAGGCGGTTAGTCAAACCGATTTATGCAATTTGCAGCAAAATTTGAATGCCTTTAACTCAAGTACTATCTACAATATTGCAGATATTGATTCGAAAGTATCTATCTTAAAAATGTTACAAATCAACTTTATGAAATATTTGTTCCTGTCGAAGAAAAGTAGTGAAATCCCAAAGTTACGTTGCCCATGGTTTACATAGCAAATCAAAGTGGTCATTCAAGAGAAATCCATCGGTCATTCAAGAGAAATCCATCGGAATAATAATAATATTTTTGCCAGAAATAGATTTTAATGTTAATGTTATACAAGGAGCTTGCATGCTCTTAGTACTTTGGAGTTTCGATAATATTGCAGTTTTAATGCTGAATCCAATTGAGTTACTTCAATTCCAGATAATGTGATGGACAATATTATTCAATATTATTTTATGATTACATTTTGGCCAATAGTATTTAAATGAGGAACGTTTTGCCACAGTCACCGGATTTTTCTTTTAATTTAAAAAACATATTTGGAATTTTAATCGGTACATCCAATAATGAGAAATTCGAAAATATGAAAAGTGGTTCCATGGGAAGTACCGTTAATTAATAAAAACGCAAAAAATATAACATTATTTTTTTACGTAAGAGTGGAACGCACTAACTTCTTAACACACACATTTTTTTATCAAAATTCTTGAAGCCGCGTTTAAGCAAAAAATATTTTCTTATTGGTTTTTTTTTGGCTCCCGGAAATTAAGGAAATTACGCCATAAGAAATTACGCCAGAATTTTTTTTTTGAAAAAACGCAAGAAATTTCTTCATACAAAATTCTGGCCTAGAAAATTCCTAGGAAAAAAGCCAAAGTTTTCTGATATTTTTTCCTAAATTTCTGTTTTTTTTTCAAAAACAAATCTGGCATTTTTCTTTCATTTAGGAAAGGAAAAAAAGTTGGAAAAACAGACAGAAAAAAAATTCGGGCTAGTGTAAAGTGCTTTTTGCAATTAGGTTCACAAAGTACAAAAAGCTCGGCGGTTACATTTGAAATCTATTTTATGATTTGAATAAAGATTTCAGAGTATGTCATGTCGCCCCGCCACGATCGGACGCGCAACCCACCCCTTCGTCTTGTTTGAAAATACCTGAAAACATTTTATGGCCTTTCTTCCATAACGTTATTTGGAAATTATCCCAGAATACACACATTTTCTGGCTTAATTTCTATGTTGCTTTCAGGTTCTTTTTCAACACCTATCTGGCATAATAATTAATATTTCTGGCTTATTTTCCAAAAAAAATTCTGCTCTTTTTTCCAATCTTAAGCCAGAAAAAAAATTCTGGCATTTTTTTCAAAAAAAAAATTCTGGCGTAATTTTCGAAGCATTTTTTTTAAATATTTGTATGGTAGGTTATAGACCAAGATCCCATGGCCGGCAGGCATACGTCATTTTATCATAGCTGAATTTTTTTCTGTGAATAGATACCAAAGGAGATACGAACAAATGGACATTCCGAATTTTCAAAGCTGGGGCTTTTCGGAGATATGCAGTTTTAACAGTGTATACCTAACTACTTTATTTTACTAAAGCTGATTTTTTGATCTATTCACGGAAGATTTTGGTATCTATTCACAGAAAAAAATTCAAATTCAGAAAAAAATGACGTATGTATGCGGCCCTGGGATCTTTGTATTTTAGGTAGTCTTGTTTTTGAATGTCAAAAAACTACATCATACAAAGTTTCGAAAAATTAGATTGACTCGTTTCAAAATAATAAGTTTTCAAAAAAAATTTACCTTTTTGGCTGAAAAAAAAAACAAAAAAAAAACGTTATTTCGGGCTTAAAAAGTTCAAGAAAAACGTGTGAGTATATTGGACAAAAGAAACAATATCTATAGCAAGTTTGAAGAACATCAATCCACCCCTTTAGGCTGTAGATTCTCGGACAGACAGACAGACCGAATTATGAAATATACCTACAAGTTTTTCGTCTTCGCTATCATTGTAATGTTAAGTTTAATCAAAATCTTAAGCTCAAGATTTCTACGATTCCACACGGACCGACTGACTGTACAGATATAATTATTATTCTACATTTTTATTCGCTCACATGGAAATGGACATATTTTCAACTTATTAACAGTGCCGCCTATCGGTAGGTAGTAGTTCAAAATATTTTAATACTATTTTTATAGAAAAAGTCATTGATCGACTTAATGAACACGTCAACATTTCTGTTCCTAATGTTTCGGTTGCAGTTAAATAACCATCTACATTATATATTTCAAACTTAAACAACAAACAAAAGAGTAAGAAGAGAGCAGGCCTTACATTTTTTCTTAGATGTCACTTAGTCTATTCCGGCCATGATTTTTCAAGTCAAACAAAAAACAGCATTAAAAGGTACTGTCATTAATTTTATCTGCAATCAATTCGCTCAGTGAGCTATCAATCCGTAGAAAGCACACGCAACAAGGCTTCTGCAATCATCAACACAATTTTATGCATGGATATACCTATAATTGTCTCAAGACAAGACAGGAGTTTTAACATTAACATTCAACTCTCCAAAAAATTTAATTAAAACGAAACAACACAACATAACAAGAAGCTTTTTGTAAAAACATTCACAGATTTTTTTGTCTGCACTATGCGTAACATCACTTGGCGAAAACTTTACGTTTCTGTTCTGGCAAACTGGCCAAATAAAGAGTAAGTGGGTTTTTGCATTCGTCCAACACAATTTGCGTTTTATCTATAAAAGTTCAGGCAAACACAATTTGGCGGGAGAGAAGTGCTATCGAGCACCTGGTACTACAATAGATTTGAGTTGAGAGTGCATCTCGTCCTCGTCTCGGGCAAAAACATCTACTGTGTAGGTAAGGTACTTGTGCATTGTTATCCTGTGTCTCTGGCTATACCTAATGTGCATGTGTTGAAGGACATATATTTTGGTTTAATGATGCAACACTTGCTGGTAAAACGAATATATTCAGAGCTCGTTTTGATACTCCATTATCGTATCATGCAAGGCTATACAAATTTGGATATAATTATGCATGGGTTTAGAGAATCAAAGTTTATATGAAAGTATCCATAATAATAGACCATATTGCTTCTATTCACAAATTTGTTATTTTAGAGAAAACATTGGGATATTTTCATACATAGATATTTACTAAACCCTTGCGAATTTATTACTAAGAGTTCATGATATTCATAAATAAATTTCTAATATACTTAGAGGGGTAGGTACTCGTATAAGTAGTGTGATCTTAGCATGGGAATTTCTGTCTTTAAGTAGGTAGTTATATTCAAATTCCAAATCTAATGCCAAATAGAATGTTTGTTTATGAAATCAAAAGTTGATAATACTCGTATCTTCTTATACATTATATGCAAACAGTGGCGGCGCGCGCAAGACATACAATTTATGTGGGCAAGGTACATTTCGCGAGGGCCTCTGGTGGTGAATATAAAACTGACATGATTGATCAATTTTGAAAAATTCGCCAATAGTCTATCTGTAATCTGTAAGCCAAAAAAAAAACAAGAACAATAATAATATGGATACGTAATTAACATATCAGAAGGGGACTAATTTGTTTGAATAAAAATTGGGTGAATATAATGCATACCTACCTCCTTTGTGTATACTTTAATATTTCACTAACGTAATACATATAATACAATATACAGTGGCGACAAAATAAATGACACAGTTTTGTTTTAAGAAATTTTAAGACTAACTCCTTTGTATATGAAACCTATAGTACTACTACGAGACTGAATTTTTTAGCTAGTAGTTCCGTCGATGAGGGCCCTAGTTTCTCTTTTTTGATATTGAATTGTTGATGTGGAAGAAGTAAATGTAGAGGCAAATACGAAAAAAAGTAAGGGAGACGGTCAAAACTTATTAGTTCTGACAACAATATAGAGGGTAAGGGAGAAAACCGAATACGCTGTTTTTGTCATGGCAACCTTCAAAATATGGTGGGTATAAATAAATTATATCAAGGCTATTGGCGTATACATGAATTTGAAGTAAGAATGTATATGGATATACATGCATGTATAGGTAATTATAGAATTTATTTTAAATTTTTCTTTCAAATTTTAGATATTTGGTGGAGTTTAGGATTTTGAATTGTAGCAACGTTGCTACTTTTCACTTTTTCTATGCGAAAATAACAAGGCAATGTTGAGATATTTCAATATGTTTTGTTTAGGTAGGTACATGTGTACCCACATACCCACCTACATACAATATGTACATAGGTACTTTTTGTTCTTTTTCAAATATAATATGTATTGAGAATGATTTAATTTTTTCTCCAGACAGTTTTATTAGGAAATAAAGTAGGTATACCTAGGTAGTATTTTTTTTATTTTTTTTTTTGACTAGCGATATTATAAATGTAGGTACTATATTACAAGTTATGGATTCGAAAAAAATCGAACTCGAGATTTTGATCAAACTTGACATTACGATGATAGCGAAGACGAAAAAATGGGTCCGCAATTCCGTCTCTCTGCCCGTCTGTCCTCAAGTTTATAGCCTAAACGTTTTTTTCATAAGCATGTCCCCAGTTTTTTTATCAGCTTTTTTAAGACGAAAGATGACAGTACCTACCTAGGTACCTGCCAAACTTTCTTTTTGACCAAAAAGATAAATATTATTTTTCTCAAAAAATTTTTTTTTCTGACAATCAAATATGATATTACGATCATAAAGAACACCAAAAAAGTGAGTCCCCTAATTCCGTCTGTCTGTCATTCTGTCTGTCTGTCCTCGAGTCTACAGCCTAAACGCTTTGATAGATTGTCTTCAAACTTGGTACTTATTGTTTTTTTCGGTAATATGCCCACACGTTTTTTTAATTTTTTTCTAAGACGACAAATAACAGTAGCTCCCATACATTTTTTTGTTGGCCAAAAACAAACATCTTATTTTGCTCAAAAAGGGCTTCAACGATTTTTATAAAAAAAATTAGTTCATCAATGAAGGGAAAGGGTACCTTTCAATAATTTTTTTTTTTTGAAAAAAAATTGTTTTTTGGTACCAGAAGCTCCTAAAAAGTTTAAACACTATTGTATACCAAAATTTTTCAAAAAAAATTGTTTTGGAAATTATTTTTTATTAAATTCAAAATTTCGAAAACGACTTAATAGATTTTTTCGAAACTTCGTATTTAGTAGTTTTTAGACATTATCTTAAAAAAACTATTTGTTCTAAAATAAAAAACAACGGTACCTCCCATACAAATGTTAAAAACCGTTAAGAAAAAAATGTATTTCCCAAAAACGGCTCCAAGAATTTTCAAAAAAAAATTGTTATTAAATTTTATTTTATTTTTTCGATTTTGAAAAAAAAAACAATATTTTGCAAATAAACATTAAATGTTTTGAAGATTTTTTTAAATAATATTTTTAAATGTATATATATATTATTGAATACTCATTTAAAAAAAAATAAGTAAAAAATAACTTTAAAAAATATATAATACCTATTAATAAACAATTCTTATTTAAAAATTCGTCAACTCGATTTTTTACGAAATTAGATACTTATCAAATCTGAATTTTTAAAAAAATTATTTCTTTTTTCAAAATCCAAAAAAATTATTAATATAAAATTTTTAAAAAAATTTGTCACAAGAACAATTTTTTTTGCACAACGATTAACAAAATGTCAAATTTTAACTGTTAAATTATTATCATGTTTGTGCATTTGGTAAAAAAACTTTATTTTATTGTGTAGTGACCGTTGCACACAAGTGCATAGCTGAATATTTAAATATTCCCTACAGCCATCAAACAATTTTCATTCTATCTGCCCGTAGAATAAAAAAACACACACACACAAAACCAGCTCCTACTCAACAAAAAAATCCTCATAAAAAAACAAAAAACCCTATGAAACAAATTGTTTTCCTTTTCTCCTCTAACTTATAATAAATTTTGTATATATTTCTCACTTCAATTTATTATCACATTATTTCTCTTCATATGCATTTTCATAACACACCAACACTACCTAACCTCAGATTTGGTAGTGGAACTCATGATGAGTAGTAGAACTTATTGCACGCTGGATGAATTTCGTCGTCATGATACTATCTATTAATATCTATATACAATCTTTGTATATATTCTATATACTCAAAATTTCTTTAATTTTTTTCTAAAAAATATTGGTATGACAATCTTAAATATTTAATAATATAAACTCAAAAGCAAAGGATTAAATCGACTTAATCAAAGAAAAAATAATTCAAAATTCTGAAATAAAAATTTAATCTATTTTTAGCTCGAAAAAAAGTACGTCATTTTATTACTTGGATAAATTTGAACTTATGAGAAAAAAAAATTTTAAAATCTGTAGAGCGGAGAAAAATGTTTTTTTTTAACTTTTTGAAAACATTTTTCAAAAAAAAAATCAAATAAACGCCAATTCATAGGTTTTCAGCAAATACTCATAACTATAATTATTGAAAAAAAATTAATAAGCAGTTTTCAAAATCTAATTTAAGAAAAAAATTTAAATGCTTTTAAAAATACAAAACAATATTAATTTAAAAATATTGGTACCCAGTATAAATTGGGCTAGCTAAGCCTATATATGTATGTGTGAAATTTTGAAAGAATCTGTTAAGGCATTTATGAAATAGTCGAAAGCAAAAGAACTTCCTATGGGAAGTACCGGTTTAAGACATTTTAAAAAATTGTTTTTTCAACCATAAAGCTGATTTTTTTAAATCAAAATCGTTAGAGCCGTTTTCGAGAAAAATAGGCTTTAACGTAACGTAGCAGGTACCGTTATTTTTTTAGCTAAAAAAAATTCAGTTTCCTCTCTGTACAATACCTAAAAAACTCTATATACCAAGTTTCAAGCAATTCGGCCCACCCCTTCAGGCTGTATAGGTATCTATACGTACATACAGACAGACTGATAGACAGACATACAGACGGACATGTTTGATTGTTATCTCAAAACTTTTTTTTCGACGAATGCATAACTTGCCTTGCAGTACCTACATATGTATAATGCAAGTAAAAATATTAGCAAAGCGGAAAAAGTCAGGAATATTATGCAAAATATATTATCAAAAGTGTTAAGCTTGGCGGAGGTAGCATTCTTGTTTTGGTGATTTTTGATTTTTTCCTCGTATGGCGTTGGACTTCATCGCATAGAACGTATTATTAGATCAAATAAAATACAAAGAAATTCTGAGGAATACAATGTTATCGTATGATGATAAAGAAATGACCTTGAAGAAAAAGAAATTTAAACGATCCAAATTACACCGCTAGGTGTGTGAAGCATTGGTTACCAACGCATAAAATAGCGGACATGGAAGAACCAGCTCGATCCCCAAATCGCAATAATTCTGAGAACTTGTGGGATAATGTAGATAAAGCAATTAATAGATCCGCTAGTTCAAATTTGGACAGACTTTGGCAGGAAGTTCAGCTATCTTGGTACTCGGTACTTGTTGAGAGTCTTTTTTATCTATGAACCGTCAGTGTGCCGCTGTGATTAAAAATAAATGTTATCTCACTAAATATTAACACATAATTTTCTTTGTATCATGATCAAATTTTATGTTATTATAAACGGTGATTTTTTAAGAGCTTGGTTTTTGAAAATTCAAAAAACACAGAAACTTGTAAAAAGTGAATGAAATTTTTATTTCGATTGATCGATAAATCAATTTCATTTACTTTTTAAAAATAATTTCACTTAAATTTTCCAATTTTGGCAAACTTTTTCACACATTTCGGCCGGAATCTCACCAATGACGCGTTCAATGTTGGCTTCCAAGGCAGCAATCGTGTTTGGCTTGTCCCCATAGACAATAGACTTAACATAGTCCCACAAAAAATAGTTTAACGGGGTCAAATCACATGATCTTGTTGGCCAATTGACTGCGCCAAAACGTGAGATCAACTGCTCACCAAATTCGCCTCTCAATTGATGCATGGTTTCGCGTGCAGTGTGGCTTGTGGCACCGTCCTGTTGGAACCACATGTCGACCGAGTTCAATTCTTGCATTTTCGGCAAAAAAAATCTGTTATCATCGAACGGTACCTTTCTCCATTGACCGTAACCCTGCGGCCTTCATCGTCCTTGAAGAAGTACGGCCCAATGATGCCGCCTGCCCATAAACCGCACCAAACAGTGCATTTTTCGGGATGCATTGGTAGCTGCTGAATTGCCTCTGGCTGCTCTTCACTCCAAATACGGCAATTCTGCTTATTCACGTATCCATTTAGCCAAAAATGAGCCTCGTCGCTGAAGATAATTTTGCGATAAAAAAACGGATCCTCATCCAACTTTTCTAGGGCCCATTCACCGAAAATTCTACGTTGTGGTAGGTCGCCTGGCTTCAATTCTTGCACCAGTTGTATTTTGTATGGCTTTAAACCAAGATCTTTGCGTAAAATCTTCCAGGTGGTCGAATAACACAAACCCAATTGCTGCGATCAGCGCCGAATGGACATATCGCGATCTTCAGCAACACTGGCGGATGCAGCAGCAATATTCTCTTCGGTACGCACTCTACGGATACGATTTGGTGGATTAATGTCCAATAAAGTGAAACTGGTGCGAAATTTGGTCACAATGAGCTGAATAGCCTGCTCGGTGGGTCGATTATGACGACCATAAAACGGACGTAGCTTGCGAAACACATTTTTCACAGAGCACGAATTTTGATAATAAATTTCAATAATTTGCAAACGTTGTTCAGGCGTAAGTCTATTCATGATGAAATGGCAAACAATACTGAATCGAAATGTCAAATGTTCGTGGAATTTGTCATGTGTGATCTGTCAAAAATATAAACGTCAAAAACCAAGTAGCAAAAAAATCACCCGTTACTTGTTTTTATTTTTCTAATGAAGTGCGCTCTATATTTTGTTCTGGAATAACTTCCGTTGCTTCCATAGTTGTGTTTATTTTTTTAATTCAGTATTTATTATTTTTTTAAATAAATCCAACATATCGTTGTTTTACTACCTCATAAGTCAAACAGTTATTTAAAGTTTAAATAACTGTAGTCGCAAAAATTTTGGTCGAATACGACAAGTTCTACTGTGAATAGGCTGGTGGTACATCGGACGCATGTTCCGTTGAAATTTTCTACGGACCTTGGGACACGACCAATGGGTTGTAAGGTAAAATGTGAATGCTTACGATTCACACACACATTTTCACAACTCCTCAAATGGCAAGAGAAGTAAATGTTTGCCGTCTTGCTATATATGTAGGTACTTTGATTGGCTTTCTAATAAGGGGAAGTCCCGAGCTAGGCCCTGTCACTGTCACTTACTGGGAACACCTGGCGATAGTTTAACGCCAACAAATGTTGCCATACTAAATATTAATGAATTATCAGAAATGAGAGAGATGAAATCTTTTAATTAATTAATCTTATAACACAATATATATAAGTAGTTTATCAGAAATATCGATTACTTCATTCACATTCATTTCATTTTCCATACTTTTTCAAATTTATTTTCGGCTGTGAGGCGCGAGGCCATTTGCACCGCGAGGCCGTGGGAGGTTGCCCACACCGCCCACGCCTTCCGCGGCCTATTTATGCATACATAAAAATGGTGTGAAAATGTATATATACTCTATTCACTTTATATTTTCAGCACAGGGAAGATAGGATATTTGCCTTTCACCCATACTATTATGGATTTCAATAAGATATCTCTATTTCTATAAACCTGGAAATTTGGACCTCAAAACATCGAAGTCGTAAATGAATACAACTATCTTGGTATGCGGATATCTAGAAACCTGAACTGGCAAAATCATATGATTGATAAGTTGGCCAAATCGAAGCATGCATTAAACGCAACATGGAGGACTGTGGTTCACTGTAAAGATGTTCACTACGAATCCAAATATCGTATTTTTGAAACCACAGCAAAAGCGATCATGTGTTATGCAGCTCAAGTTTGGGGCCATAAGGAGTTCGATGAAGTTGAGCAGCTTCTGCGCTATTTCTTAAAAAGAAGCTTGAAACTACCTAATAGTACCGCGAATCACATACTAATGCTAGAGACAGGTCTACCATCTTTATTTATTTCAACTCTGAAAATACAGATAGACTATATTTTAAAGACTATAACAATGGATGATAGGAGACTACCAAAAAAAATTAGGATGCTTGTGATTCAAAAACAAATATCAGGGTTCGAGTCATGGAGAGATCTAGCAGAGTACTGTGGACATCCACTATTACTCCGAAGCGATAGGATGGAAACGTGGAAAAGCGAACTCTATAGCCTCATATCGTTAGTGGACGAAAGACAGAGAGAGGATTTTACTATGAAAGCCAGAAGTTCATTACACAGGGACATATATGCAAGGCTAAACTATAACCTGTTACGAAATAACTACTTCAGGGCGGAGTATCCAACCGATCTCATGTCACTTGTTTTAAAAGCAAGAGGGGAGATACTTCCCCTGAACTATGTTCCTCATAGGAGTGATTTGGAAGAAATGTGTGGATTATGTAACACTAGAGAACGCGAAAACGTGTTCCATTTCGTGGGAAGATGTCCTGTTTTGGTGGAAACCAGAAGGAGTACACTTGGAAAAAACTACCTCAGTGAAGAGGAAGTCATAGATGTTTTAAACGGAGTTTTAGACTGGGAATCCCTTTACAACTACACCAAGCTAGCACTTAACTACAGAAAACGGATCTTAGAAGAACTTTTTTAATTTTATGTTTCAATTCTGTATATTAAACAAAATTAATTAATTAAGTATTAATCATTGTCAACTGACAAACGGCGTAAGCCATGTTTAAAAAATGAATGATACACTAAACTTTTGTAATTTGTATGAAATAAAATCATTTGAAACCTAACCTAACCTATAAAGCTTTTGCATTTTCCATCTTCCATGGTTGCCGCAGTAAGCATTATAAATTGACAAATTTCTCTTACAAATGTCGGTAGGGTTACCAACAGCTAATTTAGATTTCATGAACAGATACATGTAGATGGTAAACTAAATCTAAAAAAATTAAACTAAATCCAAATAAAAATAAATCTATCTTTATCCACACCACCAAGAGGTGAGATAGTTTGAGCGTTTTTTAAAGAGTTCTCCAGAAGGCATAATCTCTTTTAAAGTAAAAATAAATAACGTAAAAAAAATAAATAAACACTGCATAAAAATAATAATATCACATACAATTCCACTGCACTATTTTAAATATTTACATAATATACACGATAGCCTCTTCTTTTTATATTTATTTTCATGAAGGAAAAAAACTACTTCGTAAATTTAAAGTTTAAAGTAATTAATGAACCCGAATTCCATCAAAACCTTGCTCAAATAGTAATTTCTCCTTTTGGTTAGTAAAAATACCCAACAAATATAGTATAGCTGCATTTTAACCGTGTTCCAAAAAAGAAAACGAAAAGATGTAAGCAGAAAAGCACGCAGCGACAACACCTTTTCCATAAACTTAAAATAATATTTATATGTAAAATTCTGAAAGCTCCATAGCAAAAACCAAAGAGAAAGGTATTAGAATTTCCATCAACGAACGAATGGTAACTCTGAATTAATGTGTTTTTTTTTAATAAGCACAATAAACGAAAGTCAAATTGGCAATCAGTCTCCTCACACCTCACAGGTCACAGCCAGCGAGGAGACAGGTTATGGTGTACGTGTACGTGGATTTATGGAATATTTCAGTAGCAATTTCCTAAGTTGAGTGTCATTGAAACAACAGTCGGAACCAGTGTGTTTGAAAAAGCTGTCGCATAAGGCCTATACTGAAAATATAAATTGAACAGAGTTTAGTTATTCATCAATTTAGAACGGCTGGGCCGATTTGGCTCAAATTTGTTTGTAATTGCCAGAAGAAGGTTTTGCGAAAGAAAATTTTGGGAATTTTTCGAGTGGAAAATTCTTAGTGAAAAACGCGAAAAATTCCGGAAAACCGCGAACAATTTGAATTTTTTTCGACGAAATTTTGCATTTTAATGATTTGATGATTTTGAACGATGTAAAGGTGGTAGAAGATTCGTTGTGAAGCTTAGAAATTTTCCTATAATTGTGATGAAAAAGCCTTTTTGCGTGTATTTTGGATGGAGAAAGTTAACGTGATAAATAAAATAATAAAGGGTGGCACACGTGCTAGAAAAATAAAACGTAATAACTTTTTTCAGTGAAAAAAGGATTTAGATAGTGCAGCGATACCATTCTTTGCAGTCCGTCATTTCCGTCCAAATGGAGTTTAGGCTGGAGTTTGGCGGTACTCCCCCGAGTAGATGGGCCATTATGAGGCTGGTGAACAAGTTTGCCGAATCTGGAAGCATCGAACGAAGACCGTATCATCGAGATCCCAATGTTCGGGTTCAGGATACAATCGTGGCTGTTGCATCGGCAATACAGGCAAATCCAAGTGTTTCGACTCGAAACTTATCGGGCCAAATTGGAGTTAGCAGACGGTCATTACAACGGATACTTCATGATGACTTAAACTTGTTTCGGTACAAAGTCCAAATTAGAAGCAAGTTAAGCCCTCAGAATTTGCCTGTTCGCCTGGAATTTTGCCGAAAAATGATTGCAATTGCCGAAGAAGACAACACATTGATAAATTGTTTGTTCATGTCTGATGAGGCCCATTTTGACTTAAACGGCAATTTTAACAAGCAAAATTGCCGTATATGAGGTGGATCTAATCCGAAAATGCTCCATGAGACGGAACTGCACCCAGAACGAGTCACTGCGTGGTGCGCAGTTTCATCAAGGTGTATTGTCGGGTCATACTTCTTTGAAGAAAACGGTGTAACACAAACTGTCAATGGGGACAGAACTTCGCCGAAGACGTATCCCTTTCAGTGGGATTCGGTTTTAACAAGATGGAGCAAGTACACACGTAGCCACACAAGTTATGGCGGAGTTCAAACGAAAATTCCCAAACAAATTGATATCCAGAAATTGCACTTTCCGCTGGCCTCCAAGGTCACCTGACCTGACTGCACCAGACTTTTTTTTATGGGGTTATGTCAAGCAGGAAGTGTACAAAACGAAACCCAGGAATTTGACTGAATTGAACCAGTCCATTAAGACAATAATTGGGACGATCCCAATTTCAACCCTTCAAACCGCAATGAACAATTTTCTGATCAGGTGCCGCATATGGAGGTCATTTGCGGTCTATCATCTTTAAAAGCCATTAGTTACTTAACATAAAATTTAATTTTTAATCCAGTAAAAAAAATTAATGAAATACATCGATTAAAATAAAAGTTATTTAAATTTCTTATTGTAGCTCGATTCGTGTGCCACCCTGTAGTAACGCTGTGCTCCTATCAATGCAATTTAACGAAGAAGTGCCCATATTGCACCTCGAATTCGAAGACCAGTCGTTAATGTAGGCTTTGAATCGCACTGCTTTCGAAACGATTTAGCAATCGCCAACAACTATCTTCACTGGGTTGATATCGCTTGGTTCATTGTCTTTCGTATGCCAACATTACGATGCATTGAAGTTTCAATCGTAAACCCCGAGCTTTTGCCGCGCTGGCTTGGCTGGTGGTCGCAGGTGAAATTGTCCGTTTTGACTCATCCGCCAGAGCCATTGTATTCGTTTCTCTATTGAAATACAATCTAATCAAACCATTTCCTAGCGAATACCCAAACATATAACGGATGCTTTCAAATGACGTTATTTGGAGCGGAAGTTGTTGATCAACCCGGCTCCAATATAAGGTAAATGGCGTTCCTTTCTTATCAAAATGAACAATTCTTCTTATTTTTTTCGATATTGGTTCCAAACATTCAGATTCGAGGGTATATTCCCCACCGAGCGGGCTCTTTGTTAGTACCTCAAAAGTAGGATCATACGTTGCTTCAGATCTATTTTGTTGGGGATTCGGTAATAGAACTAGATCAGCGTTGTGCAATTTTTACTGCGACTAAACGTGAAATAATCGAACAATTGCAGAGCATAATGAATTGGTCAGATTGTTCAAAACCGCATTGGATGCACTGTATTCTGACGACTACAAAATCATTATTACAGCAGACCCGCTGGAGGCCATAAAAAACAATTCAATGCTCCCACAATCAACGAAGTCTCATAGTGGTGATTGTTGGCCAGAATGTGGAAAAAATCGAAAAAAACATTGTTCATCATATCGTCGGCTAGGAATTGGTTTGACGTACATAGAATATCTACTTTCTTATCGTAATAACCTTAAAGCTATGTCTCCTTTAGTTTATTATTTATTAAAAGATTTCTATTTATACCTTTTTACTTGTCCTTTAAATTCATATGCACATACGGCAACCTAAAACTAAACTCTTTGCTCTTGTCGGCGCGTAAGTGTATACGTGTACGTCAAAACAATTCTGAATATACTATAGTTTTCTTGTCGTATGATGGAAAGGATGTCGACATACGGCAAAACAATACTAAAAAAACAGGAGTTGCGTAGAATATTTGACGTATATCCATAAAATGCGGTTACGTCAATCCAATATTGTAACTTAATTATTTGGGTGGATATACGTCAAAACAATACTAGATATCTCAGGATTGGCAATAGATAGAATCAAATAGATAACATATTTGGAAAGAGCATAGTCGGAAAAATAAGACTGCATTCATAGTCCAAAAAGTGCATTTTGGCGTATACGTCAAACCAATTCTCAGCCGACGATATCGCTCTCTACTCATTTCAAATTCAAATAAATCACATTGAACTACATACCTGTGTTTTATTATCACTCTTCAATCTTAGCATAGCACCATTCGAGTCTATAATAGGTACTTCTTCGCAATTTCTCAAACATGAAGGCTCTGGGGATTGGAGGCAAACGCGTCAACGTTTCTATTACGATATTTAGACAGGTGAAGAAATGTTAGTCCATCTTCAAACGAAGCATCTCGTCATAGACTCGTACGACTTGTATATGCAGCTTAAGTGCAGCGCACATTGGATTCAATATACAACTACTGCACAAGTGCACACGAGACGTTATTAACTGCACAATGCACATATTCCCCGAAGCACACAAACTTCAAATCGCCGGATGAGTGCAGCATGGGATGCATTCAAATGTCAGTACGATAGCCTATCTTATGTGGTTTTCTATTGGTACAAGAATCATAACATAATGAATCTATAAAAACATGGATTTTGACAATTAAATCCTTCCATTGGGCAACAAAAATTATTACTTTTTTGATTCTGAATCAAATTCGCAGATCCGTATTTTTTGGCGAATCTAATCCAAATAACATTCCATTCGCCACGAAAAAAATCAAATTCCGCATAAAATGCTGCTTACCAATGGAAAACCACATTAGGTTAGTATCCATTTAAGTCCTTGAACAAACAAAATCAGATAGGTTAAATTTGTATGAGTTTGTGAATATGTTTTTCACAGTTATACCAAAGCTTCTCAGATAGCTTGAGATTTTTTTACAGTCGTGCCAAATTTTGTAGTGTGATTTAGTTCACAATTTTGGGAGAAAATTCATAGTTTATTATAAACTTATTCCCCATCTGAACACGAAGCTAAAATAATGGCAGATAAAAATACTGCCAACAACTGGCAGTAAAGAATGAGCAAGTTCATTCTTTATTGCCAATTGTTATTATTTGAAAATTGTTGTCAGTACTGAATTTACATGATTTCAGTATTATGACACAACTAATGAAAATTCTGGCTGGCAGTTTTTTAATGACATATATACTTCCACATTTTCGACCATTTACACGACTAAAAATATAATGCAGGAATTTTGACAACAATACTGCCAACTTGGCAGTCGTCTAAATCCGGCATAATACTGCCAATTTGGCAGTCGTGTAAGTCCGGCATAAGGTATAATTGTTAACGTTAGCAGCTTGTAGGTAAACCCGTTTGACAGCCGAGGATTCCTATCTTGGCAATTCTCATCTGTATTCCAATGATTTGTGTTCTAATTTCGATCTTATTCCGCATAATGACAGCATTTTTCCATAAGCCATAAAAATGGCTTCTATTTATTGGTGTAATTTGTAAAAGGGTCCCTAAATTCATTTTACGAATCGGCTGCTGTAGGGAACTTATGCATCAATAGACCTCTGCTGGTCTTAAATAATATAATTCGTATAAATGCGAAGAAATAACGCTTCATTCGCGACAAGTCTAGTGATTTTACTCACATTTCATATTCCATAGTTTCACGGTTTTCCCGTGAAGATGAAATATATGTTTGTGTCAGAAGATGGATGTTTAGGTAGGTATGAGTATTGGGAACTGAGGAGCAAGAATTTTCCCAAAGTTATATGAAAATAATCTTGCAATACCTTTACTGCGTAAGTTTTGTAACCCTTACGGTGAATACGAATACCTATTAAGAGCACCATATGGGTGATGGCAGTTTTCAATTTAAACTTTCACGAGCGGAAGGAATAGAGATACCAGATACGTATGAAACATTATTTCGACAATGAGATGCTATTAAACTTAATTGTTTGAGATTTTAATGGAAATAAGGAAGTCAAGAACAAGTGCAGCACAAAGTTTTATGAAAGGGATATGAATAATTGAAGAGATTAAATCAACCCATAACCAAAACATTCAGATATTGGTTTGAATGAATGTGATATGCAAATTTATGCTACTGTATAGTGCTTACATACATCTTTCCATAGGTTCTTACTAGAACACATAGTATCACATTGACGCCATCTTTTGCTTGTGGCCACGAGTCCTTCCCAGCTTCTAATTAGGCATTTTTGTTGGTCAAAGCAGAAAACTGAGCTATCAAAAATATATATCTGTTTCTTTGTTACCCCGTTTGTTGTTACACAACTTAAGCATATCTTCATGTGGAAAAAAAGTAGCCCAGAAGTAGTTCAAAATTTAATCCGAGAGCTCTTGTTTATAATCTGCTCAGAGCTAACTCTGTTCGCTCAAGCTCTGATCAGTACCTCTTTTCAGAGCTTAAAACGAAAATCGACAATTATTCTCAAAGGACCTCTAGAAAATTTGTCATGTACCTATCTATTGACCGAGCTGTATTATATAATTATGTAAAGGGTTATCAATTTTGCGGTTTCAAAAGTATAGGGCTAGAATTCGACATCTGTCAAACTAAGTTGTTAAACCAATTTTTTTTCAGCTGAAAGTCTGACATTTACGAAAATGGATCGCTTAACTATCGCACAACGCATAAAAGTTGTTAAAATCTACTACAAAAATGGTGATTCTGCCACAGCCACATATCGTGCTTTAAGAGGAGATTATGGTTTACATAATCGTCCAACTACGCAAGCAATTGGCAAAATTGTGAAGAAATTTGAAGAGACTGGATTGGTTACAGATATTGTAAGGCTTGTGCATCATCGTTTCGCTCGTACCACTGAAAATATCGCTGTTGTAAGTGAAAGTGTTTGCCGAAGACCCGAATGTGTCGATTCCTCGTCGTTCTCAGAAATTAGGACTGTCTTACGGCACATTATGGCGTATTCTGCATTTGGATCTACACCTACATCCATATAAAGTCCAGCACACACAACAACTGAAGCCAGCTGACCATTCACAACGTCGTAGATACGTCGAATGGGTGCTTGAACAACAGGCAGTGGATGGCGATTTTGCGAACAAAATTTTTTTCAGCGACGAAGCACATTTCTCACTCGGTGGGTATGTTAATAAACAAAATTGTCGTATTTGGGGTTCTGAGAATCCTCAAGTAATTGAAGAGAGGCCATTACATCCACAAAAAAGTCTTTGTTTGGGGCGCTCTTTGGTCTGAAGGTGTGATTGGACCTTACTTCTTCCAAAACGACGATGGAACGACTGTCACCGTCAATTTGGAGCGTTATGGTCATATGATAACCGACTTTTTTTTTGCCTGCTATTGAAGAAAACGACTTGGAGAATATGTGGTTTCAACAAGACGGTGCCACATACCACACAACTCGAGCGAATATGGCTTTATTGCAAGAGACATTTTCTGGCCGCGTAATTTCTCGTCGTGGCGATATCAACTGGCCACCAAGATCATGCGATTTGACACCGCTGGACTTTTTTTGTGGGGCTACGCGAAAGACCGTGTTTATGCAGATAAACCTTCAACTCTTGAGCACTTGAAAACCAACATTCGTCAAGATACAACCGAATATGTGTCAAAAAGTGGTCGAAAATTACCTCAAAAGAATCGATACTTGCAACAATTCGCGTGGTGGTCATTTAAATGATGTAGTGTTTTACACATAATGTCAACGTTCCATCTTTATAATAAAAAATAAATATCATGAAAAAAAATATTTTATATGTGTTTTATTTACGTTTACTTTTGAAACCGCAAAATGGATAGCCCGTTATATAAGATTTTTGTTGTGTGTGGACTCCCATCAATTCTTCAATATGAAGCTAGTAGTCCCACTCGATCCCTATAGGCCTACCGCATCTCTGTTTATGTGTCCGTGTACGATACCAGAATATGCCGCCCGCCCCCATTACATCAAAAAAACAATCACCATCGGGTTCGATAACGTTCAATCCGTTTGACTACATATAACTTATCTTGCGCACCGCAAATAGGGCAAAACACAGCTCACCACTTTTCTATCAATTTCTTTTTCATACCCATTCATATTTCCGACATTTCTCCGCTTCGTCCTGCCTAAGAACTAATGGCGCCCAACAAAATCTTTATTTTGAATCTATAAAAAAAAGTATTTAACTCAGAAAATGAAAACTTTATTGCCACTTAAAAATAAAATTAAAGAAAGAGAAAAAAACAAGTACATGCACTTAATACATATTTTTAAAAGCCGGAAATCCTTTCAAGCTACTCGTATTATGATGTGGACGGAACTTTGCCAACCAATCTGCAGATCAGAAACTGCCAGAATGTTTTAAGGTTTCTTATAATTAATTGAAGAAAATTCAAACAATATGTTTATATTATTTTTGTTTTTGTTTTAGTGGACTGTGTGGATTAAAGCCAATTGAATGTTTTTGTGATTTTAAGTCCAAAATGCGTTTCGCCCAGGTATTACAGCTGGGCTCATCAGTTAGGTGCTGTAGTACCTTTCTAAGTCGCATTATTTTTTCTAATAATATCCAAAAGGAAAGCGTCGTCCCAACAAAAAAACAAATTAAATGCACAACTGAATCGTACGAACTTGCTCTTGTAACTAACAACTTTAGTGAAGCTTAAGCTTTAAATTTGAATACAGTTTTATTAACACTTTTAGGGGTCATTTGCATACAAAAATTAATTTTAATTGGTTCATCCAATTGTGAAAAGTGGGTAGTACCGTTAATAAGTACGCAAAATATGTGGATAGTACTAATTTAAGAACACACATATTTTTTATAAAAATTCTTGGAGACGTTTTCGAGAAAAACATTTTTTTCTTAACGGTTTTTTTTAACATTTGTATGGGAGGTACCGTTGTTTTTTATTTTAGAAATACAGTTTTTTCAAATGTTCAAGATAATGTCAAAACACTCCCAAGTACGAAGTTTCGAAAAAATCCATTAAGCCGTTTTCGAAATTTAGAGTTTTCAAATCATATCACTTTATCAAATTTCATTTTTCTACAGCAATCCGAAGTGCTTCAAAATCAGTATCATTCTAAGAGAGTGAGTTGATACCACGCCCCGAAACGGAAGTCCTAAACTTTTCGGTTTTTCTTTTGTAGGTACGAGTATATGTTACTTCAAGTCAAGACCTACCGATCTACCGTATTTTTGATCCTACATTAGTCCGAAGAGCTTTTTTAAATTCAACCAACAGTTGAAAGAAGGGAATAAGTCCAAAAGTTTACAAAAATTCAATTTTGATCCAAATTCCATTTCTGATACGTCGAAAAAAGAAAGAAAAAACCTTTTTTTTAACAGAAATGGCGTTAGGCAATATCGCCCAAATCGATTTGGAAATATCACCAAAAAAATCTGAGCAAAATTGTTGTTGTATTTTTTCTCCTTTTGGGCGTTATTTCTCATCTTTCTATTTTTTTTAAGGAAAGAACGTCCAAAATTCAAATGAATTTGGAAATATCGCCCAAATAAAGGAATAGCCTCCAAATATTAGGAAAAACGCCCAAATCAAAATCTGGTCAATAGTTGCACTCCTTTTTAAATCAAACCGACCAATTTTTGCAATGATTTTATTTGTGAGATTTAGATGTGAAAGTTATTGTTTACATTGTCGATATATTGTCTACATTGTTGACATTGTCGACCGATTGTCTACATTGAAATGTAGACAATTAAAGTCGACAGGTAGAGGAACAAAACTATCAGAGACAAGTGGGTATCTGATTGAATTACAACTTATACTAGAAAAACCATATATTATTAAATCCTCCGTGTCCTTGAACCACGGTTCAAATAATTGTGGAATTGCATCCTAGAATACAAACAAATACCTTCCGATCAACATTATTTATAAATACTAACTATTTTGTTTAAGGGTATTCATGCAACGGCGGAAAACTCGGAAAAACTTCAGAAACCAGATAATTTTACTTTCGCAGAAATGAACTATCAAAGTTTGTATGGAAAAAATAGTCTGTAAAGCAGATGAATTTGTCCCACGAATTTGATGAGTGAAGGAGAAGAAATAAACCTAATAAAGTTAACTTAATAACAGAAGATTATTTCCCACATTTACGCAAGTATTTTTAATGCAAACGTCTAGCGGAAAATTATAATGGCTGAAAGTGAATTCGGCGAATTAGATATAGCCACAATTCAATTAATTTTCGCAATTAATGCAATAAGTGCGAATCCATCGAAAGCAAATTGAACGAATGTCGGTAACACATTAGCTACACCACCGACATTTTGTTCAACTAACTTGGTATTACTGAACCCGCAAACCTTTCGCACTCCATACAAACTTTCGCATTTTATTTCCGCGCCAATTACGTCGCGAATCTTTGTATTGATGTGCTTTTTGTCAAAAAATCATAATGGATAGCACACAAGTGAAAATTAGAATATTTGTATTTTGGGAGAAGAGAGTGGATGCATTGTTTTTTTTATTTTTATTTTATTTGTATGTTATCAAGTTAAAAATGTTATTCTCTCTCTTTGTAATTTGTATTTGTATTATTCTTTGTTTAAATTCTCTTATTTGTGAATAATTTTTTTTTTTAAATTATAAACGTCTTTGTTTTGTTTTATTTATTTTGACTTTATTTTTAAAATCTTTTGCGGTCAATAAGGATTTTAAATTTGAAAAAATATTTAACTAAATAAAAATGGACCACAAATTTGTTCATTCAACATATTAATTTCTTTTCTTTTGCTACAATTTAAGATTGCGTGTGACGTTTAAGATGTCAACAAATGACAGCAGCGACAATATAGTTCGGAAAATGGAAAAGTAGTACATGAATCGATTGTACAGTTCATTCGACGAGTTCACTAATTGATATAAACGCGAAAGCGAATCTACCGCGAATCTCTTCAGCTTCCAGGGAATAGAAAATTGCGAATTCACTAATCGGCAAGTATATCTTTCTACAAATCGGAAATTTATCTCGTTGCATGAAGAAAAATTTTATTGGTACAACTTTCTGACTTAACACAGTGAGTAGCCATCTTTATATGTCGATAGTGCAGTTCACCACATATCTAATGCACAAACCGTTTCAGAACTAAACTGTCATTACACTGCAATGCTACCAACCGACACAATCGAAAATCGAACCCAATAAAAAGAAACGCTAAATGCCAAGAAAAGAAATAAAATCGAACACCGAAAAAATGTACGCAAGTAGAAGAGAAGGAAATAAAATTTTTTGTGTCATGCCTCGCTCGCTACGCGTACCAAAAAAAATCTGCAACACATCGTGATTGAAACTATTTATTGAACAACCTCAAGAACATTCGATTCAAAGTAAAATTTAAACTTTTTAATAATCAAATATTGAAATTAAGAACGCGGAAAACCCACCGAAAAGTTTGTTTTGACATTTGCCCCTCGAAAACATTTGACAGGAGCCCATCGCCCCCCTCAAAATATATAAAATTTACTCGGGCTCGGGTGAATTTCTTGCGAGCCCAGCAAGCACTAACAGCAAATTGAAAAGAAATTTTGCGACAGCCAATAGACAAAAAAAATTAATTGAGAAAAAGAAAATGTGCTCCATTGCGACAAGTCATTGGGAATAGTTAATATGTTGGTTGCGTTGTTAGGTAACTAAGGAAATCTATTTGCAATTTGATCGAAAACTAATAGGAAGTTAGTGGCGGGCAATTGGTAAAGTGTTTTTTTATTTTGTTTCATAGGAAATAAATTGTAATTTATGAATTAAAGTTTGTTTGCAAGCTGTAACAATTTATAGGGTTAAGATTCTGGAATAATATTCTTGACTGAAAAAATCTCGATTGAAGATCTCTTTTAAGTTGCTTTGCTATTTAAATAGCGTTAGCGATTTAATAAGTTAAAGACTAGAATGAGTGGATGAGTTTATTTTAGTGCACTTAGAATGGATATGGACACAACAGCAAATACATTGGAGGAGGCAAGCTCCGAGAGTGAGTACAGTGATTCGTACGAAGGCGAAAGTAATTCGGATTCGGCTGGCGCCGCCACAACATCATCAGGTGAAGAAGAGGATGATAATGGGGAAGGTGAGGAGGACGAGGAGGACTATTCTCCTCCAGAGGACTCGGTAGAGATGGCGCGCATTACTAAGGACACCTTGCTGCATTTGCCAAAGGGCCTGTGCGAGAACGCGGCTGTGTTTCAAGAGTTTTTCTCGATGGAAACATGGCGAATGCTTCCGGCCAATTATCAGGCTTATCTGAAGAACAAATTCATTCCGCATTTTCCAGATAACAACGAACACGAGCAAGAAAAAACCCTAGAAATGCTCTTCAACAACGAGTTGAATCGATTTGAAGCCTCTCCGCTGATTGATCTGCAGCGAAACCTCGAAGAGGGTAACTATCGTCCTGATGTCCTTCGGCTGCGTGAAAGCATTGCCAAATCACGTCGAAGAGAGAGGCGTTTTCAAGAATACGAACGAATCAGCCACATTGCTAAGAATATGCTGGTTTCAAGAGAACGATTACTTCGTGTGGCCTACGAATCACCGCAAGGAACAGAGTTACGAGTAGACAAAGTATTGAAGAAGACACCACAGCTGGATAAAGGGGTTTGTGCCGTGAGAGCACGCAAACGATTCTATTCGGAAATTCGACAGTTAAGAAGTCAGGTGGGAATAGGTGAGTTGAGTGAAGATGATCTGGAAGATGAACCGTTGCCAGATGCCAGTGATGATCCAGAACCAAGGCTTAAGATGGAAGTTGATCAAGCAAAAGAAGCAAAAATACTGGGCACATTGCATCGCTACAATAAATTTAACAAAATGGGTCCCGTTGAAATTCTCTGTGATGAAAATTTTAAGAAGGTTCTGTTCGAACATAAATGCAGAAAGTTGGAGGAACCGGTAAGTATCTATTAATTAATTTTAAACCTTAAAATTTCAAGGGTTTACGGCTATTCTCTAGTTGTACCAGATACTAGCTCTGGTACTCGGAAAAAGTTAAGGAAAAGTTAGTACCTGAACATTTCTTCACATTACTAAGAACCTAATGGGGGGTATCGTGAATAAAAATTTCATTGGAAATTTTTCTCCAATTTGAATCTGGGGCACGTGAATGATGCTCAAAAGTTGCCCTCGGAATTTATTGATGGCGGGAATAAGCTTTCCCAGGGAATTTTGCTGTCATTTCATATGATTTTTTATTCGAGAGAAATTTATTCCGTGGGAAATTCAGATTGCAGATAAAATTTCGAGGGAATAAAGTATTCCGTATTCCGTGGGAAACGAAATTTCCTGGGAGATTCGCGATAGGGCCCAATACATCTACAACGGGTCTAATACTTATTTTGACATTTTTGATTGAAAATTATTTGATTGTGGACATATCCCGCCTGACGAGTAATAACATTTCAAATTTTCATATTTTCTCCAATATTATCCAATGGATTGAAATAAAATGCCTTGATTGAAGTATAAACGTGCTAGACTGCCAGTCTTGAGGTTCTAGCTAAAACTAAGTTCCAACTAATACTCGGTATCTATTTGACAGGACTAGAGTTTATTAAATCTATGAAGAGTAATAAGTTTAAGACAAGCACCGGAATTAAAGCTAGAAATCTATGAAGAAATTGGCTGTAAGATTCCTTACTCATGATATTTAAATAGTTTTGTAGGTTTACTGTAAAGTTCTTATCCCCAGTTTCACAGTGCGGGTTTAAACTTAATTTTTAGTTTAATTCGCCCGGTTTCACAGTGAAATCTAATCTTCAGATCAGTTGAACTTCGTTTAACTACATTTTATGAAAAATAGTTGGCAGCATTTAGCTGGCCTCGTCCTCCCTTTCTGTCTCTGACACAAAAAAACACACGAAACAACGAGAATAATAAATAAAATAATATTCAAAATCACTATAACAACTCGATAACATTTGAATACACAATTTTGTTTTGTTCATAATTTTTTCTGAAAAGAAAATGCAAACTCTGAACTAAAGTTTAAACGGCAGAATAATCTCGGTTAACTTAAACTACAAATTGAACTCAGTTCAAGGTTTAAACGAGAATGTGAAACCGAATAAATAGTTGATCTGAAGTTTAAACCAAAATTGGAGTTTAAACTCGCACTGTGAAACTGGGGGATAAACTAGCATCTATGCAATTTGTTTAGATAAATTCTTCAATACCCATTTATAAGGTTCATATTCTAACGGGTTATCAATTTTGCGGTTTCAAAAGTAAACGTAAAGATTTCTTTTTCATGATGTTTCTTTTTTATTATGAAGTTTGAACGTTGACATTATGTGTGAAGTCTTCATTCAACTCCATCGTTGGATGAAAAAATGTACAACCTCTTACACTAGTGCAAAAAATTGCGTGCTTTACGTTGAGCAACGAAAGCAGAGGTAAAATTGAACAATTTTACCTCTTCCAAGTGTTGGATCTCTAATACCGGTTAGGTTAGGTTACAGTGGCTGTTAGCTGTGAAAAATAACTAACTAAGGCCCTCATTATGAGTAGCGAATCGAACTTAAAATCTTGCGAATTCGTTAGTTTCGTATTACGAATAGCGATTCTGTCCAACTCGCTTCAAATGTGAAAACCTTAGCGAATTTCATTATCGAGGGATTACAAATAGCAAATCTTCGCTAATCTAACCCATGTAAGTGTGATATACTATTGAATCAAAATATTTAGTGATAACGTTAGCGAATTGTTGTGCCGGGAAACATTTTCAATTTATTGTTGATAAAAGTTTCAAATTTAATTGTAAAGGGTACGCCAAATAACTTTTTTTTTTTGAAAATGCTACAAAAAAAACTATTGAATATTTTCTCAAATTTCTTTTTTTAATTGAAAGTACAATCCTTCCGGTTATTAATGGAAAATAATTTCATTGAAATGGCTGCCTCGGCTGGCCATGCAGTAGCCTACACGATCGGTCCAATTTTTAAACACATTATCGATTGTGTGCAGCTGTATTTCACCAATGGCTTCACGAATATTGTCCTTTAAAGCGTCAATTGTCTCTGGCTTGTCGGCGTAACACTTATCTTTTACGGCACCCCACAAATAATAGTCCAACGGTGTCAAATCGCAGCTCCGAGGTGGCCAAACGACATCAGTTCTGCGGCTGATAATGCGATCTTCAAAAACAGGGCGCAAAACATCGAGTGTAGCTTCGGCTGTGTGGCACGTAGCGCCGTCCTGTTAAAACCAAATATCGCCAATATCCTCCTCTTCAATTTTTGTGAACAAAAATTCGTTCAATATGGCCCGATAACGACCGCCATTGACTGTAACGGCCACTCCTTGCTCATTTTCGAAGAAAAATGGCCCAATTATGCCTCTGGACCAAAATCAGTCACAAAAAGTGACTCGTTTTGGGTGTATCGTCTTTTCAATGTATGCGTGCGGGTTTTCTGTGCCTCAAATGCGACAATTTTGTTTGTTTATATACCCGCCAAGATCAAAATGAGCTTCATCTGAAAAGATGATTTTTTTGGTAAAATCGGCATCTTCTCTAAGTCGATCGCACTTAGCGAAGCGAAAACGCATTGGATGGTCAGTTGGTTTCAATTCCTGAACCAATTGGACTTTGTATGGCGTCATACCAAGGTCTTTATGCAAAATTCGTCTCAATGATGTCTCCAAAATGTTCAATTGTTGAGAATGACGGTGAATTGATGTTGATGGCGCTTCACGCACACTTTCTGCCACAGCAACAATATTCCCGGGTGAACGAAATGTTTTTGGCTTTTCACGCTTTGGTTTATCGATGAGGATGCCAATTTCTTTCACTTTTTTCACAAGATAACGAACATACGGAGCTGACGGTGCTTCTCTTCTTCCAAAATCCGTACGCAATTTTCGCACACATTCTGCAACATTGCCATGATTTTCAAAGTAATGTCGCAATATTTCCCAGCGTTGTTCAAGCTCATACACAACCATATTCGTGCAGCGGAAGGATAAAACTAATTATCTGTCAAATCAGATATGAGCTAGGTGTTACCATTCACGAAATAAGCACTAGTTGAAAAAAAACGTTAGATGGCGGACCCTTTATTAACCTGTAGCTAGTTATTTTTCGTAATGACCGAAAAAACAAAAAGGCATTTATGTACAAATTGTGAATATGTACTGCGATAATCGAAGTTCGCTAAATTGTTCGCAACTATTCATAATGAAGGCCTAACACACTTAGTCCAAAAAGAAAGGACCATATGTGATACCACAGGAGTTGGGTTTTTATCCCAAAAAGAACTTAAAACCATTTTGAACTTCTTATGAAGAAGAGGAGAGAATTAATGTCTAAGTGGGCTAGTTCATTAATGTATCTGAAGAAGAAGTCTTCGTCTGTTAGACAGTGCAGGGCATGTACAGATTAGATGAAGAACAGTTTCCTTCTCCTCCTCATCTAAACAGCTTGTGTAGAAGTCGTTTGCGAGCACACCGAGTCTTGCAGCATGTGTACCAATAAGGCAGTTTTGTGTAATAACACCTATAGTGCACCATACACATTGTTGACCAACTTAGTGAAATGTTGCGTACACTAGTTGATAAAATTGTTCGATTTTGACAAAAGTTGTTCAAGTTTATCAACTGCGTTTTTGATATGGTTGTTCTACAACTTAATGAGTGATTTGATACCTTCGTACACCTAACCAAGACACACTCGTTGAGGAACGCGTTCAACGCAAGCAATATATAGCTACTCAAATATTGATGAAATAATTTTGACTTTAGTTGGGTACAAATTTTTAATGTCAGTGTCACACGGGAGCGGGTCAAAATTCTGGCTTCAAAATACTGCTTTTAAAATGAAAATTCTGCTTTTTTCATTTTTTCTGTCCGTCAACAAAAAAGAAAGAAATTCTGCTTATTTTTAATTAAATTTTTTTATTTACCAAAATAAACGAGAGACAAAAATAAAAGAAAACAATCCATTAGGTAAACTTATGGCGTTTTTATTTATCAATCAGGAATTCTTCTCCGATCCGTGATCCCAACTGAACACTTTTGTGTGATTCTGATGATTCTGAATTTTAATGAGATTGTATGTGTGAAAATAATTGTGGACGTGAGAATATTCAAATTCAAAAAAAAAAATGTTTGTTGCACAATTATCATACAGAAAATGACAACAGTCGAGTTTGACGTTCAAGTATATGAATGTGTGAGAGCTTCTGGTTCTGATTCTGATTTCAAATCCAGAAGCAAAATTCACTTCTTTTCAGAATTAGAACTGTCATTTTTTCCCAAGTGAACGCTTTTAGAAAAGTCCGGAAGGCTTCCGGATTCAAATAAAAACGACATTAATTATTGAAAAAATTACAGAAAAAAAAAACAAAAATCAAAGAGAACAATGTTTTTTTAAATGCGCCTAAGAACCTAAGATAGCCAATGTGACATAGATCGGTTCTGTTTTTTATAATTCATTTTATTTGTTTGTTTTTCGAAACACTTTTTCTTTTTTTTTTCTCTAATAGAAACTAACTGATTAATTGCTTTAAGAAGTTGACCGACATAAAAAATATTTTTTTGATTAAGCTAGTATTAGACGCTCTTTGTAATAGGTTTGTTCGTTGAGCCCTGAAGTCCCCTAGGGACAACCTAAAGCGTTTTTTGAAAAACCTAAAGTCACCTTGACAAACAAATTCTGTGTTTTTTGAAACCTAGGGTCGTCCTCACCTCGCCCTGAAGTAGAGCTAGGTTTTTAGCCGACGCAACTTGAGCTAAATGAATAAGCGTCAAAGTCACATGAGATCTGAAGGATGCATGGGCGATATTGAGGAGAATATCGAATACTCATCATCGATGTTAATAGTTATCGAATCGAAAACATCGATGTGTTGAAGGGTTTTCCTTATTCTTCTTTCAACATCGATATTGAATCATCGATTTTTTGTTTTAATATCGATATTTCAATAACATAAATGGACTTATCCATCATCCCTAATCCGAAGCATTTGTTTTGGTGTGAATTCTCGTTTTGTATGCAAATTGTTATTTTTAAAATGTGAATAAAACAATACTCAAATTAATTTTCAGACACCGACATGAAAAATGGAAAGCTTTGCAGAAGGCTCACCTCCAATGATCAGCTGTTTGAGAGTTGTCACGTCGTGTGACAGTCATTGTTTTGCATGTCATTGCCGTGACACCGAGACACAAATATCACCGTGACACACTTTGACGTTCATTGTATTTTGGGACAACAATGACAGGCATGTATTTGTGTGATAGTCATAGTCATTGTAGCTAGCCATGACACGATTACCTTTGTCACGGCAATGACGGTGGTAGGACCTATTTTGTTTTGACGTCAGAGTGTCACGCCAATGACACATTACAAGGGCCGTCTAATACTAGCTTTAAACTCTTAAGAAAGTAATAGTGTAAAATCCCACGGCCGGCAGACATATACGTCATTTTATCATAGCTGATTTTTTTCTGTAAATAGATACCAAAGTAGATAAGAACGAATGGACATTCCGAATTTTCAAAACTGGGGCTTTTCGGAGATATGCACTTTTAACAGTGTATACCCAACTACGTTATTTTATCAAAGCTGATTTTTTGATATGTTTAAGGAGATAGTGTCTCAAAACTTTGTTTGACACTTGTCAAACACCTACAGTGCGGTCTTTCGTCTGACAGACACCTTTAAGATGTCATCTCCGAAAAGCCCCAGCTTTGAAAATTCGGAATGTCCATTCGTTCTTATCTAATTTGGTATCTATTCACAAAAAATAAATTTAGCTATGATAAAATGACGTACATATGTCTCTGCCAAGCGCGCGCTTTTTTTTGCACAATTATGATGAGCAGAATTTTGAAAAGTAGAATTTTGGCGAGCAGAATTTTAAAAAGCAAAATTTTCAAAGCAGGCTTTTAAAAGCAGAATTTTAAAAGCATAATTTTAACCCCGCGCAAAATATTGACCCCAACCCGTGTCACACACATCTTTGTTGAAAAATATTGAAATATTCCGCTGTAAAAAATTTCATCATTCTACAACAATCAGATTTGCTCCTTATAATTGGTATAATCAATTCTATGCAAATAGGCGGGTACCACGGCCCCTGAATGGAAAATCTTGAATTCACAAGGCCTACCGTTGTGTGAAATTACAAGATTCTACCATGTCGGGTGGTTCTCCATAATTTTGATGATCTGTCAGTGAGTGAGTGAGTCAGTCAGTTACGGTTTTTGCGATTTTTGCAGTCTTATATCTCGGGAACTACTAATGCTAAAGAATTGAACATTAGTGAGTTACCTAAACCTGCTTAGCTTAGCAAATGCTGAGAGTTTGACTTTATTGGTACTGAATTTAGAGGGGGGTCGAAAATCGCCCGAGTTTGTTCCTGTAAAAAAGGTGTAGTGCCAGAACTTGGCTGGGCACTACCGTGTCCTTTGATAATTTACCTAGGTTAGGTTAAGTTATTGGGTTGACAATCGATGCCGTTATCGTCACACTTAGATCAATGTAGATCAATGGTTACCCGGGAGTGTAATCACTCTTCCGATAAAACATGTGTTCTCTTAATCAGTCAAACCATTTGGAGCCATTGCCGAAGTTCAATGTAATAATTCCTGAAGTATTAGAGAGATCTTCTAAATTATCAAGGAAGTAGCTGCAGAGAAAATGTCATCTTCGTCATCACATCCCATACATACTGAGTTTCATTTTGAATTTATGATATCCCAGTAAATTATATCCGGTGATTGTGTTTATAAGAGAGCAATGAGATCTGTTGTTGAGTTGCATAATTTTGTCTGTCTTCTGCTTGTTAAAGCATGACCATATTTTTGTAGCAGTATATCACAGGTTTTAAGTAGCCTCCACCTTTCGTTGGATTTCTTTAGAATCATCTCAGAAATTTTGTGTTTAATGTAACAGGGTGCAATGTAGACCAGCTCTGCTTGACTAACGTCAAGTGCTAATCCCTGTCTTGCCAACTTATCGGCACATGCACCAACACCAGTGTCCATTTTGGAGCCATCAGTTTAGACTGCTATTGCTGATTCATTTGTGTAGGGTTGGTTGTTCGTCCATTCTTCTCTTCTTGGAATGGGAGTTTTGGTTTATGAAAGTCAAGTTCGAGTGTTTTATAGTCTGTAATAATACCATCACCTAGATGTTTCTGAACAGTCTGTGCATGTCATATTGTGCTATTTTTCCATGTATTAGTCTGGCTTAGCCTTAGGACGCTATACGCTGCGGATTCTTGTACGAAAAAGTTTGACTATCGTCTCTAAACCTGCAGTTGGAGTGGATCTCATTGCCCTCGTAATTCAAATGCACCCAAATCTCTGTAAATTTATCAGGGTTTTAAGATTGTATTGGTATTTTGAATCTTGGTAATCTTCTTTTATTTGTAAAAAGAACAAATTCAGTTTTTGATGGGTTAACGATCAGACTACACAACTCTACTACTAGATTATATTAGAAAGAGCATATTCGATCTGTTCGCTTATAGTAGATAAGAATTATGAATTAGGTTATTTGATCATGTGTTTTAACTTCAGAGGTATTTGATTATTTTGGGCTTTGATGATCTTTATGATTGGATGCAATTTATAAAAAACTTATGGGTGACCGTGATAGTTGTGTGCTCGAACGTCAACCTCGTTGTCGCAGGTTCGATTCCTACCGTTGTCTATGTCGTCTTATTTTCCATTAAAAACCAATTCTAAAAACTCTCATTAAATGAGTTGCTGGTTTACTCATTACATGCTGTTCAGGCATAACACTAACAGCATGTGATTGAATAAACTAGTAAACACATAAATATTACAAATAAATAAATAAAATAATGCTTATTATAAGAGACATAAACAAATAAAACACGGTAATTTTCTCCGCATTAGTTCAGCCGCCATCCCTGGAGATAAATCTGAGACAACAACCACCTCGCGCCACACATCTTTCCCTCTTTCTCTTCTTTTACATGACGTACGCGCTGTGTTAAAAACATATAAATCATAATCCCTTGAGCGGGTGTAAGATTATAAAAAAAAATTAATCTTAGTGTATTAGGTTAAAGTCTTTGTTAAACTTGGCTATTTTATGGTTGAAAACCAGGCAGAGTTTGCTACTACCTTTACTCGTCAGTGTTTGAGATAAGGGAGGATTGTTCCCATAACCAGTACCCAGAGGAGTGGTGAGAGAACTCACCCCTGTGGGGTTAATAAAATACCTATTAGTAGGTCCGTTCCCGTACTCCCTAAAACTGCGGAAATCTAAGAATTTCTACGAAAAACAGTCAAATCCTGTTCCCGTACTCCAAATCTTCGTAGTTTTTCACAGAAGATAGCGGTCATGAGAGAGTAAAATATTTCCTCAGGCTGCGAATTTTAGTCCAAGAAATTTCTTTAGACATAATTTTGTTAATTTTGAAGACTTAAATGAATAAAAAAGAAAAAAAAACAACACATAAGCTGTCAGTTGCCAAGTGTATCGTTACAAAAGTTGAAAATAATGGAATTTATAGTCTGGTCGAGCTTATCCCTGCAATAAATTGAAATTTGTGATACCAAATTGGTTATTTTAAGAAATAATTTTACGTAAATCTTTAATAAACATTTTCAAAAATAAACTTTTACGTTGACGTTTGAAAAATGACAAAAATTGTTGTTCAAAGCGTTTCCGTACTTTTGTGAAACTTTGTTGCGCTCTGAGAAATTTTTACCCCCACTCTTGCAAAAATGACAGTGTTCACACTTAATGTAATTAACTTTGACAAAAAATACTAAGCTTTGTAATTGAATCACAGTTAATTTAACCAAATTGCATTTTCTAATCACGGTAAAAAAAACTGAATGTAGGACACTTACCCATATAAGAATTTCGTACTATGCATATCTCAAAAATCATCCAAAATTGTCGCTCCAAATAGCAGATGTTCTATCGGTTGTCCTTACTGTGTAATGGCATAGTTCCTTGTGCAAAAACAGTACTTGAAAGAAATTGAAGACGTAGACATTTTTGTAGACCCTCCGAGAAAGTTTAACGCTAACGAAATATCCTTCTGCTTGTATTCGAAATCTGGGATTATCTCTTTTAATCCTGGAAAAAAGTTTGAAAAGTTTCATTAGGAAATCATAAGGAGGAGAACTAACTATATTATTTTGAGTCACTGCATAATGATACAGTTACTAACATTAACATGTTTACAGTATGCATGACAAGTGGGTTTTAGGTGGGAACAAAAGTGGCAAATCTTTTGAAGTTATTTTTTTTTTGTTTATTTAAAAATGCGGTTGTTTTTTAATAATTTAAAAAAAAAAACAATTTTATTAATTTTATTTTTGTATAATTTATGGAAGACTTAATTCGAAATAACAACATTAGCATTAAAGCACGACCTGATACTTACTGATCAATAATCAGTCGCATTAAACACAAGGATATTTTCAAAGACTCAATATTTCAGCTATTAGATGAATAGACTGATCAGGTTTTTAGCTCCGTATTATCAATTATCCGGTGATATAAAGTCGGGCATATTTTTTTTAACCATTCGATCCTGTAGTAGAATCTTGTTGTAGTGTCTTGTGGTTTCTTGCGAATATTTTGTGCTTAAAGGCTTTCGCCAAAGTCTTGACTCCGTTTTACTAAAAATTAGAATATATGGGGGTTAATGAGTAAATATTCATGCCATCATTTAAAAAAATGTATCTACGGTGCCCAGTTTGCCTTTTGTAGGCTTAAACCAATACCTACTACTTCATCAGTGCTTAGATTTTTAAAGAGCTACTAAAAACATTTTCTCGTTCTTGAAAATATTTTTCAAAATATTTTGTATTAACATTTTTTTATCTTTTTATTTTCTTTAGGATCGTCCTGAGTTCGAGACAAACGACATTCGTCTTAGAGATGTTTATGGCAGGACACAAATGACTGGAAGTTATAAGCGTGTCTTTGCTTCGGGCAAAACACCAGGCCGCAAACCGAAAGCGAAACTTCTTCAAGAGAAATTAGAAGAGTCTTCATTGGAAGTTAAAATTGAAGTAAAAGAAGAACTTCCTACATCACCACCAACTTTGATTACACCCCCAATTCACCATCCACCAAAAATCCAAACACCGCCAGATAGGATCTATATGGAACCGTCAATCCACCACCACCAGCGTTCTATTAATATGTCTCCGCCACAAGTAGTTCAGCAACAAAATATGGAGCAACATCCACCTGACGATTCGGAAGAGGATGAAGTTGTCAACGTTGAATCTATCGAAACAACGCCAATGTGCCAACTACCTATGATAAATGGCTCAGAGTTTGTCCACTCTGAAGAAGTCATTATACCGATGACTGAGATTAAATCAGAAGATCCTCCAGAACCGACTATTACTTCGCCACCTAAACTCACTTCGTACCATGGAAAAATTAAAATAGCAACTTTTTCTGATCTGAAGGGAATAGACGTGATGAACATTCCAATGGATATGGATGACTCTTGTCTAAGTGAAGCTGATTTTAACTGTCATCAAGAGCCAATCGCCACTCAGGTGCAGCAACCAACCACACCAGTGAACGCAATTAAGAATTTCGTAGCCACATCCAGTCCTGAACTAATGCAAGAGACACACGCCTGTTTCCTATCGCTCATTCGAGATATCTTCTGCTCGACACCAAACCATCGTATGAAGCTAGATGATTTGCGGGAGAAGATTCATGTTTGGCTTTCGAATCCGATTACAGCTTTAAACGATTGGTACTGCTTGGCCGAGAATTGGTCTTCGTTGGTCACGTCAGCTATAAATTTTTTAGCTGGCGATTTCGGTGATCAGCCAGAGGAGTATGTTCCGTATATTGAATACAAATCTCAATTAAATATATACCAGTGGATTGGAGCAAGTCGAGACTCTGACACGCATCTTGTCCAGTTGTGCAACTATTGGATGTCCCGCAAACACGAGATGACACACAAACCAATTCAAAAGGCCGACATGACGCCAAGGAAGTCCATAGATTTCGACGAGAATGGTTCTAATGAAAGAGCAACATCACCTCCACTCCCACGATGTCCTACAGCTTGGGCTGTGCAGTCTTCGAGTCCAGAGGAAATGATAGAGTTCCAACGGCAAGAAAGAGAACGCTTTGAAAATCCACATCGATCATTCACATATCGTATGCATGGCTATGAAAGTGTTGTTGGCCCTGTAAAGGGTATATACACCCAGATATTTGCCTTAACGAAGGCCCGTGGACATAGTATGATGATCGGCGATCGTCCAAGTTTTGTAACTATTCTCACATTGGTAAGAGATGCAACTGCCCGTCTACCCAATGGAGAAGGCACCAGAGCTGATATATCGGAGCTCCTTAAATGCTCGCAATATATAAACCGAGATGCTCCGGAAAATGTTCTACAGACCATAGTAAGCGGAGCTCTGGACCGAATGCATACTGAGCATGATCCTTGTGTTAGATACGACACCAAGAGAAAAATTTGGATTTACTTGCATCGAAATAGATCCGAAGAGGAGTTCGAACGAATGCATCAGCAGTACCAAGGAATCGGAAAACACAAAAAACCAGCAAATCGCAAAGTCAAACCGAAAATTGTAACAAAAGAAAATGTTTCCATTACGAGTCCCACTACTTCATCGTCATCGCTTCCAGCTTCGATGCCCTCAAATCCAATAATCGTCAGTAGTTCACCGAATATACAGAAAAATACTCAGCCGCACCCACAGAAAACAGTGATGAAACCTGAATTAATATCAGAAGATAAGATTGAGGTCATAGAAACACAGGAAATATCATCTCTAGATGATGCACTGTCTCCAGGACCCCCGCCACAAGTGCAGCAGCAACCACAGCAAAAACAGCAAACGCAGTATATTTCTCAGAAAATATTTGCAACAACATCAACCAGCACTTCTTCACAACAACAACCAAAGAAGCAAAATGCAACGCCTATCATTGTTGCCACCCCCACTGGTATGCAAACTGTCCATGTTTCGGCAGCCAACAACCCAACGTTAATAACAATTCCCAGTGCTTCAACAACTTCCTGTAGTCCGGAGAAAAAGCAGCCGATACCAAGCCCCACAATTGTATTTCCAACGACGCAGCAAATAATCACAACAAGCCAACAGCCGCAGCAGCAACAGATCTCCGTAGCCAACAAGAAAATTGCACTCAGTAAACCAATTATTATAAATCAAACGGTTCCTACAAGTCAGCAACAAGTTCGACCTCAACACCAGCAGCAGGCCCACCAGCAACAGCAAGGTTTCATCATTCCCATCAACATTAACAATTCTGAACAATTCAAGGTGATGGGCAACTCTATTCTCCTTACAGATCAACAAAAGCAGAATAACAATCCCACAACCACAACGACTTTCATGCAACAGCAATCGCCAAAGAATATTGTTCGTCTGGCTAGTGGTAAATCGCTACTATCACCCCAGTTAAACAAAGTCCAGGCGCAAAATATGCCTAAACTGCCAACAATCACAGCAACTACTATTCGACCGCAGTTGCAAAAGACAATTGGTGGAATATCCTTAATAAATAATGCAACAGTTGGTGGAGTCAAAATGTCATCACAGACTCTGACAAATCTTCAACAGAAGCAAATTATTCAGAGTTTTCTAAGTCAGCAAGGCAATAAGCAACGACTTGTGATTGGAAATTTGGGAACTGTAATTCCGCAGCCACAACAGCAGCAGTTACTTCAAAATAAAAATGTAATAATTCAACAGACTTCACAGCCGCAAAAATTAATTAATGCTACAACATCAACTGTTGTGGCGTCGACTGCAACTAATACAGGCACTGGCACCATAATTTCAACTTCTACCCAGGGAAGTAATATCATTGGATCGCCCATCTTTCAAATTCACTCGGCGCCTTCAACACAAGGAGGCGCGACTAAGATTCAGACGATCAGTGCGAGTAGCTTGACGCCACAGCAGCAGCAAGTAAGTATTTTCGTATTTTTTTGTTGTTTTTTTTTATTGTAAACTGTAAGTGTAATCGTAATGTATCTAAAAATATTTCTTATAAATTCTCTCAAAAAATGAAAAACATCTTCCCGTTCTTCCCAATTGCACACGCTTCTTAGCTTAAATGACTATTATTTCATGGTATAAAACATTTACAGTCTTATTTATAGTTGCATTATGGCGAGTATATAGCGCTATGTATTCCTTAATGCCTCTGAACTCGAAAATCTCATTTAAAAAACTTATGCAACGTTAAATAAAGCCATTAAAGCTAAACGCGCATATGGTTGAATAGAGCCTATATAAGGAAATTATGGTGTCGAAATGTCATTTCGGGTTTGGACATAAAACAAAATAAAAAAACACGATGACTTTAAATTTTGTATCCTTTTTAAATAATTTCAATAATTTAAATGCAATACTTCCAACGCGAAGATGCAATTCTCACCGAGATTCAGCTATTTCGGTGAGTGAAGTGAGATGACTCGCCTTACTCGCCGACTCATCTCACTTTCCGCCAAAAAGTGATTCAGCTATTTAAATGAAATGAGTATGTTCGAATTTAGTTTCGAACAACAAATTGTAGGTAGCTACAATGTTACATACTTGCATAAGCAAAGAAAATGTAAATAAACAAATCAAAACAAGAAATTGTTCAATAAATTAAATCCAAAAAGAAGTATTTATATTAAATACACATATTTATACAATTACATGTACATATTTTGTACATTAAGTACAAATGCACAAGTCCTACATTGTTATTAATGTGATTTACAAGATTTCTTTGAGAAAAAAACAAATACTCAACCAAAAACGTAAATGCACCAACAAATGCCCAAGTCACTGCTAAAATCTCAGGCGAGTAATCTTACATTTCATTTCACTCACTCACTCACTTTTACTAGCTGAATCGATTTTTAATCAAAAGTTACTCATCTCACTCACTCACTGCGGTTTCGAATTAGCTGATTCTCGGTGCTGGTCTAAGTCTTGTGTAGTTTTTCATTGGACATCCAGAAGCATTCCGACGGGTCCGGAAGTTTTCAAAATCCACTTAATTGAATGAAATCTCACAATTCGCAAAAGAGATAATTCTCTTCTTAATTTGAAATCAGAATCCACTCAAGAAGCAGTAATACTCAAATATCAAACCTTTGAAAACCTGGGTTTTTCATTTCTCATTAAACTGCCGAGGTCCTTGAATTTTATGTTACAGAAAAGCAAGTTATGTCATATAATGATTAAAGCTAATATTAGACGGTCCTTGTAATGTGTCATTGCCGTGACACTCTGACGTCACAACAAAATAGGTCCTACCACCGTCTTTGCCGTGACAAAGGTAATCGTGTCATGGCTAGCTACAATGACATACAATGATCGTCAAAGTGTGTCACGGTGATATTTGTGTCTCGGTGTCACGGCAATGACATGCAAAACAATGACTATCACACGACGTGACAACTCTCAAACAGCTGATCATTGGAGGTGAGCCTAAACTGCAATGACATTTATTATTTCTAGCAGTGACGATCACACGGCGTCGATCAATCGAGTCATTGTGTCTTGGTTGTTAAGGAAAAGCTTATTTTTTTTTTGGAAAACGGCTCCGACGATTTTGATACAAAATTTCGGAGAATTGGTACTAGCTATCAATCAGAACAAAATTTACGGTATTTGCCCTAGTAAGTGCATATTTTTTTCCCTCAAACTATAATATAACATTTGTGCAAACGTCACATATATATAATTACCTGCCCAGCTATATACTTCACGTTCATTATATACCTATGTCCATATTTACATAATTAGGCTCCATCTATGTAGCTAGGTACAAATTACCCTCCTAATTTACATAATTAAAATCTATTTAAACATACATTTGTAGGTAGGTAACTATGTAAATATGCCCAACCGTGGCAAATAATGACATGGCAGAACTCCCTGCCGTGTCACGGTTGGGACACAGTCCTTGCAGCGACAGGCTACGTGTCACAGTGTCCCATCAACAATGAAAGGGCTATCGGCAATTTGTCATTGCAATGACCTAAAAGTGACGTGCCACGGTGCTTGTCATTGTTTTTGTCACGGCAATGACACATTACAAGGACCGTCTAATACTAGCTTAAAACTTAAAATACATGTGTTGAAATTTAATTCATTAGTGCATTTGCTTTGACCCTAGGCTTAATCCACAACTTCAAAGGTTTCTATTTCTTTGTCTGAAAATAAATTTGAATACCTATTCTTTTAATTTGCATTTTAAAAATAACAAATTGCATACAAAACGCGAATTCACAACAAATCAAATGCTTCAGATTAGGGATGAGCAATGTTCATCGATGTTAACGAAACATCGATATTAAAACAAACAAATCGATGCTTCAATATCGATGTTGAAGGAAGAATAAGGAAAGTCGTTAAAAACATCGATATTTTCTATTGGATAATTATTAACATCGATGATGAGTATTAGATGTTTTTTATCAATAAGCGTTTTTCTTTTTTAGTTCAGAGCAGAGTCTGAATTGTCAAAAAATTTGTTTGTGTTTCTTTTTAACTCAGAGCATGTAGAGCTCCAAATGTGTGTTTTTTTCGTTCTGAACATGTGCAGATCGCACTCGACATGCTCGAACATAATTGACTGAGCATGTGAGTAAATTGCTGAACGCACCAAATGCCATTGTACAAAGAAGGAAAATGTAAAGAAAAAAATATTTAGATAAATAAGTTGGCGAAAGAAGTTGATCGCTTGTTGGCTTCTGTATCTGGTGTGTATCAGTGTACAAAAAAGGGTAGGTATTGCTTTTTATGATTAAAAATGAAAATGTATTCTGATTTGTGTGGTTCAAGTGTGTTTAGAAAACATATCAATGTTCAGAGCTCGCTCTGTTTGGAACAAGTTCAGTGCATAATTTATGTGTTCAAACTCTGTTCAGTGCTCTGCTCTGAACAAAAAAAGAAAAACGCCTAATGTCGCAGAGAATTGATGTCGTGATTTTTATAATGAAAGAAAGAGATAAAAAAAGGAGAAGTTTCACAATGATTATTTCGTTAAAAATCAGTTTTCTTTCTAAAACGTCTCTTTTTGACATATAAGGTGCGTCCCGTACTCCCTAAAACTGCGAAAATCTACGATTTTTTACGAAAAACAGTCAAATCCTGTTCCCGTACTCTAAATTTTCGTAGTTTTTCACGGAAGAGAGAGCTCATGATATAATATTTCCCCAGGCTGTGAATTTTAGTACAAGAAATTTCTGTGAAGGAAAAAAAACAAAAAAAAACAATACATAAGCTGTCAGTTGCTATACATATGTGTATCGTTGAAAATAATGGAATTTGGTCTGGCTTATTCGTGCAATTAATTCAAATTTGTGAATATCAATTTATTTTAAGAAATAATTTCATGTAAATCTTAAATAAACATTTTCAAAAATACACTTTTATTTTGACGTTTAAAAAATGGCTAAAATTGTTGTTCAAAGCATTCCTGTACTTTTGTAAAACTTTGTTGCTCTCTGTTGAGATTTTTACCCCACTCTTGCAAAAAAGACAGTCTTCACTTTTTTATGCACAAAGTATGGGAACACACTTATGTCGTCATTTGAATATTTTCACGTACCGGAGAGGGATTCCGGATTGCCAAATAAAAACGCCATTATATTTTCATTTTTATTTTGCTGGCAAAGAAGGTATAGCTTGAATCAAATCACTTGGCAAACGGTCTGTTGCGCCGAGAGAGGATTCAAGGGAACAGAAATGGAGCGCAAGAGATTTAGGGAGTACAATGCCATAGATAAAATTCTTTTTTAAAAACTGCACAATAAACCACGATCATACCTCATATTAATGAGATGAGCAATGAAATTTGAAGACAGCTGCGCAGTAGAATGACCAAGTGAATTGGTTCAAGCTATACTACATAGCCGCTTGGTTTTCCTCACACCGTTTCTATTTCGTGTTATTTCTAACAGACTGATTTTCTCCTTTTGTTCTCAAATTCCCTTCCATGCCCACTCAATTTGTATTCACATAAATTGCAAATTCAACGGTAATTTCAATCGATAAAACTGTTTCTCCACAGTTTTGTACTTAGTTCAAAATCGAATGTTTTTGAGTTATGTCGCTCTTGCACCTATCGGCGTAAACTTAAGCTAAGCTATAAACCTTCTATCCTCTATTAGAAAATCATACAAAATTATATACATATATTACATGGGTGGCAATGGCGCCGTTGATAAAGTGCTTGATTGCTAACTTAGACGTGTGGGTTTGATCCCCACGCTAGGCGCATTATTGTCTATACCTCCAATTTTAATTGGATGCTGCCCATGGGTTAAAATGAGACAGTCATATACCTGGTTCTCAAATCCACTGTGCCAAACTAGTGCCGTGCAATTCAGGTTGCATTTAAAAGACCTTAGGTCATACAGGCATATAGTTAAACTCCTCATTTCAACAGAAAACTGTTCATAAAAATAGCCATAAAATAATGAGAGAAATGGCACTTTGAGAAGATTTTTAAAATAATCAATTAATTGTGTTATATATATTTGTATCACCTAACATTTTAAAGGCTCTATTTTGAATAATATACAAATGATTAATACAATAACTTGTTTTATAGAATATTTTACAAAATCTAAAGCAACCACAATTCAAGTCAGTACAAGGCTGCCAATTGGTTCCAACACAGCAGCAGTCCCTCATCATAAAACAACAGCCAGTTTTCTCAACACAGCAGCAGCAGCAGCAACAGCTGCAACAACAACAGCAAAGTACATCGCCACAACAAAAAAATTTGAATACAAATCAGCAGCAGATATCAACGGGCACTATGACGGCGGCCGTTAGTGTGGGTTCTCCATCTCCCAAAGCAGTTGTAGTAAGCGGTGTTGGTAATATAATTACCACGGCTCCTTCCAATATAACTCAAAATATCATCAAGCACCCAACATTGCAGCTGCAGCAAAATCTTGGCAAACCTATCACTGTGGTGTCTCAGCCACAAAATATAACACGTCTTATAAAGTCGGGCAACGTTCAGAATCAAATAATATCCCGTGGAAACATCAGAGGTCAACCAGGGAATCCTGTCATGGCTAAAGTGCTTACTAATACATCAGGACAAATAATCTCCCTAGAAAGCTTGCTTCAAAAGCAAGGTGCCACACTCCGGGTAACCAATGCGAAGCCTACACAAACGACGAACCTCATTCAACTAGCCGGAACTGCTGGCTCCCAAATTACACAATATGCTGTTGTTTCTCAAGGAAGAAATCTAATTTCTATGAGTGGACAACAGCAGCAGGCGCGCCTGATCAGTACTCAGGCATCTTCAAGCACAGTTTCGACTACAACCACACCCGCCAGCAAGCCCGTTGTCAGTCCTGCGCCTACCAAACTCATCTCTACCAACCAAATCACCGCACAGCAACTAGTGAATGCCAAATTCATCAGCAAAAGTTCAAATGTGACAACGACGTCTGCGGGGGGCATTCGAATGATTAATGCTCAGAACTTCAATATAGCTAACATTCAAGGCAAGCCTGTTATCATTGCTAGTAAACAAGCGGCAACCAATCTTAATCAGCAACAATTAAGTCATCAACAGACATCGGGCGGCGGTACCAGTGTTGTTATTGGTGGTCAAACACTTAAGTTGCAAGGCAATGTCATTTCAACCGTAAGTCGGTATTAAAGGGCTTGTATTTTAATTATATATTCTGATTGTTTCGTCGTTTTTAGTCTAATGTTCAGCTTATTAATAAGGCGGTGTCTTCAGTAGCTTCTTCCTCTGCATCAACATCCACTGTCATGATGGGCAATCAAATTCTTAAAGTCCAGCAATCAACTCCACTGAAGCAAGGTACGGTTGTGGCAACTTCAACTCCTTTAACAACGATTTCCAGCACTAACACCGGAACTGTTGTGGTGAACAGCAATTCAGTATTAAACCATCAGAATATGCCAACCAAAACAGTCGTACTAGGCTCAACAGGGCAAACTATTCGAGTCCAAACGCCAAACCAAATGCAGACAGTAAACGTGGGCGGTCCCGGTGGTGGACTTAAAAACATAACATCTAACATTAACCAGGTAATTAATATTAATTAGCAAATGATCTTATTTTTGACTGTTTATGTATTTGTTTCAGGGAACCGCTATGAAATCACCAGCTAATCGTGTAGTTCTTGCAGTTCAAGGTGGTGGTCAAATTTTTCTTTCGCCAAATTTCCAGGGTGGAGCGATAAATCTTAAGACATTGCAAGGTATGAAAGTTGTTTCCCTAGCACAACAACCACACATGCAACAGCAATCATCGCAACATCAACAAATTCAGCAGCAAACACAAACTACAACTCAACAACAACAAACACAACAACAATCCCAGCAACAATCACAACAACAAACACAACAACAACAACAGCAAGCTAAAAGTAAAACTCTGCCAAAATGAGCTTCGCTCTATCCCCAAATTATAACTGGAGTTCGATACATTATCAAAAAAGATGAAGATTTGTAATTTGGCAATCCAATGCAAATCATTTGTAAATACAATTTATATAAAAAAGAAAGACCTACCTTCTAAAACCACACAATTAAAATATGACTGCAATCGTTAAGGTTTTCAAAAAATACTTCTCTGATTGCGCTTACATTTTGCTTTGGAATATTTAATTTAAAAAATACGTAATATTAAAAAAAATAATTAAAGCTATTATGTAGAAAATGTTAATTTAGTCGTAGAAGAATTTTAAATATGTATTTTGAATAGCTTTAAGTTTTTTTTTGTGAATATGTTTCATTAACTTTCATATACATTTAATATTAAATATTAAGAGATTTCGATAGTAAGTGAGAGTGAGATTGTAAATGTTAAATTCTTAAATACATTAAATATAATTTTAACAAACTGTAAAATTTAAAAAAAAAAACATAGTTTTATGAAACCAAACAATTAAATACAAAAATAAAAAAACTATTCAAAAGTTTTAAATAATTCTTTTTTCTTTTATGTGGCGTGTTATTTAGATGTACATTGGAAAAGAAGATAGTGATAATTTGGATTTTGCATGACCAAATATCAAGGAAACAAAACAAGGAGTATATACTACCAGACATATTACAGGAATATTTAATTCAATGTGCAAATAATGGACAACCATCGCAGAAGGAGGAAGTAGCCTTTCTTGGTTGAAACTTTTCTGTAATTCGATATATTTTTGCACGTTGTGTGTTCCGATCACATCGTAGGCACAAGATTTTTGTTTTATTTTTTTAGATTCAGCTAAATATATTTTTAATAAAGTCGTTTTTTATTTAATTTTGTATATACAATTTTTTTCTAAAAAATGCCAACTTTTAGTAGCTAATAATACAAATTAAAAACATAATATTAAAATTCCAAAAAAAAAAAAAAAAAAATGCACGACTGGTTCGTACGAACTTGCTCGTAGGTAGGTAAAACGGCAGCGGTTAAGAGCGAGCTCGCTGAAAAGCGCCGTTTTGATACCAAGAGTATAAACTAGCATACTTTAATACCAAGAGTATAAACTAGCATACTTTGATACCAAGAGTATAAACTAGCATACCCATAAATATGACAATGAAATAAATACAAAATAATGCAAATTATAAGAGACATAAATAAATAAGACGGTAATTTTCTCCGCATTATTTCAGCCGCCATCCCTGGAGATAAATCTGAGACAACAACCAGCTCTAGTCTCAGAACATCGCGCCACACACCTTTACTATCCGTCTTTCTCTTCTTTCAACGTATGCTCCCGCTGTGTTAAAAACATATAAACGGTATTCATAATCCCTTGAGCGCGTGCAAAATTATAAAAAAAAGAACTCTAACGGACCAGAATAAAAAGAGGATTTTTAGCTGAGCTAGAGCCGCTAGAGCAATTTCGTACCACTGAGGAAAGATATTAGGTTTTTGATTTTTGTATCAGATAGTTCTTTTAGATCGAAAAGGAACTGCACTCTTAGTCTGGCCAGAGCAGGACACTTGCAGAGGAAGTGGAGCACTGTTTCCTTTTCCAAGTGGTAACTGCGGCAATAAGTGTTGTGAGGAAAGCTTTGTTGCGTGCTCACCCAAAGGCCAGTGTCCAGTGCAAGTAGCGTATACCCTTGGTATGTCCCGACCCGGTCTGCCAATGAGATCATTTGTACTGGATTTCATAGCAGCGAGTGAAATAGAACCGCTCTCTACAAGCGAGCTATGAAGGGCCGATCCGTGTCGGGCCAGCTCGTCTGTACGTTCATTAACCTCAATACCACTATGTGCTGGAACCCAGATTAAAGCGACTTTATGGTTAATGTCCAGGTTATCCAGCTCATTTTAGAATTGTGGGACCAGTTTTGAAGAATTTACGCAATTGATAGCCGCTTGGCTGTCTATGATTATTGCCTTATTTAGATTTTGAGTTGGATTCAATTTAAGAATTTTGAAATTCTTCTATTATAGCGAGTACTTCAGCTTGCAAGACGCTAGCAAAGTCAGGAAGTCGGAAAGATCTAGAGACAGCCACTATGAGAAAATTCCTACTTCGTCACCTTCCCAATTCTTCCTGAATGGGAACATAACTTTAAAACTTTTACTAAGGCTCAGAAAAGGGATGCAGTAGTCAGTGTTTGTCGACAGAATATCTGGGGGCATAAGTCTTAGCTTATTGATACCAGATGTTTAATGTGGACATTCGTTGGACAAGATCTTAAGGCCCCTTAAGATTATTGATGTTGTATTTTTCGCTTAAAGCGGGCACCAGACAATCGAACCATAGAACAGGATTGGTAGTACTACCACTGTGTATGTCCATAGGATTATTTTCGATTGCAGACCCCATTTTTTACCGAATGTTTTACTACAAGCGTAGAAAGCAATGCTAGCCTTCTTAACGCGTGTTCTTCAATGTTAAGTTCGCACTGCAAGAAAGTGATAGATTGTGGCCATTTAATCGAGTTAGGGTCAAAGTGGGTACCTTAGTCCTGGTAGTGAAGAGTACCAATTCTGTTTGACTTCGTTAAGCCATAGTCCACAACTCATGGCCCAGCTGTCAATCTTAAACTCTAAACTAAATCATCTGCGTACGCTACCGCTTTCACACACTTGTTCCTGTAGCTAACAACTAACTTTAATGTAACCAACCAGTGAAGCTGTTAGTAGGTTCGTAGTCTAGTTATCATTGGGATTTGGGTAGTTTCAAAGCCGATCTATGTAAGATAACCCTTTCTTAGTACAATAAATTGCCGAATGGATGATTCAAGGAATAGTTACATAGTTACATACCTACAAATGTATATTTAAATGGATTTAATGGATTTTATTTATGTAAAATAGGAGGCTAATATGTACCTATATAATGAAAGTGTAGGATGTAGGTGCGTAGTTAACTATATGCATATTACCTTATGTGATATATGTGCAATACTTAATATGCATGTGATTTTTAAAGATATATATAAATGTAGAGGCCCTAAATAGTAGGTACAACATATGCATGTACTCAGTGACGTATGCAAACATGTTATAGGTATAGTAAACATCGTTTTATAAACTTATAAAATCTGCCAAAACAATTACTTTGTAGGACGAATTTTAGTGAAATCCTATTTTTTACTTTTAGTTTTTTGAAAAAAAAATTGTTTGAAATTTTAGTATGCACTTTTTTAGAGTTTATTAATATATATGTGATTATAAAATTTAAAATAATTTGTTTTGATTTGATTAGTTTTGAAAATATTGATTTTTCAAAAATTTATTTTAATTAGAAAAAAAATGTTATTAAAAATTTTGATATGCAGAATTAATTTGGTAACCTAGATCTTCTCAAATATAAAATTTGACAGAAATCCAAAGAGTTGTTACCGAGAATGACAAAAATTAAGAAAGACTGTTATATGAAAAGTACTATTAATAGATTTTTCGAGTAAATTTGGTTCTGATTAAATGATAGCTAAGCTAGTAGCCACAAAAAAATCATAAAAACTTTTATCAAAATAGTTGGAGCCGTATTTGACAAAAATAAGTTTTTCTTTAACGGTTTTTTAATAAAATTTCAATTTCTAATCTGAGCAATGCCAAAAGAATCACACATACCAAATTTGAAAGTAATCGCTCAAGCGTTAAGTCGTTTAGGCTGCAGCTCGTTAAATACAGATCACATTTTTAGGTTTCTGTATGAAGAGTTGACATAAAAAAAGTACCTTTAATAACATTTAATGTAAAAATCTTCAAACCAAGAAACGTGTGAGAAATCTCGCCTTTTAATAAGACTTGTATAGTAGGTACCTACATATATTATTGTTTGGGCTAAACAAATTTCTATTGCTCTCTAGGTATCAAGTTTGAAGAACGAGGTATATACAGACAAATATAACAATTTGTCGAATCCATTTGTTTTTGTTTTTTTTTTAAGATTGAGCAAAATATATGTATGTATACAAAAATGATTAATGCCCTAAATAATTTAAATAAAATGCACGAATAGATCGCACGTACTTACTCACAAGTCTGCGCAAGATTATTAGTTAAAATATTTTTAAGTCTTTTTTTACCTATGTCCTTTTCGAATGGCAATTCCGGTCCGGGATTCCAATCGAACAAGCCAACGATAGAGATAGATCAAGAAAAGAAGATAGGACTTATATGTTAAGTTAACACTCGGCTCTGAATTTTAATGTAAGCAAACGGCGGGAAAAAACAGAGAAATGACATTGTAGGGATGGGCGCGATGTTTATCGATGTTGGCAAAACATCGATTTTAGAGAAAAAAAAATATCTCAATATCGATGTTGAACCATGTGAAAAATCGTAGTGAAGATTAAAAATATCGACTTAAAATAAGTTGAAATCTTTTGTTGCCGCTTAATGTGATATTCGATATAAATGTAGCTCATACATACGAAAAGGGAAAAGAAAATTTAAATATTTAATATGTATAATGATTTTTTAATCGGTTTTTGGGCGTACTATATTTGTTATTGATTTTTTTTTTCAAAAACATGCATTAAGAAACTTCGATATTTCTGATTCGATAATTTCTGACATGGATGTTTTTTTCCGTTTTTAACATCGATGTTTTTCAATATCGATAATCTATACACGACATTTAATTCGAGTTTGATATTTAGTGGGTGTGAGTGTGGGCGTGCCTCTGGTAAAATTTGTTTATGCCAAAATGTAGAAAATACCTAAAATAGTGCAAATTATTGGCCCCAAAATCCCAAAAATTATTGGATTCGTTGAGATTCACTTGGAAATGTGAGGAACAGCTGATTCAAAACTTCAGATGTGTATGCAATACAACTGACATAACGAGAAAGCTACCTGAATCGTTCGAAAATAAATCCGCTACAAAGGTATCCTGGGTAGCCTATCGGCCGCGCACCGAACGAGGCCAATGTTTTGTTGTTTTCCACCTCTCACATTAAAATTTAGAATCAAGAACTGTGTGTTAAATTGTTCCATTGGAATGCCGGATCGGAAAGTTTTTCCGGATTACCAATCCAAAAGAACATTTATGTCGTTTTTATTTGGCAATCCGGAAGCCTTCCGGAATCTTCTGGAAGCGTTCACTAGGGAAAAAATGACAGTTCTAATTCTTAAAAGAAGAGAATTTTGCTTCTGGATTTGAAATGAACCAGAACTTCTTATACTACAAAAAGATATATACCAAACAGAGATTTTATTTACTTACCCCTATAGTAGGTCTGATCCGGACTTTTTTGGGCAGAACTTGGCAGCTTATCAAATATTGAAGAGTCTGGAACGGCTTGAGCACAATTTTCTGACAATTTTTACACATCAACACATTTGTTTTTTTTTTTATATTTTCGTTTGCTTAAAATTCACATTTTTTTTCTCATCAAACTATAATTATTTTATATTTTAGTGCTTCTAAAGTAATTTATTTATTTGTTAAGCAAATATTTTCCCACAACACCTACGAAACGTTTATTTTTCCTTTGTGACACACGACAACCTGGCAATTGTAAATGTTCTGCCCGATAATTGCTGCCTGCAAAAATTTATTGGACATAAATTGGCAAGAAATTGTGAGAAAGGAGAAATATTTTACTCTCTCAAGAGCACCTTCTGCCCGCCAAAACTATTAATTTCGTGCCAAAGGGTGCCAATTATTATCAGAGCGTGCAGTGTGGATGGTGGATCAGACCTAAAATATTAAAAGTAAATACTTATGTATTTATGTACGTTTCTTCTATGGGCGCTTACCAGTTATTTACAATTATTATATTTATTTCAAAAAGGAGAAATAAAATATTGAACTCACGCGCACGTCTGCGCAAGATTATTAGTTAAAATATTTTTAAGTCTTTTTTTACCTATGTCCTTTTCGAATGGCAATTCCGGTCCGGGATTCCAATCGAACAAGCCAACGATAGAGATAGATCAAGAAAAGAAGATAGGACTTATATGTTAAGTTAACACTCGGCTCTGAATTTTAATGTAAGCAAACGGCGGGAAAAAACAGAGAAATGACAATGTAGGGATGGGCGCGATGTTTATCGATGTTGGCAAAACATCGATTTTAGAGAAAAAAAAAATATCTCGATATCGATGTTGAACCATGTGAAAAATCGCAGCATCGTAGTTAAGATTAAAAATATCGACTTAAAATAAGTTGAAATCTTTTGTTGCCGCTTAATTTGATATTCGATATAAATGTAACTCAAAATACGTCCGATCCAATTTTTTTTTGGGCAGAAATTGGCAGCTTATTCAATTTTAAATAGTGGGGATGAAATTCTCTCATTGTGAAAAAAGTCTGGAACAGTTTGAGCACAATTTCATTCCACTTTTTAAACGTCAACACATTTGTTTTTTTTTTATTTCTTTATTTGCTGTAAATTCACATTTGTTTCTCCACAAACTAATTCATTTTGTATTTTACTAGGGGTATTCACGATCCGATGTATCTGGTCTTGTATCATTGTAAAAGTGTAACATTTTTTGCACTACAACAACAAAATATACTGAATGTCAAATTCTTACACTTTTACATTTACGAACCCTATTGTAACAGAAAAATACAATAGTGTAAATTTTTTTAACACAAACTTATGATATTTCAGAACACATGTGAAACAGATTTTGACATTTGCTTCAGTTTCGCTACAGATTATTAAAGGTGTGTTCACAGTCTGTTGTAAAAAAAAAAAAAAAATTACAATTTTACAAGACTTGTTACAACAGATCGTGAATACCCCTACTATTTCTAAATTAATTTATTTGTTCAATAAATATTTTCCCACACCAACTACGAAATGTTTTTTTCGTTTATGACAAACGTCAGCCTGACAATTGTAAATTTTCTGCCCACAAATTGCTGCCTACAAACAATTATTGGGCAGGAATTGGCAAGAATTTATCAGGAAGGGGCAATATTTTACTCTCTCGAGAGCCAATAACTACCAAATTTGTAAGTCTGGAACAGGATTTGGGAGAAATTGGTGCCAATTGGCAGAGTGTGGATCAGATATAATATGTATATTGAATTTTTAATTGATTTTTTGACGTACTATTTTTTTATTGATTTAAAAAAAGATGCATTAAAAAATTTCGATATTTCTCATTCGATAATTTCTGACATGGATGTTGTTTTTTCGATTTTAACATCGATGTTTTTCAATATCGATCATCTCTACACGACATTGTTGGTGACATTTAATTCGAGTCCGATATTTAGTGGGTGTGAGTGTGGGCGTGCCTCTGGTGAAAATTGTTTATGCCAAAATGTAGAATATACCTAAAATAGTGCAAATTATTGACTTGCCATATACATAGGTAGGTACTATTTTTCTTCAATGTTTATTGACAAAAATTGTTTCAATGAAAATTGACAATAAACATTGATCGTGTGTAGGGCACTATAGGCCAAGTTTTGCATTTGGAAGAAAAAAATCGAACTCGAGATTTTAATTAACCTTGACATTACGATTGAGAGAACACCAAAAAAGTGGATCGCGCAATTCCGTCTATCTGTCTGTACAACGAGCTACAGCCTAAATGGCTAAACGATTTTCTTCAAACTTGGTCCTTAGCGTCTTAGTTGATTGTCATAAATACAAGGGCGGGTCAGTAGGTCCGTGACTTTTTGAATTTCTGACCTCTTTACTGAAACAGCAACACTGCTCCAGTCAACAGGCATCTGTCAGTTGACTCCTGTCAAAATTTAAACTTGCTGCGTCCGTCAGTTTGTGTTTGACAGATATTTTTATCAGACTACTCACTAATTTGAGGAGAAAATGGAAAAAAGTGAATTTCGTGTGCTTATTAAGCATTATTTCTTGCGAAAAAAGGCTAAGCTTGATAAATACTATGGGGACTCTGCACCATCGATTTCAATGGTAAAAAAGTGGTTTACTGAATTTCGTTGTGGCCATACAAGCACTGAAGATGCCGAACGTCCTGGACGCCCAGTTGAGGTCTCTACACCCGTATATGTGTTTATAGATTGCATGCCTTATCTTCAAACTCTTTTATTGAGGAACTTTCCAATTTTTTGTCCCACATTTCAACTAAAAATCTTGTTATTGTAGGCGATTTTAATATTGATATGTTGACCGATTGTTCAATATCTGTTACATACAAAGTACTTATTGCTGAAAATGGTTTTACTTCATACGTTAATAATATTACAAGGCCAAGTTCTTATAGTTGTCTTGATCATGTTTTTGCGCGTTTCAAAAATATTCCTGCTGATTTTCCTTATGGGATCAATTTAGATCTGCATATAACCGATCACAATATGACAGGTTTATACTTAGAATGTTTAAAATACAGCAAACTTAGAATAGACTACAATGTTCAAAACCCGGTCTCCAAAATAAACTACCAAAGCTTAAATAACAAATTGCTTTTTGAGAACTGGGAATGTGTTTTGTCTGAAAATGATGCATCCAAAGCATATGACCTATTTCTACAAATTTTAACTGACCACATAAATTTATCTAGTGCTACAATTACTCAAAAGAAATCGGAAAAAAGTCTGAAGCCTTGGGTACAAAAATCTCTCATTAAAAAAATTAAAATTAAAAATAAAGTATGGAAAAAATGCGTCAAACATCAATCCAACTCAAATTTATAAGTACGGTACAAGAGACTGTGTAAAAATATAAATAAAGAAATAAAAGACGCTAAGCATAATTACTATCGTTCAAAAATAAGCACAGCGAAAGGTAATGTGAAAAAAGAGTGGCAAGTAATAAATAGTATTTTAAACCGTAACAGTTCGAATAATATAAGTTCTATTGTGCTAAGTAATGGTAATGAAAAGATTTCAAATCCCATAGAAGTCGCGAACGAATTTAGTAAGTATTTTGAGTCGGTCGGACAGAATCCTTTGTCCCACAGTTCTAACGTCGTGAGTAACTTTTCTGAAAATCAAATTTCGCAAATCAATAGTTTCTTCTTTGATCCAATTACGGGACTTGATGTTTTAAAAACTATTAATTCTCTTAATAACTCTTTTTCGCATGGCAGAGATAATTTATCAAATATAGTTCTAAAACGAATCGGATTGAACATAGTTGATATACTTTCACATATTTTCAACCTAAGCATTAATACAGGTATATTTCCAGATGAACTTAAGGTTGGTATAGTTATTCCCCTTTTCAAGAAAGGAAACAAAGAAGATAAATCTAACTATAGACCAATTTCCTTGCTGTCTTCAATTTCCAAGGTTTTCGAAAAACTTATTAAAACTAGAATGCTTGCTTATCTTAATAGAATCAATTTTTTTAGTGCGATGCAATTCGGTTTTAGAACTGGTCGATCTACGGAAGATGCTCTTCTAGATTTTTTTTGTATTCTGCAAAGTGGTTTAGATCGTAAATACCACTGTACTGGACTTTTCGTGGACATAACTAAGGCATTTGATATGGTTAACCATAAAATCTTGCTAGACAAGCTTGATATGGCTGGCTTTCGTGGGTTTAACTTAAAATGGTTTGAGTCCTATCTTAAAAATAGAATGCAGTTAGTGAAAATTCAAAACAGCTTCAGTGACCCTAAAACTAGTCACTTAGGAGTCCCTCAAGGTTCAGTACTCGGTCCAGTTTTATTTCTAATATACATAAATTCTCTTTTTTCGCTTCCAATAATTGGTAGAATCAAAGCCTTTGCAGATGACCTAGGAATTGCTTACTGTTCATCTAGTCCCTTAAATCAAATATGTGAAATAAATCATGATGTTCATCTGCTTAGATGCTGGTTTGCGAAACATGAGCTTATAGTCAGCAATAAAACTAAACTTATGTATTTTTGTCTTACTCGTAAAATATCGCCTGATATTCCTATAGTTTTTCATTCACATGAATGTACTAATTATCAACTTTGCAATAAAAACTGTTTTATAATTGAAAGTGTAGAAGACTTCAAATACCTAGGTATTACTTTTGACCAAAATTTAAGTTGGACCAAACACATATCGCTTTTAAAGAACTATCTGTTTTCAGCTAATCGGAATTTTTATCATTTGAGGAATCACTGCTCCTTGGAAATGTTGAAGATGGTCTACTATGGAATTTTCCATTCAAAATTAGAATATGGCATTTGCTGCTGGGGTGGAGCATATGTGAATCATCTTAATCAGCTAACTGTCTTACAGAAATCTGCGATTCGAAATGTTTGCAAAACGCATCGACTAGCTAACTCAATGCATTTATTTAGATACCAGCAAGTCCTACCTGTTCGTCATTTATTTTATTTTAAAGTCCTCAAAGTGGTTTTTAAAAGGTCAGGTTATCTGCAAAGTCCGATTTCGGACCTTAGAAATCTTCGAAGCAACTCTGCTTACTTGGTCAATATTCCCTTTTTTCGCACCACTAGTTACAGAAACTCTTACCCAATTATTTCATGTAAACTGTTTAATACACTACCGGTTAACATTCGCAATATAAGAAATATGAACGTCTTTTTGAAAAAAATAAAAATATGGCTTCTTGATTTGGATCATCATGCTATCGAAATGCTAATTCAATTTGCAATTTAACTAACCTTGTCTCTGAATTGTTTCTTAATTCTGTTTATTTTTGTATTGAATTCTGTTGATGAATAATAATGTTTAATTGTAATAACCTTTAATTGTACACCCCACACAAACAATGTATTAATTAGATGTGCCATTTACACTATTTTTTTCTTAAATAAATTATGGCACTAACTATTCTTATTTATATATAAGCTATTAAGGATTACCATGTAGTTTTTGTTAATAAGAATAAAGAAATTTGAAATTGAATTGAAATTGAAAACAATGGAAAAAATTCACGATATGGTGTTGGCCGACCGAAGATTGAAAGTGCGAGAGATTGTGGAAGCCGTAGGGATCTCGCATGGCTCAGTGGTTTCAATTTTAAATGATCACTTGGGCATGAGAAAGCTTTCCGCAAGATTGGTGCCGCGTTTGGTCACAGTCGACCACAAACGCAATCGTGTAACAACTTCACAGGAAGGTTTGGCGTTGTTTAATCGCAATATGGAGGAGTTTTTGCGCCGTTTTGTAATCGTGGACGAAACATGGATCCATCACAACACACCAGAGACCAAACAACAGTCAAAACAGTGGGTTTCTAAGGGTGAATCGGCGCCAAAGAAGGCCAAGGTGGGTTTGTCAGCCAATAAAGTTATGGCGACTGTTTTTTGGGATGCACGCGGGATAATCCACATTGACTACCTTCAAAAGGGAAGAACAATCAATAAGGAATATTATGCCAACTTATTGGACCGATTCAATGACGATTTGAAAAAAACCGACCTCATTTGGCCAAGAAAAAAGTTCTTTTCCACCAAGACAATGTAAGGGTGCACACAAGTGCAGTTGCCATGGCAAAAATCCATGAATTGGGCTATGAATTGCTCCCTCATCCACCCTATTCTCCAGATTTGGCTCCGAGCGACTACTTCTTTTTCCCAAACCTGAAGAAATGGCTTGGTGGAAAAAGATTTGACTCCAATGATGAAGTCATCTCGCAAACAAAGGCCTATTTTGAGAACCTCGACAAATCATTTTTTTTTGGAAGGGATACAAAAATTGGAGAAGCGTTGGACAAAGTGTGTACAGCTGAAGGGAGACTACGTTGAAAAATAAAATTATTTTTTTATCAAAAAATCTGTGTTTTATTCCAAAAGTCACGGACTTATTGACCCGCCCGTAGATTTTGAGAAATGAAAAAGTAATGTGTGTGCATTACTTTATGTATAGTCTACATTTTGGTCAAACATTTTGTTATTTTCTCATAAACTATTCAAACGATTTTGATCAAAATTTTTTTATAGGAAGTCCTTCGAATTAGAAATAATACTGCATACAAAATTTCCGAAAAATATTTTTTTTTCGATTTTTGAAAAATCGATTTTTTTAAGCATGTGGATAATTTTTTTTTTGAAATTGCGCTTTTAGGTTTATAATAAAATGTTTAAAATTGTGACACCAATTTTTTCTGTCATACAACCATTTTTTTTGATTTTCGACTTTCTCATAAGCGGCGGCGCGACAGATTTCGATCAAAATTTTATATACATATTAGGTATTTCGAATTCTAAAGAATACTGCATAGCAATATTTTGGAAAAATATTTTTTTTTTGTAAGAATTGAATATTTCGAAAACGGGCTGACGATTTTTTTTAAATTCTAAGGGTATTCATGAGTCCGCGTAAACGCGGTAAACGTGGTAAAATGGTAAATGTGGTAAATGAGGTGCCAACATTTGTATAGAAAAACTTTACCAAAAAATGGTAAACTTTTCCGCATAATTTTGTGTGGGAAAGTTTACCGTCTGAGTTTGGTAAATGTGAAAAAAAATTGTACGTTTAATTTTGACGTTTTATGTGTCATAATCTTGGTATAACTATCTCTCATCCTGTTATTATTTCTGGCAGATATTTTAAATGAGAGTAATAACACTTTGTTATTAGTCAAGTTAAAGTACATGAAGAAAAAATTATCATTTACCACATTTGCGCAAGTTGATTTTTATAAGTGCGTTCATGAAATGTGCATGGTAAACTTTTCCATTTTAGGATGTGGGAAAGTTTACGCGGTTTCATGAATACCCTTTCTGTTTTGCCAACATCGATGAAAATCGTCCATCCCTAGATGTTCATGTCATTGGCCTCGTTCGGTGGCACAACCTAATCGATCCGAATTGCTTGGTGTTGTTATAACGCCTAAGGAAAAAACAGCTGATGAACTAAACATATGTTGTCAAACACAAATCTCAAGCTACCCAAAAATTATTGGATTCGTTGAGATTCGCTTGGAAATGTGAGGAACAGCTGATTCAAAACTTCAGATGTGCATGCAATACAACTGACATAACGAGAAAGCTACCTGAAGCGTTCGAAAATAAATCCGCTACAAAGGTATCTTGGATAACCTATCGGCCGCGCAGCGAACGAGGCCATTGTTTTGTTGTTTTCCACCTCCCACATACACTCACATTAAAATTTAGAATCAAGAACCATGTGTTAAATTGTTCCATTGGAATGCCGGATCGGAATGTTCTTCCGGATTACCAATCCAAAAGAACATTTATTTCGTTTTTATTTGGCAATCCGGAAGCCTTCAGGACTCTTCTGAAAGCGTTCACTAGGGAAAAAATGACAGTTCTAACTCTTAAAAGAAGAGAATTTTGCTTCTGGATTTGAAATGAACCAGAACTTCTTATACTACAAAAAGATATATACCAAACAGAGATTTTATTTACTTACCGCTATAGTAGGTCTGATCCAGACTTTTTTGGGCAGAACTTGGCAGCTTATCAAATATTGAAGAGTCTGGAACGGCTTGAGCACAATTTTCTGACAATTTTTACACATCAACACATTTGTTTTTTTTTATATTTTCGTTTGCTTAAAATTCACATTTTTTTTCTCATCAAACTATAATTATTTTATATTTTAGTGCTTCTAAACTAATTTATTTGTTAAGCAAATATTTTCCCACAACACCTACGAAACGTTTATTTTTCCTTTGTGCACGTCAACCTGACAATTGTAAATTTTCTGCCCAAAAATTGATGCCTGCAAAAATTTATTAGACATAAATTGGCAAGAAATTGTGAGAAAGGAGAAATATTTTACTCTCTCAAGAGCACTCTCTTCTGCCACCAAAACTATTAATTTCGTGCCAATGGGTGCCAATTATTATCAGAGCGTGCAGTGTGGATGGTGGATCAGACCTAAAATATTAAAAGTAAATACTTATGTATTTATGTACGTTTCTTCTTTGGGCGCTTACCAGTTATTTACAATTATTATATTTATTTCAAAAAGGAGAAATAAAATATTGAACTCACGCGCACGTCTGCGCAAGATTATTAGTTAAAATATTTTTAAGTCTTTTTTTACCTATGTCCTTTTCGAATGGCAATTCCGGTCCGGGATTCCAATCGAACAAGCCAACGATAGAGATAGATCAAGAAAAGAAGATAGGACTTATATGTTAAGTTAACACTCGGCTCTGAATTTTAATGTAAGCAAACGGCGGGAAAAAACAGAGAAATGACAATGTAGGGATGGGCGCGATGTTTATCGATGTTGGCAAAACATCGATTTTAGAGAAAAAAAAAATATCTCGATATCGATGTTGAACCATGTGAAAAATCGCAGCATCGTAGTTAAGATTAAAAATATCGACTTAAAATAAGTTGAAATCTTTTGTTGCCGCTTAATTTGATATTCGATATAAATGTAACTCAAAATACGTCCGATCCAATTTTTTTTTGGGCAGAAATTGGCAGCTTATTCAATTTTAAATAGTGGGGATGAAATTCTCTCATTGTGAAAAAAGTCTGGAACAGTTTGAGCACAATTTCATTCCACTTTTTAAACGTCAACACATTTGTTTTTTTTTTATTTCTTTATTTGCTGTAAATTCACATTTGTTTCTCCACAAACTAATTCATTTTGTATTTTACTAGGGGTATTCACGATCCGATGTATCTGGTCTTGTATCATTGTAAAAGTGTAACATTTTTTGCACTACAACAACAAAATATACTGAATGTCAAATTCTTACACTTTTACATTTACGAACCCTATTGTAACAGAAAAATACAATAGTGTAAATTTTTTTAACACAAACTTATGATATTTCAGAACACATGTGAAACAGATTTTGACATTTGCTTCAGTTTCGCTACAGATTATTAAAGGTGTGTTCACAGTCTGTTGTAAAAAAAAAAAAAAAATTACAATTTTACAAGACTTGTTACAACAGATCGTGAATACCCCTACTATTTCTAAATTAATTTATTTGTTCAATAAATATTTTCCCACACCAACTACGAAATGTTTTTTTCGTTTATGACAAACGTCAGCCTGACAATTGTAAATTTTCTGCCCACAAATTGCTGCCTACAAACAATTATTGGGCAGGAATTGGCAAGAATTTATCAGGAAGGGGCAATATTTTACTCTCTCGAGAGCCAATAACTACCAAATTTGTAAGTCTGGAACAGGATTTGGGAGAAATTGGTGCCAATTGGCAGAGTGTGGATCAGATATAATATGTATATTGAATTTTTAATTGATTTTTTGACGTACTATTTTTTTATTGATTTAAAAAAAGATGCATTAAAAAACTTCGATATTTCTCATTCGATAATTTCTGACATGGATGTTGTTTTTTCGATTTTAACATCGATGTTTTTCAATATCGATCATCTCTACACGACATTGTTGGTGACATTTAATTCGAGTCCGATATTTAGTGGGTGTGAGTGTGGGCGTGCCTCTGGTGAAAATTGTTTATGCCAAAATGTAGAATATACCTAAAATAGTGCAAATTATTGACTTGCCATATACATAGGTAGGTACTATTTTTCTTCAATGTTTATTGACAAAAATTGTTTCAATGAAAATTGACAATAAACATTGATCGTGTGTAGGGCACTATAGGCCAAGTTTTGCATTTGGAAGAAAAAAATCGAACTCGAGATTTTAATTAACCTTGACATTACGATTGAGAGAACACCAAAAAAGTGGATCGCGCAATTCCGTCTATCTGTCTGTACAACGAGCTACAGCCTAAATGGCTAAAGATTTTCTTCAAACTTGGTCCTTAGCGTCTTAGTTGATTGTCATAAATACAAGGGCGGGTCAGTAGGTCCGTGACTTTTTGAATTTCTGACCTCTTTACTGAAACAGCAACACTGCTCCAGTCAACAGGCATCTGTCAGTTGACTCCTGTCAAAATTTAAACTTGCTGCGTCCGTTAGTTTGTGTTTGACAGCTATTTTTATCAGACTACTCACTAATTTGAGGAGAAAATGGAAAAAAGTGAATTTCGTGTGCTTATTATTTCTTGCGAAAAAAACCATTACCGAGACCAAGGCTAAGCTTGATAAATACTATGGGGACTCTGCACCATCGATTTCAATGGTAAAAAAGTGGTTTACTGAATTTCGTTGTGGCCATACAAGCACTGAAGATGCCGAACGTCCTGGACGCCCAGTTGAGGTCTCTACACCCGAAATAATGGAAAAAATTCACGATATGGTGTTGGCCGACCGAAGATTGAAAGTGCGAGAGATTGTGGAAGCCGTAGGGATCTCGCATGGCTCAGTGGTTTCAATTTTAAATGATCACTTGGGCATGAGAAAGCTTTCCGCAAGATTGGTGCCGCGTTTGGTCACAGTCGACCACAAACGCAATCGTGTAACAACTTCACAGGAAGGTTTGGCGTTGTTTAATCGCAATATGGAGGAGTTTCTACGCCGTTTTGTAACCGTGGACTAAACATGGATCCATCACAACACACCAGAGACCAAACAACAGTCAAAACAGTGGGTTTCTAAGGGTGAATCGGCGCCAAAGAAGGCCAAGGTGGGTTTGTCAGCCAATAAAGTTATGGCGACTGTTTTTTGGGATGCACGCGGGATAATCCACATTGACTACCTTCAAAAGGGAAGAACAATCAATAAGGAATATTATGCCAACTTATTGGACCGATTCAATGACGATTTGAAAAAAACCGACCTCATTTGGCCAAGAAAAAAGTTCTTTTCCACCAAGACAATGTAAGGGTGCACACAAGTGCAGTTGCCATGGCAAAAATCCATGAATTGGGCTATGAATTGCTCCCTCATCCACCCTATTCTCCAGATTTGGCTCCGAGCGACTACTTCTTTTTCCCAAACCTGAAGAAATGGCTTGGTGGAAAAAGATTTGACTCCAATGATGAAGTCATCTCGCAAACAAAGGCCTATTTTGAGAACCTCGACAAATCATTTTTTTTTGGAAGGGATACAAAAATTGGAGAAGCGTTGGACAAAGTGTGTACAGCTGAAGGGAGACTACGTTGAAAAATAAAATTATTTTTTTATCAAAAAATCTGTGTTTTATTCCAAAAGTCACGGACTTATTGACCCGCCCGTAGATTTTGAGAAATGAAAAAGTAATGTGTGTGCATTACTTTATGTATAGTCTACATTTTGGTCAAACATTTTGTTATTTTCTCATAAACTATTCAAACGATTTTGATCAAAATTTTTTTATAGGAAGTCCTTCGAATTAGAAATAATACTGCATACAAAATTTCCGAAAAATATTTTTTTTTCGATTTTTGAAAAATCGATTTTTTTAAGCATGTGGATAATTTTTTTTTTGAAATTGCGCTTTTAGGTTTATAATAAAATGTTTAAAATTGTGACACCAATTTTTTCTGTCATACAACCATTTTTTTTGATTTTCGACTTTCTCATAAGCGGCGCGACAGATTTCGATCAAAATTTTATATACATATTAGGTATTTCGAATTCTAAAGAATACTGCATACCAATATTTTGGAAAAATATTTTTTTTTTTGTAAGAATTGAATATTTCGAAAACGGGCTGACGATTTTTTTTAAATTCTAAGGGTATTCATGAAACCGCGTAAACGCGGTAAACGTGGTAAAATGGTAAAAAGCTGCCAACATTTGTATGGAAAAACTTTACCAAAAAATGGTAAACTTTTCCGCATAATTTTGTGTGGGAAAGTTTACCATCTGAGTTTGGTAAATGTGAAAAAAATTTTTACGTTTAATTTTGACGTTTTATGTGTCATAATCTTGGTATAACTATCTCTCCTCCTGTTATTATTTCTGGCAGATATTCTAAGAGTAATAACACTTTGTTATTAGTCAAGTTAAAGTACATGAAGAAAAAATTATCATTTACCACATTTGCGCAAGTTGATTTTTATAAGTGCGTTCATTAAATGTGCGTGGTAAACTTTTCCATTTTACGATGTGGGAAAGTTTACGCGGTTTCATGAATACCCTTTCTGTTTTGCCAACATCGATGAAAATCGTCCATCCCTAGATGTTCATGTCAATGGCCTCGTTCAGTGGCACAACCTAATCGATCCGAATTGCTTGGTGTTGTTGTAACGCCTAAGGAAAAAACAGCTGATGAACTAAACATATGTTGTCAAACACAAATCTCAAGCTACCCAAAAATTATTGGATTCGTTGAGATTCGCTTGGAAATGTGAGGAACAGCTGATTCAAGGCTTCAGATGTGTATGCAATACAACTGACATAACGAGAAAGCTACCTGAATCGTTCGAAAATAAATCCGCTACAAAGGTATCCTGGGTAGCCTATCGGCCGCGCACCGAACGAGGCCATTGTTTTGTTGTTTTCCACCTCTCACATTAAAATTTAGAATCAAGAACCGTGTGTTAAATTGTTCCATTGGAATGCCGGATCTGAAAGTTTTTCCGGATTACCAATCCAAAAGAACATTTATGTCGTTTTTATTTGGCAATCCGGAAGCCTTACGGAATCTTCTGGAAGCGTTCACTAGGGAAAAAATGACAGTTCTAATTCTTAAAAGAAGAAAATTTTGCTTCTGGATTTGAAATGAACCAGAACTTCTTATACTACAAAAAGATATATACCAAACAGAGATTTTATTTACTTACCGCTATAGTAGGTCTGATCCAGACTTTTTTGGGCAGAACTTGGCAGCTTATCAAATATTAAAGAGTCTGGAACGGCTTGAGCACAATTTTCTGACAATTTTTACACATCAACACATTTTTTTTTTTTTATATTTTCGTTTGCTTAAAATTCACATTTTTTTTCTCATCAAACTATAATTATTTTATATTTTAGTGCTTCTAAACTAATTTATTTGTTAAGCAAATATTTTCCCACAACACATACGAAACGTTTATTTTTCCTTTGTGACACACGTCAACCTGGCAATTGTAAATGTTCTGCCCGATAATTGCTGCCTGCAAAAATTTATTGGACATAAATTGGCAAGAAATTGTGAGAAAGGAGAAATATTTTACTCTCTCAAGAGCACCTTCTGCCCGCCAAAACTATTAATTTCGTGCCAAAGGGTGCCAATTATTATCAGAGCGTGCAGTGTGGATGGTGGATCAGACCTAAAATATTAAAAGTAAATACTTATGTATTTATGTACGTTTCTTCTTTGGGCGCTTACCAGTTATTTACAATTATTATATTTATTTAAAAAAAGAGAAATAAAATATTGTACATAGCTATACAAAATAAATAAATAGAAAAAAAATTATCTAACTAATATGGTACATTCATTTAAGTTATAGTCATTCTACGACATCTATTTCGTCTTCATCACTGTCGCTGGATGATGTGTAACATTTCTTATCCGCCAGTGACAGATTATCTGCCCCAGCACTCGGAGCATGTGATTTTGCTGTTGGCGGGTTTTGGGAAGACACTGGTTTTTCCTGTCCACTTTTTAGATTTTCCCTTGTGTGTCGCCATTTCATTCTCCGATTTTGGAACCAAACTTTGACCTGAAAAGTTAAACATTGTTTTTTTTTTAATAAAATTATGTAATTATTTATTTTTTAATAATTAATAATTATTTTACTTGGGCATCTGTCAAATTGAGTCTAGCTGCCAGTTTTCTTCGATCAGGCTTGGTTATGTATTTTTGTTGTTGAAACTGAATCTCCAAGCCTTTACGTTGTAAGTTGCTAAACACCGCCCTGGACCAAGATCGCTTTCGTTTTCCATTATTCGCTATTATTCCTGGAGAAACCGTTGAATGAGTTGAACCCGATAAATTGCCGGCTGCATTTGGTGTTGTTGTCGGTGATGGAATGTCTAAGGATTTCGAAGACGCCTGAATATTAGCCTGCTGACGGAAGTGCTGCTGATTGATCTGCAATGATTTTAACCCGCTAAATGGCGCCATTAGTGAAGACAACGCTGCTATTGATGTTGCTTGAGGTGGTGGTTGCGGGTGTTGTTGATGATGTTGTTGGAATTTAAGTATCGAGGAGGCCATTGATGAGTACGATAGAACTAGAAGGTTAAGACAGATAAATCTCAATTAACAAAGCCATAAACAATTTGAATTGTATGTTATTTTTGTTTAAACAACATAAAAAGCTATTTATACCACATAACGCCACAATTCCGACCTAGCCGCGCCGGCCACCATACCGCCGCCACACAATTATTCTTCGCTCGTCAGCGGAAGAGCACTTGTAAGCCTCATTAGCATTAACATCTGTATCAAATGATTAAATAGGTGTTTGTGGGTATGATGCCGTGGCGATTCGCATTGAGATTGATTTTGTTTGGTTGATTGATCGCATCTTCAACAGTAACAACAAAAACAATCCGGTCTACGCGACGACGACGCGACGTGGCGACCTGGAGCAAAGGATTCTAATAATATGTTCATATTTATGTATCCATGGACCTATATTGGACAGGCATTTATTTTCTGTCCAATTTTATAGGAGGTACAAATAAGGTGAGTGGTAATTTTTTGCAAAGAAAAAACGCTTCATGTTATGCGTTTGATAATTAAATGCTTGCAGTTGCTTTGCCCGGTGAATATAAAGGAAGAGGAATTCGAAGTCAGGTGTATCTAAGAATACAAATTCAAAGGCCAACACCAGAAAGCTGAAACCTGACTTTTCAATGAAGTTATGAATTTGAAAACGATCAGGGCGGCAAATTTTGGCTGTGCTAAAATGTATAACTCAAAAAATATATTTTGAGTCACACGCAATTAATTTTAAAAAGTTTTCCAGATAACCTCTAGCTAGATATACTAATTTGTATTCTTGGACTTTATCAGTCTTCGATGGTTTAGCGAAGGACTAAATTTTAAAATGTCAAATAGTAGAAATTCTGTTTTATTATGGCGTTTTCGTTTGGTAACAAAAATCAATTTAATTTTGGTTTAGATCTGTCAAAAAACTGATTATGATTTGACAAATTTTGCCTTTGATTTTTTTATTTTAAATCAATTTTGCAGATCTATCCCTCTTTTACTAACACCACTATTGGCCTTTTCGATTAGCCGTGCGGAACTGTTCTGATTCCCACAAAATGACAGTTGTTACTCTAAACAGAACAGAAAACGATTCTGGATTTCATTTCAGAATCGAAAACAGAATCACTAATACACTCACATAATTAAAATGTCAAAATAGTCGGCTTGATTTGTTGTGTTAATTCGTTGTGTTTATTGAATTTAAACTCCTTTTTTGGTAAAATAACATAAAAAGAAGCAAGTTATAATTATTATTGATACAAGCAAATGTGTATCTAAATTGAAATCAAGTGTCTTGGAAATTCTGTTTAGCCGATGTGATTTTCTTTTAATTTAATTTTCACAAATACAGTGATACATACAATTCAGAATCAGTCAAATTGTTTCCGGCTGTTTTATTGGTGGAACGTGTTCCGGACGGCCAATCGAAAAGGCCATATGCATCATAATTGATAGCCAACAGTTTGACAAGACAGCTGATACCGTTAGCTGGTTCACAGACACAAATATAGTCCAATAGTATAGCAAATAAAAATCAATCTGAAAACGTATTCGATTCGTTACGAAAAAAAAAATCAATTTATAGATCTAAATATAATTTTACCAAACAAAAACGACATTAAAAGCATTTAGCACTTAATCCACGGAATAAGTCCTAAGCCTTCTCTAGTCCATGTTTATTAATTTAGGTGTAGGTATATTTCCTGACTGTAACGTTTCAGTAATGGCGTTTTTATTTGGCAATCCGGAATACTTGTTTGATCCGGGATCCCAATTGAACACTTTATGTGATTCTGACGATTCTGAATTATAATGAGTTTGTATGTGTGAAAATAATTGTGTAAGTACGTGGAAATATTCATGATTATGATACAAAAAGATGACAACAGTCGAGTTTGATGTTTAAGTAACTATATGAATATGTAAGTGCTTCTGATTTCAAATCCAGAAGTAAAATGTTCTTCTTTTCAGAAATAGAACTGTCATTTTTTCCCAAGTGAACACTTTCAGAACAGTTCAGAAGGCTTCTGGATTACCAAATAAATGTCGTTTTTATTTGGTAATCCAGAAGCCTTCTGAACATTTTGGACATTTTAAAACATTCAGCAGGGATGACATTTTTTTTTTGGTTTGTTCCTTGAGTCATGAAATGACCCTTGGTCACCCTAAAGCATTTTTTTCAACCCGAACTAACCCAGGGGCCCAATTTCGTAGGAGTGAATGATTTTAAGTGAAAAAAATGAATTCACACTCAAATATGTGTGACTAGATTTGCCCACATGTGTACACGTTATCTGTAACAAAAAAATTTAATCTCACCGTTGCGGAAGATGGCCCAGGCATTTTTTAATAACTCTTGGGGTTTTTAAGAGGTTTTGATCAACGAGTTGAACAAATAATGTGCAACACAATATTTTGAAAATGTTGCTCAACATATTAAATCAACATTTTCAACGAGAAACACGAGCTCGTACACTAGCCGTACACTTGTTGAACAATTCGTTAAGCACCCAACCTGATTAAACTCGTTGGCTGAATTGAATTGAGGACCATACATTAGAGTTAAATGTGTTGAGATTGAAATTTGTGCGTTGATAGTGGCCTCTAGATCTGATGCAAGTATGATTTCATTAAGACTAAAAACTTATAAAATATTTCTACTTTTTTCACTTCAGATTCTATGTTGAAATAATCGTAGATCAAGCTGTAATTACAACCACAGGCTCATCATAAGCAAACATACACGGACACGTGTAATGCCGGTCGTCTACTAGGCGATCAGCGCACTAATGAGACAATTCCTTGATGAAGAATACCCAGGCATGTGTATAGGGCGGTCTGGTTTAATTTCGTATCCAGCCCGTTCACCTGACTTAAACCCTCTGGAATTTTTTCTTTGGGGGGCAGTAAAAGAAAAAGTCTACTCAACAACGATCCAAAATTTAGCCGACCTGCACCAAAAAATGACGGAAGCAAGTAGATTCTCCCGTCTTCTGAACCGATCTGTTTTATAAAGGTGTAGGTCTTGCTTCTTGCATTGCCGTTGGAGGCAAACAATTTGAACATTTGTTATAGCTAATCTTAATAAACGTTTGGTGTAATTTTTGTTTAAAAATTGAATTTTATTTAAAACTTAAACCAAAATAATAGAAATCAGAAATGAATAACTACCTGATAACCCGCGGTACTTTGGGCTTTATAGTAGTTACTTATAAATTACATTTCACACCCCTCAACTTACACTTAGCCACGAGAAAGCATATTTTTTTTTTAATGAATTAAAAATAAATACAGTGAACGTCCAGTATAACGAATTAAATAATGCACAGTCATTCGTTATAACGAAAAATTCGTTATAACGATCGTCGTTTTTTATTTCTTGGCTTAATAATGCTAGAATATAAAAAACAAGTGATTTTTACAGTGAAATGTATGTATTTATTTATAAGAAAATAGAAATTAAATAGTAAGTTGTTGGTAAACGAAACAATTACCTAAAACAATTATTTACTTTATTTTTTAATAAGCCGCAAAAAAATTTTTTTTTTGTTAATTTAACTATATGCCTGTAAGACCTAAGGTCTTTTAAATGCAACCTGAATTGCACGGCACTAGTTTAGCACAGTGGATTTGAAAACCATGTATTGACTGTCTCATTTTAACCCATGGGCGGCAGCCAATTAAAATTGGAGGTATAGAAAAGAATGCGCCTAGCGTGGGGATCGAACCCGCACGTCCTAGTTAGCAATCAAGCACTTTATCCACTGCGCCATTGCAACCCACAATTGATCACTAGAAATACTTCTCGAAATGAAAGGTGTGAAAATAAGACCTAAAAACCCGTTTATTAAGCAGTTCCTTTTCCTTTAAAATTACATCAATGTATGTATAACTGATCATAAGAACCAGGAAATAACAAAAAAAAAGGTACACTCAACAGTTATTGTTGTTATTAGAAGAAGTAAGGATACATATAAGAAATGACAATATCGCAGTTACCTTGCGCCTACACAAATTTTCTAGACATTCGTTATACAGAGCGTAACATTTTTAAACCATTCGTTACATAGAACTAATAATGGAAAAGAAAAATTCATTCGTTATATTGGAAATTCGTTATATGGAGCATTCGTTAAACTGGACGTCCACTGTAACTTAAAAACCGAGTTACTTGAGAAAACCATTTTTGTTTCCGTTATTTATGGAATATTCTCAAAAATGTTATACTATTTTGAAATGGCAATTGAACACGCCAACTTTTAGGGCAACTTTTTTTTTTTTTTATATAATTTTGCACGCGCTCAAGGGATTATGAATACCCTCTATATGGTTTTTAACACAGCGCGGGCATCCGCCGAAAGAAGAGAAAGAAGGACAGGAAAGATGTGTGGCGCCATGTTCTGAGACTAGAGCTGGTTGTTGTCTCAGATTTATCTGCAGGGATGGCGGCTGAACTAATGCGGAGAAAATTACCGTGTCTTATTTATTTATGTCTCTTATAATTCACATTATTTTATTTATTTCTGTCATATTTATGAGTATACTAGTTTCCTCAATCGCATGTTGTTAGTGTTATGCCTGAACAGCATGTAATGAGTAAACCAGCAACTCATTTTATGACAAGTTTTAGAATTGTTTTTTTTTTTTTTTATGGGTTATAAGAAGACAAAGACATCGGCAGGAATCGAACCTGCGACCACGAGGTTGACAGGCCAGCACACAACTATCGCGCCACGGCCACCCCCAAAACGTGCCAAAATATCGTAGTACAATTTTTTTTACACTACAGTCCATTGAATTAGGGTCATGTAAAAATTGTGTGTACTTTGTTGGGCAAAAAGTGCTATTTTCTTAAAAACTGATGCAGGTGTTTTTAAATTTTTGAATGCAATTGCTAGCATGGTTATTCAAGGTTCCATAAGCCATAACATAAACAAAAATAGAAAAATTAAGATTTGTAATCACGGCACTTGAAAGACCGACACAGAGTAACCATTTCTCAGAAAATACATGGCTACGATTTTTGTATTATTTTTCTAATAAATGTCACCATCTATCCTATCACACGTTTTCGTTTCACAGAATTATCTATCACAGAATTATAAGTTATATTTTTTTTTAAATTTAACTACATGTCTGTAAGATCTAAGGTCTTTTTAAATGCAACCTGAATTGCACGGCACTTTTGTGGGTTGACTTTCGAAGTTGACTTTTGTGGGTCACCGTGTTTAGCAACATACGCATTAGCATAATAGTTATGATTATTATAAATCTACTATTGTCGTATTTACACGACTGACTAAAAAAAATGCCTGCCATATTTGAGGTGATTAATGACAATATTGGCAAACAACTGGTATAAAATGGCAGAAAATCAATAAATGCGGAACATCTACTACACTTTTGTTAAATTAATGAAAATAACTTAAAATATAATATTTATTTATGTTATATTTTTCATTTAGCTTCACATCCTTCCTACTTTTTTTTTTGTTATTTTCTTCCAATAAAGTTCAATAACAAAACAACTCATAAACCATGATGTGTACAAGTTGAAAATTAAATAAAAATATTTTACTATTCGAATCTAAAATCTATCTATATAACCATCAGCCTAACTCAATTGATCTCTTCCTATACCTACATAACCTCTCGGCAAAATATTCGATTTTACTCTCGCGATCAATTGCGTAAACAAAACTCACCACATGAACTCGAATTTATTATAATCACTTTACAGAATGAAAAATACTCCTCGATCTGCTTTTCGTTTGGCAATTTCACACCTCCTCGAGCTCATCATCGTCCTCGGTAGTATAATTGGACAGATACACGGTATTGTAAATATTTTATCCTTGCCTTACTGAACTGACACTCAGGGCTGGACTAACACACTAATGAATATAAAGGCCTTTTTGAATTCCTATATGCACAAAAATAACTCTGTCACTTGATTTCATTCCAAATCTTAAAATTTGACCATATTTTTTTGGGATTTCGAAATACTAGATTTCGTTGAAATTTCATTGAAATCACATTATCGATGCGGGATATTTATAGTGAACGAAACCATTTTAAACTACAGCTACTTAGGTAAAATGTTTTTTTTTATATTACGATTTTTCACTCTAACGCTATTATTTGACATTCGAACATGAAGAAATATAAACAGACATCAGTGTTCGACTGGGCTTAAAAATTGTTGTTTTTCCTTTTAAGACTTTTGAAATTACGAAAGCTTTCTGCTGAAATCTCAGATTTCGGTTTTGTGGGAACATAATATTAAGAATATTTCACTTCATTTCATTTTGTTTTTATTCGTTCCGACTTAAAACTAATTTATTAACAGTTACCCCAAGTTTCATAGTAGGAGTTTTAATTTAAGATCAACTGAACCTAAATTTTTGGTTTAATTCGTCCGGTAAAAAAACAATACAAACGCTGAACTGAAGTTTAAACGGCAGAATAATCTCGGTTAACTTAAACTACAAATTGAACTCAGTTAAAGCTTTAAACGACACTGTGAAACCGAATAGATTGTTGACCTGAAGTTTAAACCAAAAGTGGAGTCGCATGTGAAACTGGGGTTTAATGATAATACCAAAAAGGAATTTAATGCTTACAAGAAATGGAAATTAAAGTTAGTGGTGAATGATCAGTAACAAATATAATAATTATAAAATTCGAAGAACTGATGTGAGCGATATTTTAATTAATAACAATATTTTTTTTTCGAAAAACAATTATTTTTGTTAGCTGTTTAATTCCAAAAATTCACTCAAAATAAGGATTACGACATAATTTGCAAACAACTTTAGACCGTTTTATCTGTCAATGCTATTATGAATGGCGCAAAATTTTGAACAGCCTGATGTTAAAGGCTTAGCCTGATAAACACGCCTAAAACAATGCAAAAAAGTAAGCGAACATAACTTTTTGACGTTTGTAAATGTCAAAGTGGCATATGGATTTAGTACGATACTAAAAAACTAAAGTAGCCATTTTGTGATTTTAACTTTAGTAAAATGTTAAGAAAATATCATACTAAAAATGTTAAGAAAATATCATACTAAAAATGATATTACTAAATCGACTAAAATTTTGCGCCAATGACTTTAGCCAGGCGTTTTATAAAATCTGTCACCGAATAATTTACCTTATACTTAATTCCATTGGCCCCCCTTTCAAATTTCATGGGTGAAATATTACCTTGAGATTGGCATTATAGAGTTGTTTTTAGATCATCGCTCTGACCCCATTTATACCAGTTCGGGTGTTTCTCATTGTAGTTATCTCGGACGAAGATCAATTATTGATATGCTGCTTAAACTTGACTGGCATATTCAAAACTTAACAGTTTGCTAATATTAAAGCACTTTACTAATATTTTCCTAATTTTAAACACTTTTTAACTAGCACCATACTTAATCTATTTTCATAATAAACTACAACCAAACACGCCTAAAATAGTGGAAAAAAGTAAGCGAACACAACTTTTTGACGTTTGTAAATGTCAAAGTGGTATATGGATTTAGTACGATACTAAAAAAAAATAAAGTAGCCATTTTTTTATTTTAACTTTAGTAAAATGTTAAGAAAATAATAAAATACTAAACTGGTTTAAAATTAGCAAAATCCTCTTTTTAGTCTAGTATCATACTAAAAATGATTTAACATATTACTAATCGTTTGCGTCATTAAGATGAAGCTGTGCAACAAAGGTTTATCCATTTTGACTTAAAAGACCGCGTAAGGAAGGAGTACTTAAACATAATACCCTCTAAAGATCGGCTAAAATTAAGCAATTTACACATCGTTGTGAAGTCGGTGACATTCTAGGTGTGTTCCTGTAGTTTTCTTAAACTGCGAAAATCTATGAATGCCTACGAAAAACTGTAAAACCCTGTCCAGATATACGAAATTTTCGTGGCAATTTGTTATTAAAAAATTATATACTCACATTTATTTTCATACACAGAAATAGAAAATAGAAGCAAATGCACTAAAGAATCAAATTATTATTAGATGACATAACTTCCTTTTCTACAGATTAAACATTAATAGCACTAGGCTGATTTTTGAGATCCGAGGAGACCAGGTTTTTTTTACAACTCATGGGGTTATCAAAAAAACCTGGATCGACCCTGGGTACAGTTCAACGAACGAAGCTATTATGAGGACTATTAAAGGAAAAAAAAAACAACACAAAAGATGTCAGTTATCGAATGCTGTTATTACAAAAGTTAAAAATAATTGAATTTATCGTGTCGTCGGACTATTTCAATAAATTACTATTTGCCATATCAACTTCAATTTCCAAATTGATACGTGCTCAACAAGCTAAAGCAACTTCGTTCAACTTTTCATTCAACTTCATCGTTGGTTGAATAAATTACTAGTACAGAAACTTACGTTTTTCATGTTGAGCAACCAAACCAGACGTAAAATTGAACAAAACGTGTTCGATGCACCGTGCACATTGTTCACAAACTTAGTAAAATATTGAATAACCTCGTTGATAAACTTGTTCAAAGTTTATCAAGTTGATCAACTTCGTTCTTAATTTGGTTGCTCAACAAGTTGTTGGGCGGGTTGATACCATCGTACACTTAACAAAGAATCATCCGTTGGGGGATAATTTTGTGTATACATTTTTATTGTGTGATGTATGTCACTGTCACACTGTCACGTCTACCGCAACGAACATCAGACAAAACTAAAAAAAAGTTGATCAACGAGTTGAATAAATAATTCAACCAACATTTTCACCGAGCAACACGAGCAACATGCACAATTCGTTGAGCAACGATCTCCAACCGGATCAAACTCGTTGATTGAATAAAATTGATGCATATGAGTTGAATGTGTTGTACATGTGCGTTGATCGCCTAGTGGGTAGACGATCGGCATTATTACATTATTTATTACTTTACGGGTTGATTGTTCAAGTGTTAGGGCTTTCATTAAGCCAAACAAATAAATAAATGTTCATCACACAATAAACAGGCAAACAAATATGTACAGGTCTAATACGCAGGCCCTGCTAGAAAGTCTCGGCAAGAGGGGCCCATAAGCATTTGTAGTTCTGTCTAATGGACAATCCGACACAAGCTATTCTAGAATATATCTACTGTAAACGAAAGAACCCGAGTAACTACAACACTTTAGTTTCAGTTGTTCAATAAATTTTTAAATCAATATTTAGTTTTGTATATTTTTTTTTGTGTGAATGGCATTCTATCCACTCGCCGTTTTAAAAAGAACTCATCTTTATAGAAATCGAATCAATTAGATATCAGGGGGGTGTGTGTCGATGGTGTGGCGTGGGTGTAGGCGCGAAAACGTAAAGCTTCTTAAATATAATTAGACTCATTAAAAGTTTTTCATATCTGTAATTTGTAATTTAATTAGCGTTGGGTGGTATTTTAACTATCTTGTTGGGTTTTTATTTGATTTTTGTTGAGTGTTGTGATTCTGCTTGAACTGCTCCAGATCCACATCCAGATTCGTTCATAATATTTTTCTCTTTGATTTGGCCACCCTCTGAGCGGCAGTTTTCTACATTATTATTATCGAATGTGTTGGGTATTTGGATCTTGTAAATGTTGCTTTTTCCTTCCAGAATATCGTTGCATGGCTATAGACGATAAGCATGTGGTTTCTGTAACCAAACGGCAGTGGAATATTATAAAATGTTTAAATGGTTTTTCTTCACTTCGATGTAAACAAAATGAATCTTAATTGGTTAAAATTCTTAATAAACAATTTACTTGAGTCAAGTGCGCTGTGTTATTCTGTACGGGTGTGCCGCTCCGCACTCACTCGCTTTTCACTCAGCGTAAGCGGGGTGCAGCTATAGTTGAAAAAGCCATAACGCGCGAGACAAAGGTGATTCTTCAAGAAAAATTGTTTATCTCATACTGGTTAAGGGCTTCTGGCAAGGATGTTATTTTATTAAAAAAAAAATCAGGCGAAAAGGATTCATACGAGTGAATGAAAATGTAGTTCCCATTCGAAGTGCATTTAAGAATTTCCGGCTTTTTTTTTTTTATTGAGTTCTACACCGAAGACCGAACGGCCGACGACGACGTTGCGATGTTGAGAGGTGCGATACAACAACTGAGGATTTGTTTATGTGTACGGATATGTTGATTTGTTGGGCATCAGATATGCAATTCACTTGGTACCCTACACTACACTTTCGCTTTGTTAGTCATTGAACTACATAGGTAAGGTAGGAGATTATAAATGACTTGTTTACAGATTATAGGTAACAACAGTACTTGAGGAATGATAAATTATTGAAGAATTGATATGAAAGAATGAAGAAATAAATATGGCTTTTTTTGTTTTATTATACTCTCGGTATTTAGGGAATAACACCAAAAAATAAAGAAAGAACACCACAAAATAAAATCAATGGCGCAAAATTTTAAACAACCTATTATTAAGGCCTTAACACGATACTAACAATTTACTATATACATAGTAGTCTACTAACTTTCCATAAATTTTAAACTTTTTATTAAATAGTAAAATGAAGAAAATTATCAATTCAAATAAGTAGCGTCTGTATCCTATATTGGGCGGCTACGAAAGGCGTCTGTGTCCCAAAGTGGGCGGCCTCTTTTTTAGCATGTGTTCGACCATCCAAAAGGCTGGTGTGCCTGTCGAACTCTTGGCTTAGGATGTTATTAATCTTATCTGGGAAAACACCACCGGCGGAACGAAGGAAGTTTATGCATGAGAAAATGACAACAAACGGTATTGGTGGATTCCACGGTCACGTACGGACAAATCGCACTCAAATTTCTTTGTGATTTTCAAACTAATTTAAATTCTTTTATTTTTTATTGTGTTAGTGAAGGAAATATTAACCTTTAATTATTGCCAAAAACCAATCTCTTAGCTTTTGCTATTTCGAGACAAAACGCATACAAATAAGCGTTACGTACAGACAAATAAAACTACCAACAAATGAGGAACATATAAAGGATACATTTTTTTAGCAAATCTGTAAAACCTAGAGCCGTGATGTCTTAAGGCCAATTGTACCTTGGTTTATAACCTTTATTTTGAAAAAGAGAAACAAATAAAAAAGATCATTGTATTTTCTTTAGAAGCATTTATTGTTGCGTCACGTACGGACACATATCGTCACGTACATATAAGAGTAACTAAATTTTAATAACAAATTGAAGTTTTTTGATCAGATTTACAATTTTTTTTCAGATTTATAATTTTTCCATCAGTTTCGATGTAATGAAAGTTTGATATGCCTGATATCGCCTTCACATTGTTCCAAGGCTTGGAATTAACAACTATTTTATTTATTTCTTCGGAAGGAATATAAATAACTTGAGTTTTTGTTACAAGTTTTGTTGCCAATTCGAAAAAGTCCTTAGCGGATTGGACGATTATATTTTCATCTTTGCTCATCATTTTTTCTCTGACAAGCCTTTTTACATCGGAAAATAAATCTGCAGAATGAGTATAGAGCAACTCATAAAATAGTGCAGCGCCGTGTGAGACGCGATAAAAGGGCAATGTTGAACAAGCTTGCGGAAAATGCGGAACATGCTGCAGGGAGAGGGGACGCGAGAGAGCTGTACAGAATCACTAAGGAAATCGTTGGGCAACGTAACAACATATCCCGCCCTGTGTTTGACATAAACGGCAATCTCTTGATGACATTGAAAGATCAGCTTAAGAGGTGGATGGATCACTTCTGCGCACTGCTCAACGATGTCCAGAATGTTTATGATGAACCGCAAATGGTCCACATGCGTAGATCTTCTAGGGGCATTGACACCGGCCCTCCAAGCAGTGCAGAAGTTAAGCATGCGATTCTTCTCCTCAAAACAAACAAAGCAGCTGGACTTGATGGCATTCCAGCCGAGTTCTTGAAGGTTGATCCTGAAACAACGGCAGCAATTTTGCTTCCACTAATTCAGGATGTTTGGGAGAAAGTTACTTACCCCAAAGACTGGAAGAATGGTGTAATTGTTAAGATACCAAAGAAAGGCGATCTTAGAAATTGCAATAATTGGCGTGGTATAACCGTCCTGTCTGTGTTCTCAAAATTAATGGCAACTATTGTTCTCGAGCGGATAAGAGAAAGGATAGAGTCAACACTCAAGAGACATCAAGTTGGATTTCGCAGTGGCCGATCTTGTGTCGACCATATTAACACCCTGCGGATCATTCTTGAACAATCAGCTGAGTACCAGTCGCCTCTATATCTCATGTTCGTCGATTTTGAAAAGGCATTCGACAGGGTAAATCGTGAATGCATCTGGCGATCACTTATCATGAGAGGTATCCCTGAGGAGCTAGTCGCTATTATTAAGAAGTCTTACAATAATGCAAGGTGCTGCGTGCTGCACAATGGACAGCTTTCCGATTCATTCGAGGTGCGTCAAGGAGTAAGACAAGGAGATGTGTTGTCACCAATTTTGTTTTTATTGGCAATAGATAATGTACTGACTGCCACAGTTGGTACAAACGAGAGAAATGGCATCCAATGGAGTCCATTCGAAAAACTTAGTCATTTGGACTACGCTGACGATATATGTTTCATGTCAAACAGTGTAGGCGGCTTGGACCAAATGTGCCAATTGCTGCAAGCGAACGGCGAGATGGCTGGCTTAAATATCAACGCCAAAAAGACAAAAATGCTGCAGACCGGTCGCAACTCTCAACAGGAGATTATTCTGAGACAGGAACCTATTGAGAAGGTTTTGCAGTTCAACTACCTAGGCAGTATTTTATCAATTGATGGTGGAACGGAATCTGATGTTGTTAGCGGGATAAACAAAGCTCGTAGTGCTTTTGGAATGCTTTCTCCCGTGTGGAACTCCAGCATAATAACGCTACGCACAAAACTAAAACTCTTCGAGTCCAACGTGAAATCCGTCCTCCTGTACGCCTGTGAAACCTGGAAATGCTCCGCCGACATCTCGAGCAGGCTACAGGCTTTTATCAATCGCTGTCTTCGATACATTCTCAAGATTCGATGGCCACAAATCATAAGAAATGTTGAGCTGTGGGATTGGACTCACCAGAGAAGGGTAGATCTTGACATTAGACAACGAAAATGGCAATGGATTGGCCATATTCTGAGGAAACCAAACGAGAACATAGCAAAGCAGTCCTTCGGATATGGTTCTACTACGGGTACCAAAAATAACCATTTTTCCAAAAAAAAAAAATATACCGAAAAGTACTTTTTATCTTCAGTAATGAACAAATTTTTTTTTATAAAAATCGTCGGAGTCGTTTTTGAGAAAAATAAGATTTAAAATTTATATTTAGTTACTTTTTGACTTAAAAAATGAAAAAAAAAACGTGGGTATATTACCGAAAAAAAAAACAATATGTACCAAGTTCAAAGCAAATCCATCCAAACGTTTAGGCTGTAGACTCGAGGACAGACAGACAGACAGTAGGAATTGAGGGACCCACTTTTTTTTGTATTCGCTGCCATCGTAATGTCGTTTGTTCAAGACTCGAGTTCTATTTTTTGCTAATGCAAAACTTGCATATAGTATTTCTATATCGCAAGTAATAATATGAACTCATAACTTTACCATCAACATATAATCTCTTCGCTTCAAATCTGAAAATTTTAACTCATTCATCGAAAAATGAGCCCCATTGCTCAATAAATCAGTGGATCCAATGATAATTGATTAGGTAAAGGGCCATTCACCGAAATTCTACAATCAAAAATATTAAAACTTGGTAGCTTTATTGAAGAGGTCTAAAATAAAAATAATTAATAATTAAATTAAACTGACACTGAAACCTTTCATTCCAAAAATTTGTTTAACACCACTGTCCCATATCTGGTAAAAAAAACACCCTATAGGTTTAGTAATAGAATGTGTATTACAAAAACTAAAGAAACTATATTTATTTTATCAAATTCCAAAAAAAAAAACACACAACTGTGCCCTCCCCAATATCACCATAAAAACGGAAGCATTTATTAGACAGAATAATATTGTTTATTAATCTTTCACCACTTGTTTATGTTTTTCATTTTGTAAATTCACAAACATCAACAAAACCAAACAATATAATGTATTCCTTTAGAATAAGAGGACATCGCACACTTCTTCATGCACACACAATATTTAAAGAAATTTTGTTTACAATAAATATCCTTTGCTCGATAAGATCATTGAAGATTCAAATTTAAATCAAACAGCAGGAAGGAAACGAAACCAGCCTTTGACAGAAATTGTTCTTTTCTACACGATAACACCTCCCAACTGTTGGATATAGCTTGCGCACATAGATACGATGCGTATGCATACAAACGGATCTGTTCGGCAGGCATACTCCAAATCGAAATCATTTCGATTCTCAAAAAGAATCAACCTATTTTTGATTATTTTCTCAATCAAGCAACGGAAAACAATAGGCAGACAAAAAGAATAACCCAGCCGTTGAAAGATAAAAGTAAAAATTTCAATCGCATTATAACAAATAATTCTGAAATATAATTCATCTTCTTCGATATGAAGTATTAAGTGATCAAAGAGATGACGACAACCAGAATATGAATCAGAAAACATCTTACACATTTGCCATTGTATTCTAAAGATTTGATAGAAAATCGAATGGCTGTGTTTATAAGGATCGATTGATTTCGGAATGTTTTCATTTGCCTATCGAGTAAACGAACAAGATATAATTTCGGTCTCGAGAAAGTATAGCCGGCGATAAATTATTACTTTTAATATGTTTTCTCTCAAAATTAAGGCGCTAAGATATATGTTAAGGTAAACTAAAAATTATTAAGATTTTATATATAAAGTTCGAAGAAAGCATCTCATATTTACATACTTTTTTCTGGCGTCTGTAACTTCCTTAAAAACTTATAGAATTTTTTGTATATCGAAGATATTACAATACTTATGTGCTTAAAGTGTATAGAGTTGCCACCTTTGAATATGAATCCTATATTTAGTAAAAATAGGTGAATAATTGCACTATTTAAATATAAAATGTGTTGTAACTTTCTCGAACGGATAAATTGTGCTTATTTTACATCCTTGCGGTAACCATAGGGTACTGAACTGTCCATTAAGACATTCCTGCTAAGCTTATCAGCGCGAGTGTTGAACTCATCAGACGCTCTGCTTTAATGACTGTTCTGATAGATTCCCAGAAGTCTGCACGAGCCCCTCAGAAAGGGGACAAACCCCGAATGATGTTAATCAGTTGGACCAACAGTGGCTTCAACAGTCAACAAGGCAGATGTCCCAAGAGCTACTTCGACGTATTTGGAGACAGGGTCATTGGGAAAATTCAATGCAAATCAGGGCATTGAAATAGAGATGGTGGTGGATGAATCCTTAATGGGCCAAGGGCAGCGCTCATATACCCGAAGCGGGTTACTAAGTCCTACTTTCCGGCTCCTTCTGTTCAAGAAGTCCAACAAAGAACCTGTCTCTCTAGGTTAACAACCTCACCATGGAAAAAAATAAAAAGTTGCATTGAAATAGAGATGGTGGTGGATGAATCCTTAATGGGCCAAGGGCAGCGCTCATATCCCCGAAGCGGGTTACTAAGTCCTACTTTCCGGCTCCTTCTGTCCAAGAAGTCCAACAAAGAACCTGTCTCTCTAGGTTAACAACCTCACCATGGAAAAAAATAAAAAGTTTCGATATGACCTCGGAAAGGGACGGATTAAATGTTGAAGACCCGGAAAACGAATTAAGGACAATGACCTTCGGATCTGCACGTGGAATGTTAGAACTTTTAACAGACCATTTGGAGCCGAATAACTAGCGGAGGCCCTAGATTGCTACAGAGCAGGAACTCCTGCCATCCAGGAAGCACCATGCGATGGGCCGGGCAAAAGGAGGTTGAAAAACTGTGACGTATTCTCCCATAGCGTCTATTTGGGTGCGGATTCTTGGGCTTTCGAAACTTAAGTGATCGACTTGTCACAATCCGTATTAAGGCTAAATTACTCAACATTAGTCTTAAGGTGTGCTTACGCTCCTACATAGGACAAGGATGACGCCGCCAAGGATGACTTCTACGAGCTTCTCGACAAAAGCTATGAGCAGTGCCCTAAATACGATGTTAACTCGTAGTAGCCGATTTTAACGCAAAAATAGGTAAAGGGAAAATCTTTGGTAGGACTGTCGGAAAACATAGCCTACACGACACAACGTCTGAAAACGGAATTAGGCTAATTGGTTTCGCGTCGGCGGCGGCGTCGGCAGTAAGTTAACCTTTGTAAGCACATGGTTTTCTCATCTCGAGATACACAAATGATCGATTTCAGAAACACCTACAGTATTCTGGATATTCACACCTTCCGAGCAGCTTACATCGACTCTGATCACTACCTTAGAATTGCCTGGATTTCGACCTCACAATTTGCAACTGAAAGTCATCATCATCATCATCATGTTGTGTAATATTAATCAAACACGACTGTGCAAAGGAACGACACTGCCTGTGAAAAAGCTTGTCAAAATTCATCCAGGCTGCAATTATCAGAGTAAATTACAAAGGAAGGGATATTTTGATTCCACACATCCCGATGATTCCATTGGGCCAGCGCATACAAGATGAATTCTTCCGGTGGGAAAAATGTAACCATATACCTTCTTCTTTTGTGTTAGTATTTCTGTCCTGATCCTCAAAGGCAAAAAGTTCTGTGTGTTGCAGTGTTCCACTTCGTTACTCAAAACTTGGTAGAACTTTTATTCCGTTTCGTTCCGCACAATTCGCTTCCCTCTCCTAAAAATCCATTCCTTTGGCGGAAGAATTCATCTCGGGTACACATTTCTGCAATTCCCCGTGCAAGTGCCCCTCGTGATGACAATCTTCACATCTCACTTCCTGTCATTGGGCCTGCACACACGAGCCTATTTAGCGCGGTCTAAAACCGGTTTTGTGAACAAGGTAAACGAAGTGTGCAGTATGAAACGCACTAAAATTTCATATCTAAATTTTGTGGATGAACGAAGACTGAAACTAACACATACACAAGAGTTATAGTCAGATCAAATGTCAGATACGATAGAAATACTCACACATATAAAAGATGTTCATGTATAGATTTCTTCGCTCAGGCTGAAATCATCTCGTATGTGGTTGGACTAGGACTAAAACCGGTTTTAGTCAAAAAATTGTTCATCAGAAGTTTGCCGAATTAACTGGAAATTTCCATGTTTTTAAATTGGCATTCCCCAAGACATTTTCTTTGTTTATTTAGCGAGAGAAAACAAAACACGTAGATTACCAAAAAGATTTGTATTGAGTGTTACTTAATTTCTTTTCAATCCTAATAAAAGAAATTGGCACATAATTTTCAACGAATTTTACTAAAGTTAAAATCAACAGAAGAATATTATAAATAATAAGAAGATATCTTTTTAGTATCATACTAAATCGATGTGATACTTTTGCATTAACAAACGACTGTTAACTGTTTGAGGCGCGTTCAGCTGCATATTTTATCAAGAAAATGGATTTACTTTGGCGCTGATTAAAAGTGTTTGATATTAGGAAAATGTTTATGTTAGTAAAGTGTTTTAATGTTAGCAAACTGTTAAGTAGTATCATGCTTAAACGTTAGAATTAATCTGTTTGAAATGTTGCGACATTGAATTTATTTGAATAAGGGAATAGGTTAATTTAATCACCAAACGAAACATAAACCGTATAGGAGTGAAAAGATTGATTGGAATATATATTTGTGAATAGTTTGCAATTAAATAAATCTAGCGAAAGAACGTTCGACGGTTTCCGCTAGTTCTTAATAAATAACTAAAACCCATATAGTAGAAAAGGCTAAACAACGTTCGACGGTTTCCGCTATTTTTAAATAAATAACTAAAACACATATAGAATGTTTTTGTGACCCTTAGTCCAAAATGCGTTTCGCCCAAGTACTACAGTTCGGCTCATCAGTTAGATGCTGTGGTACCTTTCTAAGACGCATTATTTTTTGATCGGTGTTTAATATAATTTTAGGAAATTCCCCTAGAAAAATATAATTTACAGTGAGTAATCGCTGTAAATTTTATTAAAGTCGGTAAACATCGATCAGAAAATAATGCGTCTTAGAAAGGTACTACAGCATCTAACTGATGAGCCTAACTGTAGTTCCTGGGCGAGGCGCATTTTGGACTAAAGATCAAAAAAACATTCAATTGGATTTAAGTCCGCACAGTCCACTAAAACGAAAACAAAAATAATATAAACATATTGTTTGCGATTTCTTCAATTAAAAACACATATATCTAGTAGAGAAAGTAACTCTCCTGAACTAAAACAAAAAATTCAAGTTCTTCGTAGGCAAACATGAAATTTTTTGAACCAAATTTTTACCAATCGATATATACTTTAGCTTGAGCTCTAAATGACTATTCACGTGAGTGCGATCAACGAATGATCGAATAAATGTGATTTAAAATAATTTATAAACCTAAATCCTCCACAAATTCTCAACACAATGGTAGAAATATAATTTTATATTAATGTTTAGAATTTTAATACTTACTAAATTTTTCAAAAATTGCAATTTGATTGTTATGAATTGTCAAACTCTATTCGCATTCCACATACCATCCACACTTCAAAAAAAAAATAAATTGTTCACGCACGTTTTGAAAAAAAGAAACGTTTCTGAAATATTTCCCATTCGTTTACACATTTCAGAAATGTTTCGCGGAAACGTCCAGGTCAAAATAAACACACTTCAGAAATATTGCTTTGTTTCTGCTAAAACGTTTTAAAAATAGGTGAGTTTTTTTCCAAACCCCGAGGAAATTGGATGAAAAAACGACCACGGGGCTTAGTGAGAAAGCTTGGAGCACAGTTACATTTACCAAATGATATTTGAAAACAATGAGTTGCTTGGATAGAGAACGAGAACGAAAAATTACGATTTACATTATTTCTCAAAATTCTTTTAAATTGATCTTAAACAATCAATTCTGATTTAGTTCTCTTCCGACTCCTTCTGCCATTTCTCTTTGCCTAGGCATTTTCACCTAATTGGAATATGGTCAGAGATTCTGTGAATTGCTTCCTCTTTTTTCTCCTGAACATTTGTGTTAACAATATAGAGAATCGAAACGGCAATTGTCATAATGGTTCCAATGATTCGAACGACAGAGGACCAACCAAACCATTTGTTGGCGTGTTGCGGCACCCAGTCATGGCAGATTGACAAAGATGTCAAAAACAAAAACCTAATGCAGCCTGAAGAACCAGCAGCAAGAAGACAAATGGCTTTAATGATATGAATGAAATGCTTTTGATCGGGACCGGCGTAAGTCCAAAAAAGATCACCATTGAACACCCAGCGGCAACCGACGATGACCATTTTTTGGCTGTTGTCGTTAACAATGGAAGCGATCGAAAACATAATGGACCCAAGGTCCGAGACGCTCCAATTTGATCCTGTAATAATCACTGACTAACCAACTGGGTATGGCAAAAACCAGAAGAACTGCAATTAGGGCAATGGCAAAGACAATGCCACAGGTGCCAGCTAAAGTCGTCGCTTTATGGAGACTGCTTGTCGATTCGCAGAATATAAATAAGCTTCATCGGTTGCCAATAAAAAAAAAAATTTAACATTGCACAATACTCAACCAAACCAAACAAAATTGAAAATTTACTGACATATGTCAAAATATCAATTTTGAAGTTTCTATACATGTTATCGATAACTTAATGAAAAAGAATTTGGCAGGACAGTTTTTGTTCTCTCCAAAAGCTAAGCACCAAGAATTTTCTGGGTTTAAGCTACGCACCACCGACGGATTAGTTATTGTTGGATTTAACATGCAAATGGTCGGTTTTTCCCCGGGGCTTAGAAAAAACACGCCTAATATTTCTTTGGTGTGGACACACGTTAAAATAAAATATGAAAGAAATGTCAAAAATGTCAATATTATGCCATGTTTTTTGAATGAACAACAACAACTTGAATGTGCTACCACCTAGTAGCCTTAAGTCTACCCAAAAAATAAAGAAAAAACCTAGTGGTAGCACATTCATTCAAAAAATATATTGAAAAATATTCATCACTCTCAAATGAATAGTCGTCAAGATAGTCGGCACGGCATAACTCGATATACGAGTACAGTGAGTGAACTAACGCACACACATATGATAATGGGCGGTATACGAGTATGTTTGAAAACACTTTTTTAGAGTATGTTACTTTTGTTGCTTTATTTTCTCACCTTCATCAGTCCCATTGTTCAATGCTCGTATGGGAGTTGGTCTAACAACAGACCTAACATCCATACTCGTTGGCAAATTAATTCCTCTCTCGTGATGGCTTCGACTTGTTTGCAAATGTTTCTGCAGATGATAGTTTCCCATTGCTGTAAGTGTATTATGACTATTAACATAATATTTACAACAATCGTATTGTCCAGGTTTCAAGGCATTGCTTCCACAGCAATTATTGTTATTGTTTGAACTTATCACAATCCTTTGACTATTGTCAATTGTACTATCTCCGCACTCTGCACTTAACAATCTATCTACACTAAAATTCAATTTGATTTTTGTTTCGACTCCAGCTTCAGTCTTCACACATTCACTCATCATGACATGATCACTCCTGGGATCCATGTCAGAATCCTGTGTGTCTTCCTGATGTGGCAGGACACCTATGAACAAGGTCTGGCCATTCTCTTTAGTCACCATTATCTCGTCATCTAAATGCTGATCATGTGATGAATGGTGAATCTCGTTCGAAGCTCTTAACTTTCTTGAGGTTATGTCCTGTTGCGGTGGATTGATTACTTGCATTGGGGAATAATCCATTGCAGCAACATCACTTCGAATGTGAATCTGAAATATTTTAAGAGAACATGATGTGATTAATTAATGGAGTGTTGTTAACATGTTATATTTGTAGTTGTTTATAATAAATCAATTAAAAAAAAAACACATCGATCGATTAGGCCGAGCCTGAAGGAAATCAATCACTTCAAGGAGTATTATTAATCACTCAACAGTAGGTTGGTGATATTTTTAGTTTTATTTGTTTGTTTGTTTGTTTGTGAGAAGGAAAGTGATTAAATGAGTTATATTAACCGCATTTTATGAGAATATAAATTGTTCTTAGTTAAATTAAGTGACGAAGAATTTTAAATCCGAAACAAAAATAACCCAATACGACGAAAAAAATGTATCCTTATTTAACAACTAATTATTGGTAAATATTTATTTTAGCGTACTGATAAGTCGGTGTCCCCTGTAAAACACTAAACAAATAAATTTGGTTAGTCTAATGAAATTCATGCCATGCCAGCTACAACATATTTGATGCAGCCAGGGGCCTATTTCATAAACATTCACAAGTGACAATTCTACAAATTTGTCGCACTTATCTGACAAGTTTTCATTTCATATCGTATTGACAGGTGACAATTATTAAACCTGTAAATTATATTATATTATGTATGTACATGCATATGTATGGATTAGTAAAACAACTGTTTCTCTTTCATTTAATTTTGAACTTCTTCACAATCCGTTCCAGAGTACATACTCCATATTTTATTTTTTTTAGAAACACCCTGTCCATCACCAACTACATGATACTGAGCTCCACTTCCAAGCCAGTGTAATGCCATACAAGTTGGGTATTAGCATCAAGAGCATGATTTCTTTTTGTGGGATGCTGGAGCTGTCGACCGATTTTTAACAAAATATATTTCGCTGTACTTACTTTTGCCGACGCGAATTTTTGGATTAAATTGAGAATAACTTATGGCATTTTCGATTGGTCGCCCGGAAGGCTACAGAATGCTTCTGAAACTGTTCGATTGGTATCAAATGACAGTTCTGGATAGAATAGACATTTCCTTCTGTATTTGGCGTCAGAATCAAAACCATGAGCACGCACACGCGGACCCACTAAATGTCAAAATCGAATTAAATGCCAACAGCAATATTGTGTAGGGATGAGCTATATTGAAAAACATGGATGTTAAAATCGAAAAACAACATTAATGTCAGAAATTATCGAATCAGAAATATCGATATTTTTTAACACCGATTTTTTTAATGAAATTTTTAGCAACTTCAAAAATCGACACAAAATTCGGTATATTATAAATTCAAAATACCTTCATTGTTACATTACATCTCTCCATTTTTATGTCAGTTTTTTGTTTTTTCCCATCTTACACACACAATCAAGAATCGAGTATTAACTTGTTTGATTGGAATCCCGGTATCTCTCACCGAACATTGGTACTAAACTTTACATCGTTTGGAGAAAGTAAATTTATTGCGCTTGATATTTCAAAACAATTTGATAGAGTTGGCATCAAGCTCTTTTATCGAAAATGCGTGCATTTGGTATCGATGAATCTCTTCTTTGTTGGATTAGAAATTACCTTTCGGACCGATCAATACAAGTGGTATTGGACGGTTTCAAGTCTGTCATTCAAAAAATAAATGCTGGTGTGCCCCAGGGCTCCATTCTGTCTCCAACTCTATTTCTCATTTTCATTAATAATGATCTTTTGTCAGAAACTTCTAATTCAAAATATTCTTTTGCTGACGACAGTATCCTCAGCTTTTCATATTCTTTTTTTAAATTCAAACCCATGTCCTTCGGATGTGTAACTACAACGGCAGCGTATAATAACCTCATCTCATTTTCATCTCGGCAGATTGGTCCTATGGGGATTAAGAAACCACGTAGAATTTAATGCTGTCTATTGTCGTTAAAGCGCGACTCTCCCCTTAGCCGTTGTCCATGAGCAGCGCTTGCATTGAGAAAACTGAACAACTTTCAGCTCTCGGTATGTGCGTCACCGACCACGTTTTGTGGAATGACCACTTATTTGACGCCGCCAAGAACGCGGCAATCTGTTTGGGGTTTCTGAGACGATGCAATAAATATATTTTCCCTTCTGATCTGGCTGTAATCTATAAAACCTTCATTCGTCCAACACTTGAGCACCAAATATGGCAGGCGCTCCCGTAACTCACTTTAGTCTCTTGGACAGATTCTAAAAAAGAGCTTTAAGAATGATAGGCGATAGAGTAATAACTGAAACAATTGAACCTCTCGAACACCGTCGAAATGTTTCATGCATTTCATTGTTCAATCCGTATTTTTATAGACAGTGTTCTAATAAACTGAAACTATTCAACCGTTATACTCGCCCTTCTAGGAACTTCCTCAGTTTATCCTTGAGCATAACTTTGGACGAATGTCAAGTATTGGAATTCCTTCTTTAGCCGCACTTCACGAATGTAGAATATTCTACCCGACCGAATTTGTCTCTCCCATTACGATATTCAAACATTTAAAACCAATGTACATCGGTATCTCCTATCTTATCCTAACCGACTTTCCTAATCGATTGCACTGTGTCTTAACATTTTAAGGGTATTCATAACCCCTTGATGTGCGCAAAACTTTAAAAAAGTACGATTTTTAAAGTTTAACAACAAAAATGAAGTTTCAGTTTTATTGCTACCAAACATATATTTTCTAATAAATTGTGAATGGTGTGCTTAGTTTAGTCTATTGTGAATTGTTTAATTGATAAACTCTGTATTATCGTTGTCAAAAATTGTAATTTATCAATTTTTTTAGTCAATGACAGATTATTATTAGTTGATAGATTCTCGTATTTTTCTTAAGATTCATAAGCATTTTGTGATCGCGTCAGCTAAAAAGTAAACCTATTTTAAGCGTCTACAATTGAAAATCACGGGATGGTTATTACACTGGACGACTTGAAAGTCTGGACATATGAAATGTCAGGTAAGTAATAATATGGCTCCTATTTAATTTGTACACAACTACTACGTTTTCATAAGAAAAAGATGTACAAATACGATGCCAAATTTGCACGAAACATTCCAATGAAACTTTACTAAAATTGAAATGTCAAATGAATGAATTATACACTATTTACAATAGCTTCTCGTTTGGTGTACACAGTGGGTAAAAAATGTATCAATTGTTGTTCATAATACAGAGTAAGAAATTTATTGGCAAATCTTGTCAATCGTTAACTATTTGAGGTCTGATCCAGACTTTTCTTTGGGCAGAAGTTGGAAACTTATAAAATTTCGAGGAATGGGGATGAAATACTCTAATAAACAAATGAAGTCCGAAAAAGTCTGAAACGGCTTGACCACAATTTTCTTCCAATTTTTAAACGTCAGCACATTGTTTTTTTTATATTTTTGTTTGCTTAAAATTCACATTTTGTTCTCATCCAATAAATAATTTTGTATTTTAGTGTTTCTAAATTAGATTATTTGTTAAATAAATATTTCCCACAACAATTACGAAAGGTTTATTATTCCTTTGTGACAAACGTCAAGATGGTAATTGTAAATTTTCTGCCCCAAAATTGTTGCCAACAAAAATGTATTGGGCAGAAATTGTCAGCAAGGTTTAATATTTTACTCTCTCAAGAGCGTTCTTTCCTGGTTCCTATAACACAACGCGGCAAGTCGACAAGTCTAAATTCACTTTGGGGGTGGCCGTGGCGCGATAGTTGTGTGCTCGCCTGTCAACCTCGTGGTTGCAGGTTCGATTCCTGCATTTGTCTATGTCTTCTTGTATTCCACTAAAAACCAATTCTAAAAATTGTCATAAAATAAGTTGCTGCTTTGCTCATTACATGCTGTTTAGGCATAACACTAACAAAATGTGATTGAGTAAACTAGCATACCCATAAAATATGGCACCGAAATAAATAAAATAATGCGAATTATAAGGGACATACATAAATAAGACACGGTAATTCTCTCCGCATTAGTTCAGCCGCCATCCCTTGAGATAAATCTGAGACAACAACCAGCTCTAGTCTCAGAACATCGCGCCACACATCTTTCCTATCCTTCTTTCTCTTCTTCCACCGGATGCCCGCGCTGTGTTAAGAAAAACATATAAAGGGTATTCATAATCCCTTAAGCGCGTGCAAAGTTATAAAAAAAAAAAAAAAAAACTTGTCAACTTGTATGACAAGGAGAAGTGTATTCTGTAACGCAACGCAAAACTGTTGCGCTTGTCAGAATTATAAATTTCCCTTGACTTGTCCACATTATGGGACAAGTGGCCAAAAAAAAACCATGGCAAAAATTCAAGAAAGAAAAAATTTGTTGTTTTAACAAAAATAAAAGATAAATAAATACTCTTTTTGGGACTTTTAGCGATTATTAAGCAAAATGAAAAAAAAGGGAAAATTTGACAGAGATATAAGTGGACTGAATATTATTCCACAAAATAAAAACGAATCATTTTTCGGCAATAAACATTCTGTACCGTTGATTTTGACATTCGAAATTTTTCGAGAAACAAATGAATTTCAAAATTTATTCTTGGTTTAATCACTTTTAATCTGTACACAGGTTCATTGTTTTTATTTTTATTGTGACTATCAAAATCAGAATCAAATAAATACATTTTAAGTTGAATATGTGTTGAAAACAAATTTATAAATTATTTAGGTATATACAGTATATTCTTTCAGAATTTAAGTTCCTTATTTTCAAACTGTTTTTACTCAGAAAATAGACACTTGTAAAATAATGACAACTTTTAAATTACCTATCACATATTAGCCATGCTTAATCAAATTTCCTGTGACACTTGTCACTTTATGTTACAAAAGGAGGGAAATCCAACAATTTCCCACTTGTCACAGAGCTTTTAGACTTGTCGTTTTGTGTTACAATTTTTTGTAAGACTTGTCGTATTTTACTTGTCCTACAATTACTTGTCGCGCTGTTTTATAAGCCCCTGTTCAAAACTAATGACAACTTTTAAATTACCTGTCACACATTAGCCATGCTTAATCAAATTTTCTGTGACACTTGTCACTTTATTTTACAAAAGGAGGGAAATCCAACAATTTCCCACTTGTCAGAGAGCTTTTAGACTTGTCGTTTTGTGTTACAATTTTTTGTAAGACTTGTCGTATTTTACTTGTCCTACAATTACTTGTCGCGCTGTTTTATAGGCCCCTGTTCAAAACTAATGACAACTTTTAAATTACCTATCACATATTAGCCATGCTTAATCAAATTTTCTGTGACACTTGTCACTTTATGTTACAAAAGGAGGGAAATCCAACAATTTCCCACTTGTCACAGAGCTTTTAGACTTGTCGTTTTGTGTTACAATTTTTTGTAAGACTTGTCGCATTTTACTTGTCCTACAATTACTTGCGCGCTGTTTTATAGGCCCCTGTTCAAAACTAATGACAACTTTTAAATTACCTATCACATATTAGCCATGCTTAATCAAATTTTCTGTGACACTTGTCACTTTATATTACAAAAGGAGGGAAATCCAACAATTTCCCACTTGTCACAGAGCTTTTAGACTTGTCGTTTTGTGTTACAATTTTTTGTAAGACTTGTCGTATTTTACTTGTCCTACAATTACTTGTCGCGCTGTTTTATAGGCCCCTGTTCAAAACTAATGACAACTTTTAAATTACCTGTCACACATTAGCCATGCTTAATCAAATTTTCTGTGACACTTGTCACTTTATTTTACAAAAGGAGGGAAATCCAACAATTTCCCACTTGTCAGAGAGCTTTTAGACTTGTCGTTTTGTGTTACAATTTTTTGTAAGACTTGTCGTATTTTACTTGTCCTACAATTACTTGTCGCGCTGTTTTATAGGCCCCTGTTCAAAACTAATGACAACTTTTAAATTACCTATCACATATTAGCCATGCTTAATCAAATTTTCTGTGACACTTGTCACTTTATGTTACAAAAGGAGGGAAATCCAACAATTTCCCACTTGTCACAGAGCTTTTAGACTTGTCGTTTTGTGTTACAATTTTTTGTAAGACTTGTCGCATTTTACTTGTCCTACAATTACTTGCGCGCTGTTTTATAGGCCCCTGTTCAAAACTAATGACAACTTTTAAATTACCTATCACATATTAGCCATGCTTAATCAAATTTTCTGTGACACTTGTCACTTTATATTACAAAAGGAGGGAAATCCAACAATTTCCCACTTGTCACAGAGCTTTTAGACTTGTCGTTTTGTGTTACAATTTTTTGTAAGACTTGTCGTATTTTACTTGTCCTACAATTACTTGTCGCGCTGTTTTATAGGCCCCTGTTCAAAACTAATGACAACTTTTAAATTACCTGTCACACATTAGCCATGCTTAATCAAATTTTCTGTGACACTTGTCACTTTATTTTACAAAAGGAGGGAAATCCAACAATTTCCCACTTGTCAGAGAGCTTTTAGACTTGTCGTTTTGTGTTACAATTTTTTGTAAGACTTGTCGTATTTTACTTGTCCTACAATTACTTGTCGCGCTGTTTTATAGGCCCCTGTTCAAAACTAATGACAACTTTTAAATTACCTATCACATATTAGCCATGCTTAATCAAATTTTCTGTGACACTTGTCACTTTATGTTACAAAAGGAGGGAAATCCAACAATTTCCCACTTGTCACAGAGCTTTTAGACTTGTCGTTTTGTGTTACAATTTTTTGTAAGACTTGTCGCATTTTACTTGTCCTACAATTACTTGCGCGCTGTTTTATAGGCCCCTGTTCAAAACTAATGACAACTTTTAAATTACCTATCACATATTAGCCATGCTTAATCAAATTTTCTGTGACACTTGTCACTTTATATTACAAAAGGAGGGAAATCCAACAATTTCCCACTTGTCACAGAGCTTTTAGACTTGTCGTTTTGTGTTACAATTTTTTGTAAGACTTGTCGTATTTTACTTGTCCTACAATTACTTGTCGCGTTGTGTTATATGCCCCTGCTCAAAACTACGAATTTTGTAAGTCTGAAACAGGAATATGGCGCGATATTGGTGCACATTTGCGCCATTTGGCAAAGTGTGGATCAGACCTTTGATCTATAGACGATTGTTTTCGAGTAATTTGCTTTCAACCTTTTAAGATATCCTATATTTGTGCGTAAATTCTTCAAAACCATGCGTGACGATTGTTGTTTTGTTATATTCATTTGGAAATCAAAACACTTATAAAGCTAATTTTAGGACATTTTCAGAAACAGCATTAGTATGTTCATTTCCATAATTTTTTAGAATATTTTATATATATTCTGAATACATTAAAATATATTAATTTGAATATTTTTTTGATCAGATATAAAATAATTGTTTACCTATAACGATTATAGTCCAATTAATTCAAAAATCCCTCACTGATAAGATCTTGTCTATACTTTCCAAGAATTAAATCCAAACGTTTCTTTTCGAAATTTACAAAGAAATGTCAGCAGCTCATAAATTTGTTATAGTTTTTTTTATTTATATTTATTTGTTTGGTTTGATTTTAATTTAACTACCACGACCAAAAACGTCGAATTTTAGAAATATTTGAATGGCCTTCATTAATCACATCTAAATCGATAAAACACAATTTACGAACGAATGGAAATAATAATGACCAATTATATGATAGATAAATATCGCAACATATTGCCTCGCTCGGTGTTTATTCGCAATAGTTATAAATTATTCATCGCATACGTATGCGTTTCTCAATGATAACTATCAATAATATAATTATTGCACAATCTAATTAGATATAGTATAAACCGCAAAAAATCACAACACTTTTTAAAATCCAATAAAAATGAACATCGATTTGTTAACGCCGGCAATACACCCGCAATCACCTTATCCCACCAAAGATACGCACGAACTGATCAGTGATCAGTGATCGTTGTCGTTGTAGATCTGGATATACAGGAAAAACGTATCTGAAAAATTCCCATTCAAGATGTTTATTTGTTTATTGGATCGGTTCAGGTTCATTTGTTGTTCCTACCCCATGTTCACGCCGGCCATTGTCAGCCAATCACATAGAGAATTTTGTATCGTATTGGAGGAGGAGCTTGTATATAAAGCGTTGTTGTCTCTTTTCATTTAAAATGTTGCAGGTTTTTTTTTATGTATCTCACATCACTTCTCATTGGATGTAATTTTTATAAGAAGTCTATTATGATACGAGTATTTAATTTCAAAATGTACTTAGCATAATTTACAAGTTATGTGAGTGTTAATAGTAATTTGCGATTTGCGAATTATCTAACACAGCCTTTGATGATTCTTTGGATTTTTTTTTCCCGTGGGTAGGTGTAAAACCTTCAAAAGGCTCTATGAGGACCGAAAAACGCGTGCTCATAGGAGTGTGAGATTCTTACTGCACTAAAAACACCTCCTCCTCCCGATTACAACTAAGTTGAAACTTATCTAGCAATTTATTTTAAACGAATTTAATTAACGTGTTGCAGGTAACTATCCGGTGATAGTTCCTGCTTATACCGCGATTTTAAAGCGGATTCTCGTTTAGTACACCAGATCGGAAGGCTTTGTCCTTCGCAGGCGGCGTACTAAATTCGTTTCATCGATAATTTCGATTATAGTACTATTGCAGTGTTATAATAGCCGTTTTCTATGATTTTGTGCAAAATGTTTTATTTCATCGCGAACCGTGGGAATCCCGAGATCTCTGTGGAGATCTTCGTTTCTAATGTACCAAGGTGCGCTTACAAATGATCTTAGGAGTTTATTTTCAAATGTTTGTAAGGTATTTAAATTAGAATCTCGCGTACAACCCCAGAGTTGTATACCGACAGGCTTGTACAAAATTAGCTTATTTTCGATACTGAGCTTAGAGTGTTTCCCGAGCAACCAGTACATATCTCTGAGTGTATTATTTAACTCTTCGCATTTCTTTTTAACATGCGGTTTCCATTTTGATTTCGCGTCTACAGTCATTCCGAGATATTTTACTTCGTTAGCAAACGGAACTTGAACCGTATTAACAAATACCGGTAATCTATTAATTTTCTTATACGTAAAATCTACATGGACTGATTTTACTTCATTGAGCGATATCCGCCATGTTTTTGTCAAATCATTGACATTATTCAGAGCTTTTTGTAATTTTGTCGTAGAATCATTTATCGTTTGGCCCACTGCTAGTATTGCAGTGTCGTCAGCAAACGTGGCTACGATAGTGTCTTCTGTTTGAGGTATATCACGTGTAAATAATAGGTACAATATTGGACCTAAAACACTTCCCTGTGGTACCCCACCCATTATTTCTTTGAGATCCGAGTTATCGCTTCCATATCTTACTCTAAAAAGTCTATTTTCTAGATAAGCTCTTAGAAGCGTATAAAGTGCTTTAGGCAGAATTTGTCTTAATTTAAAATTTAGGCCTTCGTGCCACACCTTATCAAAAGCTTGCGACGCCGAACAAATTTTCTTTTCTTCAAGAGTTTTCTCAATGACTTCAGTGATCCTATGCACTTGGTCAATTGTCGAATGATTGCTTCTAAATCCAAACTGATGTTCAGGTATTAGGCGCTTTTCTTCTATTATTGGCTGCAGGCGCAGAAGTAAAATTCTTTCAAAGACCTTAGATATTACGGGCAGAAGCGAAATGGGTCTATAAGATTTCTTATCATGTGATGGTTTTCCTGGTTTGAGAATCATTATAACTTCCGCAACCTTTCATTGGCTCGGAACGTACTTTAGCTTTAGAGTGGCATTTATTATAAACGGTGATTTTTTAAGAGCTTGGTTTTTGAAAATTCAAAAAAACACAGAAACTTGTAAAAAGTGAATGAAATTTTTATTTGGATCGATAAATCAATTTCTGCCATTTACTTTTTAAAAATAATTTTACTTAAATGTTGCCCGCGGCTACGCTTCAGGTGGTCCATTCTGAAGGTCCAATTTTGGCAAACTTTTTCACACATTTCGGCCGGAATCTCACCAATGACGCGTTCAATGTTGGCTTCCAAGGCAGCAATCGTGTTTGGCTTGTCCCCATAGACAATAGACTTAACATAGCCCCACAAAAAATAGTCTAACGGGGTCAAATCACATGATCTTGGTGGCCAATTGACTGCGCCAAAACGTGAGATCAACTGCTCACCAAATTCGCCTCTCAATTGATGCATGGTTTCAGGTGCAGTGTGGCATGTGGCACCGTCCTGTTGGAACCACATGTCGACCGAGTTAAATTCTTGCATTTTCGGCAAAAAAAAATCTGTTATCATCGAACGGTACCTTTCTCCATTGACCGTAACCCTGCGGCCTTCATCGTCCTTGAAGAAGTACGGCCCAATGATGCCGCCTGCCCATAAACCGCACCAAACAGTGCATTTTTCGGGATGCATTGGTAGCTGCTGAATTGCCTCTGGCTGCTCTTCACTCCAAATACGGCAATTCTGCTTATTCACGTATCCATTTAGCCAAAAATGAGCCTCGTCGCTGAAGACAATTTTGCGATAAAAAAACGGATCCTCATCCAACTTTTCTAAGGCCCATTCACCGAAAATTCTACGTTGTGGTAGGTCGCCTGGCTTCAATTCTTGCACCAGCTGTATTTTGTATGGCTTTAAACCAAGATCTTTGCGTAAAATCTTCCAGGTGGTCGAATAACACAAACCCAATAGCTGCGATCGGCGCCGAATGGACATATCGCGATCTTCAGCAACACTGGCGGATGCAGCAGCAATATTCTCTTCGGTACGCACTCTACGGATACGATTTGGTGGATTAATGTCCAATAAAGTGAAACTGGTGCGAAATTTGGTCACAATGAGCTGAATAGCCTGCTCGGTGGGTCGATTATGACGACCATAAAACGGACGTAGCTTGCGAAACACATTTTTCACAGAGCACGAATTTTGATAATAAATTTCAATAATTTGCAAACGTTGTTCAGGCGTAAGTCTATTCATGATGAAATGGCAAACAATACTGAATCGAAATGTCAAATGTTCGTGGAATTTGTCATGTGTGATCTGTCAAAAATATAAACGTCAAAAACCAAGTAGCAAAAAAATAAAGAAGATTAATTAACCCTTTGCGAGGAAGCATTTTGAGAACTTCGGCCGTAATTAGGTCATATCCTGGAGCTTTCTTATTTCTCTACTTAATTCGGCAAGGGTAACATTTCTTGTAATGTAATTTTCGCTTGAGTTAGAACTTATATTTAAATTTTCGTTGAGTACTTACCCATCAAAAGGTTTTAATGTGTTCTCCAGGTAATCCGCGAAAACGTTTGCTTTCTCTTTGTCGCTTTTTGCCCATTCGTTTTGATCATTCTTAATCGGAGGCGCTGGGAGCTTTGGTTTCTTCGATACTTTAACAGCTTTTCAGAGCGAGTAGTTGGATTCTTTTCCTGCTGTCAAGCTTTCAAGATAATTTCCAACTTCAGAATTTTTGAATTCTGCTATCGCCTTTTTTAGTAAATTACACAAGCGGTTTAAATTTACCTTGTGTTGAGGAGCTCGAGTTTGCTGCCATTTCTTACGTGCTTTTCGTTTCTCTTTTACTAAATCTTTTATTTCCTGCGGATATTTTAGGTTTTTAAAGCGCGGCATTTCTCTTTGGTACGAGGTGTTTTTCCATGGAATGACATTAGAAGGAAAACAAAATATTTTATTTTTTTTATTTTATTTTATTTTTTTTTATTTTATTTTATTTTTTTTATTTTATTTTATTTTTTTTTATTTTATTTTATTTTTTATTTCATCAAACGGAGTTTTAGACTCCTACAGACTTATAAACAATTTTAAATTTTCCTGTAGGTGGGTAAGTATATACAATACAGGTTAATTTATAAATATTTAAACATACTATATACAAATAAGGAAAAATAAATAAATAAATTACTTAATTAAACAATAATAACGAATTGTATTAATTATTATTAAATTTGGTTAAGAACGATAGTTTTAAAAGTATCCCTCGAACAATTCATATCAAAATCAACTCTAGAACATACTAAATTAGCTTCTCTGATGCAACGGGAGATGGGTTCATTGCGACCATAGTTCCTGTGATGAAACTGTTCACGAGTCTCGAAGGTACAGTACCTTCATAGATTAAGTTTTAAAGCGGGGAGCATTTAATATGCATGGTTATAATATCCCTGACAAACATGGTAGCGAAATATTTCCTTCGAGTTTCACAGTGATTTCATTCCAAATAATAAACATCTGTTTTCATAGAAAGGTCTAGTAATTCTCCAATTTAATTTAAAAGAAGCATATCTCGTAAAATTTCTTTGCACTTTTTCTATTCTTTTAGATGAATTAGAGTAATACGGATTCCAAACTGTACAGCAGTACTCTAGCATGGATCTTACTAATGAATTATATAAACAACGTGGTACACACAATTAGTTCAAAGCTAAGCCCCGATGTGTTACGAGTGCACTTCAACAACTTGCTCAATCCTGAGGTTGCGTTTAACAACAATATACAATATGTAGCTCCAGCTTATTATAATGACATCTGAGATTCAGTTTATACGGTTTCAGAGGTTGGAGAAGCACTCAAATCGCTAAAAGACGGCAAAGCTCCAGGATCAGATCGTGTACCGGTGGAGTTCTATAAAAATGGATCATTGGAACTTATTAAAGTCATGTCTTTGATTTTTAATAAATTATAAGATTCTGGTGTTATCCCTAAAGAATTTAAAGATGCCCTGATCTTCCCTATTTATAAAAAAGGAGATAAAACAGACCCAGGAAACTACCGCGGCATCTCGTTTCTCAATTCATCATATAAAATTTTTACAACGATTTTGCAGAAAAGGCTCACTTCGTGGATCGATTCAAATCATCTGCTCAAAGAATATCAAGCAGGCTTTAGAACTGGATACTCCACAGTCGACCATATTTTTGTACTAAAAAACATTGCCGATTCATTTCTGATGAGAAACAAGAAACTATATACCTTTTTCGTGGACTTTAAGGCAGCGCTTGGTACTGTGAACCGAAGATCGTTGCTATATAAGCTTTTCAAGATGGGAATGTCCAGAAAATTCGGAATGGTAATCCAAAACTTGTACGATGATACTTCGGCAGCTGTTTGGAATGGTGATGGCGTATCGGAGTCCTTGCCAACTAAATTTGGTGTAAGACAAGGATGTACGTTGAGTCCAACTTTGTTCTCATTATTCATCGATGACATAACGAATTTCTTACCAGGAGGTATACAATATGCTGGTGTTGATGTAAAAGCGCTATTGTTCGCTGATGATATTGTCCTGTTAGCTTATTCACCGAATGCATTGCAGCTTATGATAAATAGACTTTCGGACTACTGCTGCAGGTGCAACCTGGAGGTCAATCTTTCCAAATCCAAGGTTATGATTTTAAAGAATGGTGGTAGTAGGCTTTGCAGTGATGAACAATGGGTTTTTAACGGGGAGAGAGTTGAAGTGGTTAAGGAGTATAAATACCTTGGTGTCATTTTAAGGCAAGGTTTGAATATGGAAAAGCACATTAAAGAGAAACTAGCGAAGGCCAAAACTGCTATCAACTCAAAATGGCGAAGGTGTTTTACAAACAAAAATATAGCTCACAGTAGTAAATTTAGAGTCTTCGAGGCAGCGGCAGAATCTATCTTGTTGTACGCGGCGCAAGTTTGGGGTGGAAAACAATATGATACAGTTAAGAAACTACAGAGGTATTATGTTAAAAGAAGTTTTCATCTCCCACCGAACACGCCTAATTATGCAGTAATGGTGGAAACTGGTTTGTCTCCGCTCTTCATTAAATCGTTAAAGCTGCAGGTGGACTACATTCTTAAAGTGATGAAGATGACAAATGAAAGACTACCAAAGAAAGCCGCATTAAAAACAATAAGAGCCAGAAGCGGTTGGTATGGGGAGTGGTTAGAGCCGGCAAACTCGTGTGGAATGGAGCTTAATCTTGATATGGAGCAACAAGCGACTTGGAAACCATTACTGTATAAGCTTATCGAAAATTTGGACTTGAGGCCTCAATTTCTGTACACAGGACAATATATAGTTCACTCAATCATAATTTGAACAACTGTAATTATTATTTTCGAGATGAATACAGTGTGCAACAGATTTCGATGATGGTAAGACTGCGAGTTAAACTTCTTAGCTTGAACTACATTCCGAACAGAGATGACCTTCCAATTTTGTGCACCATCTGCAATATGCGAGAGAGAGAAGATGTAATTCACTTCATAGGACAATGCCCAACGTTACGAGAAACTAGAAGATACTATTTCGGAAATGATTTCTTAGCAGAGGACCAAGTAAAGTCAATTTTAAACCAAATGAATGTCAGCCAAATATTTAATTACTGTAGTATAGCGTTGAAATACAGAGATAAAATTTTAAATGAAAGTTTCTAAATGCTTAATATTTATATATTTATAAAATTATGAGCCTTATTTTTAGTCAATCGGCAGACGGCAGAGCCATGGTTTATTGTAAAACTGTAATTTTTGTAATAATAATAAAAAAAAATTAATAATAGATATATAATGTTATCAGAGTATAGAATCATTAAACTCTCTAGTATTTCTTTTGACAAACCCTAGTATTAGCTTTATTGATAATATAATCATAATGAGGGTGGAATGAAAGATACACGTCAAGAATAACTTCTAGATCTTTCTTCTGCATTACTCTTTCTAGATCAACATTAGAGATGCTGTAATCAAAAAATATTGGATTTTTGTTCCTGTAACAAGATAAAACTTGACATTTAGCTATATTAAGATCAAGGGAATTAGCTTTGCACAAAGTCATCAATCTATCCAAGTCAGCCAACAGAAGGTTACAGTCTGATTGATAGGAAATCCTACGATAAAGTTTAAGATCATCTGCCAAAAGCAGACAGAAAGCATTTTCAAAGAAAGATGGAATATCATTGACAAAGAGGAGAAAGAGTAGTGGTCCCAAATGACTACCTTGGGGAACACCCGATGGAACAGATATGTCATCTGATTTGAAATTTTCATTTTTAACGACTAGCAATCTTCCAGTCAAATAAGATTTCAGCTACATTAGTAAAGAAGAGTGAAAACCAAAACTAAAAAGCTTTTGGAATAGAATTTGATGATTTACTCTATCAAACGCTTTCGAAAAATCAGTAAATATTATATCCGTTTGATAGCCTTTTTCCATATTTGATATAATGCTATTCGTCAAAATTTTTTGGACTGGTAAATATATGGTTCCTGTGGGATAGATTTGTTTTAATTTTCTATATCGCTCATAATAACATATGTACCTATCTGCTTATTCTAGAAACAGCCAACACAGCTTTCGTTCACAAGAAACCAAAAAGGACATACACATCCCCACATGCAGACACACACACGCACACACACACATTCACAAATACCAATCGATTATCACATAGGTCATTTTTATCCCGAAAAATGGAACCGAACGGTTCCTATGGGGGAGGCTTAAATATGAACAAAATATTTGTTCCGCATTCATGCCTCATCCATTGAATGGATTTCAATTAAATTTGGTAAAAAGCTGGAAGATTAGTTATGATTTATTTGTCCCAACTTTATTTTTGTAGTTCTCAATTTTTGAATCCAATATAAGCTCTTCGCTTTTTCGCGAACATGACCATACGTGACGAATATCGAAGCCAACGAACACGACAAAATCTAAATTTTTCGGCCACAGCAAGCGGCTCGCGAACCAGCCCATTTACAAGAAGAGCACAGCGAGCGCGAGCATGCTGGGCGAGCATGTTCGCCGTTTTTGCCTACATTCAACGACTGAACGGTTTTTAATGAAATTTTGTAGGTGGATAGATGATCCGCGGACTTCGATCTCGTCATTCGACAGCTATATTCAGCTATGTGGCTGAAGAGAGCCAACGTTGACAAAATCCGATGATCCTACTTACTCACATGCATTACACCGAAAAGGAAAAGTTAATACGATATAGCAAAATTTTTCGAAAGAGAAGTTGGCAATTATTTTCCTACTGGTGATTTTATACAAAACAAATTCGTGGGCTTTAGTCAGAGTAAACAAAATTGGGGATAAGAATTTAGCGTTCCATTTTGTATAGAGTATAATAATAATAATAATAATAAAGATATGGTAGGAATTCGGCCATTCTCTATAGAGTGACATCTTTCGGGGACCAAATGTCCTCCGAACTTTTAGTTTTTGGTTGTTTGCAGGTATTTCAGATCATTATATCCCATAATGCGCTCAGTGTACAGACCCCGTCTGTCATAAATTACATTGTGGATCAACCATCCACTTCGATAAATAGTGACATCCATATTGTTTCTACAAAGTACTGAGAGAGGGTACCTATGGCAGATGGACAATGGCTGCCCCACTCCCTCTCAGTAAATTAAATAAAACACCTGTATAAAGTAAGAAAAGAAAAAGCAAGGAAAATTTTTCCGTGACAAACTTCTTATAATATCGCGCACCTGGTAAAACTCTTGTAAGCGTAGAAAGTTTCTGACAGTTTTTTTTTCATAAATTGTTAAAAAAAATTGTGTTATCCAGCAGTATTAAATGTGCCCTTGAAATTTCCATAAATTTTGAGTAAAAAGCTGCAGCAAAAATGCTTCAGAATTCGCAAGCAAGAACAAATTGACAAATGTGAATAATTGCATCAGCTTCAAATGTCAAAAAATTAGCGAACTGAAATTCAATAAAGTCGTAATCATAGGTCTAAATCCGTAACACCACGATCCATCGGATCGTTAGTTTTTGTCCGATATGTATTGATACTTCCCTTGAAGCAAAGTTCAACTAAATATTTTTGAATATTATTACTCTATTGTTTCGTCCACAAAATAGACATGCATACATACAATTCAATACATGATGTAGATCAGTTGTTGCAAAATCGTATTTCTTGAACGCGACTCTAATAATTGAAGTTCTCATTTAATTCCCGTTTCAATCAATCTATTGAATAAAGTCCGATTCAAAGAAAAACAAAGCCGAATATAGTTGTGAAATAATAATTTCTTTTTATTACAAAACCATACTAAATCACAGATGAACGAATTCTTCCAGATCGATCATAAGAACCTCGGTTATCATACTTTGCGTCATATTTATTTGGAATGTACTCTTTTAAGAGAGTCAAATCCTTTTGAGGACCATAGCATATGCACACTTCAGAACACTTGCATTCAAAGTCATTAGTTTTATGATGAATTTGTTTCGTCATCTTAAGACACTTAAGCTTCCAAGGTTTTCGAAGATCTTTCTCCGCAGTCCAGTCGCACATACATGGCGGCATGCCACTGCAATGACGATAGTCCCTCTTCTGACCCGTAGAAGAAGCTTTTTCTTTTCGTGGATTGTACATTGGATTCTTCTGTCGAATCACTCCACCAATACGTTCTGTTTCCAAGGGATCGGCGTGTTTAAGCCATTGCTCCAATAAGGACCAATGAGTTTCGTAAAGTGAACGAGATCTTATGAGATGGCGCATTCGACCAACATCTGAACAACGAATCATGTCGTATTTGGGACCGGTTCTCGTTTGAAAGAATTTGTATTGATTATCTAGATTTCTATGAGGCATTGAAATACTTCTTTTGAATACAGATTTCTCTAATCCATAAAGATTCCGAATAGCATTAGTAATGACTCTTAGATGGTCGAAGTCCTTAATATTCATTTTCACTAAATATGATGCATCCAAACATAGAAGTTTTCTTCCATTTATGTGGTTTTTCTTAAAAGTATTCTATAACGAAATAATATTGTAAGAAAAAATGGGAAAATGAATCAAAAGAACACCAAACCTGATACTGTGGAAATCCTAATTTTCGTATCCAATCGGCTACTTCAAGTATACTCCAGTAAAAAGGATATGGAAACGGAATTGCATCTAAAACTCCAGTACATATTTCAACCAATTTATCTGGGGATGCCCGCAGACGTATTGAAACTTCATTAGATTTAATTTTTGAGTTTCCTTCCAGCTGAGTGCTCAAGTGAAACTTATATGTATCTAAAGGCTTTAACTTCTTATTTTTAGTACCACTATCCATCTTAACGTACTTTTCATCCGCTTTTCCGTAAAGAAATGGCATGTTCAACTATTTTACTTAAGCTGTTGGTTCAGTGGAACTATATAAATCCGTAAATTATTCAGAAGTACACGAAAATCTATCTAAAAAAAATATCTAAAACAAAAAAAAAATCCACGTATATGAAGTTTGTTTTGGCTGAGCTTCTTGTTTTGTTTTCTTATGATTTAAGTGGCAAAGTTTCGATTAGTATGTTGTAGGCAGTTGAATGTACATATCAATCGGTAGTATATGAAAATGTTAATCAAAGAAACTTGTACCTGTATAATATTGCGTGACTTTGGGTTGCCTATTGTGCGCTTTCAGTTACAGCAACAATATACATATTGAAAACATACAAAGTTATAACGTTGGTGGTAACAGAATGTACTTTTACGTAATGTAGGTCGTGGCAAAAGTTAATCGGAACTTTGCTTTTATGGTAATTTTATGTCTATGTTTAATGTTATCGTATATTAGGGATAAACGTTACAAGCTATATACTTATAACGACAGAAAGGTCATGACTTTATTCTTAGTATCCTCTTTAACCTTTATTTTAAATGTCTTCGTTTTTTTTTCTTCGGAAGATAGGTATCTCTAAATATGAGACAAACATACTTCATATGGAAATTATTAATCCCATTCGCCATACCGGACATACAAGCTTCTTAGGACTTACCGAATTTAAAAGCCAATTCTACCAGAATTATGGCCAATTTCACAAACACTAAAAGCACTAACGCAAAATTTTAAACCATTTAGTAAAATGTTAAAGCCACTTTTAGCTATTTACTAAGCTAAAAAGATGCATAGATGGGGAATGGAGAAGACGATACAACAACGAACTATACGGGCTGTACAGCGATAACGACCTAGTCACAAAATTGAAAAGCCAACGACTGAGATGGCTGGGTCACCTAGAGCGAATGGACACCAATGCTCCGGCCCGGAAAGTCTTCGAATCCTGCCCCGTGGGACAGCGCAGTAGAGGTGGACAGCGTAAAAGTTGGCGCACGGAAGAGGATCTCAACCCACTTGGAGTGCGAAACTGGAGACAGATAGCTGGAAACCGAGCCGACTGGAAGAAGCTTGTTGGTTGAGGCCCTGGTCCACCCCGGCTGTAGCGCCACCTTAAAACAAAAAAAAAACAAAGCTAAAAAGATGATTGAGCTAATTTTAAACGATTTTAACATTTTACTAAAGTTAAAATCACGGAATGGCTACTTTAACTTTTAGCAATTTGCTAAATCCATTATGGAATCTGATAGTATATCTGCTTTGCACGCGGGGTGCCCAGGTTCGAGTCGTGCTGGTGCACAATTTTTTTTTTTTTTTTTTTTTGTAAATAATGAAGTTAAAATGATGAAAATTGAAATAACTAATAACTTTTTAGAGCACATGTTGGGTTTTCATCAACATATAATTAATTTACAACGCATAACAACAATAATTGTGTTCATCAAAACTCAAACCCTACAAATGCTCAGCTTTCTGCTTAGTTAGCAATTTACTAGTTTAGAAAAGGTTTAAAAATTTTGAAATAGTTATTCAATCAATAAGCACTTAGGAAATTGCTAACTAGTAAAATGTTAAACCCTTAACAATGGTTTGTTTAAAATTTTGCGCCACTGTTATCAGAAATCCTCTTAGATTTTATTAGACCCTTAAATTCTTTTAGTTCCATCAATTTATAAAAGGGAAATTTGAGGGAAATTTCTGTTAAAATTGAGTACTTTGCACATCCCTTTACTTTTAAGTACATACATTTTTCTCTTAATAGTTTTGCATGCGATATTATTGAAGGGGCTAACTAACTGTTGTTTGTCTAGACACATTTCGAAGTCTTGAATGGAAAAAAAACATTCAATATAAGAAGTTAGAGACTGGTTCATCGTAGAAGGCACTGAACCTGAACCGATTGAGGTTATTTGGAAAAATGAAAGCGACGAAGTCACTCCAGCTGCCCCTTAGGTAACGCGTTCTGATGGAATAAAAAGCAAATAATAGCATATTATCTGGAGTATCCAGATCAAAATGAATTGGACGAAGAAACGATCTCAAATATACTGAAGCTAAGGGCAGTAGCTATGGAAAGATCAAGTCAAGCTGTTCTCCAGTCCAAAATAACGAATTATTTTTCCAAGAATTCATACTATGCCGATAGCATTTTTTTTAATTAATTATTTCCAATATTAGTACTAATGCTGTAACGGAAAACAAGAGCAGCAATGGAGAAGTATCGTGAAAAGAGAAGGAACCAGAAAAAAACCCTGCGTAGAAAGAAAAGAGCATCCGTAGCCTCTCAGCTCAGTTATCTCGAGGAATCTTGCAACCGCCACCAATACCCTCCGGTTCTACAAAACAGCCAAGCAACTGGCATCTGGTTATAGGACTGGCACGCAAGCTCTTCGAAACAGCGAAGGGAACCTAGTCACCGAAGCACAGGGGAATTGTAAATGTTTTTAAGAAGCACTTCCAGCAACTGCTTAATGGGCATTATGTAGAGGAAGCAACGGGAGAACAAAGAAGTATGAGACCAGTCAATGAAGATCCAGTCCCAGCGCCCAGTACTGAAGAGGTTAAGAATGCCATCCACAAGCATAAGAACAACAAATCCGCCGGCTCGGATGGCCTACCTGCGGAACTCTTCTTCAAGTATGGAGGAGATGTCCTGGTAGGGCGCATGCACCAGCTCATCAACCAATTGTGGGAGGAGGAAAGCATGCCATCTACAAAAAAGGCGATCTTATGTCCCGCAAAAACTATAGAGGCATATCCCTACAAGATCCTATTCAATGTAGTATGTGAGCGTCTAAGACCTTTCTTCAACACTATCATCGGCACGTATCAGTATGGCTTCAGGCCAGGCAGATCAACGATAGACCAAATCTTCACATTGAGGCAAATCCTGGAAAAGACCAACGAATTTCAAGTCGAGACGCACCATCTTTTCATCGACTTCAAAAGCGCTTATGATAGCATAAGTCGCCAAGAGCTTCTATTGCCGATGTCGGAACTCGGGATCCCGAAAAAACTGATCCAGCTATGCCGTATGACGTTACAAAATACGAGGTGCAACATGCAAATGGGAAACAGCTCATCTAAGCTTTTTCAGACGTGAACAGGGTTCAGACAAAGAGATGCGCTATCATGTGACTTCTTCAACATAGTCCTGGAGCAGATAGTACGCAAGAGTGGTGTTAACCTGGAAGGCACTATCTTCAACAGGTCTTCCCAACTGCTTGGTTATGCGGACGACATCGATATCATCGGCCGCTCCAAGCGAGCTGTACTTGAAGCATTCACAGCTATTGATGAACAGGCAAAATGCGTTGGTCTTGAAGTGAAGGAGGACAAAACCAAGTATATGCTATCAACAAACTAAGCCTCATCTGTCCATCGCACAGGACAAATCGTCACTGTTGGCAGCAGTAATTTCGAGGTAGTCAAGGAGTTCACCTACCTCGGAACAAACATCAATTCCACGAACGACACCTTAGTGGAAATCCGACAAAGAATTACCCTAGCGAACCGCTGCTATTTCGGTATGGCCAAACAAATCGGTTCAAAACTCCTTTCTCGAAAGACAAAGTGCACGCTATACAAAACGCTAATTTTACCAGTTCTACTCTACGGCGCCGAGTGCTGGACGATAAGTAAAAAAGCGGAATTGAAACTGGGCACTTTCGAGAGAAAAATTCTTCGGAGGATATTTGGTCCTATATGCGAAGATGGCGAATGGAGGAGAAGATTCAATCGAAAATTGTACGAGCTGTACCAAGATGTTGTACTCCAAAGAGCCAAAGCGCGTCGACCACACTGGCTCGGCCACATCGAGCGAATGGACAACAACGCTCCAGCCAAGAAAATCCTCGAATCTCAGCCCGCAGGTTCGAGACGACCAGGAAGACCGAGCCTACGCTACAGGGACCAGGCGGTTACAGACACAAGAGCGCTTGGTCTCGACGACTGGAGGGAGCGTGCGAGGGACCGCAATCGATGGAAGACCGCAATATGTCAGGCAGCGACCTTCCATGGATTGGGAGCCGGATAAGTAAGTAGTATTAGTACTATATATACATAGGTATATTTAGTTTTATTGTTTTGAACTTAATAAATGTTAAAATTGTGCTTTAAACATTGTTTTGTGTTTTTATAAATTGATACGAAAGTTGTTTCAAACCGGTAAAAAGAACTAAAGAAAATGTTCCAGTAATGTGAACACCTCTAAAATCCGAAAACGCTTTGTTTTAATTAGTTCACATTATCGAGGGACTACTGTATTGAATTTTCAAAAAAAAAAATATTTTTCGAAAATTTTGAAATCCAGTATTATGTATTTAGAATTCGAAGGAGCTCCTGTAAATTTTAATCGAAATCCGTTGAGTCGTTTGTGAGAAAGTCTAAAATAAAAAAAATGGTGGTTTATGGCAGGTATCGTTAATAGCAAAATATTTTTTAAAAAAATTATCCAAAATGTAATACACACACCAATTTTTATCAAAATCGTTAGAGCCATTTGTAAGATAATTACGGTGGTAGAAAAATTTGTATCGCAAGTAGCGTTATTTTTGGGGCTAAAACAAAGATTAAAAAATCTATTTTGGACAGTCACCTAAAACGCCTAAGCACCAAGTTTGAACAAATTCGGTTCAGCCGTTTAGGCTGTAGATCGTTCTACAGACAGACATACTCCATGTCAGCTGATATATCCACTTGTTAACTGCATCTGACGACATTTGAATGACACTTTTAAAATTTAATTTTAAGCCATACATTAACGCATCATAGCAAGTACTTAGGATTATGTTCCCGCTATAATTTCTCTAAAGACAAAAAAATCGTATTCATTACATTGCATAGCAGCAACATAGGCTAAACTCTGGTAGGTAGTATAGAGCCTACATAAAACAAATTTTGTATCGAAAAGCGAAAAGTCATTTCACATCACATTTTGGGTTAATGTTTATTTTTGGCATGCACCTACCAAACACCAACGATGATGCTGTGTGGAAGACAGTCTTGTCTCGGTCGTTGATTGAGCAAGATATATTTCAGAGCAGGGGTATATTCATATTTTCCTTGCAAAACTCTCTTGTGTTCAACAAGGAGAAAATAAGAGTACACATCAATACTTTATTTTGACATTGAATAACGATTTGCATAGCGGCTACATAAGTATTGTTTTATTTGAAATGCAGTTTTTCCAAGAAACACAAAGTGCAGCCTTGGCTTCCTGCAGCTTAGCTTTAATGTGTTTTTTCATGCACAGGTTATTTGTTATGGTCACACCCAGATACTTAAATTCTTTAACCAATTTTACTTCCTGTCCCCGGAGCTTCCATTTTTCATAACTGGCGTATCTTCCGTGTCCTTTCCTAAAGATCATTATGTTTGATTTATTAAGGTTTACAGATAAATGCCAGGTCTCGCAGTATTTTTCCAACTTTCCAATCATGACTTGAAGATGTTCGTGAGTTTCCGATAAAAGGAAAATATCATCTGCATACAATAAACCAGGAATATTTTCTCCAGCAATGGACACCCCTCCTCCCACACGCTCTACTAAATCTTCGATAAATAGCGTAAATAAAAGAGTACTCAATGCGCATCCTTACCTTAGACCCATTGAAGAGCTGAAATCTTCAGAGAGGCTTTCTCCATCGCAAACAGCTATAGAATCTTTTGCATAAAGCGCTCTTAGAACATTGATAATTTTAGAGGATATGCCAATATTTAGCAATTTAAGAAATAGTGCCTCTCTATATATACTGTCAAAAGCTGCCTTAAAGTCTATAAAAAAGACGTAGTTTTTTCCTACGGTTAAGGTACACTTCATCAATATTCGTAAGTAAAAACACCTGGTCCGTTGTTGAGTATCCTGATCGGAATCCCGCTTGAAGATCACTGAGTTTTGAGTTCCCGCTCACCTAAACTGTAAGCCTACCAAAAATCATACTTCCAAACAACTTCATAGATGCATTCAAAAACGAGATTCCCCGGCAGTTCTCTGCGACAGATGGATCTCTTTTTTTAAGTAATGGAAAAATAATTGATGACAAGAAAATAGACGGAATAGCTGCAGATTCGAAAATTCCATTATAACAGCTTAAGAGTACATTTATGAAATCTTGGGTAGCATACTTGAAGAATTCAATTGGAATTCTATCTGTTCCCGCTGCCTTGTTAGTTTTTGCTCTGTGCAACGCTGCCTTCAGATCATCTTCCGAAAAGGGAGAGTCCAAAAAATCATCCTCAATAAGTGGAATCGCATAGTGAAACCTTGAAGCTCTGCATTCAGTATTTAGCAACGATGAAAAATATTGCTTTAAATCAGACGCCTTGAGATAACACGCGATTGTCAACCTTGATCCATTTATTAGTTTCATCGCTCTCCAAAATTCGGTAGAAGATCTCGCCATTGACAGAGAATTAACAATGCTTCTATTATAGTCTCCTTCTTTTTGTAAGCACAGTGCTTTAAACTTTACGTTAGACTTTACGTACCAAAGCTTAAAGATGCTATTGTTGCATGAGCGAAATAAAGCGAGAAACGAAAAAGAAAGACTCCGCCCATCTTCACATTCCTTATCAAACCAGGCTTGATTGTAATTTCGAGTGTTAGTTAAATTTCGCTTGCGTGGCGGGTAAGCTTTCTTTATAACACCGAGCAATTCGTCCATACAGGGGTTAGGTGAAATTTCTTTTAGCCAAGATAGTTCCGAGTTTAAATTTCGATGATACTTCTGCAGACACTGATAATTCCATTTTAACTTAGGGGGCAGCTTTAGCTCTGTTGTATTAAATGAAGCAGGAATATTACTGTTAATTGTGATGACTAATGGCATATGCTCAGAAAACGTTTTAGATTCTACTTTAAAGTCTGCTAACATTTTTACCCATCCTCCTGCCGCTATGCAGTAATCTATCACTGAGTGACCCGAAGATCTTATGAAAGTATATTCACCTGCGGTATCTCCTGTACTAGTAAATATAATACTGCATACCAAAATTTTTAGAAAAATGATTTTTTTTTTTTGAATTTTTGAAAAAGAACTAAGGCGCCTCGAAAGTTCCTTTTTGATTAATCGCTCTTTCTTTTGCTTTTTAATTCTGAACCAAAACTCAATTTCCAGCCTATTATTGTATACAGAAAAAACACTCCGAGACATCCTATGTAAGCTTCTAAATGTTTCCGAATGATAGATAAGATAACATATCTATATCTGCAAAATAAAAAATGGCGTTTCATTTTTTATTATTATTCTTATTCTAATGAATAAGTCAGCGTGATATGGAAAAAGGTTAGTTTGATTTGTGAAACTATTAATTATTATTAATATATTAAAAGTTTAATTATGAACCCATGTACGAAATAAATTTGCAGTGCACACCTTAACCTTTAAAAAAGATTAAGTATGAATCCAACTTTGTATCTGCTTAGTTTTTGGGGGAAAGATTAAAGAAAAAAACTAAATTTATTTTAATTTGTTATATGTTGTATCTAATAGCAATAAAATTTCAAATATATTATTACAAAACTGAGCTTAGTGGAATTTGGAATATAAGTAGGCGGAATTACACCTACGCACAATTAATAATTATTTATTCTTTTACGCTTTCAACCATAGGGGATTTATGGTCGACTTGTTGTTTGTTGTTCTTGCAATATTTATGGAATGTTATTCTTTTTTCTTTATTTGTGTTTTTTTAATGAAAAAAATAAAAATCAAATACAAACATACAATAAATTAGATGGCACCTCAAACATATTAACTAACAAATGTAAAAAAAGGGCCAGCAAGTTAGGTAAATTAGTTGAAAGTTTTTAAATAAAGCAACTCGTAAGTAAAATTATCTAATTTGTTAAAAACGAGTAAAAAATTTGCTCTTTAAAATTGAGCTTAAAATATGGTATTTTAATTTAATATGCGTAAGACAAGACTTAGTTAAAAAAAAAACATGTACATTTTGGGACTCCCGGCAGAAGTGAAAAGTTAAACTAATCTAAGTTAAATTATTTAGTATTAAAATTGTTTAACTTAAGAAAAGCTTCAAAAGTTCTTCGTTAATTTGATAAATTTCAAAAGTTCCCCTTATGCGTGAGAGAAAGGAAAGCCAGGCAGACTAGCGCCGTAACACGTTACGTAACGAATCGGTTTACCCTCCCATAAGAAGTTATCACTTAAAAAAGTATTTTTTTCCAAAAATCCAAAAAACACTTTATTCCAATATTTATAATATATATATGCTAGAAAACCTACCCATCATATTGGAGATACCAACTCCATTTGTAAAAATCTAAATCTAAATCTAAAGTTTGGATGGATGGATGGATGTATGGATGTTTGTTGCTCAATAACTACGGAACGGCTGAACGGATCTTTATGAAATTTGGTACAGAGATGTACCAAATGTATGGTTCCCGTGGGATAGGTGTGTTTTAACTTTTCATAGAGCTCATTCTACAAATAGCCAACATAGCTTTTATTCACAAGGCGCATAGAAGCACACGGATTTGCATGAAATTTGATTGGTAGATTCGCTTTGTTCGCGACCAATAGCAAGCGGCTCGCGAACCAGCCCACATACAAGAAGAGCACAGCGAGCGCGAGCATGCTAGGCGAGCATGTTTGTCGTTTGTGCCTACATTCAACGTCTGAAGGGTTTGAATGAAATTTTGTAGGTGGATAGATGATTTCATTAGATTCCCCTGGGTCCGTAGCATCGCACGGGTATCTGGTAGTACATATGTACATATATACATTTGTGCGTATACAATAGACATAAGATACCGCCTTGACCTTCAACAACTTAATTTTGCTTTAATTTAATTGACACATTTGTAGATATATTACTTTAAAACCTCCTTACGCATTTTCTGATGCATTTATATGTATACTTCTGTTTCGAAACTAAGATTGCAAAGCTTATATAGCTCGTAGAGTAATGTTAGAGTAATGTTTGAAACATCAAATCGTCAATCGTCATACTGTCTACTTATTAGTTACGGAAAAGCCAAATATATTCATGGAACCAGTTAAAAGTAATTGACTGATATGTGTAATCTTTCCAATATTGCAGTTTTCTCACGGTTAATGACATTCTAGGAATCCAATTTTTTTGTTACTTAACATTTAAGTCAATAAAGTCTATCATTTCTGAACATTTCAGATTTCTATGTCCACTCTTTAAAATGATACAATTCGTTTAGTTAATATGTGTGAGAATATGTTACGTAACAAATCAATTTACCCTCCCAGTTTTACCTCCCATAAAAGTTGCGTGCAGATTTGTCTTATAGCGATTTCGTTTCAATAAATACAGAGTGGCACACGAATCGTGCTACAAAAATAAAACTTTTTTTCAGTGTGAGTAATCCGCTTATTTTTTTTATTTTATAGGCTACTATTTAGATCTATCAAAATGAATGCTTTTGGGATACTGAAAAAGGATTTGGATGGAGCGATACCATACTTTGCAGTCCGTCATTTCCGTCCAAAGGGAATTTAGGCTGGAGTTTGGCGGTACTCCCTCGAGTAGATGGGCCATTATGAGGCTGGTGAACATGTTTGCCAAATCTGGAAGTATCGAACGAAGACCGTATCATTGAAATCCCAATGTTCAGGTTCAGGATACAATCGTGGCTGTTGCATCGGCAATACAGGCAAATCCAAGTGTTTCGACTCGAAACTTATCGGGCCAAATTGGAGTTAGCAGACGATCATTACAACGGATACTTCATGATGACTTAAACTTGTTTCCGTACAAAGTCCAAATTACAAGCAAGTTAAACCCTCAGGATTTGCCTGTTCGCCTGGAATTTTGCCGAAAAATGATTGCAATGGCCGAAGAAGACAACACATTGATAAATTGTTTCTTCATGTCTGATGAGGCCCATTTTGACTCAAACGGAAATGTTAACAAGCAAAATTGCCGTATATGGAGTGAATCTAATCCAGAAATGCTCCATGAAGCGGATCTGTACCCAGAACGAGTCACTGTGTGGTGCGCAGTTTCATCAAGGTGTATTGTTGGGCCACACTTCGGTGTAGCACAAACTGTCAATGGGGACCGTTATTTAAAGATGTTGAAGGAGTTTTTCTACCCAGAATCCCTTTCAGCAGGAAGTGCACACGTAGCCACATAAGTTATGGCGGAGCACCAACGAAAATTCCCAAACAAATTGATATCCAGAAACTGCACTTTCCGCTGGCCCCCAAGGTCACCTGACTGCACCACACTTTTTTTATGGGGTTATGTCAAGCAGAAAGTGTACAAAACGAAACCCAGGAATTTGACTGAATTGAAGCGGTCCATTAAGACAATAATTCAGGCGATCACAATTTCAACTCTTCAGGCAGCAACAACAATTTTCTGATTAAAATAAAAGTTATTTAAATTTCTTATTGTAGCAAGATTCGTGCACCACCCTGTAGGATTCGTTACTAAAACCAATACTTTTTAGCTATGTAACGAACTATTACGGATAAGCCCTTTTTGTTACTGTGTGGTGTGTGTTGCTTGGCAGCCCTAAAAAACAATTTATTTTGTAATAATATTAATTTATTCATTTTATACACTGCCAGTAAATTTTATTTAATTTTCATTTTTCTATTCTATTTTAAACTTTCATTTACAAATAAAGATGGCCGATGTGGAGGTAAATTTTAAAAAAATCAAATATTATACAAACCAATATAATTCACAATAGGTAACAAAATCAATAATAGAATCCTTAAGGCGCGTCCATATTATGCCGAACGATGCCGATTGGTCAAGCGGAATAAGTATGGACGTCCCGATCAGCCTATGGTCCATGCCGAAACCGAACCAAATTCAAACCGAACTAAATGGATCCGGTGACAGAAACCGGAACGTGCCGGCCAGAAAGAGTGGCACGGCACCGGCCGATCGGCATAATATGGACGCGCCTTAAGAAAAAAAAACAAGAAACAAATCGCCTTATCAACGTAACTTCTAGCAGACTATAAACACCTCAATGTTGTAGACCAAAAACAGTTTGAAAATTATGCGCAAGCTTAATGAAGTTTCAAGAAGAGGTCAAAGACAAATTCAAGAATTGAAATAAGTTCAAAAAAATTAACGTTTGGGAAAGTTTTGTCGATAGTCCAAAAAAAAAGAAAGAAAATACATCTTACAACATCTTCTTAGTCGATTTGCAAGAAGCCTTTTGAGACAGTCGGAACAGCAAATGGATGGTATGATGAAGACATTAGAGCTGTGTCAGTCGTGATATATACGGTCTTTATGACCCGTTCATTAAAAAGATTGATTGATTGCAATCAGAGTAAGCAAATCGAATCATTTCAATACCAATCATTCTACACTATAATACAATTTCAATACGCTAGGTAATCATATTTCGATCATTCCACTTATTTGCAATCAAAATGAATTGCATTGATTGGTTTCACTTTTCACTACATTCTATCGTTCTAAAGAACGAATGAAACTGAATGGAAATGAAATATGTATGTATAGATATTCTCTTTATTTTCCCATAATGCTTATGGTTTAATGGTTTCCTTACTCGAAACTAAAGAAATACCTTTAAAAAAATGTAGGTATGTTTTTACCAATTTTGTTCTTGATTTTTGTAAAAGCATCAGTTAAATGTCACATACATTCACCTCAAGCACATTACATATGTACATACATATGTATATATGTTCAATGAAAGTACTAGATTGATTGACTTCACGCACACACACAACCTTGTAATTGTTTCAATTCAAAAATGTTTCCATCGGGTCGCAATTCGCAACTGACACAAATGATTGATTGAAAAAATGAACGATTGAAAAGACCGAATCTTTGCAATGAACGACATTTGAACGATTGAATCTTTAAAAATGAACTATTGACACAGCCCTAGAAGACATGCATAGATCTGACGCTATCAGCAAACGAAAATGTCAACTTTAGTGGCCTTGTTCAGGCAATTGACAAACATTTGGAATATAGCAATCTGCAAGAAGTCTTACGCGTACAACTCAATAGCAGAATCTAGAAAAAGAAAAAACTCTTCACCAACTCCAAACAGATATCGAACGAATAGCTCAACTGAACATACACCATGTTCGGAACAGCAATAAGACTGCTGAGTATAAATATTTAGAGAAACTCAAGAAAAGTCTAATTGACATTCACGAGAGGACAAGGATCAATATAAAGGTAACAATTGATCGAATGAAAACACCGAGGCAAAAACAACAATGACGGGTTTTCAAGCAGAATAATTTGCAATCTACGTCGACAAATGGACTTTCACCGTGAAATAATTGTAAATTGTTCTTAAAAAAGGGTCAATGTAACAATTTATTTGAAACACGTTACTTTTGAAACAAATAAACACCATCTAAAGGTCACATATAAAAACAATAATGTAGTTTATCCAGAACTTCCTTTTTTCCGCCTTAATAATTGATTATTTCCGATGTGTAACAGGTTTCCACTCAGTTTCCTGCAATCTTTGTGAGTGATTTCGTAGGAGAACACAAAAAATATGACTGAATCGGAAGTAATTGCTCTTATCGTATGCAAAAGATTTCTATTAAGAATCTAAATTTATTTTTGAAATCGATTTTTACATAAATTTTTACATACAACATTTCTTTAATTTTTTTCTAAAAAACAAATTGGTATGACAATTTTAAACATTTAATAATATAGACTTAAAAAAAAATCATCCACACGTTATCGAAATTTTGAATTTTCAAAAACAAAAAAAAATATTTTCTTTTTCCAAAAATGAAAAAAAAAATATTTTTTGAAAATTGTAATATGCTTTATCTTCTATATATATAAAAATCAATGCCACTTTTCGTTGTAATTTTATAACTCAAGAACGGGCTCACCTATCCAAACCAAATTTTTAGGCTTTGTTCGGACTATTTAGTAGATGGTTTACGTGAAGTTTGCACAAAATCGGTCGAGCGGTTCTTCATTTATCACACTTTTTGTAACAAATGAATTCAATAAATGTCGGATCATTTTGTTAGTGGAGATTTTGCTGTCAAATTGAAACTTTTTTTTTAGTGCATTCATACAAACGGTGAGTCTTGAATTGTTCAAATGTACTATGTATATATGTGCGTGTACTTTACTCAGTTTTGGAGCGATACTGATACACCACTATTAATGTAGCAATTTGTTTTTAATTTATTTATTCTTTTTTATAATATGAAGGAATAATGCCACGAGCCGGGCGAGCAAATGGTGTGGCATTACTAAGATTATCACAAACTGCAAATGAATGTAATGCACGAAATAGATCTGTTGACCCTGTACCTGTACTGAATCTTGCACGACGATCACGAATACGTCGTGCTCTTTTGGCTGAAATGATGTGTGCTGCTTTTAATTACAACAGTCAAATTGATTATAGTATGTACGGATACATTGGAATGATGGACGCAATATGTCCACATTGTGATGCGGCTAACTTTCCAGGTGAAACGCCCGGAATGTGTTGTGCTAATGGCAAAGTGAGATTGCCAGCATTAGAAACTCCACCCGAACCATTGTATTCATATATTTTTGGGACATCTCAAACATCAAATCACTTTTTGAGTCATATTCAACAATACAATTCGGCATTTCAAATGACTTCTTTTGGTGCTACTAAAATTATTAGAGATAATTTTATGCCGACGTTTAAGGTAAATACTTCAACAGGATTGTCCCATGTTTATATCAATCTGAATCATAAAGTATTCGATTGTTTTAAAAATTCTCATCCAACATCTACCTAAAATTGAGTACATGTTACAGATTCAGGGCCAGATTTATCATCAAGCTGATTCGTTATTGCCATACCCCGACGCTGATCATCAATTTTTGCAAATATATTTTATTGGTGATGAAAATCGTGAATTGGATCGACTTTGTGCAATTGTTTCGAATACAAGACGAGAAATTATTTATGAGCTACAAAGATTTTTCCATCACCATAACGCATTAGTTCAATTGTTCAAAATTGCTCTCGATCGTATATGCCATCTGATAATCACAAAATCGTAATAAGGGCTGATAGAACACCTTTTGGAGAGCATGCAAGGCGATTCAATGCACCGACAATTGATGAGGTTGCAATTGTAATTCTTGGTGATCAGTTTCAATCCCGTGATATTGTACTTCATCGCAGAAATGAGCAATTGCAACGTGTTTCGGAACTTCATCGTAATTACGATGCATTACAATACCCAATATTGCATTGGAAAGGTGACGTTGCGTTGGCTACCATATGAATATACTAATGATTGATCCACGAACAGGTAAATAATAATTGACCTATTTTCAGTGTGTTGACATTTCATTTGTATAATTTTCTAAAGTCAAATTTTGCACATATTTTCAGGTCTACATGTACAGAAAAAAGTTAGTGCCATGAATTTTTATTCGTATCGATTGATGGTTCGTCCACAAGAAGAAAATTATATCTTGAGATGTGGTAAACTATATCATCAGTACATCGTTGAAATGTAGGCCAAAATAGAAACTGAACGTCTTAATTTTATTCGTTTCAACCAAGCAAAATTAAGATCCGAAGAATATATGTCGGTACCCCCAGCCGTTTGTTTATTCACGCTCAAAATGGAAAAACAAAAAATATTGTTTATCCAAATGTTTTGGATTAAGTTTTAAAATAGCTAGGAATTAATAAAATATTTTTTTGTTTGAATAAATGAATTTGATGTTACAATTAAATTTGTTTATTATTGCACTTTATACGTAGCAAAGCACGTACCGGGCTGCTAGTTACTTATAATTCGAAGGACCTCCTATATAAAAATTTTGATCGAATCCGTCGAATCGTTTATGAGAAAATCTAAAATAAAAAAATGGTTGTATGGCAGGTACCGTTAATAATAAAATGTGTACAAAAAAAATTTGAACAAAATGTAGACTATACTTGAAGTAGTGTACACAGTTTTTTTATGAAAATCGTTAGAGCCGTTTTGGAGATCGTATTGCAAGTATAGTTATTTATTCAAAAATCTATTTGAGACAATCACCTAAGCACTAAGTTTGAAGAAAATTGCTTCAGCCGGTTAGACTGTAGATCGTTCTACAGGTAGACAGACAGTCAGACATGCGGAATTGCGGGGCCCACTTTTTTTGTGTTCTCTATCATCGTAATGTCAAGTTTGATTAAAATCTCGAGTTCAAAACTTGCCCTATAGTACCTACCTATGTATGCAGGTATATCGCAAGTAAGAAGTGGGTAAGCATCTTAGAAATTTTTTTCGAATTTTTCATTAACGACTCAACGGATTTCGATGAAAATGTTTATACAGAGGGTCCTTCGAATTCTAAATAATACTGCATTCCAAAAATGTTTGAATAATATTTTTTTTGGGTTTTTCGAAAAATTCGTATGCTTAGAAACTTCTCCATTTATATCTTTAATTTTAAATTTTTCTAAATATTTTATATTATAAATTCTGTAATTTAATTGAATAAAAAGTGACGCAACATTACTCTGCGGTTATTCTTGTAATACAAAATATCAAGTTGTTTATAAGAAGAATTTTAGGAAATAAAATTTTGGTCATTCATATTTTTAACCCGCTCCCATAAGCATTGTCTTAGGTATGCAAGACAACCAGGAAAACATTTTCTGGTGCCCTTTTTTTTGCTAAGGTAAACCTGTTAAATTAAATGTGATAATAAAAGCAATTGTAATCAAAAGACATGCTATAACAATTGTTTTATTGCAATATATATTTAACTAGCCGAAAGTCCCCGGCGTGGCCCGGGCATCCGAGGCAAAAGTCTTTTCATTCAATATCTTCCAAATGAAATGAAAAATAAAAAAAATTGTAAGAAAAAAAAAATTTCATTTATTTTGTCGTTCAATACCCATGTTCTGTAACTTTCGAATCGATAATAATGGCCGAGAAACAAAAAAAATTGTTTATTTTTGTTTTATGAGGTCAAAATGACACTTCAATTGATTGCCTTCCATTGGAAATAATAACATAACATAATAACATAAACCCATTTTTTTCAGAGGCTGTAAGTGAGGAAAAGTTATCGCATGAGTTACAGATGATGGGTACAGGATTAGTTTTCTTATTTAGTCGAAAAAAACAAGTTTTGCCATAACAATCAAACATGACATAACGATGATAGCGAAGACGAAAAAACATGGTCTAAAAATTCTGTTCGTCTGTATTTTAGTATAGCCACTTACAGCCCAAATGGGTGGGCCGAATTCCTTCGAACTTGGTATGGAGTATTTTTTTGTGAAACTGCCATTATGTTAAAGCTCATTTTTCTCGAAAATAGTTCTAACGGTTTTGATTTAAAAAAATCAGAATATTTTTTCGATATGAACTATTATATTGTTGGAAAACAAATTACCAATGATAGCTAAGAACGGTTTGCAAGTGGCTTGAGTGTTAAATATTTTTTTTCAAAACTTAGCTGTTTGTAGGGTGAAATGGACTAAACGCAAAAAAACAGTACTTGTGAAAGTAAGAATTTCGGGACTGTGAAAGTTTACACAGCAAACTTAGCATGTGCTAATGAAAAAGATAGCAGTTAAGTGTAGAATCCTATCAACTCTTATGCTGGCACATGAAAAGTTGTGACCCACAAAATTTTGTTTTGCTTTCATGCATATATCAACTTACGCGAAAGCATGAGCTTACACTTGCAAGTTAGTTTTTACGTTAGTAAAAGTAGCCATTGGTGCTGGGGAATCCTTGCAGATGTAAGGTCGGTTAATAGGCTAATTTCAATATTCTCAACAAACTATTAATTTCTAACATGGTGCCAAACACACGCTACCTTACGCTGAAATGCAAGGAATATTGCATGAATTCAGCGGCGCCTGTAACCGTAAAAATTCAAGATTTCACGATTGTATGTGTTTACACACGAAAATAAATTTTCCTTACAAACTTGAAAAAATTGATAGTTCAGTGCGAAACCTTAGCAACCTTTTTGCTTTCAGGAAAATTGTTTGGCGACGGTCAATTTATGTATGTGCATAAGTCCCGCATAAATTACAGAAAAGGAACACGTTTAATGTCGAATTTCTTTCTTCGAAATTTTCGGAATTTTTAATGCTGGGGCGCTGTTAGCGTGAAACTCAAAATGTTGGGTCTTTAAAGGTTTAAAGTAAGACCGCACTAATGCGACACTTTCCGACATTATGCATAATTTTTTTTTCAAGCCGCACTTGAATAGCAGCCTTTCTCGTCTTCGCTATCATCATAATGTCATGGTTTATTATTATCTCAATTTTTTTTTTAAAGAATGTATAACTTGCCTTATATAGTACTAACTTAAGGGTCCGCCAAATAACTATTTTTTTTCTGAAAATGCTATAAAAAAAAACTACTGAATATTTTCTCAAATTTCTTTTTTGATTTGAAAGTACAATCCTTCCGGTTAATAATGGAAAATAATTTCATTCAAATGGCTGCATCGGCTGGCCATGCAGTACCTACACGATCGGTCCAATTTTTAAGCACATTATCGATTGTGTGCAGCTGTATTTCACCAATGGCTTCACGAATATTGTCCTTTAAAGCATCAATTGTCTCTGGCTTGTCGGCGTAACACTTATCTTTTACGGCACCCCACAAATAATACGGTGTCAAATCGCACCTCCGAGGTGGCCAAACGACATCAGCTCTGCGGCTGATAATGCGATCTTCAAAAACAGGGCGCAAAACATCGAGTGTAGCTTCGGCTGTGTGGCACGTAGCGCCGTCCTGTTGAAACCAAATATTGCCAATATCCTCCTCTTCAATTTTTGTGACCAAAAATTCGTTCAACATGGCCCGATAACGATCGCCATTGACTTAACGTCCACTCCGTGCACATTTTCGAAGAAAAATGGCCCAATTATGCCTCTGGACCAAAATCAGCACCAAACAGTGACTCGTTTTTGGGTGCATCGGCTTTTCAATGTATGCGTGCGGGTTTTCTTTGCCCCAAATGCGACAATTTTGCTTGTTTACATACCCGCCAAGATCAAAATGAGCTTCATCTGAAAAGATGATTTTTTTTTGGCAAAATCGGCATCTTCTCTAAGTCGATCGCAGGCCCACTTAGCGAAGCGAAAACGCATTGGATGGTCAGTTGGCTTCAACTCCTGAACCAATTGGACTTTGTATGGCGTCATACCACGGTCTTTATGCAAAATTCGTCTCAATGATGTCTCCGAAATGTTCAATTGTTGAGAACGACGGTGAATTGATGTTGATGGCGCTTCACGCACACTTTCTGCCACAGCAGCAATATTTTCGGGTGAACGAACTGTTTTTGGCTTTTCACGCTTTGGTTTATCGATGAGGATGCCAGTTTCTTTCACTTTTTTCACAAGATAACGAACATACGGAGCAGATTTTTTTTTGCCGAAAATGCAAGAATTGAACTCGGTCGATATGTGGTTCCAACAGGGCGGTGCCACATGCCACACTGCACGCGAAACCATGCATCAATTGAGAGGTGAATTTGGTGAGCAGTTGATCTCACGTTTTGGCGCAGTCAATTGGCCACCAAGATCATGTGATTTGACCCCGTTAGACTATTTTTTGTGGGGCTATGTTAAGTCCATTGTCTATGGGGACAAGCCAAACACGATTGCTGCCTTGGAAGCCAACATTGAACGCGTCATTGGTGAGATTCCGGCCGAAATGTGTGAAAAAGTTTGCCAAAATTGGACCTTCAGAATGGACCACCTGAAGCGTAGCCGCGGGCAACATTTAAGTGAAATTATTTTTAAAAAGTAAATGGCAGAAATTGGTTTATCGATCCAAATAAAAATTTCATTCACTTTTTACAAGTTTCTGTGTTTTTATGAATTTTCAAAAACCAAGCTCTTAAAAAATCACCGTTTATATTAGTAGAGATAATATGCAGTGTTCAATGAGCAACAGTTGCAGTCAATTGTTAACAATCATTATGTAACATAAAAGTTAAACATTCTAACGGGCTCTACACGATATCTGACTAACATATCCTTAAAAAAGACCTCTGACTTCCCTTCAAGTCTCAGCAGCATTTTCTACTAATATTTTCTTGCAAAAAAAAAAAATATACCGAAACTAACCAAACCCCAAGTCAATAGGTGGTTCTACCATTCAACACAAAAATAACTATAAAACCCAAACATGAATTTCAAATATTTTGCTACCCCATGCTGGTTGCGAAATTCATTTCGTAACATTCGCCTTATTGACAGACATACTCGATTCAATTCTTCAGGACTTCGCGTGCTCAATCATCTTAGAAACGCAAATAAAATTAACATTGACGCGGTCGTGCATATTAAATTCAATATTACCTCCAACTCCACTTCCTTTACGTCGTAAGTTGCCTTTGCTTTCCTCGTGCGGAGTGTACGAGAACATAGCAGCTACGTTTATGAATAATTTACAGATTCGCATATCTACATGAGACCGTAATGTGTTGTAATTGCATGTTAAGAGTGTAACCCCATGAAAATCGATATTAGCGCGTACACAAACCATCCTTACACGCATATAAATTACTTATGAAAGTAGCCCCCATCTGGGGCTGACTATCGTCACGTCACGGTAAAAGCTGAGAACGTGTGTCGAATGTTGGGTTTTGGATTTTGGTATAGCAGTGTTGCCGTTTAGTTCTTTGAAATTTGTAGAAATTTTTTGATAAATTAGTTCTTATTTATGTGCACATGAATAAAATTCCAGTGGACGTGTTTTTTTAATTATTTTCCTACCAGGCGACTTGACAAATTTTGATAAAATGTTTATATGTTGTGGTTTCGATATTCAAAATAAAATATAATAATAATCATGAGCATTCGAGGCTTTTGCTAACCCTGCACCTCCACAAGGAATAATTTCTTTCAGAAAATCGAACATGCAATTAAAATTTCCAATGTAAACCATACATTTCATGAAATAAATTGTTTTACGAAATCAATGAAATAATTTGACTTTTAATGCCAGTTCGACTGACATTTGTGTGCTTTTTATCTTTACATGTGCATATTGATGGGTTGAGTTGGAATTGCAGGCCGAGAATGTAAATACAAAAGATGCTGTTTACTTGGCACTCTGATTGTCAATATGATTTCATGAAATAATTTGCCTACTGAACGAAGAAATATAAAATTTTTGCAATAATTGCAAAAATAAAAATTGATTGTGGATGCGCAGGGTTAAGAGTCTGTGGCATAACATCGCCTGCTACCGGGTCCACAAATAATTTTTAAAAATACAACGTTTCGAAAGAATTTGTTTTGCTAAATGATTTTTATTTTTTAAATTCAATTTTAAGAACATAAACAAGATTAAACGTAAGTAAATTAGAGTAAGTAAGAAAGAAAAGTCAAAAAGTTATTGTATTAAGTTGAAAATTAATTTGAGACCTCGAAAAACTGGGACAAATGTTTTTAATGATTAAAATTTTAATCTTGTTGGATATAGTTCACATTATTTTCTTGTCAAGAAATTCATGTAAATTGAACTGAACTTAACAAAAAGTGCGTATTGTTAAGGCGCTCACTAGCCAACTGATGAGTCCAAGTGAGATCGCCGTGACGAAACGCAAATTGTTTGGACTAAGGGCCGTTAAAAGCTATTTTGAACATAATGTTATGTTATGTTATGCTAAAAATAAAACAGACAAAATTATTTCCTTTAAGAATTTTTACAAACAAATTACAAAATAATGTGTGAAGTTGGCTTTGTCATTTGCCCGGTTGACAATTTGTGTACCACCACAAATGAAAGATTACAATAATGTACATGAGCAAAAATATACCATTAAATACATACAGTATCGGATTATTTGGATTACCTAACTACTTTTGAAATACAATGACCCTTCAAGCAAGCGACTCCGTTTTGGATCCGAAACCACTTCATAAACGAACCCAAAAACGGATCGGAAACGATTCCAAATCGAATCAAATTAGTATCGAAATTAGAATCACCAAGGAGCCATTATGTGAATGTATTAGGAGAGAAAAGAGACATAGTCTTAAGCTTCACTATACTCAACGAAAACAGAACCTAAATGGAATCCAACAAAAATGAACTAATCTAATAAGAAATATGATCTTTAACAAATATTAAAGACTTCTTTGTTTATTTTACAATAATCCTATTTTTCCATTTTAAAGTATTATTTTATAAATTCTTTACACTTATTATTATGTATCTTGGTTTTCCTTTCAGACAAAAATTTCTTTGTTGCTTGTTTACTCTGCAAAATTGAAATAACAGAGTTTCTCTCCATTTGTCTTCATTTCTAGTCCACAAGAAAAAACTCCCCAGCCCCCACTCTAATATCGACTACCTTACCAACTCTCTCTATTTCTCTGTCCATAAAAAATATCGATTCTCGTTCTTCTTTTTAAATGTGTACACATAAAATTTGTTAAAGTGTGTGAGACACTCAGTTCTTTTAGATTCCAAAGTGATTCCTAAGTGAACCGAAAAATTCGGGTCCGTGATTTTGCTTGAAGGGGAATGCCATCTAGCCGTCATATTATTATTTTTTCTTATCAAGAACAACCACCTAAGGAAATTTAACTTGCCGAGGTTATCGACGAGATTTATTCCCCCATCTAACTGGAAAGGAAATTTCTATAAACCTAGAAAGACGAAAAACCCTCAAAAAACGTAGTTAAGCATTTGAAAGTGTATAGAACGTACGGTCTGCTATAGATTCTGTTCTAATTTGAGCACGATTTGATCACACGTACTTACTTGATCACAAACAGCTAAATATGTTTTTAAAGTCGTGTTTTACTTAACTTTGTATATACGAAATTTCATATTTTTTTTTCTAAAAAAAAATAAGTTCAAAAATATAATATAGCTTAAATATAATTTCGAAAAAAAAGGGCAGCCGTTATCGAAATATTGAATTTTCAAAAAAAAACATTTTTTTGTCAAAATCCAAAAAAAAATATTTTTCGAAAATTTTGAAATGCAATACTATTTGGAATTTGAAGAAGCTACTGTATAAATTTTTTTTATTGAAATCCGTTAAGCCGTTTATGAGAAAGTCGAAAATCAATAAAATGGTCGTACCGTTAATAACAAAATATTTTAAAAACTTTTTTGGCCGAAATGTAGACCATACCCAAAGTAGTACATACACAAATTTTTATCAAAATCGTTTGAGCCGATTTTGAGATAATTAAGATGGTAGAAAAAATTGTATGGCAAGTACCGTTATTTTTGCGCCTAAAACAACAACGATTCAAAAATCTATTTTGGACAATCACCTAAAACGCCTAAGTACCAAGTTTGAACCAATTCGGTTCAGCCGTTTAGGCTGTAGATCGTTTTACAGACAGACGGAATTGCGGGACACACTTTTTTGGTGTTCTGTATGATAGTAATGTCACTTTTGATTGTTAGAAAAAAAATTTTTTTTTACGAATACATAACTTGCCTTATAGTACCTATAATCGCAAGTAAAAAGGTTGTATCGCAGGTAGCCAGCATTGCCAGAAATCAATATTTTCGCTGGACGTCCCGATTTTTAGTCCAAAATTAAAGCCACACTTCCGATTTTACCTTGCTATAAAGGTGATTGAAGATATAAGTAAGTACGTGCGATTCAGTGGTGCATTTAATTTCAATATATTTGCGCATCCCAAAACTTCAAATATTTTCTAACGTAACTTAATGACACCAGCTCCTTAAACAGTTCCCAAAAAATTATTCGCTGAATATGTTTTAACTCGTCTCCTTTATATTAAGTGTCCTAACTGCTTTTCCGAACGGTTTTTTCGAAAATGGATTATAAATGGTCGGATGTCAGAAATGCTTCTAAATTTAATGAAAGCAGAACTACTAAAACTAATCCAATTCAATCTGGAGCACACTTGTGAAGAGTTCTTCAAATATATCATCGAAAAAAAGGAAACTTTGAAAAAAGTCAAATCTTCAGAGAATTATATAAGTAAATAGCTTATTCACAAGGAATTTGCTTCTTAAAAGTGCACATACCTTTAAATTTATTAACTTTTTAAAGAATGTATATTTATCATCATTTTTCCCTGAATTTGAACTTCAAATTAAACTTATTTTTTTCTATTCTTTTTTTGTATTTGTATTTCCCGATTTGGACATGAAAATCCTGATTTTTTTCTCAAAAGCTTCCAAAATCCCGATATGCTTAAAAAAAGATCTGGCAACCCTGCAGGTAACCTTAAATTAAAAATATGTAAAACAAAAATTGAACCAAAATCTGGACTATACCTAAAGTAGTGCACACACTTTTTTTTATCAAAATCGTTAGAGCCGTTTTCGAGATAATTAAGATGGTAGTAAAAATTGTATGGCAAATACCGTTATATTTGGGGCTAAAAAACAACCATTCAAAACCCTATTTGAGACAATCACATAAAACGCTTATATATAATTTACTTTGTCCAAATTTTTACGAATACATTTTTTTTAATCATCCGGCAACACTGAACCAGAGTCGAATGCTATGACACACCCCCTCCGCTTGCTGTCTAAATGTCTGTCGTCACAGTGTCGTCATATTTTATATATCGCCTTGGTTCGTCGGTCGTTCCGTTCGGAATGAAAGATGCATGTTGCAGATACATTTAATTAGTAATATTCTGTCCGACTAAATGGATTTTTATCGCGACAGAACACACCAGAGCAACAACAAAATATTGAAAATGAAGACGACCTGCATATCGGTATCGGGCTTATAGATTGGAAACTAATCCAAGAGTCATCGAATATTTTTCGGATACTGTGCGCGCTCAGTTTAGACTCAGAGTAAGTGAGTGCAGCGCTCACGCAGTTCGCTCGAGAAACGGATGGTGATTCTGATGAGCCATAGTGGTTATAATGTGGAGAGAGGGCTATACTTTGAGTAACTTGACCACACGTACTTCTCCCATGCTGCCCAGCAGGACATCGTTCCGTTCTGGACAATCAATAAATTTTAACACATGATCATTACCGCTGTGGTATGACTTGCAGTGTGGTGTGGTGGTTGTTCTTGTTGGCCTAAATGCCAGCTTTAAGATGCACGTAATGTTGTTAGTTGGTTCTTAAAGCGAACGCTGGGACAGAGAAGGGGCAAGAATATTGGTGTTTGGTGCGGAGCTCATGCAAATCAATGAGTTGTTTTAGTTCGTATTTTTTTCTTTATTTTAGTTCACATGTTGGGGGGTTAATTATGTAGGTGTTTATGTTTGGGAAACAAATAACCATAAAACCGCTGCGTTTGTTGGTTATTGGTTTATTGGTTATTGGGAATTGTGGTAGTGGGTAGGTAGGTATGCTGAAAATTATTGTGTTGTCTAGTTTGTGTTTTTTTCTTATAAATATGGTATTAAATTAAATAATTTTTAAACCACGGTCTTGTCTCGGCAAACGATTAGGTTTTTCTTATCTCGTTTGGTGCGGTGCGCGGCGTTTTCAATGATGGATTTGTTTGAATATTTCTGTTAAATATTAAAATGTGTATGTACATAAATATTTAAGTGATCTTCTAATAAAAATTGAAAGCAAACTTTACACACACAATCTCGTCTTATGTATACCTGCGGACTGGATTTAATTGTGAAGGATTAATTATCATCGCAGTTTCTCTTGTCAGAAAATTGCTTATAGGGTTGCTAGCATTTTTTAATAATAATAAAAGCATAGACGTACTCTAAAGTAAACAATTTGGACAAATATGTGTTTTTACTCCTGCGTGCAAAGGGCATATTTACAACCTCATATTAATAATATCTTGAGAAAATTTTGTTTCCACTACGATGTACGTAAATCTTAAATATTTGTTTCAACGGCATTGGTACAATAATTCACTTCGCCTATACGATTAAACTGAGATAACGACTATATAATTTTCTGTGTAAAGCCTAGTACGCTGCTGATGCGAAACGAAAATTTTCGGTGGTCTCCAATAGGAGAGCGAAATGCTAACGAAAATCAAAGCGGAAAAATATTTGCGGAGAGTTGTGGTGTAAGCTGTCAAAAAAAGTTGACAAGTTGTAAAAAAAGGAGTTTTGTCACCGAATTACTTTTAGATGGAATTTTTTTTTTCACCAAATTACTTTTAGATGTAATTCTTATAAAATAATTCTTTGATATAAAAATGGTTCTAGTTACACAAAGAGGATTTAAAATAAAACTCAGAACCGTTTAAATGATCCAAATTAAGCAATTACTTTTGAATTTATAAACTGGTTTATCTGCCGATTTGATAAAATTTCTATCAATTTTAAGAAAATCAATGAAGTTTGGAGGTAAACCACTCTAAAATTCGAAAACTACGTGCTTCATTGGGATGGTGTAAACGGTTCTAATTTATGGTTTCTTACTAATTCCGGATACCATTTTCAAGTCCAAGATTTATTTTTAAAAAAAATATATGTAAAGGAAATTTGGTGACAAAACTACTTTTGGTTTTGTTAATGCTTCCTTTGAAAGTATGAAGTTTTGATTCTAAAAAGATATCGCTCGCCTTTATTGGATAACCCGTTCCAAAGATATAGTCCAAAACCAATTCACTGTTCACCTTGAAAAACAAATTCTGAAAATACTTTGAAGTGTATCTTTGGAACGGGTTATCCTAAAAACTTGGTTGATACTTTTTGTAATCTACTCTTGATACTCTCAAAATCAGCATCAAAAGTTTATAGGTAGAAGGATTATTGCAAAAAACCACTCTTGAAATACGCATATTTAGAATGATGTATGCGTATTCCTGGAGCTATTTTCTTTAATGGAACTTCGTTGCAAAAAATGTTGATGATTCTTTGAAAGCATGAAGTGCTGATTCTAAAAAGATATCGCTCGCCTTTATTGGGCAACCCGTTCCAAAGATATACTCCAAAAGCTATTCACTGTTTACTTTGAAATATATAATCTGAAAAATATAATCAGACTATAAATATAATGGACTATATCTTCGGAACGGGTTGTCCAATAAAGGCGAGCGATATCTTTTTAGAATCAGCACTTCATATTTTCAAAGGAAGCATCAACATTTTTTGCAACGAAGTTCCATTAAAGAAAATAGCTCCAGGAATACGCATACATCATTCTAAATATGCGTATTTCACGAGTGATTTTTTGCAATAATCCTTCTACCTATAAACTTTTGATGCTGATTTTGAGAGTATCAAGAGTAGATTACAAAAAGGTATCGACCAAGTTTTTAGGATAACCCGTTCCAAAGATACGCTCTAAAGTATTTTCAGATTATATATTCCAAGAGAACAGTGAATAGCTTTTGGAATATATCTTTGGAACGGGTTGCATTTTCACTTGTTCATCAGTGAGTTTTCTTAGTGGGTTTTTACTTGACCGCTCTGCTACGCTGCGAGTGCTCTTTGATCGATTCCCATTTTAACTATAGGTCTTGCTTCCTCAATTAATACCAAAATCGAATGAGTAGTATAAATGCATGGCCTTATATGTCAAATCCAATTGACAAGTGACCAGCTTGCAAGCAGCTTGATTTGCTATCAAATCCACTAGCAGGGCATCTGCCATACGATGGTTCAATTACATTAAAAAACTTCGTCCAGAAAAGAAAAAGAAGGTAGCGATGGCAATGCGAGGTAAGTGATTTGTCATCATGTTCTTTCTATCAACACAACAAAGGACTAGCGAGATCATCACCAGAAATTGTAGACTAAATAACAATGTCCATCCCGTGCCGATTTTCACGAAGTAAACATTAAACAGATTGTCTGAACTTGAGAAATAAGTTCTGGGGTATGGTATAAAATCGCCAATCAATTAGATCGGCAACAGGCTTTCTTTAAAAGAAAATTTACAAAAATTAGAATTGATTTTATTTTGAACAATTTAATACAGAAAATACACAGAAAAACCAGACACTAGAGAAACCCCAAAGTCAAAGAAAAATCAAATAAACAATATAAGAGCTTGACTTTTTTTTATAAAAAAAAATGAAATGTCAAAATTTCGCAAGCAATTAATGTGCAGGTCAATTAAATTGAGAACGAAAAGAGTGGAGAATTGTACTAAGAAATCTAGTACAGCTATCCACTAAAATTACACATTTCGTCGTTCAGCAGCGTACTGGAAAACGAAAAGTAGAGCGAAATTTTTCGTTCATGATCTCGTCGTGTCATTTTTGTATGGGATTTTTCGTTTCGCATCAGCAGCGTACTAGGCTTAAGTTCGAGGTAGATAGATGATGTCATTAGATTTCCGTGAGCAGTGCCGATCTCAGCCACACTTGCGCCCTGTGCAAGATTTGTATAAAGCGCCCCTTTTTAATATTTACGCAAATACATACACACACTGATACACATGCATAATTCGACTAGGTATACATTCACCCCTAGTAGCTTTTATTTTTTCACTGTATTCTTCTTTTTCATTCAATTAAAATTTCGTTTTTATACAAATGATGTTAGTTAATGTGCCAGAAATAACTTAGCACAGTTGTGATGGATGATATTTTAGGATTATTTGGACAAGTTTTGTGGTTGAAATGAAAATGACAATATTTATTTGCGTAAGATCAAATTACATTTACTTGCTCCTGTTAATGCGCGCAAAGCATTTTGCGCCCTGTGCATTTGCATATCTTGCACATATGGTTGGTCCGCTCGTGCTCGTGGAATAGAAAGTCCTTAGCATCGCACGGATATTTGCTAGTAAAATCATAAAAAATAAAAGAATGACGACTGTTATGCTGAAGGCAAAAAGATTATGGACGACGAAAACGACATCGGTAGAGGCTCAACAGTTTTTTTTTTTTTGACAAGAGTACTTTGACTGGCGGGTTCCAAAAAAATTAACCCAATTTTTGAGTTCTCTTTCCTGCTCATGTGACTCCGTAGTATCGGTCCCCTTAGGGTGCATGTTTCAATAGTTTTCTTTGACAAGAAAACCTTGCCATTTTTACGTGAAGATTTTATCCAGGAGATCAAACAAAATTGAATAAAACGATTATAATCACTTTTATATTCAGTCTCTAAGAAAAATTATAAACAGCTAATAGATTTTAGAGTGAAAGGCATTTTCAAATGCATGCACATTTTAACCAAATTTTTTCTGCACTTTATTAACATCAATATTTGAATAATTTTTATTCACTTTTGTGTTCACTCCGATTGATGACCTTAATTATATCCACTCTTAACGCTGTTTTTGTTTGCATGCAAATTTTTGCTAAGCTGGGCATTCACTTTTCAAAAAAACATGAAATGTATTATGTCATTTTCGATCGGATTTTCTGAGTGTTCTACACATTTTTGCTTCCAATCGAATTTGAAAATGTCGTATTCAGAAATTAATGCATAGACACTTAAATGACGCCATCCAAAAAGCATTATTACTTTTGACAAATAGCCAGATGGAAACTTTTATATATACGTACCTACATATATAATGTTTGTGGACAAAACGATGATGAAAAAATACAACAACCTGTCTGAGGACAAAACAGTTTCGGTCAAAACTTGATCTCAAACGCTCCAAGTGTTTGATATCCTTAAGAAGAACATCAGTTTCGTAATTGGTGTCATATCCTGAAACTGCCTCATAAGCAACAACGAAGCTTGGCGTTTATTCAAAAAATGTTTGCAAAAGCTGTATGGACGAAGTAGAGATGGCATCTATTCTTTATCTTCAGTGTACATGTGCTGCTCTTTCTCAGAGACGCAGGCTTCATCTTGGAGACTTTTCTTCGATGATCTCAGCGATCTAAATAAAATAGGCATCTACATCTATGTTTAGTTAGGAGCTCCAACTCGTTCAACCAATAAGGAGATTATCTCAGGTTTCATGTGATACCACAAGGCACCAACTCTGACACTTCAACCTAACCTATTTGTGTGTGTTCAATTTGTATTCCCTTATGAAATCGAGAACAGAGAACAGAACAACGTTTGTCGACTCATTATATTTTACATTCTTGTGTATTTATAATCTATCTTCCATGACTTTAACAACAAAAAAAAAAAAAAAAAAGTCTGAAGTGACCAAATCTGGCGGACCAGTGCAAATATCTATGGCATAGTCGGCATCCTCCAGGCTCGATGACATTTTCAACGACATTCTCCTTTAATCGAGCACTTTGTAGTACTTTAACCACTATATGGTTTTCAATTCCAAGAGAAATTGTTGTTCGATCCAATTGTGCACATGTTCCGAAATTGAATCCATATTTTTACTTGCGATTATAGGTCCTAAATATAAGGCAAGTTATGCATTCGTCGAAAAAAAAAGTTGTGAGATAACAATCAAACATGACATTACGATGATAGCGAAGACGAAAGAAGATGGTCCGTCTGTATGTCAGTCTGTCAGTCTGTCAGTCTGTCAGTCTGTCAGTCTTTCAGTCTGTCAGTCTGTCAGTCTGTCAGTCTGTCAGTCTGTCAGTCTGTCAGTCTGTCAGTCTGTCAGTCTGTCAGTCTGTCAGTCTGTCAGTCTGTCAGTCTGTCAGTCTGTCAGTCTGTCAGTCTGTCAGTCTGTCAGTCTGTCAGTCTGTCAGTCTGTCAGTCTGTCAGTCTGTCAGTCTGTCAGTCTGTCAGTCTGTCAGTCTGTCAGTCTGTCAGTCTGTCAGTCTGTCAGTCTGTCAGCCTGTCAGTCTGTCAGTCTGTCAGTCTGTCAGTCTGTCAGTCTGTCAGTCTGTCAGTCTGTCAGTCTGTCAGTCTGTCAGTCTGTCAGTCTGTCAGTCTGTCAGTCTGTCAGTCTGTCAGTCTGTCAGTCTGTCAGTCTGTCAGTTTGTCAGTCTGTCAGTCTGTCAGTCTGTCAGTCTGTCAGTCTGTCAGTCTGTCAGTCTGTCAGTCTGTCAGTCTGTCAGTCTGTCAGTCTGTCAGTCTGTCAGTCTGTCAGTCTGTCAATCTGTCAGTCTGTCAGTCTGTCAGTCTGTCAGTCTGTCAGTCTGTCAGTCTGTCAGTCTGTCAGTCTGTCAGTCTGTCAGTCTGTCAGTCTGTCAGTCTGTCAGTCTGTCAGTCTGTCAGTCTGTCAGTCTGTCAGTCTGTCAGTCTGTCAGTCTGTCAGTCTGTCAGTCTGTCAGTCTGTCAGTCTGTCAGTCTGTCAGTCTGTCAGTCTGTCAGTCTGTCAGTCTGTCAGTCTGTCAGTCTGTCAGTCTGTCAGTCTGTCAGTCTGTCAGTCTGTCAGTCTGTCAGTCTGTCAGTCTGTCAGTCTGTCAGTCTGTCAGTCTGTCAGTCTGTCAGTCTGTCAGTCTGTCAGTCTGTCAGTCTGTCAGTCTGTCAGTCTGTCAATCTGTCAGTCTGTCTGTATGTATGTATAGACACCTACGGCCCAAACGGGTGGGCCGAATTGCTTCAAACTTGGTATAGAGTTGTTTAGGTATTGTACAGAGGGCAAATTGAAATATTTTTTTTAGCTCAAAAAATAACAGTACCTGCCATATAACCTTTACGTTCAAACCTATTTTTCTCGGAAACGGCTCTAACGATTTTGATAAAAAAAAAAATCAGTGTGGGTTTTAAGCTACGACCGATCATATAGTCAAAACGGTACTTTCCATTGGACCGTTTTTTTTGCTTTCGACTATCTCATAAATGGCTTAACCGATTTTTTTCGAAATTTCACAAAAATATATGTTTAGGTTGCCCAAATTATCCCGCGTACCAATATTTTTAATTTATATTTTTTTTTTTTATTTTTAAAATCATTTTTAAGAAAAAAATTATTATTCGAAAACTGCTGATTAAATTTCTTTCCAAAAATAATATTTATTTGTATTTTCTGAATACCTATGAATTGTCTTTTTGAATTTTTTTTTTAAATATTTTCAAAAAGTTTAAAAAAAAACTTTTTTTTCTCAAACACCGCTCCGCAGATTTAAACATTTTTTTTTTCATAAATTCAAATTTATCCAAGAAATAAAATGGCGTACTTTTTTTTGAGCTCAAATTAGTTTAAGTATTTATTTCAGAATTTTGAATTATTTTTTATTTAATTAAACAGATTTAATCTTTTGTTTTTTTAAGTTTATATTATTAAATATTTAATATTGTCATACCAATTTATTTTTGAACAAAATTAACGAAATTTTGTATATGCATATACAAAATTGAGTTAAATATGACTTTAAAAATATATTTAGATTTTTAATAGAAATCTTTTGCATACGATGTGATCGAACATAAGGGCAAGTTCGTGCGATCCAGTCGTGCATTTTATTTTTTCGTGCACTTCTAAAGTATGTGTAGATGTATGTATGTATCTATATGCGTACTTAGGGTACAGGAAAGTACATTTCATATAAATTCTAATCCAGGCTTTATTTGGGCAGAAATTGGCAGCTTAAAAAATTTTTAAGAGTGGGCATAAAATTCTCTCTTTAAGAAATTAAGCCCGAAAAATTCTGGAACAGCTTGAGTACAATTTTCTGCCCACGTCAACACAACATTTGTTTTTTTATATATTTTTCTTTGTTTTGAATTCACATTTTTTCTCTTCAAACTAATAATATGGATTTTAGTGGTTCTAAATTAATTTATTTGCTCAACAAATCTTTTCTCACAACAACCACGAGATTTTTTTTACTTATGATAATTTATGTAAGTTTTCGGCCCACAAATTGATGCCTACAAAAATTTTTTGGGCAAAAATCGGCAAGAAATTGTCAGGAAATGGAAATATTTTACTCTTTTAAGAGCGCTCTCTTCTTCAAAAATTATACCAAATTTGTAACCCTGGAACAGGAATTGGCAAAAATTGGTGCCAATTTGTGCTATTTCGCAGAGTCTTTATCAGACTTATTTTATTAAAATCAAATTATATTACCCCTTCGGGTAGGTAGGGGAACAAAAAAAGTATACCCGAGGTAAAGCATGCCAGTCGTAAGAGGCGACAAAAATCCAATCTATGTATAATGAGAGTGAACGTAGACATAAATATGCAATGAGTAAGACAAAAACATAGATACATTATCCCAGGTGGCAATCAAGGTTCACTGGGAAATCCACCCTCTTCGCAGGTCGGCTTCACGGATTCTAGGGGAGCAAATTATTGCATTTAATAAATCCCTTCTTAAAAAAGGCAAGGGTTGCTCGATTACCTCCATACAAGTCGAGTGACAACGGTAAGAAGAGTTCGCCGGTAACTTCACATGCGCGAGTAAAACACGATTCCATGAAAACAGAAATTCTTGAGAAAGATATAAGACCGAACTTCGTCAAAAGCTTGATGAACTAATAAAACTTTATCAGGAGTTAAAGAAAGAAGATGATCTTCTTCGTCAAGAAAATGAGGTGCGGAAAAATATACATCGCAATGACTCGAAGTCTAGCTCATTACAAGCGGTTGGTTCCTCACCTGATGGGGGTCCTGTTTTTCTGAAAGAATTGCTTCACCAAAAAATGCCAATATTAAAGAAAAACCTATTAAAATTAGGCCCCCGCCACCAATTAATGATGTCGGTATTGCGGAGTATAAAATTATGCACTTAGAAAAATTGGTGTTAACTCATTTCTCTTTGAGAGCTTAACCCATTCCCCAACGAATTTCAAAAAAAAAAACATACGAAATTCGAATTGAAACGACAACGATAAGAATATAGAAAACACAACCACAGAATGGATTCTTATTTGATTTGATTAATAACATTGTCAACAACCTATCCAAATTACTTAATTAATAAAGAAAACACCTGCCTTTTTTGTTCACTAATTGAGTAAGACTCAGAGAACTTGACTTGTGTGGTTAGTGTGGTTTGTGGCCGTTGGGCTGTTGGGCTCACAACACATGAAATATAAATCCCTATTCCTTTTATTAACTAAACAAGTGCTACTTAACCATATAAATCATCTAAAAAGACCCCGAAAACAATTTATTCAGTTTTAATTTAGTAAATGTGCAACAGCATAGGTTCCTGGAATGCTGGCCGGCGGGCGGCGGCCGGCGGCGTCGCCAGCAATTTGCATTTAGCCACTGTGCGTTGTTTTGCCGATTGCCGGCCAAGGTGATATTTTTGTCTTGTTCCACCAGTACGGTAATAATCGTGAATTCCCATCGTCTCCTCGTCCTGATTTCAACTTTAACACAGGTAGAATCCCAGGTAGGTAGGTGTACATATCCACATACATATACGCATATAGTAATAAGTCGCCATCGTGTCGACTGTTTTGCTTGTTCCTTCACAATATAATCGTCCCAAAGATAAAGAATCTCTCTTCCTCAATATCAGTGGGATTACCAGGGTTTCATTGGATTGCTTTTGATGGGTGACGGGGGATCCGTGGAGGATTTCCGTGCGGCCAGTCAGTGGTCAGTCAGTGCAGTGGTCATGTCCCGCCTTGTGTGTGGTGCTGTTACCTACCCGTTGTGCTGGCTGCTTCTATACCATCAACCAACCTAAATATGATTTATAGCAATTTAATCAATTTAGCATGTTTATTTCATTCGGAATTCGAAATTATGATTCTGTTTTGGGGTTTCCATTACCATTTGGCTGGTTGAATGTTGTAGGTACGTACGAGTATTTATGATTTTATCTGATCACACAGATCTCATCTTACACCTACAGCCCGGTTGTGATTGTATGATTGCGTCTTCCTTTTGGTTATTTTATTTGAGTTGTTCTCCGTCGACGTGGTTTGGTGATATGATTTAGTTGGACGCGTGCTGTTTTATATGAAAGACTACATTTGCATACGCCAATAAAATATTTAAGTTTAAGTTGGATTTAAGTGCGATGACCAGAGGGGCTTCTGCTTGTATTTGGAACTCTAAATGAGGAGATAATTGTTGTAGTGAAATTAATTTCAATTTGTCATGGTCTCGCATAGATTATGCGGGAACAAATGTTTTTTTAAATTTAATTTAAAATCGAATATAATAGTACAGATCGATTTCTTTAATTCAGATTGTTATCAGTAAGATAAAAAAAAAAACAATGACAAGGAAAATTAGAAATTCAGTACCAGTGAAATTGTTGTTTCCGGCGATTTCAATGTAGGGAATTGCGGGAGACATGCCGCGTCGAAATAGATGCCGCATTCAACCAAACTCATATATGTATCTAACCAACCGCGCAAAAAATGTTGTCTTGCATTTTCTTGGTCTTCGTTAGGTATTCAGCCGAAAACGCAGGACAAAAAATTGGAAGGTGATTTCACTATTGAAATTTTTTAGATTGTTACAAAAAGTTTATGCGGAAAGAAGTTATCGCGTATTTTTCCAAGGGAAATTATTTTATATGATAAATATGTAAGTGTTATAAGAATACGTGTTTGTATTTTTATTTTGTTTAATTTTTTTTTTAAGTTTTGAAGTGTGATGCGTCATTCTCCCTTACTTTGGGAAGAGATACCGCAGTTTTTTTTTTGCAGAGATGCCGCATGTTAAATTTGTTTACCTACCTTTTTTTTATTTTATGAAATTTTATGAAAAAAAAATACTTTTATGAAAAAGTGGTAATTGGAATTAAGAGGCCCTGGAAGAAGCCCAAAAAAACACTGATAATGGGATGTTCTCCGAAAAGCAGAAAAACTATTTGGAGTACCAGCTAGAACACGACTCGAGATGATTAAAGGATAGATTTTTGTAAGGAAACCTTTTCCTCCTGAAAATACCTCCTGAAATCTTGGAACCAGTATTTCCAACCGCCAGGAATGGATCGCATGCTTGCAATCATTCCGAAAATGAAACACATACTTCAATATTTTTCGAAAACCCAACGCCACCAAGACTACTGCAAGCAATTTCACCACTGCCTAAAACTCCAGTTTTCAAGACATTTCCCAAATTCCATTGAAAAAAAGAAAATCTCCAAGTCCCTGGAAGAAAAAAATCTGTTAAAGGGAAGGTTGAGCCCACTGAAGACCCCAATATTTGTGTTGAATGTTGGGAAAATTATTTTGAAACAAAAAACGAGAAAACGAGGAAAACATCCAGTCTGTCAAAAATGGCTTTAAGAAAACTCTACAACTTACAAAACACTACAATCAACGATTTGCACAGACTGTGGACGTGAGCAAGAACGAAAGAAACATGTTTCACAGTCATATTAATTCTTAAAGTGCAAAGAATTTATCATGCGGCATCTCTCCCACACATACAGGGAGAGATGACACACTTAATATATTCTTCTTTTTTGTTATTTTTTTATGAAAATTGTTGATTTTTTAATTTAACATAAATCCATTATTAAGTTTTTTGCATAAATAAAGTTCATTTTACTAAAATAAATAAAATTCATTGATTTTTTAAAAAGTGCGGCATCTCTCCGCAATTACCCTATACAATTCCAAGTGGCTACGCTATTCTGGTGCAAAAGATTCTTAGTATAAAAGGCTAACAAAATTTTTGTCGTTTATACATTTTTTTTTGTATAGGTACAAAATTTCTTAAATTTTTTTTCTAAAAAAATGGGTTTGGCAATTTTAAATATTTAATAATATAAATTTAAAAAAATCATCCTCCCGTTTTTGAAATATTTACTTTTCAGAATCCCAAAAAATATTTTTCGAAAGTATAATTTAGAATTCGAAGGACCTCTTATATAATTTTTTTAAAATCAAAATCCGTAAAGCCGATTCTGAGAAAGTCGAATATCAAAAAAATGGTTCTATGGCCTGTACCGTTAATAACCAATTTTTTTTATCAAAATCGTTTGAGCCGTTTTCGGGATAATTAAGATGACTCTTAAGTTCCATGTTTGAAGAAAATCACTTCAGTCTCTTAGGTTGTAGATTGATCTACATGCAGACACACGGAATAACGGCACCTGCCATACAATAATTTTTCTTTTAGTTTGGATTTTCTCATAAACGACTCGACGGATTTCGATCAAAATTTTTATATGAAAGGTCCTTCGAAACATAAATAATACCTACTGTATGACATGTTTTAGAAAAAAATTAATTAATTTTTGGGCTTCTGGAAATTACGCCAGAATGTTTTTTTCGAAAAAATGCCAACAAATTCTTCATACCAAATTTTGGGTTTTTTTCCTAGGAAAAAAAGCCAACATTTTCTGATAATCCAAGTTTTTTGGCCTTTCTCAAAAAAAAAAAAATTAGGAAATGGAAAAAACGAAATAAAAAAAATTGGAAAAAAGTCTTTAAAAAATTCGGGCTTGCGTGAAGTGTTTTTTTCAATTAGGTCCACGGCGTACATAAAGTTCGGCGCGTAAGGGGGGAGGGGGGTAACCAGCAGCCCCCCTGCTTGGCCCAATATAGGTTTCCGGGTGGGTACAAGTTTGGGTGTATGCAATTTTCTTTGGATTTGAAGATTTCTTTTTAAAAAGTTCCAAAAAAAATTGCATATACCCAAACTTAGTAGCATGCCTTACGCGTCCAGCAAAAAACACTTCAAACAATCCATAATTTTTTTCTAGCTTTTTAAAATTTATTGTTTACATTTGAAATCTATTTTATGTATTGAATAAAGATTTCATAATATGTTATGTGTCCCTGCCCCCACCGGACGCGCAACCCACCACCATTCGTCTTATTTGAAAATACCTTTAAGCATTTTATGGCCTTTTTTCCAAAACGTTATTTGGAAATTATACCAGAACATACAAATTTTCTGGCTTAATTTCCATCTCTGCTTTCAAGCTGTTTTTCCACACCTATCCGGTATAATTTCCAATATTTCTGGCTTATTTTCCAAAAAAAATCTGCTCTTTTTTCCAATTTTGAGTCAAAAAAAAAATTGGCGCAATTTTCTCTGGCGTAATTTCCGGGATTTAACGATTTTATTGAACAATTATATACAATTTGTTAACTTACAACTATAAATACATTGAAAAGAATATAATCTTATGGCACATAGGGACCTATATTATACATTGGCTTAAATTAAGGAAATAAAATATAGGTATATTAAACATGTCAAATTAAAATTTAAAAAATTGGATTTGTTTGCTGATCTCGGGGTGTTCGGTCCCGGTTGTCCTGTGGTGGTTTGGACGTAGAAGTAGGGGCTTGACTGGCGTTTTAGCCACGGTGGTAGGCTGACCCTGTGTCAGCATAGAATAAAACTGCTGCTTCGTCGTTGTCCGTGAAGATGTTGGAATTCAGAGTTTTCATCACGCTGAGGTACCTTGGCTCGGGATGTCGTTGCTCTGCGGCCATCCTTCTCATTAGCTGATTAGGGTGTTTGGTGGTGCTCTGCACGTAATTTCCGGGATTCTAATTCTAGTTAATATATGTATACAAAAAATTTAGTAAAAAACAACTTTAAAAATATAATTAGCCGTTTCTACTAAGAGTCTTGTGCAGACGATGTGGTCGAACATAAGAGCAAGTATGTGCGATCCAGTCGCGCATTTTATTTTTTTAATAATTTTGCCTGTAAGACCTAAGATTTTGTTTAATGCAACCTGAATTTTTATTTTTACTACATCATTATAACTGGAGATATAGAAAAGAATGCTGGCAAGAGGTGCTGCTCGAACGCGAACTCACGTGTCTAAATTAGTAGTCAAGCACTATATCGTCACTGCGCCATTGAAATCCGGACTAGTGAAAAACGAAAACCAAACAATATGAACTAACAAAGAAATAAAACAAAACATTCATGAAATCCTGCAATCTTGTTTCTAACTCTAAATATCATATTCAATTAATTGATCAACACATAATATATTATATTGTTGTATACATAAGCTAACTTTACGACAAAAAGATTTCAATTTCAAACAAAGCGGCTTAACTTTATTCACTAACTAATACCTACATACCTAATAAATATGTCGAATTTATTTATCAGCAAATTTAAAATGTCACCAATGAAATCAGTTAATCACCAGCCACTTTGAGCTTCAAGACAAGACCAAGAGTTTAATTCCCTTTCACAAGATTATTTTTCACACAAATAGTCGATGTATGGTAGATCTGATCCTACCAACGATTACTCACATTTGGGCTGATTTAATATACTGAAAATTTATGGGGATTATGGTCAGGCGTATCGTATATTCCTATACCATAAGGGACTACCTATATAATTTACAAGAATGCTTCGAGCTTCTTCCAGAAATATGAACACGGTGCAGTATGTAAGTTGTATATGGACAGAAATGTATATTACAATTTATTGATTTTACAAATTTATATTCGTTAAGTTAAATGAAGTGCTAAATGGTCGTTCATAAGCGGTAGACTTTAGAGGCAGGCGTCTAATAAATTCGGCTGGATCATTTGTTAAGCTTGAAGATTCGTTTATGTTTTTCTTTTTTAAATGAAGATGAAATCAAAACACTTTTTTTAAGACTTTGCACTTTAATGTAAAATTGATATAAAGAAAAATATATATAATCCCCTGCTAACGTGCCAAAAGAATTTTGAGACCAACAGGTCACAGCAAACAATAACCTCGAATTACCGCAACAAGATTACGAAATATCACTTACATAAACTAGAAGGACATTTCAAAGCAACTATGTACATGCTTCTCTGTTAAAAAAGGAAGCAAAAGATCGATCACTAAATAATCCAAAACCAGAAACTGCCGTGTGTTGACTCAGCTATTGCCATAAGGACCGCATTCCTAGAAACCTTACTTTTACTAGGTCCATTTGATCTGTTTACGAAAGAAATGGCGGCCAATAGTGTTTACCGACTTAAACCGTGCAAATTTTGGAAAAGGGCCAAAAAGGTTGTATACAAAAATGATGGACATCGAAAATCAAACAGACTACACAATACCATATATTGATTTTAGCCCAGAACTCCTAGCAGATTGCCCTACAAGCGAACTCACGATGGAAACACGAGTCATAAATTAAAATTATGTTCCTATATTTACCGAAACGGTTCCAAGACGGACTGCATCTCTCAGGCAATCAACAGATCCTTAAGGCTTCCAAAAAACTGCCGTGTCTTTCAAGCAGAAGTACATGCCATTTTACAGCTTGATAAATTGAAATTGTCAATAATGTTCTTGCTTTAACAGACTTGCTTTAAACTTGTATATACAGGGTGTCCCAAAAGTCAACGTCGAAACGACGTTTAACAGTTATCAGAAAAATAATAAAAAAGCATAGCCATGTATTTATTTTGTAAGTTATAAATAAGCATTCGAAAATAAATCAAAAAAATGGTCACTCTGTTACGGTCTTTCAAGTGCCGTGATTACAAATCTTAATTTTACTCAATTTTTGTTGTTGTTCTGGAATCTTAAATAATCCTGCTAACTATATTGGCACAAAATTTTAAACAACCCATTGTTAAGGGCTTAACATTTTACTAGTTAGCACTTTCCTAAGTGCTTATTGATTGAATAACTATTTCAAAATTTTTAAATCTTTTCTAAACTAGTAAATTGTTAATTGAGCAAAAAGCTTAGCATTGGTAGGGTTTGAATTTTTATGAACACAATTATTGTTGTTATGCGTTGTAAATTAATTATATGTTGATGAAAACCCAACATGTGCTCTAAAAAGGTATTAGTTATTTCAATTTTCATCATTTTAACTTCATTATTTACAAAAAAAAAAAAAAAAAAAAAAAAAAAAATTGTTCACCAACAGGACTCGAACCTGGGCACCCCGCGTGCAACGCTGATATACTATCAGATTCCATAATGGATTTAACAAATTGCTAAAAGTTAAAGTAGCCATTCCGTGATTTTAACTTTGGTAAAATGTTAAAATCGTTTAAGATTAGCTCAATCATCTTTTAAGCTTAGTAAATAGCTAAAAGTGGCTTTAACATTTTACTAAATCGTTTAAAATTTTGCGCCATTGTATTCAAAAATTTAAACACACCTAGTGTCACTATTGTTCCCAACTAAGTACTCAACATTTTTACTGGCCCTAAATCAATGGACTGTAGTGTAAAAAATGTACTCCGAAATTTTGGCAAATTACCTTAAAATTTGGCGTGTTCAATTCTCATTTTAAAATGGTATAACCTTTTTGGGAATATTTAATAAATAACGGTAACAAAAATGTTTTTCTCAAGTAACCCGGTTTTAAGATAATTTTAATTCATTAAAAAAAAAAACGTTTAGGCTTTCTCGTGTCTAAGTTTAAGTTCGAGGGGTTGGACAGTAATTTATAAGTAACACCTACCAGGCTCAGAGTACCACGGGCTATCAGATAGTAATTCATTTCTTTTATTTTGGTTCAAGGTTTAAATACAATTCAATTTTTCAACAAAAATTACACCAAAAGATTGTTTAGATTTGATTTAATTTCAATTTTATTTATTTATTTCATCAATCAAAGTTAAAATACTTTATTAGTGATTACTTGATAATAATAATTATAATAGGGGAAATAATTTATATCTTCTACATATTATATTAAACAATTCTACCATTAAGGTTACTTAAAACTAAAAGATCCCCTATCATTCGTTTTCGTTTCGACGTTGACTTTTGGGGCACTCTGTATATTGATTGGTTCTCGAAAACAGCTCTAGTAATTTGGATGAAAATTTCCCAGTTTGCTCCTATGAGCGAGAAAAAGAATTAAAAAAGAGATTTATTTAAATCCACCCACTCCAAGACAAACATTTAAAAAATATATATATTTGTATTGAGGTCCGCACACTGTCACGCCCACCTTTCTTATTGCTTAATTTTTAAAATACAACTGAAACGATTTTAATAAAACTTTCATATTTTATTTGGATATCAACGACAAAAATTAAGAATTTGGTGTTAATAAACTACCACTCCCACTTTTATCATTTTTGATTTTTTGACACAGCTCTAACGATTTGGAAGCAAATCGAAGAACTTGTTTTTATGGGCAAGAAACAATTTCAAAAATGTTTTGAGTAAGATCAGCTTGCTGGCACACCCATTTTTTTATCAATACTTGGGGATGCCAAGAAATGTTGATTTTTCCGTTCTGATTCGACCAGACAACAACTAAAACATGTGCCCACTCGTTCAAGGAAATAACTGAATTCAGCAGACAAAACTGCGAAAGACAAATGGTCAGCAACGGTCCTGTCGGATTTCGACAAATTTTTGGATCGGTCTTAGAAGAAAACAGAACATTTTCTGCAGATAAGCAGGCCTCAACTAACCATTTTTATGGGAATCCTAACTGGGCACATCTCAAAGATAAATTGAGAACCCAACATGAGAAGAATTATTGACATCAGCACATTTAGCTTGTGTACAGGAGGTGGGGCTAGGATCGTTGTGTTTTCTTTGTGAATATCCCTAGACTACCATAAAAACCGAAAAATCAGCGCTCGGAGAAAACTGTGCCCATGATCAGGATAAAATCTCTTCACTGTCACTAAAGAATGCATTTGGAAAATCGATTTTTTATGAATGTATGAGTGCTGCAGTTTGAAGGAAACAACAACAGATATGAGTGCGATGAAATGAAAAAAATCAATTTGGCCGGATATTGCTAGTGTACGTGTAAGGTCGATAAAACCATGCACAAAATACAATAATTGTTTTGACAGAATAAAATCGATTTTGGTTGAATGAAACTGGAAGTTATATAACTAGAAAATTATGACAGCGAGTTGCATATCAGGCATAAATTAAGAGCTTGCTTGTAATAAAAAATTAAATGCACGATTGGATCGCACATATGTTCGATCACATTATATGCGAAAGATGCTTAATGGAAACGGCTAAAAGTATTTTTAAAGTCGTTTTTCACTTAATCTTTAATATATAAAAATTCTTAAATTTTTTCTAAAAAAATTGATATGAACATTTTAAATATTTAATAATATAAATTTTTAAAAATTTTCAGGAAAAATCGCCCACCCGTTTTCGAAATATTGAATTTTCAAAAAAAAAAATATATTTTTTTCAAAAATCCAAGAAACATCTATTTTTCAAAAATTTTGAAATGCAGTATTAATTAGAATTTAAAGGAGATCCTGTATACACATTTTGAACGAAATCCGTTAAGCCGTTTATGAGAAAGTCGAAAATCAATCAAATGGTTGTATGGCAGGTACCGTTAATAACAAAAGATTTTTAAAAAATGTTCGGCCAAAATCTAGACCATACTCAAGTGTACTGAACACACACCGATTTATATTAAAATCGTTAGAGCCGTTTTCGAGATAATTAAGATGGTAGAAAAATGTGTATGACAAGTACCGTTATTTTTGGGTCTAAAACAACGATTCAAAATTCTATTTTGAACAATCACCTAAAACGCCTACCCACCAAGTTTGAACAAAATCGGTTCAGCGGCTTAGGCCCCAAAAATAACAGTACTTGCCATACAAATTTTTCTACCATCTTAATTATCTCGAAAACGGCTCCAACGATTTTAATAAAAATTGGTGTGTGTACTACATCTGATATGGTCTACATTTTGGCCAAAAATTTTGAAATATTTTGTTATTAACGGTACCTGCCATACAACCATTTTATTGATTTTCGAATTGCTCATAAACGGCTCAACGGATTTCGATCGAAATTTTTATACAGGAGTTACTTCAATTCTAAACAATACTGCATTTCAAAATTTTCCAAGAATAGTTTTTTTTTAATTAATTTTTTTTCCGAAATTTTGTCTTTGAATTTATATTATTAAATATTTAAAATTTCCATACCATTTTTTTTTTTTTGGACAATATTTGAGAATTTGTATAAATAAAAAATTAAGTGAAAAACGACTTTAAAAATACATTTAGCCGTTTCTATTAAGAATCTTTTTCATATAATTTGATCGAACATAGGGGCAGGTACGTGCGATCCAGTCGTGCATTATATTTAGTTGGGACTTGTGTCAAGTGTTTTTTGCAATTAGGTTCTCGGCGCGTAAGTTGGGTATATGTATTTTTTTTTGGATTTCAAGATTTCTTTTTAAAAAGTTCCAAACAAATTTGCATATACTTAAATTTGTACCCACCCTAAATCCTATATTGGGCCAAGCAGGGGGGTTGCAGTGGGCAGCATGACCCCCTTACGCACCGATCTATTTTTAATTTATTGTTTACATTTGAAATATATTTTATGTTTTGAATGAAGATTGTGTCATGTGGCCATATAAAATTTGGGTGTTTTGTCAGTTAAGAATCTTTATTTAAATGTCTTTAAAAATAAAAGGCGAAATAAGGCCGACTCGGCTTTATTTAACTTTATCAAAGTAAAATAAAATCGAACATTTAAATTTGGCGTTATTTCACTTTCATAAAGAGAAATAAGGTCGAATTTTGAAATTCGGTGTTATTTCACGGCACCCTTAAGTACCTACCTAATATATGATTTTTATAATACAACTTTTAGCTAATGAAATAAATAAAAAAAGTAGACGATTTATTTGAACTTGTACAATATATTGATCCAAAATCACACAAATTAGCACTTCATTAGCAATGCGCTGAACTTATGTATACTAAATACCGTTAAAAGCTACATACTTTAAAAAGAAGAGTATTACTATAGTGTGGCTTTCCATTGGTTTCATTGCAGTTTGAATGGATTAGTGCTTCTTGTGTGGATTTTGATTTCAAATCAAGAATAGAATTTCTCTTCTCACAATTGTCAGAAGATGATTTTTGTTTGTCAATGGAATAGTTTAGAAGATTTCCGGATGTCCAATGGAAAACCAGATAGGCTTATTCGTTGAACTTTACACGAGGTTAAAAAAGCCCCTTATTTTTCAAAAAAAAAAAACTATGTTTTTTGGTTCAAAAAATTGTGTTGATGACATTTAAAGCAAGAAACAAGAATGTGAAAGTCAAAACTTGAAATTTCTTTAAAATTATCATCTGGAGTGCATGTACATAATATTGACGGATTTGCCCCATGCACAATTTGAGTAGTCTTTCAATTATTTTAATTTAAAAAATTACATATTACCCATAAAACATCAATCCACAATAAATCACATGCTTCAACAAAATGTCACTATGACAGTTTATATTCGTACTTCACCTTATCACAGCTAAAAACCAAGAATCAAAGAAAACGTCACCAGAGATTAAAATCCATTAATCCATACACAACAACAATTTGCAGATTTTTGATCTCTGGTGCCGTCAATAAAATAAGAAAAACAAAGAACTGTCATAATCTTGTTTTCCACTAGTATCTACATACATATGTATATGTATGTACGAGTATATACATAGATAGGTCAGTGCTAAAAACCAAGATCTATTTTATGCGAGTTCAGTGCGACCCCAAATCTTATCATTAGGTTGACTTCACGGTTCAACGAACAAACCTAAACTTTTTATTAAGCGAACAAAAATGCCACACAAATTTTCATTTCTTGAGATAAAGCTAAATTTGCTATAATAATTAAAAATCATATTTGAAAAGCAACAAGTTAAATGACAGACTGTTTAATCGTGCAGCGCATTAAGGGAATTATTTTTAAAAAGTTAACCAAAGTTCCCTTGCCCCGGCGCGCGCGAGGCCCGAGGCACTGGTTAGCATATAATTCTGGCAATTCAAATTAATTTTTTTTTATAAAAACTTCATATAGTCAAACATATAAGAACGTATATAATATAGTTTATGTTTTTGAATAGGTAGTTAGGTCGGTCACACGCTTGAAAGCCTCGGAGGAGACAAATTACTCCACCAACGCGACGCTTAAGCAACTTCGAAGCTCGCCAATTACTTAGTTTAATCTAGTGACGAAGCTTCGCATGGTTGACGAGACTTTCTTTTCTTTTAACGTACAACATTCTTCAGTTAAGTAACGTTCGTCTTCGGGGTTAAAACTCATTGAAAAAAAAAACTATGCTGTGGCTCAAATTTGAATTTATTAAAATATGTGGATTGATACTTTTTATCCTGTGGATATTTCTTCTGAGCGCAGTTCAAGCCAAACATAGGACTAAGCGAGGAATTATGGAAAATATTAACAGTGGAATCAAATATGCTGGCCAAATGATGGGTAGTTTTTTTTTTGAAAATAATATTTAATAAACAAAAAACTAAATATGAAGTTTTTTTTCGTAAAAAAGGAATAAATACCGCTGCTGACGTGGCTAACTTGGTAGCGAAAGCATTCGCTCCACCACAAGCGCCTTCCAAGCAATTCCATTCACCATTTTTATTTGAAACGACCGATAAAATGCAAAACTCTGAAAGAGATACTGGTAGTCCTTCATCTATTATAAATACAACGGATATGGTTGGAGGACTTTTGCGGATGCTTGGATTCGATGCGGGCAAATTAGGTGCCCTCGCTATAAATGCACTTTTAATGATAGCTCAATTGGTATGTAATGAAGTTTTTTTTTTAATAAATTACAATCATTCTAAAATGTCTGTATTATGTAGATAGGCACCACTTTGAAAAGGCGACAGCATCATCCAATAAATTTTACAAAATCATACGAGGATGGAAGAAATTATGATTCATCTCAACATGAAGATGATGAGTCCTCATACGATGATCAGCAAGATGAACGCTCAGCTCGAGCAAATATTCATGATAATACACCTCTGGATTGGATACTGTTAAATCCACCCGAAGGACTTTCTGATTTTATTGAGCAAATCACAGATCGAAAGCTTCCCGATAAGTTAGTTGAAGCAGTCGGTAAAATTGAAGCACAGGATGGTCAAGGAGATTGTATTAAATTGCTTATGTGTAAGAGTGCCCCATTTATTTGGGGAATGCAGAGCTCTGTTTCGAAAAGGATAAATGGAGGACCAAGTGAATCAGAGAACCCCAATACTGAACATCCAACGTCAATTTTATTTAAAAACTTTCCTAATATAGACGAATATCGACGCCATGGTGATCTATGTGAACGTCGCTATTCACAATTTTGCAATAGATATGATTCTTGAATGAAATTTAGTTTTAACAATTTTATTTATTTTTGTTTAATTTAATTATTACGTAATGTATCTATATTGTTATTAAGAAATTCAATAAAGCATTTAATCGTTATTTGACTCCCAGACTAGAGAAATGCCAATGAGATTTGTTCACGATTAAAAGTGTTAAATATTCCCAGCGCTTCGAGCGGTTGTGGGCTTGTATAAAACAACTCTGTTCCAGAAGTCAAATGTCTATTTTACACTAAGAGAGAGGACACATAAACTGTAATTTTATAAACAGAACTGTTATACATTGACATATCTGGACTCATAACCCTCTCTCTCTGTGATGTGAATAAAATCGTTGTGATGACATAAATTATACAGATTATATTAGTTTTTCTATTATTTTTTTTTTTTTTTTTGGCAAACAAACGATTTTATTAATACCAACACAATTCGAGTTAAAAAATAAATGCAAATATCAAAAACGAAAAATGTGAAAAAAAAATTCTAAAATCATTGACAGGGGACATTTTGTTCACTCCCCGAATTCCTGTACGTCACTCCAACTTTTCAACCTCCAAACCCCATCTGTTAAACTTGTGGTATTTTAAATTTGATTCGTGTCGATGAATAAATGTGAATTACAAAAAAAATCATGAGGTGATTGAATGTAGACATCTACCGCTAAACTCAATTTTCAGCTTTTAGGCAAACCCATGTGACAGGCGAGGATGCATATCTTGGTATCTTTCATCTATGATTTGTTTATGGGGAAGTTTTAAACGAAATTAAAAAATAGAAATACTTTTGTCATAAAAGATTTTTAAAGTGCATTGATTTGTGTACATAAAAATGAAAATCGTCAATTCATTATGCAAAATTATTCTGGAAAAAGCGTAAAACATTTTTAATGGAAATGAAATTTAAAAAAAATTCACTTAAGTAAATTAGGGGGTGGCCGTGGTGCGATAGTTGTGTGCTCGCCTGTCAACCTCGTGATTGCAGTTTCGATTCCTGCCGTTGTCTATGTCTTCTTATATTCCATTAAAAACCAATTTTCAAAATTGTCATTAAATAAGTTGCTGCTTTGCTCATTGCATGCTGTTTAGGCATAACACTAACACCATGTGATTGAGTAAACTAGCATACCCATAGAATATGACAACGAAATAAATAAATTAATGCGAATTATAAGGGACATAAATAAATAAGACACGGTAATTCTCTCCGCATTAGTTCAGCCGCCATCCCTGGAGATAAATCTGAGACAAAAACCAGCTCTAGTCTCAGAACATCGCGCCAAATATCTTTCTTATCCTTCTTTCTCTTCTTCCACCGGATGCCCGCGCTGTGTTAAGAAAAACATATAAAGGGTATTCATAATCCCTTGAGCGCGTGCAATGTTATAAAAAAAAAAATTCACAATATGCAACTTTTTGTGTTTATTAAATTGAGCTCAAGAATATGAATTAATAAGGCAAATAGCAAAAATTATACATTATAATTATTATTTGTGCAAATAGTGTATCCAAGTCAAACATATGTTAATACAACCAATCCACAGAATTTTAGTTCTTTGCAGATTTATTTATACAGATTTAAGCTTTCGAAGTTACATAATAGAATTTTATAAAAGACCGAATTCCTGAATAAAAATCATAATAGATGTTTTATATTGAAAAATTTTTATCGTTCATAACAGAAAATTCATAGCAGAATAACAGATTTGGCTGAATAGGCCCAAGTGTTCTAGTATTATTTTTCAATGCGGGCGTTCACTGATTTATTTTGAGCAATTTGGAATAACTTTCTGTTGTTGTAACGCGTGCAAAAGCACATCCGATGAAAAAACATCTGTTCTCATGAAAGCTATCTTGAGTTATCACAAATATTTTGGAATAACTACCTTTGGAGAACAAATGACTGCAAACTTCATTAAATATGTGTTTTGTTCTGCACACACAGCTTGTAGCTAACCTATTGCATTCATGTAACGGCGAAAAAGCCAGATTAACCTCAGAAACCAGATAATTTATCTCCGCAGAAATGAACTGTCAAAGTTTGTATGGGAAAAATATTCTGCCAATCAAATAAAATTATCTCACGAATTTGATGTAGAAAGAGAATAAATAAACCTCAAAATTTATTTCAAAGAACATCTAATGATTTCCCACATTTACGCAAGCATTTTTAAGGGGGTGTTCATGCAAACGTCTGTTGGAAAATATATATTTCTGCAAAGCGGAAAATTATCTCGTTGCATGAATACTCTTAATGGGGGGTGAGTATACCCCCAAAATAAAACGTTTAAGACTGCTTTTACACTACAGTGATTTTTAATCCTTGTTTCTGTTTTGAGTGCCTTTCGGTTGCAAAAACACTATTGGCGTTTTTCTTTTTTATCTCCGAGCAGATCTCTGAGCAGAGCCTGAGTAAACCGAGTTAGATCTGAGTAGAGCATGGTCAGATATCTCCGATTTAATTATGAAATAAACTTAAGCGCAGAACTGTCATATATTATTATAATTGTTTTTATTAAAACTTTTTTAACAGCAAATCCAAAGCTTTCGTTTTCGGAATTAATTTTTGTTTTTAATTGGTTTCACTTTAGTGATTATTGTTAAAATTTTGAGTAAATAAGTTAGCCGCGCCAGCACTTTGCTCCGTTTGATTGGTCATTTTATTCTGAGCAAATGGTTCATGCCACGATTTAGCTCTGATTTAAAAAAGAAACAGGAGTTGAGAGATTAAATGTGTCTGAGCTAAAAAAGAAACAGATATTTTCTTGACAGCTGAGTTCTTTACTCGGAGCTAAAAAAGGAAAACGCCAATTGAAACACTGCGGTTTTTCAACCTGGCCAATTTTGTCTATACCGGCCACAATATATTTTTTCCTCACTCACGTGTTTCTTTTACAAGGGTGCCGTGCATGAAAAAATGTACTGGCTGAACAAAACCGAAAAAAAAAATAAATGTGCCTAAAAATACAAAACACAATAAGGGTATTCATGCAACGAGATAATTTTCCGCTTTGCAGAAATATATATTTTCCAACAGACGTTTGCATGAACGCCCCCTTAAAAATGCTTGCGTAAATGTGGGAAACAATTAGATGTTCTTTGAAATAAATTTATGAGGTTTATTTATTCTCTTTCTACATCAAATTCGTGAGATAATTTTATTTGATTTGCAGAATATTTTTGCCATACAAACTTTGACAGTTCATTTCTGCGGAGATAAAATGATCTGGTTTCTGAGGTTTATCTGGGTTTTCCGCCGTTACATGGATACTCTTAGGGCCTGTTCCACAATATAAAAGTAAAGTCACTGTTAAGCTACTTGAAAGCTAATCAGCAGATAAAATTCACATTAGTGTTTCACAATGACTGAGTAGGTTTAACTAGAAGTTAATCTGTCAAGTAAATTATAGGGTGGATGAATTACCCAATAAAGCAGATAACTGACAGCTAACAGAATCAAAAGTACTGAAGAGCGCCGATATTCGAAATTTTCCGTTTTATTTAAATGGATGTCCTTTTCGATATATTAGATGATAAATTCGATTAGCTCTTTTTCACGTTATGGAGCCACTAAGAAATTTCGTATTCCAATTAAGAACAAACTTCATAGAATATTTGGACGAAGTCGATGTTAGAGCGCATTTTCATTTGAAAAAAGAAGATGTGAGCTATGTATTATCTCTAATACAATATTTTATATTGTTTTAAAAAATCCAAGTTTGAAATTCAAAGTACAACACCAGACACAATGAACGATTTTACTTTTTTTTCTTAGCTTTCATATTATTTTCATTTTTCTAATTGGAATAACACATACATTTATGAAAAGGATGGATGTTAAACGCACAATTTGCTACCATGAGGATTTAACATGTAAGTAATTTAAGTGGTGGGTAACTACTCATAACTTTACTTTTACATTGTTAAACAGACCCTTAATATAAAATAAAAATGAGTGAACTTAAATTAACAAAAATTGAAACAATAAGGTTTATTGAAATTCAAATTGCCAGCAATGAAATGCCGTGTTTTATTATCGCCAATATCCCATATGGTTTACCCAGTGAAAAAAAAAACGATCTGGGTTATGTACTTTAATGTAACCTCTGTTAGCGAATTTAATACTAATATTTGCAAGCCCAGAAAGAAACCTGGATCTCGTGTTGTTTTTGTAATACGTGTTAGAAAATAACCCAGACCCGACATTGCTATTGCCATTTCTTGAAATATTGCAAGTGGAGCCACAGTGTAAAACCATGAATTATCGAATTCAGACATATCCAAAGTTCACAAGATTATCTAAGGAAACAAACCCAATAATCAAAATCAAACGTCATTCAATTGTCAAACGCAGAAGTGTCAACTGTCATTGAGAGAGACTAGCCCGTGTGGACATTTATGTAAAAACTGTGTTGAAAATTTTATCGAAAATATGAATCAAGCTGAAATTTCAAAACTTATGTCCCAGCTACGGATAGCTGTTCGTCCGAATAAGCGTCATTTAAAGAATCCAGATGGCCCAGAAGGTAGATTAATGAAGTTGCGCAAAACTGTGACGGCTTTAGTCAAGCATGAACGTATCGAACTTTACTACAACCGTGCCGATGAAGCAAGAGGTTACGTAGAACTAGTATGTAATTATAATTTATTTTGTCATAAGATTCGGGTATATATATTTTTTTTTAAATTTATTTGCTACTTTCAGCTAATTTCGAATGCTATACGCCATGGAGATTGTCACAAACAAACAATGGAGCTAGCTGATTACTGGCTTCTTGAGAAACAACTCGTGCACAAACTTTTCAAGGTTTTAGTACCTCGATTCCAAGAATGCAGTGTTTCCTATACTCGAATGTTCAAAGCTCCTCGGGACTATCCCGGAATGTATTATAAGAAATCTGTGCTGGAACTTCGTGGAAATCCGTATCCAAGTTTGATACCCGATATGACGCAAAATCGGAATCTGATTCAAAACGTACTCTTAGACGAGGCTCGCAAAGATTTCCAGAAGGAAAAACTATCGCAAATGGCATCTAAAATAGTATCAGAAACGGATATTGTTACCGGCAAACCAAAAGAAAACGCTTCCCAGTTCCAAAAAGCTAATATTTAAATTGAATAATTTTTAAATAAATCAAAATCATAAGAAAATTTGTTTGAAGCTGTGTGCATGTACATACATACACGTACCTTTCGACTTGAAAATTGGAATTCAATTCCGATAACTCCGAATTCTTTTCTCCTTCATGCTTTTCGGACCTGTTGTTTACATTTTTCAAATCAGCTGTTTGTCCCCTTTCATACACAACCGCATAAAAACATTGAACGAAATAACGGCACAAAACAAAGGCTGCAAACACCGGTTCTTTGCAATTTCTTGATTTCATTATATTTTTCTAAATTTTAGTTCAGTTTTGTTCATTCGAGGTTCATATATTTAATTTTAAATTGCATAATAATATTAACTATATTAAAAGCCAGTTTTAATTAATTTCTTTCTTTTTTATATAAAAGTAAGAAAAACAAAATATCATTCCATAAACTAATGACTTATTTGTGTATCATTCCATACCTTTCCCGTTTTTTGGAGAAAGGTCTGTTCGATTTCAAATACGAACAGCTCGGAAGATAATTTCAGATTTGCTTAAGGTAACACACCAACTATTTGAAGTTCTGGATTTCTTTTTAATGTAATTATCATGGGCATTCAGAATTAGCAACACAATTAATTTCCTGAAAGAAACTCAATATCTCGTAGCTATATCTCTCATAAAAATACGATATTCACATTTTCTACATCAATATTGAGAGATCGATATCTTGCTTACATACCTACATCAATTAAAATTACTTATATTAATAACTATATGATTTACCCTCCGAATCCGATTTGGTAAAAAAGCGAGAGGCATTGAACGAGAAGTTGACATTGCGGGCGTTCACTCACTTTATTAGACATGTTATCTCGGATACCAAGCTATCGGAGTATATCTGTGAACGAATCAGATAGGTTAGCTGAAAGCTGTCAAAAAAATCAGAACAAATCGCATACCAAATCAATTTTGCAGTCAGCTGTTCTAAACATTTGTTCTCCGATAGCTAGTTATTCCAATTTTTTTGGGATAACGCAAGATAGCTTTCATGAGAACAGTTCTGTTTTCATCAGATGTGGTTTTGCACGCATTACAACAACAGAAAGTTATCCCAGATTGCTAAGAATAACTGAGTGAACGTCCCCATTGTTAATAGCAAAGTCATTACAAAAACAAATTTACATTTTATAATTTCGACAAAAACTCGAAAATTCTGTGTTTGGTTTTGGAGTTAGCATGTAATTGGCTTAATCAATAGCTCGTTTTGTCGATGAAGTTTAAACATCTGAAAACAAAAATAGTGTTCCTTGCTTTTTTTAGTTTAAAACTATTGTTCGTATTAATTAATAAAACAAAACATGTCAAACATTCTTTTTCTCATAGTCGGTGCTCATTTCTATTTAATTTTACACAAAATTATGCTTGGTTAGCAACGTTGGAATTATTCACGTTTCTAAAATAGACCATAATTTTTGTGAATTAAAAAGTGGTAAATATAAGTGACTTGAGTAAATAAAATCGTGCATCATTTAGCAAATAAAGACAATCATAGCAATTACATAAGGCAATATGTTCTCTATTAATAATTTCCTTAAACGTAAAAATGTTATTCTACTTTATGTAACGTTGCTAAGATAAACGGGTTAAGTAGGTTGTATAGAGCCTACATAAAAGTAATATTGTATCGAAAAGTCATTTGACATCACACATTATGTCAATTTTTGTGATGTGGGTGGGGTAAATGTTTATTTTTGGTATGCACCCAAGACGATGTTATGTGAAAGCCGACGAGTGAGCAAGATATTCTTCAGAGCAGGGGTATATTCATACTTTTTGTTTCAAAACTGTCTTGTGTGTCACAAAAAGAATACAAAGAAAACTGAGTACTTTAATTTGACATAAGCAGATTATAATAACAACAATGAGTAGAAAAATGTGTAGGTATTGTAACTATAAGGAATTGTATAGCGGCTACATAAGTCCTTATGCACTACATAACGCTGCAAGAGCTTAGCGTAATTTAATGAATACGACTGAATGTATAATAAAATAGTGAATCAATTCATTTGGCCAGTTTATTATGCCAAATTTGCTTAGCGTTTTATAATTTTTATTATTCTGTTTATAATAATAATATAATAAAGAGAAACTATAAACATTGATTTGATGAGAAAGAAACTTCTAGTGTGATATGCACTTTAGATATATGTAGATCTGTTCGATTTCATACAAAGGCAAACCTCGAAGAAAAATTTCAACAATTCATTAATTTTCTAAAAATGGCCGCTCACAGTGGAGGAACAGATTGGTCCTCTGTAGTAAAACCACTTTTATCAAATAATTATGGGAATTTAAACAAAACGGATGTTTTAAATATAATAAAAGCTATTACCAGATGGTAAGTAAAACACAAAATATTAAATATTGTTTCTACAAGCTTGGAAATCATCAATTGAAAATTTCGCAATGGCGACGATGACTTTTCCAACTGTGGAACAATGAAAATTCTATGTAGATATTGGATTTCTTTAAAAGATGTTTCTTATTTTAGTGAAAATGATTTTTTCGAAAACGATAACGTACATGGAGCATTCTTTACTGCTTTTTCGGCTCTAGCTGCAGATACCATCAGTGGACAATGTAGTCTAGGTGAGTCATTTGGGTGGAAGTTTTTTCATACGAATATACATATGTACATACATAATGTACTAACATAGCTTATTGCAAAATCATTGTTTTTGTTTCTTTTCCAATTGTAAAAAGTCTGCCAGACGCAGGTGCCACAAATGATAGAAGCTAGCTCAGTGCTTATTAGATTTATTTTGAATAGACTAAACAAACTGAGTGTCTTCGAGATCAAATGGATGTTACCTGCATTAAAGAGTCTTTGCGAAGGGAAACAGCGACTGGCAGGTTTCGATCATACAACTGTTGCTTCTATATTGAAGGCTACAAAGTTTCCGGATTCAAGCAAAAGCATTGTTAGCGGGAGCAGCGATAAGGATAGTCCCAAGTCGGAAATCAAAAGATCTCGATCGGATTTGTCTTCGGTTATATTGCAACAACTTACTGCACCCTTGGAAGTGGGAAATCCAAATGCATGGGCGCCACTCAGTGAAGAATTAACTGATTGCACGGTAAGTATCTTTTATAAAGTCTTATAATTCTATTTAATACATACCTACTACCATTTATTCAATTCGCCATAATATACATGGGGTTTTCCATTGGGAAAATAAGTTATTTATTAAATCTACATAAAATGAAATTTGGCCTTGTTTGTAACTCATTCGAGTGTGAATATTAGGTGTGTTTTTTTTCTAAGTCCCGGGGAAATTGGAGGAAAGAAACGACCAGTGGGATTAACAATTTGTATGTTAAACCCAACAACAAATAATCCCCAGTGGTCCTTAGCTTAAAATCACAGAATTCGAATTTTTCCACTTCCAACAGCACCAGCATTGTCAATGTTAACATCAATTCCTCTACTTACAAAACGCAAACATGCTTGAGAGGTTTATTTGGAAGGAAAATTACAAAGACGATTTTTCTAAATCTGTTCACGAAGGTCTAAATGAGAAATGGCAGAAGGGGCTTAAAGGAATAATCTGAATTGACGTTTTATGATCATTTTTTGAAAAATAATTTAAATCCTAATTTTTCGTTCTCGTTCTCCATCCAAGAAACTGATTGTTTTCATCTGGATATGAAGTCGACTAGCAGATAGGCTATCCAAGATACCTTTGTAGCGGATTTATTTTCGAACGATTCAGGTAGCTTTCTTGTTATGTCAGTTGTATTGCATACACATCTGAAGTTTTGAATCAGCTGTTCCTCACATTTCCAAACGAATCTCAACGAATCCAATAATTTTTGGGTAGCTTGAGATTTGTTTTTGACAACATTGTTTAGTTCATCAGCAGTTTTTTCCTTAGGCGTTACAACAACACCAAGCAATCCGGATCGGTTAGGTTGTGCCACCGAACGAGGCCAATGTGTAAATGTTTTTACAGCTGTTTTCTAAATGCAATGTAACAGTGCTGCCAAGCTTTCTCACTAATGCCCTAAACAGATATGCATCTTTTTCACATGCAGCGAAAATAAATTACACAGGTTCTTATGAGGGTTGATACATTCCAAGCGCTGGATGCAGCCCTTTGCTGCACGATGTTGTCTATTTCTAAATTGTCTGCCTAGTTTTTTTTTTTTTTTTTTTTTTAAATTTAACTATATGCCTGTAAGACCTAAGGTCTTTTAAATGCAACCTGAATTGCACGGCACTAGTTTGGCCCAGTGGATTTGAGAACCAGGTATTGACTGTCTCGTTTTAACCCATGCGCGGCATCCAATTAAAATTGGAGGTATAGAAAAGAATGCACCTAGCGTGGGGATCGAACCCACCCGTCCTAGTTCGCAATCAAGCACTTTATCCACTGCGCCATTGCAGCCACAACATTAAAGAAAAAAATCTGAAATAATTGATTTTTGGCATTACTCATATTGACTTGAATAAAAATATTTTTGTTTTGTTATTTTAAAAATGGAAGAAAATCTATGAATTGTTTAAGGAAAACAAATTTGTATGTGATAAGTTCTTGTTATAAGAATTTTCAGGACTGACAAAATAAGCCTAGGAATTTGTTTTTCCCTTTTTAATTCATTTATATCCAATTTAAATTGTTTTACCTCAGAATGACTGTTCTCATTGGGCGCGTTCAGATGTCAGTATGATAGCCTATCTAAGATCTAAGTTCCTGAACACCCAAAACCAGATAGATTAAATTTGTATATTTTCGTGCATATGTTATGACTTTTCTCATGGGATAAAAGAGTATACAAAAGTTTTTCGAATATCTTCAGATTTATTTTTTGGTAGCAGCTATTTTGTCACCACCTGTGGTTTTAGACGGGATTACAACAACGCCAACCTATCCGAATAGCTTTGTATCGATTTCTGAATTCGGACATAATTTTGGCAAACTATGCATCATACATGTCATAGATTATGCACATGTGTTTCGGGCGCAGCGTTGTATGCAGCGATACGTGCAGATATGCTGCACATCTGTTTTAGCCATAAGCCCCATGGTCGCTTTTTTCAACCAATCTCTCCGTGCGGTTTGGAAAAAACGCACTTAATATCGAGCAACTCGCATATCTACATTGATCTAGTCTCGTCCTAAAAATAATGACAAAAAAACCTTACTGGAACCGTATGTATAACAGTTATAGATTGTTGAAATTCTGTAATTAACTTCTTAGTTTATAAGCAATAATAACATGAACAAAGCATACTACATAAAGATGCGAATTTGCAGCAAGTTTTGATTTCTCTGGAACGGGTAACATCGCAGCTTACGCCAAATACCTTTTTATGTATTTTATATTCTAAATTCTAACAAATAAACTGAATGTATTAGGTCGGTAATCACTCCCTAATTTTTGGTAATATTGGGTGTCGTACTTATACTAGGCAAACATTAAAAAATATAAGTGTTACATTGTAGTGATAAGTATGTTGGTAATCTTTTTTATATAAATTTTGTTGAAAACTAAAAGGGGCTTTCAAAATTTCTTAGTCCGTTTGATTTAGGCTACCCAAGGTGGTCATAAAAATAGAAGCACTTGATTAATTTAACAAAAAAAAAAAAAAAATATTTTGATAACCAATGCTTTTTTTTGTATTTGTTAGCAACGAATATTTAATATTTCGATGAAAAACCTTTATTTTTCAACAGTGCTTCTGGCACTTTTCTTGTGAAATCGATTACCACACTTCTTGGACAATTCTCCAGAGATCCGTTCTGGTTTAAAGTTTATGCTTACTAACCTCAATCTTCAGCTCATTCCAAAGGTTCTCAATAGTATTAATGTCCGGTGATTGAGAAGGCCACTCCATTACGTCCAATATATTTCGCTGATACCAGAGCTTTGTTGACTTTGCCGTTTGCTTAAGGTCGTTGTCTTGCTGGAAAAGCCATTTAAATTACATATTTTCGTCAGCCTATGAAAGCATAACATTTTCCAGTATGTCCAGATATGACTCCTTTGTCATTATGGCTTCAATAACGAATATTGGACCAATGTCCCACCAAGAAAAACAACCCCATAACATGATGCTGCCACCTTCATGCTTCACGGTTGGTTTTGTGTACCACGAATTGTAGGCCTCGCACTTTGGGCGTTGAACGAACTGTTTCCCATCGATTCCGAATAAATTTATTTTCGTTTCGTCGCACCAAAGCATATTCCTCTACTGGTTCTTGGCCTGAAGTGGGTCGTCTTTCATGTAATGCATTTTGGCAAAACAGATCCGCTTCTGGGTGTGTATTTTTTTCTATACGGGCATCTTCATTGGAGATCGTGCGAGAAGGTCAACATCCTGCAAGATACGACGAATAGTTCTAGAACTGACTGGCGTCTATTTATCGTTGTAGATCTTTTGAGGACATGAACTGATTCGTTTTAGCGTTTCTTACCAACGAACGTAGCTTTGTCTCTTACAGTAGACAGACGCCCTCTGGTCTCTTCAAAATTTATGTAGCTTATAGCATTCCACCGCATTCTTGCAGAACGCCCAATGACTGTTGCGAACTCTCTCATGAATCCATGGTTGTTATGCAGAAGCTATAACAATTTTTTTTTGAGCTTTTATTCAAATGTTCCTATTTTTTTGACCAGCAAATTTTGTAGTTGCATTCTACAAAGTGCATAATATTATAATTACCGTTTGTTTAATCACAAGATCAAACGTTGAATAGATTGACAATATATAAACCGTTACAATAACACACCAATTTGTTCACATGTTCGCCTAACTAAAGTGCCAGATACAGTATTACCTAAAAGTAAGAAATGTTCCTATTATTTTGTACATGTCTATATATATATGAATAACATGCCACTATACACTCATCCAATTTAACACTCCTAACTTTGGGTATATACACTTCCTCTTAATGAGATATTCATTGCTTTATTCTGCCGCAACTGCGGAAATTGTTGTATCTGTTGTTGACAACCTTAATGTTAATATTTAAAATGAAGTAAGACAATAACATTCTACAGAAACTTTCTTTAATAAATATAATTATAATGTCAATTCTCCTCTAATTCTTGTCAGAAATAAATCAAATTTTCGCAATCTCTCTACATACATATATTCCACCTTAAAATTTATCTGTTCATTTACATTTGAAACTTTTACAAAAATGAAAAATAAGATGCACGACTCGATCGCACGTACTTGCACATAGTATAGCCAAGATTCTTAAAAGAAAAGCTATATATATATATTTTTTTTTTTTAGCTTAAGTCGTTTTTTTAAAAGTATTTTTATATAAAAGCTCTAATAATCGGACACTCATGGTCGCCCAATTTTTACCCGATTATGAGAACTGTACGGTTAAGGGAAATAATCTGCCCTATCGAGGTAACCGTAGGAGCGGAATTCTCTCCGATTATAACGAATCGGAGACATTTTGCTTCGAGGTAATTCTCCGATCGGCTGTTTGGAAATTCTGTCCGACGAAATTCAACGCATGCCATTTGTATGCGATGAAATATTTTTAATGGTTTTATTTATGACAAATACCAAAAAAAAATATTCTCCGAAGTCCTCCGACACGTTCTCGTTGCGGAAAGTGTTTTCTTTTTAAAGAAATTGTTTATTTAAATATAAGTAATGTAGAAATAAACCTTATGTACGTTAACTTGTGGGCTTTTTGTTTTTTAGGCAGAACGAATAAACGCGGATGATAAATCTGCCCAGCGAATATCCCGATATTGCATATCTAAAATTACACAAGAAGGACTCCAGAAGTTGTGGCTGTGTTTTAGTTTTGAATACATCATATATTTTTTAAAGGTTTTGGAGTGACACCATCAGAACGATAATTTGTTTTGTATTTGTGTTGAATCTGCTCCAAAACAAAAGCAAACGCATTTTTATTTAGGTGAAAATTTGTCTTCAATCTTGAAGGGAATTATAGAATCAGAACTGCGTCAGGTAGTTCGCCTATATTGCTTTCGTTCTTGCAATGTTCTTTTATTTTCTAAATAAATAATATTGTATAATTTTTTTTTCAAATTATTTTTTGTTGACAGTTCAAATGGAAACAAAACACATATGTTTGTAAATAGGGAGGGTACTTCATTCGATAGTTTTGATTTTAAAATCGGTGCATCTAATTACATTTCTTAAAAAAACTAGCGCATTATAATTGAAAAAAATTCTTTCTATAAACAATAAATTACACTCTCGCCAATTTTTCATGGTTTAAAACGTTTATAGTGTTTATTTAATAAAAAACTATCGAAAATATATCGCATTTTCGATATATCAGTTGAGTTGCTCGTCTCTGCCCGAAGTTTATATCCATCGCAATGCGTCGTCGTATTTCTTTAAAATTTCTTCCATTGACAGCTACTTCGAACTGAAATTGAATTTCCGACGATGATTCGTTGCGGAGAAAACTCCGCTCCGACGGTTACCTCGATAGGGCAGAATAAGAAAGAAAATGACATCTAAAAAATAATAGCAGAAGGAAAGGAAATGACATGTGCAATAAAGGAACGCTGAAAAGGGAACCAAAAACTTTAAAAATTTAAGTTGGTGTAAATTTAAAAGTGTAACCCGGGAAATCCCCTAAAAAGTTTTTTAACAAAAAATCGCTCCGTCCGGTTATTAGAGCTTCCCGTCCGGTTATCGGAGATTTGCCTATGCAATTGCTTATGTACTAAAAATAAAAGATAAATTAAAGGGTTATCCATTTTAGGTCTCAAAAGTAAACGTAAATAAAACACATATAAAATATTTTTTTTCATGATATTGTTGCAAGTATCAATTCTTTTGAGGTAATTTGCGACCACTTTTTGGCACATATTGGGCGGTATCTCAGCCATACCTTGACGAATGTTGGTTTTCAAGTGATCAAGAGTTAAAGGTTTATCTGCATAAACACGGTCTTTCGCGTAGCCCCACAAAAAAAAGTCCAGCGGTGTCAAATCTCATGATCTTTTAGGCCAGTTGATATCGCGGCCAGGAAATGTCTCTTGCAATAAAGCCATGTTCGCTCGAGTTGTGTGGCATGTGGCACCGTCTTGTTGAAACCACATATTCTCCAAGTCGTATTCTTCAATAGCAGACAAAAAAAAGCCCGTTATCATATGACCATAACTCTGCGAACTGACGGTGACAGTCGTTCCATCGTCGCTTTCGAAGAAGTACGGTCCAATCAAGGACCAAGGACCAAAAAGCGCCCCAAACAGTGACTTTTTGTGGATGTAATGGCCTCTCTTCAATTACTTGAGGATTCTCAGAATCCCAAATACGATAATTTTGTTTATTAACATACCCACCGAGTGAGAAATGTGCTTCGTCGCTGAAGAAAATTTTGTTCGAAAAATCGCCGTCGACCGCCTGTTGTTCAAGCACCCATTCGACGTATCTACGACGTTGAAAATGGTCAGCTGGCTTCAGTTGTTGTGTGAGCTGGACTTTATATGGATGTAGGTGTAGATCAAAATGAAAAATACGCCATAATGTGCCGTAAGAAAGTCCCAATTCCTGAGAACGACGAGGAATCGACACATTTTAGTCTTCGGCAACACTTTCACTTACAGCAGCTATATTTTCAGTGGTACGAGCGAAACGATGATGCACTGGCCTTACAATATCTGTAACCAATCCAGTCTCTTCAAATTTCTTCACAATTTTGACAATTGCTTGCGTTGTTAAACGATTATGTCAACCATAATCTCCTTAAAGCACGATATGTGGCTATGGCAAAATCACCATTTTTGTAGTTGGTTTTAACAATTTGTATGCGTTGCGCGATAGTCAAGCAGTCAAGCGATCCACTTTCGTAAATGTCAGACTTTCAACTGAAAAAAAAAATGGTTTAACAACTTAGTTTGACAGATGTCGAATTCCAGCCCTATACTTTTGAAACCGCAAATTGGATAACCCTTTATAATGAGAACAGTCATTTGGTTTGCTTGGTTGCTTGATTTGTTGATAAAAGCAATCCCTCAATAAAATTATGTGTCCGCTTATTGGAACTGTTCGCAAGTAGAGCTTTCACTGTTTATGCAAAATTGTTTTTTTGGCGAAACTAGCTTATCCTATTCAAAACTAGGATAACAGTACACCTTGGATACACTCAAACTAGACCCAACTTATGTTGGGTCAAGCAGAGTCTTATCATAATTCATCTTAAAAAAAAATATGAAATAAGCATTCACGTTACAAAAAATAATAAAAAACATTTTCTCAGGATATTTTTTCATCAGCAAACATTGCTTACCTTGAGTCATTAAATGCTGGTGATGTAGTCCTAGAAATGTGTGCTGCCCTACCAACTTTATCAAAATATCGACTAAAATGCGAAGAGAGCATTTCGTCTGGAAAGCCTCTCTATTTGCCTCTTACCACAGCAGAGGCAACACAAATCAAAAGTAACTTTGCACAAATGTCAGCCGAAGTTTCAATTCTTTGGCAAGCACTTAACTTGCCGATAATGGAACCACTGTCTCCACTTAAAATTAACCAATTGTCAAGATGCGCAAAGTCAGCACTATACTGCGCTGTACTCACATCCATTTCATGCAGTGTTCTTTCCATGTCGACATCTGGTTCACAGAAAAGCCAACAAGTAGGAAGCTCCTCACAGGTCGGAAAAGAATCTGATGAAACTGAAGAGAGTGCACGAATAATCGTCGACGAAGCATTAGAAATTTACACTAATATTGGTGTTATGCTTGAAAATTCAGCAAGAATACATGTTTATCAAAACCATTTATGCTTTGGTGCATGGTTATTAATTACGGGTATTCAAGGAGCTCTTGGAGCTTCGGGTAGTACAAGCTCAAAGCAGCAAATACAAGTTGAACCCGAAGCCATTTCCAAGGGAAAAAGTCCAGCAAGAACTACGGATCAACACACTCCATCCGCCAGAGTTAATTTATTTAAGGTGCAGCAAGGATTTGGCGTTTTAAATGCGGCTATTGCTATTCACAGTCTCCATTTACTGACTGAACTCATTGATGATCTAAAAATTGAAGCAACATGCGGTGAAGATGGATCTAATGGAACAGGAGCAAATGAAAATACCCCCGAACCGGCTGGTTTTGATATTTTGGAGCAGTATTCCGCTCTTGAGAGGGTTGTTCGAGTGTTAAACACTGCAACACTTCAGCAGTTGCTAACTTTCCTTGCTACAGTTGCATATCGAAAGGCGTGTTCTCTTAAAAGGGCTAACGCTAAAGATCGAACTGAATGTGATCCAATTAGTTACTCTGAATCAACAACCTATTATAATGACACATTGTCTTGCTCGGATAACTCAGAAGAAGACGACAGCGAAAGCTATCTCGGACTTTGGTTTAAAGAGACTTTGTCTCCAGAAGCGAATGATGAACCTTCAGAAAGCCAGGGTCAGGAGAAGTTGAATGAAACACAGAAATCAAACTTGGTCCCAGCAAAGGACGAACCGCACGAGTATTTAGAGCTAGCAGCGCAAATATTTTGTTTCCTTGACCAATCACTCGGAACAAAGCACAGTTATTTAAACAAATATGTGAAAGCTGGTCTTAGTGAACAACAAATGGTCTTGTTAGCTAATATTTTAAAAGATCTCGATCGTGATGCTTCAAGAGGAGAACCAGAAGCGTCTAGTTGCCCACAATGGCAAACGGCGATGATAAAATTTTCTGGAGCCGTTGGAAGATATCTACATAATCTCATATCTGGTCAGCTTCTAAGCGAATCCCTGCAATCAAATTTGCTTTTGTACTTGTCAGTCTCCCCATGGGCTCAAGATACCAATACCTGGCCACTACAAGTTTACTCGAGCACATTATCGGTTCTCGTGCAAATTCTCCTGCTCAAACCGACACAAGAAAAGGAAGCCGCTTGTCTTTCGGTCTGGCATCGTTTAGTTAATACACTAGTCGAAGGTGTTTGTTCAACTTCAGCAGCTAACCAAAGTTCTGAAACTGACTACGAAGATCTAAATATCGAACATGCACAATTGCTTCTCTTCCTCTTCCATTCACTTAATCTAATGCAAAAGAAATCGATTCTCTTGCTTACGGCTGGTGGTGTAATACGATGTGCTGAAGTTTGTCGCAGTGTGTCACCGGAGAAACCCCTGCGCAATCATCAGATTATGCTTCTCTCTCGATTGTTGTTGTTTTTGGAGTACCTAATGAAGCATTTATATAACGCCCCAACTGTTTTGCTGGAGCAAGTTCGTTGGAATCTATTCTCTGTTAGTACTATGGATGGCAGTCAAAAAGTGTCAGATCTTCTCAACAATAAAACAAAAATGCATTCATTCTGCCGCAAGGATATTGAAGATAAATTTAGAAAATATGCACCAGAAGCCTCATCAAGTTAGTTGTTTGATTTTTAGCACCTAAAAGCAACAATATTTTATGTTATTTTTATTTTTTTTTCTCCCCAGGTATTCGGCCAAAATTCTATTCACTTGCTGTCGTCGACACAAAAATTCTTCAAGAATTTAAGCTTGATGGATTGGCTTGGAATTTTATACTTTGTACTCCAGATAAATTGAAATATCCATTGCTTGTTGACGCTCTTATAGACATTCTTTCTGTTACCGACATTTGCATGGCTAAAGTGACTTCTCATACATTGTGTGCCGTTCATTATTGCTTTAGTATTTGCTGGAAATTATTGTTAGGCCTGCCTCCATCAACACCACACGTAGAAGCATTAAAGCAAGATAAAACCCCGACACTGCATTCACTTTTATGGTCGATTCGCTGCTTTCATCCAATTGCAGCATCACATTATTTAATTGTCAACAGTTTAATAAAGCAAGGAATGTACACGCAGTATGCTGAGACTTTGTGGAAAAATATCACCGATCATGTGGCTGATCCGCGCTTCAGTTTGAAAAACACAATTTTCGGCCTTGAAGCTTTCAACAAGACATTTAATATACGTAAGTTGTAAACTTTTGTAGACTATTTCGTTGAAATTTCATATATTTTATTTAGACAATCCTCGCATTTCAAAGATTCTTACTTTGGATGCACTAATGGCTTACTTGCACGCACTCTCTTGGGCAGAGAAAGAGGGTGTTCAACCTCCTAAGCAGATGAATACACAAAGCAACGATCAATCAGAAAACTCTGACCAACGAGGAATTTCACCACCAAGCACTAGTAACATAACATCCACAAGCACTGAGTTCGAGGAACAATCAAACTCAAAAACAAATGAACTTGCAAAAGAAGAACTCTCCAAAGATCTTCTCTTGTTTCTTTTGGACACACTAAAGATTCTTAATGATACTGTACAAAAAACAATGGCAAAGAACATTGGCGGAACAATTCCGACAAATATTTTCGAGTTCTTAATTCCTATTGCTAGTTTAAAAAACTCATATACTTCTGAGCTTTCGAATCAATTTCTGAATCTAGTTTCTGGACAGGATAAAGAATCGATAACAGTGGAATGGGCAAAAAAATTGAATGTTCCCGAAGAAGATTCCTTCTCGAGTAGTGTTTTTCCTGTCGAACTACATACCCTCACTGTAATTGATGCTCATCTAATAGAAATTTCAAATCATTCGAGTTATTCTGTGCTTTTGTCTTTAAAGAATGCTCTTAAGACTCTTATGCATTTGATATATTATCTGCTTCCTGCATGTAAGGGCGACACAAAGATCGAAGATCGCTTAAAGCCTACATTGACTGCTATGCTTTTTGACATTCGAATGGAATATTTGTACGATATAAGTGAAAAATGCTTAAACAGTCTTTTGAGCTCCGATGAAGCTGGATCGGATGAAAGACAGTTCCTATCATACAGTCATTTATTGAAACATTGCTATGGAGTTATTATTGAATACGCCGACGAGTGTAGACAGACACAGAATATGACACTTAGTGAATCAGTTTTCTTGGAAGTTCTGAAAGTCATGCAACAAATGCTTGAGAAACCAATGGGTATGAAGGCAATGTATGAATTTTTCCGTGTGTCCAGTTCTGGAAGCTTAACAGATCTGCTGCTTTCATTTACCGGAACAAATTTGTCACAGAATTATGCAACAAAAATCTTGCAATTTTTTGAAAAACTCTTCCAGGCATCAGACAAACCAGATTCACTTTTTTCACTGCCTGATTTGATACAATGTGTATCCGAACTAGGACAAACTGACATAAATCGATTGAAAATTTGGCTAAGTCATATTCTTCTGGGTCCAGGACAAGGTGCTCAGCCTTCAAGCAATTCATCTAGTAATGCACAGACACCCACGAATATGGCAACAGTTTCGGCAATACCCAGTATATCAGATCAAATTGCACAATCATCTGCCATGGATGCAGAAGCTATGGAAATAGATGAAGATGGTGGCGTTCAAGTTGCTCCCAGTTATAGTTATTTTACTAATCGCTCAGATTCGCCCACACATGATGGCGAAGGTGTCGAACGTAATGGAAAACTTTTGCAAAACATAACAAAATATATTGTGCAAGATGGAAAAACTCCTCAATCGGTATCAATGGCGCTATTTCATGCGTTTCTTCAATTGGGACAGACTCTTCTCTGTCCTACACAAGAAGCTTCCGATTTCTCAGATTTACTGCAGGTAAAAAATATATTTTTTTTCTTTTCTTTCCACATGAAAAAATAAATCCAAAACTGTATTTTCCCATAGGTTATGATAACATTGGCAGACGCTGCACAAGGTAGAGGACATTCTACCCTTTTTACGGCAGCGATTGTCTGGTTGGATGTTTCTAAATTCCATGTGCTTGAAAAGATTGTTGTCCCAAAAACCCAACAAGTAGTTTTGAGACCTCAAGTAGCCCTTGATAATGTTACCGCTTTGTTACGTTATATGGGTGATTTGTTGCAAGCTCTCGGCTTTAAAGGCAGCCGCTCTTTATCACCCCCATGGGAGGAAGATATGCAGGCTGAATTTGATGATTTAATGGACGAATTAGCAGGTGGTGATGATGATGATTCAATTGTCGAAGATTCTGATGAGGATAGTTTGGGCAACAAACTTTGCACTTTTTCACAAACACAGAAAGAGTTCATGAACCAACACTGGTATCATTGTCACACCTGTAACATGGTTAATACGGTAGGCGTGTGTTCCGTTTGTGCCAGAGTCTGTCATAAAAATCACGATGTCAGTTATGCAAAATATGGAAATTTCTTCTGTGACTGTGGAGCAAAAGATGATGGTTCTTGTCAAGCTTTAAGCAGGCGACTCAATTTATCGTCGGGTGTACAAGATCGTTCGTTAGTTGCATCAGCTTTGGAATCTGGTGAAAATTCCTATTGTGGAGCGCTTGCTAGAAAAAGAACTCATACTCCGCCATCGCATATATCAACAAACTCTACACTGAGCAGATCAGATGGAGGAACTTTGAGTGAACGTGCTTCGCAATTGGCAAAAATTATTGAAACTTCAAAAGATACCTTGCAGAACATTGAGCAATGGTCGACCGTTGTTCGGTGCATATTGGAATTCTTTGAATTACTAATGCCTTCGATTAGAGAAAACTCGGCATTATTTTCCACTGTAGGATGTCATAAGCGAACCCAAAGTGCTCTTGAACGTCTTCACACCCTAGATCAGACCTTCCAAATTAGTGACCAAATAATGGTCCCGACTTTAGGCTCTCAAGAAGGAGCTTTTGAAAATGTACGCATGAGTTATTCAGGCGATCAGGGACAAACTATAAAGCAGTTGCTTTCTTCCGGACTAGTAAGGCGTGTAGCTTTATGTTGTCTTTCATCACCACATGGAAAGCGACAACATCTGGCTGTGTCTCATGAAAAAGGAAAGGTGACCATATTACAGTTGTCGGCTTTGTTAAAGCAAGCCGATGCTGCTAAGAGGAAACTGACCCTTACACAATTGTCGTCAGCACCAATTCCCTGTACAGTTTTGTCACTTACTGCAAATCCTGCGAATGAGGACTGTCTTGCAGTGTGTGGATTAAAAGAGTGTCACATTCTAACTTTCACAAGCAACGGTACCGCTAATGAACACATAGTTCTCACACCCCAATTAGAAAATGGAAATTTCATCAAAAAGGCTATATGGCTTCCGGGCTCCCAAACTATGTTGGCCTTGGTTACTGCCGATTATGTCAAAATCTATCAACTGGCTGAAGACACTTACAGCCCAAAATACTATTTCTTGGTGGCAGTTGGAAAGATACGGGATTGTACATTCATCTACCAAGAAGGGGTATTTTACATGTTCTTGATTGCTTCTTCAGGATACATCTATTACCAAACGTTAGACGACGAAAGTCTTGCAAAACACGGAGACTTCTACGTAACAAATACTTTAGACTTACAACATCCTCATATCAAGGATATCAATGGGCAGGTTGGAGGAGGTGGTGTTTCTATTTATTACTCGCACACCCTGCAAATACTTTTCTTTAGCTACTCGCTGGGCCGTAGTTTTATGGCTCCTTTGGTAGATGTAAATAAGGGAGTGAAATGTGTTATGCAAGTTCAGACAGGACCACCTAATTCTTCAAAGACATCTTCAAAGGGACCACCACAACCGCTGTGTCAGTGGACTGAAATACCTGGACATCCTGGACTCATTTGCGCTATGATGCATACATCAAACAACCCGGTCGTTTTTATGTTAACCCCTGAGCGCATTGTAATGCAAGAAATCAAGGCTCAAAGTTCAAAGTCAAAGATCATGGACATGGTGGCAATTCGTCATACTGTAGTAGGTGTTGAAAAAACTACATTGATACTCCTTTGCGAAGATGGCAGCTTGAGAATATTCACCGCGCAAGCTGATAATACCAATTATTGGCTTTCGCCTGAAGTCCAACCAATTGGAAACCATATTTACTCAACAGCGACACTTATACCATCGAAAACATCGCGCAAAACAAAATCAAAATCTAGTTCACGAAACAATAGTGGAAATGGACAAAAGCCAGTCGGAATTAATGGTGCGCCAGCTTTTCCAATAGATTTCTTTGAACATTGCACTGTTATGCCGGACGTTGAATTCGGTGGTAATGATCTACTTCAAATTTACAATAAGCAGAAACTCAAAACACGTCTCTTCTCAACTGGAATGTTTGTTGCTTCAACCAAAGCGAATGGTTTTACTTTAGAAGTAACGAATTCTGATCCAAATATGGTAATTGTTGGAATCCGAGTCCTGCTGGGAACGCAGGATCCACTGAGAGCTCCTCAAACTGTAACCGTCATTGGTAGAACTGTACCAACTGTCTTAAGGCGAGCCAGATGGTTTGATATACCATTAACAAAAGAAGAAATGCTTCAATCAGATAAAAAATTAAATGTTGTGTTTGGAAAATCACAGGACCCGGAAAATGTTTGCATGTTGGATAGTATTGAAGTTTATGGAAAATCTAAAGATCTTATTGGATGGCCAGAGGAATCTGAGGAGACAGCTGCAACTGGGGCGCCAACTGTTGGAACATCGGGTACGACAAATGCAGGATCAACTAGCTCGGCTGACTGCAATATTCCAACAATAACTAATCTTGACAAAATGGTTACATCTATGTTAGAAGTTCTTGACTGTGGTTTAGGGCTTCTCGGTGGATCGAACGTAGAATCGAATTTGAAACAGAAGGCAATATCAGTTGCCACTTCTTTACTTCTCATGCCATCACCGAATCCAGTTCAAATGCAAACAAAGTGCGTCCTGGCCACATTATACGGCAATCGGAATGCCTATCATGCCTACAAGGATAAGCAAATTCTTAATGAAGTAAACAGTGAGCTGATTAAGCTGCAGAAAGTCGAGGACATGCGTAGCATTGATCCCGAGGGTTTCTACCGCTTGGTGTTGCTTACAAGAGGTATAGCAGTTGCAAGGCCTCAAGCTTTATCTAAGATTTGTTCAGAAAATGAGTTTGTTATCCTACCAAACCTTCTGGAACTTATGAAAAAACTTTTCGAAATCACTCCTCGCATTGATGAACCGACTTCAATCGTAAAACGTGGTCTTTGTCATACAGAAGCTATAATTCATTGTCTTGTTGAAATTATTCATGCTTTTGCTCTATCTGATCCAGCAGAAATAGAAAAAATGACGAAATATCTAATAGAATTGCTTTTAGATGAATCAAGTGTAATTAGCCACAGTGCGAAGGAGGCTATTATTTTACTATTGAGTCCCAGAGTAAAACGCAGAAAGGTAGTAATTGTCAGTCCACCAGCCTGTTCGACTCCCACTCCATCCAATACTACAGCCACGGTGACTCCATCGACTAGTGCCGGTGTTCAGCAAGTAAGTGCAGGAGACGACACTCCATCTACGAGTCACAGCGGCCCCGATTTTGTTCCCGTTGATGTTGACGCCATTGAGCAGCTTGGACTTGGTGGACCAGGCATAAGTCACCCATTGGGAAATTTAGAAGCGTTTCTTGGAGCTGGTGGTTTTCCTCAGCTGCTGGATCTTCAACAGGATGCTGATGATGAGGCTATTATGGATATAGCAATTGCACTTAGTCTCGAGCAACACGATGGGCGAGATCTGCGTCAAGGATTGGCATATCTTCAAGGGATGCGTGATGGTGCTTTGCAAAATGTGCAACGATTGGCATCTTCTAGCAATGCTGGTGAAGCTGCTAGTATCTCAGTTGGTGGCTCTGATGATGAAGGCTCTAATGCTGCCACAGATGGCTCAACCTTGAGGACATCACCAGCAGAACCGGCAGGTAGTGGAGGTTCCGAAAGTGGAGGAAGTGGTGTCGAAAGCATCGGTGGAATATCTGGACGAAGCAGTACGTATGGTGATCAGCCTAATGCATCTCCTCCTAGGAATAATGAACTTCAGTTGCCTCCATTGGACGAGCCTCTATTACCGGAAACGACACCAGAAGCAGAAGCAGATGAACAACAAGCAGAAACAGAATATTCAACGAAACTACATGATTTGAGGTAAATTACTGTACAAATAAGAAATGTTTACAAACATTTTATTCCGTAGGTGCTCAATTTTAAATAAAATCGTCGAAAACTTCAAGTCGCTCGAAGGTTGCACTGGGTCGCAAGTTATACCTTTAGTTCAAGTTGTTTTAATGCTCACCACTGATCTGGATGGAAACCTAGAATCTGATCAGCAAATTTTGAATCTATTGCTCAATGCTCTTGTCGAAGGTTTGGGTATGAATCCAGCTTCTATTGCATCTCAGGTAATTTTAAATATTTGTGTGTTAATGATTTCACTACATCATCTAAAAATGTAAATTTTCCAGCTTATTGAAAGAAAACCAAACACGGAAGTGAAGCTAATGCTACTCTGCTTATTTAGTGTTTTAATGGGTAAAACAAAGTCATCCAAGCAAGCAGGAACAACATCGCCTCCACATCAGTTTAAGGACAATGCATCATTTGTCGCTTCAACCACTGCAAATACATTGATCAAAAGCGGAGCTATTCCATTCTGTCTTGTAATCATGGAATCATTTCTTGCACATTGGAGAAGTGTTTCAGCGGCCGCAGAAAGTGGCCACCAATTGGCTTCTACGTCCGGATCGTCATCTTCTAACTCTACATCAAACAATTTACTCAAACCAATAAACTATGGCCCAAAACACGATATATCAACGCTTATTCCACACAATTACTTGAAGAACTTCCCTGAAATATTTGATGGGTACAACGCTCTTCTTACTGAGATTGCAGTACGACTTCCTTATCAGATATTAAAATTGTCAGCTGGACACCCAGCCACCTATGATTGGTATCACAAATTTTGTGAGAACATGACATTTACTTTGTGCGAGTATATGATGTTAAATTTGAGTCCATTGTTGCGTCGTCAGGTGCGAAAATTGCTTATGTACATTTGTGGCAACAAGGAGAAATTCAGAATGTTCCGTGACGGACATTCCCTGGATGTACACATTATAGCAATAAAAAAAACTTGTGAATTGCAAAATTCAAAGGTAATTAAAGTGGCTTGAAAATATTCTTTTGACTATTACAATTTATTTAAAACTTTTTTTTAGCATATTGGAAGTGGAATTCAACCGATTCTGCCATATGATGCTCTTGTGGAGTTAACTGAGCACCTTCGCGCTTGTCAGGAAATAAGTCAAGTCCGTACTGGGAATTGGCAAAAGTTCTGCGTTGTTCATGAGGATGTTATTCCGTCGCTTGTTCAAATTGCCTGTTTTCAACTAGACGATGGCGTCTCACCAATAATTCTACAACTATTGCAAGCAGCCTTCTGTAATAACAACCAAGCAAAACAAGATTCTAATAAACAATCTGTGCCCTCGTCCAAAACCCGTCAAGATCGTGATAAATCCGAGGAAAATGAAATGACGTCTGACTCTAAATTCGATCCAACACATTGTAGTACATTTGTGCATCAGTTATTCCGTTTTGTGCCCGATCATTTGCTATCCAAGTTCATAAAAATATTCCTTCTGGAAACCAATATAACTTCAATACGCTGGCAAACACATTCACTTGTTTATGCTCTTTATGAGAACAGTAACGATCGTCAAAAGGAAAAACTTATAAATTTGTTATGGAATATGTGGCAGTTTCTACCAGCATATGGACGTAGATCAGCTCAGTTTGTCGATATCCTCGGATATCTGACACTTAGTACAAAGTCTATATCGGAGAAGCTCCCTGGGTACATGGAAAAGGCGGTAGAAGTGCTACAACAACAAAATGAGCTGCTATCTAAACATTCAAATGCACCTATTTACACAACACTAGAACAGGTGCTTCAAGTAAACGGTTATTATCTGGAATCGGAACCATGTTTGGTGTGCAACAATCCAGAGGTACAAATGACAAACGTGAAATTACCCTCAATCAAGTCGGATTCTAAATTCACTACGACAACGATGATTGTTAAACTTGTACAAAGTCATACAATCTCCAAAATAGTTCTTCGTATTGCTGACCTAAAGCGAACCAAAATGGTACGCACAATAAACATCTACTACAATAACCGAACAGTTCAAGCAGTAGTCGAATTAAAGAATCGTCCAGCTTTATGGCATAAGGCGCGTTCAGTTAATTTACAATCTGGCCAGACTGAAGTAAAAATCGATTTCCCCCTGCCGATCACTGCTTGCAATCTGATGGTTGAATATGGCGATTTCTATGAAACGGTAACTGGATCCAGTGAGAATTTACAGTGTCCGCGGTGCAGTGCAGCTGTTCCATCATACCCCGGTGTATGTGCCAACTGCGGAGAGAATGTGTTTCAATGTCACAAGTGTCGTGCTATCAACTACGACGAAAAAGATCCCTTCCTTTGTCATTCGTGTGGATTCTGTAAATATGCTAAATTTGACTTTAGCATTTACGGTCGTGCATGTTGCGCTGTTGATCCAATTGAATCCGCTGAAGATCGCACTAAAACTGTCCAAATTATTCACTCTTCATTGGAGCGTGCAGATCGAATTTACCGTCAATTGCAGACAAATAAGCAAATGCTTGAACTATTGATTCAGAAAGTTGCCGAGCATCGGTTGGATCGTCAGATCGATGATACACTCGGAACGGTTCACAGTACTTCGCAGGTAAATAAAATAATTCAACTTTTGGCTCAAAAGTATTGTGTGGAGTCAAGGACATCATTTGAGGAACTCAGTAAAGTTGTTCAAAAAGTTAAAGCTTGTCGCAGGTAAGCTAAAGAATTTTTTTTTTTATAATTCAATTGAATGTTATTTATTTCTTTTAGAGAGCTCGTTGCTTATGATCGTAGCCAAATGGATCAACCAAATAAATCTTTAAATTCCGGATCAGAAGAGTCGGTTGTTAATCGTTGCTATGGGTGTGCTTTAGCCTCAACTGAGCAATGTCTTACACTTTTGCGTGCAATGGCATCCGATCCCGAATGTCGATTAGGCCTCTACAAACAGGGATTGGTAGAAGAACTGGCGCAAAATAATCTCCGACGCGGAACCCCACAAATACAGGATGAAGTACGCAATCTACTTTGCTTATTGACAAAAGACAACACTGATGCGTGTCTCAATCTTCTTGATTTGATCCATGAACGTGTTAAAATGGCTCTAATTGGAGCCATTCCTTCGGCAAATCTTGAAACTGCAATACGTCACGAAATGATTCTATTAGAGGTCCTAATTGCCCAAGATGACTTTTGTTGGGAACAAAAACTAAAAGTTGTATTTGATTTATTTTTAATGGCTTGTCGGTGGGTAAAATATTCTTTAAAAAAAAACTTATTTAAAAAAAAAAATTATATTTCAGCGATCGTCGTGGACCAGCTGTTGCTGTTATACAACCCTGCTTGCGTATTTTACAGGCTTTAATTTGTCCACCAACACCTACAAGTAAAACAAACAAAGATAAGTTGCCTCAGGATTTGTCAAGCATCACCAGCGGCTGTGGACTTACCGTTGATTTTAAAAAATGGCTTGAAGACGACAAAGAGCAATCTTTCGAAGCATGGAAAGCTAGAATGCCCTCGAATGTGTCTGGATCAGAGAAACCATCAAAGAAAACAGAAGATAAGCCTGCCGCCGCACAAACAGCACCCGGCCAAAAGGGTCAGCGAATGTTTGGAGCAACGCTTGAGAATAAGCGAATGCAATTCCGAAAAGCGTACTTATGGGAAAAGTATGGAAAAAGATGGAGAACACGATTTTTACAAAAGGGAATACCAAGTGCTCCACTAGAGTTGAACGCATCTTGGCTGCAGCCGATTCTTTTCAATGCAAATTCTCGATTCGGGAGACAACTTGCTTGTTCACTGGTCACATCCCTCAGCAGAACCCACGAACGGAAGAGAGAATTGCTTAATTTGTTAACGGGATTCCTGAAGTACGTTGGTGAGTCAGGTGAAACCAGTGCTGAATTTTTAACTCTGTATAGAGCCCTCGGTACTGATTCTCCATGGAGACAATATTTGGCACTTCGTGGAGTCCTCACCGAAATATCACAACTCCTTTCTGCAGAAATAGTTAAAATACATCGTTTAGAAGAGACCACTCTTTCTTCAGACCTCGCACAAGGATATGCGCTGAGACAATTTGTTGAATTGCTTTCTATGTTCCTTGAGAACCCAGCCATTCGACAGGCATACAAGACGAGACTTCTTGGACCAGTTCTTGAGGGGTATTTGTCCTTGAGAAAACTTGTAGTTCAACGCACTCGCCTGATTGATGATGCTCAAGAGAAGCTTTTGGAAATGCTTGAGGAGATGACCAGTGGTACCGAAGAAGAGACCCGAGCATTTATGGAAATCCTTATCGATACGGTGGAGAAGACTCGAGTAAACGACATAAAGACGCCTGTTTTTATTTTCGAACGACTATATTCGATTATTCACCCAGAAGAAAATGACGAAAGTGAATTCTTTATGTTGCTGGAAAAAGACCCACAGCAAGAAGACTTTTTGCAAGGTCGCATGTTGGGCAATCCCTATCCCTCGTCTGAAGTTGGTCTTGGGCCGCTCATGAGGGATGTTAAGAATAAGATTTGTACGGACTGTGAGCTCATTGCACTTTTGGAAGATGACAATGGCATGGAACTGCTGGTAAATAATAAAATTATTAGCTTGGATTTGCATGTTAAAGACGTTTACAAAAAAGTCTGGCTTGCTGAGGGGGGAGAAAGAGATGCCATGCGAGTTGTATATCGTATGAGAGGCTTACTTGGTGATGCCACAGAAGAATTTGTGGAAACTTTGAACAACAAAAGTCAAGAAGAAGTAGATACAGAACAATTGTATAGAATGGCAAATGTTTTGGCAGATTGTAATGGTCTTAAGGTCATGCTGGACAGAATATCTAGCTTACAAAATCTTTCTCGTACTAGAGAACTTATACAGGTTCTGTTGAAATTGTTCCTTATCTGCGTCAAAGTGAGAAGATGTCAGGAAGTACTCTGCCAACCTGAACTTGGAGCAATCAATACTCTTTTAAAAGTCCTGCAAATTTGCCTCCAATCTGCTGAAAACGATGTCCCTATACAATCTTCTGTTACAGAGCAACTGCTAGAAATCATGGAAACAATTCTTTCGAAAGCCGCCAGTGACACCCTTGACTCATTCCTGCAATTTTCTTTAACATTTGGCGGGCCTGAGTACGTGACTGCCCTGATTTCGTGCACAAACATCGCCAATGTTAGGAACAATCCATCTGTACTACGGCATTTGATTCGGGTTTTAGCAGCTCTTGTCTATGGAAATGAGGTTAAGATGGCATTGTTGTGTCAGCACTTTAAAGCTACATTAGATTTCACTAAATTTGATGCTGAAAAAACGCCAGAGGATGAATTTAAAATGGAACTCTTCTGCGTGCTGACTAATCAAATTGAACATAACTCCATTGGAGGTACATTAAAAGATTACATAATTAGCTTGGGAATTGTAGATGAAGCAATTGGTTACATAAACAAACATGCTCCTTGTGTGAAGCCAACACTGCTGCGCATCGATTCGGATGAACTGAAAGAATTCATTTCTCGCCCTAGTCTAAAATATATTCTTCGATTTCTTACTGGTCTTGCCACGAAGCACGAAGCTACCCAAGTTGCAGTTAGTAAGGAAATCATTCCAATAATACATCGATTGGAACAGGTTTCCAGTGATGAACACGTAGGAAGTTTAGCCGAAAATCTTCTCGAAGCCCTATGTACAGATGAAATAACTGCTAAGCGAGTACAAGAGGTAAGAGATTTTACTAGAGCAGAGAAGAAACGGTTGGCTATGGCCACGAGAGAGAAGCAACTCGATGCTCTTGGAATGCGAACAAATGAAAAGGGTCAGGTGACAGCTAAGGGATCAATATTGCAAAAGATTGAAAAACTTCGCGATGAAACTGGTTTGACCTGTTTTATTTGTCGCGAAGGCTATGCCTGTCAGCCAGCAAAAGTTTTGGGAATATATACATTTACCAAACGCACCAATGTTGAGGAATACGAATTGAAGACTCGGAAGACGGTTGGTTACACAACAGTAACTCATTTCAATGTTGTTCACGTTGAGTGTCACACATCTGCAATTCGTTTGGCCAGAGGACGAGATGAATGGGAACGAGCCAGCTTACAAAACGCTAATACACGTTGCAATGGATTGCTTCCACTTTGGGGACCAGAAGTCTCCGAGTCGGCTTTCTCAGCGTGTATGACTCGCCACAGTAGTTACATGCAGGAGAGCACCCAACGCTGTGATATATCATTTACCAGCAGCATACATGATTTAAAAATGTTGCTGATTAGATTTGCTTGGGAAAAGAGTTTTCATGATGATGCAGGCGGTGGTGGTCCACAGTCGAATATGCATTTTGTTCCTTATCTGCTATTTTATTCGGTGTATTTGCTGCTTTCTTCTAGATCAGCTTCCAGAGAAGAGAAGACTTTGCAGACTTTCTTGACAGCACCTCCCTCTGAAAAGTGGCTAGAGTGTGCCTATGAAGTTGAAGGACCACTCTACTTATTGACATTATCGCTGGCTATTCATAACCAATCTAATTGGAACAAATACAAGGTGGCACTTTTGAAGCGTTTAATAGCAGTAGCACAGGCACGCAATGTGTCACCTTCCGTACAGTGCAAGGCGCTGCTTTCACCCAGTGACCGACATGCAAAGGATTACAGTGTATACAAGCCTTTCCTCATGATGTGGGCAATGGTTGATTTAATTTATTGCCATCTTTTGAAGACAGTCCCAACCACTGAGGATTGGCCGATTGCTCTGTTTGACTACATTCGCAAACACGATGAGGTGATGCTCAAGGCTACCGATTCAATTTTGCAGACGTTTACTGATGAATATCTTCCTTGCACTTCGTTTGGAGAATTTTGTGATGTTGCAGGTCAGTAAAATTTTAAATTATCCCTCAAAAATCTCGTAACTTAAATCATTAATTTCTAGGTCTCTTGAATTTGATCGAAATTCCGGAACAATTCATCAATGATGTATTATTATACATGCCGGCAACATTGGCAACCTAGAAAATTTACTTAAAAAATATAAAAACGATTTAATCCACACTTATATTATTTTAATCGCAATTTAATCAATCCATTTTAACTGTAGTTGTATCGCATAATAAAATTACATTGGTCTGCTTTAAAATGACTTCTATTTAAATAAATCTGCAAATTATTGTGAAAACCGTTATAAGTTTTGTAAATATTTATAAGGTACGACCTATAAAAAGGAAACAGATCCTGGTTTGCATTTGGGCTTTATTATATACAACGAAAACGATCAAACGTATTCGTTGTGATGAGATAGGGTGAGTCAAAAATCGTCAGCCTAACTAAGAACTTTATTAGCTGCGTTTTATTATCTACGGGTCTGGGTTATTTTTTAACAAGTATTACAAAAACAACACAAGATCTAGGTTTCTATCTGGGTTTGAAAACATTAGTATTAAATTCGGCGAACAGTGGGTACATAACCCAGATCGTTTTATTTTCACGGGGTGAACCATATGGGATTTTGGCGATAATAAAACACGACTTTTATCTGCATTCATAAAGTCAGATCTTCGATAGAATTGTCGTCAGCGTCGAGTTGATTTTTTCGCTGCAGAGAGAATTTATAAAATTCATTTTACACTCACCGGAAGGAAAAATCGGCACTGACTGTAAAGAATGTAAGTTATTGCAAATATTTTAATAATTTTTTGATAGAAAATAATTTAAATTATTGTTTTTTAAGCGTTGATGAAAGTAATGTAGGTATTGTGTGGGAAAACTAACCACATTAAGCTGTTTTTCAAGCTTAAAAATGTTATCATTATAATTTTCTTTCTATTTTTTCTTTGCAAGATATTTGTGACAATTATAATTTTCTCTTATTTTTCGGTAAGCAAGTTCAACAAAAATTGTTTGGCAGCCATTTTTCTCTGATGTTTATAAACTCTGTTTACATACACATTGCAATAAGTCATGCCTGCAGACATTCTGCATTGTGAGTGCGTTTACAAATGCAATAGAAAAGAACTGCGGTTGTACTAGCGTAGATTTTTTGCATTTATCACCCATAGTTGCGACCGAATTCATAAACGCAAGATTTGCAAAGCAAGACTCATGATAAGCAAATGCACGAATCCGATTAAAATTGAAAATCAAGTGAAGTGCACATAACTTTAACGTTTAGGAACAATTTCTCTGTTTAGGCAATTACTGAACTGAATTGATCCGGAGATGGTGTCAAATTTTATATTTATGTATTGTCACTGAAGAAAAGATCAGAACAGCACACGACTGAACACAAAAGTCAGAACAAGTTAGAACAGTCAATCAAACCTCATTTGTCAAAACAACACTTCACTGGACATCAAATCCGGGCCCTTATTACGTATTACGATTATCGTTCAAAATCCCTCGTTATCGTTAATTTGCGATATCGTTTTACGATAGTCGTTTTTTTTTACAACGATACTCGTTTTCTCTTACGACTGCGTTTGGCTCTTTTATTTTATTGTGTTGACACATTACGTTATGAATAGTTGTAGTATTGAACGAATGAAGTTGGATGCGTTAAAAAAAAATAGATTTTTTTTTATTTTATCTGGCAAATGTTTATTATCGTAAACCATATTCGGTCCATGTCAAGACTATCGTTTTCTTGGGTATTGTTTTTTTTGCCTTTCGGTTCGTAATATGTAATAAGAGCCCAGAGCAATTACTTTACTGTCCAGAACAAGTCACTGAGCAGTGTAGACAAATTAGATATTATCGTTGCACTTTAAAATCAGCCCTATCACAAATTCCATCGTAATCGAAAATATGCTACGTTTCCCGATAAATCTATCACAAATTCCATCGTAGTGGATTCGGAGTGAAAAATTCGCTAACGATTTTCGAAGTTCGTAGAAATTGGTATCACTGAATTCGAATGGAATGAAATGAAACAGACTTTTTCTACGACAAACTATGTGTCGGACACTGAAAGTAATGCGTCGTTAACAGTTATTTTAAAGAAAAATGTAAGTATTTTTACAAATTCTATGGTTTTATGAATAATATTTGATTTTAAATTTCAATATGAATGTCTAATGAGCGAGATAGGCGACCTGGCTTCCCAAGGCTGTAAGAAACTGGCAAAAGAAGAAATTGAAAATTTCTGGGAAATGGTAAAAGGCAACCTTGGACTACAAGATTGTTTTAAATGTTCACATAATCATGTGTGTAAGCTTAATTAAAATTGAAAATAGCACGGTATTGCTATTTATCCTTTCATTTTGGCATACACCGCTGATTTCAAAAATAAGAATATTCCACTCGGATTTTGTGAAAGCTCTTTGTCGTAGATCGGGGCGTAACTGTCCATGCGGGGAATTATTACGATGGAATTTGGGATAGGGCTGAATAAAATACACGACTGGATCGTACGAACTTGGTCTTGTAGCTAACAACTTTAATTTGGCTAATCATTGAGGTTTAGTTAGTTAGGTGTAGTTATATTATCCAGGTGTAAGGCCTATGTAGGTAAGATTACCTTGATTCTTAGTATAATGAATTGTCGAATGGATGATTCAAGGAATAGTTACATAGGTACCTACCTTCAAATGTATATTTAAATCTAAGTTATGGATTTTAACTAAGTTAGGAGAGTAGAATGTATGTACATACATATATAGATGGAAACTAAGTATGTAAACATTTACATATTAGAATGAAAATGAAGGATGTAGGTGGGTAGGCAGCTATATGCATATAACTTTATAATTTAGGTGCACTATGCATACATAAGATTCATGTGATTTTTAGACGCATGTATGTATATATAAATGTATGAGGGCCTACATTGTATTTAATATTCTGTGACACGCAAAAATTCGTAAAAAGGGAACAATAATAAGGTAGAAATAAATGGATAATACACATACTTAAATGTTTTTATATTGCTTAGTCGTTATAGTTTGAGAAAAAAACAAAGATGCCAGTTGAATTCATGGATAAATAAGAGTACATAAAAAAATCAAAAATTGTTGGAGCGGCTTTTTAATAAATTAATTTTGTATGTATAAAATTTTGAAAACATTTTTAGAAAAAAACTTGAAATCCATTTTGAAGATATTATTAATATACATATAAAATTAAAATTTCAAAAAAATTCTGTGCCTGGTTTTTGAAAAATCGATTTTTCAAAAAAAAATGTATGTATTTTTTAAAAATCGAAAAACTTTATTTTTGAAAATTTTCGTATGCAGTTTTATTAACAATTTTAGGCACCATTTGTATAAAAAAAATATTTTAATCGGTTCATCCAATGTTGAGAAAGTCGAAAATATGAAAAGTGGTTCCATGGGAAGTACCGTTTATAAGTACGCAAAAAAAATAGCTTTATAATTAAAAGTGGACTATACGGATTAAGGAACACACACATTTTTTTAAAAAAATTCTTGGAGCCGTTTTCGAGAAATACATTTTTTTCTTAACGTTTTTTTTTTTAACATATGGGAGGTACCGTTGTTTTTTATCTTAGGAATACAGTTTTTTGAACTGTTCAAGATAATATCAAAAAACTACCAAATACGAAGTTTCGAAAAAATCCATTAAGTTGCTTTCGAAATTTTGAGTTTTCAACAAAAAAAGTTTTTTTTTTATTTCCAAAAAAATTTGTTTTTGAAAAATTTTCGCTTACAATAGTGTTTAAACTTTTCATGAGCTTCTGCGCAAACAATTTCAAAAAAATCAAATTAACCGTTTTCCAGAAAATCGAAAACCAAACAAATGGTACTACTAGAGGTACAAAAGTAACAATTTTTTTCCAAAACAAAAATTACTAAAATTTGCTTCATTAATGAACTGATTTTTTTTATAAAAATCTTTGGAGCCGTTTTCGAGAAAAATAAGTTTTTTATTTTTGGCCAGAAAAAAATGTATGGGAGCTACTGTTATTTGTTGTCTTAAAAAAATGAAAAAAAAACGTGTGGGCATATTACAGAACAAACAATATACATATACCGTTTAGGCTGCAGAATCGCGGACAGACAGACAGACAGACGGAATTGGGGGACCCACTTTTTGGCGTTCTCTTTGATCGTAATGTCATGTTTGATTGTTAGATTTTTTTTTTGCACGAATCCATAACTTGCCTTATAGTACCTATAATCGCAAGTAAAAATTGCATTTTTCGATTCTTTCTGGCAATATAAAGTTAATTTTTTTTTTATTTTTCTTTAGTAATAAGGCCTAGTTCCTAAAATATGCATTTAAAAATTCGGTAACATATATTATGTATCTACTGTCTATAAATGACTGATAAAGCTGACAGCCAGAGAACTCTTAACGGTCACGCCGCGACCCACGATGTAAAGCTCACAAGAATCTCCGACTGTTATGCTACGTTTTCTTTCAATAAATAAGTGGTAATGCGCACTCACAATCTTATTTACAATTTAATGCGAGATAAAACAATTATTTGGTTGTAAAACAAAGTCTTTTAATTATATTCACATAAATGACCGCACTTCGGGCAAAGAGATTTGGTAGAAAAATACTCCTTAAGATGTTCTAAATGTCCACCGTGCGAACATCCTTGGCACCATGCGTATAATCCCCTTACAACCAAGCCACATACACAACACTTAGAACTCTGCATAGATTTACACTTGGCACAATACCAACCTACAGTTCCGTTTAACGGTCTTCCGCAATCACCACAATTTGTATGTACTGACGTTGATTTTTGATTAAGTTCTCTCACTGATCGTATCCAAGAGAGATTAATTATTTTACATGCTTCATTCCATAGTTGATAGCGGTGTAACAGTTCAATATAGGAATGAAACCATTCTTCCTACACAAAAATTAAAGTGCTAAAATTAAAAAAAAAAACGAAGAAATAAATGTTGATCTTACTAAAAGGGTTTCTTCAATTGGAAGAAATTTTCGTGCATCTCCCATAGCAATGACGACACATAGAGCTGTTTGTACATCACCAACATCACTCTGTAGTTTCAGTGAATCAGCTATGAACTGATGAGGCTCCCACATTGGTATTGCGGGTACATGAGAAACTTTTAAAAGACTGGGTTTATCTGGAGGCTGAAATCAAAGCATTTAAATTATTATAACAGAATATAATACTTTTATAGCAAAAAATATTCACTGGTGAGGTATCTCTCTTTTCCGACTTCATATCTTGCTGTGGCCGTGCTGCTTGAACATCATGATGTAAAGCTGTCTCAGGTAACGCAAGCGCCTTTGTAAAATCAGGAGGACCCATGTACAAAAATCCATTACGAAGCATATCAAAATTTTCAAATGTTATATCGTTCAAAATTTGGTTTTCTGATAATATCACAGAGTTGAACTGCGGATTTTGGCTGCCATCATCTAGATCATCTTTTGCACTATCCTCTTCTCCATCATCGTCTGCAGGTGTATTTTTTTCTCGACTACTCCAATCGATTTCGAGTGGACGAGTTGTCTGAGCCATTCTCCGGTTTGTTGTAACGTTCTTTTGTGTTGTAAAGGAATTCCTTTGTTCGATTTTTTGATTGATAAACTCTGAAGTACCATACAGCATTTTAACAAATTTCCAAAATGTGGTTGCCTACAAATGATTTATTTAATTTAAATGACAATAGCTGGAATCGAGTTTAAAACTAACACTATGTTTTCCAAACTTTTTGGCGACATTTGCGTTATGGTCGCACATATCTATAAATTTTGTTCCCGTCAACATGAACTCTTTCGCACATCCAATAAAACATTCATATTCCTTCAGTTGGCCGTGTTTCTGGTCACCAATATAACCTGTGTACTGGAAATAGAAAAAAATTGTTAACTTAGACTCGAGTTAGTTTGTTCGTTGATCTAAGGTATTAACGGTTTAACGGGATTGGTTGACTTTTTTAGAGCACAGCTACCAGCGTAACGTTTGCTCTCCGATTTTTGAAGTAACTTGTTGCTTATCCCACAGATTGTCCACTACTCTTTGGCGGCGGGATAAGTTCAGTACTATTCAACACGCTTAAAAAGCATGTTTTGCTATGAATGTTTTGGCGTTTATAAAACTTTACATACACTCAAACCCAACCTAGATCCTATATTGAGCCAAGCAAGGGGAATTACACATTCACCTCAATATCCAGGGATTGGAGCAAAATGCTCTCTGCAGGTTCTGTAAGGTGCAGGAGGAGGCACCGAACAACATACTAGGGAGTTGTGAAGCCATCATTCACCACAGATTTCTTGGACATCACATAAAAAAGGTAAAGGAACTACCCTTTATTGAAATAACACAAACACTAAAGTTTCTCAAAGGAATTATCTTGGAGGACGTACTGTAAAATGGGAAATCTCATCCAGTTCTGTAGGAGGGCACAATAGATCTAAAGGTCGCAGTGCATCAATACAACATAGATGTTGAAGCACAGCATGCCCCCTTACAGGTCGTGTAAGAAGAACGTCACAATATGCTCGTTTGTTGAAATTTACGCGGGGTCGAGGTTTTTTGACAACCCCCAAAATTATCAAAAAACCCGGGTTTTTCAATTCTCAAAAACAACCGAGGGCCATTAATTTCATATTGCAGAGAAGCAAGTTATGTCTTCTAATAATTAAAACATAGTGTGTGATAACTTCTATTACCGTGTATGAAAATAAACTTCAGAATTCTTTTAAATTCCATTTTAAAAATAACTTATTTCAAAGATCTCCTTACAAAATCGACTTTTCAACGAAACTTGTTTCCAGATTTAATTGATGTGTTGGTGAATGACTGACACAAATTTCAAATAAAATATATATATATATACATATAAGACTTTTTACAATGTATGTGTGCATTCAGATCAAATCTGCCATCCCATCAGACATCAAGTCGTTCGTGTTTGATCTAGGTTGGCACTTTTTGTTGCAATGAAACTCGCAAAACCCAAAATGATCAAATCTTTCGACAGAAAGAGCAAATCTTTTCTTGAATGAAACTTTCTATAATTGCATACAAAACGCGAGCCTGTAACAAAACAAGTGTTATTAGGTATGAGCGATGTTAATCTATGTTAACGACACATAGATGTTAAACCAAAAAAATCGATGTGTTTGCTATTCGATAGTTATTAACATCGATGATGAGTATTCGATATTTTTTCTAAATATCGGTCAATTTATTCATTTACCCCAAATTGTAGCAGTTAAAAATCTATAGCTATTTCAGGGTGAGTTCAGGGCGACCGTTTCAAAAAGCACTGAATTTGATCACCAAGATGATTTCAGATTGAAAAAATAAAAACGTTCTAGGGCGACCCTAGGTGATATGACTTCAGGGCTTAAAGAACAAACCTAGTGTATTAAAAAAGGTAGGATTTAGCGGGCAAACGTTACATAGCAAATCGTTACGTAGGAAACTGTTTTGCATGAAAATATACCCAACCCGAGATAACGAATAAAATAAAATACAACAATGTAACATTGTTCTGAAGCATGTGTTTTGTTGTGGTTTTGCGTTTTCTATGTACATTTTTATTTTTGAAATTGAAAGGGAAAGAATACTCAAATTTAATTGAATAAGGAGAAATAAAAAATGCAATCCTTTGAAGTTGTGGATTGTCCATTTTATGCAGTTCAACGAATAAACCTAGCATCAGAGTTACTTTCGTTCACTTTATTAGTCAGTGGGGGTGGCCGTGGCGCGATAGTTGTGTGCTAGCCTGTCAACCTCGTGGTTGCAGGTTCGATTCCTGCCGTTGTCTATGTCTTCTTATAGCGAGTTTCATTTAAGAAAAGATCTGATCTGTCTGACAAAAGATTTCATCTTTTTGAATTTTGAGAGTTTCATTTCAACAAAAAGAGCAAATCTAGATTAGATATCAACACGAAAGATCTCATCTTTGGTGGGTAAGCAGATTTGATCTGAATGCATGCATACATATAAAACGTTTTTTCTGTCAAACATCAAATGGAAACTATTTTGTTATTAATTTACTGTGAAATCGTGCCAATCCCTGCTAAAAAAAATAAACAAATAATAGACGAAGAAGTTAATAATTTAAAATTTATAAATATGGTGGAGTTTTTTATTGCTTTGTCTTCATCTTCCTCATCATCTGATGATGAAGATGTTTTTTTTTCAGAAATGTGTGTGTCAGTCATTCAGCATAAGCCGCGTTCGGTGCAATGCCGAAAGGCTAGCCAAGATACCTTAGTAGCGGGTTTGTTTTCGAACGATCCAGGTAGCTTTCTCTGTTAAGTCAGTTGTATTGCATACAAATCTAAAGTTTTGAATCAGCTGTTCCTCAAATTAATAATAATTTTTGGGTAGCTTGAGATTTGTGTTTGACAACATATGTTTAGTTCATCAGCTGGTTTTTCCTTAGGCGTTACAACAACACAAAACAATCCGGATTGCTTTAGGTATGCCACCGAACGCGCACAATACTACAATTAAATTTGGGCACAGTTTCATTTAAAATATCAAATCTCCATTTTGAGAGGAGTTCTTTGAAATTTAAATGAAACTCGCTTTTATATTCCATTAAAAACCAATTCTAAAAATTGTCATAAAATAGGTTGCTGGTTTACTCATTACATGCTGTTTAGGCATAACACCAACAACATGTAGTAAACTAGTCTACCAATAAATATGACACCGATATAAATAAAATAATGTGAATTATAAGGGACATAAATAAATAAGACACGGTAATTCTCTCCGCATTAGTTCAGCCACCATCCCTGGAGATAAATCTGAGACAACAACCAGCTCTAGTCTCAGAACATCGCGCTAAACATCTTTCCTATCCTTCTTTCTCCTCTTTCACCGGATGACCGCGCTGTGTTAAAAACATATAAGGGGTGTTCATAATCCCTTGAGCCCGTGCAAAATTATAAAAAAAGGAAATTTTTTTATATGTAAAAATAATCAGGGGGCTAGGATTACCCAAAATGTTTAAATGCTGGGAGCCATTTGAAAAATTAGACAGGATTTAATAATTTAACCGATTCTCATTAGTTTTAAAAGTCAACATCTCAAAAAATAACCGAAATTTTCACAAAAAAAAAAAAGTTACACAGTAGTTGACTCGATCTTGAATTATAGGCATATTAATTAGATAGCATTTTTTTACAAAAAAAATGTAAACAAAAAGTGCAACAACTTTTACTAATTTGGAGTATTTAGGATTTGTTTTAAAATATCTGATTAAATTTAAGTTTAGTTAATTGACACATAAATATGGCCCAGGGTCATAATTCCTAAGTTCCAACCTCACAGTTGGTATTGGAATCACCTAAAAAGGTTTATAAATTCACAATAATATCATAATTTTGATTTCACCCTGCGCCAATATATATTATTTAGTCAGATATTGTGAAAAAGTTCCTTAATAAAATTATTATGAAAATACAGATTTCATAACTAAAGTAAATGTGTTCCCCATAGCTATAAATAATATCCCATATTGTCTTAAACCAAACATTTCGGCTGCCTCCAGATGGCAACGAAAATATGTGTAATACTAGTTTTGACCGTGGATTCTGAGCTGTACTATCTAGATTTTGATACTTGTTTATTTTTTGAATTTGAAGTGAATGTTTAAAGTTTTAGCTAAATATTTTCTTAAATACACCGAATTGACATGAAGGGAAAAATTTTCAAAAAGATTATTTCTTTCATTTAACCCTGAATGCCATTCTATTAACAAATTATTTATCGTTTCCGGTCACCAACATCATAAAGTATAACTTACTGATGGTTTCAATATAAATTTGTGCATCACTGACTGCGCTATATGAAAGTGCTCAACACTCGGCGAAGCCTTTTGTCTGCTTCTGTAAGAAATACAAAATTAGAGAGCGTAGGGTTTGAAAGTCAACGTCTTTCAAATCATACGCATTTTATTACACAAAAATATGTTTTCTTTTTTTCTCACAATATAGATGTGCTTTTCAAATTGGATGATGTCTGTGTTACGTTCACCTTAACCTTTATCGCATGCAAGATATCATCTTTATGATTTAAGCTCGCGCCTTGTGGATTTGCCTTTAAAGCTGGTCGTGCAGCGTCCTTAAACGCATGTTTGTAAATAGTGGAGTCTTTACTTGTCGAAAGCAGAATATGTGAATCGTTTCCTTTCCACGCTATGCCGGTAGTAACATTCGTATGATCGTTAAATGAAGCAAATGGAATATATGGTCTTCTTATATCCCAAATATGTATGCTGTAGTCAACTACAAGTGCACAGCTAGCAATGTGGTGACTAACAAAAGAAAAATCTTTTAAATTTCATTGGTCATAAAAAAATGGACTTATTTATATACGTTCTTTCGGGTCGCCACTTTACTCTGCCTACCACAGCGATGGTGTGAATAGTATGCTCTAGGGAGGCTTTTCCATCCATATTCCAAACCTATTGAATTATAAATTTTATTCGGTATCTCATTTATCAGATATTCTCTTACTTTTATTTGCTTATCTCTACTTCCTGTTGCAAGCCAGTTCTTTGTCGGATGCCAGTCACAAGTGTAAATCGGTCCACTATGAGCTGTGAATTGCAAAATGCACTTATCCGACCTAAACTCGAGATTTTTTAGTATTTTTTTTGATACTGTTCAGTACTAAGATTTGTACTTTCTTAAATCCCATAGTTGGACAGTTCCATTTTCAGAGACAGCTGAGAAAATGTTTGCGGCATGAGGACTGAATTTTACGTCCCGCACACTTTCAGAGTTACTAAAGTAAGTAAACACAGACTTTTCGTATCTTGTATCGAAACATTTGATTGTTCCATCCTGTGATCCAGATATTAATAAGTATGGTTCAGTGCTATGGAAGGTCACAGTATGAGCTGTTCTTTCATGTTCATTGTAAACAAGTAGCTGCTTTTGTCTTCCAAACTTGGAAAGATCCCACACCGATACAACTCCATTTGTAGCCGCCGTCGCAAGAATGTTGCTATCCAATGTACTCCAAGCTACGTCATTCGATGAATAACTGAGGTTTTGGTTTTTACCACCTCGCATATTGCAAACTTCTGTGAAGCCATCGCTATCAATGGAAAATACCTTCAACACTTCAGAAAAAAAATAAAATATAAAATAACAATTTAGACTAAACATAATTATAGCTTCTTCTTACAACTTCGTCCTGCAACAGCAATCTGACTGCAGTCCTTGTTGAGAGCCAATGCATTAGCATGTCCCTCTTGGCAAATACGCAAGGAAGATGTCTTGGAATCAACCATTTAAAGATGTTTTTCTTCTTAGTTTATTTACAATTTGTTAGAATTTCAAGGAAATAACAGGTTACAGGTTCAAGTTGTATGACAACAACGGAAAATGATAAGCAATTTGCATAGAGATAACTTATTTATATTTACTATTTTTATTTTGATCTCTAAATTATATTTGTTTCTTATGCTTATGCAAAACAAATAATTCTATTTCTTAAAAGAGCTAGCTACATATCTAGCTGTAGCTGTAGCTGCTAAACAAGTAGAAAAACAACAAAAATTTATAATATAATGGTGTGATTACATTTGATCCCGAGCATTTCCAATAAGTGCAAATTTGAAGGAGTGAAGTAGATGTCAGAGTATGTAACAAATCTTACGTGTGAAAGAAAATTTTCTAAACCTTTTGAAAAGTGTCACAATCAAATGTTTCGTTGTGAAAATTATTTGCATACACAATTTTGAACTTTGATGCGGAATATTCTTTTCGATATTTAAAATTATTATTAGGAAACCGATTTAAAAATGAACAGCGGCTTTTGTGTAAATTCAAATTGTCCACATCTCTACATCGTCAAAGCTTACCTAGGATTATAGCTGACGTTTGTTGAGAAAAATGCTAGAAATATGGATCATTACGTTCGGAAATTTAACAGAGTAAAGTTTCTGAACCACACAATAAAATAATAGATGAAATTATGGATATATCAATACAATATGCGTGATGCATCATGCAGCATTATAGCCCGTCGGATCAAAGAATTTTCTTTTTTTGAATTATAGCCATACCATACATATGGTTTCTTTTTGAATAGCCCGCTATATGGGCAGCTGTCACTTCTAAAACTGTCATCTTTTGACATTTGACAAGTAAAAACGACGTCATTACTGAAAATGGAACGATACACGCTTTAACAACGCATTGAAATTGTTACTACAAGACCGGGCGCTACTCTCGGCAAACAAGCAATTTTGCAAGAAAAGTTTCCTGACCGTGTTATTTCTTGATGAACTGTTCACAATTGTTGAGATCTTGTGATTTTACACCTTTCATGGGAAGAGTCTGCCTTTCTGCAAATTGTTGGATGGGGCCCAATTCCGTAAGCTCTAAAAAAATAACATCTTTTCAAATTTTACAAAGGTATTCTACTTTCCCTCAAAAGTAAAATTTAAAAGCTGCACTTTTTGAAAAGAATAGTTACATTGGTAAGGTAGGTGTTGAAACAACTGTCTCTTTTCATCATGCGACAATTCAGTTCCCATCAGTTATCTCATATCCGAACCTAATTTATTTTTTTTCTATAAATTATCTTTGAATGCATCCGTTTAGATTAAATAAAAACAGCTGTACTTTAACGATTAGCAAAATCAAATATTAAAGGTGGTTAACTATAGAAATTTTGCATAATGTACATTTATGAAGGTAGTACGTAGTGCGAACTTTCTATTTCATTGCAGATTGCAGTGTTTAATAAAACAAAATAAAATTAATGAAAAATAAAACATAAATCACAAGAAAAAATACATAAAACACCAGTGATAAGGAAACCGCTGAAATGAATTCCTATCGCTTCGGACATCGTATTGAACAACCCACTTTAATTGAATAGGACTAGTATGTAAGATTTTATATCGGACATAGGAAAAAAGGTAAGGCATTTGGTTATTTTTAAATATTTAGGTCCAGTTGTACAATAGTGGTTTAATATTTGATCCGCCGTACACGAATTTTAATTCACCAATTTTGGCGCGTTAACTGAGGTTTTGTGTTAAAGCCAAATAGGTACATGCTTGACCCATCGTTGAACCTTAGTTAATCCAAATCGGTGAATTAAAATGTCTGTCTATTAGAACATCGCCGAAGAACATCCTGTTGGTTTAACAGACGAAAGCCTTTTAATATTTAGTTTCGCTAATCTCGTAAAATATATCATCTGAAGTTATACATGTTCAGATTTATTCATTACAATTCGTTAATTAAATGATTAAGGACATATTTACCCACTATACATGATTATTCATAAAACATTTCCTTTCATTTTATTTTCTGTAATAAATAAGTTTTTTTTTTTAAATTGATTTCCTATAAGGACAAGACCAAAGACATAAGGTCTGTTCGTTGAGCCCTGAAGTCGCCCTAAAGCGTTTTTTGAAAAACCTGAAGTCACCCTAATAAACAAATTCTGTGTTTTTTTAAACCTGGGGTCGCCCTCAACTCTTCCTAAAGTAGATCTAGGTTTTTAGCTGGGGTAAAGGACTATTCACATGAGAGCGACCCGGCGAATAAACGAATAAATTCAATTTAAACCAATTTACCAACCTAATTCTTCACAAATTCTACACAAAATTGTAGAAATATAATATAATTTATATTTATGTTTACGACAGAAAAATTTACATTTTAATCGCCAAAATCAGATAAATTAGAGAAAACAATATTGGTCGTCGCGAATTGCATCTGTATGCTACGAACAGTCAAACTCTATTCGCGTTCCACGTACCATCCACCCTTCGACGAATAAATTGTTCGCGCGCGTTTAACCTCAAAATCAGATTTTCTAGTTGCATTCGTGACGAATACAATTAAAGGCATGTGAACGAAATGTCAACATGGTCGAATATTCGTCCATTCGTTGATCGTTGTCCGCTCGCATGTGCATAGTACTTTAGTTGAAGTAAATACGGCAAAGTCACATGAGATCTGATTTTATTTGTTATTTTTAAAATGGAAATAAAAGAATACTCAAATTATTTTCAGACACAGTCATGCAAAATGAAAACCTTTGAAGTTGTGGATTGTGCACAAAAAAATGTATTTAGATGCTAAATTTAACATATTTCAAGTTTTAATTATTAAATGACATACATTGATTTTCTGCAACATAAAATTAATGGCCCTCGTGTGTTTTTTGAGAACCGAAAAACCCAGTTTTTTTGACAACTCCTGGGGTTGTCAAAAAACCTAGGTCGACCCTGGGTAAAGTTCAACGAACGAACCTATACAGATATATCTTGACATGTTCACAAAGACGACGATTTCAAGCATGCATTTTATTCGGCAGCAGTAGATTTCGGGATGACGGGAAGCGTTTGACGTAAATCTCCGGTGAGCAATATCATATCCCCACCAAATCATCTGGAATCAACTTGTAAATCCTTCATTGTAAGGTCAACTGCCTCCAAAGCTCGTTTATGCGCAATCATGCATTCATCCCAAATTATGATTTTGCATTCTCGCATTTATTTTGCAGTGGCCGAATTCTTGGTCATTGTTCATTATTGTCTTGTCAGAAAATTCATCGCCAGCTTCAAAGAATGTGCAGTTCGACCGCCTTCAAACAGTGTGGCAGCAATGCCATAGGATGCAACAGGCAATGAAAGAGTTCTTGGTCGAATTATTGCTAGAATCAACTGAATGTCCCACCGGGATCATCGAGAAAGTAAATGCAATTGCGGAATCGTATTCCAAAGCAGCGCGATTTAAGTCTACATTTACCACTTTTCTTCTTCTAATAACTTTATGTCGAATTTGTGGTAGTGATTGTGCAGTTTGAAGCTGTGCAATATGGACACATTTATTTTTCTGCACGTATCTCTTTCGTTTGATTATCATGGACATTCTGATTAATTATTATTGCAAGACGTGTAGGTACGTCCTCAAAGGTTAGATCGGAATCAGTGTAAAAATACGCAAAACTCGAATCAATTTCAGCAAGAAAAATAGCACATTTATTGAATAGAAAATTATAATGTGAAAAAGACACCTGTCAAATCGGGCACAGCTTAAGTCATAAGTCACTGTATAACGCTACACTACGATCTATCGGGTTGATCGCAGCACAGCGTCATCTAATATATGTATATCTCATAAACTTCTCCACCCAAAATGCACGCAAAACGTCTTGTGAATTTCACAATTAAGCAATATTTTCCAAGCTTCACAACTTATTTTCTATTTTTAAGGCGGTCAAAAAATCCAAGGAACATTCTAGACAACCGACAAAATAAAATATCAAAATCCATTTAATGGAATCAAACGATGTTAGTTGTACGCACGGAAACAAAGAGAAACCAAAATGAAAGTGTGTGTATACAAAACAAAATACATTTATACTAACAAAGCAATAACAAACATGTGAGTGGCATTTTTGGTCATAACTACGGCAAACAGATTTCTTATATGCACTCTTCAAATATGTGCTAAGATCTGAAAATTTCATTCAAATCGATCAAGCCGAAAAAAAGAAGATAGCGCACAAACATAATTTGGATTGTTCTTTATATATAAGATGTAAAATTGTCGTACCAAGTTAAAAGAAAATTTAAATGTTGAATATAAAAAATTAAGTAAAAAACGACTTTGAAAATATATTTAGATTCTTGATAGAAATATTTTGCATACGATGTGTTCGAACATAAGAGCAAGTTCGTGCGATACAGTCGTGCATTTTATTTAATTTGTAATTTATTGAAATCAATATTATTTTTTCTGTTTTTTTGTATTAACAAATTAGAAAAGAAAACATTGATTCTAAAAAGAACACGTCGAAGAAATCATATATTTCAAGATAGATAGATTATAGACGACTACACTGCAAAAATAGCTTTTTTTATAACATTTATTTCAAACAATTAACCAAAATTAATTTTGGTTGGAAAACAAAATATTAACATATAACAAAATAATATATTCATTTCATAATCTTTTAAATTTGCATACAGTACAAGCTCGTTAATTCGGAATGGTGGGGGGGAGGTAATTCTGAATAAACGAATTTTCCGAATTAAAGATATATTTTTTTTATGCACATTATACCTTTCTATTGGTGAACAAATACAAGAATTTAAAACGAAAAACTATTTTATTAAAACAAAAGGCTCCAAATAACACATAAATAACATTTCTTTAACTAAAAGAAACATATTTTTTTTTAAATTTCATGGAACGGTCAAAGAACGACGACATATTTTGATACCGGCCCCGTACTTGAATAAATACATCCCCCATAATGAGCCCATCTACCAATTGTACAAACATCACCGTCGTTAAAAATTTGATTCGTGGTTCAGCAATAATAAATTAAATTACATATTATACTATTCCATATATATAAATATATATATAAGTAGATACACTGAAGCACTAGGAACAAGAAAATCAGCTTAAAAATTGAAAACCGACTCTCATTTATTCGGAAAAATCTCTTTTCTACGGACATTTTTTTCTTTTAATAAACCAGTTTTCCGAATAAACGGGCTTTTACTGTAATTTTTTTCCTGACAAGTTTGTATGAAAATTAGGATTGGATAAACTAAGTATCCTGGAAATTAGTCCTTACTCTTTAAATTCCTTTTAATAATTTAAAAAAACAAATTATCGATAAAAACAGCTGCCAGTGCCAGAACGGCATCGTTGATTTTTCATGTTACTTTGATGGTTTCACCAATCTTCATTTGGGCTTGATAATGTTCTGCTATATGTTTTTTCAACTCTGTATTCAGTCTAAAAGATTCATCACACTCTTCGCATTTATAAACGTTCTCCCCAACATGTGATCGAAGATGTTTTATCATATCGTTTGATTGGGCGAATTTTCTTTCACAATATTTACATGCATATGGCTTCTCTCCAGTATGGGTTCGCATGTGGCGCTTCATGTGATTGGAAGAACTAAATCTATACAACAAATCAAAATATTAGAAGCGAAATAATAATCGCTAAAATTTAAATCCGTTACCTCATTTTACAGCAATCACATTGATATGGTTTTTCGCCAGTGTGTATTATTTTGTGTTTTTTTAATGAGTAATTTTTTGTAAATCTTGACCCGCAAATATCACAAGTATATGGCTTTTCATTTCCGTGAGTACTCGCATGCTTGGAAAGGTCACTTTTTAATATAAACTTACTTGGACACTCTAAGCACTGGTAGGACTTGACACCTTTGTGTCGCAACTGATGCTGTCTTAAATTACTTGCACTTTTAAATGCTTTTCCACATTCTGAACATAAAAACGGTTGCTCCCCAGTGTGTGTTCGTAAGTGATCATTTAAAGTGCCTGCTTGTTGAAATGCTAAAAGCAAATTATATAAATTAAAAGAAATATCACTATTAATGATACGCAAATTTTTTTTATCCGTTAAAAAAAATGATATATAAAAATGGTATATAAAAATTAGAATGGTCAAGTAAGAAAACTACAAACAAACATTTTGAGCAGAAACGGCAAATATGTGGTTTAATGCCGCTGTGTTTACTAAGATGGTCAATCAAATGAGATCTAAAGCCAAAAGTTTGCCCACAAATGTCACAGGTATACTTGTGATTCTCCTCATGAAGTTTTTTATGCCTATTAAGGCGATGTGCCCCATCAAATGTCTTTGTACATTCGTCGCATTGATAAGATTTGTAAATATTTATTTCTTTGCGGTGAGTCCGCATATGCGAAGCTAGTGACACTTGTTTGAGGAATTTTCTGGGACACTCAGGGCATTGGTGTCCGTCGATATTTTTTTGTACTTCCGTCTGTTTTAAAAAAGTTTTATCATGAGTGATAGCATGACGTCGCAAATGGCCCTCCTGAGCGAATCGCATTTTGCAGTTTTTACATTCAAATGGCCGACCTTCTTTTTTGTGGACACTTATATGACGATTAAGACGATGTTGGCGATCGAACGACTTTCCACAATCTTCACAAACGAAGCAAGCATTTCTCTTGTTGCGAGGGTTTGGCCTATAAATTAAATGTTAATATGATTTTTTGTGATCATTAAATAATCTATTCTCTACTTTTCTATTGTTGGGTTCATTGGTTTAGAAGATAAGGTTTCTTTTAATGTCAAATTCTCTTCATTGTTTATACTTCCTTCATAGTCTTCTTCATGTTTATCTGGCGAGTCTGGGTTGTTTTCATATTCTTTCTTTATATTTCCGCTTTGATCAATATAACTGAAATATATATAACATTTTATATATTTCCCTCAACTAAAAATTGGTTAAAAACTTACACTTTGTTTTTAAGTTCACATTGTCCATTTATTACCCCAGTATCGAAATGGCCATCAGTTACATTAGCCATCATTCCAGAGACCATGTTGTTTATTATATTTTTGCATTCCCTTGAAGTGGGTGGATCGAATGCACTTATATTACCCGAACTCTTTTTAATTTCTTCTTTTATTATTTGCTCTCTTCTACTTGAAACTTTCAATCTCCGCATGGTTAGATCGGATTGTATGCACATTTTTTGAAAATAGTATGCTTTTTTCAAACTATCTAAACATTGAATGCATATTCCTTTGGGGAGGTCATCTTCGGGTAGCATTTTGAGAGTGGAAACAGCAAATAAAACTTCAGAAGTAGAGATGGATTTTTCTTCATTAAGTATACAAGTTTCAGAATTGAATATCTGATGCAGCGGATCTGAATTAGCTTTTGTGCAAGTTCGACATATTTCATCAAAATTGAAGGGAATTAATAAATCTTCTAATTTACCAAAACTTTCCATTGTGAAGGAATGATAAACAAATTAAACTGACCCACAAACAAATCAAAATAAAAATTAAAATTGTTTTAAAAATGGTATAGGTAGGTAAAGGTGTCAATAGGTCTGTTTGTTCTCTTATGGCCTTTTCGATTGGCCGTCCGGAACACGTTCCCTCAATAAAACAGTCGTAAACAATTTGACTGATTCTGAATTATATGTATCACTGTATTTGTGAAAATTAAATTAAAAGAAAATCACATCGGCTAAAAAGAATTTCCAAAACACTTGATTTCAATTTAGATACACATTTTCTTGTATCAATAATAATTATAACTTGCTTCTTTTTATGTTATTTTAGCAGAAAATGAGTTTAAATTCAATAAACACAACGAAATTACACAACAAATCAAGCCGATTATTTTGACATTTTAATTGTGTAAGTGTATTAGTGATTCTGTTTTCGATTCTGAAATGAAATCCAGAATCGTTTTCTGTTCTGTATAGAGTAACAACTGTCATTTTGTGGGGGTCAGAACAGTTCTGGACGGCCAATCGAAAAGGCCATGAATTTCCATCAAATTTCGGTTTTCAAAATTAAAAATAATTTAGGGAATCACTACTTTTTCATTTCATTAGGTTCGTTCGTTGAGTTTTACCTAGGATCGACACAGGTTTTTTTCACAACCCCAAGATTTGTCAAAAAAACCAGGGTTTTTCGATACTCAAAAAACACCCGAGGGCCATTAAATATATGTTGCAGAAAAGCAAGTTATGTCATTTAATAATGAAGACTTAAAATATGTTAAATTTAAGTTCTTAGTACATTTTTTGTGACCCTATGCACAATCCACAACTTCAAAGCTTTCCATTTTTCATGTCTGTGTCTGAAAATTAATTTGAGTATTGTTTTATTTTCATTTTAAAAATAACAATTTGCACACAAGACGAGAATTCACAACAAAACAAATGCTTCAGATTAGGGATGATGGATAAGTCGATCTATGTTATTGAAACATCAATATTAAAACAAAAAATTGATGATTCAATATCGATGTTGAAGGTATAATAAGGCAAAACACTTAAGGAGGCTTTACATGCATCTTCATCTTCATCTGCATTGACATCTGCAAAAAAAGAGGAAACAAAATAAAAAATTCATACTTGTGCGATAGAGAGCGAAAATCAAAATGGAGATCATCTTCATGTATGAAGATTATAGGAAGTACGAACCTGAAGATTGCAGATTATAGTGAAGATGAACATGTTCATCTTCATTATAGCATTTTCATCTGCACCATGATTTTTTCCGTTCAGATAACGAATTTTAAAGTTTTTTTTTTATCATTTCACCTCAGATTGCTTAAAAACAACGAAAATAGCGAAAATTTTCTTCTCAAAACTACATACCTGAACGCTAAGAACATGTGATTGTGAGATGTGTCAAGAAAGTTATAGCAGAGTTCGAGTAAGTTATTAGTGTGTATCCTGTCTTACTTTTATGTTTGTTTTATATTATTGGCCCGCTCTACTTTTCTTCAAATCTGCAGATGCAGATCCATGTAAAGCCGCCTTTAAACACATCGATGTTTTCGATTCGATAACTATTAACATCGATGATTAGTAATCGATATTCTCCTCAATATCGCCCATTCCTACCTCAGACTCATGTGACTGACGTTTCTTCATTTACCTCAAGTTGCCCCTGCTAAAAACCTAGTTCTACTTCAGGGCGAGGTGAGGGCGACCCTACGTTTCAAAAAAACACAGAATTTGCTTATCAGGGTGACTTTAGGTTTTTGAAAAATAAACGTTTTAGGTCAACCCTAGGGCGACTTCATTTCATTATTTTCGAATTTGTTTATTTTTTGTTGGTTTACTTGCGATAGATGTAGATCTAGTTTTACATTTGAAAAAAAAATCGAACTCGATATTTTAATCAAACTTGACATTACGCTGATAAAGAACACCAACAAAGTGGGTCCCGTTATTCCGTTTGTATGTCTGTCTGTCTGTACAACTATCTGAAACCTGAACGGCTGAAGCGATTTTCTTCAAGCTTGGTATTTAAGCGTTATTATTCAAATAGATTTTTGAATAGTTTTTTTAGCCCCAAAACTAACAGTACCTGCCATACAAATTTTTCTATCGTCTTAATTATCTCGAAACGGCTCTAAAAAAAATATGTGCGCTACTATAAGTATAGTTTACATTTTGGTAAAATTTTTGTCTAGGTACATATTCTGTTATTGAAGGTACCTGTCAAACAACCATTTTTGTGATTTCCGACTCTCATAAACGGCTTCACGGATTTCGATCAAAATTTTAAAGGATGACGCCCTTCCAATTCTACCAATTTTTTGGAAAAATATTTGGATTTTTTTTTTGAAAATTCATTACATATTTTATTTTATTTTATTTTTTACAAACGGTTAAACTTATATTATTTAATATTAACAATTTCCATAAATTTTTTATAGAAAAAAATTAGAGAAATTTTATATATACAAAATTTAGTAAAAACCAAGTTTAAAAATATATTTACATACGATATGATCGAACATAAGAGCAAGTACGTGCGATACAATCGTGCATTTTATTGTTTAAAGGCGTGATTTGAGGTTCAATTGAATGTTTTTTTTTTATTTTTTTTTTTATTATTAACTTATAACTATCTTAAAAGCTAGACAAAAATTTATAAAACTAGCCTAATTAACAATAAGTAACAATTAATTTACTGGCCCTAGCTACCCAAAAATTATTGGATTCGTTGAGATTCGTTTGGAAATGTGAGGAACAGCTGATTCAAAACTTCAGATGTGTATGCAATACAACTGACATAACAAGAAAGCTACCTGAATCGTTTGAAAATAAATCCGCTACAAAGGTATCTTGGATAGCCTATAGGCCGCGCACCGAACGAGGCCATGTGTTTGACATCATATGTTTAGTTAACAGCTGTTTTTTCCATAGGCGTTACAACAACACCAAGCAATCCGGATCGGTTAGGTTGTGCCACCGAACGAGGCCAATTTCAATGTTTTCAAAAATTATGGCAACGACATTTTTGCAAATATGTACATATTTATTTGTAATAAATTTTAATTTTTTTAGTTTTATTTACATATTATTTTGGTTGAAGAATACGCCAAACTTTCTGGCAGAATGTTTTGGCAATACACATACATACTGCAGACACCTACAGCCCTATTAATAAAAAACGCTTAGTCCACCTTTAGTCCACAGACTTACAAAACTAAAAAATCGAACAAAATGTACTACAATAAGTATCAACTCTACCTCTTTTTATTATATGTCCCTGTAAATTTTGTTCTTAAATGTCATTTCTTAGTCCATCGCTAGACAACCGTCTTCGATGGTCTAGCGAAGGACTAAGTTGGAAACGTCAAATAGCAGAAATTGTGTTTTATTAATAGTATTTCGTATTTAGTCCACGGAATAAGTCCTAAACCTTCCCTAGTCCATGTTTTTTAATTTGGGTGCTATTATATATAGCCTATTCACAACAATCACACTCATATCAATTTCACTTGACGGAAGATCGTTCGCTTAATTCATCCTTGAATTGCTACTCGTTTTCCAAGTCGTTTTATCAAAAACGATTCGTTTTGCCAAACAGGTCGTTTATGAAAATTGTATTGGAAAACGAGTAGTTTTTAGTATTCGTTTTGAGGAAAACGAGTAAAATGTCGTTTATGGTTTGGTGTGAATAGCCTATTAATCTCTATATACACTATATGTACTGCAAAAGTGATTGATATATGTATTGAATTGAAATATCTATTCTGTCACAACTATACTCATTTTAAGGATAGTCATTACTTCTTGAGTGTGCGTAAAATATAAAATTATGTTTTGTTCTCATCTCAAATTTTCAAAAAAACTAACTAAAAGGTAACTAACTTCGTAGGCTTTTGATTTTATTTTACTTTATTTTTTTGTTTAATTTGATATTTATTTATTAATATGTCAATTTTAATATTTGCATCTTTCTTTACTTTTTTGGCCTCATAAAGAACTTACATAAAATTTGAAGACAATGAAAATGTATAAGATGCGTTCCAAGTTTTTTTTTAGTTTGACTTATGTCGATTTCGTTTCAAAAAAAACATCGACTTGCCGTCGATCCGCCGTCAATTTTTTTCTGAAAATCAAATTCGTTTCAAATTAAAACCAATATTTTTCTGGAAAAACAGATCCGTATTGAATCTCTTTTTGGAGACGGATTCAAAACGGATTTGTGCACAGATTCGTACACACACTACAATATTTGTTTTGACGTTTCTCAATTGTTGTGTTGTGAATTAATTTTTATTTTGTGGCAGTGTACAGAAAAAGTAAATTAATGCATTAAAAAATAAAAAAAATTGTTAAAAACTTCTTGGAAACAAATATTAAAAAAGTGCAATTGGGTTTAGGAACTCCCCCGCGTCGGAATCGGGAAATTAAAACGAAATAATGATGTTTTAACGAATTGAAGATTTGTTTTTTTTTAGAGCTGCCAAGCAACACACACAGTCCCAAAAAGAGATTCGGTCCGTAATCGTTCTTTTCAAAGCCAAAAAGTATTGGTTTTAGTAGCGAATCCTAATTATTGAAACGAAATCGGCATTAATCGATTTGAATTCAAATCTGCTTCTTTTTCTTGGAAAATAGTCAATACTACTAGATAGTCAACGTAAACAGTCAATGCGTTTGCACCTACGTAAAAATGCAGTCAAAATCTGTGTTTATTTTGGCACGTCATGTGATTGGCAGCGAAAATGCTCTCAATGCGTGGACGAAAATGTTGACACTTACAAGGGGGGAATTTCAACAATTGACATAATACTGCGTAAGTTTAAATTCAAAAACTTGCATTTAAATATTTCTTACGTGACAAACACCAACATATTTTGCAGTGTCAAAATGTTTTCCACATATCGGCGAAATACTAACCCATAGACATTCCTATAAACCTATACACCTTTGCATATTAAAACCATAGTACTAAATAATATTTATTTAAATATTTATTTAAAATAAAGATAAATTAAAATTAGATGTTTGTTTTATTTCGAAACAAACAAAAAGGAATTTTTCTTATAGTCCCCCAGCACTACATCAATTGTTGACTTTCTAATAAACAATAGATGTCAGGGTTTCGTATACAAAATACCAATAGATGTCACTAGTTTCTTTGCTTAAAAATGGTTGAAAGGTAATTGGCCCTATCACAAAATACATCGTAATCGAAAATCTGCTAAGAATTCCGAAAAATCTATCATCCATTCGTAGTAGATTTGTAGTGGAATATCTGATACAAATTTCGTATCCACTGGATCCGAATGAAAAGAAAATATTCTCTACGAGAAATTGTTCCTCTCGTAGTCAGGTGAAAAATGGTTGTCTTAGTAAAAATGTAAGTATTTTTAATGAATTTTTATTCAAATTCAAGACTTCTCTCCAGTGCATTGAACACTTTATTTAAATTGAAAGAAAATGTAGACTGCGCCATGTCAACTTCAGAATCCTTACCAGCAACAAGCTGGTAGCTAACTTCTCCAAAAAATCTCACCGCAACAGCCAGCCGACAAACAAAGTTTATTGATGAGGAAAATCTAACTTCTTCAACCGCATGTTGCAGCTCCTCTAAAACGTACTTAAACGCTTGTTTATTCCGTCGAAAATTTCTTATAAAACTGAAAAAGTTTCGATTTAATTATTTTTAAATTTGTTGACTCATATCTATACATAGACACAAGTTTTCATCCATATCAAATAGATTGCATGCATCTCTCAGTTATTTTCTTTGGACTTAAAGCTTTTGAATTCCCCTTACAGCCTCGTTATTTGATGCAATGATTGCAATCGCTATGGAATCCATTTTATGTGCCAATAACAAAAATGAACACTATAAAGTAGTTTCACCCGAAATATTTTTATATCAGCCCTATTCTGCTATCCGATCCGATCGAATCTTTCGATTCACGTGAATATCAATTGTTCACTATTTATTTTTAAATGTCTTCTATCTTTTGAGTCCAAAGCTTTACTAATATTTTTGTTGTTTAATTCTTAAGAGAATCTAATTGTTAAAATTAATTTTTGATCGAAGTTTATATACTTTTTGCATCAATTCGCTTTTTCCGTCGGATAGCAGAATACAAATATTCACGTGAACGTTTAACAGAATAGGGATGTATATTATATTAAATATTAACAATTGATTTGAACTGAAATTTGTTTCTTTATAATTGAAGGTGATTTGACTTAACACAGCTGATTTCGACATTGAGAGTGACAGTGTTCAATGAGGAAAACTTTTTTTCGATTCCATTGGATTCTGTGAACACAATTTTTCGGGATTCGTAGCGTAACAATCCGTTAGGAGATTTGTTACGATGGATAGCGCTGATTAAGAGGTAGCGAAGTGAAAGTTAAGGACTGATACAAAAAACACAAGATAAAATTATTTTGTAAATATTTTTATTTTTTTAAGTTCACATCCATTTTCTTTAAATTTATAAACTACACACAATAATAAAAGCTCAATCAATATAGAAAAAAAGAAACATTTAAATCCGTAAAAAGAGGATTAAGTTCCTCCCCATTCAATGGTTAAAGGTACCCATTCGAAAAATATTCAAATTCATTCAATCTTTGCACTTGTTGTTTTCTTATAATAATTTATTTTTATAATATAAGAGTTATGTTTTCGGAATAATTTTAATTTTACAAAATGCCACCGAAAAAAGATTTTCTATTACAAATGGACAACTGGATTTGTTTTAAATACATTTTCATTAAAAAAAATAAAAATTCTTAATTTTAAATCACAAAAAAAAATTAAAACAAAACACAAAAAGTTGTTTTTTCACTACAAATAAATAAAATTAGCAAATCATTAGATTTACATTTTTTTAAGAATAATAATTAAATAAAATGATTTTTTAACATTTAGTTAATATAAATAGTTTCACTTAATTAAAAAGGAAGTTTAATCCTCTAAATGGAATTCTTTACTCAGCCTTTTTTGAAAGATCCTTTTTCTGTCGTTTCTCTTCACGTTCGATAACATCAAAAGCTGCCAAATCAATGCTAGCAACATATGCATGAAGGCAGGATATAAGAGATTTCAAAACAGCAAAAGGACCGGAAACAAATGCCAATACTTTGAAAAGTGAGCAGCCAAAAACTGTAAAGCAAAAAAAAAATTAATTGTATTGAATAGTTATTTGCATTTAAGCTACTTACTTATTGGCCCCGGAGTAAAATGAAGCATATAGAGGCAGACATAAAATAATTCATTAACGCAACACATAAAAGTAAGGATATCCTTTTGGTAATAAAGCCTCAAAAGGAAGTTCTCGTTCACATCAAACGACTTGTGTGATGATTTACCAACTGTGACACTCCTGATTTGTAAACAAAATTAGTAAATTTATCAATATTAAAAACATAGGCGACAACTTACGTTTGCATATATAGCCAATGGCAGGCCACATCAATAGCAATCGAGAGTTGGAAGTAAAACATGTATTCGGGATAAAAATAGCTAAGTGTAACCAAAAGACCCATTGTTCCACAACGGTCTGTCAATTGATCAAGCATTGCTCCAAATCGAGTACCTAAAACAATATTAATTGTGAATTTTCATGGTTGATTTATTTTATATTCTATTTAACTATTATTAAAAAATTATTATTATTTTGATGATTTTACTTCTTTTTTTTTTGTATAACTATATGTATGTAACACCTAAGGTCTTTTAAATGCAACCTGAATTGCACGCCACTAGTTAGAAGAAAGAGAATGATAGGAAAGATTTTTTTGTTGGCACAGTGGATTTGAGAACCAGGTATTGACTATCTAATTTCAACCCCCGGGCGGCAACCAATTAAAACTGGAGATCTAGAAAAGAATGCCACTAGCGTGAGGATCGAACCCACACGTCTAAGTTAGCAGTCAAGCAGTTAATTCACTGTGGTACCCAAATTTTTAGATGTGTCAATGAAATCTATTTTGCCTAGCAATAATTATACATTTGCATTTAGTCGGATTTAAAAACAATCAATCCTTGACCAATGATAATTTCGGTTAGACCTAATGGACAACTTTTGTAAAGCTGAACCTCAGAAGAATGAATAACTTGGGAAGGAAGCTCATTTATATAAAGCGTAAACCAATAATGGCCCTAAGATCAATTCTTGAGGGATACCTGACCTAACGGGAAGAAAATTAGATGCATTGTTTTTGACAACAACTGCCTGAAATCTGCCACTTAAATAAGAATAAATAAGTTTTACAGCCGATGACGAAAAATTGTATAGATATTGCTGTCATTAAAATTGTATTAAAAACATGAGTAATGTATTTTAAGCAAAATGGCAATACCACTTTTATAAGCAGTTGGTGAATTATCCAAAGTGGAAATAAAATGGATTACTTTAATGCCCGTTTGCTGATACGAAACTTAAGAGTTTATGTTTCACATAGACGCTTAAGTAATATATAGAAACTGAAACATAAACATAAAAGTTAAGTTGAACATAGTTTATGTTTTAGAAAAAGTAGCACATAAAATATTTAAGTATAACATAAGGGATTGAAGCACTCTTAAAAACAATTTTTGGATAGGTATTTGGTTTAGTTATCAGCGCATTTCACATAAAAAATAAATAAAAATGTATTTTGAAATTCTGGCTGTGCTTGACGATGACGTAGAAATCCTTGAAATTTCAGAAGTTTGAATTCCTCGTCAAATATACCAGAAAAATGAATATTTTTCTTCATTTGATGATCTCTTTTTACAAAAAATTCCGGCTAAAAAAAGAATAGTGAATAACAAATGATTGAAACTTCGATTATATGTATAAGACCGCACTCTACGAACAGCATGTCCGAATTGGAATCCAGAGATAATATTTAATATCCAAGAAGATGAAAGAAAAACGATTGTAGCAATTAAATTTGGAACTATACTTTGCTACTTTTCTGGCTTGTTCTCTTATGCTGTGGCGTTTGCCATTAAACTTGACCCGACGTACGTCGGATGCTGCCAAGAATAATACATATTATGAAAATGGTGGCTCTGAAGTTGGTGGTAGCAGGAGCACCAAGCGCAAATTATATTGCTACTTGCTGCAGCACCCGAAGTACCCGAAGAAACTGACTGTGTTGCTGGTCCAAAGAAGAAGAGTCCAAATTCAATAGAAGGAGAAATTTTCCCTAAAGTCGAAGAAATTGCGTACGCGTCGCCATCGCCTACACTATCTACCGCGTCTGCAACGACAGTCGTCACTCTAGAAGCTGTGCAAGTTGCGGCTTTCCAACTGTTCCGTTGGTACCGGCTGCTCCTTCACCAACACCGACCGGTGGCAGTCGCCAAAAAGTCGGTATTGCCAACAGACGACTTCTACAACAAACCATTTGGAAACGTGAGTTTGTGTACGACGCAAGCCCCGACATTTTTTTTTATTTTATAAATAAAATTATAACACAATTTCCCTGTTTTAATTCTAAATTTGTATTCAATTTTTTTCAAATTTTGGCATATACAGTGGCTCACAGCCTATTTGATACAGTGCTTGTTTTTTTATGTTAAATTGCAAAAATTCAAAAACGAGGAGAATTATACATGCAATTTGAATGCAGTTATGAAAATAATAACTTAGTTAGCAAAATAACTTCATTTATTTACCAATCTTTTTGTATAATAACATGCAAATTCAAAATTCTTCAAATATTGCAAAATTGTATACCACAGCTTATTTGATACAATCAATAAATGCTATGAACAATTGGTAATAATGTGTTTTTTAATGTTTGGTGTGATAGTCTTTTGCCATTTCAACAGCCTTGAGTCTGTTTGACATGAATCAACAGGCTTTTGTGTTATCCCAGGGGTAATTTTTTGCCATTCTTCCAGTAACACGCTCTTCAACTGTTCTTTTCTGTATATATTATGCTGACGAATTTTATTATCCAACAAAGACCGCAGATTTTCAATTACATTCATATAAGGTGACTGTACCGTCGGTGTCATCAAATGGGGGCAGTTCCATATGAGCCAGGTCTGCATAATTCCTGACTTGTGCTTGCGGGTCGTAGTGTTAATACAAACGGAATTGTTGGCGTATACCCAGTTTCACGGCACTTTGGAGCTAATTGTTTTTGAAAATATTGAGGTAACCATTTTTATCAATGAGCGCCTCAATGAATTCTAAAATGCCCACGCCAGATGCAGACATATAGGTCCATACCATCACATTTCCTCCGCCATGCTTTAAAGTAGCTTTCAAATTCTCTTTCTTAAGCTCTGTGTTTGGTTTCCTCCAGACGTAGGACATACCATCGGAACCAAATATGTTAAACTTCGACTCGTCTGCAAAAATTACCGTGTTCCAAAAGTCAGCACCTCTAGAAATATGCTCTCTAGCAAAGGCAGTCGATTTAGTTCATTTTGTTGGCTCATGAACGGTTTGTTACGAGCCACTCGCCCATTAAAGACATGAGTCACTCGCCCATAAAAGACATGCTCGAGAAGTACACTGCGACTTAGCTTCAGAAATTCAGCAATTTTCCGAACTGAGTTCCCATTCTTATAATGGCTTATGACCAGTTAACGCTGTTCGATATTAGTATGAGGACCCATTTCATTTTAAATTGGCTAATCGACTTCCAAAAAATTTAAAATTAGTCAAACGAGATTGCAAATATAATTGAAATAACAGAAACAAAAAACATACAACGATCAACCCCAAAAATCAGGTGTTAAGATGCACTGAAGTTACTGTATCAAATAAGCTGTGAGGTGTTTTTTGCTTAAAAAATTGCTATTTTTCTTTTTCGGGACGATGTGGACGAAGTTAACTTAGATGTATTTTAAATCTGTTACTTTACTAAGTTCCAAATAGATTTGTACGTGTAACATAAATAAATTTATGTGTAACTTAAAACTTATGTGAAACTTAGCTAGTAATTTATTTATGTTTCGAATCAGCAAACGGGCCTAAATACATATTTATATTCCTGGATTTATACATAATAATCAAATATACCTGCAGCTATGCCCAAAATAATAGGGACACTCCCTAATTTTTGGTAATATTGTGTGTAGTACTTATACTAGGCAAATATTAAAAAATATTAGTGTTACATATTAGTGGTAGTATGTGTTAATCTATTTTATATAACATTTTTTGAAAACTAAAAGGGGTTTGCAAAATTTCTTAGTCCGTTTGATTTAGGCTTCCCAACAAGCTGGTCATAAAAATAGAAACACTTGATTAATTTAACAAAAAACAAGACATTTTTATAAATAATCCGTTCTTTGTTTGTTTATTAGTAATGAATATTTAATATTTCGTTGAAAAACCTTGATTTTTCAACAATGCATCGATTCGATTTGGCATAGTCTACCAATTTCTGGCACTTTTCTTGTGGAATCGAATACCTTACTTCTTGTACAATTCTCCAGAGATCCGTTATGTTAGAAGGTTTATGCTTACTAACATCAATCTTTAGCTCATTCCAGAGGTTCTCAATAGTATTAAGGTCCGGTGATTGACAAGGCCACTCGATAACTTTCAATTTGTTTCGCTAAAACCAGAGCTTTGTTGACTTTGCCGTATGCTTAGCGTCGTTGTCTTGCTGGAAAAGCCATTTAAGTGGCATATTTTCCGTAGCCCACGAAAGCATAACATTTTCCATTACGACTCCTTTGTCGTTATGTCCTCTATAACGAATATTGGACCAACATCCCACCAAGAAAAACAATCCCATAACCTTCATGGTTGATTTTGTGTCCCACGCATTGTAGGCCTCGCATTTTGGCGATGAACCAACTGTTTCCCCATCCATTTCGAATAAATTTATTTTCGTTTCGTCGCTCCAAAGCACATTCCTCCACAGCTTCTTGTCCTGAAGTGGATCGCTTTCATGTGATGCATTTTAACAAAACAGATTCGTTTCTGGATGTGTATTTTTTTTTAGTAAGGGCACCTTCCTTGGAGATCGGGCGTGAAGGTCAGCATCCTGCAAGAGACGACAAATAGTTCTAGAACTGACCTGCGTCTCTTTTTCTCGCTGCAGATATTTTCAGGACACAAACGAATTCGTTTTAGTTTTTCTCAACAACGTAACGTAGATTTGTCTCTTGCAGTCATTTTAGACGGACGCCCTCTGGTTTCTTCAAAGTTTTTGGAATTTATGCATTTCACACCATTCTTGCAGAGCACGCAATGACTGTTCGATCATTCTCATGGATCCACCGTTGTTATGCAGAAGCTATAACAAATTTTGTTGTGCTTTTACTCAAATGTTCCTATTTTTTTCGACCAGCACATTTTGTAGTTGCAATCTACTAAGCGCATAATATTACAAATACTTTTTTTTTAATCACAAGATCAAACGTTGAATAGATTAACAATATATAAACCTTTACAATAACACACCAATTTACTTACATGTTCGCTAAATTAAAGTACAAGATACAGTATTACGTAAAAGTAAGGAGCGTTTCTATTATTTTGCCCAAAGCTGTACCTTGTTTCTGTTGGATTTATAGTTTAGTTTTTGTATTTGCATATAAACCTATAGAATACAAGAAACTGCACCTTGGAAAGAAACTACCTACACCTTTATCAAAACTTTGCGTTGATAAGAAACTTTTTCTTATAAAAAAAAATTCAAGTACAAACTTTAATGCAACCAAATGCATGAATATCAATAAAAGAGAGATACAAGTTAACAACATAGAAACAATCTAAATTAAGAGCTTTTAGCATACACCTACATTACGTCCAGCAAAATTTTGTAAAAGAAAAAATTTTTTTTACATATAGGTACCTAAGTCTATTCAATCGAAATGTGTGTTCTATTGTTGGTTAAAATTGGTTCTTCTGTATTTACATTCAGAATGATTTAACTTACTTTGGTCAAATGTTCTTGCAGCATGTCCATCAACACTGTCCAGCAGAGCGCTAATTATATAACACCATCCAGCAACAACATAGTTGGTCGACATGAACCAAAATGCAATGATAGCCAGCACGATTCGTCCATATCCTAAAAAATTAACATTCAATAAACATATTGATCAGATAACCATTCTATTCTGCTTACAAAAAAAAATAAATATGTAAATACATACAAAAAGTAGGTATATGCATCTTTATTTTAAGTTCTTTCGGTAATTGGATAATTCAATTATAAGAATAACAATCAATGATATCATGGATTTCTTGTTGTTGGGAAACCGCGGAGGCAATTAAAATGTACTTACCAATCAAATTAGGAATGAATACAAAAATATTTTCAGTTTCTTGGGCCATTTTTGCTTAAGGAGATGATCCCGACAAGGATTTTTTAAAAAAAGTAAAGGACGTCACAAATTTGATGCTCAGAAAATTTCAAAGCAGGTAGTAAACTATTTACGCGATAATGCAATAATTGACCTCCAATTGATTAATTTTTCACAAATATATAATAGAAATTTGAAAATGGGAAATTCTGCGCAAAAGTAAAGCTTCTTCTACAATTTCTGCGGGATTGTGAAGAGAATTTAATGTGAAAAGTGAACTACACTAGTGCAGAAATAGGAAAGATCAAAAAAGACAACCTGTCAGTCATTTTTAATATTTGACATTCGGTATATTACCCGTGTTCAATGCAAAAAAAGCTCGTTGAATTTACTGTTTTTCGTTGTTTGAATAGATGTGTTAAAGTTTGATTCGGAGTTGAGTTGAAAATAAGTTGAGATGATGGGTGTTTTCATAAACGTCTGCCTAACAAAGAACTCTGTACTATCCATTTTCCTTAAGTCAAGTTTTCGGGCGAACTAACTAACTAACTAATGGGGTTTCCGTGTTGTCGTTTGGTAAATTTATATTTTGATCTATAAATCGATTGTTTTTGTAACGAATCGAATACATTTTTAGATTAATTTTTATTTGCTATAGTATTTATAATTGCATTTTATCGATATATATAGCGCTATATACAACTTATAATGCCCCTGAACTCGAAAATCTTATTTATAAAAGTTGTACAACGTTACATTGATAATAGATTTCCCGTTTTTATGTACTTTTTGGACAATATGCCCCGCATAACTATAATTTTTTGGAAAATGTTTTATAAATAGGAATTTGCACTGCACAACTATTCATATGTTTAGAGCATTTTATTAAATAAGACTGTTGTTGTATATTTGTGTCTGTGAACCTTAACAAATATCTTCACCCACTTATTGCTTCACTGTTCGAAGATGAGCCGGACGAATAAATTAATTCACTTAAAACTTCTTCCATTTGAACTCAAAACTATATTAATTCTTTCTTGCAGCCGAAACAAATTCTTATCAAACAAAAACATGTCAAACTGATGGCTGTCAATTATGACGCATAGCGGTTTTAGTAAAAGATATGCCGAAAAGTCCAGATATGCAAAATTGATTTAAAATCAAAAAATCAATCAATTTTTTTGGCCAATCGAAGCAAAAAAAATTCAAAATCAGTTTTTTCACAGATCAAAATCAAAATTAAATTGATTTTTTGTTACCAAACGAAAACCCCACGAAAAAATGTACTTCGTGTTGAGTATGCAATATTCTATAGTGTCAATGCGTTGAATAATTAATCAGAAAAGAAATGCGATTGTGCTAACGCAGATTTTCTACATTTCTGAAAACACCCGACGTGTCGCAAGAAAAGTATATTTATTTTAAAAGAGCTTAGCCATGACGTATGTTTATATATTTATTTGAACAAATATTTTAAGCGGCGACTTTGTATATAAGAAAACAGTTTTATCATCACCTCCGTATAGTCAGCTCAGATAGATACGTTTTTGTTGGTCGAACATATCCTGGAGAGGTGCTATTATCGCCACTATACATACAAATTCGTGTATTCATATTTGACCGTGAGATGCCAAGCAATTGTATCGGGATGTCAGGTTTTAGATTTCTGTTCCTTGCTGTTTCTCAAGTATTATTCTAGGACCACACTTGTTTTAAGCTTATGTTAATGACATTCCTAGTCTTATAAAATACATTATGGGAATGTGCGTATGTTTGCCGACGATATTAAGTATCTACATAGTACTACGTTATGAGTAACATTGAAACGTGTACACAATATCAATATGAATTAATGCTAATTTGTAATGGTCTAAAATGCCTGGTCTTGCTCTTAATCCCCTTAAAACAAAACACGTTGTCATCTAAACTAAAAAAAATCACTTGGTTTGACATGTTTTAATAAAATCAGCGGAGATTTGTTTCTTTCCACCCATGCACACTACACGTAGTTTAAAATGGAGCGTCAAAAAAATCTAGATTCTAGGACCGGGATTTATTTACTTCTTACAAACTAAAAGTTGCTGACAATTCAGTTTATCATTTCAAATCTGACAGAATTATAATGCATTAATATTTTCACAATTTCTTTCTTTAACTTCGGTTTTCAACTTTAATGTTTAAAGTGTGAGCATATAATTATAATAACTTTTTTTGTTTTTTCCGCTTGGTACGAAATAGTCGCCGATAATTGATTAAACGAATTTAACTATATTTTTTTGAAGTTTTTTTTTCGGAAACTTAGCAACCACATTATGTAATCCTTCACACGTTCTAATTTTCTTCAAATATTTAATAAGAGTATTCATGCAACGAGATAATTTTTGAAGGATATAATTTAACGCCAGACGTTTGCACGAAAACCCACTTGAAAGTATTTGCGTAAATGTGGGAAATAATCAGATGTTCGTTGTACTAAACCTTATTAGATTTATTTCTTCTCATTCTACATCAAATTCGTGAGATAATTTTACCTGCTTTACAGAATTTTTGGGGCGACTTTCCATTAGGGGAGCACGCGTAGAACTTTGATTTTTTTTACAGTGAGCTAGGGGTCTCTATAGAATAGCTTTAAAATATTACGGTGAGGAAACTCTGTTAAATATGATTAAAAAAATGTTTTAATTTTCATATTTAGCGTTTTTAGTCCAACACTTTTGTTCAATTTGTCTTTAAATTAGACGGTATTTCAACACACGGATACTTATATTCGGTAGATTTATTATTAAAGATATTAATATGAAAATATAAGTTCTTCTATTTTTAACATATTTTTAAAGTTTGCAATATTAATACACAATATAAAAAATTCGCGGCAACGAAAAACTGTTTTGACAGTGTATTATAGAGATCAGTGGGGCTTTCCGCCGTTGCATGAATACCCGTATGCCGGATTTACACGAGTAACAAATTTCCATTAATCCATGCCATTAAAATGGCAAAATAATGGTAAAATTAAAGCGATAATAATAAGCATTTACGCAGGTTGAAATAATGACTGTTTGATTGATAATGGCAAACTGCCATTAAAGAATGAGCAAGTTTATTTACATGACACTTATAATGGCAATATTTAATGCCAGTCTTCCCTGCAATTTTTTGAATGACAAAAATAATAACAAATTTTCAAACCATTTACACGATTTAATCAGTAATGTCAATGAAATGTAAGAAATAATGTCAATTTGTCTATCGTGTAAGTCCGGCATTAATATTTATGTGATTAATGTGAACAAATCCTAATTTAGTTTTCTGCTCGAACACTTCCAAAAGTACACTTTTTTAGTACACTTCAACAAATTTTCAAATCTAACTTGATCCAACTTCATAGGGAAATTTATATTTTTCTTCCCATCATCGGGTGAAAAAAAAGAACAATTTTATCGCAAAACCAAGTCCTACACTTTACTACACTACAAGATTTTCTGGTCATGGCCGTCGTCGATTTTCTTGTGAGAACTTTTGTGCAGACTTTTCCTAAAAAGAACAACACTATCATTAAAAAAATGTATTAGTTAAACAATAAATTCAATGACTATTTAGTTTACATACGAATAAACTAACATATTTCCGTTGAAAAAATTGTGTGATTAAGAGTGCGAAAACGTAAAAATCTTCAGAATCGGATAGAACGAAGTCGCGAAGAAAAAAAGGACTACACCATACATATATTAATCATCTTTTTTGTGTTTTTGTCGGATGGTGAAGAAAATTACCCCCCGAAATATGTCGAATCAAATGAAATAATAATTTATTACAAAAAAAAAATGCAAGTAATTCCATCTTTCTTACTAATGCAGCAGCAGTGCCAGTGACTTGCACTGTGACAAGAGCGATCTCGTCATATCGATATTTTTCTGCAGTTTTGGAAAAATTTGCAGTTTTTTCAACTGTTCGTGAATTGTGGAAAAAATAGGTAAACCGGAACTAATTGTTGCTCGGGATCGGGACATTGCGGGATTAGGATTAAATCGTTTGAGAAAAAAAAATTAAGAGGTGTAAATTTACAATTTTGTCCTGCCCTTAGTCTGTGTCCATTCCATAGCTCGTCGAACGAACGAAAAAAGAGTAGAACCGATAGAAAAATGACGTGTGTTTTGTAAAAAAACGAGACAGATATAGTGCATTGCTGTCAGAATTGTTCTGCCTTGCAAGTGCGTTTCTTCTCATTCCATTCAATGTACGTTAAAAGATGTTGATGATGTTTTCTTTTCTCATGAACAAGTGAATAATGATTTTTATTTTCTGAAATAGACTCTGTTCGTACTCAAGTTAGCATTTCAAAAAAAAAATAATAAATTTTGATCTCTATTGTTTGCAAAATTGACAAAAATTAATTAATCTATTTTCTAGTCAAAAATGTTTTTCTGATTTTTTTTTCGAGTAGATAAATCAAAATAGTCCGAGACTTATCAACGACAGCTTTCTTTTTCTTTCGCATATGTTATTCACATTTTAATAAGACGGGCTTATGTGCTTATAAGAATTTTGCAAATGAGTTAAATTGGAGTATTGGTGTCAGAACAAAAACGTAAAAAAAAAACTAACGAAACTATTCAATTTTTATTTGCAACAAATTAAATTGAGAACAAAATATGTATAAAAATAGAAATATACCTAATCAGCTAACAACAATGAATAGCTAACTCCATTTATGTGTCTTGTGTGTACTGAGTGGCGTCAACACTTATCTTATTTTTCCTGTCCATCGCCGTGGTCGCTGAAAATCAATTAATTGCATCACACTGTCATTAAGATTGTTGTATTTGTCGCCTAGATATTATTATTCGCAACCTCTCAACATTCTAATAAGAGCAGTGTTTTAGAAGAAAAAAAAAAAAAAAACAATTTATAACCCAGGACCAGGGCGTGTAGTAGGTTGAGGTTATTTGTCGGCAGTGTTGGCCAACATTTTTTCTCAAATGCTAATATAAAATTGAATATCAACAAAAATGAACAATGATATAAACACATCGTCGTTGTCGTCTGTTGCTGCTTGCTCATCAAATTCAACAACAACAACAGCAACACTTACTGCCACAACAGCTCCTTGCAATGCAATTGCTAGAAGTGTCACTGGAGGAGGTGGTAGTGGTGGTGGTGCGACTGCTGCTGGTGGAGCAATAAATGTCAATGATTCGTCAATCAAGTCTGTAACATCTATGTCAAGTAACTCAACGACAACTATCAGCACTGTATCACCTTCTATATACACATCTGCTAGTGTAGCTACTGATCAAACAACAACAACTGGAAACGATGATGACAAACCAAATGTGAGTTACGTTAATTTTATACCCAGATTTAAATTTTGTTTACAATTACGTACGTACCTATACCTACCTACCTTTGGAATACAAGGAATTCCCTGATATCGATAACTGATGCCATTTTCATTAAAATAATTTGTATTTTTAATTATTTATTTATTCTAAAATTTCATAATGGCAGTTTAATATATCATAATCTTTAATGATTACACAGGTCAACAAAAAAATATTTTTTTTTTCGTTTCTGTGTTCAAACGGCGATTTTCTCAATGTTTGTATTGAAAAATATGGTACATTTTGTTTTTTTTTCTTTGTTTGTTTCTATACCTTTTAGAATGATAAATAAATATTACGTGTTGTCAACCACGATTATAAAGTTTAAGTCTTCTCTTTAGTAAGAGCGCAATGAGCGGTGAGAGAATAATGAAGTTTTACGAATCACGTGGTGTCAAACCAATGCTGAAATCACATTTCAGCGAGTCATCTTAACGGTAGCATCATTAATGCCCTCTAGAACATGAAAATATTGTTACATTTGCGGCGAATTTATTTAATTCAAAAGAAATACAAATTTAGCTTGAAGTACTAATTTAAAGCTCTGTGAAGCCTATTACTACGTTTATATGGAGAATTGAATCGGTATTGAACCAGCATTTAGGTCTTTGTATACTTGAATCGGATTAAAATAGGATTACTCGATCCGATCCCACTAGAAGAGCTGAATCGAATTGAAAATGTATTTATATACCTGAATCGAGGAATTGAAGAATCAAATTCACACCTGATTCTTGGTGTGTGTGTGCACCAATAGTGTTTTTTTTTGTGCTCAGTGGGTTTCCGTTTTCTTTGTATTTTTTTCTGTTGCATTTTTTGTTGTTTATTCTGTAAACTCAAATTGTCACTTCGATTCCATTTTAATTCAATCTTCCGATCCCACGAGGCCATATACGTGAATCGAAATCTCAATTCGATTCGATTCGATTCCTCAATTCACTCATATAAACGGGGTATATGAATCTTATTTTAACCTTCCTATTCGAAGCTAAGATAAGTCAGGGCCGTTTCTACTGTTACGACAGTAGGCTACTCTTTTTTTCGCTGTTTCCTGTTTCCACGACATTTTTTACTCATTTCTCCTGTTTTTTTCGATTTGTCTTAATACTAAATTATAGGCTTCTTAATAAAACATTTTATTACTTCCAAATGTTTATGTAACTTCTTAAAACATTATGCGTCATCTTCAACTCCAAGAAACAATGTTACTATAGAACATACCTGTTCAAGTTCATACCTGTTTTCAAATCTGTATGACAGTTTGAAAATTATTGCAGGTTACAGCTGATTTAGAATTTGGACTAATTTGGACTTAAAAATATACAAAATTATTTTTAGTCTGATTAGACCAAATCGAGGTATTAAATTTTTTTTTTCATTTTAGCCCTTGTTTCGATTTTTTGGAAAACTTAAAACGTTATTCAAATATACAATATATTTGATTTTTAGTGATTTCGAATAATAAGATTGAGAGGGCCTTGGAAGGTTCACTAAGCAATTTGAGTAAACTTGCGTTTTGCTCGCCGTTATAGGTCGTTTTAGGTAAACTGTCTACTCATTGAACAGGATATCTCCTGTTCTTCCAAAATCTTCGAACGGCAGCACTGCTGGGGTCCTCATTTTGTATGTAGTTGCTGCAAAGTTATTTTCGAAGGTAAGGGAAGGAATCCAGTTTTCTTGTAATTCTTAATGAAAGAATGATAGGAGACTCTAAATGGGATCTTATACCAGAAATTTCATCCATACACAACAGGACACAAAAAATATGCATTTTTAAATATTTAAGTACATGTATTCTTTAATAAGTTTAAACTAATATAAAGATAAAAAATAGTTATTTGAAATTATTTTAAAATTTTATTTTAACAAAACAAAAAATAGGATTTCCCATAAAACCAAAATATCAAACTTCAAGCTATAAAAATAAACTTGTGCAAGTAAAACTTTTTTATAATTAGTAAATTATATGAGGTACAAGAAAATCGTATCAGGAACCCAGAAACAAAAATAGTGTTGACCTGTGTTATGATCTGAATTAAACCATTCAAAACACTATTTTGTAGGGGTACCTATGTAAGTAGATGGAATGTAGGATGCAGGTCTTCTCTAGTAGTCGGTCACTTTGGTGTAAAGTACAGCGTTATAGTGAAAATCTAAAATATTTTCAATTATTTTAACGAGTTTCTGACTGGGTTTAAAATTTCAATCCATTGCGCCTGCTGGGTTTCTTCTAAGAATGCAATGTTTACCTCAAGTTTGCATTTTCGCCTCAAATGCGTTTTTTGTATGAACAAAAAAAAAAGTTGAATGACTTAGGCCGGTTTGCTGATACGAATAATAAATGTTTATGTTCTACTTAAAACGCTTAAGGGCTACTTTTTGCTCTGCGTAAAATGTTATATAAGTTCTTAAGTAGAACTTAAATGGGCCTTAAATTGCCAAACTATAAAATGAGAATGAACTGATAAAGTTAAACACCGAAATACCTCGGTTAGTGGTTTCTGTCCGACTCATACGAATTTCAAGAGACCTACCTGGATGCATTACTCAGCTTTGACATACTGAAGAGTTGCATTCTGGAAGTAGGGTTTTGTACTGAGTCATTTCGTCACATTATGTGTAACGGAAAACTGCTGTAGACGATTAATACCTATTTCGTAATTAAAGGTATTTCGAAAGCAGTTGACTCAGTAGGTCATGTCTTACTTGTGCACTTATTGGCACAACATCCCTCCCCCTTAGGAAGTTCAAGCCAGGTCTCTAGAAATTGGATTTGTATTCTTTTATTATATTATATGCACATAAAACATTAATATTAAAATTAAGTATTATTATATGTAAACATAGATATATAAATATTGCTATTTTTTTCTTTTTTAAATTTATATTTTATATAATTCAGATTTATTGTTTATTTTACGTTTTATACCCGAGCAAAGGTGACTCCGAAGACCTTTGGTGCAGATTGTGGTGGTGCTGTAGGTGCGCGTCTCTCCGATGTTTTTGTTAACTGACTTTAATAGAGAAATATTTCAATTCTCCTGACCTCGGACTTATATATTTTTTTAAACTGCGTATGCAAAGTTAAGGGAATTTTCTATTTATTTAAGCCAAAATAGTGAACAAAATATTCCATGGTTTCAGTAGCCGGCCGCCTGTTAATGTTAAGATATATTGTGTGGCCAACAGAAGTTATTATTTGGGTCTATTATGTTTAGTACAAAGGTCGCTATTATAACGGGTTATCCATTTTGCGGTTTAAAAAGTATACGTAAATAAAACACATATAAGATATTTTTTTTCCTGATATTTCTTTTTTATTGTAAACTTTGAACGTTGACATTATGTGTGAAACACTACATCATTTAAATGACCACTACGCGAATTGTTGTAAGCATCGATTCTTTTGAGGTAATTTTCGACCACTTTTTGACACATATTGGGCGGTATCTCAGCCATAACTTGACGAATGTTGGTTTTCAAGTGCTCTAGAGTTAAAGGTTTATCTGCATAAACATGGTCTTTGGCGTAGCCCCACAAAAAAAGTCCAGCGGTGTCAAATCGCATGATCTTGGTGGCCAGTTGCTATCGCCACGACGAGAAATTACGCGACCAGGAAATTTCTCTTGCAATAAAGCCATATTCGCCCGAGTTGTGTGGCATGTGGCACCGTCTTGTTGAAACGACATATCCTCCAAGTCGTATTCTTCAATAGCGGGCAAAGAAGTCGGTTATCATATGACCATAACGCTCCGAATTGACGGTGACAGTCGTTCCATCGTTGTTTTCGAAGAAGTAAGGTCCAATCACACCTCCGGACCAAAGAGCACCCCAAACAATGACTTTTTGTTGATTTAATGACCTCTCTTCAATTACTTGAGGATTCTCAGAACATACCCACCGAGTGAGAAATGTGCTTCGTCCTGAAGAAAATTTTGTTCGAAAAATCGCCGTTCACCGCCTGTTGTTCAAGCACCCATTCAACGTGTCTATGACGTTGTGAATGGTCAGCTGGCTTCAGTTGTTGTGTGAGCTGGACTTTTTTTTTAAATTTAACTATATGCCTGTAAGACCTAAGGTTTTTTAAATGCAACCTGAATTGCGCTTTATATGGATGTAGGTGTAGATCCAAATGCAAAATACGCCATAATGTGCCGCACAACAGTCCTAATTCCTGAGAACGACGAGGAATCGACACATTCGGGTCTTCGGCAACACTTTCACTTACAGCAGCGATATTTTCAGTGGTACGAGCGAAACGATGATGCACAGGCCTTACAATATCTGTAACCAATCCAGTCTATTCAAATTTCTTGACAATTTTGCCAATTGCTTGCGTAGTTGGTCGATTATGTAAACCATAATCTCCTCTTAAAGCACGATATGTGGCTGTGTCAGAATCACCATTTTTGTAGTAGATTTTAACAATTTTTATGCGTTGTGCAATAGTTAAGCGATCTATTTTCGTAAATGTCAGACTTTCAACTGATAAAAAAATGGTTTAACAACTTAGTTTGACAGATGTCGAATTCCAGCCCTATACTTTTGAAAACGCAAAATGAATAACCCTTTATATGTAAGTTTTACTTCCTAAGTTAATGTAATTAACTATTGAACAAATATTGGTATAAATAGCTCTTTATGTTAGTTACTTTAAAATTAACTGACTTTCGTACATTGTTTTTGCTCAGGGAGAACTTAAAACGTACTCCATTAGCATTGGTAAGCAGAATTCGCTGCACTCACCATTATTATACCTAGTTGCTCTTGTAAGACACTTATATAAGAATTTGTAAGTCATAAATGAGAGTTACGTTCACAATGTCTAAAAGAAATTATTATGGATAGGTTATACAAATTTCAAATATTTGTTTAATATAAAGAATTCTAAAAATATGAACAACGAAATACGCAATAAAATTGTATAACTACACGAAAAGGGAACTTTCTTCAGTATTGAACAAAATTAGAAAACAAATTTCCATTTAAATATGTAATTCGGGAGTTCGGATTTCGTAGAACTAATCTACAATGCGTAATGCCAAAGAAAATTGATTCTGATACAGGCTCAATGTGCGGCCGAGGACCAAACGCTTTTGAGTGGTTCATGGATCGTCGGAAAATGTGATCCATCAGATCTATTAACAACGTAAAACTTGGTTCTATGGGTTCTTTAAACATTTTCCAGAATTGCCAATCCATACAAATTCTTAAACGCAAATCTTGCACTAAATATGCTAAGCAAACTGTCCCAAAAGGCAATAATAAAAATCGCTGCGAAGCAGACCTTCCCAAAACGCAGCTCATTCTTGTTTCTTGCGCAAATAGCCAGTAAATTTGTGCAAGTTTTAAAGTTATGTTGGGGACTTCGCTTGCTTTTTTAATTTTAACCCGGTTGATGCCTTTCTTTAGTTGCATTTATATTGATGAAATTGCAAACAAAATGGAAATATTATTTGTGTTGAATGAATGAATGAATGAATGATCTTTATTAAGCTTTAAAATAGTTATATGTTTATATTTTCTTGCATTTTTTGAACTAAAATTTTAACTGCATACATTGTTTTTGTTGACATGCGTTTGAATTTGGAATTTGGCAAACAGTACAGAATTAGTACCGAGAGCTAAATATTATTTAGATTCGTGTAATGGCAACGAAATATCATCTTCCTGTTTTCGAAATTAGGTATTGGGTTAGCTCCCACATGATGGACCAAATTGTATAATAATTAATTGGAAATACTTTATTTGTGTTCAGTGCAAATGGAATGATTGACTACATCTAGTGTTATTTTCTTTTGCGAAGTTCTCAGTCTTTTAAAATGATATGCTCGATATAAGGTAGGTCAGAAAGTGGCTGGGTGAGATCGAAAAGATCTTTAATTACTGAGTAGTCGATGACATTATTTTGTATAGCTACACATTTCCCAAAAACTGACCGTCCACATAACGAAGTCAGCTGCTTTAGACGCCTTATATTGATTGGAAACTGATTATAAAAATACTATTCTAATGTATGCATGCGTATATATGTAAGTACAGACATTTTTTAAGCTTCTTTTTGCTTTATCTTATTAAAAAGCTATTTTATTTAAATAAAATAAAAATCAAAAAAAAAACGCGTGACCTAAAAAGCTAAGCTTTAATACATTTTGTGAAGACTTGAAGAAACTGGCAAAGTTGAAAATTTCAAGTGGTGCAAATTTTGTATGATTATGTTGAAAATACATTTGAGGATAATTTAATGACTCCCTGGGCCGGTTGGCTTACACCAATTTATCTGAGTCTTAAATACTCGTAATAGGGAATATGTGCAGAGTATTGCCATTTGAAAAACATTTGGTTATATATTTGAAAAGAAAACGTTTTTAATGTTTTCAGTTGAAAAATGCTTCTGAAAATAATTAATGGCGCCTGAGAGGATTAAGTCTGAAACATTAGGTCTGAGACCGACATTTCGATAATCAAGAGAATTTTTCTTAATTTTTGGTGTATCATTTATACCTCGAACAAAAAAAGTTGATTTTCTTGCAAACTTGGCGGGGCAAAGTCTGAAACTGAAATCAGTCCACAATCCTTTATTTCTTATATATAAAGTAATGTGGTTATATTTTCAACACATACATGGAAAAAAAAACATTTACGAAAGCCCTCCCCCACCCACGGCTGAAAAAAAATCTGACAGATGGTTGGATTTGGTATAGTAATGCTTATACCTACACATTTAAATGTTGGTTATACCTATACTCCCAAAATTTGCATCCGGCTCTTAGGCTAGTTTTATGGGAAAAAACGCATGTTCGTAATTGATTTTGAACTTTATGACATATTAGTTTACAAAAGATCTAAAGATTTGTTGACGTGAATATATTTACAGATGGCCAACTTATCTAATTAAGCATATATATAAATATGTACCTAAAATCAATTGAAATTTTGTTAAGTGTATAAACTTGTATTTGTAACTTTTTAAGATTTTTCGGAACTTACCGTGTTTTTTATTTCAGAAATAAAACGACGTTTCGAAGAAATAACACTTGTTACTCTTGTTCGCTCGTTTGGTTTGAAGAAATAAACTTTATCGTAAATTTAAATAATTATTATTAAGGTTCTGGAGTGTCTGTTTGATATATGAAGATACTAGAGAAATGCCATTTATAACTGTTGTTCGCCATTTATAATGTGAAATATTAACATAACAGCCCTCGCGTGGCTGAAGGCTGGAAATCTAAAATGTCCTTCTGAATAAGTAATCTGAAAGATAATAAATATTTAACTTTTCCAAATATTCAAAGCGAAAATTCGTTTTTATTCCTTTGCTCAATTTAATATCGGATTCGGCTCACTTCACGGTTTTAGTGTTGAAGGGTTCATTTAGTTAAAAATTATCAAACTTCATTTATGCCATGGCATCTTTATTTTTTTCGGTTCAGCTAAAGTATAGCTCACGAACGACTCTAAACGTTTATAATATTCCTCGTACTGGCTGGCGGAGTGCATTGTTTCGACGCAATGTTGTGTATTTCGAGATTGAGAACCGCCCATAGCGATTTATTCACTCGAAAATGTTGCTGCGCTGCCTAACTACTCGCATTAGAATAACTTGTTTACTTTTGATTCTGTGATTGTACCTTTAAGCTTATTGTCGAAAACTGTAATAAAGAGCAATTGATACAAGACATTTCATTGAGAAATTAGTCGCATACATATATACAGTGGTGGCCAAAATAATAAGAGTTAATAATTTTGTTTTCTTATCATAATAGAATCTATGCCTTAAACCTTTTTCAGTGGAACAAATTATTTATACGAATTTTTTTGACTTGACTGTAAAACATTTTCAGTGCTACCAATCAATAGTGATGATCACTTGCAATGTGTCATTAGTTTTACTTATAAATGGCCGCGTTCGGTAATACACCCAAAGCAATCCGGATTGCTTATGAACTAAACATATATTGTTAAACACAAATCTCAAGCTACCCAAAAATAATTGGATTCGTTTGGAAATTTGAGCAACAGCTGATTCAAAACTGCAGTTATGTATGTAATACAACTGACTGACAGAGAAAGCTACCTGGAGCGTTTGCAAATAAACCCGCTACTAAGGTATCGTACCGAACGCGGCCAATTTCAGATTTTCAATTGTCAAAAATATAAGAGTACTTTGTAGATTTGTATTGTTTCGTGTCTTTTTCGCTTCTAATCGCAATTTTGTGTATAACTTTTCAAATAACGGGACAAGGAAAGCATTGCTTAAAGGAAGAACGGCTTTTCATCCTCCAACAAAGAGCTAAAGGAAAACACAGTTTTATTGCAGATGCTCTTCACCGATCTACATGTGTTGTTTGTAATGTCGATTTCGTTTCAACAAAAACATCGATCTGCCGTCGATCCGGCGTCAATTTTTTTCTGAAAATCAAATTCGTTTCAAATTAAAACCAGTTTTTTTCTGGAAAAACAGATCCGTATTGAATCTCTTTTTGGAGACGGATTCAAAACGGATTTGTGCACAGATTCTTACACACACTACAATATTTGTTTTGAAGTTTCTCAATTGTTGTGTACAGAAAAAGTAAATTAATATATTAAAAACTAAAAAAAAAATGTTAAAAACTTCTTGAAAACAAATATTAAAAAAGTGCTAGTGGGCTTAGGAACTCCCCCACGTCGGAATCGGGAAATTAAAACGAAATAATGATGTTTTAACGAATTGAAGATTTGTGAAGAGGTGCCAAGCAACGCACACAGTCCCAAAAAGAGATTCGGTCCGTAATCGTTCGTTTCAAAGCAAAAAAGTATTGGTTTTAGTAGCGAATCCTAATTATTGAAACGAAATCGACATAAGGTGATTAAGCAGCGAAAAAAACAACAATTTCGCTGGACAAAATAATAGAGAGGCGCTTAAAAATCCTTTTACAACATCTAATGTTATAAAAATAAATTTATAATAGGATATCAGTTCTCGTACAATCCGCAGACGTTTGCATGATACAAATTTACATTGGACGAATTGCAAGGAAAGTTCCATTAATTAGTTCTAAAAACATAAAGCAGCGTATAAGATTTGCAAAATTAAATCTTTTACAATCTAATAACAGAAATTGGCAACATGTTCTTTTTAGTGACGAAACCGATAAATTTATTTGGATCTGATGGCAGAATTTATGTGAGAAGAAGGACAAATAAGGACCTGAACCCTGGGAACACCATAACACCAGGTAATCACGGTGGCGGTAACATCAAATTCTGGGTTTGTGTTTCTTATGCTGGAGTAGGTCATATCTATTGGATACAAAATAATATGACCAAAGAAACCTATCTGGACATTTTGGATAATATAATACTTCCATATGCCGAAGAAAATATGCCTTTAGTTTGGACCTACCAGCAATATAATGACGTTAAGCGCACGGGTAAGGTGGTGACCAGGTGGTTCATGTTCCGGTATTGCAATGGCCTTCTCAATCTCCGGACTTAAATCCTATAGAAAATCTGTGAAAAGATTTGAAAAAAAAGGGTCTCGACTAAAAAAACAAGTAATCAAGTGGCTTATGGAAAAAATACAAGAAGCATAGTATTCTATACCTTTGGAAATATGCCGAAATCATATCGACTCTTAAAAAAAGGACACCCCATAAAATATTGAGACTTTAAATATGACCCATATACATGTATATATAAATGGAGATCATCTGGAAGTTGTTAAATCGTACAAGTACCTAGGAGTGACGATAAATCACGACCGTTCCTCCACATTTTGAAATGAAACTTGCTGATTCGAAAAAAGCCATTAATACAACTTGGAAAAATCTAATGTCTAACTCTAGGGTTTGATTACCATCCAAAATAAAAATTTTCGAAGCTGTTATGCGCTCCATAATATGCTATGGCGGGCAAGTTTGGGGTGGCAAATACTACGAAGATGTAGAAAAGCTGTTGCGTTTTTTTTTTTTTTGAAGAAAAAAAACTTACGGCTACCATCAACCACTCCTAATTATATGCTGCTACTTGAAAGTGGAATGTCACCTCTTTATGTTTTCACACTTCAACTTAGCATGAACTATGTGACCAAAGTTCTTAACGAGGAAGACGATTCACGACTTATGAAGGTTCTCGTCAAGAAAGCACTTAGAACGAAAACAATGTTCTACAAGGACTGGACAAATACCGCAGCCAAATACAACATTCTGCTGGACCTAACAGAAAATAATATCCCAGAATGGAAAGACAACACAAAAATTCGTTCTTGATGTGAAACAGGCAATGAAAATGGAAAGCATAACACAAGCTGAAAATTCATCACGTTTTTTGTATCGGCAACTCGAACATCAACAGATTAATTATTTGAATCTTAGCCTCAGTACTGTACAAATTTCTATGGTAATTTGAGTGAGAGGAGAACTAATCAAGTTAAATTACATGCCCAATCGCGAAGATAGTTCATCAATCTGTCCCCTCTGCAACACAAGGGAAAACGAAGACGTGATGCACTTTATTGGTTCCTGCCCCATCCTGAAAGAAATAAGGCGATACCATTATGGAGTCAATCTGATGAATATTGAAGATGTAAAAAATGTATCCTCAACGGCAGTGAAAATTGGGGAAAACTTGCTTCATATTGCTGCACAGCTCTCAACTATAGAACTAATATTATTAATGAACATTTCTGAAATAAATAACAAATCCATATTTTCATATTTAAATATTTGTAAATATATTTTTAAAATTTAAATTTTGTATAACTGTTAAATTTGTTGTCATTTCTCGGTAGACGGCTAAGCCATGCTTAAATATACTTAGAATTAAACAAATACAAGTGTAAATTTTATTAATGAATTAATAAAGTACCAAATAATAAAATAAAAAAAATATATATATTTTTTTTTTTATTTTGAGATGAATTATGTTCCACACTCTTATTTTGTTTGACCGGTATAAAAATCAACAAAAAACAAATTGAACAAGATTGTCAAGTTATTAAAGGTTATTTTTGTAAAAAAAATGAAAAGAAGTATTATTTTGTTAAAAAATATGTGTACTAATTTTATGGGGATATATAATAAATAAAGCTTTTATAGCAAATTAATTGAAAAAATTGGTTTCACTCTTATTATTTTGACCACTACAACAATTTATTAATTATATGTTTTTTTTTTAAACTAGAAATATAAATTGTATTAAAAAAATCAAACATATACTCGTGTTATGTACATACATATAATATTGAAACCATTATCTTACATTTAAATTATAGAATAACTCTTAGACAAAACCAACTAACTCTGAACAAAACTAAATTTAAATCAGTGTCAAGGTATAGCAATGGATCATTTTCACTATCCAAAATGTGTTTGTTTTTTTTCATTTGTGTTACCTGCAACAATCTCAACAAAGTTAAAAGGCAATCCAATAATCTTGCCCGGCTGACTTACTACCAACTGTTTGGATTAGTTCCACCATCGTGTTATGTTTTAAAGTGCATTTGACCGTGTGGTGCGCAGTAAAGAGAAATCATTGCGTTTCCAATTGTGCTGCTGCTATTCTCATCGCTTAATATTGCTCTGACTCAGTTGAATAATGTTTATTTGTAATAAAATGAAAAAAAAAAAATTAAAAGCTTCATCAATGCAACATGAAGCAAGTAAAATAAAACCCAATAGTAGACAAGCACAAAACAAAAAAGTATATATCTAATTCTCCATAAAAGTAGCAAACCGAATTAGATCATGGATAAATAATATCATGCGCAATAATTTGTGGTGAATAACTCATTTTTATATTTCATTGAGTACATATTATGTTTATTAAACAAATAAAAAGTACTTTTCATCACAGAAAACATTTCGTCATCAAACAAAGTTTGTAATGCAAATAGTAATTGATCGGAGCATAAATAAATTTATTTGTTTGAAAAGGGCTTCTCTTTCAGTGACATTTAGTTTGCATTGATAAATAATAAAAACAAAAAAAAAAAACTAACATTTTCGTAAGCCACAATTTATTTACAAGAAGAAACGGAATGGTTCCGGGCGCGAATAAAAGTTGAATAAAATAAATTCAACAGAAATGCTGTTGTGTATGCTTGCTAAAAAAGAATTTCAATATTTTTTGGCGATGCTGCTATTGATGTTGCCGTGATTTTTGTTGCTACTTCTTAAGAATATTTAGTTCTTGTTTTCTCGTTTTGAATATAAATAGATTTGTGACTATATTACGACATCATCGACATATAACACAAAATAATGCGGCAGAAAATAACCTACTTTTTTGCCTTTTCCAATTAGTTACTCTATACTTTTTTATCTGCTGTTATTTTTTTGCTTTAGTCCTTCTTGTTTGGTGGACAAAAACAGTAACAAGGAAATATCCCTCTGTGCATTAAACAGATACAATTAGCGAAGGAATACTGGATATACTTTGTTTTTATAATCGAATTTGATTTTGATTACAGAATTAATATTAAACAATAATGGAATGGTTTGATTTTAATATACATAATTGATTTACCTATCTAGATATTTATAATTCGTATCTAAATTAATTTTTGAATGATGCCGATTGCAAAAAACGAATTGTATTTATCTCGTCATTGAAGATGTTTTCTGGAGGTTGTAGGTTGTGCTCAAAACCAGTTTAGTTAGGAAATCGAAAAATGATGTGTAGGTATGTACCTTTTTACTTGCGATTATAGGTACTATACGGCAAGTTATGCATTCGTAAAAAAAAAAATTCTAACAATCAAACATGATATTACGACAATAGAGAAGCCTAAAATAGTGATCGCCAAAAAATGTTTGTGTGTCTGTCAGTCTGTCCGTCTGTATGTATAACGAGCTATAACCTAAACGTCTTAAGCGATTGCCTTCAAATTTGGTATGTGTGATTATTTTGGCATTCCTCAGAGGGGAAATTGAAATTTTATTTTTAGGCCTACAAATAACGGTACCTGCCATTTGACCTTGAAGGAAAATCTTATTTTTCTCTAAAACGGCTGCAACGATTTTGATAAAAAATTTTGAGAATTTTTTTGTTGGTAATAGCTATCATTTGATATGAATCAAGTTTACAAGAAGTCTATTAACGGTACCTTTCATATAACGGTTTTTTAATGTTTGGCTTTCTCGGTAACGGTGCATTGGATTTCTGTCAAATTTTATATCTGAGAAGAACTACGTAGCTTAATTATTTTTGCATATCAAAATTTTGAATAACTTTTTTATTTAAATTAAAATAATTTATTGATTTTTTTTTTTGAAAAATAAATAATTTTAAAACTTCTTACTTTACTTTAGGTGGCGCTTACAATCCAGGATGGATCACGGCCTCAACCACCAAACCTCTCCAGCTAGCCCGGTCTCTAGCTAGCTGCCACCAGTTACGCACACCAAGTTGGTTGAGGTCGTTCACCACTTGATCGCGCCACCTAAGATAAGGCCTTCCTCTGTCGCGTTGTCCACCGGGGTTGGATACGAAGACTTGTCGGGCTGGTGCGTCGATGTGCATGCGCTCCACGTGACCTAGCTATCTCAGTCGCTGTATTTTTGACCAGGTTGATATCGCTGTAGAGCCCGTAAAGTTCGTCGTTAAATCTTCTTCTCCACTCACCACCGATGCAAACTGGGCCAAACATAACTCGAAGAATCTTTCTCTCAAAGCAACCCAGCTGGTTTTCATCCGATTTTGTCAGTGTCCATGCCTCTGCCCCATACAGCCGGACTGGGATGATTAAAGTTTAATATATGGTCTCTTTGGTTCTTTGAGAGAGGACTTTACTACTCAAATGCTTTCTAAGCCCGAAGAAACAGCGATTTGCAAGTGTGATTCTTCGTTTGATCTCCGCACTGATATTGTTGTGCGATGTAATAGTGGATCCCAGGTAAACAAAGTCTCTGACTACTTCGAAGTTATAACCGCCAATCGTGACGTTTTGTCCCAGTCGGTGGTGCTGGACTTCTCTTCTAGATGACAGCATATACTTAGTTTTCGTCTCGTTAACAGTCAAACCCATCTTCGCCGCCTCCGCTTCAATACTTGCAAATACATGCAGCATTGACTCATATGCTTCGTCCTTGCTACATGTGTCTGCCGACAGTCCTCATCGAACCAGAGGTTTCCCTTTGGTTGTCGATTGAAACCCAGCACATCAGAGGCGGCATTTCTATTGGCTAGCTGGCAATGATTCCACTGTTCGTCTATAGTTGGTGCTGCTGGTACGTTTTCTGAGAGATTGAGGGCGACGCGGTCGGCAAAAGTTGTGGCAGTCTCTGGTGATAAAAGTTTACTGACGTTGAACTTTCTCCTAATCCTCTCTTCGCTGAGGCGCCAAGGATATCCGCATCCGGACTCTAGATACTACCAGGTAGTGATCCGAGTCTATGTTGGCCCCTCGGAAAGTTCGGACATCCAGGATACTGGATGCATGCCTGGCGTCTATCGCGACATGATCAATTTGGTTAACAGTGCCTTGCTCTGGAGACTTCCAAGTTCCCTTGTGTATATTGAGATGGGGGAATCGAGTGCTTGCCAGGGTGATATTTCTCCCCGCCGCAAAGTCGATCAGTTTAAGCCCGTTTTCAGAATTTTCATCGTGCAGACTGTGTCCTCCGACCGTCGAACCAAAGATACCCTCCTTTCCGATCTGGGCGTTAAAGTCGCCAAGAACAATCTTAACGTCGTACTTCGGGCACTTATCGTACGTCTTTTCGAGAAGTTCCTAGAATTCCTCCTTGATTGAGTCATCTTTCTCTTCCGTTGGGGCGTGGACACAGATCAGCGAGATGTTTTTAAATTTGGCCCTGATGCGTATTGTGACAAGGCGCTCGCTAACGTATTTAAAATACATAACTTCTTGTCTAAGTTTGCCTCTTACCACAAAGCCGCACCCAAATAACCGCTGCCTCCTTTCCCTGTAGCACTTACCAAAGTAGATATCACAGCATTTAATTTTTCGCATGCTCTCTCCATCCCATCGCATTTCCTGGAGTGCTGTTATATCAGCTTTGTACTTATCCAGGGTCTTCACTAATTGCTCGGCTACATTCCACGTGCAGATCCGAAATTCGTTGTCAGTATTTCGTTTGCCAGAGTCATCAACATTTGGATCATCCATATCCGAGGCTTGTAGTTGTTTCATAACTATCTAGATACTCCTACGTCGGGCAGTTACCCCAGCGGCAGGAGCCCCCAACCTGGAGGGCCAGGTCCTTTAATAACTCCAAGGACGAGAGTCTGGATTTACCGCTCCTTATAAGCCTGTGCTCTGATTACTTCTGAGTAGTCTATACAAGCTGTTCACCAAGTAGTTCAACCTGACTGGAACTAGTGACGCTACCGTTGATTCCATCGCGAGAATTCTTCCGCTACCGTCAAATCTGTTGGGAGTGCCTTGGTGAGAAACACTCCTTCGTTGGGGGGGTAATTAGTAGCGACATCCTACTACACTTCGACCTGTCGACCATGGGTGGCCCTACTGCAGAATCAAGTTCCGCGATCGCATAGCTCTAGGTTTCACAGTAGTAGTCACCGTAAGCCCCTCCGCCACGTCAAGGCTTACCCCCAGTAGGTGGGTAACTAATCAAAAAATATAATTTTAAATTTTATATTCACATGAACATTATTAGTCTCTAAAAAATTGCATACCAACATTTCAAAAGAATTTTGTTTTCAAAAAACGATAAATAAAAAACAGGATTTCATCAAAACCCGTCCTACAATTTTCAAGATACTTTTTTATAAAATGTTCATTGATCCGTGGCATCTAATGGCGTTCTTCGTTTTTTTCGAAAAACAGATTAAAGGGATGGCTTTGACAGTTTAAATACGTTTAAAAAACGATTTTTTCCCACCTATACACCATTCACTTGTATGTACTTGTACATATTTACATTATTACCCTCCTAATTTACATAATTAAAATCCATTGAAATATACATTTCATCGAATCGTGCATTCGATAATTCATTATACTAAGAATCGAGGTAATCTGTATAGGATAACTATGATATACTAGCTACCTACCAACAGCGTCAGTGAGTAACACTAAAGTTGTTAGCTACAAGAGCAAGTTTGTACGATCTAGTCGTGCATTTTATTTTAAGCTAGTAATCCATTTATTTATTTTATTTTTGAACCAAGTTCTTTTAGTGAAATTGTAGGTTTTGAAGTTTTTAAACTAGTGTTTTTTTTAAATAGACACAACTAAATATTTATGTATGTAGTAACTAAGTTTCTAATATTTAATGTTAATACATTTTAATTAATTCGGAAAATTAAATATTGGTATTTTATTTTCTTAGCAAATTCTTTGAAACATTATTTTTTGGTATTAGTACATTAAAACAGTTGTGTTCGTGTTGTATCAATTGTAAAGGGTGATTCTTTTAAAGGTGTACAACTATAAAATATAAACAGATAAATTGTATTAATTGCCTTAAAATTTACTTTATTTGAAATATAATTCTTTGAGATTTTTATTTGAAAATGATTTCTGGCTTATATGGCTGGCTCGGTTGTAGTCCAATCATTATTGTATATTAGCAATAACGCGGCGAAGGTTCATTTCCAAGTCGTCAATCGTCTCCGGCTTATCGATGTAGACTAGCGTATTCATATACCCCCACTACATAAAATAGTCTAGCGGTGTAAAATCGCACTCGCTAAAAAATCTCGGAGGCCGACTCACAGGTCCAAAACGCGAAATATTGTGCTCACCAAACTATTCCTTCAAGAAATTAATTGTGGCATGCGCTGTGTGTTTTGCTGCGTCGTCTTGATAAAATCATAGCTCCACCTATGCATGCTGTACCTTTTCTAAAGCTCGAAAGGTCTTTTACTTTGTCTTAACAGGTTTTGAAAAATTAATTTTCAAACTCAAAATTTCGAAATTTGATTTAACTTAAAAAAAAGCTGTTTTCGTTATTTTTAATTTTTTCAAAAAGTAGAAGACATTTGAGCTTTTCTTTTTCTGTTTTTAGTAATAACAGCATTGAATTTTGAAAAACAAAAATAGTACTTAATTACGTATAATTTCGAAAAAATATAAATAAAGGATTTGATTGATAAAAATTAAATAACTTTTATATTAATTTAATGATTTTTAGTATTTTATATCGTACATTAATTTTATATGTTCCTCGGATCAATTTTTTACAAAATATATTTTAATATTTGTTCGTAATGAATGTACATAGAAATTTTACAGCTGAGTTGCAGTTGAAGAGTAGATGATAGATGGTGAGGAATTCTGTGGCTGTGGGCGATGTTTGAGTGTCCAATTCGGAGTCGTAAAAAAACTACGATTTATAGAAGTTGGGCAATTTCTTAGATGATAGTTTGCCTTGAGCGTCTGAATTTAATATGAGTGATTGTTGTAATGGTGATACGTGTCCAATGATTTCGTGTTTCCATTAAAATAGTGTCTTTTTACGTCATGACCGGCCAGTCCAGGTATCCACAAAAGTATCAGTTTGTCCTTGTTTTAGTATATGCATCAGATGGTTGGCATTAAGTGTAGAAAGGCCGTCAGTGCATTAAATTGTTTTCTGATTGTAATGATTCGGCAGACAAAACAGATGAAAAATCTGGGAGTATACTTTTACAGAGAATTTGTTTAGATTCTGCGAAAGCAGTGTCTTGTTGATAGTTTGTCAGTGCGAACAAGGTACCAGTTCTTGTCTTTGTATTTGGAGGTTGTTGCTTCTAAAGTTTTTCTGTACTTTTTGAGGTCAGTGTATTTTGTATGATATAAGGATTTTTTAGTTGCGTGGTTCTAAGTGCGAGGATGTTATAGAATGTTTTGGGACTTTTAATGGTCTTTTCCGATTGAGCAATTATTTCACAAATTCTGTTATTGGTGAGTTGCGTAAAGATATATTTTTGTAAAGAAACCTTGAAATATAAATATATTTCTAAAAGACACGATAAAAAAAATATTTCAAAACAATTACAAATAAAATTCTTTTAAAATTACACCTAAACTCAGGAGTGCCACTTTCGACCTAAGTGTGTACTATATGTGGCAAATAATGTTTGTTTACTTTGTTGCAAAATTCATAAAATGTTTTCCATTCCTGAAGTTAAGTTTGAAATGGTATTTACCCTAGACTTTATTAGATCTGATCCCGCACTTTCTGGACAGAAACGCATAAAATGTCAAATCCCAGAGTGGGGATGAAATTTTCTCAAAAAGTACCTAAACCTAAAAAACCTGCAAACATTCATGTGACATCCCTCCTCTGCAGCTATGAGGCTTTTCTACACTGTTATTTTTTGTCCGAACAAATTTCTTGGACAGAAAATCACATGGGCATTCTCTTATGTTAAAAATTGAATTTTTTAAGAACACGATCGACATTGGAGTGAATATCACACAATTGCACATAAATTATGGTACGGTATCAGACGTGTTCCAAACTTACAAATTTGATAGTTTTGGTGGAGTACGGCATAAAGCAACAAGCGCCTTCGACCAGGTCGATCCCTAGCTAGCTGCCTCTTGTTACACACCCCAAGTTGGTTGATGTCGTTCTCCATTTGTGTTGGTCACCTAAGGTGTGGTATTCTTCTGCTACGCAGACCATCAGGGGTAGATTCGAAGACTCTTCGGGCTGGTCCGGCGGTGTCCATACGCTCCACGTGTGCCAGTCCCAGCCATCTCAGCCGCTGTATATTCAGCTTTTTGGCTAGGCCGACGTGCGTCGTTGTAAAGCTCGTACAGCTCGCTATTATATCTTCTCCTCAATAGTCCTTCGACACAGACTGGACCGAATATCACCCAAAGAATTTTTCTTTTAAAGCATCCAAGTAGATTCTCATTAGTTTTTTGACAGGGTCCAAGGTTCATGTTTCTGCCCCATACAGCAATACTGGGATGATAACGGTCTTCTACAAGGTCTCCTTGATTGATTGAGATAGGGCTTTACGACTCAGATGCCTTATTAGCCCGAATACATAGCGATTGGCAGAGTGATTCTTCGTTTAATCTTTGTACTGATGTCATTTTGCGAGGTAATAGTGGAGATCAGGTAGACAAAGTCCTTCGAAGTTGTATCTATGCATTGTGACGTTTTGCCCTAGTCGACGATGTTGAGATTCCTTTCTCCATGAAAGCATATAATTCGCCTTATCCTCGTTAACAGCTAAACTCATTTTTGCCGCCGCCGCCGCTTCATTACTTACAAACTCTCCGGTAACAACTAGCTTCGTTCTCCCAATGATATCAGTACCATCTGTTAAGCGGACTTTTTAAAAATTGTACCTCTGTTGTTGACTTGCTAGTTGTGTTCAAATTACTTCAAGAATGACGTTAAAAAGGTTACATGATAGCGCGTCGTCTTTCCTTTAACCTTTCTTGACAGAGTTTGGCAGGGCGACATAGCTCTGTACAATACGTCCATGTCTACGCTATCACATGCGCTTTAAAATCGATAAAGAGATGGTGTTTATCGATTTGGAACTCCTGAGTTTTATTTATCTGTCGGAATGTGTTGACTTGCTGGGCCTAAAACCATACTGATAGAGGCCAATCAGATCGTTAACAAAAGGTTTTAAGTGATCACACAAGACAGATGACAGGATTTTATATGCGACGTTGAGGAGACATATCTCTGCAGTTTTGCAGATATCACAGAGCGTCTCCTTTCTTTTGGATGGCCTACACTACACCTAGGGACCATGAATTGAGCATGCTGGTGTATATACCAAGTCATCTCCCGCTTCTTTGATTAGTTCAGGTGGAAGGCCGTCCGCACCAGCAACTTTATATGATTTAAGCTTGGATACCGCTAACCGCACTTCTTGTAGATCGGGTGCACTGACATTTTGACAATCATCGTCCAAGTTAAATGGAGTGTTCAGATCCTCAGCTCATCTCCACTCTTCAATATTTTCAAAGCTGCCGATTTCTGCTAAGGGGAAATGAACAAAATCAAAAGACTTGGCATTTTCGTTTTAATAAATAATATTATTGTTTATTGAACCAATTTAATTTCAGGTCAGTTGTTTTTTTTTAACGATGTGTGTTCGTGGTGTTTTTCCTCATCCCAATATCTTCTGAAAACTGGCTTCACTACAGATGTCGCAAGAAGTAGGTAGTAGCACTGTATTACTCGTTCGACTGATTATTTTACTGTTTAAGCCAAGGACGTTAAAGAGCGTTCATAAACAAAAGAAATTCGCATAATACCAATTCACCATTTAGTTGTTAATAATGATAAATAAAATCCCCTAAAGTGACTGTTTATTCAGATGTTTTGCGAGCAACAATTCAAAACGCCTTGATAAGTACCTACCTATTAATTCAGGAAGTTGTCAAATGATATCATTTTTTTACTTGATGTCATAATTTTTAAGCAATTTCCAATAAACTTTCCTCAAAAACAAAACACATTTGGTAGTCAAATGTGTAAGCAACAAAATCCTAATAAGTATATGCCAAAGATGATGTCCATACGTACAGTTCTGTTAACTTAACATGCTTCTTTAACAGCAACCAATGTATATAGACTGCAGACAAAATTCCACTCAATTAAAACTCACTCATCTAACTACTAAACGAGAAAGAGAAAGAGAAGAGTATACATTTAGATGACTGTGATTTTCTCTTTTCTTGTATTGCGAATGGCATTGTACATTACCCGCAAGCCGCAAAGGCTTTGGTTATGCCGTTATCACCAACTCAAAGAATTGATTAGTACCTAATGTGAATTCTGGAATAGTTTTAATTTTGATCTTGTTAACTTGTTTTTTTTTTTGGAAAATGTCAGTATTTCTTTCATAAAATAAATTAATTAGTTAAAAGGAGAGTGAAACTAAAATTCATATTATTCTCAGCCATTGGCCGGATCATATTTGGTTTCAGGTGAACAAGTTCTTTTTTTAAGATTTTTTTTTTTTTAATAAATAAGAGGTGTCCTTATTATGTTACAAACATATTATAGTACGGAGTGAATATTAAAAACATCTTTTCAGGCTACAATATTTTTGAAATATTTTTATTTAGGGAAGCGTACTTATGTATGTTGGTACATAATGCCCAGACATTTCTTTCTTTCTTCAATTTAAGTATGTGTAACTGTAAATTCGAATTATAACTTACGTACATATGTATATAGCCATTGTAGGCTCCTGTGATATATGAATGTAGGGTAGAGTCCCCAGTGGCCGGCCTCTTTTAAGGAATTTTTCGTAAAAAATATGGCACAGCAGGTGCAAATATCAACCTTTTCAACTCATTCTTGAAGCAAATTATTCTTTATTTATCTCTAAACCGATGAAACTAAACTAAAATGTGAATTTTTAAATGGAACAATTATTTATTTAGGTTTTATCAAAAAAAGTCATATTCTCCAGTTTCCGGCCGCTATGCTTCTATTTCCGGCCACTTATGCTCCTGAATTCGGCCACACAGATTTTGACCTGCACCAATTTTTTTTATATGAAGCGGCCGAACTTAGGACACACATCCCAATATTCGGCCCCCTAGTTTCTACTTACAAAAAGGCGGCCGAATACTGGATTTTATTGATTTTTAATGGCAATTTTTGCTCGAATGTTCGTGTTATTACTCATTTATGTATTTTTGTAATTTTTTTTGTGTTTCCTATGTCCGGCACCTTGAAAACGACCATAATTACAAAATATTTTTCATTTTTAAATCAAATTTTAGTTGGAAATATATACTCTTTACTAAACGGTGATTTTTTAAGAGCTTGGTTTTTGAAAATTCAAAAAAACACAGAAACTTGTAAAAAGTAAATGAAATTTTTATTTGGATCGATAAATCAATTTCTACCATTTACTTTTTATAAATAATTTCACTTAAATGTTGCCCGCGGCTACGCTTCAGGTGGTCCATTCTGAAGGTCCAATTTTGGCAAACTTTTTCACACATTTCGGCCGGAATCTCACCAATGACGCGTTCAATGTTGGCTTCCAAGGCAGCAATTGTGTTTGGCTTGTCCCCATAGACAATAAACTTAACATAGCCCCACAAAAAATAGTCTAACGGGGTCAAATCACGTGATCTTGGTGGCCAATTGACTGCGCCAAAACGTGAGATCAACTGCTCACCAAATTCGCCTCTCAATTGATTCATGGTTTCGCGTGCAGTGTGGCATGTGGCACCGTCCTGTTGGAACCACATGTCGACCGAGTTCAATTCTTGCATTTTCGGCAAAAAAAAAATCTGTTATCATCGAACGGTACCTTTCTCCATTGACCGTAACCCTGCGGCCTTCATCGTCCTTGAAGAAGTACGGCCGAATGATGCCGCCTGCCCATAAACCGCACCAAACAGTGCATTTTTCGGGATGCATTGGTAGCTGCTGAATTGCCTCTGGCTGCTCTTCACTCCAAATACGGCAATTCTGCTTATTCACGTATCCATTTAGCCAAAAATGAGCCTCGTCGCTGAAGACCATAAAACGGACGTAGCTTGCGAAACACATTTTTCACAGAGCACGAATTTTGATAATAAATTTCAATAATTTGCAAACGTTGTTCAGGCGTAAGTCTATTCACGATGAAATGGCAAACAATACGGAATCGAAATGTCAAATGTTCGTGGAATTTGTCATGTGTGATCTGTCAAAAATATAAACGTCAAAAACCAAGTAGCAAAAAAATCACCCGTTATATAAACACCAATAAAATCATTAACCCAATAAAATTCCCTCAAAATCCATAAATTCTGGTACGATGTTTACTAAGGGTTTCCAAAAGTTATCTATATTATACGGAATAGATGTCAAATCGTAAGCCTTATTACGATTTGAGTAGAGAATTAGGTGCTTAGATTTCTTAATTACAACGCTTTTATTTGGAGGTGGCCGGCTACTGGACGGGGCAATAGGCGACTCTACCCTATACATAATAAATATAATTAACCTAAAATAAATTTTGTACATACCTACCTACCTTCTATTACCGTAATTTTTGTACATTTTGTTCTTCGATACCAGGTACATACCTATTTCAACAAACTATTATTATTTTTTTTTTATTTTGATTATTTTCACATGTAGAATTATTTTCACATACATCTACTGAAGGTATCGTAAGAATCGTCAGAAGTGTTTGGTTGATATATTCTGGATGCCAAATTAAGACGCTATAGGTATGTCTTATAGAACGTGGACATTCGCTCTAATCCATTCTGATGTCGTTCTTGTGGTAATCCGAATGAACTCCAATCCGAGCACTTTGTTCGAGTAGGAAGCTTTTTTTGGCAATTCAGTTGCATTGCACAGCTGCAGTTTTGAATCAGGCTTTCCTCAAATATATGTATGTATATTTAATTTATTAAATTTCACTATTACAATTCAATAAATAAACAAAAAATAGTAACACTTAAATAACTATGTATATAATTGGAAAACTAAATATTTTTATACAATTGTTTCTCTAATAGTTTTTTAAATTTACTTAGAACTGTTTCATTTTTTATTTCTATAGGCAATTCATTAAATAATTTAAGTCCGCGATAGTATATCAAATTGAAGTCTGAAATCAGAGTTCGATCTTAAATAATGTGTTTGGCTTTCTCCCACCTAAGACAAGCTTGCTGTAAGGTATTTAGGTGTTAGATCATTTTTTAAGTTAAACACAAACAGTAACGCATTAAACATGATTCTTTGTTTGATGTTAAGCCATCTTAAGCAATCTAGCATCCAATTTATTGATGTACGCAAGATACATTTAAGAATGGTTCTCATAGCTTTGTTTTGCAGGATTTGCAGTCGATTTATGTGTTCATTGTTTCCTAAAAATAAAATTGTAATACAAAACTCGAAGTAACGAAGCACATATTGTTGTTATATTTTTTCGTATACTTTTAAGAAATCCAATTTTTTTTTAAACCTTTTTTCACACATATACCATGTGACTATTGAAATTTAAACTATTATCTAATATTACCCATAAGTACTTAATTTCTGTTACTTGATCTATGGGGTTACCCTCAATCGATAAACTTATTATATCACCATGTATTTAGTCTTATTCACATTAATTTTAAGTTTGTTGAACTGTTGTCACATGCATAGATTATTTAAATCTTCTTTAATATCTTCCAAAATTTCAGATAGTACTTTACCACTTAAGAAGATGAGAGCATCATCGGCAAACAAGGATATTTTAGAATTTCTTAAGACTTTACAAATATCATTAATGTATATTAAAAACAGTAATGGTCCAAGTATAGTTCCTTGCGGTACACCAAAATATGTATTAATTATACTTGAATTAGAATTATTCACACAGGTCTTTTGGGTTCTATCTAATAGATACGATTTAAACCAATTGAGTTCAATGCCTTTTACACCATATTTTCATAATTTACTGAGAATTCTATTGCAATCAACTGTTTCAAATGCTCTTTGTGAAAGTCCAGAAATATTGCAATCATTCTGTTAATCACTATGTCCTTCTTCCTTTAGAGTCATTATCAGCCAGTTAAGGGACGTTTCACATGAGTGATTATTTCGAAACCCTGATTGATTATCAATTAATAATTCAATATCACATAAATATTTATAAAATTGTTGATAAGCACACTTTTCTACTATTTTTTCAAGTATAGGCATCATGCTTATTGGTCTGAATTTTTTACAGTCCTTAGTTACATTTTCTTTAGGTATTGGAATAACAGTAGATTCTTTTAAATTTCTCGGGAATTCACCATGGATGAAAGATTCATTAACTATTTTTTAAATTATTGGACCTATAATATCGAATTGTGTTAATATTAAGATCCATGGCACTTTTTGTATTCATGGTTTTGCATATAATTCTCAATTCATTTAGATCGATTTCCCTAAACTTAAATACACTTTGTATTTCAGATAACTCAATGTCAGACTGAATATTGTTAAATGGTATAGAGTTACTAATTAAATTAATGCTTTCAATAAAATACAAGTTAAATTTATTAGCAATCACAGAGTTTACAGATTCCAACTTATCACCGAAACAAACTTCACTAATTTCAGCTTTATTTTTATTTAAAACCAATTTTTTAATCGTTCACCACATATCCTTTTGATTTTGACATGATTCAATTTTATTACAAATATAATTCTTTTTTTGTAAGGAAAAGTCTATTTTTGTAAGAATTACGTACAATTCTGTAATTATTCCAGTTATTTGACCTATTGAATATACTCGCCCTACGAATTTTTTTAAGTTTCAAGATTCTTAATTCGTTTGTGAACCAATTATTTGATTCATTGACTATGGTTTTTTAGTTAGTTTTTGAACACAATTATTTAAGCTTTCTTGTAACAATACTGATAACATATTAAACTCAGTACTATTAATATTTAACTGTTCACATTTTTCGGTGAGAAGACCTTTGAACTGATTCTTGTTGTATTTAAATAGATTAATACACTTTTTATCGATTTTAGTTCCTCTTTACTAGCATACTTTTTTTTATTTTTTTTTTTGTTTGTATTCATTTTTATTTAATCTTAACTTATAACTATCTTAAAGCTAGACAAAAATGTTTAAAACTAGCCTACGAGTAATTATCAATAACTTACAACTAATTTATTGGCCCTTAACGGGCGCTCTTAACTAAACTATATCTCTTAATACTAATGTCTTTCGACCTAAAACCTATTTTAATTAAATCAAATTATTTTTTTTTTTATTTAACCAAGAAAACTTTACTACAAAAACTTAGTATCAGATCATTTTAAATTTACCTAAAAATTACCAAAAGCTAGACTAAAAATAATTAAAACTAGATGCAACTAACTAAAAATAACTTAAACTACTTAAAATACTTAAAAATACTCAAAACCACTTAAAACAAGAACAGCCACAGCAGCATTTTTCGTTTTAAATTTTTTGTTTGTTTATATTTTGTATACGTATGCAGACACACAACAACATGCCACCTACACATACATGTATATACATACGTACATACATATACGTACGCACATACATCATATACAGCCGCGCAGATGCATGCACCTATGCCTCCGCATACATACATATTTTTTAATTTTTTTTGGTGCCACCCCGACTGTTCCTTATACCTAATTTCCCTAAATCTATGTAAGTCGGCCAAGACATACATTCTTATCGACTTTAGCTATCAAACTGCAGTTCAGAGAGCCACCAGAACTGGTTCTCTTGCTTCGCCCTATCCTTTCGGTCCCGATCGGACACAGTCCTACTGAACCGAAAGCGCTCTTCTCCACCTTGAGCGATGACGTCTCGACCATACAGGGAGTCGCCTATCTACAGTTTTCCGGCTGACGTGGTAGATGAGCGGAACCGCCATTCCATCCTGTATCAGCCCTCGACTGTCTAAAAAGAGGAATGCCTCGGGAGGGATGTAGCCACTTAACCGCGCACTCTCAAAATATTCATTATTGGGGTAGTACGGCCCAAAAATTAAGCTGTTGGTTGAGGACATCGCTCTTGCAGTGTGACCCCAAATCAACTTAAACAAAAATATCTATTTTGTTTATGTTGGCTCCGTTGTATAGAACCTGGTTGGAATAATATCTTGTGTACTCCGACTCTGGTGTTCTGTGTAATCCAAGGCAACGTCTAAGACATTGCCTCTCAAACACCCGAATCTTTTCCATTTGAGATGGGGCAACGTTGAACCACACCGGGCATCCGTAGGCAATCATCGGCCTGATGAGGGCCATGTAACAAATCACCTTCACCCTGCTGTCAAGACGGCTGCTATAAAACAGTTGTTTTATTAAGGCAAAGGCTCCCCTAAACATACTACTTGACCTTATACCCCTCCAAATGTTTGTAAACAATTGGACGCGAGTGTAGTTATTCGTCTCCAAGCCATCTCTCAATCAACTAGCTATTCGATAGGCCATTCTAATATTCTGCACACACTCGGATCAAAATTAGGACGGTCCGACTACACCACACACCAGACGGGCAGTCAAGCAGCCCTCGAAATCACTTGGCGCTACACAAACTGTACCCGCAACTGTCGATCTTTTCTCAGAAGATGGCAGAAAAGTTTAACATTCAACTGATTTGGGTGCTGACCAAAGCAGATCTGACTAAAAATGGATCCAAGACGCTCAAAAGGTCTGCTCTCTTTGAGCAGGAAACATCTTTGCTCCATAATATATGTCTTAACTGGACACTGCTTAATTGGCAGACACGTCCAAAGACTTGGCGTGTTCTCCAAAGACTTTTGGAAAAGTTGCATGGATGAGGAGGAGACCATCTCCCATCTTCTTTGTTCATGTCCTGCTCTCTACCAAAGAAGTAGTGTAGACCTGGGAGAATACTCCCAGACACATAGAGATTCACTACCTATATCGCTTCATTAGCGACTCCAAATGGTTTAATAAAAGAGATGTAATTTCTCTTCACGTCGTATCACAATGGACCTATCTGTAGTCTAAGTGTTTTAGTGGTTTTCCTGACAGACACTTCAACCTAATATAACCTAACCTACTAAGAATCTTGTGCTTAAGATGTGATCGAACATAAGAGGTAGTACGGACATCCAGTCGTGCATTTTATTTTATTTTTGTTTTAAGAGTACTGTACTGACTGATGCAATTGGAATCATTGGTGGAATTATATCAACACTTATTAGGCTTTCTTGATCCTTCTTCATACATATGTATGTACATATTTAGGTGCATTAGTTATAACCGGACATTGTCTAATAAGCAAGCACGCAACGACGCATTTTAAAGACCCCAGAGAAATCCCTCACATTTTCTAAACATGCCCTGCTCTACTTAGAAAACTAAAAAAAACATTTTTTCCTATAGTGCTCTATGATCGCGTAAACAAAGTATCGCATGGTTCATTAGGAGTACCAATTATTGTTTTAAAGAATAGAAATGAAAGTTTTATCTGGTATTTTTTACAATGAATTAACTTATGGCTTAGAGGGACCAATAATTGTCGGCGAATGAACGAAAAATTTGATTTACTTATAAAACAATTTATAAACTAATTTCTTCACATATTCTTAGCAAAATGGTAGAAATATAGTTTATATTAATATATAAATACCTACCTTAATTGCTAAAAAAGATTAGTCGTTGAAAATTGCAACCTGATTGTTACGAACTGTCAAACTCTCTTCGCGTTCCACATACCATCTGCACTTTAGCAAATAAATTGTTCTAATCAAAATCAGCTTATCCATCATATTTCCGTCGATTGGGAAGAAAATTGTAGTCGCCCTCCATACCAACAATTCTTACTCTGAAATGGTTGAGAGTGTAAGATACTGGTCAATTGTTCTGCAATAGCTAATGTTGTGTTTATAATAGTAAATTTAAATTTATTTACCGAAAGCCAATAATTTAAAATTTTGTTTTTATTTTAGAAATCAGAGTCTTGGGAAGAGAGCAGACTAAAGGATTGGGATTATTGTCGTTTCAAACAGCTTCTAGACGAAGCATATTCGTACAAAAATCCGCGCGATAAAGAAAATAAAAGTGAAATTTTCTTAGTAAGTATTCCAAAATATTAACACCTTCTAATTACTTAATATATATTTTTTTTTAATTTTTAGCAATTACTGCAAAAAGCAGAAAAGGAAAAAGAAGATCAAAAATTTGCATTTCGTGCGCTAACGTCACTATACACACCGCGTACCTCCACTTCGAACAGCCAAAAGCAGGGTGGATCCTTGCAGGATTTAGTCGAGGCGGTACACAACGACTCTCTCGACTGTGATTATAATTACGGTGGACAACGTAACCGTCGCCACAACCACAATTCACGTCCAAAAAAGTATTCATCTGTTTCGTCACGTCAGCGTGAAGGCGGCAGTTTACCGAGTAACGTTAATGTTTCTAACTGCAGCCTCAGTGTTTACGAGCAACCTTTTTTGAATGAGGAACCAGTCAAACAGAGTCAGGAGATAAACGAACCACGAACTAATACCAATAGTACCCCAACTTGTCACGGAACTATTGGTGCAGTACCAATAAAAACCTCCATTTCATCACCTGGCACAACGACGACAATAAGCAGTGCTGGTGCTGCCGAAGTTACCATCGCCACAAAAGCTTGTTCGGGAACATCTAAAAACGATTTTGCTCTTGTGAGTGGTTGCGGCGGTGTATGCGAAGGATCCAAAGGAGTTAAAGGATTTAAGAACACTATTTCACTTGCTGCAACAATTGGTAGTGCAAAAAGTGCTACATGCGCTGCTTTGGCCACAGCAACAGCAGTAGTTTCTGGCAGCACAGATACCGTGGTAGAGATGAATGAAAATTATATTGACCAACGTAATGAAATGCTTTCGCAGGTAAACATACAATTTTACTATATTGGTTAATTCATGGCAATTCCTGCTTTTTGTTTAACACTTCCGCGGGCGCCTATTCTCTGTGATGGCAATTCATTTTTTACACAATTTAACGTCAACCCAAGCGTTTAGTGAATAAAAGTTGCCAGTCCAACTGAAATAATTCCGAATATTGCCACACAGATGTCTGCGAAAGTGTTAACGTCTTATATGTATTTAAATATCTTGTAGAAGTTGCTTACTCATAGATAATGTTATTCTATAAATTCAAAGCGGGAATTGTTTAAAAAAAAACGTTTTGTTCTTTTAGGGTATTCAATTCGATCGTTTTGATGGAATTGAAATGAAAATCCCTCGGGCAAACATAATCGGTTCGGTTTTGACCAGAAGTGATTTTTCACCCAACAACACTACTTGTTATGTTGATGAAGCAGTTCACTTTACAACCTTAGAACGTGGCAAAAGCACAGTAGACGCTAGCTATATACCATTAGATGAAAACTACAAGGCATGCAAATCAGTGTTGGGCGAAAAATCCGAACTCGTCAAAATGCAATCATTTTCCGCCACGAAAACAATTTCGGTGAGCGTATACATTTGAGGCGTGTGTGTGTAAGTTTATTTTAATAAAATATAATCCCTTGTTTTCTTCATCAGAAACAATATGACGAAAATGGCAATTCCCTCAACGCGACCTTCACAGTAAATCCATCGCAGTCGCAGATGAAAATTAAAAAGAAAAAAACACAATCGGAACGAAATACGAAAACTCTTGACGTTCAATCCGTCGAAGGATATCGCGGTTCAGACCCGATTGAAGATCTAGTTAAGTACATTGAAAGTTCTGAGGATACGAAACAAAACGAAAAAGTCAACAAATTTTCTGAGAGCAAAAAGAAAGATAAGAAGCGAGACAAGGAAAAAGAAAAAGATAAAGAAAAGGGTAAAATTAAAAGAAGCAATTCACTTGAAGAACTAAGATCATGTTCAAAAATGGATGGCGATGATGTAACAATGCGAAACAAAACTAACATTAAAAACAAAAATGTTGATATCAAAGATAAACAAATAGTGGCGTCGTCGGCTGTTGGAGGAAATAATGGAACAAATAGAAAAGGTGAAAGACGTTCCTGGGGAACAGAAGAGCTTACCTATTTGGGAGAAAACAACGCCATCGAAGAAGTGCGAGAAAAGATAAAGGACAAGGAGAAGAAGAAATCTAAGGAAAAGGATTTAAGTGAAAAACTAGAGAAAGTAGTTGAAAAGCGAAAAAAGAACGAATCTAATCTAGTTGTTTCAATGGAATCGATTTCATGTGAATCGGCTGAATTCCATGTTGTAACAAAAAAAAAGAAGCCCAAAAAACAGCGACAGCTGACGGAAGAGGGCAGAAACAACAATTCCTCAAATCCCCATAAGAACCAAATTTATCAGAATCGAAAATATCATTCGAATTTCAGCAACGATCGTGATGCTTATATGGGTTCGTTTAATAACAATAACAATAACGATAAATCACGTCGGAAATCCACATCGTCGATGCCGCCTTCAGAAAAATCAGATTCTAGTGATTTAGACTCTGTCCATTCATTACCAATTGAATCCGCAGGCGGAAGAAGTCCTCTTCAAGCGCATCATCATCAGAATCAACCAAGATCTTATGCTGAAATAGCACGAAAAACAGAAGCAGCTGCTGCTGCTGCAGTCGCATGTCCAGCAACAGGAGGGGTTATCGATTCAACTACCTCTAACACTAGCAGTAACAACTCATCGCACACAGAGCTAGAAGTCAATGCAAACCCTGTGCCTGTTGTTGTCAACAGTGTTATAAAAAAATCAAAGAAAAGCATCAAGAGCGATTTTCCAGAATTAATTTCAAACGAAATAACTGGTACAACCAGCTGTAGCAACACCACTCCCAACATTAGCACAATAGTAAAACAGATTTCCTATTCTCAAAGCCTCACGTCAGCAGGTAAAAACGAAGAACTTACAGTCGAGAATATTTTACAAGTATCACCGCCAACAGACGCCATAAAAACAACTGAAAAGCAAATACAAAAGCAGCCTCCGCACCAAATGCCTCTGCAAAAATCAAAGAGTGTGGAGACTGATAGTTTCTATAATAGCATCGATCAGTATCCAGCTCTGGAAAAGACTGTCAAGCGCCACAGTACTACAAATGCATGTGGATCGGATGTCGGAGGAGTCACGATAACAACTCCACCGTCAGGTACGGTTTCCCTTCAAATTAATAGTATTACCAATTGTACAGCTAGTGGAAACTCTACTCCTTCAAGCAACAAAAAATTAAAAACAAATACCAAAGCCAGTGATGAAGTACTTGTAGAGCAACAACATTCAACGACGAAAAAGAGTAAAAAAGAGAGATTAACAACTACTGAACCTTACTCCTCGATTACGCAGTCGATAACAGCAACATCATCATCCTCCTCCTCCAATATAAATAATAAAAATCAAATAAACCATAATCATCATAATTATAATTTAAATAATAATAATAAATCTAGTTGTAGTAATAGTCATAATAATAATAATAACTCTAGTAATATCAGTAATAGTAATAATAAATATTCAAATCGTCCAGCTGTGATTATATTAAATGATGATACTACTGCTGGTGGTTTATCATCGTGCATCGGAAACGAATTTACTTTTGGTGACTTTAACGAAGAGGAACTGAGGCTTTTCGACGATAGTCAACCATTGTCGCAACCAGCCTCGGATGTATTTCAAAAGCGTTACCCGGCCACCACAATAAATTCTACGACCCCACAGAATTTTGATGACTCAGGAGGTAATTTTAATACTACTAGCGGCAGCATTGCCTCGGATATGACCAACAATAGCGATGATGCATTGATCATGATGCAACATACATCATCGCCTAATTCTTCGCTGGTTATAGACCAGTCGTCCGATAGCGGTATATGTAACAATTACAATGCGACGACAAAGGGAAAGAGGATAAATCAACAATCCACTGGAACAATAGTAACAACCAACAGGTCCTTATCGACGGACGCTTTAATTAACAATACTGTTTATTTGTCGGCATCGACGTCTCCATCCAAAGAATCTTTATCATCGTCGGCTTCGTCATCTTCCTCAACTTCATCAACCTCATCCGCATCATCGGGCACTTACGTATTAAATGATCCTGTTTCAAAACCAATTAATTTATCATCAAGCAAAACGTCCAAATCTAAAGCAACCCTGATTTCTGCAAACTACAATCAACAGAAATACAGTTTGGATAGAAGTAAAAATAAAACAACTACAAATAATAATCTTTGTAATACTAAAGTTTCAACAATGAACAAACGTAACATTCAACGACAACATGAGCAAAGCAGTAGCACTAAATATAATGCTACTTTACCTTCGCTCGAGACGTGTGATGATATTGAAACTGCAATTATAGCTGCAGCTAAAAAAGCTGCTGCAGTTGCTGCCGAACAAACTAGCACTTCTGTGATAAATAAGAATTACACTACGAAGGGCATCAATAATTTCTCAGCAATGGGAACAACAACAACAACAACTGCAGCCACAATAAACAATATAAAAAATAGTAACAGTAATTTAAATCATTCAAATGTTTCTAATAAGCAACCAGGAGTGACTTCAACACCATCATCTGTATTTAGTCAGAATAAAGAGTATAGTCGAAAAGGCGGCAATAGCAGTAGTAGCAGCGTAGGTGTACAACAACAGCGAAAGGAAATTGATGTGCATTTTATACAGCCAACGTTAGCGACGCCTATTAACTCAATGCAAAATAATGAAACTATTATTAATTTCATTGGTTCAGGTGAGTTAATTTAAAAATATTAATTTAAAAAAAAAATTATTTTGTCGTTTTAATTCAGCTGAATGTTATACTTTTTTCAGTTAAAATAAATAGGTTAAACTACTGCTGATATATTAGTCATGGTTTATTTGTAGTCTGCAATGTTACTCTTATATTCACTTTTGTTTTTATTTATCATTAACTTGTTTTAAATTTAGATTAGGTTTTATTTAACATTGCGGTAAAGCACAATAAGTAAATATTACAAAATCAAGTATAGCCGTCTGCCAGATTGACAAATAAATTACATTTGTATATCTCTAGTTAAATTTGTAACTTTTTGCATAAAGAGTATTGTAGAAAATTTAAATTCAATAACGATCGAGCATTTTGAGTGTATTAAAATATTCATTAGTTATTCTTCGCCGATACACCAACGCAACCTTGCAGTAATTAAGAGGGGTTATCATCAAAAATACTTTCCATAGAAATTTTTCCCATACGAACCTTGGAAAGAGGAGTGATGTTCAAAAGTTTCCCGAGGAATTAATTGGGAATAAACTTTCCCAAGGAACTTTGCTGTTATATAGGAGATAAAATCTGACACAACAACCACCTACAGTCACCGAATATCACGCCACACATCTTTCCTATCATTCTTTCTCTTCCTTAACCTCACCCTCACGCCCGCGCTGTGTTGAAACATTTAAAGGGTATTCATAATTCCTTGACCGCGTGTAGATTATAAAAAAAAAAAAAAAAAAAATTTCATACGATTTTTTGTTCGAGGGAAATTTATTCCGCGGCAAATTCACGATCGCTGGAAAAATTTTGGGGGAATAAAATATTGCGTGGGAAACGAAATTCCCTGGGAGATTCCCGATAGGGCCCAAGGAGATTGGGGACTTCAATTTCATTTAATTAAGATAACATCTCAGCCTTCATTAACATGTTGCGACCAAAGAAGTATCTTCTTGTTTCCTTCAATACCGAGCATCTTCCTAGAAAATGCAGCACATCTCTCTCCCTCTGATTACACAGATTACATAAAAGGTAGGTCCTCTCTATGTTGTACGTAACTGAGACGCAAAAGCTCACCACGCAGTCTTACCATTATTGAAATTTTGCTCCACACTGTTGTCATCTTGAAAATATATTCTAGGGCCCAAATGGTGACATGATCAACTTTATATCGATCTATGCACGGAACCGGTAGCTTCTTGTATATATTTCTCGATATTTGATATCCACAGTGTCAATTAGTTTGTAGAGTGAACTATTACATTCACTATGGTTAAATAGTGTTTCAAATGGAAATTTATTCCGTGGGAGATTCACAATCGCAGGAAAATATTCGAACTGATAATCACCGAAACGATAATCACGTTAACAACGTTCGTCAGAAATCTGCTTCACGTAACTCAACCATTTATGTGTCGTCTATCGTTTATTTTAGCATACAATTTGACAACGTTTGGTTTCTTTCAGAAATTCTCAAACTCACATATGAGATCTCACGTAATTTTTGTGTGTATTGCCTGCAAATGTAAGTAATTGCATCCACAAAGGACAGAACATATTTTTTGTTGCAGCAACAATTTTGGGTAACTTGTAATGGCCTAGAGTAAAATCGTTAGGTATCAAGCATTAATAGCCTCCGGTACTTAGAGCCTGAAGAGTAATATCTAACCTATATATTGGGGTATAAGTAATATTTAGGTTATTATATATGTATATAATAATATACATATATATTTAGTAAGTTGAACGATTACTGCATTTCAATTCTAAATGAATTGTTTTCAGTAGCATTAAACTATTCAACCCTAATACCCGCGTTTCTAGGAATGCTCAACAATTTACCCTTGAGCCCAACTTCGGCGGGACTGTCTAGTTTAGATATTCCTTCTTTAGCCGCACTAAACGAATGTGGAATGCGTTACCCAAATGAATTGTTCCATCGGTATCACGTAACTAATCCTATTCCATTTTCCTAATATCTCGTATTGTGCTTAAACATTCTAAGGGTAGTCAAAACCCCTTGAGCGCACATAATTAAAAAAAACATACATATATTTGATATCCAAAACATGATCGTCTAGATCTAAAACAGGGGTTCCCAATTTTTTTGTGTCACGCCTCCCTACGACCTAATTTGATAATGCCCACGCCCCCTTCGACGCTAATGTATGTTTTGAAATCATAAAAGAATGCTTTAAATTGTTTTATTCTGACACCTACGATATTAACGCATTGATCTCGCAGAGATTAAGCTTATTTATCGCGCTCCATAAATCACGGTACATGGATATGATTACATAATATAGTGACGTCACAGGTATGTTGGCTTTTCTATTGAGCGTTTTTAGCTGGGCTGTACATATGCCAACCAAAATTTTGCTTTTCCAAAGATGTAACTTATTTCAGTGTATGCCGTGATTGCATCCCGATGATAAATTATGTTGGAGCTTCTGCTTTGTAATTTTAAGTTCAATAAGTTAAATGTATCGATCTGCCAAATAAACAAATACAGCTTGGACCCCTGGTTTTCTGAATTCCACAAATAATTCACTTTGTTTTTGAATTGATAACAACTGAATTACTTCATCTCGAAGTTTAAATAATTGGACCAATATATTTCCTTTCGAGAGCCAAATCTTCACAAAGGGCCGTAAACAGACGCGTATTTAATGCACTATTTTTTACATAATTTACAATCTTGATGCACAGTTTTAAGACTTCGGAGAGTTCGTTTGAAAGTGTCTTAGCCGCCAGGGCTTGCCGGTGTATAAAACAGTGAATAGTAATCACGTTAGGAGTTTTTTCACTGACCAACTGTATGAATCCTGAACGAGATCCATGCATTGCCAAAGAATTCACAGATTACTGTCATTATATCGATTGCTTTTGAAGTTGTCGTTAATTAAGTAGAAAACAGCAACTCGTCTTTAATTGTTTCGTTTCGTATGTATCGAACGAAAACTAACAACTGAGAACACTGCGCAACATCCATACTCTCGTCCAACTGTATTCCAAAAAAACAAGATTGTTTTACGGTCTCAAAAACCTGATTTTGTATGTCTTCAGCCATATCATCAAAGCGGCGTTTCACTGTGTTGTCGGAAAAAGTTATTTGTGACAATTTTTGTTCACTACCTGATCTAAGCACGCTACCTGCAGCTTTCAACAGGCAGGGTTTGACTAGTGTTTTTCCGATATTATGGCTTTTTTTGGCCTTTGCGATGAGTAGCGATAAGTCATATGAAGCTTCAAGCTGTTTCTCAGATGACTGTGCGAATGATCCATTACTATCCAATTTCATATGTTTCAAACTTGTACACTTTGAAGCAAAATACGCTTTCGGCTTGCCTTTTCACGCGCTGTGTTTTGTTGACAAATGTCGTTCCCAACGCGAAGGTCTCATGGCATCCTTGCTCAATACTTCGTAACAATTGACACATTGCAGCTGGTGGATACCACTTTTTTGTATAGAAATAGAAAGAGGTGTAGCTCTACCTTCAGTTATACTATTTGATGGAGCATTACAGCACATATTTTTCGTGATTTGTGTTTCCTTGAAATTTTTTTAGTCAAAAGGCAGTGTAGTGTGCGTAGGCATGTTTGATTCCAAATAAATACTTACAAATATCGATATTTGCATCAATAGTGGAAGTTCGGTCGATTCCTAATATCGATACTTTTATACTAAGATGAAATATTTTTCTCAAAGTATCAAACAATCCTAGGTGTGCTTAGAGGCGGGGTGCTAACCGCGCCCGTGCCCCCCTTCGCATGTCTCCACGCCCCCCTAGTGGGGCGCGCCCCCCCACTTTGAAAACCAATGATCTAGACGATAGTAATTTTACGATAATACGAGTTACGGAATGATCCCCTGGGAGAATCCCGATAGTACTGAACATCAAACTAACTCGATAGATCTCTATAAACTTTAGAGTTTGTTTATCACTCCACTCCATATTTGTTTGTATTTATGTATATTTATTTACTACACACTCGGCAAAAATCATAACAATCACTCAAGAATAAAAACAAATGCCGATGCCGACCATTCCATTCGGGTTCGGATCGGGCTGGCCTTCGGTATTTCAGCAAGGCCGATCTGGGTTTCCATCGACATAGTGTGAATGCAGCTTGAGATCTATTGTGCCCCGTCAAGAGCTGGGTGAGGATAGCTCATTTTACAACTCTTCCTCTAAATTTATTTCCCTCATCAATTTGAGTATTTGAAGTATTTTTAGAGATTGTAAGTCACTCTCTTCCACCTGGTATCGTCCAAGGTGTTTTTTTCCTTTGATGAACAAGTGCATCACAATTGCCCAGAATATGGTCCGGCGTTTCCTCTTTTATATCACAGAACCTGCATGTGGCACTACTTACTAAGCCATGGATGTTTAGATGTCTTTTTAATTTACAGTGTCCTGTAAGGAGACCCGTTATTATTCTGAGGTTGTTCCTGCTTAAGGTTATACAGTCTGTGAAACGTTGTTTGTTATAATTCCCAAGTAGTAGTTTGGACTATCTCAGTTTGGGGAGTTTTATCCAATTGTTGGATCTTATGGCCTCCTCTTCTTTTTTTTATTTTATTTCTAATCACATTTTCTCCTATTCCGCAGTATGGTTCAGGCCCCACTGAGGGAGTCGACGCACCTATTTTTGCTAAGGAGTCTGCCTCCTCATTTCCCTGGACACCTACGTGGCCAGGTACCCAATGAAGTGTAACATTATTATTTTTGCCGAGTTCATTTAACCTGCCTACACCAGTTCCCTTTTGCAGCACTTCTAATAATATCATGTAGAGCAGACAGATGAAGTATAACCTCCATGGCTGATGTAGGGCAGGTTCTCATTGCTCCAGTTATGACTAAGCATGCGAGCCTTTGTACTTTCTCTAGGGATTTCCTAGTTGTTAATATTTCGGTTCGTTTGTGCCATGCAACCGCACCATAGGTAATGATGGGTCTTACCATCATGGTGTACATCCATCTAAGGATTCTCGGCTGGCAACCCCAAGATTTGCCTGCAAGTCCCTTGCATTAGGGCCTTTGTGGCTTTCCCGACGGTTGATTCTACATGTTTGTTCCAAAGGAGTTTACTATCTAGTGTGATACCTAGGTATTTTACCTCCCTCTTAGTTTCTATTACATCGCCAGCAATCCTGATAGGTTTCATGTGTGGTAGAAGTCTTCTTGGTAAATGGTATAATATTGGTTTTTGTAGGGTTGATATTTAGTCGTACAGAAAGACACCATTTCCTTGTGATTGTTAATCCTCGTTGGATTATATCACATAAAGTTTCTTCAAACTTCCCTAGGGCTGTAATAACTATATGATCGGCAAAGCCAATACAGTGTATACCTTGTGAGTTCAGATTTTCTAGCAGTTCGTCCACTACAAGACTCCACAGCAAGGGAATACAGCTTAAGAAATCAATCAATCAAAATTGTAGAAATGTGAAAGATAATTTGAAAGATTATCAATCGACTCATTTATTTTCTCAACATAAGATAATTTAAATAATACAAGTTGCAGTGTGTTTCGCAGAGTTGAATCTATTTCGACTACAGAAGACACCACGTTTGCATCTCAGTTTTGTTGCAGCGTAATGTATAAGTTATCACTTATAAAAACTCTTACCGCGTTGCAGTACTACATTAAAAAAAACTATTAAACCTAGTTTTTCTCGATCCGAAAAACGTTAAATAAAGCATTAGTTCTTGCTATATCAGAAGCTATAGAAAATTATCAATGGCAACACTAATTTTCTGTGAATATACTTTTCATTAACGGATTAACAGGGGATCGTTATTTGTTGTGTATTTAACAGGCAGTTTTTGTATATGTAGTTCCAGGAGAAGGCCTGTACTGACTTTTTTTGGTGGACAGAGAATTAGATTCATTAGTGTTGGTCTGTCCATTGCTTGTCATTGACAATGTTTTTTCATATTTGCATACGTGATTTTGGGCCAACGAATTAGGCTGATCGTTTTGACTATTAATTTAAGATTGCTTTGTACTTTAAAATGTTATAAATCATTAAATTATTTGGTTTCTAAGGTTGAATTTATTTCACTGATCAATATTGTTATATATGTACAAGCAGGTACTCTTGTGCTGCTAGGGATTTTCTATTCATTCATCCAAATTTTATCGAAATCCCTTAATTCGTTCGTTAAGGCGCATGATTGAGTAACAAACATCCAAAGATTTCACATTTATAATATTATTAGGATGTATATTTGCATATATACATACATATCTGTATGAATGAATTTGTATAATACTTTTCTATTAAAATTAATTTCAGATATTTTTTTTTTTTTTGTAAAATTAAACCTATCATTCACTTTTAACCTTTTTTTTCAGCTTGGGAAGAGGTAGCTAATAGTAAAGTTACGCAATTTTACGATGGACAATAAAATCAAGTCATGGGTAACTTAGTTCTAGAATTTCTAAATCGTCTTTAAAAATTAAAATTATATAAATATATATTAAACAAAAAAGTAATACAATTAAAATTATTGCTATTTACTTCCATGTACTGGTCTACATGACCGTTTTAATATATTGAATATCAGGAAAAAATTAAAACCCAGTAAATATTTATACACTTACATATTATTAGTTTTATTTTGTTTGTTTCTTATTAGAAGTTAAATGGAAACTAAAAAAAAGTACATAAAAATGAAAACAAAAAAAAAGCAACTAAAGCATGTACATGCGTAAAAAATAATAAGCTTTATTTCTTTTCTTTTTCTTGTCCAAAATTATTATTTTGATTGATATAAATTTTGATATAATTAACATTAGTAATTAAATTAGAAATGTTCATTATCAAAGAGCATTAAATTGTTCTATTTTAATGATATTAAATTTATATAAAAAAAATCTATGTTAATTCGTAATAATAAAATAGAGGAACAATACCATAAATAAAGAATTATTATTACAAAAAAATTTAATGCGCAATTGATCCTACTTCCTATCTTTTATGTATATTAAAATAAAAACACTATTACATTATTATTATTAAAAAAAAGTAACTGAAAAAAAAACTTAATGGGTAACGAAAAACAAAATTAATGAAGTTATAGAGGTCAACACAATTTTTTTTTAAATAATTAAATTATTGTATAAAAATAAATGTAGTTATTTGTTGTATGCCTTTGTGTGTCGAAAAAAAATATAAATTTGTATTTATTAACTTAAATTCTGTCAGATTGTTTTGTTGTGACAAGGAGAAACAATTTTGCATTGATGGTAGACAATATGCTCGTTTTTTTTTCTGAAACAGAAAAATATAAACCGATAGTGAATTTATCATTTGGATGGATAGTCTCTCATATGACCATTTTTATAATTTAATCCTTAAAGCCGGGAAATTTCTTGAAATTTTATTCAAACATTTCAATACATATTTATATAACTAACATCATTCAAAAATACATTAACACCTTTCAGAATTCGCTTTCAACTTTAGCCAAGTATGTATGTATTTCTTGTATCGTATTTCTCTTTTTAGTTTAATAGTCCTTGAACCAAATGGTCTTCGTGTTCGACATTTTGAAGATAATGCTCAAAGTCGTCTTTATAAACAAACATAATTTATAGAGGTAAACACCTTCAACTTCCATTAGATAGCATATCCTGCCCTAATCACAAATAGCTTTACTAATTACGCTCCTTAATGAGGAAATTACTTTCTCCCGTTCCCACTATATTTATTTATCTATGCTTTTACTTCTATTGTTATAATAACAAAAAAAAAAATAAATAAAAAATAGCTCGTTTAGTTAAATTTAGTAAATATTGCTTATTGGATAAGAAGACTTTATACATTTAGTTTCTTTGATCAGAAATTACTAAATTTTCAATATAAATTGCAAGACCAGAAGGCAAATGGATGAGATACATTAAATTGAGTATTGAAAGTAATATTTTCTTCAGTTAATTTATCTCTTGTAAAATATTATACATATATAATAATACAAACAAATATTAAATAAATATTCAAATACATTTATGCCATAGTCCTTAAAAATGTATAATAGAACAATGAAAAAAATATATTATTAAATCTTATATAAATGTCAACATTTGCAACAACCTATATATATATATATACATATATATATGTAATTGTAAAAAAAATCAAAACTATTAAGCTTACAAAGAAATCATTACGAAATCTTTTATTTAATCTTCTTTTTTTTATTTCAGTGCATATTATATAACAAAGCAATGTGGAAGTTTTTTTTAATTATGTTTTTTTTTTGTCTTTAAAACATTTTTTTTTGTTTTTAAAAAGTTATTTGTTATACAAATAGTTGGCTTTAAAACTGTTTGAAAGACCTTCTTCCTTACTGTTTATATTTTATTTTATGTTTAAGCGGGACTCCCAGTAAAATTATTCAATTTTTATAAGGATTTTTATTTTTATACAATTGGGATTTCTTGCAATAAAAACATTGGTATGTTTGTAGGAGAGAATGAGAGGACGAGTACTACTAATTAATAATAATTATTATTGATAATTCATAATTAGAAAAAAAGGGACTTTGTTTCAGAATATATATTCAAAAAGCTTAAGGGTTACATCTGCTTGTTTTTTTTTAAACTATTTAATTATATGCCTGTAATACTTACGGTCTTTTAAATGCAACCTGAATTGCACGGCACTAGTTTGGCACAGTGGATTTGAGAACCAGGTTTTGACTGTCTCATTTTTAATCCATGGGCTGCATCCAATTAAAATTGGAGGTATAGAAAAGAATGCGCCTAGTGTGGGGATCGAACCCACACGTCTAAGTTAGCAATCAAGCACTTTATCCACTGCGCCATTGCCACCCAATTAATTAAATAATTAAAAGCGAAAATTCTTTCCGAAAGAAAAAATATAAATTTACCGATTGTGGTTCAGAATCTTTGTTAATGCTTCGTCTGAATTTTAAGATTTTGTAAAAACCAACTTCAGATTATACAAATTAAAAAGGAATCTACGGAATTCAAAGGAATGTCGTTATTATATAGAGCACGTTAGAAATCTTCTGTTCTCTGTCTCAAAGTTAACTTTTATGTAAGAAGTTGATTTAGAATTTTACGGTAGTATGCTATATTTTAGATTTATTGTTTGCCTTTTTTGTCATGATAATAAGACAAACAGGATCAAAATGACAGCATTGGTATTATCTCTTTTGTGTTTATGTTGTTTATTTTGCATGTCTTTCTTCTGTGAATGTGAAAAACTTATTAGTCACGTATCCGCAAAAGTAAAAACTGATTTTTGGATCATTTTAACCCGTTTGCTGTTACATAACTTTGCATTTCAGTTTACCATAAACAATATTATCACACATGTTCTGTATTCCGAGTGAAAATGAATTCAAAACGAATTTCAATTTCAATTAAAAGGAAGTAACGTGTTCTGCAGTGGATTCAACTCCTTCCAATTCACTTCGAATTCAATTTCGAATTGTCAAAATCACCTGTTACAGGCAATTTATACAAATTTATATATAAAACGGTTCATATTCGGAATGTAGAACACGAATTTTAATATTCAAAACCCTAAAATTCCACATTCAGAATGAGCTATTTACAAACCTTATTTTATGTGGAATACAGAACATCTAAATTCACTTTCGTTCCTCAAATTCACAAAAAGTGAAATACAGAACATGGGCGTATGTGTTACAAAGGAAAAAGTTTTAATTTGAACAAATATTTATGATATTTTAAAAATTGCTTGTTTAACATTTTTACATTTTTGCATTTAAATAAAGTAGATATTCGGAATTTTATGATGAATAATGATGCTATTCATAACGTTTCTCATCGCAATGATAGCGCACATACTGCTAAACCAAAGGGGCCTTGTATTGCTACCTGAAATGCTCCAAAATAGCATCAATTGTCTAAGCTGTTAATTAGGTAAACAAAAACTTCTGCTAACAAAACCAGAAGAAATCAACTAAATCTAATGCGACAACTTATCAAATCCATTACTTATATGTATATTATTATTTTTTTTTAAATTTTCAAACCAATAATATCAGCTATGTAAATATGTATGTATCGAACAAAATTAAATCAAATGAAATGGAATTGTTAATTCGATTCAAAAGTTAAATCGTTGGAATTCAAAAAATCTGTACTCGTTATACGAACATGGAATTCCGCTTTTAAATTTCGAAAATTTTATTCGTAAATGTAAGCTAAAAAAATAGAACCAAGAATATTTTTCCTGACAAATTATTATCAGCAAATGGAATTGGCCAGCTCAAAAAAATGAGAGGGAGTGAATCCAAACATTTTTTTTTTAATGGACATTGCGGTGTCAATCATGTTAATACAAGTCAGATCTAATTTTAAGACATAACCAGTTTGAAACTCTTGATTTCATATTGAATTCATGTGCACGCATTAGGTTTTTTTTTACGTTTACCAATAATTCATATTGATTTGTCTTCCCTTGATTTTAAATGGAAATATTTGTTTATTCAAGTGTTTAGTATTCGTAATATTTTGTATCAGTCTTATACATTTAAATTCGCTACACACATGCATATTAATGCAGTGCACTTTGTAGCCGCTTTGCAAATCCTTACAATTGGTTTATGTTAATATATAGTAATCATTTATGTATGTTTGTATGTGTTGTTTTTGTCACACATAAAGAAATTTTTGCAACAAAAAAACAAAATACAAGTTACCCCTATTTCGAAAGAAATCTTGCTCGGCCAACGATCATGAAAAAACTAGTTTCCAGTAGCAACCATGCATTTATGAAAGCTCCCTATACATTTCCCTACCCTTAAAAAAGGGAAATTGACATAAGTGATATCAAATGAAATGAATTTAGACACAACACCACTTTTATGTCGGCTCTAAACAACCTTCCCACGCTATTAGCATATGTTACTGTTATGTATGTAACTTGAACCAATTCACTTGGGCATTCTAGTGCGCAGCTCTCTTCAAATTTCTTTGCTGATCTCAATAATTTTGAAATATACACACAATCACTTTCCAGGGATGGACTTTCCAAAAAGTATTTTATCTCTGTCATTGTACACATTAAATCTCTTGCGCACCATTTTTGTTCTCTTGGATCCTCCCTCTGCGCAACCGACCATTGGCCAAGTGATTTGGCTCAAGTTATCATGTTTTGGACATAGTTGTGTTTCGATTGGCTTACAGACCTCAGAAATTCCTGTTATATCTATCTCCTGTGCAAACTCATTGAATCAGACTTAACATAATTGGTGCTAGTATCCATCTTGTGTGGAATTTAAACGTTGCATCTAATTATAATCGTAAACAACTTTTAAACAGATTTAAAATCCGCACAGAGCTGGGTCCCAGTTATATGGAATTTATTTAACGAATTTTTTAATTCTTAATATAACGGGTGATTTTTTTGCTACTTGGTTTTTGACGTTTATATTTTTGACAGATCACACATGACAAATTCCACGAACATTTGACATTTCGATTCAGTATTGTTTGCCATTTCATCATGAATGGACTTACGCCTGAACAACGTTTGCAAATTATTAAAATTTATTATCAAAATTCGTGCTCTGTGAAAAATGTTTTTCGCAAGCTACGTCCGTTTTTTTTTCCGCTCATTTTTGGCTAAATGGATACGTGAATAAGCAGAATTGCCGTATTTGGAGTGAAGAGCAGCCAGAGGCAATTCAGCAGCTACCAATGCATCCCGAAAAATGCACTATTTGGTGCGGTTTATGGGCAGGCGGCATCATTGGGCCGTACTTCTTCAAGGACGATGAAGGCCGTAGGATTACGGTCAATGGAGAAAGGTACCGTTCGATGATAACAGATTTTTTTTTGCCGAAAATGCAAGAATTGAACTCGGTCGACATGTGGTTCCAACAGGACGGTGCCACATGCCACACTGCACGCGAAACCATGCATCAATTGAGAGGCGAATTTGGTGAGCAGTTGATCTCACGTTTTGGCGCAGTCAATTGGCCACCAAGATCATGTGATTTGACCCCGTTAGACTATTTTTTGTGGGGCTATGTTAAGTCTATTGTCTATGGGGACGAGCCAAACACGATTGCTGCCTTGGAAGCCAACATTGAACGCGTCATTGGTGAGATTCCGGCCGAAATGTGTGAAAAAGTTTGTCAAAATTGGACCTTCAGAATGGACCACCTGAAGCGTAGCCGCGGGCAACATTTAAGTGAAATTATTTTTCAAAAGTAAATGGCAGAAATTGGTTTATCGATCCAAATAAAAAATTCATTCACTTTTTACAAGTTTCTGTGTTTTTTTGAATTTTCAAAAACCAAGCTCTTAAAAAATTACCGTTTATATGTGTGTTCAATGAGTCAGTTTGGGACACTTTAGAAGAGGATTTTCTGCACTTGCTTTTTAGGTAGAACAGGTTAGAACAGATTTGTGAGAACTGTCAAAACCAATTGCTGTTGTTAAAAAAAAAACATTCGGAGTGTGCTTCTTTATTTATTCCGGATAAGGAATAGAATAGATGGAAAAGACAAAATGTTTATCCAGAATGGAATGAATAAAGAAACAAAAATAGTGGAATAGAAAAGAAAAACATGACATCAATTAGCGGTTTGAAAATGTTATGATGATGAAAAAAATGGGTATCTATATGGGAAATAGTAAAAATAAAATAGTATTGATTTATTAATTAATGAAAACTCACATTTAATTATTATTTATATATTTTTTTCAATAATAAAAATATAAAAAATGTCTGGTCTTCCATTTTGTTTGCTTACTTCGTCTTTGGCTGCTGTAATTTTGTTTGCTTTCATGTGAGATGGTTATTCCGAGAATATTCTTTTCATTCCGTGTTTAACATGGAATAAAAAGAATGTATTCCAAACGTTCCGGAATGAATAAAGAAACAACAAAATAGTTCATCCGGAATATTCCATGAAATAAAGAAACGCAAAATTGGTATTCCGAATTTTCTGGACATACCAGAATGAATAAAGAAACACACTTTCGGTGTTAGATTTATGCATGTGAAGTCTATGAAATCTTACTAAAAATGCAAGATCTGTTTTGACAGATTTTTGTTAGAATAACTCGATTATGTTAAAAAAATAATCGAATGTTTGGTTGTTTGGAATTCGACATTAGATTTAGTTGATAAATCACTTTCCGTGTTGGAATCATATCAATTTCATGAAATATATTTTTTAAAATTAAATACAACTCCATTTCAGGTATTTTTTAAGAATTTTTCTGCAAGAATAAACGAACTCTAATTGTAGATAAACAACAATAATTGTTTGTATAATCTCTGTCAGATGACTGACCGTTTTTTAAGTTGTTCTATCTTGTTCTGAAGTTTTTCTCGAATCTGTTCTGTTCTGTTCTAAAACTTTTTCGTCACTGTACAATCTTAATATCGCCCCTCATATCTGAGGTAATGGATATTTCAGTTATGGTTGTTAATAAATTAACTAAAACAAGAGTCAACACAATTTAACAGTATTTCTGCAAAATGTGGACCCAAAACAGTTGCGTGCGTTGGTGAGATAAAGAACGATAATTATTTGTGTATAGTCTGTTGTGTTATTTCCTAATTTATCTCAGATAGTTTCAGCTGCATATCGATCATCTTTTATGAAATATTTTTTATAAACATAAATACTTCTACATAAAAGCGCTAGAAATATTGCTTAAAGCAAATTCATTTATTAAAGTAATTCAAAATATTCATCTTTCATTCATATGAAAATCGATAAAATCGAAATGTATAATTATTAATTAAAAAAAAGTGGATTAAAGAATCTAGCTTTAAAAAAAAAACCGAACGCAAAGTTATTGAATCTGTAAATATGTAAAATCTGACAAATGTTATAAAATTATACGACTTTTACCGTGTTGGAGTTAAAGAAGACATTAAAAACTTTGGCCCAAAACTATAGTCGATTTAACATGATATTCAAGTAATAAAGTAAACTTAAACTTTTGTAAATTTATTGAAAATACAATTGAATTTATCTTGAAAACATTAAAGTTACAAAAATGAGACCTCCATCTCATCTGGAAGAAGTTAGATAAAGGGGTTTTTAAAGCAAAATAATTTTGAATTCTTAAACATAAGCTAGCTTAAGTTGTAAAAAAAAGTTCTATTTTTTTAGTATCGTTTTTGGTATAAAGATAAGGCCTAAGTAAATACGAATGAAAACGTGGGCGCAAAATTTTATGAGGAGTGTTTCACCAATCATTAGAATTGCTTCTAAGAAACTTAAAAAAAAAGTATTCTTTAAAAATTAATTTCATTTGTGCACATCACTTCAATTTAGGTATTGTGGGTTGATATATCAACTATAATCCCATCAAAACTCATTTAGGAATGAGATCTTAATTTTATACGAAACTAGATTCGAAATTAAAATAAAAACCTATATAATATACTCAATTATATTGTCATTTTCCTTTTGGAATTTAAATTGGTCTTAATTGGTCGCGAAAGGAATTTTATAGTCCAAATATTTACAAACCCGCTGTTCGCTTTGGCGAGAAGAGTCCACTACCGTACTACGAAACCATTTTTACATATTTAAAATTATCCCCAAAAATATAAAATAGGGAGTTTCCTTTACGAGGAAAACACCTGTTTTAAAAATATAGTCGGTCTTTGGATAACAGTCTGTTCAACCGGCCACCAATAGTGTTCTAAAGAGGAATAAATAAACTTTAATTTGATGCACCATTCTCAGGTGTGGAGAATTTTTTTTAAAAAGCAACAAATCAATATTCATACGTATATACATTTTTTATAATTTAAATGTTTGGTATTTACGATTAATGAATTATTAGAAGGGGTTTTGCTTCGTTAATTGCTTAAGTTTTAAATTTTGATTGCAAAAAAAAAAAGTTTTATTGGAAATGTTTACCTCCTTCGAGAGCTGGGGCCCAACTATGTTTTTTTGTTTGTTCGAATTCGCAAAATTGTAACTTTCTAATTCTTAAGCAAAGCAAAGTAAAGCACTTCTTAACTGAAAAGAACAGAGTTAATTGAAGATTATGTGGCGAATAGTCAAATACGGGAACAGTGAATACTACTTTCCAATACAGTACCACTTAAAAATAGCATTGAAAACAACTATCGAATGGATGCGAAAGTAAAACAGTTACATAAGATGAATTTAACGTGAATGATGCTCTGAAGTTTCCTTCGGAATTTATTGGTACTCGAGAGAGTTTTGCTGTCATTTCATACGATTTTTTTTCCCAGAAACAAATTCGAGATACTAAAATATTTCGTGGGAAAGAAAATTGCCTGGGAGATAGTGTCCGGATAGTGTCCAATGTTTGCTTAGCATATTGAAGACTTTCTCGTCGACATGAGCGGTGCTGACGGCCGTTGCAACAAATCTACATACGCATCTATGCGCAACTTGATCTTAAAATTTTACATTTGCATTTAAGCACATAAAGAGATGGTGTTTTCATAAACGTCTACCTAACTAAGACCGCAGTCCTACTATTCATAAACGTCCAAATATCATCGGGATCGAGCAGTTTTTTGGCTGCAGAAAAAGCGCGAATGCGAGAGTATTTTTTTATTAAAACAGGCCTTAGTATTTACTGCACATATTCTGCAGTGTGTATGCGTTCAATAATGCATGAGAAAAGAAATGCATTGTACTAGCGCAGATTTTCTGCGTTCATGAAATCACCCAGAATCTGCTGCATTTTGTGACTTAATACTTAAGGATTCATATTTGTGCTTAGAAAATTTTCCGTTTCTGTATTTAGTCAAATACGTAAACAGCATTTAACATTTAAGACAAACTAAACCTAAAAGCTTGTCTGACCACCGGTTTTGTAAAGGGACGTGCCTCGGAGCATGCCAACAGTGTGACAGAAAAGTAGGGTTAAATGGGCATTAGACTTTCGGAAATTAGTTGTATGATTAAGCAGACCCCAACCGCGGGGAATATTTAACACTTTTAAGGTCGAACAACTGTTACAAATTGACCTTTTCTCTAGTCTTGTCCTTTGTAAATATGTATACTTAAAGCTCTGTTAATTGTATTTCTTGATATGGTTATCTTCGTTACAATTAGGTTTGAATGTGTTTGGATTTAAAAAAAAACGAATTCGGCCACTTTAGATTTTTCAGAATATATTGGGATCTCTAATATGTATCGTGTAAGGCTTCTTTTGATTAAACATCGGGTTAGAAGATAAAGTTATTATCGTTCCTTATATTCATCACCTAAATTATAAATTAGTAAGAATGTATTTTTACCAAAAATTACCAACGTAACATCGGTTTTTAAGGTTTTTTTTTTTTGTTTCCTTAACTTTCCTTATGTATAATGTATTTGTTATTATTATTTTTTGTTTGTTATTTTTGATTAAAATACAGCTTCCTTACCACTGACTGAGTAGCTGCTTTTCGCTGAAATTCTCTTCTATATAATATCAAGTATACATACATATATATATATTTGAAACTCTTAATTAAAATACATAATTGTACATAATTTTTTATTAGATGTATACATTATGAATATCATTAACTTGAAAAAAAAAAACAAAATAATATAATAACTGTATTTAGCATATTATAGAAGAGAGTTTTAGCAGTTGGAATATTTAGTTTATATATGATGTATGTATATTTATAAATAAAAGTTATTAAATACACTAAATTTCCATACACGACATGAATATGTGTAATTTATTAAAACGGTTTTATCCTTAACAAATCAAATAAAGGTAAATAACTAAAATTGAAGTAAAAAAATACTTTAGGCCAGCAATACACATCTTACACGCTAAACACATGCAATTCATACAAACTTACAGACAAATATTGTACCATAATAAACATAACATAAAGTAATTAATTTATAATTAAATAAAAGTAAATGTAGAGTAAATATTGTTAACTATAAGGAAAGCATTAAAGAAAATGTACACGAACAATAAATAAACACCTAAATACACACACATTAAACCATTCAGCAATAGTAGTAAACTTCTCATCAAACGAATCAAAAACCCTACCAAGCAGCATACTTTTTTGAGTTTCAAAAATTAAAAAAAAAAAATAAGAATAATTTCTAAATGAGCTGTGAAGATTTCATCATTAAAATGTTTTTATCACGCATCCTACTCTTATTAAAAATCAAACAATAGTTAAACCATATTAAAATCAATAGCAAAGGAAAAATTAGATATAACATTGTACACCACAACGGCGCCTATTAGTAGACGAGAGTTATTTTATTTTATTTAGAACTTTATTTTAAATACATAATGAATTACAAATTTTTAAATACAAACAAAAAAATACGTTTAAATATTTCTAGCTAGTTTACTTTTATTGTTTTATATTAAGAAAAAAAAAATAAAGCAAATAAAAATCGATGAAAATGGATTTAAAAAATAAAAATAAAATTAAAAGAATTAAATAATCTTAACAAAATATATTATAAAGAATTATGAGTAAATATATATTATATAATACCACTAATAATGTTAAGTTAGTACATATTAATATTGAGAAAAAAAATTAATTTAATTGTATTTAATTTAAAAAGAAAAAAAAAACTAGGTTTGATTTTTAGTTTTGCATTTTGGTATACAACAGTGTTTGTTATAAATGGATACCCAATTTTTGTTTATTTTTATTGTTTGTTTTATTTTCAACTTTGTACGGTGCTTTTTTCATACCCGAAAATTTATAAACCTTTTTTTTTGTAACTATTTGTTAAAAACTGGATTATTTTTTGCTTAAATTATATTATTTGGATAGCTAGAAAAAATGGATATAAATATGAATATTATGTGCATGTATAGACAAAACAAAATAATAGTATTTTTCAAAAGTCAAAGGAAAAAAAAACTTAGTCAAGGTCAAAAAAAGAAAGGAAACAAGTCAAAGGCACACTCTGTCTGTTGTATATCAAATAAAAAATTATTAAACCTAAAAACCAAGTCATTTAAATAAAAAAAATATAAAATATTAATTTGAAAGTTGTTTTTATCACTTTTTTAGAGGACTTTTCATTTGTGACTATTTTTATTGGACTAAATATGAGTCGTCGAGTGGGTCTTATGTTCGATCCCATCGTAAATAGACGATTCTCAGACCCGTTTGCTGATACACAACTTAAGCATTTAATTTCTACCTTTAAGCAAAGTGACAGTTTACGCAGAGGAAAAAGTTTTTTTGTTCTTTTTTCCTTCATTTGCGGTATTCATAATTTTGTCCAAACAAATTTCTTGGACTAAAATTCGCAGCGTGCAGAAATTTTTTACTCTCTCATGAGCGCTCTCTTCTGTGAAAAACTACGAAAATTTGAAGTACGGGAACAGGGGCCAGATTCTGTAATAAACGAAACGAAAGCGATCATTCGTTTTTCAAAAGCGAAAGAAATTGTGCGAAAGCGAAAGTTCTCATTCTGTATCGCATTTCGTTTATTTTATTTCATTCGCTTAGGTTTTAGAGCCTCTGTTGTACAATTGCATACTCTAAGGTGGAACGTATGTCGTTTTTATTTGGCAATCCGGAAGCCTTCCTGACTCTTCTTAAAGCGTTCACTTGGGAAAAAATGACAGTTCTAATTCTGAAAAGAAAAGAATTTTGCTTCTGGATTTGAAATCAGAACCAGAAGCACTTACACATTCATATACTTGAGAATGTCTAACTCGACTGTTGACATTTTTTTGTACACGAAAGCGTTTGATCGCTTGTGTGATACAGAATCTGACCCCAGGATTCGTAGATTTTCGCAGTTTTAGGAAGTACGGGATCGGACCTAATATTTATGATTAGTATCAGCAAACGGGCCTTAGTAGATACAGCTAAGTATGTTCTTTAAGCCGCACAATTGCAATGAAGTTTGCGCAAGAAAAAAGAATGAACTGCGTTTTGGGACAGTGTACTTAGGAGAGATATTTTTGTTTGCGTTTAGGGACATATTGCTTAGCATATTATGCGCAAGATTTGCGTTTAGGAATTTGCCCTACTATTTGCATATGGTATGCAAGTTTTAAATAGCCAACGGCGATTGGCGTTAAACGGTTCTTTGACCAGATGAGTATACAATTTGAATCTGTTCACAACTGTGATAAAATTAAATAAAACTAAAAGGCCGAAACCGTGGCCAAATTCCTAAGCCCAAGATTGATTTGCAAAGCAAGTATCATGCTAAGCAAATGCACGAACCCGATAAAAATTGAAAAGCAAGTGAAGTGCGCAACACAAGTTTAAAACTTGCACAATTGCAATGATGTTTGCGCATGAAAAAAGAATGAACTGCGTCTTGGGCAGTGTGCTTAGCAGATATTTTTCTGTTTGCGTTTAAGGACAGTTTACTTAGCATATTATACGCAAGATATACGTTTAGGAATTTGCCCTTTGTTAATGTTTACTTTATTTTTATCAGCTGTAATTTACCTACATACATAACGGTATGTACTAACATTTCGTATGAAATAATCGATTCCTCAGGGATTTTTTGATCTCGGACCTGTTTTCGAGTTCTATTCTACCATAGTTTGATCCGGGATCAAAATCGCAGATCTGGGATTACAGAGGGGGGGTTAAATGTACATGAAACACGAACTTGCCCACACCAAAATAAAGCTAAATTTGATGAAAAGTTAAACGCTTTTGTTTACTTTTCATAATAAAAAGAAAAAAAAAACACGTATACAATTAAAAAAATATATTTTGCGGTCTATTTGCCAAGAAAACCCGCAATCCCTGAACAAAATCCCTATTGGCAAATAGAAAATGACAATCTAAAGTTGGCCTACAGTTACTTTAAGGATCAACGAATAAGCCATGTTCAGAAGACGTAGTCGACTTGAAAGCTAGTCAAATGCCGCAGAAATTCCTACCAATAAAAGGAACTTCTACTGGAAAAGAACTATACATATGTATCTCTCAATCTCAAGACAAGTTCATTTTTGTCTGAATTATTAGCTCTTAAGGACTTTTCCATGAGAGCGACCAACGACCGACGAATAAACGGATAAATTCCATTTAAAACAATTTATTAACCTAAATTCTTAACGAATTCTAAACAAAATTGTAGAAATTATTGTTTTTAATCGCGAAAATAAGATAAATTTGAGAAAACGATATTGGTCGTCGCGAATTGCATCTGATTTCTACGAACAGTCAAACTCTATTCGCGTTCCACATACCTACCATCCACCCTTCGACGAATAAATTGTTCGCGCGCGTCTAACCTCAAAATCAGAGTTTCAACTTGCATACGTGACGAATAAAATTAAAGCCATGTGAAAGAAATGTCAGAATGGACGAATATTCGTTTATTCGTTGGTCGCTCTCATGTGCATAGTACTTAAAGGCCTACTCACGTAGAAGCGGCCAACGACTGGCGAATAAAATAAAATTAACAAACTTAAATTCTAAATAAAATTTTAGAAACAATTTATATTAATGTACAGTAAGCTTTTACTAGGTCATTGCGCCTTGGATCTGATTGTTACGAATAGGCAAACATAACCTGAAAATCAGATATCAGCTCTTGACGAATACAAAAGAATTCATGAGTACGAAATGTAAAAATGAACAACTATTCGTTAATTCCTTCGTCACTCTCATGTGTAGTTCTTTAGTTATATATCAGTTCAACTTGATTGCTTGTGCACAGTCAATAATTTAAAAAAAAATAATATTTTCCTCAAACTGCAACGATTTTTTTAGTAATGTCGAGAATGGTAAGAAGTTTGTATACTTAACTTTAAGAAGCAAAATCATTTTATATATTTATTGGTGTTACTTTTTGTGGTTAAACTAATAGCGTTTTTATTTGGCAACCCAAAATCCCTCCGATCCGGGAACCCAAGTAAACACTTTTTGATTCTAACGATTGTGAATTTTAATATGATTGTTTATGTTTAAATATGTGTACGTGAAGATAATCAAAATAAAAAAAAATGTTTGTTCCACAAGATACAAAAAATGAACAGTCGGATTTGGCGTTCAAGTATATGATGTGTAGTGCTTCTGGTTTCGACTCCAAATCCAGAAGCAAACTTCTCTTTTGCGCAGCATCTGAACTGTCAATTTTCCAAAGTGGAAACTTTTAAGTAGTCTTCCGAATTGCCAAATAAAAACGACATAAACGCAAATCTTGCCCAAAATATGCTAAACAGATTGCCCTAAACGCAAACATAAAAATTCCTTGCTTTGCGAATCTTGCGTTTGGGAATGTGGCCGTAGTCTACCAGGCAAATTTGTTTCCGTCGAAAATTGTATGAAATGACAGCTAAATAAATTGATTTGTTTGCTCATTGGAAGGCTTTAATTGTAAAAATCTGTGTTACGTAGAGATACTTGTGATACTTATTTACGACTGCTTTTAGTTGTCGTATTTTATAGTTTTCACGCTCATGACTTGTGATTTTGTATGGTTTGTTTTGCATTTTGTGAATAAAATACAAATTTCCGATCAAAATCTGAAATTACCAAAAGAAAACCTCATAAAAAAAGTAGTCGAAACGAACGACGATGAATCTTGAACACGTAATTCCGTAGGGCCCATATTACGAATGGGGGCGATCACTCACTTATTAGATATGTTATCTCGGATACCAAGCTATCGGGGTATATCTGGGGACGAATCAGATAGGTTAGCTGAAAGCTGTCAAAAAATCAAAGCAAAACGCATACCAACGAATTTTGCAGTCAGCTGGTTCTATACATTTGGTCTCAGATAGCTAGTTATTCCAATTTTTTTGGGATAACTCAAGATAGCTGTCATGAGAGCAGCTGTTTTTTCATCAGATGTGTACAACAACAGAAAGTTATTCCAGATTGCTGAGAAAATTGAGTGAACGTCCCCAATTACGATTAGTATCGTTCAAAATCCCTTGCTATCGTAACATTGCGATTACGTTTTACAATAGTTATATTTTTTAACGATAAATTTTAACGATAGTCGTTTTTTCATTCGAAGTGAAAAATCTGCTACGCCTTTCGAAATTCGAAGAACTCTGAATCAGAATGAAACGGAATTTTTTTAACTTTCACTTCGACAAGTTATTCTTCTCGCTCGTTTCTCGTATTCAAATGGAAAACGGTTATCTGTAGGAATTTTTTGTTTTTATTCAAACTCAAGTCTTCTCTCCAGTGCATTGAGCACCTTTTTTTTTAAATTAAAAGAAAATGTAGACTGCGCCATGTCAACTTCACAATCCGTGCCAGCACCAAGCGCAGCAGCCGGCCGATAAACCAAGTTTGTTGATGAGGAAAAGCTAACTTTTGAAACTCCTGTTGCAGCTCGTTTAAAACTTAAGTACTTAAATACTTGTTTATTCACTTGAAAATTTCTTATAAAACTGAAAAAGTTTCGATTTAATTATTTTTAAATTTGTTGATTCATATCTATAAGTAGGTACAATTTGTCGTCCATATCAAATGGATTGCATGCATCTCTCAGTTCTTTTCTTTTGATTTTAAGCTTTTACCTTTTTCCTTACAAACTCGTTATTTGCACCGATAATTACAATCGCTATGGAATCCATTTTATATGTAAATAACATAAATAAACACTAAAATATATTCAGCCCTATGGTGAGTTTCGCCCAGAATATCTTTTACCCGAAATCCTACAAATAATTTTATATATTATATTAAATATTAACAATTGATATGGACTGAAATTTGTTTCTTTATAATTGGAGGTGATTTGACCTAACACAGCTGATTTCGAAATTGAGAGTGAGAGCGTTCACTGAGGCAAAGCTTTTTTCGATTCCATTCGGATTCTGTGAACACAATTTTTCGAGATTCGTAGCGTAACAATCTGTTTTGAGATTTTCACGATGGAATCTGTGGTAGGGCTGATTCATACCTATACCTATGTTTTCTCATTAGGCGTTTTTCTTTTTTCGTTCAGAGCAGAGCACTGAACAGAGTTCGAACACATAGATTATGCACTGAACTTGTTCCAAACAGAGCGAGCTCTGAACACTGATATGTTTTTTTAAACACACTTGAACCACACAAATCAGAATACATTTTCATTTTTAACAATAAAAAGCAATACCTACCCTTTTTTGTAAACTGATACACACCAGATTCAGAAAATCAACAAGCGATCAACTTTTTTCGCCAACTTATGTATCTTACTATTTTTTTCTTCACATTTTCCTTCTTGGCACACAAGACATTTGGTGCGTTCAGCAATTTACTCAAATGCTCACTCAATTATGTTCGAACACATCGAGAGCGATCTAAACATGTTCAGAACGAAAAAAGAAGCACACGTTTGGAGCTCTGCATGCTCTGAGTTAAAAAGAAACACAGACAAATTTGTTGACAACTCACACATTGCTCTGAACTAAAAAAGAAAAACTTAAATTTAATTTAAATTTAATTTTTGCGAAAATTTACGAAACTGGATTTCACTGCACCCATTAACAATATACATAGGATTACCATACTTGCCGCACAGCGCATGTCACAAGAGACATGTGTAATTTAAAGTTGTTATTTTCGAGACAACATTGTTGAAAATTGAAATGTTTGTTTTATGTTCATTGAACATAGATTTTATTAAAATTTATTTTAATGAAACTATTTAAGTTGTGCTCTCAGAGCTAAACTACTTGGGATTTCTACTTTGTTAATTTTTAATAAATTAACTAAATTTTTAAGAAATTCTTGCGACATTTTAAGTTCATCGTCTGCTTCGAGTTTCTCAAAAAGTTCTATTGACGCTGCACAATTATTATCACTAATAAACTTCATAAGCAGCATATTATAAACATCTGGTTCCTTTATCACATGACCTAAACCTCTGCATGCTTTGGCCAATCTCATCAGTGTATTTATACTGCCTTCTTTATTCAGATGATCACAATTTCGAGATAACATCTCGTGGTTTAGTCTGAAATCTGGATTTATCAATAACTTCCGGAGTTGATTTTCCGTACCCGATTCGGCAACAGCTAATAGAAGCGAGGAATTCATATTAACCTGACCATGTATACTCGATATTATCGTTGTTAATTGCTGAAGTAGTTCTTTGGCTTCGTCTTTATTTATATCGAAGTTTTCGGGTTCTTCCTTGTTGCTAAGACGAATTAAAAGACTCGACAATTCAAATTGCAGTGGGGTATGTCGATACGTTTCTGCAAGTGTTTTAAATTCAGCTACAGCTGAGCGGATATCCTTACGAAATAAATATTCTCGAATTATTGGACCAAGCACAGCATTATGTGCTTTGCAGAAACCAAGTTTACGAACAAATAAATACATTTCTTTTGTGAGATTTTTATCTTTTGGTAGTTCCGTTTGTTGGGCAGCTAATCGTGCTACACTCATCAAAAGATTCCATACATTCTTAATGACATAATCACCACCAAACACCTTGTTCGATGCCGCTCGATCGCTTAGAATTTGTTTTGCTTGTTCTAGTTCATTATTTTGCACAGTTAGAGCTGCGAAATCGAGTATTTTATGTTCGTCTAAAAGGAAACCTGAACAAAAAAAAATTAAAAAAATTAGGGGTATTTTTTTTTTTAAATTAAATTAATTACCAGGAAATATCTTTTGCAAGTATTGAAGACTCGACTTGGCAGCTGAATAATCTCCTAGTTTAATATGCATATCAAATATACTGGCCATCATTCCGGGACTCAATTCGACCTTTGCTATATCGCATTTTTTCTTTACTTCTAAAGCTCTTTCTAACTTATTATCTCTTACACAAATCTGCAACAGTCGTCGAAGGAGCCCCCGAGTGTTCATACCTTTCGCTTCGAGTTCTACCAAATGACACTCGAGTTCTTCGTACGACATGTCTCTAGGGTGAACTATATTCGCTCTTGTGTTTTCAGAAATTATCAACATTATATCCCGATCGGCCATTGTTGCCAACATATGTCGAATATTTGGGATATTTGTGTCTTCGGTTTTTATTTTAAGGAGGTGAGCATTTAGAGCCTCAACAGCCGTTGGCGACATTTTGGTGCCCAATCTGCTCAAATTACTGATAATGCGCTCCAACAAAACAACATCATTATGAAGTTTGTTATGGTTAGTTATTTCCAAGAGGATTTTACCAACAAAATCATCTTTGGGATCCTTTGACTTCAAATGAAGCGTATGGATTGCATTTGTGTATTTTTCAAAGCGTTTAGTTGCTCGAACGCGTACAGCTAAGTGTGCCAGTGGTTGAATAAAATATTTGGTATCGAATTTGGATGTATAAAGTTGAGAGATCTTCACGACTTCTTCCAATTTCTGCTGATCTATTAATTGTGCTATCAATGGAGTTAGAGATTTTGATGTCCTTAATCCACAACTTTCAAGAGTCTTTATAGATTGTTGGGCATTTTCAAGAGTAATTGATAATTTAGGAAAAACGTAGAACGATAGAGTTTCAAAGTCACAATCGACTTTGAGTTCAGACATAATTTTAATGACGTTAAGAATACCAACTTCACCATTATGTTTGAACTTGTGAACCAACAGTGGCCAGAAATAGTGCGGGCGCAACGGTTCCATTTCAGATAGTGCCTTCAAATAAGGATATGACAAATCAGGATTTCTGTGCATTGCACTATCGCATGCAATATGTAGAGCACGTGAATTTTTGCCACTTGCTATGAGGTTATTTGCAATTTCGATTATTTTCTCAGGTTTTGCTTTAGTGCGAAAGAGATCCTGTATGAAAATGTATCCGTATGTGTCAATATCTTGATTTTCATTGAATTTAGGACAGGGCATAGCCTTGATAATACCGTAGGCTTCATCGATACGTCCAGTATGTATCAGTTCCGTACACACGTTTCGAATAGGAGAAGGTACTTCTTTTGCATTTACAAAATTCGATGGGAATTCTTTGATTAGTAGCTCCATTAATATTTGTTTTTGTTCGGTCTGATCAATTGTTGCAAGCGTTTTAATCAGTTTTATGATCTGATGTGCTTTAAACTGTCCAGAATGTTGTACAAGTTTTTCCGTGGCTTTGTCCATGTCATTGTTTTTAATATAGGCTCTGATTAACTGGGTAAATGTTGACGAACTAGGCTCGACTCCTGCAGCTTTCATTGTTTCCAGAATAAGCAATGCACTTTTTAAGTCTCTGTTCTCAGAATGACCCATAATGAGAGCATTAAAAACATTTTTAGTAAGGGCAAAGCCCTTCGTTTTCATCTCAGCCAGGATTTCAGTTGCACTCCTGATATCACCAAGCTGACAAGCATGTTGTATAAGCTGTTCGTACAATTCAGGGTTTTCGGCTATTTGTGTTTCTTGTAGAAACTTTCGAAAATCGTCTTCTAAGCCGACACCATTCTCAGCGTAGACTTTTAAGTAAGACAAGTAATGTTGTTTTTCCAAGTCATTATTGTTCTTGAGATGCTCCCATAGCTTTTTAAATAACTCCATGCGATCTTCTGAACTCTGAGAAGGCATTACATCAGGAATGCATGACTCAAGTAAGAATACACTTTGCTCTGTGGTAAGAGAGCCACCAGCCTCTAAAGATTCTAGAATCTTTCTAAAGTTGAATGAATTCACATAGCCATAGTGCGCGAAATCTGATTGGAGCTTATTTAGTACCTGTTCGGATAATGGAGACTTCTCATCAACTAGCGGTTTAGTAATGTAGCTTCTTTGAATATTGTGTACTACAGGAAAGTACCGCCTTTTGTTAGATTGGATTGCATAACCTCTGTCGGCAACATTGGAATTTATTCGTAAGGATTTTAAGACAGTTAGCCGCCAAACCCTTTGCAGTATGCGAGAGCTCATGTTAAAAAAACTTTCCAGAGAATTAAATAAAACTTATTGAACACCAATAAACTAGTTTTAAAAAATTAAAAATAAAATGACAAGGGCTAGACAGTTTTTAGAAATGTCAAATGTTAAGTAATCAGCTGTTTGTACGAAGAAAGTTGAAAGAGGAATTTGTAATAAGTGACAATCCTCTGAAGGCATCGTTCAATACTAACTGGGCACATTCAGAAAACTATGTCGCCTTTTACACAGGTCTCCTAAGTGACTTGCAACTCTTAGTTGGTTGGAGATTAATTAAGTGAGTTCTTCTGTTCTGTTCTGAGTTTTTCAACAATTGTTACATTTGTTACATAAATGACGTATTTAATGTAGTTAAAACGTAGCATTAAAAGTCAGAATGTAGTTTGGTTTGTCGTTTGAAACGCAGAAATAACAAATTGGTAGTAAATCGCACCAAAAATTATCAAAACTGAAAAGATAAAAGTGTCGTCAACGGTCGCCGCCTATATATCATTCGCATATTCTCCTAGTTATTATATAAAAGACTACTTTTCTATTATATTCTAGTTTCATTAAATTTAAAATAAATTATTTCTAGGAACAGGAAGTATTTTTAGTAGTGCTTCATTTGTTGTGAAGAGCCGAGGAATAAAATGTGAAGACATTTTCGCAGCATTGAATAAAAAGCTCAAAAGTCGTGATGTGGCGATGGTTAAAAGGAAAGACTAAAATCTCCGACAATATTGTTTCCTCGCGTGAAAGGTAGACGCTTTCATACAATTATACTGAGTTGCTTGCAACTGGTAGTTTGAAGACGAAAAGGGCAAGAAGTAAGGGGAATGAAAAACAAATCTGCACGGTCAACGATTTGAAGAGATTTTTTGACGTTTTGCTTTGCATTCCAATAAGCCCAACATAATCTTTCCCAGTTCCCTATCCTCAGTTTCGTGTGAAAGATGCTACAAAGCAATTAAAGCAATTAAAGGAAAACGTCAAAAAAATCTCAGGCAACTAGTTGTCCGTTGTGAAAGGAGATTTATGTTAGCTTTGTTCAAAAATGTCACCGATCTTTCTACTTTAATTAATTTAAAAAAGTTCACTGGCAAAAAAACGAAGATCAGTATTCTGGGCGTTATATAGATGTGACTGCATCAGAGTGATTATCAAAACCACTTCTGTTTTGGACTCCATTCGACTGCAAAGATACTTTGAACACTGCAATATTTAATTGATATGTTAACTTGCTTAAGACCTTTTTCCGCACAATTATAAAAGCTCTATCGTACCACAACGAAAATCACAAAAAAATCCTCTTTTTCTCATGGCAACTAGTTGCTGGAGCTTTTTTATGTTTGAATTATCCCTTTCTTATCAATAACTTGCAGAAAATTCAATTTTTTTTACGATGGGTCGCCAATTTTCAAAGTGCCTTTTTGTTGATCCAAATTTATTCGAAAAATCCTAAAAACTCTCCTGTTGTTCCTTGGACATTTTGAGTGTGTTTCTTTATTCATTCTGGTATATCCAGAATATTCGGAATACCAGTTTTGCGTTTCTTTATTCCATGGAATATTCCGGATAAACTATTTTGTTGTTTCTTTATTCATTCCGGAACGTTTGGCATGCATTCTTTTTATTCCATGTTAAACACGGAATGAAAAGAATATTCTCGGAATAACCCTTTCATATGAAAGCAAAACAAATGACAGCAGCCAAAGACGAAAACCAAGTAAACAAAATGGATGACCAAACATTGTTTATATTTTTGTTATTGAAATAAATATATAAATAACAATTAAATGTGACTTTTCATGAATTTATAAATTAATAATAATTTATTTTTACTATTTTGCATAGATATATCTATTTTCTTGTCATCATCACAACACTTTAAAAGAGCTGATCGATGTCATCTTTTTCTTTTCTATTCCGGAGACAATTTTTGTTTCTTTATTCATTCCATTCTGGATATTCTAGATAAACATTTCGTCTTTTCCATCCATTCTATTCCTTATCGGGAATAAATAAAGAAACACACTCTTTAAGAAGTTTTCCAGCTTTGAAACTAACTCAAAAAATGTTTACTCTTACATTTTTTTTTAAAAGAAGCTTACATTAATTTATATCTGAACTCAATATGTCATTTGCATCTGAAATTTTGTTAACATTAATATCTTTTTATCGTTTTCTCTGGCTCGTTTAATAAAATAAATTACATATAACCTTCTTACTATCTGGCAGTGCTTCACAACTCTGTTAAAATTGCGTTTTGTTTATTTTTATTTATTTTTTCTTCTTCCTCCTTATTTTTATTTATCAACAACAACAAGAAATTCATGTGTACATTTTCAATCGTTCTCTTCAAATGCCATAAGTCAGAAAGAGCCAGATGTAATACATTTCAACAGTGTACACAAAACACAACCGCATGAATCTAGTGATTTCACATTTTGTTCGTGTTTCGTCACAAAAAGCAAAGCAAATTGAATATTGGAATTTGGAACCACACGGTACGTATTCGTACGTATCTTATTTGATTTTAAAATGTTGAATTTTAAATTTACTCAATAAAATTTCATTTATGTAATTTATTAACTTGTGTTATCAGAATGTTTAAAACTTGTGTAAAAATAATTAACAAACTATTGATGTAAATTACAATAAGAAGTATTTGCAGAAAATTTTACATAACCTCTTAAAGTGCATTTGAACGTTGGGTGAGTAGAGAAATTAAGAATAAAAAAATATGTTTACAGATTTTCGTGACCAGTCCCAGCCATCCTTGTCCCAGTCTCTCAGTGCTGATTACAACCAGCAACCAGATACCAGACCCGTCCGTCATAATTCCGGTCGGGTGGTAGTATATTCTTTTTGTTTTTGGTCCAGCGATGTTCAGTCAGTTGGGATCATTATATTGCATTTAGAAAGTTGCCGAATAGTTCTATGCTTTGAAGACACGCAGGCAGTTCACTGACTCCACCTTCGAAAAATACTCGAAGTTAATTCGCATTTATAAATCATCGACAGGGACTTCGTCATCTTGGTCGTCAGTGCTCGGGTGGTCCAATGAAACGAATAACGATACATTTTTGTTGTTGTCTGTTGTTTCGTGAAACAAGTGAATTGTTTCATTTTGAACATTATATATATTTTGCGTTGGAATGCGCAGCGCATGTACATATCTATACACAAGTAAGGTATTTGGCATTACGATGACAATTGAGGTGTTTGCCGGGGGTTCTGTGCCGGGACCTGATGATGGGGACGTGCAGCAGACTCGAGCTTTTCACAGGCATCGAAGTCACGTTGGACTTGGGGCGGTGTGCCTGAAGTAGAAGAAGAAACGGCAATTGACACGCCACTTTTTTTTATTTTTTTTTGGGCACAGGACTTTCCTTTCATGTTTACAGTAATAGGTTGACCTAAATATTACGATTTTCCTACTACAAAATAGAAGTTTTTAGTTGGGTTTGGAAAATTGTGATTTTTTAAATTTTGTGTATTATTGCTAATTGATTGGTGTTGATCATAATGGTTAGCATAAATGCATGACTTTGCTTCTGTATTGGATTTGTTGTCTGTTCATGGCTATTTAAATATGTGAGAAGCGTATCGAAGAAGAAAATAATAGCAATTGCCACCCATCCGTGAAATGTTTGCATTAATATCACCTATACACACATGGTGAAGACTATATAGCGATAGCCAGCCAGACTAAAAAGTATAATACACATTTATCTAAGTAGATATATACCTATTAAACAAAACATATGTACATCCAAAGGCATTTTATGTGGGTATATATTTTTTTTAAAGTGGTCCAATTCAGCTATTTTGTCTTTTTTGGTCCATTTGTCCATTGTGACAATGGCATATCATCTTCTGATCTGTTATTTGTATGTAACTTTTTAGCTTAGCTAATCATTTTTAATCAGTTTATTTAGATAGCTTTAGATAACTTTGAATGATAGCTATTTGAATATTGGAAATTTAAGTCTTTCACAGTTTCAGAAATTGAAAATGCTTTTACTAAAGTAGGGTAAGACATTATCGAACCTACGTGACATTCTTGCAGGATGTAGAACATGCGTGAAAAGTTTTGGGTACACTTTTATCAGTTTTGTTATCCGTCCGCCAAATAAAATTTTCATTTTCAAGATCTAGCTCAATAAACACATCAAAATATTATTTTTCTTATTCTTATTATATTGAAATTAATCAAAGCCTCGCTAGAAACTGGCAAGTTTCCTGAAATATGGAAACAGTCAATAGTTGTTCCTGCAGAAAAAGTTAAAAATGCAAATAATTGTGAAGACTTTAGACCAGGCAATATGTTACCTACTTGTGAGAAAATATTAGAAAAATTTGTAGCAGATCAGTTTCAGTGCTACTTAGAGGACCATAATATCTTGATCAAGGAGCAATCTGGGTTTAGAAAGGGTCATTCATGTGAAACTGTTATAAACTGCATTGGGTGGATGTAAAAGAGATAAATTGACTGTGGAAAATCAGTGATAGCGATCTTTTTCGATTTGAAACGTGCGTTTGAAACTATTGATAGACAAATCTTATTAAAAAAGTTATACTTGTATGGTGTGCGTGGTCGAGAATTGGAATGGTTTGAATCTTATTTGGTTAATAGAAGCCAGATAACAAAAGTGAATGATGAACTATCGAATGCATATAATAATGATCTGGGAGTTCCTCAGGGTTCAGTGTTGGGAGTGTTTGTTTTTCTTTTATAAACAGGGTGGCGCATGAATCGTGCTACAATAAGAAATTTAAATAACTTTTATTTTAATCGATGTATTTCATTAATTTTTTTTATTGCATTAAAAATTAAATTTTATTTTAAATAACTAATGGTTTTTAAAGATGATAGACCGCAAATGACCTGCGCGCTCATCCAAGCATATGCGGTACCTGATCAGAAAATTGTTCATTGCGGCCTGAAGGGTTGAAATTGGGATCGCCTCAATTATTTTCATAATGGACTGCTTCCATTCAGTCAAATTCCTGGGTTTCGTTTTGTTCTCTTCCTGCTTGACATAATCCCATAACAAAAAGTGTGGTGCAGTCAGGTCAGGTGACCTTGGGGGCCAGCGGAAAGTGCAGTTTGTGGATATCAATTTGTTTGGGAATTTTCGTTGGAGCTCCGCCATAACTTGTGTGGCTACGTGTGCACTTGCTCCATCTTGCTGAAACCAAATTCTGCCGAAAGGGATACGTCTTCGGCGAAATTCTGGGTAAAAAAAAAACGCCTTCAACATCCTTAAATAACGGTCCCCATTGATAGTTTGTGTTACACCGTTTTCTTCAAAGAAGTGTGGCCCGACAATACACCTTGATGAAACTGTTCACCACACAGTGACTAGTTCTGGGTGCAGTTCCGTCTCATGGAGCATTTCTGGATTAGATTCACTCCATATACGTCAATTTTACTTGTTAATATTGCCGTTTAAGTCAAAATGGGCCTCATCAGACATGAACAAACAATTTATCAATGTGTTGTCTTCTTCGGCCATTGCAATCATTTTTAGGCAAAATTCCAGGCGAACAGGCAAACCTTGAGGGTTTAACTTGCTTGTAATTTCGACTTTGTACAGAAACAAGTTTAAGTCATCATGAAGTATCCGTTGTAATGACCGTCTGTCAACTCCAATTTGGCCCGATAAGTTTGGAGTCGAAACACTTGGATTTGCCTGTATTTCCGATGCAACAGCCACAATTGTATCCTGAACCCGAACAATGACATCTCGATGATACGGTCTTCGTTCGATGCTTCCAGATTCGGCAAACATGTTCACCAGCCTCATAATGGCCCATCTACTTGGGGGAGTACCGCAAACTCCTGCCTAAATTCCCTTTGGACGGAAATGACGGACTGCAAAGAATGGTATCGCTGCACTACCCAAATCCTTTTTTCAGTATCCCAAGCATTCATTTTGATAAATCTAGTAGCCTATAAAATAAAAAAAAAAATAAGCCGATTACTCACATTGAAAAAAAAGTTGTTACGGTTTATTTTTGTAGCACGATTCGTGCGCCACCCTGTATAAACGATTTCAAAAAGTGTTTAAAATATTGCAGTATAAAGGTTTTTGCTGATGATAGCCTCATTTATATTTGTGGTGATAATAGCGAAATAATCTGCCAAAAGCTGAATAAGGATTTGAAAAGTGTTGACAATTGGTTGAAAATGAACAAATTAAAGGTTAATGTAGACAAAACTAAGTGTATGAAATTCAGAGTAGATAATGAAATGAATGTGTTCCTTGATAACGTTTCAATCGATACAGTACAATTGCCTCGTTCGGTGGCACAACCTAACCGATCCGGATTGCTTGGTGTTGTTGTAACGCCTAAGGAAAAAACAGCTGATGAACTAAACATATGTTGTCAAACACAAATCTCAAGCTACCCAAAAATTATTGGATTTTGAGATTCGTTTGGAAATGTGAGGAACAGCTGATTCAAAACTTCAGATGTGTATTTAATTCAACTCACATAACGAGAAAGCTACCTGAATCGTTGGAAAATAAATCCGCTACAAAGGTATCTTGGATAGCCTATCGACCGCGCACCGAACGAGGCCAATGTTTAAAATATCTGGGAGTAATAATAGATGAAAAAATGAACATTGAAGAGCACGCGAGTCATGTTTGTGCAAAAATTTCAAAAAATTGTTTATTTCTTGAGTAGAATTCGAAAACATCTGACATTTGAGACGTCTATTCTTTGTATAATACTCTTTTGTTACCACACTTTAATTATTGTTCAACTCTACTCTTTGGTTGTAACGCTGATGTTAAATTAAGACTACAGATACTGCAGAATAAGGGTATGAGAATCATCTTAAAGCTGAACATGAATTCGATGAATGTTAAACAGAAACTGACTTATGATGCTATGGTGTTTATATTTAAAAACAACAACAACTTGCGGCCGGAGAGATGCCGGCTTAGCAGAATCAATTATTTTGATAATCTTCCAAGTGCGGAAACTTTTTATTAAAAAAAATATCATTTAGACGTGAACTATTTTATAAATTTTATTTTTTTGTTATTCTTAAAGTTTTTTTTAACTAATTACTTTGTTTTATCTCATAGTATAGAGACTAATCTTTTGCAATGCAAAGATAGGTACTCTTGGCTTAAGCCAGGATGGTATCCGGAAACTCTATTATTATTATTACTTAAGATTAAGGTTGACACACGACTGGATATGGAAGGAATCGCCTCTATTGTTTTACAGAGGTGTGCAAAAGTATTTGCTCTTTACCTTTAAAATCAATTTTTAATCATTCCCTTTAAAATGGTATATTTTTAAATACGTGGAAGCGATCTATAATTACAATAATTAATAATTAAGGAAGTAGGCAGGAAGTTTCTTACTATCGCTCTATTTGTAAGATCACCACAATTCCAAAATTGTTTGAAAAACTTATTTATGAAAGATTAATTCCAATTCTTAAAATTACTATTTCCCCTATCAACATGGTTTTTCCAATACCAATTTGATATTCGCATCCGCATCCGCAAGTGCAGAGCTTCCGCATGGATTTAGAGATCTGCATCCGCATCCGCAATAATCAATGCGGATTTTTATGCGGATGAAAGCCAATTGCAAAAAGAAGGAAGTTCGGTAGAGTTAAGGAATGGCGCGTGCCCTTTGCACGTGCCATTACCCAATGCGGGCGTTCACTCACTTATTAGATATGTTATCTAGGATACCAAGTTATCGGAGTACGTTGGACGATCCAGATAGGTTAGCTGAAAGCTGTCAAGAAATCAGAACAAAACGTATACCAAATGAATTTTGCAGTCTATAGTTCTATACATTTGTTCTCGGATAGCTAATTATTCCATTTTTTTTTGATAACTCAAGATAGCTTTCATGATAACAGCTGTTTTTTCATCAGATGTGCTTGTTGCACACATTATAACAACAGAAAGTTTTTCTAGTTTTTCTAGATTCCTAAGAATAACTGAGTGAAAGTCCCCAATGGGTGCGACAACATTTTTGACAAGATCCGACGCGTTTGTAGTAAAGCAGCTTAGTCCACTTTGTCGAATTTTTCAGGAGAGTGAAAAAACCTCCTAAAACCTAAATCAATGTAAATTTAAAGAATTCGAAAATCCCGTTTCTGTATTATTACCTCCCTTAGAATTATATGGATGAAAAACTATGTTTTTGTATTTTTGCTTCATTTAATCAAGTGTTTTTGGATTTGGCATATTTTCTTATCTAAAATGTTGTTAAATTTCATTGCATAGGAGGACGACTTAGCAGGTTTTCATTAAATAAATTTTGTATTGTTTTTAATTACATTGTGTATGGTTATATTTAATATGTAAACATTATTCATACGACAAACTATCGTAATAAGAGTGATAATCTTCAGACAAAATACTTTTCAAGGCTAGTAGATTGTCAAACTGTCTTTTTTTTTTTTAATTTTCAACCGCTGGTTATGTAGTTGATCCAACGATTCCACTGTCACCCGATGAGGAAAACTTGAATACGGTTTTGTGATTCTAGATTACATTTGGATCGCCCTTTTATTTTACTGGGCGTATGCTCTTCAGAAATTCAACCGCCTTCATATTTTTGAAGAATGTGTGGTTGAGGTATGTAACATCATAGTTCTTTAGAAAAATTGCGCAATATTCTGTAGGAATTTTCACTGCATGAACTTTCACATGCATCGAGTCTGCTTCCATTTAAGTGTGACCAACCTCCAAATATATTTGTTCAATTATGATTTTTTCTTTTAAGGCAACATTTAACACAGAGCGTTAGAAACGGTCACGTTTCGATGTTGGTATGTTCATCCATCGCTATATAAAATAATTTTTACCGGGTTTGTTTCATTTAGCTGATCAATGGAAGAAAGCACTTTTTCTACGATAAAACAAGAAACTATTGTAGCAAATTCCTCTGCATTGGCCCCTCTGATTGAAACCTTCTAGAAAAATCTGGTTCTTTTCGATTTGTCGATCCATTTGTAGATGTTAGTGTGACAGTACTGTCAATAAGTGATTTTTTCTCTTACCACGTTAAATTCCAAAAATTATCAAACTTACATAGTTTATCTGCTTCAGAAATAACATTACATTTCAAATTACATTTGTTCGTATTTTTACATGAATATCTGTGTTTCATAGAACGTGGTTGTTTTTTAATGTCGTATTTTCATGTTGTGTTGGCTTTTTACGTCGTCCTAAATACTTTACCCCTTTTTCTCTTAGCTTGAAGTGTGTTCCCGTACTTTGTGCACAAAAATGTGAAGACTGTCATTTTTGCAAGAGTGGCGATAAAAATCTCTCTCGCTTTGAACAACAATTTTTGCCATTTTTTTAACGTCAACTTAAAAGTGTATTTTTGAAAATGTTTATTAAAGATTTACGTAAACTTATTTCTTAAAATAACCATTTTGATATCACAAATTTCAATTTATTGCACGGATAAGCCCGAACAGACTATAAATTCCATTATTTTCAACTTTTGTAACGATACACTTGGCAACTGACAGCTTATGTATTGTTTTTTTTCCATTCATTTGACAGTCTTCATAATTTTGTCCAAAGAAATTTCTAGGACTAAAATTCGCAGCCTGGGGAAATATTTTACTCTCTCATGAGCGCTCTATTCTGTGAAAAACTACGAAAAATTGGAGTACGGGAACAGGATTTGACTATTTTTTACTATTCACACTGATAATATCAATTATCTTATTTTGATCAAGGTTATTGAATTCATATGTTTTCCATATTAACGATAATTTCATCATTTTCGTCATCATATTTCTATTTGAAGAGTCTCTTGGTAACTTGTACCTGCAATATTATTTTGTGAAGTCTTTTCTGAAAGATTTGGAATGTCAGTCATTTCGAACTTGTGAACATTTCAGGGTCCAGGGTATGTTGCCAATCGCCAATAAATTAAAGCCATTTTCTTATTCTATGTGAAACACGCTTCTCACCCACTGCACTTACTAGTGTGACGAAAAAATTGTTCCCACAACTCGTTCATAGATGGCGATTATTTATATAATTTACAGCGTCTATGTTACTTATTTCAAACTGTATGTACAATATAATAAAAAAAACATAGGACAAAATCAACTTATATGAATATGAAATCCTTAAAACCAAACAAAAAAATCCCTGATTTTGTTTTTGTTGTTGTTCAGCGAAAATAACGATATTAACAAATACCACAAAAAATTGTACTTTGTTATCAGCTCGCGTTCAGACAATTGCATTATTGAAACATAACAAACATCCGCCAATAGAAGTGCTTAAAATGAATCCACTGAAGTTCCTGAACAACCAACATCGAATAGGTTGAATTTGTATGGGTTTGTGCATATGTTTTTGACATTTCTCAAATGTCAAAAACATATGCACAATTTCTCATTGAAAGGTTGTTTTTTTATCATTCATTTTAAAAGCAAAGCATTATATATAGTTATCAATTTCGATTATTTTACGCTTGATTTAGAATCTCTTATGCTTTATTAGTCTATTACGGTCAAAATATTTATGCTTTTTCATACAAAATTAATCAGAAAACGCAATATTAATGAGAACCTTTTTTGGTTTTCTCTTATGGGAAATACATTGAACGTCAAATCGAAAAAAATCTATCTCCAATTGAAAGTTCACGCGCTGACTGCCAGGTGCCGTGACTCCATGCGTCAATAGTTTATTTAATACGGTCAGAGTTTTTGTTTCTAATTATGTGGGTACCACTGTACATAAACATATGTATGTATGCACATAAATATACATACTTTGTATATAGATTGTCTATTTGGCTTTTGATCCCTGAATCTTAATGTGATTAACTAATGCAATGTGAAACAACATCATAAACTTAAATAACATAACTTACTTAATATATTATATGTAATACAAACCAATAAAATAATAACATGTATTATAAGTATGTACAATGTACACATATAATTATATTTCTTGAAAGCAGAAAACACCTAAAATAATTATAATGAATGAATGGTTGTTTGTTGCAAGTACAGACTACTTGACATGGCACCAATGACATCGAAACCAGAGTATAGATTGGCGTTAAATCTTTTTATGTTTTTCGTTGTGGTATTTTTAGTTGGCATTTATTTTAAAAGTTATTTGCAAACAGAAAAACTACAATAATGAACTGAATATAATACTGTGTTGCTATGCACTAACCTGATTAAAAAAAAAAAAAAAAACCAAAACGAAATCGAATTTAAATACTAAGAATTATAATACATACATACCAATCCCTATGTGCATACATATATACATACATACAAGTTGGGTTGCAAGTAGTTTAGATTCAAAATTGTTTTCTTTTTTCTTAAATATGTAGAGCTACAAGTTATTTTTACTATTTACATTATTTTTTATTGAAGGTTATTGTACAATTTTAATATGTTAAAAAATGATAAATATTTATGTATGTTTGATATAAATGTTTAAATATTCCATCCATTGTTTTATAATGTTTTGCATACCTACATATGTATATAAGTTTTCAGTTTTATAATGTAAAATTTCAGAAGTTCATCTATGAAAACAGTAGCATGGACCGATACAAAATTAAAGGTTCCACCTTTATCGCATCTTAAAACATTGGGTTTTTCTGTATATTGATGATGCGATAAATTTATAATTTAACCTTATTTTGACAGACATATTAAAGAAGTCATATTTTCAATATTTTAACATACCCAATTTAATTTAAAAGGAAATATTTAGAATTAATTAAGTAAAATTCTAAGAAAAACTATAAAAAAAAAACTTGATATTCAAAACATGTACATTATGTATGTTACAATCCAACAAACATAACAAACAACAACAAAATTAAATTAAAAAATGCTTAAAAAAATGTTGCCAAGATTCTAAGATATTATTAATGTAAATGAAAGCATGAATATTATTTTGCTTTGTGTTTTTTTTCGTACTCTTACCAAATGTTTCGCTAAAAATTCTATTGATAGAGGTACAGCGTTAAATATTAAATATGTTGACGCGAAATTTTATACTATAAACAAAAATGCTTCACAACCTTTCAGAAGCATGAATACTTTACCCATTACTAATACTTTTTACTTGCGATGTAGGTTCTATAGGGCAAGTTTTGCATCTTGAAAAACGTCGAACTCGATATTTGAATCAAATTTGACATGACGATGATAGAGAACACCAAAAAGTTGTCCCGCAATTCCATCTAACTGTATGTAGATCGACCTTCGACCTAAATGGCCGAAGCGATTTTTTTCAAACTTGGTACTTGTTTGAATCGCCTGTTAAGCCCCATAAATAACGGTACTTGCCCTACAACAACATCCAATTTTTATTAGTCTAGTCTTAAGGAGAGATGTATGTTTATTAATCATTTTCATTTTATTTGTCGTGTTATCGTGACAAACAAGTACAGCAAAGTAAAAGTTTTACAAGGAAAACAACAACTTGCAAAAAATAATATACATCAGTGAAAGCTCTGATAAGCGGACACTCATTGTCTCCCAAGTTGAAAAGTTGCAGCGATTTTTCATTAAAAGATGTTTTCTCCTACCAGAAACAACATCAAACTATGCCTTACATATTGAAACTGGACTTCCTAAAGCTTTTTTAACGACCCTAGACATGCATTTTTCATTTATACGGAAAACACTGCATCTTCCAAACGGCAGGCTACCAAGAATCTTGTCAGAAGCTGTAATTAGTAAGAAGATATTCTGGGCCAAGGAATGGCTGGATCTTTTTCATTTCACGTCAATGGACTTTTCTTTCACCACAAATTTAAATGAATGGCAAGAACTGCATAGGATCCTCTTGTCTAAGCTGAAGGAAAAACATTGGAATAGTTTTATCAGCAACGCCAATCAGTCCCAATTCCATGATGATTACTGTAATCTGCTTTAGGGGCCAGTTATAGCTTTCATTGAAACTCATCATTGAAAATTTTGACTATCAATTCTGAGACACTTAAACACATAAAACTGATGTCGTTTTGGTACCAAAATGAAGGCAATAAGATATATATTATTTTTTGTTAACAAAATATTTTATTTGCCCTACCAATTTCTTGTAAATTCACTTTTGATTTTTCAATGATGAAAAGCATTTTCAATGATCATTCAATGATCATTGAAAAATCAAAAGTAAATTTACAAGAAAGTGGTAGAACAAATAAAATATTTTTTTGACAAAAAATATTATAAACCTTTTATACCTTCATTTTGTTACCAAAACAACATCAGTTTTATTTGTTTAGGTGCATCAGAATTGATAGTCAAAGTTTTCAATGATGAGTTTCAATGAAAGCTATAACTGGCGCCTTACTCTGAAGTACCAAACTACTTTCATGACTCAAACCCTCGAGATATGATTTCCCTTATCCTAAAAACTCGCTGTGGACTTCTAAGTCTAAATGGACTTCTAAGTCTAAATGGAAGATTTTTTTGTTCAAATCACTAATTTGCTTATCGTCAAATTTAAAACCTGACAGGCAACTTTATGTTATTGTCATAATTAATTTTTATACCAGTATATAAAATGTTTTTGTTAAACCTTTTAATGAAATAAAATTATATATCTATCTATCTATCTACTTTTGAAAAGCAAGCTTTGCTTTTCTTGGTTCTCACGCTTGGTGGTTCACTTGAGAAGGTCATTTTGCCTGCAGCGTAGTTCGCTGTTAATTCGATAGCCGCCGCCAAAAAGTGTCTTTATGACCTCTCCTGTACTTGAGGGCGCAAATTGCTTCATGGGAGGAATTTTCCTTCGCACTCATGCAGTTTCTAGAATTCCCTAAAGAATACATATCTTAAGTAACATTTTTTGAGATATTAAGAAAACTATTTTACCACACCTTGTGTATTTTTATGATTTGGCAATTTAAAAAGGTAAAATGGATCTTACGAGTAATGTTTAGGAAACTTCTCCACTGAAATTTTTATAGATTGCATCTTCTTATACAAGATGGCGCAAAAGTTGTTACCTTATTAATGTTGTCAAATCTTGTTTTCTTATATGCTTTTTTATTTTTAATGTATGATGGCCTTACAAAAAGAAGCCATATACCCGTCAGAGTAAGAACTAATCAGTGATGGGCATAATGGAACGATTTTAATAATCGGGGTATTAGTATTCGAGTGATCAAAATAATCGAATGATCATTCGAATTGTGAAAGAGTAAGAAAATTGGAATTTTACTAGAATAATTACTTGCGATATAAAGGTTATACTATGTGGTAAGTTATGGATTTGTACAAAAAAACCGAATTCGAGATTTTGATCAAACTTGATATTAAGATGATAGCGAAGACCACTTTGAAGTGGGTCTCGCAATTCCATCTGTCTGTCTGTCCTCGAGCCTCTACAGCCTAAACGGTTGGATGGATTTGGTTCTTTATTCTTCTTCTTTTCTCAAAAACTGTTCGAACGATTTTTATGAAAAAAAATCAGTTCATTAATTTTTGGTTTTTCGATGTGTTTGGTACCCCTAGTAAAGCCATTTTATTTAGTTATCGATTTTCTGGAAAACGGTTCATTTGATTTTTTTTGAAATTGTGTATGCAGAATCTCCTAGTAGAAAGTTTTAACATTAAGGTTGTTTAAAATTATGCGCCAATGTTAACAAAAACAAAGAAAGAAAAAATGTTTAAACAAATGCATACTAAATGGTGAAAGCACTCACTCTTTTTTTCATTTATACGAAAAAAAAAAAATAATTCGATTCTGCCATTTTCATTCGGCCATTCCATAAAAGAAAAAAGTCTATATTTGGGATTCAGGAACCGAGTGATTAGTATTACTATTTTCCTAACTCCTTCTAATGATGAAACGCTAGACACTCACACATCACAATACCTCTTAGCTCTTGCTCGAATCTCTTGTATTGCAAATACGCTTAAATAGCATCAGCAGTAGTGAAGTAGTTTGAAAGATGAGATACCATTCGAATTATGAATGAAAATCATTCGAATGATTTCATATGAAGTATCCATTAATCTCAAGATAATTGCAATGTTGGAACTAATGTTTGGGTTCAATTATCCAGTTCCGGATTATGTGTTATAAATTGATCATCCAGATAAGATCATGTTGATAATAATACACAGCTAGTGATATACTCAAAATAAATGTTTGATTCAATATGAAAGATAAAAATAATTTGTTTTATAATTAATTGTTTTATTATTATCATGTTAACATCTATTTGCTTGTTGGTCATTTATAATCTATTTTAGCTACTTTGAACTTTGTTGTTTTCATCTGATAAATACGCATATGTACATATGTATGCGTATGTATGCATACATATGTATATTTTGTTGTGTTTTGTTGGACTTACAATTTTCGTAAATTTTTGTTATTTCCTTTTTCCTGCTTTTAAAAATAGAGTCCCAGTAGAGAAATCGAAAAAATATACACAAAGCTGTCTGTAGTAGTAGGTATGTACATATGTAGGTACAACGAATATTTTTAAATGTCATTTAACCGAAAAAAATTCTTCCAACACATTAAAAATAAAGCAGTATTTTCGTGATGTGCTTCACTCTCGATTGGCTTTATTTATTCCACCTTTTTCATCAAGTCTGTCGGTATGCGTGCGTGGCAGCTTTGTTTATTTTTAAACAATAAAAAAAAAGAAGAACTAATGAGTACCTACTAAACATATCTACATTAACTTTTGTTTGGGTGTAAAATTCATATGTGCTCAGTTAACTCTTAAATAATTTGATTTTATAGTGAAATACTTTAAAAATGTAAACAGAACTTAAAAAAAAAAAATAAGTTTTTCACTTTCAACAAATTTACTTTTTTAATTTTTTCTTGTATGTTGTAACTGTAACGCCATTCTTCATCAATAAATTGTTTGTCCTTGGAACCAGATCCTTTTTTTTTTTAATGCGCTTAATTTGAAACCGACGTCAGATTTGCTTTTTTTCCTCATTCGAAAAATTATTAGGTTTTTAAAATGTTAGCACAACTTTGAGAGCCTTGTAGGGTCCAGAAAAAACTAAAATATAACTATAATTACTTGAAAGAAATTAATTAGGTACCTATAGGATTTGGACGAATAAAAAACGAGAACTTTAAACAAAATTAAAAGATTTAAAAAGAATATAGCCAATTATCTAAGCCGCTTACATAAGTTTGATTTTTATAATTACTATACTCTGTTCAATTTATATTTTCAGTAGATGCCTTATGCGAGAGCTTTTTCAAACGCACTGGTGTCGGCTGGTTTTTGCATAAGACTCAACTTAAGAAATTGGTACTGACATATTCCATAAACTCACGTACATCCCACCATGACCTGTCTGCTCCCCGGGTGTGAGGACTGAGAAAACTGATCGTCAATTTGACTCTTGCCTATTATGATTATTAAAAAAAACACACATAAATTCAGAGTTACCATTCTGCCGTTGATGGATATTTTAATGCCTTTTTCTTTGGTTCTTGCGATGGAGCTTTCAGAATTCAGGCTTTCTTAGAGCTTTTGAGAGAGCATACATTTTAAGTTTAAGGAAAAAGGTGTTATCGCTGCGTGCTTTTCTGTGTACATCTTTTCGTTTTTTTTTTTTTTTTTTTTTTTTTTTTTTTTTTTGTGAAAATGGTTAAAATGAGGCTTTGTAATATTGTAATGCAATATTGTAATATTTGTTGGGTATTTTTTTTTAAGCAAAAATTACAATTTGAGCAAGTTTTTGAAGAGAGTTCGATTCATTTTAATTGCAACTTTTAATTACCAAATAATTTTTTCTTCATGAAAATAAAATCAAAAATAAGTGCAATTTTTACATTTAAAATGGCTTTAAGCTTTCGAAGGACACAAATTCACAGAAGAATCCAATAAATTTCATTGGTTTATTATTTATCTTACCTCTTGGTGGTGTAGTAAACGATAGATTTATTTTTATTTGGATTTAGATTATTTTTTTTAGATTTAGTTAGCGTTTTACATGTTTCTGTTCATGAACTCTAAATTAACAGTTGACAACCCTATCAAAATTTGTGAGAGAAATATGCTAATTTATAATGCTCACTACGGCAACCATGGAAAATGGAAAAGCTTTATAGAAATAGAGATAGCTTATTGAAATCCATAATAGTAAGGGCGAAAGGCAAATACCTTATCTTTCCGAATACAATAGAGTGCTACAATTGAACTGTAGCTGCAATTGCAAATTTCGTAGGTTATACTTTTTATATGCCCACCATAAAGCTGTACAGATTTCTGACAAACAATAATTAACAAACGCCGGCAGCTACAATTGGCATTTTTCTTTTTTTATCTCCGAGCAGATCTCTGAGCAGAGCCTGAGTAAACCGATTTAGATCTGAGTAGAGCATGGTCAGATATCTCCGATTTAATTTTGAAACAAATTTAAGCGCAGAACTGTCATATATTATTATCATTGTTTTTATTAAAACTTATTTACAAGTAAATCCAAAGCTTTCGTTTTTCGAATTCATTTTTTAATTGTTTTTAAACTTAGTGATTATTGTCAAAATTATGAGTAGAGTTAGCCACGCCCAGCACTTTGCTCCGTTTGATCGGTCATTTTATTCTGAGCTAATGGTTCATGCCCCGATTTAGCTCTGATTTAAAAAAGAAACACGAGTTGAGAGATTAAATGTGTCTGAGCTAAAAAAGAAACACAGATCTTTTCTTGACAGCTGAGTTCTTTACTCGGAACTAAAAAAGAAAAATGCCAAATATGAGGAATTGAATAGAGCTTGAACTTCACTTCCAAAATTTGTAAACCTTAATCGATATGGTTTGTGTCGTTCGATTACGAAACGTCAAAAATGCTGTTCCCCATTCGGCTGCTTTGCTTTGTGTTCGCTATATATAATTAGGGTGTACTGTATATACAATATTTTGACAGGTATTCGATCTGCAGCTTCAGTTGCAGCTCCGTTTCCATTGTTATGGCTAAAACAGATGTCTGCACGCGCCTGAAGCACATGTGCATACTCTTTTACATTTATGATGCATAGTTTTGCCAAAATTATATCCGCATTCAGAAATCATCATAGCTATCCGGATAGGTTGGTGTTGTTGTAATCCCCTCTAAAACCACAGCTGGTGACAAAATAGCTGCTACCAAAAAATAAATCTCTTACTTACTTACTTACTTAAGGTGGCGCTACAGTCCGGGGTGGACCAGGGCCTCAACCAACAAGCTTCTTCCAGTCGGCTCGGTTTCCAGCTATCTGTCTCCAGTTTCGCACTCCAAGTTGGTTGAGATCCTCTTCCACTTGCGTGAGCCACCTTTTACGCTGTCCACCTCTACTGCGCTGTCCCACGGGGCAGGATTCGAAGACTTTCCGGGCCGAAGCATTGGTGTCTATTCGCTCTAGGTGACCCAGCCATCTCAGTCGTTGGCTTTTCAATTTTGTGACTAGGTCGTTATCGCTGTACAGCCCGTATAGTTCGTTGTTGTATCGAAAAAATAAATCTCAAGCTTTTCGAAAAACTTTTGTATACTCTTGTATCCCATGAGCAATGTCATAACATATGCACGAAAATATACAAATTTAATCTATCTGATTTTGGATGTTCAGGAACTTAGATCTTAAATAGGCTATCTTACCGACATCTGAACGAACCCAATGAGAACAGTCATGTGGGGTAAACCAATTTAAATTTATTAAAAATGGATATTAATGAATTAAAAAAGGGAACAAATTCGTAGGGTCATTTTGTCCCTCATGAAAATTCATATAACAAGAACTTATCATATAAAAATTTATTTTCCTTAACCAATTCATAGATTTTGTTCCATTTTGAAAATCATAAAATAAAAAATGATTTTTTTAAAGTCAATATGAGTAATGCCAAAACCATTTATTTCAGATTTTGTTCTTTGCTGTTGTGGCTGCAATAAAACTTGGCAGCCAATTTAGAAATAGAGACATCGTGCAGAGAGCGCTGTATGCAGCCCTTGGAATGTTTCAACCCTCATACGAACCTGTGTAATTTATTTTCGCTGCATGTGAAGAAGCTGCACATCTGTTTAGGGCATTAGTCGGAAATTCTTTAGCTGCGCACTGCATTTGCATTGATGATTGGATCAAACTTCAAATCGTTCAATTATGGAATCAAATATCACATTTCATAATCTTTCCAAACAAAACATACAAACTCCTAAACATTTGTGTGCGTATCTTAAACATTGGTCCACCGATCGATGGGGTTCAATTCAGAATTTTGCCATGACCAGGCAAGTGCTCGAATGGCGAATGACCATAAGGTCGAAAGACTTTTCTAAGTTTGACAGGATGCTTTAAACCATTGTCTTGCTGTAAAGAACAAATAATCAGCATGTTTTTTCGAACCCAAATAGCATTAAATTTATCAATATGTCAAGCATTCTTCGACGGTTTCAAGCGTGCGAGTCTATAGAGAAATCCAGCTTCCAACAAATGACGCAACGTGCGAGCGTTCTCTCCGATAATAATATTGGCGCAAAATTTTAAACAGCCTGATGTTAAGGGCTTAGCATGATACTACTTAACAGTTTGCTAATACTAAAGCATTTTAATAATATTTTCCTAATGTTAAACACTTTTTAACTAGCACCATACTAAATCTATTTTCTTAATAAACTACAACTAAACACGCCTAAATTAGTGGAAAAAAGTAAGCGAACATAACTTTTTGACGTTTGTAAATGTCAAAGTGGCATATGGATTTAGTACGATACTAAAAAAAGTAGCTAAATAAAGTAGCCACTTTGTGATTTTAACTTTAGTAAAATGTTAGGAAAATAGTACGATACTAAGCTGGTTTAAAATTAGCAAAATCCTCTTTTTAGCCTAGTATCATTCTAAAAATAATTTAACATATTACTAAATCGTTTAAAATTTTGCGCCATTGATGTTAGTTCCATTAATAATTTCAGCCTTTATGACTTTGATGCTCTTTAGCTGTTTTAAAAATTAGAATTTCCCATATGACGTCATTGGAAGTACATATGTACATACATGCATAAAACTAATTTTGAAGGCAGACACGAACAATGTATGTAGGTACATATTCTAAAAAAAAATGGAGAATGATAAATTCTAAAATAATTTAAAAAAATATATAATATGTATATACATTTTAAAACTTAAGCGTTTAAATTAAAATGAATTCTCTTCAACTTGATAGTAATAGTCCATGCAACTGAAACATCGTAAATGTTAGGAATGCGCATGTCACTCATTGTGTCGAGCAAACAATCTGAAAATAAATCTTTTTTAAATAAAAAAAAAAATAAAAACTTTAACCAGAGTATTAAGGATATTCCTCTTGCGCAGAGCGATCCGCGTCTTCTTAATCATTTCGCGGTGATGCTTTTTTTATATGCAAATACGCAAGGTATACACAACAATACACATCTTTGGGTTGAGTTTTTTTTTTAAACAAATAACAGAAACTAGGTTGATATTTTTATGTATGTATGCATTTTTTTTTATTGTCTAGTTGTTTTTGTGTTTTTTATCTATTGCGAAACAATGGAATCTTTTAAATGTTTTTTTTTTTTTTTTAATTTAATTGTTGAATACGACAGTGCCATCTGGCATGTCTCTTTTCTTTTGGCTTGCCATACATTTGTAGGTAATTATGACAAGTTATGCATTTGTAAAAAAACGAACTATATTTTCCTCTCGGCTTGGTTGATTTCAAATCATGAATGAATGATTCTTTGATTTATAATTTCAAATTATCAATTTATTTGTACCAGATTGTGGACCAGGGGGTCAATTCCCGATCTGTGAAGTTTTTAAGTGAAAAAAAAATATCATTTCAGTTTTCACAGAGGTTTATCATTTTCCAACTTCACGCACACGCCTAATGCGATTCTAGAACTCATTGTGGTAAAGTTTGTACTAAAAAGTACTAAATGACAAATTCTGTCATTTCTGATTAGATTTTTTGTTGGGAAAGGTAAATATTTCATTTCAGTTTCTAAATTTGCTTAAGAATAATGTCCGGAATAATAATTCGTTTAATAAATTAATAAAAGACGTCGTACTGAACAATTGTGGGTTTTACATTTTATTCAATAGTATCTCTGTTTTGAGTAAGATTTATTATTTTTTCATGTGAGGATATTGAGGATTTCCCTTCGAGATGGACAGAATCTATTCGAAGTTACAACTAGGAGCACTTTATTCAACTTTATAGATTCCCAAAACATATATGCATGGGTTTAATACGTGAATTGAGAGCATTCTTGAAAAACACTCAACTTATAAGTGCGCTTCAAATATGGTAAAGTGAATTTTTTGCAATGGGTAGTTTCCAACGCCGTCGATAATCGATTTCCTACTCGTGTCTAACTAAATGATTATAATGTAACGTAGTGCAAGAAATTTTTTTTTTGAAAATTCAATAAATTTTGAAAATGAGAAATTCTGTTTCTAAATAATTCATAACGTTATTTACAAAAAAATTTGTAAAATTTTACATAAAATTGAAATACCAATTTTTTTTTTAGAAAAAAAATTAAAGACATTTTGTAAACTTACTTATAAAAACAAACTACTTTAAAAATTATATTGAGCCGTTTCTATTATGAATTTTGTGCATACGAATTTTGTGATCGAACTTAAGAGCAAGTACGTGCGATCCAGTCGTGCATTTTATTTAATATATGTAAATTATGTATGTATAATAAACGGTGATTTTTTAAGAGCTTGGTTTTTGAAAATTGAAAAAAAAAACACAGAAACTTGTAAAAAGTGAATGAAATTTTTATTTGGATCGATAAATCAATTTCTGCCATTTACTTTTTAAAAATAATTTCACTTAAATGTTGCCCGCGGCTACGCTTCAGGTGGTCCATTCTGAAGGTCCAATTTTGGCAAACTTTTTCACACATTTCGGCCGGAATCTCACCAATGACGCGTTCAATGTTGGCTTCCAAGGCAGCAATCGTGTTTGGCTTGTCCCCATAGACAATAGACTTAACATAGCCCCACAAAAAATAGTCTAACGGGTCAAATCACATGATCTTGGTGGCCAATTGACTGCGCCAAAACGTGAGATCAACTGCTCACCAAATTCGCCTCTCAATTCATGCATGGTTTCGCGTGCAGTGTGGCATGTGGCACCGTCCTGTTGGAACCACATGTCGACCGAGTTCAATTCTTGCATTTTCGGCAAAAAAAAATCTGTTATCATCGAACGGTACCTTTCTCCATTGACCGTAACCCTGCGGCCTTCATCGTCCTTGAAGAAGTACGGCCCAATGATGCCGCCTGCCCATAAACCGCACCAAACAGTGCATTTTTCGGGATGCATTGGTAGTTGCTGAATTGCATCTGGCTGCTCTTCACTCCAAATACGGCAATTCTGCTTATTCACGTATCCATTTAGTCAAAAATAAGCGGAAAAAAAGCGGACGTAGCTTGCGAAACACATTTTTCACAGAGCACGAATTTTGATAATAAATTTCAATAATTTGCAAACGTTGTTCAGGCGTAAGTCTATTCATGATGAAATGGCAAACAATACTGAATCGAAATGTCAAATGATCGTGGAATTTGTCATGTGTGATCTGTCAAAAATATAAACGTCAAAAACCAAGTAGCGAAAAAATCACCCGTTATAAATTCCGTATTATTGTGTAAATATAGATCCGAAAGAGATTTACACAGCTTTCTGTGAATGTCAGGCTATGCGTTGGCCGTTTCGTTAGGACTGGTAGATCCGATGGCGTATGTTGGCAGCATGAAACAATGGGACTTCAAGAAATTACAGTATTGTTGTGTCATAAAATTTGTTGGTCATATTTTTAGGGACTAATCAACCAAATTTTCTTACATTTAAATAACTTACCTTCTTCTTACCTTAAATAACATTTAAAAGTCATGGACGGTGTTTAAGCTAGGCGTTAAGAGACTTGTAGGCAACGTTACATAAATAAAAAAAAATGCTTTTAAATACGGGCATTACATTAAAGTGTTGTTTGTTTTAAATCTTTCCTGTCAAAGTTCGAATGAAAATTGCAAGTATTGTCATCTACTATTAGTAGTAAGTAGTAGTAAAATGCAGTACATACATAACAGCTCTTTTTTGTTTAGCATATGTATATTAATAGTTCTACATATATTGGGTCGTCTGTCTTGTAAGTGAAGATATATTTTTTTTATTTGAATTTTACTTGTGTCTCGTCTGTAAAATTTATTTATACTTGAACGAAAAAAAATTGTTATTTTCTGTTGGTTTGACTTTGTGCACGTTTAATTTGTTTGGCACTGTCAGCTCTTTTTTTGCACTTGTACAAGTCTACAGTAATACCTTAAATACAAGAGTTGTCATACGAACGAAATTATGGTGCACATTTTTTTTTAGAAACAATACAAAAAATCACAAGTCACCGATTTAAAGATTTATGTTTCACATTGGAAATGAGCATATTTATTTATTTATTTTTTTTTGTTGAAAAATGTGGTTTACTAAACAAAAAAAAAAAAAAATACAGATGAATCATGAGCTACAGTACACGGGGGATCACAAAGGGAAGAACTAACTTAAAACCAAACACAACTGATATTTATATATGACTAGCGGACCCGACGAACTTTGTATCGCCCCAATTTAACTCTTTTAGATAAACTTTAGTGGTAATAAAATACAGATAGTCTAAATTCCAATGTGATTTATTTGAATAAAATGGAAATCAGTACAGAGCGATATGATAAACAATAGGCGTGTTTTGTTGAGAAAAAAAAACAAAGTCAGTCAAAATGTGACGAGACATACAACAAAAATCCACTGAGATCTATTTGACGTTTTTTTCAAGTGAAATGTTACTTGCATTGACATACTAGATACTGCTAAAAACAAATTGAGCACCATCTGTTGTCGATATTAATATTCTACAAATTTTAGGCTAAGAAACTAGAGCTATCTATTGGCAAATAGTATCAGCCTGCCATATAGTGTTTGTTAGAAAGTTAACAATTGATGTAGCGCTGGGGGACAATAATAAAAATTCCTTTTTCTTTCAGCGTATATCTAACAGATTGCTTTTAGAGTTACATTCTAAACAAATGGAATACATTTTAACCCTGTAAAATAGGTTGTTGTTGGTCAGGTGACAAATATTCAAATGCAAGTTTTTTAATTTAAACTTATATTACGCAGTATTTTGTGTTAAATTCTATAAAATTTATTCGTTTCGTTTTTATCATATTTTTTTTTTCATATTGTACAAAAAAATAACCAAACTCTGGCAGACGGCTTTTAAATTCATAGTTATATGTGATTTAAAAATCTTAATAATTGTGAAAGTATGGTTTAAAAAAGAAAAGAAATCAAATTATCTATTTATCTTATTTTTTCGTCGAAAAGTTGAAACAAGAAATGAAATGTAATTTCAACTTCTATTACGCAGTGTGTTGTTAAATTTATAATGGATCTAGCTTTAATCGTATTTCGTTCATTCGCAAAGAACAATAATACATTTGTTTATTGTTTTCTGTAGAAAATAGAGAAAAGGAAATTTTTGGCTTCGTGTAGGGATTTCCTTGAAAAAAAAAAATCCCTTAAGCACTGGTTTGAATTGATAATATTCTTAGCTACCGCAAGGACTGAAATGGTCGCTGGTGATGCGTTTTTCAAAATGAACCATCGTGAAGTTGGCTCCTAGCAGTCCATATCTAGTATGTCAAGGGTTACTTGACATTATTCGTTTGTGCTACTCAAATTCATATTTGCTATGTTGCTAAACCTTATAATGGATTATAATAGATGTGTTCGATTTTTTATCTTTAGACTTGTCACACACGTGAATTTTTAAGGCGGAGTTTATAAAATATGCCATTATTTTGAGTTAAATCATTCTTCATTGCGGGATTCACATGTAATATCATGTTGTTCAACTTATTATCAGAATTATAATAAACTAAGCTTTCAAGTTTCTAAAATATGACAATCTTTATATTTACGAGTAATTTGGTTTCTTTCTTAAGCTACTTAAAACGTGTTTCGCTTTTTTTACAATCGCCAAAGAAGATGACCTCTTTTTTCATTTCCGCCCTTTTCATTCTTTTTCTGCCATTGCCAGATTACAAATTTATTTATATGAAAACACTATTAGATGGCGTATAGAGAGCAAGAAAGAAAAACTTTACATTTAGCACCAACATTTAGAAAATTATTACAGAATAGAACCATATTATAAAAAAAACATGTATTACAAAAGGTCTTGCCCTCTATCGAGATCACGTTTCATGATCCAAAAATGTAGTTCTGGGGATGGTAGTGTAGTGCAAAGAAAAGAAACAAAATTTGCATGCAAAATAAACGCAAACGAGAAAAAAGAGATGGATGGTAAAGCGCTGTTGTCACTCTGATCTGTATTGTTGTATGTTCATGAGATGGAACCCGGTTACACAATTCCTTTTTTCGGTTGTTTCATCTTTTTGACAGATAGGGTGAGGTGTGTAGAAATGTAGAGCGAAGGAAGAAACGAAATCACGAATGAAAATTTCAACACTTTTTGTGGTTGAAATTTGACATCCGCAATGCTCTTCGATGTAAATACAAATTATTGAGTTGGTAGTTTTTTTCCACAATTAAATGGTATATATTTCTGAAAGAAGTAATTCAAATACATCTTAAATGATTATTACAATTTATTTTTCCACATAACAACTACAAATTTTATGAAAGTCAAAATGACGAACGAAATATTTTCACGAACGGTGTAATCACGAAGGTATGTGCCTGCCAAAATGACGAATAACGAAATGAACGAATCGTGTAATCAAGCTCACAATCTGTATGGATCATTAGCGGTAGTAAAAAAATGGCAATTGACTAACGGAACGGACGGATTGTGGATGGTAAAATAAGTTTTCATCCATTTTTACCTGTCCGCACTAGAATTTAACTACAGGGTGGCCACGAATCGTGCTACAAAAATAAAACGTAATAACTTTGTTTCAGTGTGAGTAATCGGCTTATTTTTTTTATTTTATAGGCTACTATTTAGATTTATCAAAATGCATGCTTGGGATACTGAAAAAAGGATTTGGATAGAGCAGCGATAACATTCTTTGCAGTCCGTCATTTCCGTCCAAAGGGAATTTAGGCTGGAGTTTGGCGGTACTCCCCCGAGTAGATGGACCATTATGAGGCTGGTGAACATGTTTGCCGAATCTGGAAGCATCGAACGAAGTCCGTATCATCGAGGTCCCAATGTTCGGATTCAGGATACAATCGTGGCTGTTGCATCGGCAATACAAGCAAATCCAAGTGTTTCGACTCGAAACTTATCGGGCCAAATTGGAGTTAACAGACGGTCATTACAACGGATACTTTATGATGACTTAAACTTGTTTCCGTACAAAGTCCAAATTACAAGCAAGTTAAACTCTCAGGATTTGCCTGTTCACCGGGAATTTTGCCGAAAAATGATTGCAATGGCCGAAGAAGACAACACATTGATAAATTGTTTGTTCATGTCTGATGAGACCCATTTTAACTTAAACGGCAATGTTAACAAACAAAATTGCCGTATATGGAGTGAATCTAATCCAGAAATGCTCCATGAGACGGAACTGCCCCCAGAACGAGTCACTGTGTGGTGCACAGTTTCATAAAGGTGGCAATACTTCAATGGGGACCGTTATTTAAAGATGTTGAAGGAGTTTTTTTTTACCCAGAACTTCGCCAACGACGTATCCCTTGCAGCAGGATTTGGTTTAAACAAGATGGAGCAAGTGCATACGTAGCCACACAAGTTATGGCGGAGCTCCAACGAAAATTCCCAAACAAATTGATATCCAGAAACTGCACTTTCCGCTGGCCCCCAAGGTCACCTGACCTGACTGCGACAGACTTTTTTTTATGGGGTTATGTCAAGCAGGAAGTGTACAAAAAGAAACCCAGGAATTTGAGTGAATTGAAGCAGTCCATTAAGACAATAATTGAGGCGATCCCAATTTCAACCCTTCAGGCCGCAATGAACAATTTTCTGATCAGGTGCCGCATATGCGTGGATGAGCGTGGATGTCATTTGCGGTCTATCATCTTTAAAAACCATTAGTTATTTAAAATAAAATTTAATTTTGAATCCAAAAAAAAAAAAAATTAATGAAATACATCGATTAAAATGAAAGTTATTTAAATTGATGACGATTTTGTACGATCTTACACGCGGTAAAAAAAAACAGCCAATCTACCTTTCTTTCTTCGCCAATGTGTACAGCCGCTTTTAGACTACATTTTTCTAATGTACACGAAGATAAACAAAAGTGTGGGGTTAGCCTTAGACCAAAATTGATAGGTTAGAAATGAATAGGAATTGAACACATCTTTATGTCAAACCAACAACAACCAGAGGCACCAACCTTAAAATACCTAAATAAATAGAAAGACATTTTTGTGGATCGTTTTCTTGAATTTGTTTTGCCTCACTGTGCTATATTCTCAACAAAACACACCGAATGTTTTTCGGACATGCAATCTACAGCCCACCGTGCGAAAAGCAAGAAATTCGAGATTAATCCCACAGACTTCCAACGATTGACCTTTCCATTTGTCATCGCAAAAGCCAATCGAACTGGGAACTGAATCCGCTTGAATTTGAGTTGAAGATCGTTGGAATAATCGGAGTTCGTGAGATATTGACTTCCTCTGCTTTGAATTTACCCTTGATAATCGTCGCTTGAATCACATTGGTCATCAGTTTTTTGACGGACAACCGCGTAAAGTTGTACAATTTCGGATGATTCATATTCTGCAACATGATTATGATCGATCCCACTTACAACTAGTAAAATATACGGCGGAGTTCCTGTCACATCAAGCAAGTTAAAAAATTCCGTGGGATAGTTGGTCGTTTCATCTTCGTCGGTCACGCTGTCAACGGATTTGTACGAATGCAGTTCTCCAGTGATTGGCTTTAAATGATGAAATTCAAGCTATCGACATCCTATTGCTCGTTTACTAATCCAATTGAGATTTTTATAATTTTGTGCGATGCTGGGAACACTTTGGTGATGAGTTCCTTCTTTAACGATGTGAACTCGGAAAAATTTGCCTTGAACGATAACAATCCAGTCAAAACATCGGCCATTGCCAACTGCGCCAGCAGTTATCTCGCGATGGGTCGTTCTGCAATGCGACACTCATATTCATGGTCAATTTCAACTTCTTGACATTAAGTTCATCGGCAGCAGTCGATTTTGGGATGACATGACGGGAAGTGCTTGACGAAAATCTCCGGGGAGCAAAATTATATTCCCACCAAATCGTCTTGAATCACCTCGTAAAACCTTAATCGTTCGGTCAACCAAATGATGATTTTGCCTTCTCGTATCAATTTCGCTGTCGCCGAATTCTTTGTCATTGAGAAGATTTACCGGCAGCTTCAAAGCGGAATCTGCAGATCGACGGTTCGTCGTTTAGGTCGTCCAAGGTTTGATACTCGTAGTCTAATAGGAGGGATAAGTCAAGCAAATAATTCTCACTAAAAAAATTAACTGAATTTCAATTGATCGTAATGCCGTTTGCGGATATGATGCGCGATATACGAATATCTGCAATCAGTGTAATACTACGCAAAATACGAATCAATTGCAACAAGAAAAAGAGCACAATGGGAAAAGGACACCTGTCAAATTGCGCATAGCCCGATTCAACGTATAACTTCTCCACCCTAAATGCACGCAAAACGTCTTATCAAAATAAATTTGAACCAATTGATGAATTATTATACATTTTTCGTCCAGTTTTATATAGTATATAGGTATTTCGGAAATATTTCAGATCAAAATGTGTACCTGCTACTAAACAAAAGGTGTTTTCTGAAATTTCTGAATGCAGGTATCTTTATATCACGTTCCGAAATGTATTTTGAACTGATCTAAGGCTGCGCGTACAATGGAGCGACAAAGCAATGCGACACGTGAAGTGAGGTGACAAGCTATTCGAAATGCGACAATTAGATGCGACATTGTGCGCACAGCAAGTCAAAACAAAGAATATGAACCATCTCACACAAAATCCCTTGAAAAAGTGGTCAGAAGAGTTTGTGAGCGCTATGCTTGAGATAGTTATGCAAGAATCTCGCAACACTCGCATCAAATATCGTTTAACTATGCGCACATACATACATACATAATAATAAATGTTAATATTTTTCTCGCACGCAAACGCTTCTCGCATCACATCGCTTTATCGCACGATGATAGCGAAGACTAAAAAAGTGGGTCCCGCCTAGACTGTTTTTTCTTCAATTTTGGTACGGTACTTAGCCGTATTGAATGCCTAGATTCTTTTTTAAAAGCTTTTTTAGCCCTAAAATAACGGTACCTGTCATACAATTATTTTGTAACCAAAAAGTAAATCTTAATTATCTTGAAAATGGGTCTACCGGTTTTGATTAAAAAGCATGCAGTGCTTATAGGTAAATTCTACATTTAGGTGCAAACAAAATTTTACATAAAATGTTATTAACCTTACCAACCATAGAACCGTTTTCATTTTCGACTCTCATTAACGGCTCAATGGATTTTGACCAAAATAATTTTTTTCAAATTATATTTTTGCTATTTCTTGTATTAAAAATCCATAATATCATGTCAATAATTGCAGTCCTTTCTGCAAAAAGTACATAACATTTTATTTAGAAAAATAGGGGTAACAGATTTAAATTTTTAATCATCTTTTTAATTCATTTATATAATCATTGCATACTTACGCCTCTTCTTTGTTTGTTGCAGGTATTTGCATGTTTCCATCAATCAAGCTTAAGGGTAAGTAAGTTCCTTCAGTTTATTATTTGAAACATAATATCTACCCAGATGTCAAAAAATTTCGACCATTGAAATATAGTGTTGGCCAAAAATAAATCACCAGTGACAACGGGTGTTTTTTTAAGAGCTTGAAAACTTCTTTTGCGGCGTTGTGGGTTAAAAAGTGTCTATGGAGCCGTTAAAACGAAAACACAATACGACACACTCTAAAAAAAATGTGTAACCGGTTTCCATAAAATTGGCATATGTAAATATTGTTCTAGCTGACAGAATTATGAACGAAGTAAGGGAAGTCCTACTTCTAGCGAAAAAAATAGTTTTCAGATAACAACCAAGCATGACATTACGATGATAGCGAAGACGAAAAAAGATGATCAAAAAATTCTGTCCGTCTGTGTAAGTTTTAAAAAAAAAATTTTCTCAAAAACCACTCCACAGATTTTTAAAATTTTGTTCTCATAAATCCAAATTTATCCAAGAAATAAAATGGCTACGAATTACATAATCCATTCGATAAGTCCAATTTTTTACTACTTTTTCCAATAACCCTGACTGGACGTTCGGCGCGCGTCAATATGTTCACATTGTTTTTTTTTTTGTCAAAAAATTCATGTAAGTTGAACTGAACTTAACAAAAATTGCATATTTATGAGGCGCTCACAAACCAACTGATAAGGTCAAGTGAGATTGCCGGGATGAACCTCAAATTTTGTGGACTAAAGGAAGTAAAAAGCTATTTTGAATCAATAATTCAACAAGTCCAATTAAATATAATGCTAAGTCTTCTACTTGGCTGATCAATTTCAGTAGTATATAGAATTGTATTATATAAAAAATAAACTTGTAGTCATTTTTATTTAATTTCATTTTTTTTTTATTTGAGACACTTATAATAAAATTCGTTATGTATAATTATTTACATTTGTCGGCTTAAAGACTGAACGCTCTAATTTTTTTTAAATATACCTACTAACATAATATCGTCTATTATTTTTAAATATCGAGAAAATTTTGATGTAAAAGGGGATATTACAGATTTCGCTTGCTCCCGGCGAATACACTGCTTTGCTCTATGTTGGATTTGATTACTTACTAAAACTTAAACTATAACTTAGACTAGGAGTTACTAAAAATAAGGTTAAGAACTACACTAAACTAATCAGCCAAGTTAAGGAGTATATAAAAATAAAACAAATTCAGTTGGTTATACAGTATACTCCAGGTCGCAGTAGATTGAACATCCGTGGAGTTAACAATCGAATTGAGTGAACCCACAACATTTTGTTCAGACTACTCTACGGTATGAACAATAAAATCTCTTTAGAGTGAACTCATACTTTTAACACTAAAACACAAAAAGTCAGCTGCTGCACAATGAAAGTGAATCCCAAAGCTAGGCAGCATTTTTACTTACGATTATAGGTACTATAACGTAAGTTATGTATCGTAAAAAAAATTCGAATAATCAAACATGACACTACGATCATAGAGAACACCAAAAAAGTGGGTCCCGCAATTTCGCCTGTCTGTCAGTCTGTCTGTCTGTTTAAATGTTTTCATTCGCGGGGTTTCGTAAGTAAATCCATTATTGTCGTGAGTAACAGATGGTACCTTACTATTTCCTCGAAAAACAAAAAAATTACTTATAAGTGAAAAAAATTGTTTTTTCCCAATAACTCTCGAATTACATATACTTCTGACGAAAGACAATGTGAGGCTATGCAGATAGCTGTGGTTAATGAAAAGGCAACAAAAAACATACATACAATTTTGTAGGTTTGATGTTATGGGTATTTAGTATACATGCCCCTGAGGACAACTAGCCCCGGTTACCCCTACAGTTCACTTTCAAGTATAAAAATATTTGTTTGGCGTACTTATTAACGGTACTTCCCATAGAACCACTTTTCATATTTCCGACTTTCTCAATATTGGATGAACCGATTAAAATATTTTTTTTTATACAAATGTTCCCTAAAATTGTAAATAAAACTGCATAACAAAATTTTCAAAAAAAAAAGTTTTTCGATTTTTAAAAAATAAATAATTTTTTTTTTTGAAAAATCGATTTTTCAAAAACCAGTCACATAATTTTTTTGAAATTTGAATTTTATACATACAGCTGCGGTTAAAAAAATAGCATCATTACGAAAACCAGATTTCGTTTAAAAATTAAGTTTAAGATAATCTTTTGAGGAACATTTTAAATATGCGAAAAGCTTATATTAAGTCCAAAAATTCACATTTAAAAAAGAATTCCAACTTTTATTCATCAACTTATTAAAAAAATTATTTTTGTTTCGAAAAACTCAAATAAATAAGCGGTAAAAAAAATAGCACCATTGCTTCATCATACAACTAAAAACTAAAACATCATAAAAATAAAAAAATATTTTTCTATGATTTTATTCTTTAGGGGTAGTCCAGGAAAATTAGTATTTTGTTGAATAGCCTTTGTTGGCTATTACTGCTTCACAACGTCTGGTCAATGAATTTACCAAATGTTGGCCCTTTCTACCGGAATATTCTCCCAGAAGACCTTTACTTCAGCCCATAATTCTGTGTTACTAGTCTGTTTGGCTTCAGAGACTGCTTTCTTCACGTCAGCCCATAGATTTTCAATCGGATTTAGGTTGGGCGATTGCGCTGGCCACTCCATCACATTAATTGAATGATCTCCAAACCATTTCTTATCCTTCTCACTGGTGGGTTTGGGGGCATTGTCCTGGTGGAATACCCACAAAAGGGGCATATCTTCATCTGCATAAGGGAACATAACGTTTTCCAGTATATTAACGTCAACGTGTTGTTCCATGATGGGGTTAACCCAATATATGTGCCCAACTCCATATTTGGAAAAACAAGCCTACAACATTATGTTTGAAATTCCGTGCTTAAATACCTTATTTGTGTATTTGGGATTATATTCCACTTTCGGAGCTCTTCTCACGTAGGAACGAGATCCCTTACCGCCAAACAATACGATTTTACTTTCATCTGTCCATAGAACGTTGCGCCATTTCTCTACTGGCAAACTCAAATGATGTTTTGAAAATATTGAACGCTTTTTAGCAATGTTTTGCAGTTAAAAGAGGAACTTTTCTTGTACAACAAGCAATTAAATTATGTACCTTCAATCTGTGGCGAACGTTTTCCACGCAAGCTTTAATATTCAGCCTTTTTTTTGAACTCAGTTGTAGGCTTAAAGGGATTTTTATGGCTTTCTCGGACTAGGTGCCTGATGAGAGTTGTCGTCATAACAGGTTTTCGTCCACGAAATTCGGTTTTAGGTGTGTATATTATTGTATTTCGCATCATTTTGTTGGAACAGTCAACAAACCGTCGAACTTCTCCATACGTTTTACCTTCCAAGGTCATTTTTTTTTTAATAATTTCCCGTTTTTCTTTGGTACAATGCTTTCCACGACCCATTTTCTTTGAAAAACTGTAAATATTGTGTATTAAATGAAGATACCAATTAAATATAAGCTAATACTAACACTTGACAGCCTTACCTTGAAATACGCACAAGAAAAAGTATTTTTTTTGTAACGAAAACTGCGATCAGTGATATTATTTTTACCGAACAAAAAGTGGGACTTTCGCCATTATGGCCTCGCAAGAAAAGAACCGTTACCATTTCAACGCCAGAGATATACAATAGACATAGGTGATAGTTCAAGCAATAACATAATAATAGAAGAGGCTGTAAGTATTTTTTCATCACTCATTTAAAGAAGTTAAAATAAAGCTTGTACCAGTGGTGCTATTTTTTTTACCGGCACTGTATGTATATTAAAAATATCTTCAAAATGGCGTTTAAAATTTTTTTTCTAAAAATTTTTTTCAACATTTTATACCTAAAAAATTAATTTATTTAATAACCGCTCCAACGATTTTTGATTTTTTTTGTATGTATTCTTATTTATCCATGAATTCAAATTGCATCTTTGTTTTCCCTCAAACTATAACGACTAAGCAATATAAAAACATTTTATTATGTGTATTATCCATTTATTTCTATACCTTATTATTATTCCCTTTTTAAATTTTTTGGGTACGCCACTGAATACTAAATATAATGTAGGACCTACATATGCATCTTTAAAAATACATGAATCTTATATACATATGTATACTGAATTATAAGGTTATATGCATATTGCTACCTACCAATCTACATCCTTCTTTTTCATTACCATAAGTATACATGTTTACATACCTAGGTTACATCCATGATGTATGTAGGTACATATTTCTCTCCGAACTTACATAATTAAAATTCAAAACCTAGATTTAAATGTACATTTGTGGGTAGGTACATATGTAACTATTCCTTGAATCATCCATTCGACAATTCATTATACTAAGAATCAAGGTAATCTTACTTACATAGGCTTTAAACCTGCATATGAAAACTACATCTAACTAACTTAACCTCAATGGTTAGCTACATTAAAGTTGTTAGCTCCAAAAGCAAGTTCTTACGATCCAGTCGTGCATTTTATTTTCTATACCTCAAATTTTAAATGGATACCGCCCGTGGGTTATAATTCTCAAATCCACTGTGCCAACAAAAAATTCTTTCTTATCTTTCTATTCCTTCTAACTATTGCCGTGCAATTCAGGTTGCCTTTAAAAAACCTTAGGTATTACAGTAATATAGTAAAAATTATTATAAAAAAATTATTTTTATTAATAATCTTTGTTTTTTTTTGTATCTTTCGACAATAATAAAACCAGCATACGAGTATATTAATAATAGAACATTCCACAGCATACTCTATGGAATGAAGAATGTCTTGAAGAATTTTCACGCTCACGGTAATGTGAACAATCTCGCTCATATGAACAGGCCTGGTTTTTATTAGTTCACTTTCACTCTACCGCGAGTGTACTGTATAATTTGTTTTATTAATATTTTTGGTGATGTTTTTTTCCATAGAACTGTACTTTTAAGCTGTCTTAAATTGAATACTTACAAATTGTAATTATCATCTAAACAGTTGTTGATATTTGAGTCCCTCAATGATCTTACCAAGTGGTTTTTCGTGGAAGGTTAGTCGTTCCATATAACCTATATGTCAAAATTGGTCTTATAATTGTCTTGTACATCAGTATTTTCCTTTTGATGTGATGATCATTTTTAAGAGTTGCCCTTGCATATTCGTTGAAAAGATATATGCTGTGGAAGTTAATACCGAGATACTCTGTTTCCGTTCGTAATGCAATATCAAAGTTATTTACTTTTTAACATTAAGAACAGCGATATAGTGGCTTCCCAGTTGCATTCCTGAAACAAGTCAGTTCACATTTCTGCCTTTGTTAATTTTCATTCTCCATTTTTTTAAATAATTTTCAACAAGTGAAAGTCCTACCTTAATCTTATTAAGACTGACTGGTATCACATTACTCGCCACTGTTATGGTGTCATCAGCTTAGTGTGGAATGAGCCCGATTCACTAATTATAGGGTTTGAAAGGGGACAATCATACAAAAGATATTAAAAAGGAATGGTCCCAGAACTGAGCCTTGTGGAACCCCTGTGTTTAAAGCAAAAAAACGCTATGGTCGACTCCAATAAATATTGAGATTGTTCTATTTGACAAGAAAATAATAATATTGCCTAATTAAATAAAATGCACGACTGGATCGTACGAACTTGCTCTTGTAACTAACAACTTTAGTGTAGCTAACTACTGACGCTGTTAGTAGGTATAGTTTGTCTAGTTTTCCTTTGTAGGATTAAAGCCCATGTAGGTTAGATAACCCTGATTGTTAATATAATGAATTGTGGAATACATAGATTCAAGGAATGGTTACATAGGTACCTACCTACAAATGTATATTTAAAGGGATTTGAATTATGAAAATTAGGAGGGTATTATGTACATACCTATATATAGAGAAGCCAGATATGTAGATATGCACATACATATGTATAAATGAAAGTGAATGCTGTATAGGTGGGTAAAAATCGTTTTTTAAACTTATAAAGACTGCCAAAACCATCACTTTAATCGGTTTCTCGAAAAAAAAACAGGAAAACCATTAGATGCCACCGATCAATGAAAATTTTATAAAAAAGTATCTCGAAAATTGAAGGACGGATTTTGATGAAATCCGGTTTTTTATTTTAATTTTTTGAAAACAAATGTTTTTTAAAATTTTGGTATGCAGTTTTTTTGAGTTTATTATATACACGTGACCATAAAATTTAAAATTATTGTTTTTGATTAGTTTTAAAAATATTGATTTTTCAAAATAAAAAAATAAAAAATTAATTTTAATTATAAAAAAAAAGTTATTTAAAATTGTATTATGCAGAATTAGTTTGTCTACCTATGTATGTAGGTCTTCTCAGATATAAAATTTGATACAAATCTAATGTACAGTTATCGAGAAAGCCAACAATTTAAAAAACCGTTATATGAAAAGTACCGTTAATAGACTTTTCCCGTAAACTTGATTCATATCAAATGATAGCTATTACCAACAAAAAAATTCTTAAAAATTTGTATCAAAATCGTTGGACCCGTTTTCGAGAAAAATAAGATTTTCCTTCAAGGTCATATGGCCTAAGCCTAAAAATAAAATTATCAATTTCCCCTCTGAGGAATGCATACCAAATTTGAAGGTAATCGCTTACACCATTTAGGCTGCAGGTAGTTATACATACAGACGGATAGACTGACAGACAGACTGATAGACAGACATTTTTTGTCGATCACTTTTTTAGGCTTCTCTATGATCGTCATGTCATTATTGATCGCTAGAATTTTTTTTACGAATCCATAACTTGCCTTATAGTACCTAAATCGCAAGTAAAAAACTAGGTTGTATGTAGTTCAGCCAGAGGTTAGGAGATATACTCATAAGACCACATTCATGCCTGTTTTGGCATTTTGATAAAAAAAAAATCCTCTGAATCCGTAAACAATTGAAATGATCATTAATAATAATTTGTTGTTCAGCATGTTCGAATATAATTTTTTTATTTATAATTTAAATGTATCTTTCACTGATTTTAAGTGAAAAAGAATGTGATCTGATAATTAACTGAATTCCATTTAAGCTACTAGCTAGCTACTCTAGCACGCAAATGACAACAAACAAACGAACATCTCGAAGCTATAAGTAGTCGTACACCTAAATAAAATGGACGCGTTTTATTTGATTATTTGTTAAAGTGCTAAAGATAATGTCGTACTTGTTCTTATACATATAGCTGTATCTGTATGGTATCCGTATCTGAGGCTATATCAACAATAACAAATACGAACCGTGGCGTTTCGTGCGTCGTTGTAGTCAGCGTCGTCGTTGTCAGTTAAATGTGTATCTGCGCCGTGCTTCTGGGTTGTATTTAGTGTTATTTTAAGTTTTGTTGTCTAACTAAACGATTTACACAACACAAACAATTGTATTATCAGTTTCATAGCTCTTGACAAGTGCATTCAAATTCAAGTTAAATAAAATCTGGATATTAAGCACCAATCGCAGGTAAAATACAAAAAGAAAAACAAATAAACCTTCAAACTTACCTAATGCAAGTTTTTTTTTGTACTTATTTTAGACGTAAAATATAAATTTATTTAAATTTAAAACATTTTTTTATCTTATTTGTGTTTTTTTTTTTTACCTTTGACCTAATTCTTTTGAATCAAAAAAAAAAATATATTAGGTACATTATTTATGAATCCATACATCCACATAGGTACTAGGTATGGGTAAAAAATTAATGGTTTCCATTTTAAAGAAATTTCAAAAAAAAAAAGTAGAGAAAAATGCACGTGGTCATTATTGAAGGTTATACAATACAAAACCCTCAATCATACAGCCCCTTGCGGCATGCACTACACAAATATTTTTAAAACTAACCTAACATCGTCCATACATACTTACATACATACACATATCCATATAACAAGAGTTTCCAATAAAATAATTAAAATATAGGTATTGGTAGCTACGTATTTATTATTTATTTTCAACAAATTTATTGTCACAAAATGTTAATTTGTTTAACTTTTCCATATAAGGGGAAGAGTGATGTGATTGCGTCGCTTTTGCTCATTGACACGATTGAGAATGAGAATGCTAATTTTAGTGAGAATTTTTTCAACTCAATTACACATACTGGTATGTTTATGGATGTGTGTGTTCTTGGAGCTTTTTTTTATCCAATAAAAGATTTGCGTCGCTCTTTATTTTGTCTATGTGTGTAGATGGTATATTGTTTATTAAAGAGAGACAAATTTGCTTATTATTATTTTTGTTATTTTTATTTTTATTTGAAATGTCTTATGGGTACTACCAGTTTGTGTACAGCTTATTTATTAATACCTACATAGGTACCTATTTTAATTGTTGGTAATTCTTGTTTTTTGTCTCTCCCGGCACTCGAATTTTGGTGACGCTTTTTTTATGTTAAATTATTATTATTTAAGTTGACTTCTTTCGAAGACAGCTCCTTCTAAAGATTAAATTTCTAAAAAAAAGTAATGTCACCTGCAATCGTCATTAACATTAATTTTTACCTTTAAGTAGTTAAGACAAATAATAAGACATTTTTTACACACACGAGAAACAAACGAAAAGAACACAAAATTTTCATAATATAAATAAATATTGTAAAATAAAATTACTTCTGTTCTAAATATATTAACTGAACTCCTTGGAATATGTACTAATTTTTACTTGCCTAAATGTACATACATACATATGTATGTACATGTGGAGTGTATGTAAGGTACTAAGGCAACTTTGCAAAATCGCACTTGACTTTACGATGATAGAGAAAATGAAAAATGTGGATCGTCGTAGGTTAGATTCTTTTCTAACGATTTTGATACAGAAAAAAATCTGTGTCGGTACTATTCTGGTTTAGTCAAACATTCAATCCAATTCTTTTTTTGGAAAAAATTAAATATGTATTTCGAAAACTATTGACCGAATTTTTTTTCAAATTATGACCTTACCAATATTGTGTTCGACAATTTTTAACGAAATTAATTAAAATAAAATGCACTACTGGATCGCACGAACTTGCTTTTATGTTCGATCACATCTTATGCAAAAGATTTATATTTAAAATCTAAATATATTTTTAAAGTCATTTTTTACTTTATTTTTATACACAAAGGTTCTTTAATTTTTGGTATGGTATGACAATCCTAAATATTTAATAATATAAACTTAAAAACAAAAAATTAAATTGGCTTAATCAAAGAAAAAAGAATTCAAAATTCTGAAATAAATACTTAAACTAATTTGAGCTCAAAAAAAGTACGCCATTTTATTTCTTGGATAAATTTGAATTTATGAGAAAAAAATTTTAAAAAATCTGTGGAGGGTTTTTTTAGAAAAAAGTTTTTTTTTTAAACTTTTTGAAAAAAAAAAAAAAAAACGCCAATTCATAGGTATTCAGCAAATACATTATAAATATAATTTTTGAAAAAATTTAATTAGCAGTTTTCAAAATATAAATATTTAATTTTTTTTTCTTAAAAATGCTTTTAAAAATACCAAAAAATTATTAATTAAAAATATTGTTACGCAGTATAAATTGGGCAACCTAAGTCTATATATGTTTGAAATTTCGAAAGAATCGGGTAAGGCGTTTATGAGATAGACGAAAGCAAAAATGGAAAGTACCGTTTTTAGACATTTAACATTTTTTTTTTCAAACATATGACCGGTCGTATCTAAAAAGCTGCACTAGGCTTTAACGTAACGGTTATATGGCAAGTACCGTTATTTTTTGAGCTAAAAAAAAATCAATTTCCCCTCTGCACAATACCTAAAAAACTCTATAGACCAAGTTTGAAGCAATTCGGACCACCCGTTTGGGCAGTAGGTTTCTATACATACATACAGACAGACTGTCAGACAGACAGACGGACAGAATTTTTAGACCATCTTTTTTCGTCTTCGCTATCATCGTAATGTCATGTTTGATTGTTATCTCAAAACTTTTTTCGACGAATGCATACCTTGCCTTATAGTACCTATAATCGCAAGCAAAAACTACTCAAAATATATTTAGATGGATGTATCCACACTAAGAAGCTTGTGCGTAAGATGTTATCGAACATAGGAGCAAGTACGTGCAATCCAGTCGTACATTTTATTTATTTTTTTTTTGGCAAAAAGAAAAATATTGTTTTCTCAAAAACGGCTTCATCGATTTAAAAAAAAATCAGTTCATTAATGAAGGGAAAAAAATGGTTATTTTTGGTACCTCTAGCAGAACAATTTTATTAGTTTTCGATTTTATGGAAAACGGTTCATTTAATTTTTTTTAAATTATTTTTATCCATAACCTCCTAGAAAGTTTAAACACTAATGTACGCCAAAATGTTTCAAACAATTTTTTTTAAATTGTAAAAAAAAACATAACATTTTTAGTCTTTACTTACTTATTTTTTTATATACAACTTTAATTCTAAAAAAAATTTTAGTATGACAATTTTGAGTATGTATTTAATATGTAATATAAATTTGAATTTGATAGCTGAATTTCAAAAAAATTCCACCCGTTTTCGAAATACAGTCGAACGTCGATAACTCGAATATTTGATAACTCGAATGAAATTGGTTGGCAATAGCACGAAGTCTGAATTTGTTTTATGTAAATTATCAAATTCTGTGAATTTTTACAAGTTCATTTCACAATGCATTGCGTTTGTGGACACTGTGTGTGTATGTTCTATGACCTTTTATACATATGTGTGTGTTGAAAATTGTGATTCCGTTAAGTGTGAGTAAAGGCTGTCATGTTTCGGTGTTAGAAAACACATTATTAGTTTGATATATGTATGTTATTTATAATACGAATTAAAAGTCTTATTTTAAAAAATTAAAAAAAGACAAAATAAAAAGTGAAATGAAACTGACGTAGATATTAACAGTGCAGTGTGAAGTTTTTATTAAAAGTAAAGCTAACGTGGATATGTCGTTAAACGAACATTAAAAACATCGTTTGAAGATAAATTTAAATTAATAGTGGGTCAATAAAAATGGATGTGGCTATTAAATATAGCATTCCGGCAAATTCATTCGTCAGTCATGTATAACAGAATATTTTAAATAATCACAACAACTGTGTTTTTTTATTCGCTAATAAATATTATGTAATTTATATTAATTTTGTGTTTTACTTGATAACTCGAATTATTTTTTTTGGCAAGTGATGGTTCGAGTTATCGAAGTTCGACTGTATTGATTTTTATTATTTGGTATGCAGTATTATTTAGAATTTAAAGAATTTCCCTTTGATCGAAATTTGTTCAACCGTTTATGACAAAGTCGATAATAAAAAAATTATTGTATGGCAGGTACATTGTGATTTTTTAAAGTGCTTGGTTTTTGAAAATTCAAAAAAACACAGAAACTTGTAAAATGTGAATGAAATTTTTATTTGGATCGATAAATCAATTTCTGCCATTTACTTTTTAAAAATAATTTCACTTAAATGTTGCCCGCGGCTACGCTTCAGGTGGTCCATTCTGAAGGTCCAATTTTGGCAAACTTTTTCACACATTTCGGCCGGAATCTCACCAATGACGCGTTCAATGTTGGCTTCCAAGGCAGCAATCGTGTTTGGCTTGTCCCCATAGACAATAGACTTAACATAGCCCCACAAAAAATAGTCTAACGGGGTCAAATCACATGATCTTGGTGGCCAATTGACTGCGCCAAAACGTGAGATCAACTGCTCACCAAATTCGCCTCTCAATTGATGCATGGTTTCGCGTGCAGTGTGGCATGTGGCACCGTCCTGTTGGAACCACATGTCGACCGAGTTCAATTCTTGCATTTTCGGCAAAAAAAAATCTGTTATCATCGAACGGTACCTTTCTCCATTGACCGTAACCCTGCGGCCTTCATCGTCCTTGAAGAAGTACGGCCCAATGATGCCGCCTGCCCATAAACCGCACCAAACAGTGCATTTTTCGGGATGCATTGGTAGCTGCTGAATTGCCTCTGGCTGCTCTTCACTCCAAATACGGCAATTCTGCTTATTCACGTATCCATTTAGCCAAAAATGAGCCTCGTCGCTGAAGACCATAAAACGGACGTAGCTTGCGAAACACATTTTTCACAGAGCACGAATTTTGATAATAAATTTCAATAATTTGCAAACTTTGTTCAGGCGTAAGTCTATTCATGATGAAATGGCAAACAATACTGAATCGAAATGTCAAATGTTCGTGGAATTTGTCATGTGTGATCTGTCAAAAATATAAACGTCAAAAACCAAGTAGCAAAAAAATCACCCGTTAGTAGTGCACAAACTTTTTGTATCAATATCGTTAGAGCCGTTTTCGAGTTAATTGAGATAATTACCAGTATGGAAGATACAGTTAAAAAATAATTTTGAAGAAAATAGCTTCGGCCGCTTAGGCTGTACGTATATCTACAGACAATCAGACAGACAGACGGAATGTCGGGATGGACTTATTTTGGTGTTCGCTATCATCGTGATGTCAAGTTTGATTAAAATCTCGAGTTCAATTTTTTTTTTACTAATCCACAATTTGCAATATACATAAATTATATCGCGAGTAAAAAACCGTTTAACTATCTTTTGTTACTTTTATAACTTAAACATTGGTTAAGTCACATGGTTCGGTAAATTATAGAATTAACTTCAATCAGCTTATTTTTTTTTCAAGATATACATCAGTTTGATTGCCATTTATTGATAAAAGGCTTTAAAGACTCCCAATATTTATTGTGTTATATGTTTTGTTTCATAAGAATAAATATAGTATTTTTTTTTAAAAGTGTGCTATTTCCCTGTCCAGTAATACAGCCATGTGTAGAACAATTATGTATGTACCATATTATGTGAACTGTACGTACATTATGTAAATACTCGTTTTAAATTTTTATATTTTTGTTGTTTGATTTTTTCTATTAAAAAATGATTTTACAAATCATAGAAAAAATATACCTACCGACGAAAAAGCTACATAATGTACGTACGTATTCTATATTCTCAACACCAATCAGCCACAATTCTAATCTTGGAAACTACATGGTACAAATGAAGAAAGTATATAAATATATATTACAGATATTTTGTGAATAATACGCATTGCTCTTATCAACAAAAAAATAAAAAATCAAGAGAAAAAAAATCACTAATTAATAATAGTCAACAAAAAATACGACATTTTGTATTATGTATATACAAATGTATGTACAGGGTGTCTGGCGGCAGATTTATATTTTCAAAGTTAAATAAAAAAAATAATATTTGACATATCGTTTTAATTAAAATATTGGACGACAGAATAATAATGCGGATTTCATTTTTTGAAGATTATATCATCCAAATGTTTTCCATCGAGTTGAACACACTGTTCAAAACGGAGCCTCATGTTCTGCGTCACACGCTGCAGGAAATTTGGTGTTCAATTATGCTGATTTCTCGACGAATATTTCCTTTCAGGTTCACAAGAGTTTTGGGATTGTTAATGTAAACTCTGTCTTTAGGGTATCCCCATAAAAAAATCCATTGGGGTTAAGTCCAGGGACCTGGGTGGCCATGGGATGTCCCCAAAGCGACTAATCAATTTTTGAAGGGAAAGCTTCCCAAAGCAAATTCATCAAAGCTCTGGCCGTGTGTGCGGTCGCACCATCCTGTTGGAACCACGTGTGTGATGAGAACGTTGGGTGAGCTCGCAGGTCAGACAGAAATAAATCCGTTATCATGCGTTGATAATTCGCACTATTGACATTTGTCGCCTGGCCCCGAGCATTTTCGAAAAAAAAATTGGTCCAATTATTCCATTCGTAGATAAGGCGCACCACACAGTTACCCTGGGACAATGCAATGGTTTTTGGTGTTTCAGTCGAGGGTTATGTGTTCTTGGAGACCAGTAACGGCAGTTTTGCTTGTTGACGTGCCGTTTAAATGGAAATGAGCCTCATCGCTCCAAAAAATGCGATTCACAGTTCGAAAACGCTCCAACATCGTTTCACAAAATGTTTTGCGTAAAACAAAGTCACTTTCTTTAAGTTCTTGAACGATTTGAATTTTAAATGGATGGAACTTTAGATCGTTTTTTAAAATTTCATGAATAATCGCTCTTAGAATTCGCAGTGAGGCTGCCCTTTTCCGTATTGAAAGTCGTGGATTTTCACGTATACTCTCTTCAACCAGTTTGATGTTTCCGAGAGTCCTTGAAGATCGGCTGGGCCCTGGCCGTAAGGTGTTCATAGCCGAACCAGTTGTACGGAACCTCTGCACCCAGGAACGAATTAAATTCACACTCGGCCCATTACTTATCCGTTGAATATCGAAATGTGAACAAAATTGTCGACGAGCAATTACGTACGAATCGTTACTCTTGAAAAATGCCTCGATGGCGAACACGCGATGCTCACTTGACCACTGCGACATCGTAACTGAGAAATCCGCACGATAACTGATTCCAATGACACCAACTCCCCCCCGGCCGTTTATTACTTTTTGAAATATTCGTATTTAAAAACATAAATCTGCCACCAGACACCCTGTATGTTAATGGAATACTATCTTATTTTTGTTTTCCTTAATTAATTTAGTTTTTTTTTTCGTACAAAAAACCAAAAGATATTTATGTATTGCCTTCAATTTTTATTTATTTATTTTTTTTTTGTATTTTGTTTGCTAATTTTGTTTGTATGTATTGCAATTTTCACTATGATATAGAGAGTCTACGATTAGAAAAAGATTAAATTTTGTGAGATTTATTGCATTTTGTTTTTTCGTAATTGTGCAGACACAGTTGTTGTCATTCAAAAGATACAAAGATACATATGTACACCTACATTAAATGAATACATAAAGGTACCTACCTAAGATATTAATATATTTTTTTTACCTTCTTCCTTTTAAGATTTAAAATTTACAATTCAATTCAGCAACTTTTTACAAAAAAAAAAATGAAACGCACAATTATAGACTAGTGGTCAAACCCAAAAATAATTTCGAATAATTTACAAAATATTAAGTGGGTCTTCTTCGATTGTACAGTGTATATTGTAGGATTGCAGATATTGTGCCTAAATCCAGTTCAGTGCGAAAAAATGGTATTCAAAAATTCATGGCATGACAAAATACTTTATTTAGTTTTTGAGAGCATTTTTTTTAATACTTTGTGTATATGAATCTTTGTTATTTTTTTTTGGAAGATTTTTTTAAATAGTTCATTTGGTACTTACCATTTTCATGTCTGATTTCAAATAATATATCGGGTGTTTTTTTTTAACTAGTACTAAATCAGACGACAAAATATGTCAAAATAATTCTCAATTTCCCATAACTGTCAGTGTCACTTTTATTTCGTAATACAAATACAGTGGTGGTCCAGTATAATGAATGATATAATGTTCAGAGTCAATTCGTTATTTTCATTATTTTATTTTATACTTCAATTAAAATAACAAAAAAAAAAATATTTAAATTGATTTACATTACCTATACAATAGGTATACATATTAGGAATAGACTTATGTACGTAAATAGTACATACAGATATTTGTGCTTATATTTAAAAAAAAAATCGTCAATATACATTTGTTTTTTTTTTTTTTTTGGTGTTGAATGTTATGATTGAATGCGTCTGCCAGTAAACTTCTTAGAACTAAGACTTGAGAGTTTTTCATGCCATTTTGTTCTGCCCATTGGATGCAATTGTCGTAATGGCTCACTTTTTGAACTTCAGTTTCTGAGCTAGCATTTTCACCACATTATCCACAATTTCGATTTCTTCAACATTATTGCTTTCAATATTTTCCGGTTGAAGAATTACTCCATCTGCATTATTCCAGGACTCCAAATCTTGTGTAGTGAATTCAGTCTGAAAAAATGATTTAAGACTTCATAGCTTACAAAACAGTTTTTGCCATTGAAAATTGTGTTTACCTCTGGAAAAATATTTTTCATAAAAGCCAACGTACTTGCTACAACGAGCATATCGTCTTGATTACGGAGAGCTGACAGAGGAATATCATCCTCATCATCAAAGTCCTCATACGAACTTGGATATAAAATGTTCTTCCAGCACTTTTGAAGCACAATACTTTTCCCATGACAAGGTGATGAGTGATACAGCATCGTAAAGATTAAGATCTTTTAGAGCATTGATTATGTCCTTTTCGGAATTCACAATTTTGCTTGTTGCGTTGTACATTTTTTTTTCATTTTCTGAAATTCGTTATTTGTTCGTTATATAGAATACCTAATGGACTTGAAAAAGTGTTCGTAATATCGATCATTCGGTATACTGGACCACTACTGTAATTTGTATACTCTTATCAATTTTTTAGCTTCAAAATCTGAACCAAATTGTAGATGTATAGGTAATTCCAAAATAAAAAAACTTGATTTATTTAAATCCACCCACTGCCAAGTCCACTATTTCATTTCAAGGTTTCTTAAAAATGGCTCATTTCTTGGAGAATACTCAAATGATACCATTTTCAAAGTTAATTCTTTAACCTGCGCCTCCACAAGCAATAATTTCTTTCAGAAAATCGAACATACAATGGAAATTTCCAATGCAGACCACAAGTTTCATGAAATAAATTATTATTTTACGAAATCGATTTTAGCATTTTTATCTTACAATCTCTGTAGAAATAAATGAAGAAATAATTTGACGTTTAATGTTAGTTCGACTGCCATTTGTGATGGGTTGAGTTCAAATTCCTGGCCGAGAATGTAGATAAAATAGGTGCCAAAAAAACGTTGGCACTCTGATTGTCAATAAGATTTCATGAAATAATTTGCCCACTGAACGAAGGAATACAAATTTCTGCAATAATTGCTGAAATAAAAACAAAAATAAAAATTGCTTGTGGAGGCGCAGGATTAGGTGCAAGAGAAAAATGCAAAAAATACCACCACGCCTACTTTTATCATTTCTTGGTTTCTCGGAAACAACTAACGATTTGAATAAAAAAATTCAAAGTTTGTTTTAGCGAGCAAGAAAAAAAATCAAAAGAATATTTTAAGTGAGACCCGTCCACTGCCACGCCCACCTTTCTTATTGCTTAGTTTTTCGAATACGATTTAAATGATTGAGGTTGGATGAGCTAAACTTGTTTTTCAGGAACATCTCTAACGATTTGGATAAAAATTTCACAGTTTGTTTTTACAGGCGGGAAAAAAATTCAAAAAATATTTTAAGTAAGATTTGCTCGCTTCCACCCAATTATCTATTTTTTTTAGTTTCCCAGAAACGACTCAAATAGTTTTAGTTTTCTGTTTATTTTAATAAAAAATTAAAAAAAATGAAAGTAAAATCCACCCAAAACCACGCCTACTTTTTTTTTAAATGTCTTGTTTTTAGAAACGGCTCTAAAGATTTGAGTGAAATTTTCATAGTTTCTCTTTTGATGGAAAAATTATAATAAAAATTATTGAGATAGATGCGTTTTCGATATAAATAAAATTTATAATAAAAGGTACACTCTTTTACGACCACAGATACTTGAAAAAAAAGTGTTAGAAACCTTAACATCTAAGATGACATTTTATCAGGTCCAGCCAGGAGTCGCATTGTGGGACATATGTCTGAAGTTGTGTTTAAAATCGAGTTACAAAATGCGTATATTCTCGATTGTAGACAAATAAATCACTGCTTAAAATTGAATGGCGTGTGTTATAATACTCGCCTTAAAAAAGAACACCCTGTAATTAATATTATTATTTAAGCGTGTTGTTTTCGATAAATATATAGACAGCGGAGTAAGAAGTGCTATAATTAAAGTACAGAAAGAGTTTACTTCTTTGGAATACATAGACTTTCACTCAATGATTGTAGGTTGGTTAGGCTTTGATTATGAATAATTCAAAATAAAATTTTAAAACCAATTTGGTTTCAAAAATTAAACTGCGAAAAAAACTCGAACAAAAAATAAGCTGTATTTTTGTAGAAGATTAGATATTTTTTGATACGAGCCATGGCACATAGTACACGTTTCTCTTTTCTGCCGCTAGATCCCCAGTACGATTTCTGGGCTTTTTTTAAAGGTCTTCACCAAACAATTATAAATCTTTTGAGTAAGTGTGCTAAGTTTTAAAACTGTTAAATTTTTATTCGATGTGAAGGCAATTTTGTTTGCTTCGTTGACTGGTCTAATTATAAGGGTAAGTTATCAGTCTCTTCAAAAAAATCAAAATGCGCCATTTAATTTTTTACTCATTAAATTCATTTCTCACAGTTTAAAGTTCTTTTTACTTGCGATATAGGCACTATATGCAAGTTTTGCATTTGCTATCATATGCGGCTTTGAAGTCGATGAAAAGATGGTGCGTCTCGACTTGAAATTCGTTGGTCTTTTCCAGTGTCTCAATGTGAAAATTTGATCTATCGTTGATCTGCATGGCCTGAAGCCACACTGGTAGGTTCCGATGATAGTGTTGCAGAAAGGTTTTAGACGCTCACATAGTACGTTGGATAGGATCTTTTAGGCAACATTAAGCCAGGATATGCCACTGTAGTTTTTGCAGGACATAGGATCGCCTTTTTTGTAGATTGCGCATATGAAGCTATATGACCAGTCGTCAGGCATGCTTTCCTCCTCCCACACTTGGTTGATGAGCTGGTGCATGTGCCCTACCGGTAAATCTCCTACATTCTTGAAGAGTTCCGCAGGTAGGCCATCCGAGACGGCGTGTTTGTTGTTCTTAAGCTTGTGGATGGCTTTCTTAACCTCTTCAGTACTGGGAGCTGGGACTGGATCTTCATTCAGAGGTCTCATGCTTCTTTGTTCTCCTGTTACTTCCTCTACATAATGCTTATTAAGCAGTTGCTGGAAGTGCTGTTTAAACACGTCTACAATTTCCTGTGCTTCGGTGACTAGGTTCCCTTCGCTGTTTCGAAGAGCTTGCGTGCCAGTCCTCTACCAGATGCCAGTTGCTTGGCTGGTTTGTAGAACTGGCGGCGGGTGTTGCTGGCGGTGCTGGATTCCTCGAGATACCTGAGCTGAGAGGCTGCGAATGCTCTTTTCTTTGTTCGTAGGGTTTTTCTCGTTCCTTCTGTTTTTACGATACTCCTCTCTTGCTGCTCTGGTTTCCGTTGAGCATTTGCATTAGTGCATTTTGCGTCTTCTGCTCAGTACCACGCATTCATCATCATACCACGGGTTCTTTTTCCTGGGTGGTTGGTAGCCTTTTTTTTTTTTTTTTTTTTGTATAATCTACACGCGCTCAAGGGATTATCAATACCCTTTAAATGTTTAAACACAGCGCGGGCGTGAGGGTGAGGTTAAGGAAGAGAAAGAATGATAGGAAAGATGTGTGGCGCGATATTCGGAGACTGTAGGTGGTTGTTGTCTCAGATTTTATCTCCAGGGATGGCGGCTGAACTAATGCGGAGAAATTTCCGTGTCTTATTTATCTATGTCCCTTATAATTCTCAATTTCCCATAACTGTCAGTGTCACTTTTATTTCGTAATACAAATACAGTGGTGGTCCAGTATAATGAATGATATAATGTTCAGAGTCAATTCGTTATTTTCATTATTTTATTTTATACTTCAATTAAAATAACAAAAAAAAAAATATTTAAATTGATTTACATTACCTATACAATAGGTATACATATTAGGAATAGACTTATGTACGTAAATAGTACATACAGATATTTGTGCTTATATTTAAAAAAAAAATCGTCAATATACATTTGTTTTTTTTTTTTTTTTGGTGTTGAATGTTATGATTGAATGCGTCTGCCAGTAAACTTCTTAGAACTAAGACTTGAGAGTTTTTCATGCCATTTTGTTCTGCCCATTGGATGCAATTGTCGTAATGGCTCACTTTTTGAACTTCAGTTTCTGAGCTAGCATTTTCACCACATTATCCACAATTTCGATTTCTTCAACATTATTGCTTTCAATATTTTCCGGTTGAAGAATTACTCCATCTGCATTATTCCAGGACTCCAAATCTTGTGTAGTGAATTCAGTCTGAAAAAATGATTTAAGACTTCATAGCTTACAAAACAGTTTTTGCCATTGAAAATTGTGTTTACCTCTGGAAAAATATTTTTCATAAAAGCCAACGTACTTGCTACAACGAGCATATCGTCTTGATTACGGAGAGCTGACAGAGGAATATCATCCTCATCATCAAAGTCCTCATACGAACTTGGATATAAAATGTTCTTCCAGCACTTTTGAAGCACAATACTTTTCCCATGACAAGGTGATGAGTGATACAGCATCGTAAAGATTAAGATCTTTTAGAGCATTGATTATGTCCTTTTCGGAATTCACAATTTTGCTTGTTGCGTTGTACATTTTTTTTTCATTTTCTGAAATTCGTTATTTGTTCGTTATATAGAATACCTAATGGACTTGAAAAAGTGTTCGTAATATCGATCATTCGGTATACTGGACCACTACTGTAATTTGTATACTCTTATCAATTTTTTAGCTTCAAAATCTGAACCAAATTGTAGATGTATAGGTAATTCCAAAATAAAAAAACTTGATTTATTTAAATCCACCCACTGCCAAGTCCACTATTTCATTTCAAGGTTTCTTAAAAATGGCTCATTTCTTGGAGAATACTCAAATGATACCATTTTCAAAGTTAATTCTTTAACCTGCGCCTCCACAAGCAATAATTTCTTTCAGAAAATCGAACATACAATGGAAATTTCCAATGCAGACCACAAGTTTCATGAAATAAATTATTATTTTACGAAATCGATTTTAGCATTTTTATCTTACAATCTCTGTAGAAATAAATGAAGAAATAATTTGACGTTTAATGTTAGTTCGACTGCCATTTGTGATGGGTTGAGTTCAAATTCCTGGCCGAGAATGTAGATAAAATAGGTGCCAAAAAAACGTTGGCACTCTGATTGTCAATAAGATTTCATGAAATAATTTGCCCACTGAACGAAGGAATACAAATTTCTGCAATAATTGCTGAAATAAAAACAAAAATAAAAATTGCTTGTGGAGGCGCAGGATTAGGTGCAAGAGAAAAATGCAAAAAATACCACCACGCCTACTTTTATCATTTCTTGGTTTCTCGGAAACAACTAACGATTTGAATAAAAAAATTCAAAGTTTGTTTTAGCGAGCAAGAAAAAAAATCAAAAGAATATTTTAAGTGAGACCCGTCCACTGCCACGCCCACCTTTCTTATTGCTTAGTTTTTCGAATACGATTTAAATGATTGAGGTTGGATGAGCTAAACTTGTTTTTCAGGAACATCTCTAACGATTTGGATAAAAATTTCACAGTTTGTTTTTACAGGCGGGAAAAAAATTCAAAAAATATTTTAAGTAAGATTTGCTCGCTTCCACCCAATTATCTATTTTTTTTAGTTTCCCAGAAACGACTCAAATAGTTTTAGTTTTCTGTTTATTTTAATAAAAAATTAAAAAAAATGAAAGTAAAATCCACCCAAAACCACGCCTACTTTTTTTTTAAATGTCTTGTTTTTAGAAACGGCTCTAAAGATTTGAGTGAAATTTTCATAGTTTCTCTTTTGATGGAAAAATTATAATAAAAATTATTGAGATAGATGCGTTTTCGATATAAATAAAATTTATAATAAAAGGTACACTCTTTTACGACCACAGATACTTGAAAAAAAAGTGTTAGAAACCTTAACATCTAAGATGACATTTTATCAGGTCCAGCCAGGAGTCGCATTGTGGGACATATGTCTGAAGTTGTGTTTAAAATCGAGTTACAAAATGCGTATATTCTCGATTGTAGACAAATAAATCACTGCTTAAAATTGAATGGCGTGTGTTATAATACTCGCCTTAAAAAAGAACACCCTGTAATTAATATTATTATTTAAGCGTGTTGTTTTCGATAAATATATAGACAGCGGAGTAAGAAGTGCTATAATTAAAGTACAGAAAGAGTTTACTTCTTTGGAATACATAGACTTTCACTCAATGATTGTAGGTTGGTTAGGCTTTGATTATGAATAATTCAAAATAAAATTTTAAAACCAATTTGGTTTCAAAAATTAAACTGCGAAAAAAACTCGAACAAAAAATAAGCTGTATTTTTGTAGAAGATTAGATATTTTTTGATACGAGCCATGGCACATAGTACACGTTTCTCTTTTCTGCCGCTAGATCCCCAGTACGATTTCTGGGCTTTTTTTAAAGGTCTTCACCAAACAATTATAAATCTTTTGAGTAAGTGTGCTAAGTTTTAAAACTGTTAAATTTTTATTCGATGTGAAGGCAATTTTGTTTGCTTCGTTGACTGGTCTAATTATAAGGGTAAGTTATCAGTCTCTTCAAAAAAATCAAAATGCGCCATTTAATTTTTTACTCATTAAATTCATTTCTCACAGTTTAAAGTTCTTTTTACTTGCGATATAGGCACTATATGCAAGTTTTGCATTTGCTATCATATGCGGCTTTGAAGTCGATGAAAAGATGGTGCGTCTCGACTTGAAATTCGTTGGTCTTTTCCAGTGTCTCAATGTGAAAATTTGATCTATCGTTGATCTGCATGGCCTGAAGCCACACTGGTACGTTCCGATGATAGTGTTGCAGAAAGGTTTTAGACGCTCACATAGTACGTTGGATAGGATCTTTTAGGCAACATTAAGCCAGGATATGCCACTGTAGTTTTTGCAGGACATAGGATCGCCTTTTTTGTAGATTGCGCATATGAAGCTATATGACCAGTCGTCAGGCATGCTTTCCTCCTCCCACACTTGGTTGATGAGCTGGTGCATGTGCCCTACCGGTAAATCTCCTACATTCTTGAAGAGTTCCGCAGGTAGGCCATCCGAGACGGCGTGTTTGTTGTTCTTAAGCTTGTGGATGGCTTTCTTAACCTCTTCAGTACTGGGAGCTGGGACTGGATCTTCATTCAGAGGTCTCATGCTTCTTTGTTCTCCTGTTACTTCCTCTACATAATGCTTATTAAGCAGTTGCTGGAAGTGCTGTTTAAACACGTCTACAATTTCCTGTGCTTCGGTGACTAGGTTCCCTTCGCTGTTTCGAAGAGCTTGCGTGCCAGTCCTCTACCAGATGCCAGTTGCTTGGCTGGTTTGTAGAACTGGCGGCGGGTGTTGCTGGCGGTGCTGGATTCCTCGAGATACCTGAGCTGAGAGGCTGCGAATGCTCTTTTCTTTGTTCGTAGGGTTTTTCTCGTTCCTTCTGTTTTTACGATACTCCTCTCTTGCTGCTCTGGTTTCCGTTGAGCATTTGCATTAGTGCATTTTGCGTCTTCTGCTCAGTACCACGCATTCATCATCATACCACGGGTTCTTTTTCCTGGGTGGTTGGTAGCCTTTTTTTTTTTTTTTTTTTTTGTATAATCTACACGCGCTCAAGGGATTATCAATACCCTTTAAATGTTTAAACACAGCGCGGGCGTGAGGGTGAGGTTAAGGAAGAGAAAGAATGATAGGAAAGATGTGTGGCGCGATATTCGGAGACTGTAGGTGGTTGTTGTCTCAGATTTTATCTCCAGGGATGGCGGCTGAACTAATGCGGAGAAATTTCCGTGTCTTATTTATCTATGTCCCTTATAATTCGCATTAATTTTTTTATTCTTTGTCATATCTTATCGGTATACTAGTTTTACTCAATCACATGTTGTTAGTTCTATGCCCAAACAGCATGTAATGAGAAACCAGCAACTCATTGTATGAATTGGTTTTTAATGGAAAAATAAGAGGACATAGACTACGGCAGGGATTGAACCTGTGACCATGAGGTTGACAGGCGGACACACAACTATCGCGCCACGACCACCCCCATGGTGGTCTCAGCTGCTTCCTTAATGATGTCGCGATACTGGTTCCACTGGTTGTTGACGCTTGTGGCAGGGGGTACGGCAGAGAGTTTCCCGGTCAATTGCTCACTGTAGTCTCTGGCTTTCTCAGATGTGCGAAGGATATTTTTAAGCTTATATTGTTTTAAATACTTAAAATTGCCAACCATTTTATTTTTGCGAAAAAAATTAAAGAAATTTGTGTATAAAAAATTTAGTAACAAAGACTTTAAATATATATTTAGCCTTTTCTATTAAGAATACAACGATGTGATCGAAACAAAGAGCAAGTATGTGCGATGCAGTCGTGTGTTTTATACTATAAGAGCAAGTTCCTGCAATTCCGTTGTGACATTTATCAATTTATAATATACACTTATGTATTATTTAACTAAAGCACTGCCATCCATGTCACACAACTTTGCCTCTTTTGAACCTTCAAATGACATACTAGTGTCCTCAACGCTCAACAATAAAAGTCTCTTAAAAACATTAAATAATCACTCGCACTTTCTCAAAAGTTTTGCTAACATTTAAAATAGCAAAAGCGAATATGTTACCGCTATGTGCGTATCTAAACATACACCTGTCCTTTGTGCTTCTGTTTACCTTACATATTTTCATCAACAGTTTTAGCATTATTTCTGTCCTAATTTTAAAGGCCCTAGGGAGAGGAATATTTTTTTTTAAATATCATTCATAGCTCATAATCTACCTAAATATGTAGGTATCTAACATACATATATGTACATTTTTAAAAATAGGTACATATACCTATTTTATGAATAAAACTTTATTCATTTTAAATGCGTGTTGTATTGCTGTGCAAAAATTGTTTGCCAACAACATTTAAAACAATACACTGATATCGAAAATATTTCGTTTGCCAAAAAATGCCGACATCAACGACGCTGCGTTCTCTTTTTTTAACTTGCGTTTTGAGAGATGTGAAAGTAGAATATTTTATTTTTGTTTGGTGTTGGTGTACCAATACTCTTAAAATGTGCAAGTTTAATTTTGTACATATATCTTCTCACTTTATAACTCAACTTCAAGGAACATTGAAACACACCTTACTCTCGGAGTAACAAAAGAACGCAACGCAAACAGTACTGCTTTGTTGGAATGAGTATGAAGTTCAATATTTAAATAAATTAAATTATTAAAAAATGATGAATGTAAAAACAAATTAAAAATTAAATTATTAATCCAAATACTATCTATTAAAAAAAACAATGTTACTAGGACACATATGTAGGTTTTTGCAATTTAAAGCGTACAGTAAAAGCTCTCTAATTCGGAATGGTTGGGGGGAAGGTCATTCCGAATAAACGAATTTTGCGAATCCTATTGATGAACAAAGGTAAGACTTAGAAGTTATAAAGGGTCCGGCAAATAACTTCTTTTTTTTTGAAAATGCTATACAAAAAACTACTGAGTATTTTCTCAAATTTCTTTTTTTATTTGAAAGTACAATCCTTCCAGTTAATAATGGAAAATAATTTCATTCAAATGGCTGCCTCGGCTGGCCATGCAGTAGCCTACACGATCGGTCCAATTTTTAAGCACATTATTGATTGTGTGCAGCTGTATTTCACCAATGGCTTCACGAATATTGTTATTTAAAGCGTCAATTGTCTCTGGCTTGTCGGCGTAACACTTATCTTTTACGGCACCCCACAAATAATAGTCCAATAGTGTCAAATCGCAGCTCCGAGGTGGCCAAACGACATCAGCTCTGCGGCTGATAATGCGATGTTCAAAAACAGGGGGCAAAACATCGAGTGTAGCTTCGGCTGTGTGGCACGTAGCACCGTCCTGTTGAAACCAAATATTGCCAATATCCTCCTCTTCAATTTTTGTGAACAAAAATTCGTTCAACATGGCCCGATAACGATCGCCATTGACTGTAACGGCCACTCCTTGCTCATTTTCGAAGAAAAATGGCCCAATTATGCCTCTGGACCAAAATCCGCACCAAACAGTGACTCGTTTTGGGTGTATCGGCTTTTCAATGTATGCGTGCAGGCTTTCTTGTTTACATACCCGCCAAGATCAAAATGAGCTTCATTTGAAAAGATGATTTTTTTGGCAAAATCGGAATCTTCTCTAAGTCGATCGCAGGCCCACTTAGCGAAGCGAAAGCTAACTTTTAAACACCACATCGAGAAAGTACACTCTAAAAGTCATGGCATGCTTGATTTTGTAAGAAGGTCAAGTGAATTTAACGACCCTTATATTACAAAGGCAATTTATTGTTCATTGGTGTGTTCGTTATTAGAATATTGTAGTGTCATTTAATCTCCGTCATATAATATTCATGTGAAAAAACTTGAATCCGTCCAAAAACAATTTCTGTTGCTCGCTTTAAGAGGTCTTACATGAAACACAGACTGTTTTGTGTTACCTCGTTATTCCCACCGTTTGAAGCTTGTCAATATGTGTAGCCTTGCTAATCCTAGAGAGTTATCTGAGGCTTTATTTGCGTTTGATCTTCTGAAAGGTAACATTGAGTGAATTTATCTGTGTTCGAAAGTGTCAGTAAACCAAAATATTCGAGTCTTGAGACACACCAAATTTTGAAATGAAAGAAGACCAATAACTAATTATGCATTTCACGAATCCTTTAATCGGTGTTCGAGAGCTTTTAATAAGTACTGTGACTTGTTTGATATAACAATGAGCAGAAACTGTTTTAAAGAATAGTTGAAGAATTTTCGTGACGTTTCGAAATTAAATGTTAGCTTTATCTTTTTGGTAATCTGAAAATTTCAAATCAATTTAATGCAGTAAAATTCTTTTTTTTTTTATTTTTTATTATTATTTTAATTTTTTTTTTCTCATACATAATGTTTATAATTGGCACTGTTATTTATAAGTTATGTTGTCTTCTTTTTGGCAAAAAATCAAATAAACTATAATACATAAATTATATTGTAATTCATTTTTGTAACTAAAAGCATAAAAAAAATTATACAGGGTGCTCCACACAGTCACTGGTTTCGTGAGGTCATTCTGTGTCGAAAAACGAATTAAGTAATATTCCCGTTTTCGCTCCGTTTTGGAGGTTTTTATGATTTTGGCTCTATTTACGTTAAACTGCCTTTATCTTTGCTAAACGACGTCCGATTCGTAAGATTTTTTTATCCAATCAAGAATTTTTAACTCTTATAATGTGGATTACATTTTGTTCTTGTGCGAATAACGGTTTTCCTGCAAATTTCCCATTTTAGCTGTTTTTTAAGTTGTTTTCTCATTCATTTTATTCGAAAAAACTCGTTAATAAGTAGTAATTTTTGTTGCTTGTTATGAAAGCCCAGTTTATTTTTCTCTAAGGGCCAATATTTCAAAAATCAGTTTTTCAATAGTCAGATACAACTTAATTTAGGAATAAAGTTATCTGCTCATTTTAGAACGGAATAAGGCTAAATGGCTATTTTTGATGTCAAAAACACTGAAAAATTATTGTTTTGAAATAAACGTTAAACAAAAATGAATTTCTATGAAAAGTTCGATACTCGAAATAAAAGTGACACTCAAATTCAATTATTCTATAGATTGTTTTTTTTTGATTGAAAAATTCGATGTTGTTATCCGGTTGTTAACAGTCAAGTAAGTTTATTCCTCTGGCGACTAACTGGATGTTTATCTGGAGATTGAAAAATCGGCTCTAAAGCAACTTAAATTGCTTAATTGATTGCTTAACTGTCATTTTCAATTGAATCATATAATTAATTTTTATTTATGCAGAAATATGTATCCCATTTGTGCTTAAGGACTACGATTACTATTTATTGCCAAATTAAACTGTACTGGCATTGGTGCTCTCCCAAATAACATCAAAATGTGGATTACCGAGATTCCCCCAATTCAATTTTTTAATTCTTTTTCCCCGACTTCTGAATGTGAATTGCCGGGAGTCCCCCAACACATACATATTTGAAAACTGTTTGCTTCCTATACGTGTTAAATCATTGCATTAAACCGACTCTCATTTATTCGGAAAACAATTTTTTCGAATAAACGAGTTTCCCGAATTGAAGAATTCCGAATTAAAGGGCTTTTACTGTATGACTTAGTTATTGTAATACTCTGTGATTATGTAGGTATACATGTATGTGTATTTTTTTAGAGTTTATTGCAAATTTGAACTTTAAAGTGTTAATTTCAATTTTAGCATTGCCCTTGTACGTGATAATCAGTAGAAATTTAAAGGCAAGAGAAATTGAAGAGGAAAAAAGTAAAATAGACAGAAGTAAGCAAAAGTAGAATAACTTAAACTTACTATATAGAATGACCTCAGCTCAAGGTTTAAACGAAACTGTGAAACCAAATTAATTGTTAAGCTGAAGTTTAAACTAAAAGTGCGTCACTCAGTCTGGTTGCTTGCGCTTGCATAAAACTTTGTCTTTTTAATATTCTTACAGGGTTTCCGTAGTTTGGATCATATACTAGAGAGCAGTGAGCATACGGTTACAATATTCTAATTATATATCACGTCACAAATAATTTAACACAATAACCATTTTTTTTAAACAAAACCTATCCGCAACCCATTAGAAATAGCATACATTAGCCGTGTTTAATTGGGAAATGTATGCATCGTAAATGTATCCCTCGTAGGATTTTACATACAATTCGCTACGTAGAATGCTACAGTGGATGACTGGTTGACCTTTATTCGAGTCTCGAATTTGATTTTGTTAGTTTTGTTGGTACGATTGATAATAATTGGATTGAATCTCGATGGATGTGTTCATGGAGTAGTTATTATTATTAATTTCCATTCGTAGGACAAATAGATCTTTTTATTGATTTTTTTCTTTTTTATTCAGTTAGCCAGTTTATATTTCTAAAACCTTAGATAACTCTATTTTTACTTGCGATTAAAGGTACTATAAGTCAAGTTATGCATTCGTTGAAAAAAAAAGTTGTGAGATAACAATCAAACATGACATTACGATGATAGCGAAGACGAAAAAAGATGGTCTAAACATTCTGTCCGTCTGTATTTCTGTCAGTCTGTCTGTATGTATCTGTAGACACCTACATCCCAAACGGATGTGCCGAATTGCTTCAAACTTGGTATATAGAGTTTTTTAGGTATTGTACAGAGGGGAAATTGAATTTTTTTTAGCTCAAAAAATAACGGTACCTGCCATATAACCGTTACGTTCAAACCTATTTTTCTTGGAAACGGCTCTAACGATTTTGATAAAATAAAAAAATCAGTGTGGGTTTTTAGCTACGACCGATCATATAGTTGAAAAAAAAATAGAAAAATGTCTAAAACGGTACTTCTCATAGGACCGTTTTTTTGCTTTCGACTATCTCATAAATGGCTTAACCGATTCTTTAGAAATTTCACAAAAATATAGGTTTAGGTTGCCCAAATTATACCGCTTACCAATATTTTTAATTAATATTTTTTTGTATTTTTAAAATTATTTTTATGAAAAAAATTTATTATTCGAAAACTGCTCATTAATTTTTTTTTTCAAAAATTATATTTATTTGTATTTTCTGAATACCTAATTTTTTTTTAATATTTTCAGTTTAAAAAAAAAACTTTTTTTCTCAAAAACCGCTCAACAGATTTTTAAATTTTTTTTTCATAAATTCAAATTTATCCAAGAAATAAAATGGCGTACTTTTTTTTGAGCTCAAATTAGTTTAAGTATTTATTTCAGAATTTTGCATTATTTTTTCTTTAATTAAATAGATTTAATCTTTTGTTTTTAAGTTTATATTATTAAATATTTGATATTGTCATACCAATTTATTTTAGAACAAAATTAATGAAATTTTGTATATGCATATACAAAATTGAGTTAAAAATGACTTGAAAAATATATTTAGATTTTTAATAGAAATCTTTTGCATACGATGTGATCGAACATAAGAGCAAGTTCGTGCGATCCAGTCGTGCATTTTATTTTTTTGTATTTTTAAAATGATTTTTGTTTAATTAAAAAAAATTATAATTTTAAAACTGCTCATTAAATTTTTTTCAAAAATTTTCTATGGATTGGCGTTTTTGAGCTTTTTTTTGAAAAATGTTTTCAAAAAGTTTAAAAAAAAACTTTTTTTCTAAAACCGCTCCACTGATTTTTATAATTTTGTTCTCATAAATTCAAATTTATCCTAGAAATAAAATGGCGTAGGTACTTTTTTGAACTCAAATTAGTTTAAGTATTTATTTTAGAATTTTGAATTATTTTTCTTCGATTAAGCCGATTTAATCTTTTGTTTTTAAGTTTATATTATTAAATATTTAAGATTGTCATACCATTTTTGAAAAAAATTAAAGAAATTTTGTATGTATAAAAAATTAAGTAAAAAACGACTTTAAAAATATATTTAGATTTTTAATAAATATCTTTTGCATACGATGTGATCGAACAAAAGAGCAAGTTCGTGCGATCCAGTCGTCTATCTTATTTTTCGTTGTCTTACTAATTTATGATTATAAACCCGTTCTCTGCACATAAATAGTTGATCCATTTCTGCTGACATTTAAGCAATCGAAAGAATTCGAAACTTTGGCTGAGCGGCACATTTTTTAAACTAAGTATTTTGTCGTTGTGTTCACACGCGGTGTTCCATTGCAACTAAAATGGTAAGAAAATAAAATATATCCGAGGGTTAATGAACATGTACAATGTACATTCTTAAATACATGTGTAATGTACGTTCCACCAATCTTCCCAAATCATCAACCTTCTTGAATATTAACAGTAGGAGTATGCAACATTTGGTAAACTAAAATGGTAATACAGAGCATTTTGTGCAAATGAACCTCAAACAAGGCTTTGATTACAAGATACCTTACGTTAGGTATCATCCAAAATTAAACTGGCAATGAATAGGTGTAAATACATATATTATTTAAAAAATTTCTAGTTTATAATATTTTGTATATGTTTGTATGTTAGAAGAGATTTCTCAAAAAAATGTCACTTGACTTAAACACTAAAATGTACGCATGGGTCGCATATACTTCCTCTTATGTTCGATCACATCCTAAAGTCGCTTAAAGTCGATTTTTACCTAATTTCTTAAAGAAAAATGTCACTTTTATGTATAAAATAATATAAATTTAAAAACATATTATGTAGTTTAAAAAAATTGGCTTTTTTAAAAAATATTTCTATTCTTCAAAAATTTGAATATAAAAAGATTTTGAAGGAGGAAAAAATTGATCGAAATCGAGAAAGTCGAAAAATCAGGAAAGGTTAATAGTATTTTATGTTAAAATTTGTTTTGACAAAAATGTACAATAGTTTGCAGATTTTTTTGTACCAAAATCATTATTGCCGTTTCCGAGATAATTCAGCTGTTTTAAAATCAACAAAGATGTTTAGTTAAAAAGATTAAAGAGAATCGCTTCAAAAACTAAGATTGTAGAGCTTGATACACACATACAGACCGAACAATGACACACCGGCCAGTTAAGGCATACTTACACGATGGAATTGAAGCAGTCCATTAAGACAATAATTGAGGCGATCCCAATTTCAACCCTTCAGGCCGCAATGAACAATTTTCTGATCAAGTGCGGCATATGCGTGGATGAGCGTGAAGGTCATTTGCGGTCTATCATCTTTAAAAACCATTAGTTATTTAAAATAAAATAAAATTTTTAATCCAATAAAAAAATTAATGAAATACATCGATTAAAATAAAAGTTATTTAAATTTCTTATTGTAGCACGATTCGTGGGCCACCCTGTACTACACTGCTCTCCGAAGAGGCCATCCCAAAACTTGTATTTTCGGGCATTTGCTGGAAAGTAGTGGTATACAAGTCCCCTCAGTACCGAATTACGGTATTACTGGAATCTTTTCATTCACCTAAGTGAAGAATGCGCAACCAGGTTTTTTTTGGCGAATGACTACCCAGGAACGATAATCCTGCCCTTTTTTATGTTATGTTGCTCAACTTAGGAACAAGGGAACCCTATGTAGAAATTATTCCTCACCATCGGGATAATAGATCATCGTATTTCTTTCTACTTAAAGCATTGCCATATAGACCATGCCACATCGCTAGTATCCCACAACTATATTAAACTTTCGTTCTAAACTGGGGCAGAAGTGCCTTCCCAAGTCAAGACTTGGTTCGCACATGCACTAAAAACCATCTTTCGGGAATAAATCTCGAATGATGGCAAACAAGATCCATAAGCCGAAGCTCACTCAAAGATTGCATGTATTAATGAAGATTAATATACACCCTTACTTGCGTAAGGCTATGATGACACAAGTGCCATTCATCTATCAATATTCTAGACCCGTTTTCTCTTACATATCCAGTTTTAGCTATACACACAGTACTATGATTACAAATCCACGTACTAAACTGCCGCAGCAGCAGCCATAAACACGCTACCATTGGCAGTCACCTACGATCTACTAAGATCCACTTTGTTGACCGGAATCAACCAGCTTCACCCAGAAATCTCACTTAACACGGTGGTGCTGATTTCGGGTTTACAGTGCATCCCCCCTAAGGGGTTCACTTACCTACTTACAACACCACTACTCCACTAGCCTGATGCTCCTGGCTTACTGTCAAGCAGTGTCACCAATCACAACTACCTTTGACCTGATCAGCTAACTCCCCCTTTCAGGTGTTTTACCCCACCCTTCCAGCTTATAAAACTGACCTTTCATCCTCATATTGGTAAGTAGGGGATTCGCCTCCAGTTTCTTAGAACCTTCCGCTTACCGCCACTACCTCAGAGACAACACCATTAACCAGATAGATTAACCGGGCAGTTTAGAATAGCCTCACTAAAGAGAGCTACAGGTTCCTGAACGTTGCCCGTCTTTCACCACGAGGAGGGACTATCTTGGCTCTTCATCGCAATGCAACTGCCCGTATATTCCCTTGAGGTCAATGCAAAATACGTACCTATTGTACCTACCACCTGACATATGTTTAAATTTTTGGTTTGATTGTTTTTAAAGCCCATCAATCTATTCCAGTGCATTGTTTTAGTATATGTTTGGCTAGGTAAATTCACATAAAGTTAACACATCTTTCACACATGTTTTCCTATCATTCTTTCTCTTCCTTAACCTCACCCTCACGCCCGCGCTATGTTGACACATTTAAAGGGTATTCATAATCCCTTGAGCGCGTGTAGATTATAAAAAAAAAGTTCGAATTTTCTACTTACAAGAACTTAAGAAAAAGCTATCTAATTTGATTGAATGAACAACAAACTGATAAAAAAAATGTTTTGATTATAAGCAGGATGTGCTTTTAAGCGTTTGTTTTGATTCAAAAGTGATACCAATTATAGCTTCCATTATTTAAAATGTTAATTCTAAATTTTGAATAATTTATAACGAAAAATCAATAATTATTGCAAACAAAAATTTAAAATGCGAACCGCGTTACCGGGTGGAAGCTGCTGCGTTTCGCCAGGTATTCCGCACAGTGGGGTACTTTTGTATGGGAGAGCGGAAAAAATTAAGTTGAAATTTTCTCACAATAATAAGAGAAATCAATATTACAGATTTTCCCACACTGCCCTTTAGTTTTGCTGTGGCCTGAGTAAACATTAAGGAGCATTTTCTTTAACTAAAGGAACTCGGCCACGAAACGTTTGTTTCCCCCCCGCCCACTTTTTGGGCGTTTTTATTCAGTAAAATTTCGGTAAAATTTGAAATACTTGAACGATTCTTATGAAATATTCAGGAAAGTTTAAAAGAATAGCCAGAAATATCCGCCAACTTAAAAAATTTCATCTTACCGTCATGGATTTCGATTGAATTCGCTCAAAATTTTGAAAACAAACAGCCCTATTTTGCTATCCGATCCGATCGAATCTTTCGATTCACGGAATATTTCATTCTATTTTTTACTATTTATTCTCAAATGTCTTCTATCTTTTGAGTACAAAGATTTACTAATATTTTTGTTGTTTAATTCGTGTTCATGCCATCCTCGATTGTAGTCAGATTAATTTAGCCTGTGCCACCGCACTGATTTAGTGCTAAGCTGTGCTACCGCACATATGACAATTTGGCAGCACCCATCATCTACTACAATCGAGGATGGCAGCCAACGTAAAAAGGAAAACCCCCATTGTAAGTTGGTGGGCATTTCCGGATTTGCCTCTAATTCTTCCCTTTCGTTTGATGTCAGCCAAGACAAGCACATCGTGCAGCTCTGTAAAACCAATTAAAAAAAAGAAGAAAAAAAAAATTAAAAAGTCACCAAGTTGAACACTACAATTTTTGTTTTATCTATGTTCCTGCATTTTGTGGGTCGAAAAAGTGTATTGCTAACGCTGCCACGAATGCCGTGTTATCCAAAAAGGTTTTTTTTTTGGTGTACCTTTGCAAATTGGAAATACGAATTATTTGGAAACGCCAAACATTGACAAAGAAAACCATCACTGTGTTTATTCTTGTTCGTGGCGATTGTTAGCCCACTCACGATTCACGAAACCTTCAGCTTTTGCTCGAGTGCCTGCTGGCACATTTGGGCTTACATATTTAGTCGATTTAGTCCTTGGCTAAGCCCGAAGCCGAGTCACATTGGGCCGATATTCGGACAGACGCACGTCCGCCAGCAAGACAATTATCGCCAGATTCGGACAGACGCACGTCCGCCAGCAAGACAATTATCGCCATTCGGACAGACGCACGTCCGCCAGCAAGACAATTATCACCAGAATCGGACAGACGCACGTCCGCCAGTAAGACAATCATCATCCATTCGGACAGACGCACGTCCGCCAGCGTAAGTACAAACAAACCCAGGCATCCACGCCAACAATTCGTAAGAGAATCTAATTATTAAAATTTATTTTTGATCAAATTTATATACTTTGTGGAAAAATTCGTTTTTTCCGTCGGATAGCAGAATCCAAATATTCACGTGAACTTTTAACAGAATAGGGCTGCAATTCTTTGCAATGAATGAATTAGTTTTTATCCACAAATTTTTTTTGTCGAACTTAGCTGATGTTTGGAGAAAAAAGTGGGAGCTAAAAATTTAGCATTGAACTAACTTCTTATCAGGTATTACCACATAATTTAAACGATTTAGGACGGCGTCGTGAGAGTTCTAGTGTTATATTAAGCTAAAAAGAGGATTTTGGTAATTTTAAACAAGTTAATTATCTAACTATCATTTAACATTTTACTAAAGTTAAAATCACCATACTTTTCTTTTTAGCATCATACTAAATTTAGTTGACATTTCCAAACGCCCACAAATTATGTTCCCTTAGTTTTTTTTCTACACTGTTTTAGGCTCGTTCACCTGATGTTTGAACAGAAAATTGGTTTAGTATGATGCTGGTAAAAGTTTTTAAATTAGGAACATTCTACTAAAGTGCTGAAACCTTAACATCAAGCTGTTCAAAAATTTTGCTCCATTGCCTTTTGTTGTCAACGAAATTTGTAGGAATGCTAGGCAGTATAAGTATAAGCTTTATGAAAATTGCAAATTTAACAAAAATTTTAAGTTTACACAAGTTTGACATATTTTGGTTTATTTTCTCATTCGTTCTATTTGATGTCATATATTTAAAAAAAAATTGAAGCTATCTAGTTGTTTTTAATACATGAACTAAAAGTCCGGATAGTTTCATGGTTCAAATGATCTTCCTTCTTACTTACTTAGCCTCAGTCACAAACAAAAATTAACAAAAAAAAAAAACGAGAACAGTTTATTCCGCGCCTGCCCCACTGTGTGCCGCGCCATCTCACCCCGTTTCAAGTACATCAAACAGAATTCTAACAGAATAGTTACAGACTTGCTTTTTCATCAGCTAATAAGTAATAAGAGGTAAATTCACTAAGAGCACTACTTATAAAAAATGTCAACTTGCCTAAAAAAATTAAAATAAATTCTGTTAGATATTGTAGTTCGATTGAAAGAAAAAACAACAACGTGGCCTTAATGGTTTAATGACCCCTCCGAAACAAAGTAGCTGGTCAAATATTTTGTTTAATGTCGATTTCGTTTCAACAAAAACATCGATCTGCCGTCGATCCGCCGTCAATTTTTTTCTGAAAATCAAATTCGTTTCAAATTAAAATCAATTTTTTTCTGGAAAAACAGATCCGTATTGAATCTCTTTTTGGAGACAGATTCAAAAAGGATTTGTACACAGATTCTTACACACACTACAATATTTGTTTTGAAGTTTCTCAATTGTTGTGTTGCCAATTAATTTTTATTTTGTGACAGTGTACAGGAAAAGTAAATTATTATTGTAAAAAAATAAAAATATTGTTAAAAACTGTTTGGAAACAAATATTAAAAAAGTGCAAGTAGATTTAGCAAATTCCCCGCGGCGGTATCAACAAATAAAAATGAAATATTGATGTCTTAACTAATTGAAGATTTTTTTTTTTTTTTAGAGCTACCAAGCAACACACACAGTCATAAAAAGAGATTAGATCCGTAATCGTTTTTTTCAAAGCAGAAAAGTATTGGTCTTAGTAGCGAATCCTATTTATTGAAACGAAATCGACATAAGAGCTTTTCAGTTCATTATAAATTAATTTAATTATAAATAATAATATGTAATTCAATAATTTAATGTCTAAATTAAATTAACATAGGTTCATATGTACAGGAACAAGCCGCCTGGCTTTAAAGTGTCCACAATTAGTTAAAATTTTGACTCTGATTACAAGAAAAACAAACGAAAATTAATTGCACTCTAATATTTAACCTAGAAACTTATTTTGTATGACGAATAAAACCTCAATTCCGTTTGAATCCAAACAAAAACAAAATTTACTTGCATGTGTTATATACGGCTCGATGGGGAGAGAGAGAGAGCGAGAGAGAGTGTACAAAATATATAAAGAGAATTTCTCATCCAAAGCAATATCTTTCTTTGCGAACAAAAATCATATGAGTGTTGGAATTTTAAAACAAAAATTACCAGAGACAGTATAATTTCAAATAAAATATACATAGGTATGTACTCGTAACTACCCCATGTGGTGTAAATCTATGAACTACACTACACAAATATTTTGCTTGGTGAATAGGTATAGTTTTGTGCGTATTAATTGTCAACTGTTTTGGTTGGTTAAAATATAAATTGTGTAGTAACTTCTTCAAAATATCATAGGGCGCATCGAAGGCTTAGGCGCCCTTGGCAATATTGTAAATCGTAGTAGTTTCATTTTTTTTTTTTAGTATGTAAATATTTTTAGTTATCTTTATTTCGTAATAATTTTTTACTTGCGATATTATGTAGCAAGTTTGGGCAAGTTTTGTATTTGAAAAAAAAAATCGAACTCGAGATTTTAATCCAACTTGACAGTATGACGAATAGAGATTAGGTTGATCTACAGTCTCAACGGCAAACTTGGTATTTAAGCGTTCCAGATAATTCTGTGAAATATATTTTCGAATCGTTCTTTTAGCCCAAAAACTAAAGGTACCTGTCATTCCATCTTAATTATCTCCAAAACAGCTATAACGATTTTGATAACAATACCAGATAAAAATCTGTGCACTACCTTATAGTCTCATTTTGGTTGATTTTTTTTGTACACCATTTTTACTTGCGTTTATAGGTTTATAGGTGCTATATTCGTCGCTTGTTTTGAGATAACAATCAAACATGACATTACGATGATAGCGAAGACGAAAACAGACGGTCTAAAATTTCTGTCCGTCTGTATGTCCGTCTGTCAGTCTGTCTGTCAGTCTGTCTGTCTGCATGTATGTATAGATACCTACAGCCCAAACAAGTGGGCCGAATTGCTTCAAACTTGGTATATAGAGTTTTTTTATATTGTACAGAGGGGAAATTGAAATTTTCTTTTTGGCTCAAAAAATAACGGTACCTGCCATATAACCGTTACGTTATAGCCTATTTTTCTCGGAAACGCCTCTAAAGGTATTGATTTAAAAAAATCAATGAAGCTTTTTAGGTACGACCAGTGTTAACACAGGTTTAATTTCTATGAGTCCCAGTGGCTGGAAAAATCAGCCATTTTGAAAATAAATGAGTCCTAATAAAAAACTCTTAAGTTTAAGTAATACCGTTTTTTTTAAAGCAATACAATTTAAATTCCGTTTTTTTTTTAAATTACTCGAAAGCCATAAGTTTTTTTTTGAAAAAAGTTGTTGGTACAGATTGTAGATCATGTCATTTCTACACAAATGGGAGCTATATTGTTAAGTCTGGTTGCTAAAACGAATGAATTTAATCTATAAAATATATTCGTGTTGACGAACAATTTAGCTTTGGAACGCTATAACCTTAGAACGAATTGACACACGGAAGCCGTTAATATGTCATTTTGCAGATAATTGTACTGTTTAAAAAAAATAAAGGTTTTGGGAGTTATTGATGGCAGCATTTACCTTCCGGTTCCACACTTAAGACTTGGTTTTTTTAATAGAACACGTTTTTCCAAACATAACTAAAATTACAAAATTTCGCAACTCAAAAACATAAATTTATTACATTTTTTTGAAACAAATGTACTACACCAAAATGTTTTCCACCATTTTTTCCAAATCTATCAATTGTACGATAAAAAGTGTCTTAACCTTTTTTGTGTAGAAGGACATAATCTACAATGTGTACCATCAACTTTTTTCAAAAAAAAACCCTTTCCCTCCTCTAAAATTTTTTGATCCCCTCCAATTTTAGGGTACTTTTTTAGAAATAGCTTACGACGTAAAAATGAAGCTCCACCAAAATTCAGCTTTGTCGGAATTTTTTCGAAGTGAATATTTTATTTTTAACTAAATTTAAATAAATCGCATACATATATTGCATATAACGGGTGATTTTTTTGCTACTTGGTTTTTGACGTTTATATTTTTGACAGATCACACATAACAATTTCCACGAACATTTGACATTTCGATTCAGTATTGTTTGCCATTTCATCATTAATAGACTTACGCCTGAACAACGTTTGCAAAATATTGAAATTTATTATCAAAATTCGTGCTCTGTGAAAAATGTGTTTCACAAGCTACGTCCGTTTTATGGTCGTCATAATCAACCCACCGAGCAGGCTATTCAGCTCATTTTGACCAAATTTCGCACCAGTTTCACTTTATTGGACATTAATCCACCAAATCGTATCCGTAGAGTGCGTACCGAAGAGAATATTGCTGCTGCATCCGCCAGTGTTGCTGAAGATCGCGATATGTCCAATCGGCGCCGATCGCAGCAATTGGGTTTGTGTTATTCGACCACCTGGAAGATTTTACGCAAAGATCTTGGTTTAAAGCCATACAAAATACAGCTGGTGCAAGAATTGAAGCCAGGCGACCTACCACAACGTAGAATTTTCGGTGAATAGGCCTTAGAAAAGTTGGATGAAGATCGGTTTTTTTATCGCAAAATTGTCTTTAGCGATGAGGCTCATTTTTGGCTAAATGGATACGTGAATAAGCAGAATTGCCGTATTTGGAGTGAAGAGCAGCCAGAGGCAATTCAGCAGTACCAATGCATCCCGAAAAATGCACTGTTTGGTGCGGTTTATGGGCAGGCGGCATCATTGGGCCATACTTCTTCAAGGACGATGAAGGCCGCAGGGTTACGGTCAATGGAGAAAGGTACCGTTCGATGATAACAGATTTTTTTTGCCGAAAATGCAAGAATTGAACTCGGTCGACATGTGGTTCCAACAGGACGGTGCCACATGCCACACTGCACGCGAAACCATGCATCAATTGAGAGGCGAATTTGGTGAGCAGTTGATCTCACGTTTTGGCGCAGTCAATTGGCCACCAAGATCATGTGATTTGACCCCGTTAGACTATTTTTTGTGGGGCTATGTTAAGTCTATTGTCTATGGGGACAAGCCAAACAGGATTGCTGCCTTGGAAGCCAACATTGAACGCGTCATTGGTGAGATTCCGGCCGAAATGTGTGAAAAAGTTTGCCAAAATTGGACCTTCAGAATGGACCACCTGAAGCGTAGCCGCGGGCAACATTTAAGTGAAATTATTTTTAAAAAGTAAATGGCAGAAATTGATTTATCGATCCAAATAAAAATTTCATTCACTTTTTACAAGTTTCTGTGTTTTTTTGAATTTTCAAAAACCAAGCTCTTAAAAAATCACCGTTTATCATGTATTTTCGATAATATACAAGAAAATTATGATTAAAAATTTAAAAAGTCTTAACAACACATTTTTTAAAAAGTTAAACAAAAAGGAACAATTCAATAATAAGACAAAAGTAAGAAAACAAATAAACAAAAGCATAGTTTTTAATCTGGAGTCCAAACTTTATCGTTTGAGGCACATAACTCTAAATATAAAAAAATAATTGCTTCAACAGTTTCTAATTTAAATCTATTAAACCTTTTTGTTTTAGTTAACTGAGATTTAAAAAATTTCTTTCTGCGGCTGCAGAACTTTGAGGAAACGTTAACAATTTCATAATAAAGTTGGAAGTGTTCTCAAAAAAGGCTCTTCACTTCACAAGCATATCTTAATCTTAAAACGTCCATCCAAAACTATTATATGTCTTATACAAAGGACGGAAAGAAAATAGAAGCGTAGTTCAGCCTAATCAATCTTTTTAAAATATTTTCTGCAGAATGAAATAAAAGTGCTGTAAACTATAAATTGACTCGCTCTTAAAAAAATGAGTCAAATCTAAAAAAGAGTCCATGAGCCAACCTAAAAAAAATCATTCCTTTTTGACTCAAATGAGTCCCAGTGGTAACAGTGGGTACGACCGATCATATGGTTGAAAAAAAAATTTAAATGTCTAAAAACGGTACTTTCCATAGGACCGTTTTTTTTTATTTCGACTATCTCATAAATGGCTTAACCGATTCTTTCGAAATTTCACACATATATAAGCTTAGGTTGCCCAATTTATACTTTGTACCAATATTTTTAATTAATATTTTTTTGTATTTTTAGAAGCATTTAAAAAAAAATAAAAAATTTATATTTTGAAAACTGATCAATAATTTTTTTTCAAAAATTATAGTTATATGTATTTGCTGAATACCTATGATTTGGCGTTTTTGATTTTTTAAAATTTTTTTTCCAAAACGTTTAAAAAAAAACTTTTTAAAAAAAACCTTTTTTTGTCAAAAACCGATCCACAGCTTTTTAAATTTTTTTTTCTCATAAATTCAAATTTATACATGAAATAAAATGGCGTACTTTTTTTTGAGCTCAAATTAGTTTAAGTATTTATTTCAGAATTTTGAATTATTTCTTTTTTTAGTAAGCCTATTTAATCATTTGTTTTTAAGTTTATATTATTAAATATTTAAGATTCTCATACCAATTTTTTTAGAAAAAAATTAAAGAAATTTTGTATATATACAAAAAAATTAAGTAAAAAACGACTTTAAAAATATATTTAGATTTTTAATGGAAATCTTTTGCATACGATGTGATCGAACATAAGAGCAAGTTCGTGCGATCCAGTCGTGCATTTTATTTTTTTGATTTTCGACGATCTCATAAACGTCTTGACGGATTTCAATCAAAATTTTTATATAAGAGGTTCTTCGATTTGTCATGCATACCCGTACCCGTGACCCAGCGGAGTCTAATGTTGTTTTGTGACAAGAACCTTCAGCTCTTCGCGACAGCTAGTTACAAGCTTTGACTTGTCGATAAAAAAGGTGATAACAATATGTGGAATCTCCAGCATTGATACGTGTTTAGTAGCATTTTTTACTGCCAAGACCTCAGCCTGGAAGACTACTGTGATCAGGTAGCCTAGAGAAGCTGGCTCCTTTAAGGTTTTCTGAGAAAAAACCTGTACCAATTCCAGTGCCCATTTTTAAAACGAGTATGTCGGAATGGAGTTCGTTGTTTACCCATACTTGTCTGTCGGGGAAACAGGTTTTATAGGGTCTTTTAAAATCTAGTTTTGGTGACATGTATTCTCTGCACACTTTGTTGCCTATAATTTTCTGCAGAATCTGAGCATGTCCTATGTGGCTATTGTTACAGCCGTTAGTTTGGCTTAGCCGTAATGAACTGTTAGCTGCTGATTCTTGTACGTATAGGTCAATGGGTTTTAAGTTAATTATTGCTTATAAACCCTCTCGTGGGGTACTCTTCATCGCTCCAGTTATACCTATACAAGCTATTTTTTATACTTTTGTTAGGGTTTTTAGGTTCTTGGTTTCTTCCAGCGCATTCCGCCATACTAGATTACCGTATGTAAGTATAGCTGTAACGATTGCCGTATTCATCCACATGCTAATCTTAGGACTTGGGCCCCAGTTCTTACCAAATATCCTGTTGCATGAATAGAATGCGAACATTGCTTTTTTTTAGCTCTTTCTTTTATGTTTGAAGCCCAGTTTAATTTCTTATCTAGGATCACACCAAGATATTTGGCTTGATCCGAGATAATAAGTGGGATCCTATTAATTGTGAGTACTGAAAAATCTGGTCTTTTCCTTCTATTTGTAAAAAAGACCAGCTCAGTCTTTGAGCGATTAACGTTTAGACCACATTTTTTGTCCAGTTACATAATTTAGCTAAAGAGTTTTGAAGTTGTTCACTTATAGTGGCTGGGAATTTACCTGTTGCAAGTAGAGCATAGGCTACTACTTTCACCCCACTATGTTTAAGTTTAATAAGTATACTATTCATTACGAGAATCCATAAAAGTGGCGACAGAACTCCCCCTTGCGGTGTTCCTCTTGACGCTGATACTTTTATTTGAGCTCCATTAAGTTCACTGAAGATCTGTCTATTTTTTAACATGCATGGGTGGCCGTGGCGCGATAGTTGTGTGTTCGCCTGTCAACCTCATGGTCACAGGTTCGATCCCTGCCGTAGTCTATGTCTTCTTATTTTTCCATTAAAAACCAATTCTAAAAATAAATGTCATACAATGAGTTGCTGGTTTACTTATTAAATGCTGTTTAGGCATAGAACTAACAACATGTGATTGAGTAAAACTAGTATACCGATAAAATATGACAAAGAATAAAAAAAATTAATGCGAATTATAAGGGACATCAATAAATAAGACAAGGAAATTTCTCCGCATTAGTTCAGCCGCCATCCCTGGAGATAAAATCTGAGACAACAACCACCTACAATCTCCGAATATCGCGCCACACATCTTTCCTATCATTCTTTCTCTTCCTTAACCTCACCCTCACGCCCGCGCTGTGTTGAAACATTTAAAGGGTATTCATAATCCCTTGAGCGCGTGTAGATTATAAAAAAAAAATGCACATGATCCAGTTTATGATTCCACCATCTTAACATTGTTGAATGCTCCTTCAATGTCTAGAAAAGCAGCGAGTGTGTATTCCTTGTCATGAAGTGTTTTTTTTTTCTATTTTACTTACTAACAATGCAGTGAAAAGATGTTTCGACACTTTTTTTTTGTTTTTTCAATTTAACTATATGCCTGTAAGACCTAAGGTCTTTTAAATGCAACCTGAATTGCACGGCCGGCGCTAGTTTACCTTTCGTATATGCATGCCGTGCAGAGGAAATAACTTTCGGGTTTAGCTTGCTAAGTATGTAAATGTCTATTAGTCTTTCAAATGTCTTTAGAACAAATGATGTTAGACTTATGGGTCTGTATTCTTTGGCACCCTTATGGCTGGGTTTACCAGCTTTAGGTTTGAAAACCACCTTAACTCCACGCCATGCTAATGTGTCTTCACATTTTTGAAAGATCACAGGAAAACATAAAATGTTTACCACAAAGCCCAACGTCGAAAAAAAGTCTTACTTAAAAAATTATGAAATCTGTTTAAAAATCGTTAGTAGTTTTTTTTTTATTTTATCTAAAGATACTTATTTACAATTCTTATTTTATAATCTAAATTGTACTTTCCTAACTAAAACGACAAAATGAAAATCTCTATCCAAACAGCCAGACAGGCAAACGTGCTATTTTGCTTCAACCTATCTATAATGATAATTTTAGTCTCTGGCATAGTAAATCCGTCCCTGAAGATTGTTCTGGGTGTATTGCGACAAAAAATGGACAAACAATTTTTTTATTTTTGTTTTGTTTTTTTTTTCATTCCATGAGACTGCCGAGCAATATAGTAGCGCACAGAATTATCATACTTAACTCATACACGTCGCGAGTATCGCAGCAATACAATATACGAGTTCCTGAACAGATTTAATTATATTAACTCGAACACTCATATTATATTTGTCTATTTGAATACATTGCATATAAATTATTGTAGTTGTTAAGTTGTATTTGTATGATGGTAGATACTTTTGCCATAGTGTTGTGATTGTAGAGTGCGCTGTCCCCTGGCCTGGCCATACATTGATTCGTTGTAATTGCGCTTTTCCGCTTTTTGTTTAGCAACAATTACTGACACCAGCAAACCGATAGGAAATAAAGAAATTGTTTTTTTTTTCAATTTGTTTTATTTACATATTTATTTACCAGTGTCCCGCGTTTTGAAAAAAAAAAAAAACAATAAACAAATTTATACATCTACACATCTTCAACACAACAAAAATATAAGAAATCGATTTTGTGAAATTTGTTTGTTCTATTTTCTGCGGAAGCAAAAAAGTTTTTCTATATTTGTACCTAGGCATTAAAAAAATATCTAATGAAGGTGAATACATTTATGAGATATATGTATATGTATCTAACTTAAAGGTAATATTTTAAAACTTAAACAAATAAAATACAATTTATATCTAAGTACGTGCGTGCGTGTTGTAGATGGGCGACACTTTGCTTATCAAAATACGTTTTCCATTTAAAGAGCAGCAATGCAGATAAGAAACTAGTGATAAGGTTGTTTTTATAGTTAGATAGGTATAGATTGGAAGTTTAATAAGCCATTATAACCTACACATTAATGAAATTAAAATCACAAGATGATATTTTCTAGAAAGTATGTAGGTAGTTTCAGCGGAGAATTATAGAAAAATAATGAATTTTCTGAGAAGTTCGAGTAGCGGTGCATATATGTACACAATATTATAATTTTAAAATAAAAATAATGGCGCAAAATGTTAAACAGGCGATATTAAGGTATTAACATGAAACTTTGTCGGCACTCTAAAATTTTCCTAATTTTAAACACTTTTTAACTAGCAGCATACTCAAACTTGCTGACTCCTTCATATCTAGAAATAAAAAATTATTCGCTTTCTTTGTGGATTTCAAGTCTGCTTTTGACACCGTCGACCGTAATGCACTATTCTACAAGCTTTGCCAGAAAGGAATGTCACTGAAGTTCGGAAGAGTACTGCAAAATCTATACATGGATACCAAAGCGGCGGTCTGGAATGGAAAAAACCTCTCTGACTGGTTTTCAACGAACTCAGGTGTTAGACAGGGTTGTGCACTCAGCCCAAGTTTATTCGCTCTCTTCATAGAAGATATTGTTGAAATATTAGCTGGGGGTATTGAATATGCAGACATGACCATAAAAGCACTGCTCTTTGCTGATGACATAGTACTGCTTGCGTACACGCCACAATCTCTCCAATTGATGATAAATAGACTCTCCGTTTACTGTTCGAGATGGAATCTGGAAGTAAACTTAAACAAATCTAAAGTGATGATCTTTAGATTTGTTTAATGAACATTGGCATTACAATAATGAAACAATTGAGGTTGTGCAAGAATACAAATATCTTGGAGTTTACTTCACAAAGAACCTCAGTATGGAAAAGCACTTTACCGAAAAGCTTACGAAAGCAAAAACCGCTATAAATGTTGCATGGAATCAATGTTTCAACAATAGTGAAATTGCACATAGCAGTAAATTCCGAGTTTTCGAAGCAGTGTCAGAATCGGTTCTTTTTTATGCAGCTCAGGTGTGGGGAGGTAGAAAATATGACCAAGTGGAGAAATTACTCAGGTTTTATATAAAACGTATTTTTCGCCTTCCTCCGAATACTCCTAACTATATGATAATGTTAGAGACAGGAGTATCACCACTGTTCATTAAGACTTTTAAACTGCAAGTAGACTACGTTATGAAAGTATTAAATATGCCAAACCATCGGCTTCCTAAGAAAGTTGTCCTACAAGCTATACAAACACGGACGGGATGGTTCAAGGACTGGGTAGAGTTAGCAGAGCAGGTGGACTTCGAAGTAAACTACAGCGACCCTGTTTTATGGAAGCCTGCTTTGTATACGTTGTTCGCCCGTTTGTACGATGCTGCAAGAGATCGCCACAAGGAACAAGCTTCAAGCTCTCTACACCGAATGCTTTATAGCAGACTAGATTACAATCTTAACGAAAGAAACTATTTCCGTGACGATTATACAATCGAACAAATTTCGCTCATGTTCCGGTTAAGAGGAGAGTTACTTAATTTGAACTTTATGCCACATCGAGAAGATTTACCGTTATTATGCAGCCTGTGTAATATGGGAGAGCGGGAAGATGTTCTGCATTTTGTCGGAAGGTGTGGAGTACTCAAGGAAACAAGAAGGTACACGTTTGGCAGCGACTATCTATCTGATGAAGAAATTTTTGGCCTACTTCATGAAATGGATGTAACAAAGTTATCAATGTATTGCAAGACAGCACTCAGATATAGAAAGCAAATACTTAACGAAGCATTTTAGTATTAAACTGTAACTTAGTTATGATAAAGAATTAACAAATTGTCAATCAGGCAGACAGCAACAATGCCATGCAATATTGATTGTATATAACAAATTGTAACAAATTGTAGAAAAAATAAAAATAAAATCAATCTAAATCTACGCAAACTATTTTATTGATAAACTACAGCTGAACACGCCTAAAGTAGTGCAAAAAAAAAAACAAATCGAAAATAACTTTAGCTTAGTATCATACTAAAACTTCCTTAACATCGTGCTCAATCGTTTAAAAATATAAACCATGTATTGTTTGGTCAGTTCATACAGCTGTCTGAAAAGTTCATATATTGGAACCATCGACATTCTGATTTCAATATATTGTCAGTTCAAAGCAAAATTCACTATTTATTAGGGGTATTCACGATCTGTTATACCAAGTCTTGTAAAATTGTAAAATTTTATTTTTTTTTTACAAAAGACTGTGAACACACCTTTACTACCTTTACTAATCTGTAGAAACACTGAAGCAAATGTCAATGTGTTTCACATTTGTTCTGAAGAAGGCTTAGTTTGTGTTAAAAAAAATCTTACCCTCTTGTATTTTTCTGTTACAATAGTGTTCGGGTATTGTAAAAGTGTAAAAGTGTAAGACTTTGACATTCATTATATTTTGTTGTTGTAGTGCAAAAAAATGCTACACTTTTACAATGATACAAGACCAGATACATCGGATCGTGAATACCAATATTATATTATAAGTTTTACTAAACAATTTTGTTTTATTACTTATTGAGTTTTTAATAAATGATCGATTTACGAACACTTTTTTTAATGATGTATTATATAGAACGTAAAAATAACATTACATTAATTTGTAACTAGAACATAAGTTTACAAAAAATGCACAACTTGATCGCACTTACTTGTTCTTATGTTCGATTACATTGTATGCAAAATATTCTAAATACAAACGGGTAAATATATTTTTAAAATCGTGTTTTACAATTTTCTATAAAAAAAATTTCATAAATTCTTTTCTAAGAAAAAGTTGGTAAAACAATTTTAAATATTTAATAATGTAAACTTAAAAACAAAATTTCAAAAAAATCGTTTCGAATGTTGCATTTTCAAAGTTTTTTTTTTCAAAAATCCAAAAACTATTATTTTGAAATTTTGAAATGCAGTATTATTTAGATGATTTGAAGAACGTCCTGTACACAATTTTTGATTGAAATCCGTTAAACCGTTTATGAGAAAGTCGAAAATCAATTAATTGGTTGTTGGCTGTAACCAGTAAAACCAAAATATGTAAAAAAATGTTTTGACAAAATGTAGACCATAACCAAAGTACTACACATATTTTTTTTTTATCAAAATCGTTATAGTTGTTTTTGATATAATTAAGATGGTAGATCAAAAACTACTAAATACGAACACGAAGTTTCGAAAACAATGTTTTCGAAATTTTGAGTTTAAAAAAAAAAACTGTTTTTTTTTTTTTTTAATTTTAAAAACAAAAACATGGAAACATTTTGATTCACCGTGTTTAAAGTTTCTAGGAGCTTCTGCATAAAAAATTAAATAAAGTTAAATGAACCTTTAATCAGAAATTCGAAACCAAAAAATAAAATCCACGACTGGATCTCACGAACTTTCTCTTATGTTCGGTCACATCGTATGCAAAATATTTCTATTAAAAATATAATTATATTTTTAAAGTCGTTTTTTGCTTAATTTTTTATACATACAAAATTTCTTTAATTTTTTTTCCAAAAAAAGTGATATGACAATCTTAAATATTTAATAATAAAAACTTAAAAACAAAAGATTAAATCGACTTAATCAAAGAAAAAATAATTCAAAATTCTGAAATAAATACTTTTGAGCTCAAAAAAGTACGACATTTTATTTCTTGGATAAATTGAATTTATGAGAAAATTTTTTTTAAAAATCTGGAGCGATTTTTGAGAAAAAAAGTTTTTTTTGAAAATATTTTTCAAAAAAATTCAAAAACGCCAATTCATAGGTTTTCAGTAAATACATATTACTAAAATTTTTGAAAAAAAAAATAATGAACAGTTGCTTTTAAAAATACAAAAAATATATATATTAAAAATATGGGTACGCAGTATGAATTGGGCAACCTAAACCTATATATGTGTGAAATTTCGAAAGAATCGGTTAAGATATTTATGAGTTAGTCCGAAAGCAAAAAAGAAAACCGTCCTATGAAAACTACCGTGTTTACACATTTTTTAAACACAATCGTTAGAGCCTTTTTCAAAAAAATAGGCTTTAACGTAACGGTATAACGTTATTTTTTGAGCTAAAATTTTTTTTTCAATTTCCCCTCTGTACAATACCTAAAAAACTATATATTTTTTTTTTTTTTTTTTTTTAATAACTTTTTCACGCGCTCAAGGGATTATGAATACCCTTAATATGTTTTTTCTTAACACAGCGCGGCATTCGGTGGAAGAAGAGAAAGAAGGATAGGAAAGATGTGTGGCGCGATGTTTTGAGACAAGAGCTGGTTGATGTCTCAGATTTATCTCCAGGGATGGCGGCTGAACTAATGCGGAGAGAATTACCGTGGCTTATTTATTTATGTCCCTTATAATTCGCATTATTTTATTTATTTCGTTGTCACATTTTATGGGTATGCTAGTTTACTCAATCACATGTTGTCAGTGTTATGCCTAAACAGCATGTAATGAGCAAAGCAGCAACTTATTTTATGACAATTTTTAGAATTTGTTTTTAATGGAATATAAGAAGACATAGACAACGGCAGGAATCGAACCTGCAACTACGAGGTTGACAGGCGAGCACACAACTATCGCGCCACGGCCACCCCCATATACCAAGTTTGAAGCAATTCGGCCCACCCGTTCAGGCTGTAGACAGATTGACAGACATACAGACGGACAGAATTTTTAGACAATATTTTTTCGACTTCGCTATCATCGTAAAGTCATGTTTGATTGTTATCTTAAAACCTTTTTTCTTGACGAGTGCATAATTTGCCTTATAGTACCTATAATCGCTAATATAAAATAATCACAGTGTGTTAGTGGTTTTCCTGACAGTCACTTCAACCTAACTTAACCGTAGCTTCGTGTGAGATTTAATTCAAGTGCTCATAGTAGGTAGGTTTTTTTTTGTAAATTCATTTTTATTTATTTTTAACTTATAACTTGATATCAAACTGCTGTTCAGAGAGCCACCAAACCTGGTTCTCTTGTTTCGCCCTATCCCTTCGGTCCCGATCTGACACAGTCCTACTGAACCGAAGGCGCTCTTCTCCACCTTGAGCGATGACGTCTCGACCATACAGGAGTCGCCTACCTACAGTTTTTCGGCTGACGTGGTAGATTAGCGGAACCCTCATTCCATCCTGTATCATCCCTCAACTGTCTAAATAGAGGAATGCTTCGGGAGGGATATAGCCACTTAACCGCACACTCTCAAAGTATTCGTTATTGGGGTAATAAGCCCCAAAAATTAAGCAGTTGGCTGTGGACATCGCTCTTGCAACATGACCCCGAATCAGCTTAAACAAAAAATTATCTATTCTGTTTATGTTGGCTGCGTTGTATAGAACTTGGTTGGAATGATATCTGGTGTACTCCGACTCTGGTGTTCTGTGTAATCCAAGGCAACGTCTAAAACATTGCCTCTCAAACCCCCAAATATTTTCCATTTGAGATGGGGCAACGTTGAACCACACCGGGCATCCGTAGGCAATAATCGGCCTGATGAAGGCCATGTAACAAATCACCTTCACCCTGCGTCAAGACGGCTGCTATAAAACAGTCGTTTTGTCGAGGCAAAGGCTCCCCTAGCCCTGACCAATGCAGTACCTATATGTCTGTCGAAATACAGGTACTGATCCAACCAGATGCCAAGGTACTTTACTACACTTTTAGTCGCCAGTGGATGTCCATGTGGCCCTACGATCACCAGCTTGCTTGATTTTCAACTTCCAGTCATCACAATATCGCTGAATCTTGTCGAAGTCATTCTGCAAAAGAATTTTGATGACCTCAACTGTATTAGCTGTTCTGTACGCAATTAGATCGTCGCCGTCGGCGTACGCAATTGCCTGAGTTACACGCGGTCTCCATTAGCGATAAATTTAAAAGCAAACGCAATAGCAATAGCAGAAAGCAGGTAGCAGAGAGACAGACAAATTTTCGTTGGTGGGCATTTCATAGCATACTTTTTTAGTTACTGAAGAATGTCGAAGGCAACTGATGCTGGTAGAAACAGCAACAACAAATGATATTTGGAAACGCCATAACAAAATGAGAGTTCTCCTTGCGATAAAGCAAGCGATGAACAATATACGATGAAAGCATGCTTTCCATCGCATGCTATGAAAATAAAGCTGCGATTTCGGTCTCCATTTACGATACTGAGAGCATGCTTTAAAGCATGCTCTAGACGCATCGATAATGGAGACCGCATGTTAGACTACCTATCATAGTAGGTAGTATAGGAGCATAGTAGGTAGGTATACCATTTCACAGTGAACAACGAGGAAAAAAAACATCTTCGAAACTGTACATATGCAAAATAAAAGCTCTTACTATTCCAATGCAGTTTTCAAAAACTCATTGGTGGCTTTGACAAAGTGTTTATGCGCAATCAATGATTAAGGCTGGATAGATGCCACAACACAAAAATATGTTTACTTACTTACTTAGGTGGCGCTAAAGTTCGGGGCGAACCTGGGCCTCAACCAACATGCCTCTCCAGCTAGCTCGGTCTTTGGCTAGCTGCCTCCAGTTACGCACTCCAAGTTGGTTGAGGTCATCTTCCACTTGAGCGCGCCACCTTAGTCGAGGTCTTCCTTGACTGCGTCTTCCCTCTGGGTTGGAATCGAAGATCCTGCGAGCCGGAGCATTGTTGTCCATACGCTCTATATGACCTAGCCATCTTAAACGTGATATACGTATTTTTGTACCAGGTCAATGTCGCTGTACAGCTCCTCCAAAGCCCATTAACGCAGATAGCGCCGAAAATCTTGCAAAGAACCTTACGCTCGAAACGACTAAGGATATTTTTACCCGCTTTTGATAGAGTCCATGTCTCCGCTCCATAGAGCAGGACTGCGATGATCAGAGTCTTATAAAGAGTCTCCTTTGTTTTTCGAGGGCTTTACTACTCAATTGCCTCCCTAGCCCATAGGAACAGCGATTGGCAAGAGTTATTCTTCGCTTTATTTCTAACGAGATGTTATTGTTAGATGTTATAGGGGATCCGAGGTAGACAAAGTCCCTAACTACCTCAAAGTTGTACCTGTCTATTGTGACGTTTTGTCCAATCCGCCGGTGTTGTGTGTCCCTTTTTGTGGACAGCAGGTACTTCGTTTTGGCCTAATGACTGCTAGTCCCATCTTAGCCGCTTCAGCTTCAATGTTAGCAAACGCTGCAGTGACAGCTCGCTATGTTCTGCCAATGATGTCTATGTCATCAGCGTATGCTAACAATTGCACAGACTTGAAAAATAAATATGTTTATTCATAAGAAAAATGATACACAAACAACAAAGCACTAGCTAACACACGTGTGTGTTTTTATGAATGTGGCTAACAATAGAAATTAAAGCACTCTGATAATTCAAGTTGGTAATAATCAGCGAATGTGTTAACCAATATTTTAATCAAGTCAACTACGACGATTCGAGTTGTTAATCATCGAATCAGCCGATTTAAGTTCAGTAGCGCTTTTGATCTGATCTTCTGGAAAATTATATTAATTCACACTAAACAAACCGGCTCTAAGTCTAGTTTATAACGGGTGATTTCTTTGCTACTTGGTTTTTGACGTTTATATTTTTGACAGATCACACATGACAAATTCCACGAACATTTGACATTTCGATTTCATCATGAATAGACTTACGCCTGAACAACGTTTGCAAATTATTGAAATTTTTTATCAAAATTCGTGCTCTGTGAAAAATGTGTTTCGCAAGCTTTTATCGCAAAATTGTCTTCAGCGACGAGGCTCATTTTTGGCTAAATGGATACGTGAATAAGCAGAATTGCCGTATTTGGAGTGAAGAGCAGCCAGAGGCAATTCAGCAGCTACCAATGCATCCCGAAAAATGCACTGTTTGGTGCGGTTTATGGGCAGGCGGCATCATTGGGCCGTACTTCTTCAAGGACGATGAAGGCCGCAGGGTTACGGTCAATGGAGAAAGGTACCGTTCGATGATAACAGATTTTTTTTTTGCCGAAAATGCAAGAATTGAACTCGGTCGACATGTGGTTCCAACAGGACGGTGACACATGCCACACTGCACGCGAAACCATGCATCAATTGAGAGGCGAATTTGGTGAGCAGTTGATCTCACGTTTTGGCGCAGTCAATTGGCCACCAAGATCATGTGATTTGGCCCCGTTAGACTATTTTTTGTGGGGCTATGTTAAGTGTATTATCTATGGGGACAAGCCAAACACGATTGCTGCCTTGGAAGCCAACATTGAACGCGTCATTGGTGAGATTCCGGCCGAAATGTGTGAAAAAGTTTGCCAAAATTGGACCTTCAGAATGGACCACCTGAAGCGTAGCCGCGGGCAACATTTAAGTGAAATTATTTTTAAAAAGTAAATGGCAGAAATTGATTTATTGATCAAAATAAAAATTTCATTCACTTTTTACAAGTTTCTGTGTTTTTTTGAATTTTCAAAAACCAAGCTCTTAAAAAATCACCGTTTACAATTTAGATACAAATTAAAATCAATTAAATTGAATTCCATTCGAATAGAAAAATAAAAAAAAAATCTAAAATACAAAATAGACCCAGTTTAATAATCTAATGAATATAATTTATATAAATGTAGACCCAAATTTCAAACAATATTTAAATGAAAAAAATCTTTTGTTTTACATCACAATTCAGAAAATTTCCATGTGCGCTAAATTAATTAATTTTCTGTTTGTACATTATTTAATAGATAAAATATTATTTAAAAATCAATTTGAAAATATATATTTTTAGATGTACTCGTACACAAAACAAACTTAGAACACAAATAGACTGATGAAGATAGAAGACGACGCCGACGGACGGGCAAAGAATTGTCCACGGATGTAGTATCATCGGCATTTGTATTCAATGGTGTCAGTCACATCACATGCTTTTGACGCTGAAAGCAGAATACTAGAAATATTTCGAGTTTTGAAAATGCAAGAGTGATATTTATTAGTGACGTGGGTATGTTAGAAATGATTGCTCAAAAAGGCGCCATAAAATTATTTATGTTGACAAAAGATATCTATATTGTCAAAATAATAAGAATTTAAAAACTTAATCATTTAGTTTTCAAAAAAGTCTCTTAAAGGTCTTATTTTGTTTTGTTCAAACTATTTTTACTCAAAAAGCGAAGCTGAAATTTTACTTATCTCTGTAGCTGCAGGGTTTTAACCCAAAATATTGTGTCTGAAAATATTATTTTATGATTCAGAGATATGTAAGAATTATTCTATTTATATTTGGTCATATCATACGCGTGCTAATTGTAGACCTGTCATCGAAGTAAGGAACGTTGAAATGCTTTCGGTTTTAAGTAGATTGTCGCATATACAATATGATAAGTATTTATTGTTTCGTATTAAGTATGCAATATTAAACACAAACAGTATCTTTTTGTATTCTATAAAAATAATTAACAAAAATATTTTTTTCAAACAAATATGTTTAAAAAAAAAAAAAACAAAACACAGCAGATGTCACTCCATTTATCATTTAAAAACAATTTTTTGTTGAAAGATTTATTTTTTGTTTTAATAATTAATCATTAAGAAAACACATACTACAGGTTATACATACATATTTCTCAAAATCAGTATTATACACGAAGATGAAACAAACACTTTTTTGTTTTGGACGTGAATTTCTCTGTTTTTTATTATAAAAATTTTATTTTCTAAGTCTGAATTATTGGCATGATTATACTTACTAATTTCCTGATATTAAATCACTTTACTAAAATTCTCCTAATTTTAAACAGGGTGCTACCAAACCAAAACGCAATAACTTAAGGTATTCATTTTTACATGCGATACATAACGGGTCCGCCAAATAACTTCTTTTTTTTTTAAAATGCGATAAAAAAAACTACTGAGTATTTTCTCAAATTTCTTTTTTTATTTGAAAGTACAATCCTTCCGGTTAATAATGGAAAATAATTTCATTCAAATGGCTGCCTCGGCTGGCCATGCAGTAGCCTACACGATCGGTCCAATTTTTAAGCACATTATTGATTGTGTGCAGCTGTATTTCACCAATGGCTTCACGAATATTGTTATTTAAAGCGTCAATTTTCTCTGGCTTGTCGGCGTAACACTTATCTTTTACGGCACCCCAAAAATAATAGTCCAATGGTGTCAAATCGCAGCTCCGAGGTGGCCAAATGACATCAGCTCTGCGGCTGATAATGCGATCTTCAAAAACAGGGCGCAAAACATCGAGTGTAGCTTCGGCTGTGTGGCACGTAGCACCGTCATGTTGAAACCAAATATTGCCAATATCCTCCTCTTCAATTTTTGTGAACAAAAATTCGTTCAACATGGCCCGATAACGATCGCCATTGACTGTAACGGCCACTCCTTGCTCATTTTCGAATTATGCCTCTGGACCAAAATCCGCACCAAACAGTGACTCGTTTTGGGTGTATCGGCTTTTCAATGTATGCGTGCGGGTTTTCTGTGCCCCAAATGCGACAATTGTGCTTGTTTACATACCCACCCGCCAAGATCAAAATGAGCTTCATCTGAAAAAATGATTTTTTTTTTGGCAAAATCGGCATCTTCTCTAAGTCGATCGCAGGCCCACTTAGCGAGCGTTGTTCAAGCGTATACACAACCATATTCGTTCAGCGAAAGGATAAAATTAATTATCTGTCAAATTAGACATGAGCTAAGTGTTACCATTCACGAAATAAGCACTAGTTGAAAAAAAACGTTAGATGGCGGACCCGTTATAAGGCAAGTTGTGAATGACATGACATTGTGCAGAGGGGAAATTGATTTTTTTAGCTCAAAAAATAACACTACCTGCCATATAACAGTTACGTTAAAGCCAATTTTTCTCGAAAACGGCTCTAACGATTTTGATTTTTAAAAAATCGGTGCAACTTTTTTTCCATAGGACAGTTTTTTTGTGTTCGACTATCTCATAAATGACTTAACCGATTCTTTCGAAATTTCACACACATATAGGTATAGGTAGCCAAATTTATACTGCATACCAATTTATTTGCTGAATACCTATGAATTCGCGTTTTTGAAAAAAAAACTTTTTCTCAAAAACCGCTCCACAGATTTTAAATTTTTTTTCCTCATAAGTTCAAATTTATCCAAGAAATAAAATGGCGTACTTTTGTTTGAGCTCAAATTAGTGTAAGTATTTATTTCAGAATTTTGGATTATTTTTTCTTTGATTAAGCCGATTTAATCTTTTATTTTTAAGTTTATATTATTAAATATTTAAATTGTCATACCATTTTTTTTAGAAAAAAATTAAAGAAATTTTGTATGTATAAAAAATTAAGTAAAAAACGACTTTAAAAATATAATTAGATTTTTAATAGAAATCTTTTGCATATACGATGTGATCGAACATAAGAGCAAATTCGTGCGATCCAGTCGTTCATTTTATTAATTTATAGTTTAGGTAGCGTCAGCGGGTCCAAGGTCTAACCGAAGAAAGCAATAAAACTCGGTGCGTGCAGAGTTCAGAACTCCGTTTAAATTTGAATCTTTATTAGGTTTTTAAATATTATATTAAATTCGATAAAAAATACTTTAACAAGGTATTTTATATAAATACTTTACAATAGTTTCACCTATCCCAAACTTATAATAACAATTTTATATAGTTGGGGATAGAATCCCCGGCCCTGGCCGAAACCAAAAGCACAAAGTTTGGTGCGATAGAGTCTCCGCCCTGGTCGAAACCGAAGGCACAAAGTTTGATGGGATAGAGTCCCCGGCCCTGGTCGAAACCGAAAGCACAAATTTTAATTTAATTTTTGGTGGGGGCAAAACCCCCATTTATTTGGCTTAATACAAGCTATTTTCTTAATCTAACTTAAAAACTAAGAAACTTAATAGCTAAGACTTAAATTACCTGGAAGCTTTAGGCTTGGAGTTCTGATATTTAAGTCAAAACAAGAAGAGTTAGAATTGACACTCCTCAGCATTCGGGAGATGGGTTCATTGGAGCCATAAGAGGTTCGATGTGTGGGAAGATAGAATAGGCGAGGATTACGAGTGTTACGAGGGTTAGTATTTAGAACGATGGATTCAATAAGGGCTGCGCAGTCAATGGCACCTGAAAAGATTTGGTGAATGAAGAGAATGTCAAATATTTCTCTTCGATCTTTCAGCCTATTTAGGTTGGGATATTTGATTCGGTCTTGATAAGGAGGTAATATTAAAGGATTACTCCAATTAAGACCTCGAAGAGCAAATCGAACGAAACGGCCGGCGTTGAATGCTCTCAATTCTGGCAATGCGCACTTATTGGTAAGGCGACCAGACTTGACAAGCGTATTCAAGAAATGATATGTAAAGGGATCGGGAAACGTAGGGGTCTGCAAATTCCTTGCACCATCGTTTCACGAAGCCAAGTGCTGAATTTGCCTTGAGAATTATATCGTCGATATGTTTGAGAAAATTCAGTTCATTGTCGCAAATAATCCCAAGGTCACGGATTACCTGAACGGGAAAAATGGTTTGACTGTGTAAAAGATAGAGACGGGGAGGATATTTGATGCGTTTATGTGAGAATGTAATTGATTGGCACTTGGAAATATTAAGCTCCAAACAGTTTTTAGAACACCATATTGAAAAATTGTCTAGATCCTGTTGTAAGTGGGAAGAGTCTTCAGAAGAAGAAATTACCTTGTAAAACTTAGTATCGTGTGCGTAGAGTGAGAGGGAGGAATGTTTGACTATCCCTGGCCCTGATCGAAATCGAAGGCCCAAAGTTTGGTGGGATAGAGTCCCCGGCCCTGGTCGAAACCAAAGGCCCAAAGTTTACAGCACAAGGCCAACAAATTACGAAACTCCTAGGCCTAACTAGTGCACCACGCACTCAAAATTGTACTTCTAGGCACTTCCCTTATTTATTTAATGGTCAATCAAGTGATAAAACTTTATAGTGACTTTAATAATAATATTCAATATTAATAATATACAATTTTAAATTAACTAAAGATCTGTGTAATAAATAACAATATGCAATAATTACAGTGAATTCAATACATCTTTCTTAATATTAAATCTGGTTTTATTAAAATCAATGACAACAACAAAATAATTTAAAGCAGTACAAGATCTAGTGATTGGATTATGTTTAGCGTAATTTGTGCTGTGATAAGGAACATTTAAGAAATTTCCATCCCTTGGTCGTAAGAAGCGAGAAGAAGCATAAATATTATACATATAGAAGTAACATCGGGCAATCAATATTAGAGTTTAAAATATTAAACGCAAAGAGAACTGAACTTAATTTTCTTCTAAATTCAAGAGACTTTAAATCGATTAAAGTACACCTTGTCTCATAAGGCGGCAGATTAACTCCTCTAAAAGTTTTTCGTAATGCGCACTTAGTAAATCACGTTTGGATTTTTTCTATTCTAAAAGTATTTATTTGAGCTTACGGGTCCCAAATTATACAGCAATAGTCTAATATTGGTCTAACAATTGAAAAGTAAAGACACTTGAGTGTAAGTATATGGATCTTCAAAAAACTTTGCATTTCTCATCAAAAATCCCAACATCGAATTTGCTCTAGATATAACGTTATCATTTTTTTCCCCGTAGGTAGGTGTAAAACCTTCAAAAGGGTCTTTGAGGGCCGAAAAACTCGTGCTCATAGGAGTGTGAGATTCTTACTGCACTAAAACACATCCTCCTCCCAATTGCAATTAAGTTGGAACTTATCAATTTATTTTTACTTAGCAATTAATTTTTAACGAATTCAATTAACGTGTTGCAGGTAACTATCCGGTGATAGTTGCTTATACCGCGATTTTGAAGCGGATTCGTGTTTAGTGCACCAGATCGGAAGGCAAGCGGCATACTAAATTTGTTTCATCGATAATTTCGATTATAGTAATATTACAGTGTTCTAATAGCCGTTTTCTATGATTTCGTGCAACATTTTTTTATTTCATCGCGAACCGATGTACCAAGGTGCGCTTACAAACGATATTAGGAGTTTATTTTCAAATGTTTGTAAGGTATTTAATCTCGCGTACAACCCCAGGCTTAAGCACCTGTCTGTACAAAATTAGCTTGTTTTCGATACTGAGCTTAGAGTGTTTTCCGAGCAACCAGTACATATCTCTGAGTTTATTATTATTTAACTCCTCGCATTTCTTTTTAACATGTGGTTTCCATTTTAATTTCGCGCCTAGAGTCATTCCGAGATATTTTTCTTCATTAGTAAACGGAACTTGAACCATATTAACAAATACCGGTAATCTATTAATTTTTTATACGTAAAATCTACATGGACTGATTTTACTTCGTTGAGCGATATCCGCCATATTTTTGTCCAATCGTTGACATTATTCAGAGCTTTTTGTAATTTTGTCGTAGAATCATTTATCGGTTGGCCCACTGTTAGTATTGCAGTGTCGTCACAAACGTGGCTACGATAGTGTCCTCTGTTTGAGGTATATCACGTGCAAATAATAGGTACAATATTGGACGTAAGACACTTCCTTGTGGTGCCCCAGCCACTATATCTTTGAGATCTGAGTAATCGTTTCCATGTCTTACTCTAAAAAGTCTATTCTCTAGATATGCTTTTAGAAGAGTATAAAGTGCTTTCGGCAGAATTTGTCTTAATTTAAAATTTAGGCCTTCATGCCACACCTTATCAAAAGCTTGCGACACGTCTAGGAAGACCGCCGAACAAATTTTCTTTTCTTCAAGAGTTTTATGCACTTGGTCAATTGTTGAATGCTTGCTTCTAAATCCGAACTGATGTTTAGGTATTAGGCGCTTTTCTTCTATTATTGGCTGCAGGCGCACAAGTAATATTCTTTCAAAGACCTTAGATATTACGGGCAGAAGCGAAATGGGTCTACAAGATTTCTTATCATATGATGGTTTTCCTGGTTTGAGAACCATTATAACTTCCGCAACCTTCCTTTGGCTCGGAACGTACTTTAGCCTTAGAGTGGCATTTATTATATAAAGAAGATTAATTAACCCTTTGCGAGGAAGCATTTTGAATTGAAAAATTCATTTTAGAATCAAAAATCTTTTTGGTTCATTAGTCTTTGCAAACAAATGTCATCAATTTTGTATTCAAAATTTATTGGGCAATGAATTCTTGAATATGTCACAACACTACATTTGTTTACATTGAAAAATAGTCCATTTGAACATAAGACGCGTCCAATGGTGATTTTATGCATTTAAAAATCTTGAGGTCATCAGCATATAATAAGAAGTTTTAATTTGAAATGCAATTAGACAAATCATTTATAAAAAGAATGAAAAGAATTGGTCCAAGATGACTGCCTTGAGGTACACCGGAAAAATTATTAATTTCTGTCGACAAAACATTACCAACCCTGGCATACTGTTTAAGCCCAACTAAATAGGTATGAATCCAGTTGAAAAGTGAGGAGAAAAAGCCAATTAGCTCAAGTTTTTTAACAAGAATGTAATGCTCGAAAGCTTTTGGAAAGTCAGTATAAATGTCATCAAATTGAAAACGATTTTCTAAACAATTTAGACAGTAAGTCGTAAGTAAAGATAAATATGTTACAGTCGATCTTCCACTCATGAATCCGTGTTGGTTTTCTGATATAAGATTTTTAACCATAATATAAAGCTTGTTTTTTACTATGGCTTCAAAAATCTTTGGTATATGCTGAAGTTTGGTAATAGGTCTATAATTTTCAATAGAACATTTTTTACCAGATTTATACATATCTCAAATACTGTTCGAATTACAATTCCCTTTAAAGATACAAAACGAATATAAAAACTACTAATTCTATAAAGTAAGAACCGGTCAACTGGAGCTTTTGTTGTAAGGATAATTTATTTTTTTTTTTTAAAAGGAAGCAGTTTTTCTCTTCCCTCATGGTCATATGTTAAAACACTACAATGGAATTTTTCCGCCGCGCCCACCCATTAGGTGAAAAAAAAACTTCAGTTGTTATCGTCAACATTTAAGTAGTAGAAAGAAATTTCTATAGAATGTTCAATTTTCAAAAGCTTTAAATAAAATACAAGCAAAAAGTTGCATGTGATTATAAAAAAAAACGTTTGCCTTGAATTGCGGTAAAAACAAAACCTATTTATTCGTACCTTCATAATCACTTCTAACAATGCTCACCTAACCGCTAATTAATATTGATAAAAAATATTGAATAAATACAATAATGGAGTTACCAGCAATCACAAATGTAAGTTATTTGAGGCGACAGCGTTTGAAGGGCGCTGAAGTGCAATAATTTAAATAGATATCAAATGTAAAAATAAATACAAAACAAACGATTTCTAAATTTTAATTTCGTTATTTAATTTATAAATAAAACTTAGTTTTTGTTAATCAAAACTCTTTTAATTATTTAATATTTCTGTGGTGTATTTTTGTGGTGTCATCTTCCTTGGTTTTGTAGTCGATTGCTCTTTTTCCTATGATTTGTTTTGTTATTTTCATTATTAAGGTTTTGTTTAGTGATGGTGTCTCATTATAATTATATTTATTAATGTATTGATGTTTCCCACCAGAAGATTTTTAGCTGTCACTCCATCTGCTGAGTTAAATGCATTTTTGACGTCCAGAGTACGATCCGCCTTGAGAAGTTGGGCGATTTGGGTGGCTTTCACTACTTCGTCAATCGCTGCGATCGTAGAGTGGCCTTTCCTGAAAACGTGCTGTCTTTCTGACAGATCTCCTACTGTCTATACTGTGACGGCCTCAGCATCTTCCCCAGAAGCTTTCCTGCAGTGTGCGGCATACATAGAGGTCTGTACGCAGATGGGGAGTCCGGGTCTCTTTTTCATTTGCTGATGACTACCAAGCGTCTCGTCTTCCAGCTCCTAACAAAGACCCCTTCCTGTTGTACATTTTCAGAAGGAGCTGGGGGCATATGCGGCTAGTCAGTTTAAGCGCTTCCACCGGTATTCCATCCAATCCGCGAGCTCTTTTGTTGTGCATAGTTTTTACGGCTAAACTCAACTCTTTCGCTGAAAGATGGTATTTAATTTCCTTGGGCCAATGTGGTGTCGGGTGGCCTGACAGGATGAGTTGAGAATTTTTCGACTATTTGCTCCATTTTTTTCTTCGCATAAGATAAGGTTGGCCATCTGGGCCCCAAGTTTCAGCATGACCATTCTGAAGCTCTCTATATCTTGGCGAAGATCCTCCCACTTTTGTTTTTTGCTCGAATTAATGGCCGTCTTTAGCTCGGATAGCTTTGTTCCAAATCCGCCAGATTAATCTCTGTTGTATCAGCGTGTCTTCTTCGTCCCCTGGTTGCTTTGGGTCTAAGTTGTAGGCATCTTTTTCGAAGCTCAGCTATCTCTTCAGTCTACCAATATACAAGATCTCTGTTTCCATTTGCGCCGGTCCTTCCAGGGATCGAAGCATCCCACGCGAGCCTTATAAGTTGCCTCGTGGCTCCAGCTTTTGTTTGCGCAGATCCGGCTACTTCAAGAACAGCGGCTTTTCCATCTTCGATTACTGAAGAGAAGGTCTCTTCGTTGAGCCGGCTTATGTTCTATCTCAGAGCTGGAGCTTGGTTCCGATTAGAAGCTAGTTGACTGGGATGTTCCATTTAAAATATGATGTACTGGTTGGCGCTGCATGTATAGTTCTCGATCACTCTCCATTTTTTTTTATTTTTGCGGATGTAAATTCTGTTGCAAACGTTACGTCGGGAATGGTACTTTCGCAGCCAGGTCTCCTGAAAGTAGGTGTGTTTCCTACGTTTGCTACACTTAGTCCACGTTGCGTAGCCATCTCTTGTATTTGCCTTCCTCTTGATTCTGTGGTTGGCATTCCCCACTCCTGGGAGCTGGCCTTAAAGTCTCTGGCAACTAGGATCTCCCCTTCGACGTCACCCATAAAGTCTTCCAAGCTTTCCAACTTTTGGCGGATCTCATCGATCCTGTCGTTTGGGCTGAGACAACTGCTTATTATTGTGATTCCCTCACAATGCCCATGTTTGTGCCTTGGCTTTTGACGAAGAAATTTCTTGCGACCGGAATCCATATAGCAGCAGTTCCTAAAAAGTCCGAAATCCAGTTTGGTGCTTCTTTGTTAATTTACTGCTTGCTGATGATGACGACATGTGCTCGCAGATAGTTTTTTAGTTTTACCGGCAGAGTGTTGGCGGTTAGAATCCTGTGGATATTGGCTATGATTGACCGCATCACGTTTTCTCTCAAAACGTTTCCTACCTTTTTTAATACAATCTGACGGCGCCGTATCAATTGCTTGATTTCCATACATTTGGTAATTCGATTGCATGAGAATATTAGAACTCTATCGAGGCAAGACATGTGAAAGGGAAATCCAATGAGAAATTGGAAATTATTTGATTCTTAGGGTTTGTTTCGTGGTTTAAGGTGGGAAGGTGGTTTTCGAGGAATTTGTAAATGGATCTTTTAAGATTTAAAAAAAATCACGAAGAGATAAAATTGAATTCATTTTATTAGGTATGGTCGTTCAGGCATGAATCCAAAGGATTATCAAGGATGATCCTAGGTGTATTTTTGACATTTAGTTTAAAAGCTTTTTCACCGATGCATATTTTTTCTAAAAAAAACTTTTAGGCATTTTCAAACCTCTGTCTGTCTGTCCTCGAGTCTGCAGCCTAAACGGTTCGGTTGATTTGCTTCAAACTTGGTACATCCTGTTTTTTCGGTAATATGCCCACAAGATTTTTTAAGACGACAAATAAGAGTAGCTCCCATACATTTTTTTTGCAAAAAAAAACAAAAATCTTATTTTTTCTCAAAAAATCGGAAGTACTTAAACGGGACTTCTCATAGAACCACTTTTCATATTTTCGACTTTCTCAATATTGGATGAACCGATTAAAATGTTTTTTTTTATACAAATGCTCCCTAAAATTGTTAATAAAACTGCATACGAAAATTGTCAAAAAAGAAGTTTCTTGATTTTAAATAAACAATTAATTTTTTTTTTGAAAAATCGATTTTTCAAAAACCAGTCACAATTTTTTTTAAATTTAAATTTTATATGTATATTAATAATATCTTCAAAATGGCGTTTCAATTTTTTTCTAAAATTCTTTTCAAAATTTTATACATAAAAAATTAATTTTATAAAAAATTAATTTTATAAAAAACCGCTCCAACGATTTTTAGATTTTTTTGATATATTCTTATTTATCCAGGAATTCTATTGGCATCTTTGTTTGCCATCAAACTATAGCAATTAAGCAATATAAAAAGCATTTATTTATGTGTATTATCCATTTATTTCTACCCTATTATTATTCCATGTTTACGTATTTTTGCGTACGTCACTGAATACTACATACAATGTAGGCCCTCATACATTTATATGCACATATGTGTCTTTAAAAATCACATGAATCGTATGTACCTACATAGGCTTTAAACCCTCGAAGGATAACTACACCTAACTAACTAAACCTCAATGGTTAGCTATATTAAAGTTGTTAGTTATAAGAGCAAGTTCGTACGATCCAGTCGGGCATTTTATTTAACTTAATTTTGTATATACACAATTTCTAAAAAAAATTTCTGAACAAATTTTTAGTATGACAATTTTAAGTGTTTAAGAATATAAATTTCAAAACTTGATTTCAAAAAAAATGTCCACCAGTTTTCGAAATATTGAATTTAAAAAAAAATATTATTTTTTTCAAAAATCCAAAAACAAAAATATTTTTGGAAAATTTTAGTATGCATTATTATTTAGAATTCGAAAAGCCACCTATATGAAAATTTTGATCGAAATCCATCTAGCCGTTTATGAGGAAATCAAAAATAAAAAAAAATATTTAAATGACAGGTAGCTACCGTTGATAACAAACTATGGTAAAACAACTAAACAAACTATGCCCAAAGTAGTCCACACACTTCTTTTAACAGGATCGTTATAGCTGTTTTCGAGATAATTAAGATGGTGGTAAAAATTGTATGGCAAGTACCGTTATTAAAAAAAAAAACGATTCAAAAATCTATTTGAGACAACTACCTAAAACCAAGTTTGAAGAAAAACGCTTCAGCCGACACACACACAGACATACGGAATTGCGGGACAACTTTTTGGTGTTCTCTATCATCGTCATGTCAAGTTTGATTAAAATCTCGAGTTCGATTTTTTTTTTCAAATGCAAAACTTGCCCTCTAGTATATCTACATATTATATCGCAAGTAAAAATAATGTAAGAAATCAAAATATATATCTGAAAATAATACTCCCAAAAATTAAATATGTAGGCAAAGGTACTTTTATAATAGAACTAAAAGTACTGCTATGCCACCACCAATCTCGCAAAAAAAGCGAGATATCGTGTTGCGACAAAACGTTTTGCCGAATAGAGGTACTGAAAGTACTTCAAAAATCTGCGGGCAACTGAGCTGCTAGAAAATGTACCGATCCCTTCTACATATGTCAAATTTATGTCATTCTGTTTAACATTTATGTTTTTGGTGTGATTTGAAAAGATTGTTTTTATCAGGGCAAGTGGTTGGAATTAACGCTCAATAAGAACCGTAAAAGAAATGTAAGTTTTTAATTTTTGATATACTACAAGTCCTACCACTGTACCAATTTTCATAAGTTAGAAGTGCTCCATAGAAATAATAATAATTGATAAGAAGTTTGTGGATGAAACACCACTGCATGAAAAATTTCATAATTTCAACTTTTTCTTTGTAAACACCTGAACGCTGACCGCTCTACCAAATTTTATAATCCTGCACCAATCATAAGTGGTCTCAATATATTTAATATTAATTCTGTGAAAATGGGTGTTTACCACGCCCGCTAAATGTAAAATCTAAAATTTTAAATTTTTCCTTTGTTGGCATGTCAAGTCCTATCGCTCCACCAAATTTCATCATTCTACGACAATCAGTAGTTCTCTACATAGTTGATATGAATTCTATGCAAATGGGCAGTTGCCACGCCCCTGAATGTAAAATCTCAAATTTTATAATTTAGCCTTTGCCTGTAGATACTTAAGGCCCTACAGCTGTGCCAAATTTCATTATTCCTCGACAATCAGATGTGCCTCTTGTTATTTATATCAATTCTATGAAAATGGGTGGATACCACTCCCCTGAATGAAAAATCTTAAATTTTAAAATGTTGTCATTGCCTGCACTTTAAGTCCTACCGCCGAACCAAATTTCATCAATCTATGACAATCAGAAGTGCTCCAAATACTTTATATCAATTCTATGAAAATGGGCGGGTACCACGCCCCCTGAATGGAAAGTCTTAAATTTTCGATTTCTTCCTTTGTGTATACCACAAGGCCTATCGTTGTGCGAAATTACAAGATTCTACGATGTCGGGAAGTGGTCCATAATTGTGATGATCTTTCAGTGAATGAGTCAGTCAGTTACGGTTTTTTCAATTTTTGCAGTCTTATATCTCGGGAACCACTAAAGCTATAGAATTGAAATTTGGTGAGTTGGCTAAGTCTAGTGAGTTTAGGGTTTGAATTGTGAGGGTTTGAAGTTTCTGACTTTATTGGTACTGAAGTTAGAGGGGGGGGGGGGGGGGTCGAAAATCGCCTGAGTTTGTTCCTGTTAAAAGGGTGTAGTGCCAGAACTTGGCTGGGCACTACCCTTTGAACTGATGAATCTAAAATAAGACTTTTTCTTTATTCGAAGCTTAATTACTTAACAATTCGTTTATTTTACGATGAAATTTTCCAGAATTTCAAAAATGCTTAAATAATCACTGAGGCCGACAGATTGTTAAATGCGGCCCTTTCCGCAAAACTGTCATTCGATACTTAATCAAAAAAAATCTAATCAATAATAAGTTTCCTCTCCCGACCCGGTGTTGTTCAAGGTTTTATTTAATTTTCTGCTATGTTATTTCATAAGAAATACGCTTCCTCTTTTACTAAGATTTAGATAGCTTGTCGTTGTGGAGACCCTTGAAAGCTCAAATTGCCTAAGCATGCGGTATGTGCCTCGACCACTTCAGCATAGTTTGTATTGCCATTTGCTTGCCACTGGCGCGGCACGCTATCGTGGTGACTAAAATAAATTGAAAGCTTTTTTGTTGTGTATCTTTTTAATGTTTATACAAATAAAATCATTACTTAATGAGTTCCGCATTTTATTTAGATAAAATTCAATGATTTGTTTTAGTTTATTTTTTTTATGCTCTCGCCGCCTCGCTCACCTAATGCACTTTATGTTATAAAATAACTAAAAAAAAAAGCTGAATTTTATTTGAATGAGAATATTTGACCGGTGCCAAGTTAAATCTATTTTTAACACAATATCTCGTCTTTGTAATAAATGGCAAGGATGCACATAGGGTCGACATGGCAAACAAAAAAAAAAAAAAAGAGTTACAAATACTCACATGTACTATACACGAAAGTGGGTAAACGAAATTTTATCTTGAGCTTTTTTTTATCGGCAGAGGAGGAGGATTCAGGAGGCGTCATCGACGACGACGACGCCGGCCGCCGACACGATTATTTCGCAGCGCCGCCACCAATTATAGAGCCAAGCGGTTTTTAGCTATGAAATCTAAATATCTCGTGGTCTAGCTGTGAGAAGTCACGAGTCGATTGTACTCCGTTAAATATATGTGTGGGCTGATGACGTTTGTGTGTAGTTAGGTATGCTGATATGTACGTCTACGTCATCCAGTCTTGCGTACTCACGATGATTTTGTTGTGGGGTTTTAGTAAGGCGTATCAACAGCTAGATTGCTTATATCGGATTCATGTAAAACACCAACAGCTTAAAAAATAAAAACTACAAAATTAATAATTTAATTTTAACGATAAATTTATTAAAATTTTAAAATACGTACTTTTAAAATTGTTTTTCGACCATGATGCGATTGATTTTTAATTCTAAAGAATTTTGTTGATTTTGTATATGAAGCTTAACGCTTTTGACACGAGGAAATTATTTACTACCTACTTAAAGTGTGAAGAGAAATGTCAACAAATAGGTACCTATCTGAGTATTGTATCTTTAGAACCGCTTATGTATGCTACTCGCATCTTTTGTTATCTCTGCTATAACATAAGAATTTACGTTTCGAGGGAAATTTCGTCTAGACATCACAATTTAAATATCTTGTAACCTGCCTATAATTTTATTAATTTATTTATTAATATCAGACATACGTACATATATATAACTTTGTAAATTACAATACTAATAATTTTACTTGATAAACATTATTACATACACACTTAAAACCTACACATATACATAATTTAAATATAGTTGAATAAGAACAGCCTTCTGTTTAAGAGAAAAGTTATGAATAGTTAAAGAGTGTGCTGTCATTATGACGTGTTAGATTTAATTCACCTGTTTTTCGGTTGTTTAATTTTTTGCTTAATTATACGGGAGAGCTTTTTAGAGATTAAAATGTAGGTAGGTATGGTATAGCGTGTGCTATTCACTATTATCTGTTGAATATATCGTTTTTTAGATCTTTAACTGGAATTGATTTGCATACCGGTTTTTAGAGATGATTATTTTGTTTGTTTGTTGTTTATTTCGGAACAACTTGGCACAAGCTTTTCTAATTAAAGGCCGATTTCAACAAAAAATTATTAACTCGAAGAATGTTTAATACCTACGTCTTAATTTTAAGTGACTATTTTTTTGAATGCGGAAAATGCGCGAAGCTTTTAAAGGTTAAAATATTGTAAATAGGGAACTTCAATCTTAGGCGTAGGTTATCGGTCTCATTAAAACTCATAATTGAAAGACAAATTGGTGAAATCAATTAAAATAGCTTATAGTGAAAACAAAACAGTAACCCATACAAAAAAAAACTATTTTGAATTTGGGCTTATCGTAGAAAGAATTAGTTTTTTTTTGTTGTTTTTCACTTTTCGTTCACTGTTGTGCCAATTTCACATGGTAACTAAAAATAAAATACAAAAAATCAAAAATCCAAAACAAATATTTTTCGAAAATTTAAGTATTATTAAGAATCTGAAGGACCTTTTGTGTAAAATATTTATTCAAAATCTGTTGAGTCGGTAATGACAAAGTAGGAAAAAATGGCTCTAATTAATAACATTTTTCTTAATCAAAATGTTCACTATACCTATAATAGTGCACTGAATTTTTTTTAATCAAAATCGGATTAGCTGTTTTTAAGATAATGTCGTTTTCTATTTGCCAATATGGATTTTTTTTTAAATTGTGTATGTGTGCCTTTATTTTTTACTGCGATGTAGTTAGGTACTTTACTCCGTCCAACAAAAATAGTTAGTGTAGGCCTTTTGGAAAAGCTTTTTGATAGATAGATTTTATTTTATTGCATTTTTCCATTCGTACAATTAATATATTTACAAAAATCCGTAAACCATGGCATAATTGGCTGCCATATTGAGAATTAAAATATGAAAAACAATGGCGCCTGTTGCTGAAATTCCCACTGAAAATAACCACTGAGTAACATACAAATTGTTTTTGTAATCTTGTTAAAACCAGCGTATATTCCACCATGACCTACCTACTGCACATCCAAGTGCACTGATGCTTGTGTGCCTTCAATGTTCTTTTAAAATAAACACATTGAATCAGAGTTACCACTGCTACGTTTGTGGTAATTAAGTATGCTTACTTCGGAAACTATGTAAGAGCTTTATAACATTACGAACTTATTGGCATCTATTTCAGTCAGAGGGAGAGGCAGCGTCCTATCTTCCATGTACTGGTTATTTTTGCTGGACAGAGTATATAATAGGGCAAATTATCATTTGCAAAAAAATCCAACTCGAGATTTTAATCAAACTTATTAACATTACGATTATAGGGAACACCAAAAAAGTGGGAAGCGCAATTTCATCCGTCTGTCTGTCTGGCTGAAGCGATTTTCTTCAATTTTGTTACTTAAGTGTTTTAGGTCGTTTTCTCAAATAGATTTTTGAATCATTTTTTTAGCCCCAAATATAACGGTACTTGCCATACAATTTGTCTACAATCTTTATTATCTCGAAAACGGCTCTAACGATTTTGATTAAAAAAAGTGTGTGCACTACTTTAGACATAGTCTACATTTAGGTACTTGCCATAACAACCATTTTTTTGATTTCGACTTTCTCATAAACCGCTCCACGGATTTCAATCAAAATTTTTACGTGCGAGGTCCTTTAACTATAAATTATTATATTTGGGGGTGGGCTTGCGGGTTCGATTTCTGCCGTTGTCTATGTCTTCTTATATTCCATTAAAAACCAATTCTAAAAATTGTCATAAAATAAGTTGCTGCTTTGCTCATTACATGCTGTTTAGGTATAACACTAACAACATGTGATTGAGTAAACTAGCATACCAATAAAATATGACAACGAAATAAATAAAATAATGCGAATTATAAGGGACATAAATAAATAAGACAAGGTAATTCTCTCCGCATTAGTTCAGTCGCCATCCCTGGAGATAAATCTGAGACAACAACTAGCTCTAGTCTCAGAACATCGCGCCACACATCTTTCCTATCCTTCTTTCTCTTCTTCCACCGGATGCCCGCGCTGTGTTAAGAAAAACATATAAAGGGTATTCATAATCCCTTGAGCGCGTGCAAAGTTATAAAAAACAAAAAAAAAAAAAAAAAAATACAAGACTATCGCACATCCTTTTTATTTTTTCAAATATCCAAAATTTTTTCAAAAAATTTAAGTATTATTAAGAATCTAAAGGACCTTTTTTGTAAAATTTTTATTCAAAATCTGTTGAGTCGTTAATGACAAAGTCGGAAAAAATGGCTCTAATTGATAACATTTTATGTAAACATTTTCTTAATCAAAATGTTCACTATACCTATAATAGTGCACTGAATTTTTTTAAATCAAAATTGGTTTAGCTGTTTTCGAGATAATTAATGTCGTTTTCTATTTGCCAATATGGATTTTGATCAGTAGGACGCATATTTTTTTTTAATTGCATGTGTGTGTGTATTTATTTTTTACTTACGATGTAGGTATTTTTTTCTGTCCAACAAAAATAGTCAGTATATGTATATAAAGCCTAATAATGGAAAAGCTTTTTGAGAAACAGATAGATAGATTTTATTTTATTGCATTTTTCCATTCGTACAATTAATATATTTACAAAAATCCGTAAACCATGGCATAATTGTCTGCCATATTGAGAATTAAAATATGAAAAACAATGGCGCCTGTTGCTGAAATTCCCACTGAAAATAACCACTGAGTAACATACAAATTGTTTTTGTAATCTTGTTAAAACCAGCGTATATTCCACCATGACCTACCTACTGCACATCCAAGTGCACTGATGCTTGTGTGCCTTCAATGTTCTTTTAAAATAAACACATTGAATCAGAGTTACCACTGCTACGTTTGTGGTAATTAAGTATGCTTACTTCGGAAACTATGTAAGATCTTTATAACATTACGAACTTATTGGCATCTATTTCAGTCAGAGGGAGAGGCAGCGTCCTATCTTCCATGTACTGGTTATTTTTGCTGGACAGAGTATATAATAGGGCAAATTATCATTTGGAAAAAATCCAACTCGAGATTTTAATCAAACTTATTAACATTACGATTATAGGGAACACCAAAAAAGTGGGAAGCGCAATTCCATCCGTCTGTCTGTCTGGCTGAAGCGATTTTCTTCAATTTTGTTACTTAAGTGTTTTAGGTCGTTTTCTCAAATAGATTTTTGAATCATTTTTTTAGCCCCAAATATAACGGTACTTGCCATACAATTTGTCTACAATCTTTATTATCTCGAAAACGGCTCTAACGATTTTGATTAAAAAATGTGTGTGCACTACTTTAGACATAGTCTACATTTAGGTACTTGCCATAACAACCATTTTTTTTGATTTCGACTTTCTCATAAACCGCTCCACGAATTTCAATCAAAATTTTTACGTGCGAGGTCCTTTAATTATAAATTATTATATTTGGGGGTGGCCGTGGCGCGATGTTGTGTGCTCGCCTGTCAACCTCGTGGTTGCGGGTTCGATTTCTGCCGTTGTCTATGTCTTCTTATATTCCATTAAAAACCAATTCTAAAAATTGTCATAAAATAAGTTGCTGCCTTGCTCATTACATGCTGTTTAGGTATAACACTAACAAGATGTGATTGAGTAAACTAGCATACCCATATGACAACGAAATAAATAAAATAATGCGAATTAGAAGGGACACAAATACATAAGACACGGTAATTCTCTCCGCATTAGTTCAGCCGCCATTCCTGGAGATAAATCTGAGACAACAACCAGCTCTAGTCTCAAAACATCGCGCCACACATCTTTCCTATCCTTATCTCTTTTCTTCCACCGGATGCCCGCGCTGTGTTAAGAAAAACATATAAAGGGTATTCATAATCCCTTGAGCGCGTGCAAAGTTATAAAAAAAAAAAAAAAATACTGCATACCAAAATTTTCGAAAAATTGTTTTTTTTTGGATTTTTGAAAAAAAAAAATATTTTTTTTTTGAAAATTTAATACATACATATTTCGAAAACGGATGACGATTTTTTTCGAAATTATATTTGTAAGCTTATAAAAAATTTCCATACTTAAAAAATTAAGTAAAAAATGACTATTTAATATATATTTAGCCATTTTTACTAAGAATCTTACGCATACGATGTGATCGAAGGTAAGATCAAGTACGTGAGATCAAGTCGTGCGTTCTATTTTATTATGAAGAGTAAACAAAACCCTTTGACTCTCAGCAAATTTAGCTTTACGTTGGTGTGTGTGCAAGTGGATGTTTTATGTATGTGTAAATTCCTTTCTCAGATCCAGATCTGTGTTTGTTATCCCGGATCAAAAAAATCAATCATTTTGTTAGAATAGAACGCGAAAACTGTTTCGGGATAAAAAAATCCCTCAGGTATCGATTATTTTGGTTGAATAGAAAACGACATAAGATTTACGGTTTTTGGTACAAAAAATTGTATTGCAGGTAGTGTTATGAAATGTAAAGAAAAAGTTTTAAGAATTACTGTTTATTAATTAAAACTTTTATTTTAAATTTAATTCAAATCTTACAATTAATTTTTTTTATTTTAATAAAACACCCGTTTCGGAAATTCATTCATTACATGATACAAACATGGAGACAATAAATCATTTAGGTACCGTTAATTTAGGGGCTAAAAATTGAAGAAAAAAAATCGAGCCAATTACCAAGTTTGAAGAAAATCGCTTCTGATTGGCTCCTGCTCATTAATTAAAATTCTGATTTCGATTTTTTTTAAATTTTTTGCCAACAATCAATAAACATTGTAATGCGAACAACCAAATTGATAAAAATTTTGAACATTGATAATGTTGCAGAACGTTGTGAATGGCTCTCAGAAATTACGCCAGAATTTTTTTTTTTTGGAAAAAACGCTAAAAAATTCATCATACAAAATTCTGGCCTTTTTTCCTAGGAAAAAAAGCGAAGTTTTCTAAAAAATGTTCCCAAAATTCTGGCTTTTTTCCAAAAAAAAAAAACCGTCGAAAACACACCACAAAAAAACCTGAGCTGTGTGAAGTGTTTTTTGCAATTAGGTTCCCGCTGGCGCGGCTTACAAAAAGCTCCAAAAGTTCCAAACAAAAAATTTGTACTCACCCCAAATTCTATATTGTGTCTAGCAGGAGTGTTGCAAGAGGGCAGCATGCCCCCATTACGCGCCGAGCTTTTTAAATTTTTTTACTTTTGAAAATTTTCTGGCTTAATTTGCAATTTGCTTTCAGTATCTTTTTCCACACCTCATAATTTCCAATATTACGGGCTTATTTTCCACATAAACTTCTGCTCTTTTTTCCAATTTTGAGCCAGAAAAAAGTTCTGACGTTTTTTCCAAAAAAATATTCTGACGCAATTTCCTCTGGCGTAATATCCGGGAGCCGTTGTGAATATTAAAATAAAGAATTATTACTGAATAGCTTATCAGTTTGTTTTTTATTAACAAATTGAATTCTTGAAAAGACATTTTTATCAATAATTTTCAATTGGTAATTGACAACTGTAATAGGGGTGTTTATGTCCATTTTTTAATTGGTTCAAAACTATGGGCTTGTGCGCCAAATTGAATTGAATTGAATTGAATAATACTGAGCTCGGGTTCTGCTCAGAGCTAAAAAAGAAAAACACCTAATTGCGGCCATATGAACCGTTTCTGTTGCTAAGAATCTCTAGAAGACAAAAGGTATTTTTCATTGGTGAGCTCACAATCGATTCGCTTGAAGCTTCTTTCGGCCTGTAAAATTATGGATCCTGCACCATATTACCTGCTGCTTAAACTTGGGTATGAGTTTCAATGATTCCACGAAAAATTTCTTAGGTACCTACACATTTTTTCTTAGTCCAACAAAACATTCTTCTATAAATACTTCTCTAGCCATTAGATTTAGGCCTCTTTTTTAAACAATTGTCCGCATAACCAACTAACCAATCTTGAAATAACAACAACAACAACAAAAAACTATAATATTTCTCGCTTTGTGGTGTAGGTAAAAGTGTCAAGAGAGAAAATATATATTTAAAAAGTAAAACCAAAAACAATAAAAAAAAACATTTTCGACATTTCCATATCCATTCGACTCTGGCTGGGTTTCAAAAACTACACGATTCAACGAAAATAGATTTTTTAGCTACACACCATATTGTGTCAGTTTTGTTTCTTTTTTTCTTCCGCTTTTCAAGTGAACAAAATTCTTCTGAATTGGAATTCTTTAAAATTGAGGAAGACGAAAAATAAAGCAAAAATATTTTCGAGACTCATGCCAAGTACAATGACACTTCAATGATGAATTACAAGTCTCAAAACTAAACTGAAACACTTAAAACTAAATTAAACGACTTTGTTTCTTTTTCAATAAATACTTTATTAATAAGGACAAATATATAAATTTCAGAATACGTGTATTGTGCTAATATTGGAGGTCTGCTTTATTTAGAACATTGTTTTTCGCGCTACTAGTGGTAATTTTCTTTCAATGTTAATTGACAGACTTTTTAATATAAGAACCATGTGGATTATGTTTTATTTTAATTAAGATTTTTAGAATTTTAAATAAATTTTACTAATTGTTAAATTTTAAAGAATTTTTACATATTTTTTCCTACAATATAATAAGTTATCCATTTGGCGGTTTCAAAAGTAAACGTAAATAAAACACATATAAAATATTTTTTTTTATGATATTTCTTTTTTATTATAAAGTTTGAACGTTGACATTATGTGTGAAACATTACATCATTTAAATGACCACTACGCGAAATGTTGCAAGCATCGATTCTTTTGAGGTAATTTTCGACCACTTTTTGACACATATTGGGCGGTATCTCAGCCATAACTTGACGAATGTTGGTTTTCAAGTGCTCAAGAGTTAAAGGTCTTTCGCGCAACACAAAAAAAAGTCCAAATCGCATGATCTTGTTGGCCAGTTGATATCGCCACGACGAGAAATTACGCGGCCAGGAAATGTCTCTTGCAATAAAGCCATGTTCGCTCGAGTTGAGTGGCATGTGGCACCGTCTTGTTGAAACCACATATTATCCAAGTCGTATTCTTTAATAGCACGCAAAAAAAGTCGGTTATCATATGACCATAACGCTCCGAATTGACGGTGACAGTCTTTCCATCGGCGATTACGAAGAAGTAAGGTCCAATCACACCTCCGGCCCAAAGAGCGCCCCAAACAGTGACTTTTTTTTTAATGTAATGGCCTCTCTTCAATTACTTGAGGATTCTCAGAACCCCAAATACGACAATTATGTTTATTAACATACCCACCGAGTGAGAAATGTGCTTCGTCGCTGAAGAAAATTTTGTTCGAAAAATCGCCGTCCACCGCCTGTTTGTCAAGCACCCATTCGACGTATCTACGACTTTGTGAATGGTCAGCTGGCTTCAGTTGTGGTGTGAGCTGGACTTTATATGGATGTAGGTGTAGATCCAAATGCAAAATACGGCATAATGTGACGTAAGACAGTCCTAATTCCTGAGAACGACAAAGAATCGACTCATTCGGGTCGTCGGCAAAACTTTCACTTACAGCAGCGATATTTTCAGTAGTACGAGCGAAAAGATGATGCACAGGCCTTACAATATCTGTAACCAATCCACTCTCTTCAAATTTCTTCACAATTTTGCCAATTCAATTGCTTGCGAAGTTGGACGATTATGTAAACCATAATCTCCTCTTAAAGCACGATATGTGGCCGTGTCAAAATCACCATTTTTGTAGTAGATTTTAACAATTTTTATGCGTTGTGCGATAGTCGATCCATTTTCGTAAATGTCAGACTTTCAACTGAAAAAAAAAATTGGTTTAACAACTTAGTTTGACAGTTGTCGAATTCCAGCCCTATACTCTTGAAGCCGCAAAATGGATAACCCTATATAATTATAATATCAATCCTACATGTTTGGCAAGTAGTAAATTAAATTTGGAAATTAAACATTTAAAAAAATATCAATCTCGGCATTTTGAAAAAAAAAAAAAAAACTTAAATCGAGGGCTGATTTTGGTAATTTTGTTCTGGGCGCAGAGCGGTATCACTCATAGAACATTTCTTATATTATTCGTTTATCCGAATTACTCGAAATCGAGTTAAACAATTTCAAGAAATTTGCGACACTTATAAAGAGTTTAAGGAGGTTTCGTTCATATACGATAAAAATCCAAAATGTTTCCCTTCAGCAATAGATTAAACAAAAGAACACAATCTTTATTTTAGTTTACTGGAAATAAGAAACGTTATTTCAAAGGCCCTGGAAACTTGAACTTCGAACATGGTACGTTTAAGAAGTTGGTTTTAATTATTTCGGAACGGTTTCAAATGTTTGGTTTTATTAAAAAAAAATATATTGCACCTCTATTACGGTTGTGAAATATCAATTATTGTTAATAACAAACAAACAACTATTGTGAATAATATTCTTTAACATCTTAATTCGAATAAAGTTTCTTTGAAAAGTTTCCTGCACATTTAGTTGAAATGAAAGTTTGGAATCGAGTTTGGATTTTTTCCTCTAAAGATAATTTAGTAGATGTGTAAAAATGTAAATCAAGTAATATTTTTCCTTCAATGAAATTGCAAAAGAACTGTCCATAAAGTGTTTTCCTTCAAGTCAATAATCTATAAGGGGTTCATTCGTCCAAAGCTCGAGTATAACTCACACATTTGGGCAGGAACTCCCAAGACTCACTTGAATATTTTAGATAGAATCCAAAATAGAGCTCTTAGAATGATAGGCGATAGAACAGTAATGGAAACATTTACATCTCTCGAACACCGTCGAAATGTTTCATGTCTTTCAGTATTTTATCTCTATTTGTATAAACAATATTCTAGTGAAATATTCAGTTGCATTCATCCCCTTAAAATATTCAACCGTAATACTCGTGGCGCGGGTACGCCATAATGTCCCTATGAAATTTCATACCTACCTAATGCCTTTTCGTTTTTTTTTTGGTTTTGTATTACACATAGTGACATTTTGACATCGAGCTAGCCGACGCGACGTTAACATTTGTGCTGGATGTGTTGAAGATTACACTACAACCAAAAAGGACTAGTGGATGCAGTGTGTCCTTTGTGGATAGGGGCCCCACAATTCCTTTACTACATTAAAGAGCACTTGCGATGGATGTGGGACATATTGCCCATAGGTACGGCAATATGGATTTTTTTAACTCTTTTTAAATTAATTTATTTTTTGTTAAAGGCCTAGAATTATTATTTTTATTTAATTTATTTATCTTACTGTTTTCTCTAATTTAATACTAAAAAAAATTGAATTATACAATGTTGTTCGTAGTAAAGTTATTTCAGATTGACGTTAGGATCGCCATAATATCCGAACTTACCCTATTTTCAAACTGTCGTACTACCGATTTTGTACGTTAATTCGTCCTTAAGTTGTCTAAAGTCTAAAGTGGTCCAAAGTTCAATTTTTTTGTCAAAATGGATATATAGATATTATTCATCAAATTAATAAAACTGTAATTAAGCAATCTACCATATAAATTCACCTCAGCACAACAGCATCTTCTAAGAGACTACCTCAAGGTACAAAAGTACAAGTGTCTATTAAAAATTTAAATGTATTTTTAAAGTAGTTTTTTACTTAATTTTTTATATGCCTACATATACAAAATTGCTTACATTTTTTTCTAAAAAAAAATTTGTATGACAATCTTAAATATTTATTAACAAAAGATTAAATCGACTTAATCAAAAAATAATTCAAAATTCTGAAATAAATACTTAAACAAATTTGAGCTACAAAAAGTACGCAATTTTATTTCTTGGATAAATTTGAATTTATGTTTTTTTAGAAAAATGTTTTTTTTTAAACTTTGAAAACAGTTTTCAAAAAAAAAATCAAAAGCGACAATTCATAGGTATTCAGCAAATACATATAACTATAATTTTTGAAAAAAAAAAAAAATAATGAACAGTTTCGAAAATATAAATTTAAAAAAAATTTGTAATGCTTTTAAAAATATAAAAAAAATATTGGTATGCAGTATAGATTGGACTACCTATACATATATATGTACATATGTGTGAAATTTCGAAAGAATCGGTTAAGCCATTTATGATATAGTCGAAAGCAAAAAAAAAACGGTCCTATGGAAAGTGCCGTTTTTAGACATTTTAAAAAAAATTTGTCAACCATATGATCGGTCGTGCCTTTTTAGGCATTTGCTAGATTTTTTTTAAATCAAAATCGTTAGATCCGTTTTCGAGAAAAATAGGCTTTAACGTAACGGTTATACCTGCCATATGGCAGGTACTGTTATTTTTCGAACTCAACAATTTTTTTCAATTTCTCCTCTGTACAATACCTAAAAAACTCTATATACCAAGTTTAAAGCAATTCGGCCCACCCGATTGGGCTGTAGGTGTCTATACATACATACAGACAGACCTACAGAGGGACAGAATTTTTAGACCATTTTTTTTCGTCTTCGCTATCATCGTAATGGTTTGATTGTTATTTCAAAACTTTTTTTTTCGACGAATGCATAACTTGCCTGAGAGTATCTAAGTAAAAACGTAAAGTTTGACCAAAATCTCGATTACATATATCGCATGTAAAAATGGGCAGGTTTCTTGAGAAGGAAACGAGTCTAATTTGTAATAGGCTGCACCTAGATGGCGTTTGCTTATAGTAAAACAGTTACATGCTCAAATAAATTGTTACAATATATACATATAACCTATTCGTAGTGGTATAAGGAGGAAGAGGAAGAACCTTGGCATTGTAATTGTTTAAGGGACGCGAATTGAAAAATATCTCTAAATCGACTAACACCTTTGTTACTTGAATTCTTACTGTGGTTTTTTTAATACAATTCATTCAACCAACTCAATTTTAATAATTGTTATTAAAACGGTTGTGTAGAATTCAATACAAATAAAACTATAATCCCTACAGGAAAACAAATATGCCCCAGACATAATACACATATATACAGTCGACTCTCTTTAATTCAAACCTGCGATAATTCGAAGTTCTCTCTAATTCAAAGTTATTACGAGTTTTCTAGAAAATCTCTTAATATTTCGAAAAAAAATCTGTACATTTTTAAGCACTTGGTAATTCGAACAAAAATATCATTGCTACGTAACAAACGTTAATTCGAACTCATAGGCGTTAAACACTCGACAATTCAAAGTTATCAGATTGCATAGAGGTACATTTTGAGACAAGCTCAAACTTGTATCATCGTTGCACTCGCATTTGCTTTAGAATGGTTAGTTTGACACACAATTTCGCACTTTTTGCTTAGTTTCAGTTACTCTTTCGTTGGTTTTACAGATTAAAAAAGTTTTTGCTAGATATGAATCCTAAAAAGTATAAATGCTTAACGAATTCTGAATAGAAACAGTTAATCGAAAAAATGGAGGGAGATGGGAAGAAAAGTGATACTGCAAAATAATTTAAGATACTTCTGAGTATCCTCTCAACCAAAATTGAACACAAGGAGAAGATTTATGCTGCTCAATCTGGAGTAAGAAAAAGAAATAATATAATAATTATTTAGTCGCACTTTCATATTTTTTTTTTTTTTTTTCAAAAATTTCAAACGATTTCATATTTCGAACTCTCGATATTTCCTAATATTTTATAAGTCCCTCGAGTTTCAAATTAGCGAGAGTCGACTGTAAAACCAATGCGACCGACGCACGACACGGTAAAAAAATGAGCCGACTACAAGGACGAAATGGTTTTCGTCATGCATCTATTACAAATGATTTCGATTGAAAATGTTTTACCTAAAATTACTGATTTTTTAACTTTCAGCAAGTAAGGATAGCAAGGGTGGGATATTTTGTAACAGGGGTACGCTATAGGGGGTTACGTGCATTGGAAAACGGAAAACCATTACGTTTTTTATTTGAGCATTTAAGTTTTTAATAGTGTCCTGCTGACTGTCCTCTGCCAGATTTATGTACATGAAGCTTCAAATAAATATACTATGTACATATGAGTGTACTCTTATGTATCTACATACAATTATATATTTTTTTATTACTAAATGAATTATGTATGTACGTTATGTGTATGTTCCCTTACGTATGAAATTTGCAAAATTTTTTTCTGAATTGCCTTAGTTCTGGTATGTATTGAATTATATCCCTTGGCTGTAAATCATCAAAGAATTCTTTCCAACTTCTAATGGAATCACAATTATGACAAAGACTTCTACGTCGAATTCGAACAACAACAATTAGTTCAAAAAATGAGTTCGATTGCCAATTATGTAAATTTCATTTTTTTTTCTCTTATGTTATTTAACAAGATTCGACGATAACATCATTGATTGCACTTTTAAGAAGTACGAAACGTCTATGACCGAAGTGAAAAGATTGCTGCAAGAGGCTAACAACTCTAATTACGACTAACCACCAACATTTATATAGTTTGCACGTAAGCTGGAGATGAGATTTGAGGTTACATTAATTTACAGTTTAACGTTGGTTAATATTTGGCCTAGCACTTAGTACCTATACTTGGTTATTTAGAGCGATGTTTTGAATCTAGGTTGGTTGGTAGATGCTCGAAATGTAATGCATTTTCTATCTTGGATAAAAAAGTAATAAAAACTTTATAAAATTGTTGTATTTTCTCATCTTTGTTACATCATTTAAAATGTTGAGAAGAAGTTTCGAAAATATATATTAAACAGGGTGTCCCCTAATTCATGCAGAATAATTTTGGTGATGATATCTATCCTGGGGTCATCCTAAGAAAAAATTGGATGAAAAAAAATTACTTAAAATGTAGTGTTGGACCGAAGCCCAATATTCGGCTAAACAACAACATTCGACCGAAGCCGAATCTTTAAAAGCGACAAAATATTGATTTTTTTTAGAAGTTTTTCTGGAATGATGCATCCAATAAGCAAACTAACGAAATAAATTAACTTTTCAAAAGCAATAACTACTATCAATTTTAATATTTTATTGAATAGTAAATATAGTTCAAAACAAAACAAGATTCAAAACAGATGAGAAATATAGAGATGGGATTCCTCGGCTGTCAAACGATATGCCTAAAAGCTGTTAACGTGCAAAACTATCCCCAAAGTTGTTCCGGTAGTAGGTACTAGGGCAAGTTTTGCATTTGGAAAAAAAAATCGAACTCGAGATTTTAATCAATGTTTAAAGTTGACATTACGATGATAGAGAACACCAAAAAAGTGGGTCCCGCAATTCCGTCTGTCTATCTGTCTGTTTGTCTATAGAATGATCTACAGCCTAAACGGCTGAATAGATATTCTTCAAACTTGGTGCGTTTTAGGTGATTGTCCAAAATAGATTTTTGAATCGGTGTTTGTTTTTTTTTTTTTTTTGAATTTAACTATGCCTGTAAGACCTAAGGTCTTTTAATTACAACCTGAATTGCACGGCACTAGTTTGGCAATAGTGGATTTGAGAACCAGGTATTGACTGTCTCATTTTAACCCATGGGCGGCATCCAATTAAAATTGGAGGTATAGAAAAGAATGCGCCTAGCGTGGGGATCGAACCCACACGTCTAAGTTAGTAATCAAACACTTTATCCACTGCGCCATTGCCACCCTTTTCGCTTGTAAAATAAGGGTAATTGCCATACATATTTTTCTACCACCTTAATTATCTCGAAAACGGCTCTAACGATTTTAATAAAAATTGGTGTGTGTACTACTTTGGATATGGTCTACATTTTGGCCAATTTTTTTCAATATTTATTAGCGTTACAACAACAAACCTAAATCCTTTTGTTTTTGTAACGCAAGTAAATAGATGATCTGATCCGGATCACGGGGAAAATAAAATACGGCTAATGCTATCGAAAATAGGAGCAAGTACGTGCGATCCAGTCGAGTCTTTTATTTTACTTGCGATTATATGTCGCTAAAGGCAAGTTATACATTCGTAAAAAAATCTAACAATCAAACATGATATTACTATCAAAGTGATCGGCAAAAAATGTCTCAGTCTGTCCGTCTCTAACTCGAACCTGGGCATCGCGCATGCAAAGCCGATATACTATCAGAATGACACGTGGATTTAGTACGATATTAAAAATTTAAAGTAGCCATTCGGTGATTTTAACTTTAGTAAAATGTTAACAAGATTAAAATGATCAAAGTCCCCTTGTTAACCTAGTATCATACTAAAAATGGTTTAACATATTACTAAATCGTTTAAAAATTTGCGCCATTGTTTTTAAAACTAATCAAAAAAAAATAATTTTAAATTTTATAATCCCATGTATGTATGTATATTAATAAACTCTAAAAAACTATATATGAACATTTATTTAAAAAAAAAATTGTCTTCAAAAAACTAAAAATAAAAAACAGGATTTCATCTAACAATTTTCGAGATACTTTTTTGTAAAATTTCCATTGATCCGTGACATCTAATGGTGTTCTTCGCTTTTGCGAGAAACCGATTTAAGTGATGGTTTTGGCAGTTTTTCCGACCTTCTAAACAATCAACAGTCAATGTTTAGCTAGCTACAAGAGCAAGTTCGTACGATCCAGTCGTGCATTTTATTTAATCTGGTAACCCTATGAACTTATACGTTAAATCAAGTTTTTAAAATTAATTGTTTTTGAGAAATTAATTTTTTTTTTTAAATGTTAATATTTTTTTCCAAAATTGTTTGTAATTAAATTTAAAGCTCTTGTCAATGCTTAGTCAAATACTGAAAACCAGATGTAAAAATCTTTCTTTGTTGTAGAGAAATTAAAAATAAAAAAAAAAATATAATTCGCCAGTTAAAAACAATTTTGAATTAATCAATAATTATCGAATTAAAAGAAGTCTCAAATTTTTTTTTCCAAAGTCGGGACTCCAGCCATTAGCATCCAGCTGTCACTGGATCCAGTAGTCGATAACTCACTATCGAGATCACGTGATTATTTCTGTCAAAACGCAAGTTGCTAATTGCTTATCCAATGCATTAAATTGACCAGAATTGTATAGTGTATTGTAATACAAAAACATAGCTGCTCACCTGACTTCAGTAATGGGATAGATATAGTGTCAAATCAAACAACAATTTGCGAATAAATTTAGGTCGGGTCTTAAAAATCTTCATATAAAAAATTATTAATTCAAAATAGCTTTTAAAGGCCTTTAGTCCAAGAAAAATTGGCGTTTCGTCCCGGCGATCTCACATGGACTCATAAGTTGACTAGTGAGGACCTTTGTCAATACGCAATTTTTGCCAAATTCAGTTCATCTTACATAGATTTCGTGAAGAACATCTAGTGTGAACTATATCTATCCAACAAGACTAGAATTCCTAATCATTAAATTGGAAATTTTTGTTTCTTGCCCATGGCCTGGCATTATTTATATAAGATTTTTTTTTTGAATCAATAATTCAACAAATCCAAATATTATAGTGCTATGTCTTCTACTTGGCTGATGTATTTCAGTAGTATATAGAATTTGTATTATTAAAAAAAAAATCTTATAAGAAATTATTATTAAAATAAGGACTAACATTGTTGCAATTTGCATTGTTGCACAATAATGTCCAATAAAATCTTACCTCGAGTAAATAGACATAACTTTTTATTTTATTTTTAAGTAGTACCTATATAAACGGTGATTTTTTAAGAGCTTGGTTTTTGAAAATTCAAAAAAACACAGAAACTTGTAAAAAGTGAATGAAATTTTTATTTGGATCGATAAATCAATTTCTGCCATTTACTTTTTAAAAATAATTTCACTTAAATGTTGCCCGCGGCTACGCTTCAGGTGGTCCATTCTGAAGGTCCAATTTTGGCAAACTTTTTCACACATTTCGGCCGTAATCTCACCAATGACGCGTTCAATGTTGGCTTCCAAGGCAGCAAACGTGTTTGGCTTGTCCCCATAGACAATAGACTTAACATAGCCCCACAAAAAATAGTCTAACGGCGTCAAATCACATGATCTTGGTGGCCAATTGACTGCGCCAAAACGTGAGATCAACTGCTCACCAAATTCGCCTCTCAATTGATGCATGGTTTCGCGTGCAGTGTGGCATGTGGCACCGTCCTGTTGGAACCACATGTCGACCGAATTCAATTCTTGCATTTTCGGCAAAAAAAAATCTGTTATCATCGAACGGTACCTTTCTCCATTGACTGTAACCCTGCGGCCTTCATCGTCGTTGAAGAAGTACGGCCCAATGATGCCGCCTGCCCATAAACCGCACCAAACAGTGCATTTTTCGGGATGCATTGGTAGCTGCTGAATTACCTCTGGCTGCTCTTCACTCCAAATACGGCAATTCTGCTTATTCACGTATCCATTTAGCCAAAAATAAGCGGAAAAAAAACGGACGTAGCTTGCGAAACACATTTTTGACAGAGCACGAATTTTGATAATAAATTTCAATAATTTGCAAACTTTGTTCAGGCGTAAGTCTATTCATGATGAAATGGAAAACAATACTGAATCGAAATGTCAAATGTTCGTGGAATTTGTCATGTGTGAACTGTCAAAAATATAAACGTCAAAAACCAAGTAGTAAAAAAATCACCCGTTATAAGTAGTTACCTATATATACGTACCTACATACGTATACAATGACGGTAAGTCATTTGTTGACAGGTGAAACATTTTGTTTTTTTTTTTTTAATTAAAAAAAAATAAATGAAGGTCTCTCTTCACTTGCTGTATTTAAGAGTAACTTGACAACTTAAATTATTGACAAAGTATAAACAAACTAACGAAGTATGTAGGTACATGTCTGCCTAAATATTTTATCTATAAATTTATAACCATGCATATAGGTAGGTACTAATAAAATGTGCTATATCATAATATGTATTAATATTGTATACCTACTTATCAACAACTGAATCCGCAAAAGTGTATTTTTTTCAGAGAGAATATGACTAAACAAATACGTTATTGCGCTATGCGCATATGAAAAGCTTCTTTTTTTGTCGAAACAACAAAACATTTTTATGATGACAATCGATGCAAAAATGAGCAAGCCAAGATTTATATCTACTCTCCATCACTTATAAAAAAAAAATACATACCAATCTACCTAAATAATTTTGTTTAATTTCAAAACTAAGCGTAATTTTCAAGAATAACAAAAATTGTAAACAAACCCAAACAACTTTTCTACATAAATCAGAAGGAGAAAAATGTTAAAAAAAGGGGGAAGGCAGAGCGAACAGCAGAAAGAGGCAAGCTTTTGCAAAATAGCAATACAAACAATAATAATTTATATTTTACGTCATAAATTGCCAAGTTTTTGCTTTCTTTCTATTTTGTGTGAAGGCTTGCTTATATGTATGCGTGTGTATGTGGCATTAAAATTGTTAGTAAAAATGTCACAAGAATTCAGAAAAAAATACAAATAGGTATTCTATTACAAAGCATTATAGTTAAAAGAGATATAATGGCGAGCATCGAAAGGCAGAGAGAAATTTCAATTGCTGGAATAATTTTGAAAGAAAGCTAGCTAAAAGCTTAGTGATGAGGCGAGCGCATCATGTCGTCGTAGTAATAGATTTTTGGGAAATATTTTCCCCAGTTAACTTTATACAAAATGCCCTTTTAATGACAAAAAATTCCACAATACAAACATTTGTTTGCTATGGTTAATTTTTTCACCAAACAGTTTATATTTATAAAAGTCAAAGTTTAACTTGAGCGGACTTAAAATGTTTTATATTATAAAACATTTAAATAGTTTTTCCCTTCAAGTTTTCTATTTTCGTATTGAAAACAGAAAAAAAAACAGTTTCAAAAATCTATTTGAGACAATCACCTTAAACGCTTAAATACAGGGTGTCCGCCGGGAAGGTATACTACTTTGTTCTGCCTCCATTTTGCTTAACATTAGTCTTGACAGTTCATATTTAGCAGTCGTGAAGTAGACACGTGGCAAATTTATTACGGAAAAATATTCGATAAACCAACTTGTTTTAATCGTTAAAACATTTTATCAAAATCAATCATGGATTACTGTAACGATGAGAAAGTTACGTGAAATTTTTGGGAGAAACAACGTGCCAACAAAATCCCACTATTTATCGTTTAGTGATGGATTTCGAAGAAAAAGGGGCTGTAAGTGATAGGCCCAAGCATGGACCACAACGTACTTCAAGATCGGCTGAAAACATTACTGCTGCTCAAGGAAGTGTTTAAAACAATCCATCAACCTCAATTCGACGCGGTTCTCAGGAGCTTGTTCTTTAAAGAACAACTTTGGCCACAATTTTTCACAAGGATTTGCATTTGTCTCCATTTAATATTCACTTGACAAAAGAGCTTCTTCCACAAGATCATTTACGCCGCCGTCCATAAGCCAATAGGATGTTACAGCTAGCCCATGACAACCCAGATTTTCATGGAAAAAATCATAATGATGAACGAGGCACATTTTCATTTTAATGGATAAGTGAATAAACAGAATAGTCGGTTCTGGGCAATGGAAAACCCTCAAATTATTCATCAGTCACCTTTGCATCCATTAAAAGTTACAGTCTGGTGTGCAATTTGGTCAGGAGGAATCATTGGATCATACTTCTTTGAAAATGAAAACGGGGTAACAACTGCATGCTTTGAGCTTGATTAACATGTGGTATAAACAAGACGGTGCTACATCGCGAGACATCTTTCCACAACAAGTTATCTCAAGAAATGGTGATGTTGATTGGCCTCCACGGTCGCCTGATTTGACTGCTCCGGACTTTTTTTTTGTGGGGATATCTGAGAAGCAAGGTTTATGCAAACCAGAAACGCTTGAGCAACTCAAACAAAATATTCGTAATGAAATTAATGAAATACCGCGTGAAATGTGTGAAAATGTAATGAAAAATGTGCTCAAAAGGGTTCGCTTTGTGAGACTAACAGAGGCGGACATTTACCTAATATTGTATTCCATACATAATTGCCGACATTAAGTAAAACATTTATCAATATAAGATCCATTCTCTTTCATTTAATCAAAAATTATAAACAAATAAATTAGTTTACCTTCCTGGCGGACACCCTGTACAAAGTTTGAAGAATATAAATAAAAGAAATAGCTTCAGGCGTTTAGGCTGTACGTGCAGATAGACAGACGGAATTGCGGAACTCACTTTTTTGGAATTATCGTTCATCTTAATGTCAATTTTGATTAAAATCTCGACTTGGATTTTTTGTTTTTTTTTTCAAATGTAAAAATTAAACGGGTGTTGAATTGTTTATTTTTTTTATATGTTCACCTCAACCACTTCCATTAATATGACACGATGTAAATGCAAAGATTTTTAACCGTAAGGAAATTACAATTAACACAGTTGTTTTTCAGCTGTTTAAGTGCGATAAATGTAGTGGAAATTGTTTCGTACCATGCAGTCTGCTTTACTGAAATATTTTGTCAGTTATCGGAGACCCGTTTAGGTGAAATATATGTTTCACTTATCCGAGATCCGCTTAACTGAAATTGATTTTTTCGGTTATCCGAGGCCCGGTTAAGTACGAAACGTCGTACAAGTAAATTATAACAACTTTTTTTTTCCAAGGCGTTTTTTTTCGTGTCGTATTTAAGTTTTCTTTGCCAAATGAATTACATATTACAATAAACCTATAAGTTGGTTTAAAAACAACCATTGATGAAAAAATCTTAAAGAAAAGTTGAAATTTTAAGAGTTTTTCACTGCTTTCGAAAAATGTGATCTCAAACCAAATTGTTGACATTTTAAACTAAATACACTTTTTCGCACAAAAAATAGTTTTTCCGCCAACTGTGAAGTCTTGAACTGTCAAATTCCGTTGAGGGATTGCTACGATATAGATGGATTAGCCTATACACAATCAGAAATTATACAAAAACCATGAAAAGTGTTAATCCTGGGTAAGGCTCGTTTCAAGACATGTTCTTGACGGCTAATCGAATATCGCTGAGTTCCCTATTTTGTACAGAAGACGAAACAGCAAAATAAAGTTTGCTAAGAAAGGCCTAGAACACTAGCGGTGATTCATCAGTTCTTAACCTAGAAATCGGTGGCTGTTTCACTTGTTAGCCTTTGCGGGACTTTGCAGTAGATGGAGCTTACTCCTAATTCTAGGGTGACCATTGTTGGCTGCGACAATATTGTTAGATAGACCAGTACTTTACCAAGTTGGACCAGGTCCTTACGTCTAGTGAATGTGGAATTCTAACAATTTGTCTTGGAAATGTTTAAATATCACGTATAAAAGCACGATTATAGCCAAGCACAGCCCATACCCATCAGAGACGAGATGTACAATAATGGATAACAGACGTTCAACAGGTCCGAAATGTGGGTTGGCCCAACTTGGGATATAAACATTAATTTGCAGGTGTCTTCTTACAGGCAATTTTTATTTCTACACAACAATTGATCCAATAGTTTCTTCCTTGAAAAGTAAAAAAATTATTGAAATAAACTTCCGAAATAATATTGATCAATTCCATTAGAATGATTTTACACTTATTCTGTTCAGGTCTTTTCGAAAAAACTTAAAATAATAACTACCTACCTGAAGTTTGTAATAGATTGTTACCGATCGTTTTTTTTTTCTCAAATTTTGACTAAACTTAATAGGCAAGCAACAATGTATGATTTTATATTCGAACATTTAATTCAAAATATTTATTTACTTGCGATATACCTACATATATTACATAGGAACTATAGGGTAAGTTTTGCATTGGGAAAATAAATCAGTACGATGATAGTGAACAAAAGTAGTCCGCTAAATTCCTTCTATCTGTCTGTCTATGTCGATCTACAGCTAGTGCAGTCAGGTTGTCAAAAAAAGGCTGAAATAGAACAAATTAATTCGTATAATTTTCTTCCACAGTTCGTTAGAGGGGGTCATAAGGAGTCTAAATCTCGGTTTTCGGTAAAATCGCGCTCGAGCTTCAGCCGCCATTTTGAATTTAATAAACATTTTAATTTGGGCAATAACTACGCCATTTTTGTTTTTTGACAAAAATAATATAAGTTAAACTTGTAGGAAATTTAATTTTCTACAACTCCTCGGGGTGGCAATGGATAAAGTGCTTGATTGCTAACTAGGACTTGTGGGTTCGATCCCCACGCTAGGCGCATTCTTTTCTATACCTCCAATTTTAATTGGATGCTGCCCATGGGTTAAAATGAGACAGTCAATACCTGGTTCTCAAATCCACTGTGCCAAACTAGTGCCGTGCAATTCAGGTTGCATTTAAATGACCTTAGGTCTTACAGGCATATAGTTAAATTAAAAATTAAAAGTAGTCTTAACTTTTTTTTTTTTTTCAAAAAAGTTACCGTTTGCGAGATATTAATGAAAAACTGTTTGGGGCTTGAGAACCCCTTCTGGGACTATGAAATATTAATAAGTACAGTTTTCTCTTATAGTTTGTTGGGGGGGGGGGGGTATTAGTAGTCTAAAAATCAATTTTCGGGAAAATACTGCTGGGGTCTTAGTCGCCAGTTTGAATTTAATGAAGAATGGGTTATCTTTTTTTATTCATATACAACCCTTCAGCGCAACACCGTGGAGGGTCAGTTGAAGTAGGGGCGTTTTTTTTTGAAAACTCAAAACAGTTTTTCATTAATATCTCGCGAATGATAACTTTTTTGGAAAAAAATATTAAGACTAAAGTTGTAGAAAATTAAATTTCCTACAAGTTTTACCTTTATTTGTTGTGTCAGAAATCAAAAATGACGAAGTTATTGCCCAAATTAAAATATTTATTAAATTCAAAATGACGGCTGAAGCTCCAGCTCGATTTTCCCTTAAACCCAGATTTAGACTAATTATGACCGCTCCTTAACGAACTGTGAAAGAAAATTGTACGAATTAATTTTTTCTATTTCAAATGAATAACCCGACAGGACTGGACTAAGCCTCAAACTTGTTAGTTAAGTCTCTTAGGTGGTTACTTCAATTTTTATTTAAATCTTCTTTTGGCGCCAGATATAACTGTACTTTCCATAAAATTGTCCGGACCCAAATATGTAAATCTTAACAATTTCGAAAACTGCTCTAACTATTTTTAATTAATCAAATCGGTGCTCTATTATGTATGTATAGTCTACATTTTTCTTTAAAAAATGTTAACATAAAATCTTATTATCTTTAAGAAAACTCAAACAATAAATTAATATTATTTTGTTTTTGTTTTTGTGGACTGTGTGGATTAAAGCCAAATTGAATACCTTTATGACCTGTAGTCCAAAATGCGTTTCGCCCAGGTACTACAGTTGGGTTCATAAGTTAGTTGCTGTAGCACCTTTCCAAGACGCAATATTTGTTGGTCGATGTTTACCGACTTTAATAAAATTCACAACGATTACTCACTGCATTTTATATTTTTCTAGGGGAATAACATAAAATGTTATTAGCATGTACTTCCATAGAACCTTTTTTACTTGTATTTGCATTTGCATTGCGATGAAAGGTAACACCGAAAAAGTGGGTCCCGCAATTCCGTCTGTATGTCAGTCTGTCTGTACAAGGAGCTACAGCCTAAACTACTGAACCGATTTTCTTCAAACTTGGTATTTAAGCGTTTTATGTGATTTTCTAAAATAGATTTTTGATTCGTTTTTTGCCTTAAACTAACGGTATCTGCCATACACTTTTATCTACCATCTTTCTCCAAAATGGCTCTAACAATTTTGATAAAAAAAATCTGCGCACTAGTATAGGCATGTTCTACATTTTGGTCTAAAATTTGTTTAAAATATTTTGTTATTAAGGGTACCATTTTTTTTTTAATTTTCTGCCGTCTGATAAACCACTGAACGGATTTCGATCAAATTTTTTATATTGGAGATCTTTCAAATATTAAATACTGCATACAAAAATTTTCAAAAAATATTTTTTTGATACAAAAAATATTTTGTTTTTTGAAAGTTCAATATTTCGATGATTTTGATTTGAAATATTATTTTTAAGTTTATATTATAAAATAATTTTTTTTAATTTAAAGAAATTTTATATAGGGTGATTTTTTTGCTACTTGGTTTTTGACGTTTATATTTTTGACAGATCACACATGACAAATTCCACGAACATTTGACATTTCGATTCAGTATTGTTTGCCATTTCATCATGAATAGACTTACGCCTGAACAACGTTTGCAAATTATTGAAATTTATTATCAAAATTCGTTCTCTGTGAAAAATGTGTTTCGCAAGCTTTTATCGCAAAATTGTCTTCAGCGACGAGGCTCAATGGATACGTGAATAAGCAGAATTGCCGTATTTGGAGTGAAGAGCAGCCAGAGGCAATTCAGCAGCTACCAATGCATCCCGAAAAATGCACTGTTTGGTGCGGTTTATGGGCAGGCGGCATCATTGGGCCGTACTTCTTCAAGGACGATGAAGGCCGCAGGGTTACGGTCAATGGAGAAAGGTACCGTTCGATGATAACAGATTTTTTTTTGCCGAAAATGCAAGAATTGAACTCGGTCGACATGTGGTTCCAACAGGACGGTGCCACATGCCACACTGCACGCGAAACCATGCATCAATTGAGAGGCGAATTTGGTGAGCAGTTGATCTCACGTTTTGGCGCAGTCAATTGGCCACCAAGATCATGTGATTTGACCCCGTTAGACTATTTTTTGTGGGGCTATGTTAAGTCTATTGTCTATGGGGACAAGCCAAACACGATTGCTGCCTTGGAAGCCAACATTGAACGCGTCATTGGTGAGATTCCGGCCGAAATGTGTGAAAAAGTTTGCCAAAATTGGACCTTCAGAATGGACCACCTGAAGCGTAGCCGCGGGCAACATTTAAGTGAAATTATTTTTAAAAAGTAAATGGCAGAAATTGATTTATCGATCCAAATAAAAATTTCATTCACTTTTTACAAGTTTCTGTGTTTTTTTGAATTTTCAAAAACCAAGCTCTTAAAAAATCACCGTTTATATAAAAAAATTAAGTTAAAAACTACATTTACTGTACTTTAAAAATTTATTTATCCGTTTCTATTAAGAATCTTTTGCATACGATGTAACATAAAAGCAAGTACATACGTACATCCGATCCAGTCGTGCATTTTAATTTTTTTTATTTTAGACTGTCATTAACAAACTAAATGGATTTCGTTAAAAAAAAAACGTTTTTTTTTTTCAAAAACACATTGTACCTAATCGAGTATAAAACTAAGCATTTTATTTTTTAGTTAAATTTGTTATATAATAATACTAATCATTACATAACATTTATTTTTAAAACAGATAACAAAAATATTTGTATACCTACAATATTGTTTTAAAGTTAAAGTTACATACATATGTATGTACATAAATTTAAAAATTAATTTTGCATACAAATAAAATGACGTAAGCGCTAAAAACAATATTGAATTACTACTTTCAGAATAAATCTTTAGAAAAAAAATACATTTTCTTTTCTTCCCACAATCTGCTAATACTGGTCGTAAAATTCTTCTCATAGAAATTTCCCTATAAGAATATATCTATGCCAACATTCATTACACAAGCTACCTACATTATGTATTTTATGGAATCATGTGACCTTTTATCTTTGGCCTTTCTTTTAAACTTTACCACCATCAACCCTCTCTCAACATGTTTGATATTGCGTGTACTGCAATTTTTGTTGTTGTTATAGGTTGTACCTACCTAACATATCTTTTTGTTTCTCCTTTTATCCATATAGCTTTTAGTATACCCAACAAACTATTGTAGGTATTTCTTTCTAAAAGTGAGGTTAACGTTCTGTTTGTGATTTTCGACTACGTTTACATGTTTGTGTCACGCTTTCATTATACTTAAGACTTAAATTAGGTCAGCGACGACAGTGCACGTAAAATGGTTTTTATTTTATTTATTGTTTTTTTTTTTTATAAATGTAGGAGTAGAAACACCTATTTATATATACATATGTATGAACACATAGATATACACATTATGATGTACCTATTCACTTCTAACCTAAAGAAATAGCGGCTCGAGTATTTTTAGCATTTTCTTCAAGTTGTTCTTTAGTTTTTTTTTTTTTTTTTAATCTATAAATACCTACAAACTAAACCCATTAATTGAAATCCTAAAATTTTCATTGACATTTTTTAAAACACATATAGTATATATGTAGGTATAGATATCATGTAAATTAATTCTTTCAAAAAAACGTATGTAAGTACACAACCACAACCAATTAGTTAAAAAAAAAAACAAAAATTGTCAAAAATAATTTATAAGTGGAGCAAGCAAAATCTGCTTCTGAACAAAAATCCATGCAAGCGTTCCAAACAATTTGTTCAGTTTTCTCGGTTTGTGTATTGCGTTTTTTTTTTTTGTTCATTTCATTTAAATAAACTAATACTACCTAAAATTGTTAATCTTTTTTCTGACTTGTTCGTATGTATTGATTTTGTTGAAAAGCTAAAATCTGCTCTCTTTTTGTATACTTTTTCATTGTAAATAAATCTCTTTTATTTCTATACACTCACAGTCATATCTTTTATGAAAATGTGGGATTTTCCTCTCGTTCTCAATCAGTCTCATTCTCAGTACCAGTGGCGTTTTAAGTGTAAAGTTTATGGTTTCGCCGTAATCGGTATGTCGTAGTCGTATTCATAGTCATAGTCAGTATGGTCTGGTGTACCTTACTAAAAAATTCAAATAGTGGATATACCTAGTTTTGTTTTAAACCTCGCCGTGTGTGTTAACTCAAATCGGCACCACAAGGTGATTTCAACAAAAATAAATCTTTATTAAATTTATTTATCAACAAACTAAAAAACCGCCGTACAATATATACATATACATATATTTTAATTTTAAAAATTCACAAACATTATTATATGTATATAGTTAGAATTTTGTACGAAACATGAAGAATGTGTATACCTATTGTTTCAATAAACAATAAAATATGAATATTTTTTAAAATTAAAATTTAGTGTCTAAAAAAGAACAGTCGAGTTTTACAGTGCTGCTTCTTCATATAAGACGTACCTATACTTACAATCTATGTTCCGATTTCACGTGCTTTATTTAAAATTAAATTAAAACATTGTTCAAAGTTCAATATTTTACACATTAAAGATAATAAATAAAAATGGTGGATCCAAGTTTATCTAACAAATAAAATAACACAAACAAAATTATTATTAAGTTTAAAGTGAGAACAGAAAAAAACATACAGACACATATACTCAACACTTGGGAATTTTTCTCGTGCGTAATAATTTTTTTTCTTTCGTATTCATTTTAAATTAATAAGCGTTTTTTTTTTTTGTATGGAAAGAACAGTGTGACTGTGAATGGTTTCGCAAAAAACACAACCGATTTTGATTAAAACAAAAAAAAAGTGTGTTGGCTTGAATATGGATATTATTTAATCATATCGTGGTAAGTTAAAATTTACCTAGGAACTTTACTTTTACTTGCATAATCGATTAGAGAAAAAATGCCTTAACCTTAAGTTAGTTGATACCTATGCACTTGTGCCAAAGATAAAAATGTTTGTTTTATTAGAGATTAGACGAAAAAGATCTATCTGAAAGTCGTCTGTTTTCTTGTATCTTGTTATCTTAGACAGAAAAAGTGTATACACCCCATTCACTTTTTTATTTTTTTTTATTTTCTAGAATATGTAGCTTGATGATATGTACTCGTATATGTACGCTCCATGTTGGCTGTAAGATTTCGCTGCACCTACGTTTGTTTACAAGTTGTACAATGTTTTTTTTTTTTTTTTTTTGGTGTGTCTCCTTTAATTGGAGAAGAGCTTTGTATTTTTTGTAGATTACTTAGTTTATTATTTTTCTCTCTCTTAAAAAGCAAATTCTCTGAGTTGATTTTGTTGTTGTTCATTCATCTCTTTGATTTTAAATTCATATTAAACTTAAAGCATTAGTTATGGTAGTTTTTTATGACTTTTTTTTTTTGAAATCAACAAGGTAACACAAAAAAATTAAGCTTTTCTTCTTGAAAAAAAACAATATAACTTTAAGGTTGTTTTTCATGGCCCATAGATTGTTAGTTAAATCGAATTTGTTGTTGTTTTCTTTTATTCTTCTCTGTAAGCCACGTGTTTTTTCTTAATAGGGTATTTTCACATTGTGTAGGTACCTACCTGTACATTATTTTCTTTCTCTTCGTGGTCATGTGATAATTAAGTCAATTTGTTGCATTGATCTATGCAAAGATTTCATCATTTCGCCATACCTACCTGATAGATACTTACCTGCAAAATTTATATTGCATCTTTATTTTAGCAAATTGTGAAAGTCTGTAGGAACCTTCGTTTTTTTTTTTTTTTGTTAATTCATGCGGTCTATGGTAAATTTTTTTTGTCACACTATTATTTATTAAAAATAAATCATCATGTATTTCTTTACATAAGTACAATAATTGTAATTTCGCTTTTCACTTAAATATATGTAGGTACCCAGTTGTTGGCTGAGTAAATAGTTGTAGGTATCTAGTGTCGTGTCGACGTAATGTTGTTTTATTCTGGTTATATCTGCTAAAATATAAAGTAGGTAGGTAGGTATATTCCGGTTTAATTTTGGTTTGTTTGTAATAAAATATCTCTTTTATTCTTCTTCTTTGGTGCAAAAGCCGTTCGGCAAAGAATACGAATAAGGTTTGCTAACTTTTTGGTGAAACTGAGAGAGACAAACAAAATCTATTAGGTACCTATGTATGTACATATAATATGAATGAACAAATAAGATCCAGTTAAAATTGATTGGATTGTAACGCGTACAGGTGTGATGGCAATTGTATTTCAATAATGCTTCCATATTTTTTATTTGGAATTTTATTATGTATTTTTTTGTTTGTATCTGTTTAATAAGATAAAATACAAATATACTTAGGTACGTTCCTAGGAATTTTCCAATTTATATATGTATGTACTTATGTAGTTAAATTTTTTGATGATATTGATTTAATGGCGCTACAGCGTAAATAAATATTTATTTTATGTCTCGCCAATTTTGAAAAAAAAGAAGTCTTCTGACAGAAAATACTCTTCTGGCATTTTTGAAGAGAATTTATTTTTTTTGATTTTAAGTCTGAATCCAAACAAAAAGCACAAATACATTAAAACTCGAAATGCAATTTAATATAATTTAATAAACAATTTATTAACGAAGTTGGAGAGAAATGATTTTTTAAACGTGTTCGTCGATATAAGATGATACCGCACTATACTATTCTGCTATCCGATCGGATCGAATCTTTCGTTTCACTTGAATATTTCACTCAATTTTTCACTATTTATTTTCAAATTTAATTCTTAAGAGAAACTAATTGTTAATATTTATTTTTGATTGAAATTTATATATCTACTTTTTGGAACAATTCGTTTTTTCACGTAGCAAGATACAAATAGTCACGTTAACGTTTAACAGAATAGGGCTGACAGAGAACACGAAAAAATGTGGCTGTGTCTGTCTGTCTGTAGGTCGACGTGTAGCCTAAATCGCTAAAGCGATTTTCTTCAAACTTGGTAGGTACTTAAGCTTCTTTGGTGATTGGTCCAATTCTTTTTTTTTCTAACCTTTTTTTTCAGCCCTGAAAATAACTGTACCTGCCATACAATTTTTTGTGATAATCCTAATTCTGCAAAAGGGCTCCTGACGATTTTGGTAAAAAAAATTCAGTGCAATATTATAGGTACAGTCTACATTTTGGTCAACAAACATTTTTAATTAAAATGTTATTAACGGTACCTGACATGTAAAGTTTTTTTTTCGATTTTCGACTACCTCGTTAACGGCTCATCGGATTTCGATCTTAATTTTCATACAGGAGTCCTTAAAATTCTAAAATTTTCGAAAAATATTTGTTTGTATTTTTTCAAAACTATTTCGAAATTTTTTTTTCTGACAATCAAACATGACATTACGATCATAGAGAACACCAAAAATTGGGTCCCCCAATTCCGTCTCCATGTCTGTCTGTCCTCGAGTCTGCAGCCTAAACGGTTCGGTGGATGTGCTTCAAACGTGGTAAATATTGTTTTTTCGGTAATATGCACACAGGTTTTTTCATTTTTTTAAGACGACAAATAACAGTAGCTACCATACATTATTTTTTGGCCAAAAACAAAAATCTTATTTTTCTCAATAACGGCTCCAACGATTTTTTTAAAAAAAAATCAGTTCATTAATGAATAGAAAGGGTACCTTTTAATAATTTTTTTTTCTTTGTAAAAAAATTGTTATTTTTGGTAACTCTAGTCCATTTTTTTGGTTTCCGATTTTCTCGGTTAATTTGATTTTTTGAATTTTTTAAATTTTTTACGCAGAAGCTCCTAGAAAGTTTAAACACTATTGTATACCAACATTTTTCAAAACTATTTTTTTTTTGGAATTACTTTTTTTTTTTGAAAACTCAAAATTTCGAACACGACTCAATAGATTTTTTTCGACACTTCGTATTTGTTGGTTTTTTGACATTATCTTGAATAGTTAAACGAATTATTTTTCTAAAATAAAAAACAACGGTACCTCCATACAAATGTTAAAAAAACGGTTAAGAAAAATATGTATTTCTCGAAAACGGCTCCAAGAATTTTTATAAAAAAAATTGTATGTTCTTAAATTTGTAAAGTTCACTTTTAAGTATAAAAATATTTTTTTACCGTACTTATTTACGGTACTTCCCATAGAACCACTTTTCATATTTTCGACTTTCTTAATATTGGATGAACCGATTAAAATATTTTTTGTATGCAAATGCTCCCTAAAATTTTTAATAAAACTGCATACTCAAATTTTCTAAAAAAAAGTTTTTCGATTTTTAAAAAATAAATAAATTTTTCGATTTTTCAAAAACCGGTCACAGAATTTTTTTGAAATTTGAATATTATATGTATATTAATAATATCTTCAAAATGCTGTTTGAAAATTTTTTTCTAAAAATATTTTCAAAATTTTATACATACAAAATTAATTTATTAAAAAAACGCTCCAACGATTTTTGATTTTTTTTATATATTCTTATTTATCCATGAATTCAAATTTCTTTGTTTTCCCTCGAACTATAACGACTAAGCAATATAAAAACATTAATTATATATTATTATTATTCATTTATTTCTATAGGAAATTATTATTCGCTTTTTAATACTTTTTGCGTACGTCACTGAGTACCAAATACAATGTAGGCCCTCATATATTTATATATACATATGTGTCTCTAAAAATCACATGAATCTTATGTAATGCATATTGTACCTAAATTATAAAGTTATACGCATTTTCATTATTATATGTACAAGTTTACATACTGAGATCCTATCAATATCTGCATATATGTAGATATACATTTTACTCTCCTAAATTACATAATTAAAATCCATAACTTAGATTTAAACATACATTTGTAGGAAGCTACCTATGTAACTATTCCTTGAATCATCCATTTGATAATTCATTATAACGGGTGATTTTTTTGCTACTTGGTTTTTGACGTTTATATTTTTGACAGATCACACATGACAAATTCCACGAACATTTGACATTTCGATTCAGTATTGTTTGCCATTTCATCATGAATAGACTTACGCCTGAACAACGTTTGCAAATTATTGAAATTTATTATCAAAATTCGTGCTCTGTGAAAAATGTGTTTGCCACACTGCACGCGAAACCATGCATCAATTGAGAGGCGAATTTGGTGAGCAGTTGATCTCACGTTTTGGCGCAGTCAATTGGCCACCAAGATCATGTGATTTGACCCCGTTAGACTATTTTTTGTGGGGCTATGTTAAGTCTATTGTCTATGGGGACAAGCCAAACACGATTGCTGCCTTGGAAGCCAACATTGAACGCGTCATTGGTGAGATTCCGGCCGAAATGTGTGAAAAAGTTAGCCAAAATTGGACCTTCAGAATGGACCACCTGAAGCGTAGCCGCGGGCAACATTTAAGTGAAATTATTTTTAAAAAGTAAATGGCAGAAATTGATTTATCGATCCAAATAAAAATTTCATTCACTTTTTACAAGTTTCTGTGTTTTTTTGAATTTTCAAAAACCAAGCTCTTAAAAAATCACGGTTTACATACTAAGAATCAAGGTAATCTTACCTACATAGGCTTTAAACCTGCATAGGAAAACTACAGCTAACTAACTAAAAGATTGTTCAGTGACGAAAAAGTAAGAACAGAATAGAACAGTACAGAACAGAACAGATTCCTGATAAACTTCAGAACAAGATAGAACAACTTAGAACAGTCAGTCACCTGACAAAAAAAAAAATATTGTTGTTTACCTACAATTCAAATTCGTTTATTTTTGCAGAAACGTTCTTAAAAAAAATAATCTGAATGGAATTGAATTTATTTAAAAAATATATTCTGAGATGATGAATTTGAAATGATTCCGGCACGGAAAATGATTTATCAACTAATTCTAACACCGAAATGTTTTTGTTAAACAACAACAATTGGTTTTGACAGTTCCCACAAATGTTCTACCTAAAAAGCAAGTGCAGAAAATCCTGTTCTAAAGTGTTCCAAACTGTTCCAAACAGACTCGTTGAACACCAAACCAGAACAGTTTAGAACAGAAAACTTCTAATTGAACAGCAAAATCCTGTACTTTTCTGTTCTAAGGTGTTCTAATCTGTTCCGAACAGCCTCATTGAACACACATTAAATCTCAATGGTAAGCTACATTAAAGTTGTTAGCTACAAGAGCAAGTTCGTACAATACAGTCGTGCATTTTATTTTAAGTATGTTTTTAATTTTTTTTTTGAAACAAAATTATAGAAATTTTGTATATAAAAAAAATTAAGTAAAACCCCATTTTAAAAATTTATTTAGCCATTCTACTCAATCTTGTGCATACGATGTGATTGAACAAAGGCAAATACGTTCGATCCAGTCATGTAGTTATATTTTATTTCTTTTTTAAATCGCAAGATCATAAAAATACATAAATTGTGGTGAAAGAATTTTCATAATCCATATCTCGGAAAATATTTTTTTAAAAAGATATTAAAAAAAACAATGCTTGATTAAATGCTTAGTACCATTTTCTAGCATTATTAAAAATCGCCCAACCGTTTTGGAAATATGTATAGGATTTTCAAAAAAAAAAAATATTATGTTTCAAATTTATTGAAAGTTCTGTTATTTATTATTTTGAATTCAAAGGACCTCCTGTACAAAAATTTTGATCGAAAATCGCTGACTCGTTAATGAGAAAGTCGAAAATTGAAATGTAATTTGTAATTTTTTTAACCAATATGTAGACCACACCTACTATAATAGTGCTCTGATTTCTATCAATATCGTGAAAGTCGTTTTCGAGATAATCAGGATTTACTATTTTTGGTACACAAACTTGTATCCGACATCTAACTTCCATTCAATACAGAGACCCATTTGAATTTATCTTATTCTACCTTTTTGGGCCTGCGAAAAGTTTTAATTTGCTTCTTTTTATTTAATTTTAAATTTTGATTCAGTAAAATTAAATAAAATTTATTTAAAAAATCAAAGAATTGATTCCTTTTTAAGAAAGGGTTTTTATCTACAATATATGAATGTATTTAATCTTTTGTCAAATGGTTCCAAAACAAAACTCGAAAAGGCCTTCAGTTTTTTTTCTACCTACGTTTATCTTTAATTTTAGCTGTAAAATAACGAAAACTTGCCAAACTTTAATACCTAATTCTGTTTTAATATTTGTGAAAAAATAGATTAGATTTTTTAGATTAGATTTTTATTCAATATAAAAGTTGTACATTTGTTATCATTAAGAACTTTCAATTGAATCATTAAGGCATGACTATATCTGTCGTTTGCCTGAGTTGGACATTTGATAAATTTTACAATAATTTAAATAATATGTATAATTTTTGTTTGTATTTAAAATTTTTTTTTTTATTATTTAAGGGCTTTTAGCTTAGCGAAAACAAAATAAATATTTTTTTTTGCAATGGCTTTTAGTTTAGCAAAAACAAATTAATTTTTTTTTAACAGACTTTTAGTTTAGTTAAATCATCACAATAAGTTATTTTTAAATAATTTCAATTTTAAAAGCTTTCTGTGATTATAGTCTTTCTATAAGCGCTGGCCTTTAAATAGTAGCTGAACAGAAGTTGCCAGTTCAACCCGTTTAGATATTTTTTAACTTTATCAAATTGAAGAGTATGTTTCCCAAAGTGAAATCTTCTCAGCTCTTTCAACACGGGGCATACTCCGATGAAATGATAGATACTTTCTCTCTCCTGCAGGTTGCACATATCACATTTGCCAGTTACTTCAGTTCTATGCGGTGAATAATTAAGGCTTATTAGTTCTCCTCTTATTTTAAAAATTGTCCCGATCATAATGCATGAGAAACCGCTGTTGAAATTATTTGCTTCGTTTAAATTGTAGTTAACTTTCAAGTAATAAAACCTCTCTGTTGACTCACGGGCTTTTTCGATTAAAGAGTATCTCTCATTCTCATCAGTTGTCCGGATAATTTCATAAAACGTCTGTTTCCATTGATCCATTCTAACTTCCGATAAATTCAGCACTATACCACAATCTGCAGCCAGTTTACTCCAATTTTTGGCAAAAAGTATATTTTTTTGCACTTCATACCGCAATATCTGCTTTGGTAGCCGAATTTCGTCCATTTTAGCCACCCTTGATAAATAATCAGTGTGTAGATTTAACGATGAGATAAACAGTGATGGTAATCCCGACTTAAGATAATACATGTATTTCGGGGTGTTGATTGGCAAATACAAAATTTTTCTGAGGAAAAAACGTACCAAGTATTCCACCACCTGGAATAGCTGACCACCCCAAACTTGTGCACCATATAGAAGAATCGATTGCGCTGTTGCATTAAACACACTATATTTGGAGCTAACAGCAATGAGTTTATTGCTAAAAATTCTTTTCCAATTCACGCATATTGCTATTTTCGCCTTATCTACTTTGGTTTTCAGGAGCTTTTCCATGTTAAGGTTGTAAGTTAGCTCCATTCCTAGGTAGTTGTATTTTTTTTACTATGTCCAGGTTATGCTGACCATATTTCCATTTTTCACTTGCTGATATCCTGCCTGAACCTTTTTGGAAAACCATAACTTTTGACTTATTATCGTTGACTTCTAAGCCCCATATTGTGCAATACCCGTACAGTTTGTTAATCATCAACTGCAGTGAACTAGCTGCTGATTCAGCGAGTATAACTATGTCGCCTGCTTACATGATGACTTTTACTTTTGTGCTGCCACTTCCTATTCCACATGTAAGTGAGTCCACAAGATCATCTAAATATAGTGCGAATAGTAGAGGGCTAAGATTACAGCCTTGCTTAACTCCACGGTTTATTTCTAATTTTTCTGAACGCTCCTTTCCTTTAACAATATATGCTGTAGATTGTTGATAAAGTTTTTCCAGAGCTCTGACAAACTTTGAGGATAGTCCTAAATTATGTAGCTTATAGAACATCGCATTTCGGTTTATCGTATCAAAGGCTGCTCTAAAATCCACAAACAATGTATACAGTTTTTGATTTTGGTTTAACTTCATTTGAGCTATAGATCTAAGAACAAAGATGTTATCAACTGTCGAATAACCAGCACAAAATCCAGCCTGAAACTAACTGAGTTTCTTGTTTGCGTTTACCCATACAGTCAGTCTCTTGTTTAATAAAGTTGTGTACGTTTTTTGCGTTGAGTTCAGGAATGATATGCCTCTGTAGTTAGTTGGCTCAGACGGATCACCCTTTTTATATATCGGGAAAATCTACTTTTCATAAAAATGTTCAGGCAGAGTTCCAAAATTAAAAATTATATTCAATGCTCTGGTTAAATTTTCTTTGAAAGCATCTGTGCTGTATTTTAAAAACTCAGCTGGAATTAATTAAATAGATAATTAGTTTCACCCGAAATCAGTACAGTTGCTTTTAAGATTTTCCATTTGCAGTACATACTTAAAGCTTAATTTTAATTTGTTGTGAGTTGTTTATTTCAGAATCTTTTTTTCGTATTTTGTGTCAATTAGGTAGACACATATGCAAGTATGCACATACATATGTATATGTGTTAATGAAATAATGAAAACATAAAATAAGAATACAAAAAAAATTATATTATGTAAACAAAACTGAATTATTCTGGAATTTCCCAAACAAAACAAAGTTTTGTTATTGAAAATAAATAACAACTTTAAAAAAGTTCACTTTTCTCTCATTTGTGTTTGAAATTGTGACAATGTTGGTGATAAAAATATTCCAACACATACAAATCTCTGTATAGTGTGAGAACAATCATTCTCTCAAGAGCTCTGGCTTTTCGTAGAGATACATATTTGTGTACATTATGTAGATTCCATAACGGAAAGTTAACTGCTCTTTACTTGGGTTGGGCTGGGGTTGGGGGGTATTCTGCTAGACTGGCTACTGCTATTACTACTTAGTTAGTAAACCAAAAATAAAACAAGTCGTAAACACAAAACAACAAAGATAAGAGAAAAATGATAGCTACATATGTATGTACCTGTCCGTACTCTTGTCAGACGCAGTGCGCAGAGTCTTAAGAATATTTATTTAAGTGTTTGTAAATCGCTGGGTATGTATTTGTGTTATAGAGTAGTAGTAATATAAAAAGTGTTAACATATTGTGTGATGCTATTTGCATAGTGTTTTGAGTTGGTCTATTTTTGCTCTCGTTCTCACAGTCGATCTTCTCTTTCCAAACTACAATCTACAATAATTATTTTTGCGGGCTTTTCTATTTGAACTTTTTTTTTTTTGTACTTTTGGTAGGATAGGTTTTATTTTTGTGCTTCCTTACATTTTTCATGTATAGGTATGTATTTAGGTAGGTATAACTTTTGTAGACCGGCTCTTGTGCAAAATAAACACATATACCCTACCTACCTACTCGTGTATTAAGAGGAGGACTAAATTTACTATACCTACTACCTACCTACACCTTAATATTTTCTCTTTGCTCTTCTTCGATTTGTTCAACTTTCTTTTTACCACCGATTTTTTGTTTATTTGTTATTTGTTGTATCGCTACCGCTGCCTATATTATATACATAGGTACATATGTACCTATATATTATATGAGTATGGGTATGCCAAATTCTAAATAAGATGAGGTCTTTGCTGAAACTTCCTCTGAATTGTTTACGATCGCAATTTCGCGATAACAATGAAATATGTATAGGGTATATATGTAAATACATAGGTAAAATAGGTTTAGTATGGTGTTATAAGAAATTGCATCTATAATTTTATTTACAGAAATACACACTTTCTTTTGCCGACTTAATGCGCACGTCGGCAGTAAACATGTCATTGGCAACAAATATTGTTCTGTTAAGCATAGAACACATGCGTACTCTTTTTGCTTACGGTGGGTAGGTACTTAGCTATGTACGTAACAAAATGTATTTTAAAAAAAGTAAAATGAAATGTTGAATTTTGAACAAACATATATACATACCTACCCCACCTAACTAACAAGAAAGGCTTCCAAAATAATCCGCACTTCTCTCCGATACCTATAATTTTTAAAGGGGCATGTTTCTTGTTAACAAAGTGTTCAAGTTTAAAAAATGTATCTATTTTTATATAAAATGTTGATTAGTAATTTAATATTACTCAATTGGTTTAATAGGTTTTTCAAAAACAGATTGTATGATTTAGCTATCAAACATTTAGGTAGGGGAGAACGGGTCTAAAAGTAACACTTAGAGTTTTGGGAGTAAGTCGCCAAACCTTTCTTTTTAATTTAAAAAGCTATGTTGCAACTACAAAATCTATCACAAAATATTAGCAAAACCTATATTTAGAATATTCAATATATGTAGGTATAGCTTTAAAAAAATAAATATATCGCACGTACTTGCTCCTATGTCATATGCTAAAAGTATTTTTAAAGTCGTTTTCACATATTTTTTTTATAAATAAAAATTCCTCATTTTTTCTAAAAAAAAATTGGTATGAACATTTTAAATATTTAATAATATAAATTTAGAAACAAAATTTCAGAAAAAATCGCACACCCGTTTTCGAAATATTGAATTTTCAAAAAAAAAACATATTTTTTTTTTTCAAAAATCCAAAAAAACTATTTTTCGAAAATTTCGATTTTTAGTATTATTTAGAATTTGAAGGAGATCTTGTATACAAATTTTAATCGAAATCCGTTGAGTCGTTTATGAGAAAGTCGAAAGTCAATAAAATGGTTGTATGGCAAAATTTTGAATTTTCAAAAAAAAATTACAGACATTTTTTTTTTTTTTGAAAAATTAACCATTTTTTTGGTTTTCGATTTTCCGGAAAACGAATCTTTTGATTGTTTTGAATTTTTGGCAGGTACCGTTAATAACAATATATTAAAAAAAATTGTTTGGCCAAAATGTAGACCATCCCAAAGTAGTACACACACCAATTTTTATCAAAATCGTTAGAGCCGTTTTAGAAATAGAAAAATTTGTATGGCAAGTACCGTTATTTTTGGGGCCAAAACAACAATTGAAAAATCTATTTTGAACAATCACCTAAATCGCCTAACCATCAAGTTTAAACAAAATCGGTTCAGCCGTTTAGGCTGTAGTTCGTTCTATAGACAGACAGATGGTGTTCTCTATCATCGTAATGTCAACTTTGATTAAAATCTCGAGTTCGATTTTTTTCCAAATCCAAAACTTGCCCTACATACCTACATACATATATCTCAAGAAAAAATAGAGCCGTTTCAACTTACCACGCATATTATGGTAAGTTGTATAACAGAGCAGGGTATGTTATAATTAATAGGAACTAGCTATAAAAGAAATATTGTTTTTTTTTTTAATAACGTTTTGCTTTAAACAGAATTAGGTAACATCAACTCTTATTCTAAAAAAAATATAATAATCATGGTGATCAATCAATAGGTATTTTTTCCAAACGGTGTTTTTGACAGGTGGCGCGTGCTTCGTGGACAATAATTTTCACCCTTCGGACGAGTGAAATTGGAACACCCGCATACACGAGATATGCCGCATTTGGGGCCAATATTTGAAAGGGATTATATATTTAAAAAGTGAATTTCAAGAATGGTTCTGCGATTACTAATAAAGATTTGAATTTTTTTGTGTTATTTCGCATTTAAAAAAAAAAACCTCTTGATTGATCACCCGTTCTTAATTATGAACTTGAATAGCCTTGTTTCAAAACCAATAAAAATAATTCATAAAAAATAAAATCACATTCGTATGACAAGAAAACAGAATAATTGAATTAAAAAATTTGAATTTCCGTCGTAGCTGTAATTATGCAAACAGATAAAGATAACCTTGCTGAAATGTTTGTGCACAATTATTATTATTGTTATTAATTGAAAATGAAAGGAGATTTTCTCTCGAAATTAACTTCTATCATAAGCCTCCCCAAGGCGGTCGATACATCTCTATTTTTTGCGTCATTGTAGCAATTTCCATTTATATGGGATAAATCGTCACTCCATCTTTTCTTGGGTCGTCCTGCTGGTCTCTTTTGTTTACTGGTTTCCATATTGTTGTTATCTTCGTCCATCTTTGATCTTGTAGTCTTGATATGTGCCCTGCCCAGCTCCATTTCAGTCTTTTTACTCTTTCTATTACGTCTATCATTCCAGTGTTGATTCGGATGACTTTATTTCTTACTCTTTGGCTGGGTCTTATGTTAAGGATTTTTCTTTCCATTTTTGTTTGGCAGATCCGTAGTTTGTTAAGTGTTTTTGTAGTCAAGCTTAATGTTTGTAGTCCATATGTTAAAGTCGGCAAGATAGCGGAGCCAAAGATGTATTTCTGTGTCTTTACTTTGGTCTAATTGGAAAATGTGTTTTAGGCTCCAGAATTGCTTCCAGCTATTTGTGATGCTGTCTTTTCTTGATCCTTAAATGATTTTATTTGTCCCAAATATATGTGGTCCTGCACGTATTCCATTTTCCTTCCTCCAGACTAATTTCATCCCTCATGTGATTCGTCATGACTTAAATTTTAGATTCGTTAATACTTAGTCCATAATTCTTACATATTCTTGTGAGATCCGTCAACATTTCTGGTATATGTGTAGCTTTTGTAGAAATAAGAACTATATCGTCAGCAAATCTTAAATTGTTAAGAACTTGTTCACATATATTTATTCCATATTTTGTCTTCGAGTTCGTTTTTTGTAACATGTCTTCTAGGACTTTACTAAACAGTGGTGGTGAAAGCGGTTCCCCTTGTCTAACTCCTCTTGTTATCTTAAATTTTCATCCTAAACTCTCTCTCGCAAAATATTAGTCGATTTAGTAATATGTTAAATCATTTTTAATATGATACTAGGCTAAAAAGAGCATTTGCTAATCTTAAACCAGTTTAGTATCGTACTATTTTCTTAGCATTTTACTAAAGTTAAAATGGCAAAATGGCCACTTTATTTTTTTAGTATCGTACTTAATCCATATGCCACTAAGTTATGTTCGCATATTTTTTTGCACTATTTTAGGCGTATTTAGTTGTAGTTTATTAAGAAAATAGATTTAGTATGGTGCTAGTTAAAAATTATTATAAATATAAATATTAGTAAAGTGCTTTAGTATTAGGAAACTGTTAAGTAGTATGATGCTAACCCCTTAAAATCAGGCTGTTTAAAATTTTGGGGCGCCTCTGTTTTTATCCGAGCTGTGTTGTTTTCGTATATTTTTATATCAATTGCAACTGGATTCAATTGAAAAAAAAAAACTTGTGCACAGTATCCATTTTTTACCCTACCCCGGAAAAATGTTACTTTTAGCCCCGGCATGAAATTTTATACAAAGAATAAAATGTATAAAAAAAGGAACACTCAATTCTAGCCACAAAAAAAAATGTGACAAAAAAAAAGATTCGCCCTGTATCTCTTCCGTGTAATGAGGAGGAGAATATACACAATAAAGTTACAAAACTGATAGGAATTCTCTTACCGAGGTTCAATCTGCAACTAAAGTTTACCTATACCGCCGATAGCTATGGGGAAGACGAAATTTTTTGACTTTAAAGCGATTTTCACTTCTAAAAGGATACCGGTTTTCTTGGCCGTTACTGCTCTCCCCTACCTATATTTACGTCTTAATTCAGAATCCCAAACTGTAAAACTTAAAAAGAAAAAATACAGTAAGTAGGTACCTCATTAATTTTTTAAAAAAATACTGAGGTACCTCATTAATTTTTTAAAAAAATACTGTCTAACTGTTATCTGGGACAAAACTTCTGCTGTTTTATACACAACCTATTTCAAACCCACCATTAGATACATCTATCTGAATAACTTTCCTGTTTGGTAGGGTAAAAATTGATAAAACAAAACAACGTAATTGAACCACACTAAATACATACATTCCTATGTATGAACATACATACATAAACTCTCTTTTTATACCACTAGCTCTAATTTAAAATCAAGAGAACTAAAGAAAAGCTTTTCTTTTGGACAAGAAATATAAAAGAGAATATTTACATTCTTTAATAATGGTGATGGAACATAATGTAGAAGGAATATGGTTTCGCAGTATTTCTATGACAACGTTTGAGTTACTGAGTGCTGTGGAATTTCGTAATGTTTATCACAATTAAAATTACTAATTAAGCTATTGTTGTCATTTAGTGAATATTGAAGGGGAACAAAATTATGTTATCAATCTGAAAAAAAAAGTAATTAAATCATTTAAACATCAAATGACAGTGAATGACAAAATATTGAAAAGTTTTTTGTTGTGATATTCTAGCTAAGCTCTTTTTATGATTTGTCTGTGTATCTATACATATTTCTTTTCTAGTAAATAAATCATAAGTATATGTACTTTACTTGTAGAAATGGAGCTATACCTACTTATTTAACTCAAACAACCTTAGTCCGCCTTATTTTTTTTAGTTTTAAAATTGCAATATGTATTGCTATGGTTACCAATAGTAGGTACAGAACCTACATTCAAGTTTTCTTAATACTTACTATACCCTCCTTCTTTATACCTGATGTTACCATTTGTGTTTTTATTTAAAATCCAATGTAGATACTATACCTATAACATTAGTATCATGCTAAAAAAAAAAAGAGTGACCAGAACACCAGTGCGAAAATATCGAACATTCACTAAGGTTTTACAATTTATATATAATTTTATAATTTACAAATCGAATGTTTGAACAAAATAAAAAAAATCTCTAATTACAAATACGATCAAATCAGCTACAATTTCGATGAATGATACCTAATTTAGTGCATTCGTTTAAATGAGAAAAAAAGAATACAAATAACAAAAGTGATAAATAAACATTTTTCTCCCCCACTTGTTCATAGCAGTGGCAGATTAACCACTAGGCTTGTGAGGCTCGAGTCTAGGGCGGCAACTTGTAGGGGGCGGCAATTTTGTATGATATTTTATTTTAATAAAAAAAAAACATAAAGCAAAAAAAAAGAATTCTATTTTCTTTATTCTTATTAATTCAATACAGATTTAACAGAATAAACTTTGTAATATATTTAAGAATAGTTAGTTTCATCTTTTATTAAAGAAAAATAGAGATGATGACACAATGATTTTAAATTATGTGAGGGGTGTACAATAATTAATTTATAGATGCCATTAAAAAACAAAACAAAAAATTAACTTTAAATGACTCTATGAAAAAAAAAACTAGACGAAAATCTTCAAGTTTACAATTAAAATTCTAAATTCTTCAAAGTGACAAGTCGTAAATAAGCTATTTTTTTATCATTTTTGTCTATATATAACATATCGTAACAATGTTTTTATTTCCCAGTGATCCAAAGCAAGAAGCTATTCTTTTTTTTAACAGATCAAATTTCTCAAGAAGAAGATTAGTGACATTTAAATGGGGTATACTCTTAATTTTTGGTATCTGAAAATATGAACTTTAAATCTTTGGCCTGATTTCACGCCTATTCTTCAAAATTATTTCGTCAAGGTCTGTTTCATTATTTGTAAGTAAATATAAGTGTTTTATATTAATCGTTATATTAACGATAATTCACGTACTCCACGTTTTACTCAAAAATAAATATATTTGATAGTCTTGTGAAATATCCTTTTAAAATGTATTAAAATAATTATAAAAAATATACATATTAATAGCCATATATTTTACGAAAATACACAAAGTAGATATTATTTGATTATAAATTAAAGTGGATATTTTCGTATAACTTCCCAAATCTAGTACCATTGATTATATATAAATAGGTAGAACACGGTAATGGGCAATTTTGAAACAGTCATTATAATAGTGTTCTTGTGTCAATAGAATGCATTTATATTAGTGTAGAATTAAAAGTCTTTGAAATTAAATTTGTAAATATCGATGAGAAACCGGTTTTGAACAATACTCGATCGCTGAAGGCAATAAAACATTCAAAATGATAGGAAAGAAACTATAGATGGATTTTAAAGATCGTGGGACACGATTTTCGCACTTACCTATGGTTTTTAAAATTAAAAAAAAAAACTGCGTCTTGGACCATGTGACCGTAGACCACATTCAGGTGTGTTACTCAAAATATTTTTCTTTAGTGAAAAAAGTGCATAAAAAAGACTTTATAGTGAAAAAAAGTGACCAAGATTTTTGTAAGAATGTAATATGTAGGTAAATTAATATTTTATACTGAAATGTGTAAAAATGTTTAATACCTATTGTTTAAATTAGAATAATAAATATTTAAAATGTATATAGAAAAATTATTTATCTCTTTAAATGGAGGGAAATTGTTGGGAACTGAAATTTCTTTCCTACACTTACTTTTCAGACTCACTAAAATAAATTATCTACTCTCACACCAAATTCAAGTTCCACTCAAAAAGGTCTTGGATTCTTAATATGAAAAGGTATATACCAATACCACTTTTAATATTATACTTCCAAAGACCTATAAATAAACCACCATGTAACACGCTAGCGCGGTTCCAGAGGGGGGTCATGGGGTCATGACCCACCAAAGATCTAATGGACAATATTGATATATACATTTAATTAAGAGACAAAAGCAATTAACTTCTTATAACGGGCGATTTTTTTGCTACTTGGTTTTTGACGTTTATATTTTTGACAGATCACACATGACAAATTCCACGAACATTTGACATTTCGATTCAGTATTGTTTGCCATTTCATCATGAATAGACTTACGCCTAAACAACGTTTGCAAATTATTGAAATTTATTATCAAAATTCGTGCTCTGTGAAAAATGTGTTTCGCAAGCTACGTCCGTTTGGTCGTCATAATCGACCCACCGAGCAGGCTATTCAGCTCATTGTGACCAAATTTCGCACCAGTTTCACTTTATTGGACATTAATCCACCAAATCGTATCCGTAGAGTGCGTACCGAAGAGAATATTGCTGCTGCATCCGCCAGTGTTGCTGAAGATCGCGATATGTCCATTCGGCGCTGATCGCAGCAATTGGGTTTGTGTTATTCGACCACCTGGAAGATTTTACGCAAAGATCTTGGTTTAAAGCCATACAAAATACAACTGGTGCAAGAATTGAAGCCAGGCGACCTACCACAACGTAGAATTTTCGGTGAATGGGCCTTAGAAAAGTTGGATGAGGATCCATTTTTTTATCGCAAAATTGTCTTCAGCGACGAGGCTCATTTTTGGCTAAATGGATACGTGAATAAACAGAATTGCCGTATTTGGAGTGAAGAGCAGCCAGAGGCAATTCAGCAGCTACCAATGCATTCCGAAAAATGCACTGTTTGGTGCGGTTTATGGGCAGGCGGCATCATTGGACCGTACTCCTTCAAGGACGATGAAGGCCGCAGGGTTACGGTCAATGGAGAAAGGTACCGTTCGATGATAACAGATTTTTTTTTGCCGAAAATGCAAGAATTGAACTCGGTCGACATGTGGTTCCAACAGGACGGTGCCACATGCCACACTGCACGCAAAACCATGCATCAATTGAGAGGCGAATTTGGTGAGCAGTTGATCTCACGTTTTGGCGCAGTCAATTGGCCACCAAGATCATGTGATTTTACCCCGTTAGACTATTTTTTGTGCGGCTATGTTAAGTCTATTGTCTATGGGGACAAGCCAAACACGATTGCTGCCTTGGAAGCCAACATTGAACGCGTCATTGGTGAGATTCCGGCCGAAATGTGTGAAAAAGTTAGCCAAAATTGGACCTTCAGAATGGACCACCTGAAGCGTAGCCGCGGGCAACATTTAAGTGAAATTATTTTTAAAAAGTAAATGGCAGAAATTGATTTATCGATCCAAATAAAAATTTCATTCACTTTTTAAAAGTTTCTGTGTTTTTTTGAATTTTCAAAAACCAAGCTCTTAAAAAATCACCGTTTATTTATATATCTTAAGTTCTTTTTGGGACAAGAAACCCAACTTCTGTGGTATCACAATGGTCCTTTCTTTTTGGACTAAGTGTCTTAGTTAGTTATTTTTACAGCTTACATCCACTATAACCTAACGTAACCTATATATATATTACTAGGTATTATTATTTAATTAATTGTGCAATACGCCTTTGTAGTATAACAAATATTTGACGGGTCCCCATTTTTAAAATTTAATTTGTTCTTCCTTGAAATATAAGATAAAATATATTTTCTCCATACTAGTAAACACTTAGTTATGCAATTTTGTTTTCAAAAATTCTATCCATTTTATTAAAAACAATGACATGTGACATATTTCGAAAATACTACCGCCATTAAAATTCCTCATCCCCAAAAAGACAGCCGTGTCCCATTACTCTATAGCCCATTCAAATTACGATCCTTGAATAGAATTACAAAAAGGGGGCGGTAACCAATGAGCTTATTTGAAATTACCGAAGCTTATAGAAAATAAGGTGCTGTAACATAATGTTTTTGTGCAATGTCATCGTTATGTGTAAATTTCTAATTTAGTGAATTTAGAAAAAAGGAGTTTGACAACAGAAATAATATAGAGCATTTCGGGAATTCGAATAGACAAGTTTTATAATGGTGGAAAGCTAAATTCAATTACACCTATAATAACTCTAATAAATTTTCCACCAAACTGTATCAACACGCACTTGTAACATCCCTGTGTGCATACCGGTATATTTTTAATCTTTCAAATAGGACGAAAAGCAACGTGTCATCATTGTCATGATTGTGTAAAGTCTAAAATCACGTGGAAAAATAAATAGCAACATTTATTCTTTTAAATTAAAAAAAAAATAATTTGAGAAATTTTTTGTTTAATTCTATTTAGTGAACTAACGTAATCTAATCAATTTTGTATTAGAATTAGAATTATTCATTGCTCTACTGAAAAAAGAATTGCTATTTTCAACATGTTTGAAAATGGAAGGCGTATTCTAGATATTTCGAAGGACTTGGGCTGTTCCAAAAAGATGATTTACAACGCGATAAAACATGTGAAACAACATAAGACATGTGAGGACACCACAAGAAAGAAACGGGCACGAAAAACAACAAAAGTCATGGATAGAGCAATAGTAAGAGCAAGTCGAAGGGATCTATTTATGAGCTCTACATTAGACATCAAATTGAAGAAGATTATGGCGTTAATGTTACATCTAGACTTGTGCGATATCGTCTAACCGAAGCAGGGGATATCGTCTAACCGAAGCAGGGTTGCATGGCTGCATTGCAAGAAGAAAGCCGCTTGTTTCAGCAAGAAACTTAAAGAAGCGCTTAGATCTTGCGAAGGAATACCTGCGGAAGCCTCTTCTTTTCTGGAAAAATGTACTTTGGAGCGACGAATCGAAGTTTAACAAATTCGGATCTTATGGAAAAATCTACGTTCGTCGTCCAAAAGGTCAAGAGTTTTAATACACTAAGGTGGCGGCAACGTTATGGTGTGGGCAGCATTTTTGAGCACGGTGTTGTTCCGATAGGAAGGGTATCTGGCAGGATGGATCAATGCCAGTACTAGGACATATTAGAAAACAATATGACCTTAAATATACAGCCAAATCATTCCAAGCTTGACTTCGAGAGAATCAATAAATTCAGGTTTTAAGTTGGCCACCGCAGAGCCCGGACTTAAATCCTATAAAAAAATCTATGGAATGATGTAGACAAGGTGTTAAAACATAAAGAAACTGGAAATTTGGACAACTTATGGACATCAATTCAAGAAGCATGAAACTTTCTACAAGTTTCTAGCAACGAATTGTTGGGATTGAATACCCAAATAATTCGTTGCCAGAAACTTGTAGAAAGTTTACCACGGAGACTTACTGCAGTTTTAGAAAATAAAGGTTAGCCTAATAAATACTAAATTAAAAATAAGTAAAATTTCTAATATGTTAAGTTTTTTTATAATGTGTTGGTGGTGCATTTAAATTTCCACCCATTTTGGAAAATTTAAATTTTATTTTTTTTTCTTGTTTTTATTTTTGAAGCAATGTTGTTAATTTATACTGATTTATGCATTTTCAAAATTGAAATATATATAAAAAACAATTACGTTCAAATCCGAGTTATTCTTACAATTAGACTTTAAAGAAACTAAGCTTTGGTATATGAGTGTTATTTATCTTTCCACCACTCTAATTTCGATTTTTCTACACATTTTGGGGGTGGCCGTGGCGCGATAGTTGTGTGTTCGCCTGTCAACCTCATGGTCACAGGTTCGATCCCTGCCGTAGTCTATGTCTTCTTATTTTTCCATTAAAAACCAATTCTAAAAATAAATGTCATACAATGAGTTGCTGGTTTACTCATTACATGCTGTTTAGGCATAGAACTAACAACATGTGATTGAGTAAAACTAGTATACCGATAAAATATGACAAAGAATAGAAAAATTAATGCGAATTATAAGGGACATCGATAAATAAGACACGGAAATTTCTCCGCATTAGTTCAGCCGCCATCCCTCGAGATAAAATCTGAGACAACAACCACCTACAGTCTCCGAATATCACGCCAAACATCTTTCCTATCATTCTTTCTCTTCCTTAACCTCACCCTCACGCCCGCGCTGTGTTGAAACATTTAAATGTTATTCATAATCCCTTGAGCGCGGGTAGATTTAATTATAATTTTAAATAATAATTATACTAATTTACAAACTTTAAAAACCGCACAATTACTCTCTAAATACAAAATAGTAAAATATAACCTTATTTTTTGAATTACAGCACGTTTTTTTTTCGGAAAGACCAACGCACCACATGAACAAAATTAAAAGATGCTTTTGAAAATATGGTCACCATAATACAGTCTTTCCATATATGTACATACATAAACATATGTATACACAAATTTATGTATGTTTTTTTTAAATAATTTTTTCCTTTGGCAAGGTCTTCCTCCTTCACCCATTTATGCTCATCATTTATTATTATTGCAGCCTTTTATCTTTTACTTCTCTTTCGGCGCAGTATATACGTTGTACCTAGATACTTCCTTTCCTGAGGGTTGTTTGAGCTTTCACACTTTTTAATGTAAGGGTTGCATTGTGTGGTGTTGGTGTGTCATAAAACGAGAAGTTGATGTGGTAAAAAAAAAAAAAAAAAAAAAATATAAAATGTCAAAAGGTAAACAATGAAATCTTCTTTGAACCGCCTTGCATATCTTAATATAATACCTACTTACAGCTATTTTGTAGACCTATTGTTATATGTATTTTACTAAGTAAAGATAAAATTCTCATTCTCACATTATAACAATAATAATGTATAAGTTCTCTTTTTCTCTTGCTTGATGCTCGTAGCCGTAGGTATTCGCAATCGCATAAGGTCGATTCTTAAGTTGTGTATAATTTTCTCTAAAAATGTCTAATGAATTCCAATTCCAACTCCAGTATACCTAACCTACCTACTAATACCAATAAAACAGTTTCTAAGTTTATTTTGTACACCTGATTGCTCTCTTGGCGTCGCTGTAGTTGTCCATTCGACCTTGAAGAGCATATTGTGCATTTATTTAAATGTATATGTTTGTTTGAATTTTTTGTTGATTTTATTTAGTAGTGGTGTATATTGGTGTTCTCTCTACTAGCATCTTTTATAGTTACTGTTGTCTCACTGTGTTTTTATTTTCTTATTTTTTTTTTTTTTTGTATTGTTGTTTGATAAAGCAAAAAAGAGGTAGGTAGGTAAGTACCTACCTAACTTATTTTCTTATTATATTTGACTTATTATTGATATACCTGGTATTTACTTATATAAAAATTCTTTAATGTTTTGATCGTTTTTGAAACATTAGGCAAATTACAAATGCCCATGCATACCGTATACATAAGTGGAAACATTTTTTTGACGGACTGTTCAAATACCTAGGAGTTTTCGCAAAACAATATCCTAAAATATTCTTCACCTACATAAATGTAATTACATATGTACGTTACCTGATTTATACTTACCACATGGCTTGTAACCTGAAAGATTTTCTTTAAAATTTTTTATAATGTCTGCACTATGACGTATGCGTAATATTTTTGTGTTTCATTATGTGGATTTCAGCTAAACCTTTTACTTTTCAGTATTAAAGTTGATATGTTAATAATATAATTCTTATACGTGTGTAAGCTTCAAAACTTGATAATGTTAACAGGGGGAAACGTGAACACGTTATTTTTTTCTTCTTATTATGCTGACTATACTTGAACTTGAAAAAGTAACAAAAATTGTGTGGTTATAATTACAATGTCAATTTTCCTTTTTGTTGGAAGGTTTGCTTATTTGTCTAAAGAAACTGAATTAACTAACTTAACTTAATGAATGAATATTAGTATGGGGTTGTTGCACTGCGACTTTGAGATATATTGTGCCCCCGCCTAGAAGAGCTGGGTGAGGATAGCTCATCTTACAGCTCTTCCTCCAAATTTATTTCCCTCACGAATTTGAGTATTTGAAGTATTTTTAGAGATGATAAGTCACTCTCTTCCACCTGGTATCGCCCAAGGTGTTTTTTCCTTTGATGAACAAGTGCATCACAATTGCCCAGAATATGGTCCGGCGTTTCCTCTTTTATATTATAGAACCTGCATGTGGCACTATTTACTAAGCCAAGGATGTTAACTAACTTTTATTATGTAGTTTTAAACATGTCCCTAGAGAATTGTAGCATAATATTCACCCTTATTACGATAGGCGTTTATACATATTGAACAACTACTCTCACTTTTGTATCGAGTCACTTTTTGGGCTTTTAGTGTCGGTATTACGATGCTTAAACGCCACTCATTTTCAACCAGCCGTTCCACATGAGCATATGATTTTGAAAAAAAAGAAATAATTATCAATACAGCTGTCATTAATTTTTAAATAATTCGTATCGCTGCATTTATTTTGTTAAGAAGATCGAAAATCAAAAATAACGGAAGAGCAGAGAAGAGAACAAACAAAATTGATCTATGTAATTAGAGCTAGAAGATTAATTAGGTACAAATCAAATGCGTCAGATTTGCCAGATACAAAGTAAGTAAGATGCACCAATCAAATTCCTTATGTTTTCAATCAAGATTGTTCTCTTCTTTCCAGATTTGTAGCCTTTATTTACTTCATAAAATGGACAAAATATCATAAGGATTAGGGTGGTCCTTATTCTTAAGAAAAAATGTTTTTTCTTTAATATCGCGGGGCACCACGCCAAACGGCGCGCCTATACTCTCATTAAACCGAAACTACGCACTCCAGTGCGTGATAGTGGACAATCGAAATTCTTGTTTCAGTGTCCCAGTTATCCATTTTAGTTAAATCTAAAAATAAATCTGCAAAAAAAAAATTTTAAAAATTAACCAGATTCATTAAATAGAAAAAAAGTTTAATAAAACTTACATTTTTAAGCAATTTCGCGAAGAGTCGTTTAAAAATATTTATTCCACAAAAAGGGAGGGTTTAGTTCTCGTATAAGTAGGGCGTAACGCCTGTAACATTTCTCTCACAAAAATTTAAGTTTCCCTCGAATTATAAGGATACGACGATTAAACGGCTATAAAACGCCAATGGTAATACAAATGTTTGAAAATAACATTCGTCATTTAAGCGAATCGCCTATCGTAATAAGAATAAAATACTAATAATTGCCTACTAATATTACTTTAGCGAAGCTTAATAGAAGCTCGATTTGCATTTCAGTCCTTTACTAGTAATAACTTTTCTCTGTCCAATTTATATTTGCTCTCTTTTCACTCTGAACATTATGGATTTCAATAAGCTATCTTTATAGGGTTACCGTAGAGAGCAATAAAAATGTCCACAAATCTCACATAATTATCGATAGAGTTGCCAACTATTTAATAATCAAAAACAATGACGACATAAATAAATTAAATCTATCTTTTTCCTTGCCACCAAGATAACGAGTGCGATCTTGTAAGGGTATCTCCAGTAGACATAAACCTTTTTCTTTTTATTTGTACCTATTTTTATAAACCAAAAACTATTAGCACTTCAAAATCAAAATTGCACTTGTATACTAAAACGAACTTCATCAAAAATTTGCGCGAATAAAAACTCTATAAAAGACAATATCTAATAATTGTAAAACTGGATTTTAATTTTTAATTGATTTTCTATAAAAGGAAAACCTAAAACATGAAAACAGAAAAACACAAAGCGTTCTGTAAAAGAGAAATATTTGCTATCAAAAGCTCTAAAAAAGCTTAAATCCTGAAAGTTACATTTCAAAAACCAACCAAAAAAAATGCCATAAGAATTTCCATTAACTAGCAATGGTATCTCTGATTCAAAAGTTTTGTTTTTAATAAACACAATTGGTTACAAATTGGCTTAATAGCCAGTCTCCTCTCTTCTTTCATTCGGGGAGCAGATAGCTGGTCATGATGGGATGTATGTACGTGAGCGCAAAGAAGATTACACTAACAATTTATATGTAACCACTGATTCTGTTTCTTATTTCAGTGGTAATTTCTTAAGCTAATGTCCCGTGCACAGTGGTGCCTATACAGGGGACAGAGTATATGCACAAATATTATTGGTACATAAATATTTGTAGAATATATAAAGCCGTGCTAAATATTTCATTTTCAATTTTTTTTTTAGTTAAAATTCTGTATATTCTCCCTATGGGTTTTCTCTTCAACCCATTTTACTAACAGTGTTTTGTTTTTATTAAAAAAATATACAAACACCAGTGTTTCTGATTTCTTATTGTTAATATCACTCTATTTCACTACATTACTACCTAGCACTGAAATCGGACGGATGCTATCATTTCTCAGCGAGATGACGTGTTTTCATCATCTGTGTTTCTTTAATAAAATAATAAAAGCTTACTAGGGATTTGCTTTAAATTGTTAATAAAGAAAACTACAACTACAATGTGATCCTGTTACTTAAATTGGACATAAATCTTCTATAATAATTTATTAAAAAAGTTTTCGCGCCACAAAACTCTCCTTGTAATTAAATTAGAGTATTTTTCATTTGTATGTTTATTTTTTTGCCTTTGTACTACAGGGCCAGTTTTGCATTTGGAAAATAAAAATCCAACTCGAGATTTTAAATTTTATTCAAACTTGACATTACGTTGATAGAGAACACCAACAAATTGGGTCCCGCAATTCCGTCTGTTTGTCTGTCTGTCCGTACAATAAGCTACAGCCTAAACGACTGGACCGATTTTGTTCAAACTTGGTATTTAAGCGTTTTAGGTGATTGTCTAAAATAGATTTTTGAATCGTTGTTTTTTTTAGCCCCAAAAATAACACTATTTTCCATACAAATGTTTCTACCATCTCAATTATCTCGAAAACAGCTTTAACGATTTTAATAGAAAAAATTTAATCCAGTTGGAGATCGTTGCTCAACGAATTGTTCAACAAGTGTACCAGCTCGTGTTGCTCGTTGAAAATGGTGGTTCAACGCGTTGAGCAAACGTTTCTAAGATAATGTGTTGCACATTATTTGTTCAACTCGTTGATCAACTTTTTTAATTTTGTTTGGAGTTAGTTGCCGATGACGTGAAAATATTTGTTGTGCGTTTCGTTGGATGAGACAAAATGTGTTTGCGTACTTGAGTTGAAGTATTGTGTTGATATCAACTTGAAAATTGGTGCAGTGTTGTTCATTGTGTTTTGATTTTTCGTCATCATCTTTTATCCTTTTTTTTGTAGTTAATTTTCCAATATTATTAATATGGCAGCCACTTTTTTTTTTCTTTGAGAGGATATCATGCTTAATCTAGACAAAGTTTAATTTCAATATTTTTCAACAAATATGTCTGTGACACTGACATTAAAAATGTTTACAAGTAAAAATTATGTCATCAATATCTGACCAGCTATAGTGCGTGCGTTGAACTCATGAACTCAACGATTGCGTCTTGGTTAGGTGTACGAAGGTATCAACACGTCCATCAACTTGTTGAACAACCATATCAAAAACGCAAACTCGAAAAACCTTTTTTTTTTTGTTAAAATCGACAAAAGTTTATCAACAGTGTACGAGGTTATTCAACATTTCACTAAGTTTGTCAACTATGTGTACGAGGCTCCCAACACGTTTTGTTCAATTTTTCCTTTGGCTTTGTTGCTCAACGTGAAGAACGCAAGCTTGTGCACTAGTGTAAGCGGTTGTAAATTTTGACAAGGTGAACGAAGTTGGTTAAGTTCGTTGCGCACTTAGTGGACGACCGGCATAAAACATATTTATTTAGCTGTTTCTTCTAAGAATCTTGTGCTAAAGATGTGATCGAACATAAGACCAGTACGTGGGATCTAGTCGTGCATATTATTTTTGATAGTTGTTACAATTATAATTCAGATTTTTTAATAAAAATACAAATTCCTCAATTACTGTTAACTTAGTGTAAAATACAACCGATCATTAGAATTTCTTTGATGGAATTTTGATAAAGCTACATTTTATCTTAAAAAAGATCTGGCAAAAAAAATCTCTTTTCTCTAGGTACTAACCTCAGATCCGCTCCATTCTTTCGCTGGACTTAAAAATAACTCAAAAAAACACTTGACTTTTACAGTGTCTATCCTCATTGGTTTTATTTTAATTTTAAATATAGATAAGAAAATATGAGAACACGCAAAAAAAATATACGCGAAATAAAAATGAATGAAATTGCCCAGCATTGAAATGCCCTTCACAGAAATAAATTGCCGAAACCTCAAATAGTGATGCCTCGGCGGCGTTGAAAACAGTCATCTAAGCTATTTAGCTTTCCTTAATTAAATACCCATACAAATATATTATTATACATATATGTATGTGACAAACAAATTATGTACATACATATATTTCAGAATTGACAAATTATATTAGGTCATACAACTGTACACATTTTTTAATTAATCTAATTGTTAAAATTGTCGTCAATGGATTAACTTTGTATAACAGGTGCCTTTTGGGACTAATTCATACTTTAATTTTGGAACAAACTAAAACCATACCATCTATTATTTATTTATGAGATTTTGGTTATATCAAAATTCTAATATTAATAATAATAATTGACGAAATTCGCAACTCTGATCTTCAGTATCTGCTTATCTTATCTTATCTTATCTTATCTTATCTTTATATAAAAGGTAGAGTAATTTTGCAAATCTATTTAGGGTTTACATTTCTTATTTTATCTTCAAGACCTAAAAGTTGAAAGGTAAACGATTTTTTAAAAATTCTTACTTTAATTACAACTCCACTAATATTTACCAACTTCTTTTGCAATAGATTATATTATTTGCGCCTTATTGCTATGAATCGAAGTACTAGCTAATTTATTGTTTTGCGGTTTAAACAAATAGATATGCTATGTTTATATATATTATTAGGACAAGTAGCTTATCAAATGATAATAACCCACGTGGTTAAACAATGGCGTCTGCTCTATGAGAACAGATAATTATTAGCAAACATTTTAAGAATTATTGAGATCTATACTCTGTCCCAGAAAAATAGGCAGTACACGTCTTATGGGAAAGCTTTTTCAAAATCATTCTTGCACACTAAATTGAAAGAACTTCTCCATAAAAAGTGTTTGACCGTCCGTAAATATATATAAAATAATAAAAAAAATGGAATGGCATCTAACGCGGACCCATCGTCCTACTCAGCGCACATCTGAGTATGGAGTGTGGACTGAATTGCGTTTGCTGTGGCCTGGGGCTGCTGCTGCTATTCAACCAGCGTTGCCGGACAAAAAAATGTGAAACTGCCAATACTGACAACAGAAAGTGTCATTTTAGGCTATGGGTGCCACCAAGAAAAAAGTAACAAAATTCCGGTTCAGGTTTCATATGTCTTTTTTAATTTTATTTATTAACCCTCATAACTTAAGAAATAATAATTAAATAAATAAACACAAAATTAATAAATAATAAACTAATAGATAAAATAAAAACAACTTCATTAAACGAAACTTAACAAAAAAATAAATAAAAGCATCGATTAACAATATAAGTCTTTAGGTTGCATGAAGGCTGGCAAGTTTCAGCTTTTTTATTTCATTAAACGACAAAAGGGATTTTATTTCTTATATAAGAAAGTCGATTTTTATGTTGGGTTTTAATGTTATTTAATCGAGAAACAGCCTTTTCAGCTGCTGTACTACCTGATCTGATCATGAACGTGGATATATTTGAAAACATTTGCTCGTCGATTCCTAGAGTGCCCTTTGAAGCGTTTCAGTGCCACATTGCTATTAAAATTAAAAAGTGCCAAAAGTGCACGATCGTGCCACTTCGGCAACGTTGTATTCAACCCCGATTAAATATTGATGTGCTTTCAGAGTTATCCGTGTCGATTTGTTAACTCGTTCGGGCTTTTTGTCTTTAGGTTTCTGTTGAGGTACTTTTGATTTGAGAGCTTTAAAAAAAGTTTTGAATGATGAGTGTTATCGTGGAGTATTTTCATTTTTTGCACTTCTTTTAATGTGTGGAAAATACGTTAAAATGCAGTTACTAAATGTTAAGCTGTTTTCTTTGAAGAAGAACATTATTTGCGTAGATTTTCGTAGCGCGCGGTTAATTAATGTGAAGTGAATTTAAAATGGCATCGGTGTGTCCGACACGTCGAGCAAGTGGTTGAGCCGAAAATGTGGGAAATGTACAGTTTTTCGGAACGCTCTGTAGAAAATCTTGTTATAAACCTAGGTGAAGATTGCAGCAGCAGAAGCAGCAGCAGCACCAACTCCTTTTCTGAATGAAATATTTTTTAAATACAGTTATTTAAAAGATGAATTTATATATAGTATTGTTATTTAATTTATAATTAATCCTAATGAATAAATGTTTTATTTTTACTTGTTTTTTATTTAAAAGGGATTTGGCCTACTGGCACCTTTTATCTTACCTCATGGCGGTGTGGAAAAAGATAAAAATTTTATAAGCAAAACGATTAAATAAAAATTCCTATCTAAAAAATGGGCGGTAACCCTACATACTATTCTTTCATATCGGAGTCCATTAAAATGCACACTGCTAAAACTTTGTGAGAGCTTTCTTGGGTGACTGATTTATGCAATTCACTTTAGCGAGAATGAGAGGCAAACTTCCTCTATCTTGCCTGTACTGCCTATTTTTCTGGGACAGAGTATAGTTACATACATCAATGTGATACATGTATATGTATATATTATTTTAATTTAATAAATTTAATTTAAAAAAATAAACGTTATTTACACATATCTCTTTTATATTTCAGAATGTCCACAGAGAATCCCAAAGTTGGAGATAGTATAGCAAGTAGCATTGCAAAATCTAATTATCGTGACAAATCAACAATATCTCCCACAAAAATGGTGCTATCAACAATTCCCATAGAAGGAGGACATGTTGTCATTCGGCAATCAAATGGTTCCTCGCAATTGACCACTGCAAATCTGCAATCTCAACAGCAGCAACATCAACAGCAACACCACCAACAGCAGCAGCACCATTTAATAAGCACGAATCAAGGAAATGGTTATTCTACAACAACAACTCAAATCCATCACAACAGTCCTGCCTCGACTTTAATTACAACGACAAGCAGCACCAAAAATGCTTACATTAGCAATGCTGGCAATAATGCATCATCAAATGGCAATTCAATTGCTAATAATATTCCAACGCAATCGAAGTATGTTTTTTTGCAACAAAATGGAAATGGCCAGTATACAACAAATGAAGTTGTTTTATTAGCAACTGAACCCGTGGATATGGGAGCTACCGAGCAAGTTATTTCGGTCAACGAAGCTGGAACAGCAACTGTTTGCGACGAGGAACTTACTTCGCTGTCATGGTTACATGATAAAAATCTACTCAAAGGTTTTGTTGCACGTCCGAAAAATGGCCGAAAAGTAGGCGAACAACGTATACAAGCAGCGCAAAGCAATGGCGGAACACCGGTGACGATTATCAATGCTGGAGGGCATGTTTCTCCGATAAGTGAATACATCGAAGAATCGCCAGGAATCTCCGAAGAAAATACTACTTCCAACATAGAGCACGCAATCAATGAATATTCCTCGCAACAGCATATTCATTACAGTAGCACCAACAGCAACAATCACTCTGTATCGAAAAATCGCAATGGACATCAAATTTTATCACCAATTCATACGAGTAGTAGTGGTGGGAATTATATAAGCTCTAACCAGTCCTCGATCCACGATCACATGAACGGAAATTTGGCAGCAATTGGTGCAACAACAACAGTTCATGTTGGCCCGAGCGGAACAACAACTGTTGTCGAATATAAAACAAATTCAAACTTTGCCCAAACCCGCCTGAGCGGTGGAAACGTGGCAAACAATAGCGGTGCAGGAGGAACAACAATAACTCCGGCCGCGAACAATTATGTGCCTTCTTCTCCGCAAAGAAATGTTGTTCTCACAAATTTGACAAGTCCGCATCATCATCAGCATCAGCAACAACAACAACAGCAACAACAATTTAATAGTTCCAGCAATAATAGTAACAACACTCTGTCCACAACCCACCATCCGCACAAAAAGTACCTGCGTGAAAAAATGAATGGTTTCGATCAGAGCGGTGGCGGTGGAACCAATAACAGTGGAGGAGGAAGTTCAAATAAAAACGTTAATACTAATTCCCCATTCAGTACGAGCTCCAGCACTAGTTCGAATGCTTCTTCTCCAGCTTCATCTGTCGCAAACTATGCCATTACCACTGTCAGCCATACATCGTCACAAGGAGGAGTGTAAGATGTTTTTTTTTAATTATTTAAAATTATATTTTCAAAGATATCTTTATTTTTTTTTTTGAATCAGTTCAACACTATCGCCAGAACCACCAAGAGAATATCATACACAAAATTTACACCTGCACAGTGTCATGAAAAGTCCCGCATCATACTCCACAAACAGCTACGAGAATGATTCGCTCAAAGATTTTGAACTTACATCAGTACCTTCGACAAACAATGGTCGGATACCTTCGTCAATAAATGCACAGCAACATTCGCAACAACAACATCAAACGCTACCCCTCCAGAAATCATCACCCACTCCACCAAAGCAAAAACATCCAACGAATGTGCCATATGATCCATTGGTGCATACACACAATAAACCGCCATATAGCTTTAGGTAAGTTAATTGAAAATTTAAACAAACAAAAAATATGTTATAATCAACTTCTAACTCCCAACAGTTCCTTGATCTTCATGGCAATCGAAGGCTCAACAGAGAAAGCATTGCCAGTAAAAGAAATATACGCATGGATTGTCCAGCATTTCCCGTACTTCAAAACAGCTCCCACCGGATGGAAGAATAGTGTGCGACATAATCTTTCATTAAATAAAAGTTTTGTGAAAGTTGAAAAAGCACCAGTAAGTTGACAAAAACATGTCACTTGATTGAACATTAAGGATAAAAGTCTTAAGTTATATTTTCAATATTTTCTGCAGAGCAATTCTAATGAAAAAATTCTTGGATTTTCATTTCATTTGATAAAGTATTTATGTAGGTACTAATCTCTCTTGTTGACAAATGAAATGCATATTCAGTTATGCCCAACAGTTCCTTGATCGGAAATGTAAAGATACACTTGGAAAACGTGAACTGAAATTTCGTTATTTTTGTTTGAAAGTTTGCTATTGTTTTCCGAATCTTTCAGTTCCAAATTTATAGAATGACTGTCACTAAAACACCAAACACCCAAAAAGGTACTATTAACAATCTCGAGAGGAATGTTTGTTTCTCGAAATTTTTCTACTATCAGAAATCATACATTTCGTAGGTGTGTTTTTGTATATCGGATTGCAATTAAACAAAACCTGGATTGAACAACATGCATTTTACGCTTGGAAGGGATGTTGAAACTAGGCATTATTCTAGTTAGTTTTCCTATTATAAGTATCACGTATTTTTCCAAAACCTACTCTAATATAATATAAAGAGCTTGGCCGTTTACTTAAACAGCAGAAAACGGCTAATAGTCTAATCTATTTGTCATTGCTGTTATACAGTATAGAGGAATAATGGCTAAAGCAGATGTGCAGCATGCCTGCACGCATCGCTACATATAACGCTGCGCCCGAAACACATGTGCATACTCTTTGACATTTATGATGCATAGTTTTGCCAAAATTATGTCCGCATTCAGAAATCGATACATAGATATATGTATAGGTTGGTGTTGTTGTAATCCCGTCTAAAACCACAGCTGGTGACATATTAGCTGCTACCAAGAAATAAATCTCAAGCTATTCGAAAAACTTTTTTATACTCTTGTATCCCATGAGAAATTTAATAACATATGCACGAAAATCTACAAATTTAATCTATCCGGTTTTGGGTGTTCAGAAACTTAGATAGATATTACCCTATCTTAGATAGGCTATCCTACCGACAACTGAACGCGCCCAATGAGAACAGTCATTGTGGGGTAAAAAAATTTAAAATTATTAAAAATGGATATTAATCAATTAAAAAGGGAAAAAAAAATTCGTAGGTTCATTTTGTCCCTCATGAAGATTCTTATAACAAGAGCTGAAGATATAAAAATTTATTTTTCTTAACCAATTCATAGATTTTCTTCCTTTTTTAAAATCATAAATAAATAAATCAAAAATATTTTTTTTTAATTCAATATGAGTAATTCCAAAGAACAATTATTTCAGATTTTGTTCTTTGCTGTTGTGGCTGCAATGCAACTTGGCAGCCAATTTAGAAATAGAGACATCGTGCAGCGAGCGCTGCATACAGCCCTTGGAATGTGTCAACCCTCATAAGAACCTGTGTAATTTATTATCGCTGCATGTGAAAAAGCTGCACATCTGTTTAGGGCATAATTCTTTCATATCCTACGATATATTCTTGATAGTATTAGAATGTTTTGATTCGGGCTCTGTAACATTGAGAGGTTCTTTCAACTTTTCTGTAAAATGTTCGATTTTAATTTCAGCTATGTCATCTTTTTCGCGTGTATGCCCCTTTTTCGAAATGTCTCGAGCTTTTCATCAGCTCTGGGAATTCTATGTAGTGATGCTTTGCAATATGATGCGTCTTTTAAAACAGATTGTCCCCTAAATTGATTGGTTGTATAGGATTCCTCATACAATAATTATTTATTGCTTTATCGGATAAGGACCATACTCCCTCATAGCAGTATATAATTTTATGTCAGGATATACGTGGCGGTACCTGGACCCCTCTAGGGTATGGCTGTAGTCAGGATATACGTGGTGATACCTGGACCCCTCTAGGGCGTTTGCACATCCATGGCCCATGTTCTGTAACTTATGCGATAACTTTTCCTCACTTAACGCCTCTAAATGGGTTTCTGTCAGTTGCGGCGATACACCTTAAATTTTTAATTTGTTTGACTGGGATTCTCCAATGGAAGGCGATAAATTGAAATAGTCATTTTCGCATATTAACAACAAAACAAACATTGTTTTTTGTTTCTCGACTACTTTTATCGATTCGAAAGTTACAGAACATGGGCCCAAGATACAGATTTGCGTCGATAGCAATTTGGTCAAGAAGATCTCCATGTCTCATAGTTTAATATTGAGATGAGAAAACTGGATACTATCTGCCAGCTATTGGTACTTTGCTATTATAACACCAATTACATATATCTTCTCTTTCTAATTCACATACCAGCTTATGTTTTTCCCAACACATCTGTTTTTAATTTTTTTACTTGCGATATATGTATGTAGGTACTATAGGGCAAGTTTTGCTTTTGGAAAAGAAGTCGAGATTTTAATTAAAGTTGACATTACGATGATAAAGAACACCAATGAAAAAATTCAATATATTTTATTTCACTCTTGTTTCCAAGAAAAAATTAGCAAAATTAACATAGTTTGAAGCACAATTCTAACAAATGTTAAATTATCAAGAAAAAAAAAATATAACAAAAGTAAATACACAAAGTAAAAAACGAATGAAAAATTTGAAAAGTTATAAACTTTTGCTGGTTATTAGTACTTTGTAGGGTATCCTTTTGTTTTAATAACAGCGGACATCCTTCGAGGCATCGAACGAACTAGATTTGATGTCACATCTGGACCAATCTTGGAGCACTCCTCCCGCAAAACCCGTTTGAGTTGATCTTTTCGACTTGATGTCATGTTTTCTTATTTTTCGTTCTAGATGTTCCAAAAGATGTTCGATTGCATTCATGTCAGGTGACTGGGGGGGGGGGGGGGGGGAACAAATGAAGTGTGCTTGGGATCGTTATCTTGCTGAAAGATAAACGATCCATCTAAGTCCAATCTTTGTACGCTCTGGTGTAGGTTGTTCTTTAAAATATTCAGGTAGGCATGTCGATCCATTGTTTCTTCAATGAAGACTAAATTACCCACGCCAGAAGACGCAATACACCCCAGACCATTACTGACCCACCACCGTGTTTTATGGTTCCAGCCATGTTTTTCGGATCTAGCTCTTTGTTCGTCTTCCTCCAAACCTTCCCCGCCCATCCGATCCATGAATATTAAACTTGCTCTCGTCTGAGAATATTACGGTGTTCCAAAAACCTGAATCATATTTTAAATGCTCTTTTGCGAATTTCAGTTCCTTAAAGCGATTTACTTTATTTATAAAAGGTTTTTTTCTCATATTTCGACCGTTATAACCATCACTCTAAAGGACGCGACGAATTGTCTGAGAATTACAATCTTTACCTATTTCATTGGCAATTTGTTCCTGTATTTTTTGGGCACTTAATTTTGGTTTTGTTTGATTTTGCGGAGGATCAGACGACTTTCTTGAACTGTGAATATGCGTGGGCGTCCGCTTCGGTCTTTGTTTTTCGTTGTTCCCGTTAGCTGGTGTTTTTTAATTATTTTTTTTTTTTTGTAGTGAAAAGCTTTTATCAATAGTTTTTACAATTTCCCCATGCTTTTTTGTTCTCTGTGATATTTTATTATTAAATCCCTTAAATCTTGCCAAAAAAAATAAAACATTAAATTAAAGAAAAGGCTAAATTCAAATGAAAAAAAATCACCTTTTGCAAAATGTGGTTCTTATTCTAAGATGTAAAGCAGATTGTTATGGATGTGTACTTCCTTTGATATGAAATACTATTCTTTTGTAAGCTTTCAATAAAGCATTTCGCTATGCTTATATAACGGTTCTTTTTCCCACACTCCCCAACTACACAGGTGTTCACTTAGAAATCATGAATTGTTTCAACCAAATATGAATGCAAATAAACAGTTATTTTTGTACATATTTGTTTCAAGTGAAGGTGTGTACTTATTTTTGTTACTGACTGTACCAATTTAAAAAAAAATAAACGAAATTTTGTACATATGTATGTATATAGCCGTTCTTTTTTGATTAACCAGCCCATTTCATTTGTACCCTGTGTGGGTACAAATATTTCCGTTCTTAAGCATTACAATATATATAAAGACGATCCATTTTCAGACTTATTTTGAAAGCCATTCTTCCAACAGTTCCAACTGAATCTTCCATTCAAACTGAATTTTCTATTCCAACTGAATCTTCCATTCCAACTTTAAAACGTTGAACTGTGATACATATCCAAATCTATGTCACAATCGCAGTGATGTAAAAGTAGTATTACATCTCAAATGATATAAACCTGTCAATTGTAAATAAAATATCTATTCTTAGTATTTTTTATGATAAGAAACATATTCTTATTGGAATAAAAGGACCCATATTTGATAAAACGGTATTAGTTACCTTTTATACCAGTTAGAAATCGAAGAGATTCATAAAAAGATTTTTGAAATTTACTCTTAGAACTATTAAATCTTACATTATATAAACGCCTTATAACTATTCTTGAGAGTGAGTCCTTCTTATTTCAAATAATTATTCCGCTTTTTATTGACCTGGAACTTTAGACTTTACCGGTTGATTCGCTACCGGACTGGGTACACCACCATCTATTGTAACTTACATAGGGATTAAAACCGAAACTTTGTTAAATTATATACTAGGCACTAAATGTTCACAGTGAGAAGATGAGAGTAGGAGGTCTTGAACATAAAGTTTTTTTTTTTTTAAACTCCCGATTCTCTTTTAAATTCAAAAGAGAATAGAAAAGTTTGAGAACAATTCTCATGTTTGTGCAGGTGCTTGGTATGTTGAATCTTTTGAACAGAATAGAAAATAGGTTTTGAAATGATAGGGGAAGGAATTGAGGGCTGTTTTTACAAATAGTTTCCGTAATATTCGCCCTTCTATGCATGATCTTTAATTTACCATTGAACTCAATTTCAGGAATTCTATTGTTCAGAAGCAATATACAAAGATATCTCCTTTAAAAACTGTTTCCTATTTTTCTAATACTCGCGTTGTCTGCTCCACCTCGCCCGACTCCCGATCAATATATTTACATACAAACCTAAATAAATGCATGTACGTACGTATTTTTGAAATTATGCTGATTGGCGGTGCCGTTAGCTTGCGAGAAATAATCGTTTTTAAAAACGTAAATGCAAACATCATTTTTTAATACTCGAATGAAAATATTCCAAATGCCAATTAATTCTTTCATCCTTAAATCATTTAATTATATCCTTTTACTTTCAATTGGACCTTAATATGTATTAATTTTATTTAAAATAGAACATGGGTAAAGGTTCTCTATGGCGCGTGGAACAACAACAAAGGAATAATCTTATCCAAGCTCTTTCTCGCTCACCGTTCTTCCCAAATTCAGCAGTCGATAAGATCTCTAAGAGTCCTACAGACAGTACAAATGGTATTGTCATGCCAAGTAGTCCAGGTGTTTCAACTGAATCCGATGGTAGTCCACCGATGACACCTGGCAAATCTAATTTAGATGCACGGCTCTTTCCAAATCTTTCCAAAGCAATTAAGCTCATGGAAACTAATGATCAAGATGATGATAGTCCGTCTGATTATAGTACGGTTAAAGCGGGCAATGGTTACTATACAAATGGAAACTCAACTCCGAATGGAAGTTTTGAGAATATCGAACTTATGTCTAGAGATTGTGGAGCCGATAGCATAGATGATGTAAATGCTGCAACAGCTATGCTTGCATTAAAACATGGACCAAAAGTTTTCAATGAAACATTTCAAAATGGGTAATTGAAAATCGCTTTAACTACTTGCTGTTAGATTATCTTTTTATAGAGTTGTGTCTACTTTATTTTGTAGTTCTCCAGTGATTACATCGTCACCAAGTGAGGATCATACATATTCAGCTGGTGGTGGTGGGGTCAGTAGTACAAACAGTTCTAATGGCACCACTACCAATAACAATACTAATTCAAGTTTTAATGGAAACATAATAGCAAATGGAAGTGGTGATAAGCCCGCAGTTCCCTCAAATGGCTTTTCTCCAGATAATCAAAGTAATTGTGCCTCATCAGATGCTGCATACGAAAGCAGCGAAGAAAGGTTAGTTAACTATAATAAATCATTTAAAAATGTTAGTAAAAATGTTTCAAATTTATAGTCACACTATTTCACCGGAAGAACTCGAAGACCAACAACGACATCGTGATGGTGTCTACGCCCTACTTTCTTTATCATCGCATGTTGATATGTCACCCATCAAACGTCCACCATCAACAACCGTCGAAGAAGAGCACATATCTTCGTATATGGAAAATATACCACATCTCAATGGGAAAGGTCTTCTGGTGAATGGCTGTGGCGCCCTGGCAATTAATGGCAGCAGTGGAATACTTGATGAAGGCTATAACACTCAAAGTTACTACAGTCACATGGCATCGCCATCACCTCCAAAGAAACAAAAACCCCTGCGAAATATCCGGGCGAAAATTAAGCGTAAGACCACGTTGATACGATGAACGGTTTCAAGTTCGTTTGGCCAATTCAAAGTTGACTGGCGTTAAACTGTCTTCGCAGTAGTAGGCTATAATATTGTAAGGTTTCTAAAACGGTAAAATAGGTTCTTTTATATGTAAATCTAAGCCACATATTATATATTGTGCCTCAAACCCCTTAAAATTTTACCTTTGCGTTTCTTCTTATGTTACAAATTGTTGTCGGACAGTTTTTGTGTTGTGTTAGATATTGTTGTAAAGTTGCGTTTGAATTGAAAAAGTTATTGTTATACATATATCATAATTATCGCTAAATGCAAGTGCTTTAGAATATAATTGTTGTTTGAATATTAAGATTTTTGCTTGGGAAATATAAAAACAAAAATAAGTGAGGGAGAAGGTCGAATTGCAATTAAATAAGCGAATTGAAATCTAACCCAACTATTGTACCTTAACTTTTATGATATCTTTGTTGTTGAAAAAGAACAACCCTCTTGTTGTTCTTTCAATACAGTAACAAATAAACAAATATCCAAAAATAAAAATTATCTTCCTTCTTTCCAAAGAGATTTATTCTGTTTTTTTACAAAAAAAAAACGACTAAAAAAAAACAAACAAAAAAAAAATAATGAGAAAGAAAAAAGATAGAAGAAAACCAAACAAAAAGTGCCTACAAACTCTTAGAATTTTTTTTTTTTCGAAAATAAAATTATTTTTGTCTTTCCTTTAATTTGATGACTGATTGTTAAAGAAATATAAAATAAATACGTTTATAAATTAATAACATCGCTATGATAAATTTGTGCAATAATAATGTTTTCAATTTTAAAACATACATTTTGTTTTTCTACCAGTCACAAGATTCACAAAATATTTGTGTATTCTAAGTTTTACTTCAATTTTTATTTTGATAACCATCTGTTTTTATTTTTATATATATATTTAATATTATATACATTTTTTTTACCTTATTATGCTATCAGAAATGCATTAGTGAATACATTTGATTTTACACGGACTGCAAACAAAACGTTGTCTTAAGCTATTTTTGTTGCAAAAACACATAAAATAAAACAAGTACATATTAATAATATTCTGAATCAGTGAGAATGTATACAAAAAAAAAACAGAATGAAGCTATAAAAACATATTTTAGACAAAACCACATAAATATAAAAATAATACGCGTTGCAAACGACAAACAAATTGCTTAAAAATATTTAAAAAAAAAACTTCATTTCCGGTGTCAAATCACATATTAAACTAACAAAATATACATATATCAGAATCGCTAACAACTTCTACGAAATTTATCAAAATTAAAAATAGTCAAACAAAATTACCACAAAAAAGCAATGAAAGAAGTCTGACTTAAGAAAAAAGCATAATATATGATGTAAATTTTGTTCTAAAACAATAAATCTGCTTTTAGAGCTTCATTAATTAAAAATCGCTATATAAATGTTTATTTAATAAAAACAAAAAATACCCTCTCAAAGAGGAAACTTCTACAAAAAAAAAACAAATACCTAGTTTACTACTTTTAAAAAAAGCAGCATAAATTAATTTATGTTTTGTTAATTTAAATTTAATTTAAAATTTAGTCTTCAAATGCGTCTTAGCTTTGTTTATAGATAAAATAAAAACAAAAACAAAAAAAATAGTGGAATATAGTAGATTTAGTTTCATATCTAGAAAAGAAAAAAATATATTATATTATATTATATATACACTATAAAGAATAAATAATAATCAAAAAAAAACTTGTTTTTTATTAGTATTAGTAAATGAGAAAAAAAAATTATTACAAATAAAAATAAATAAGTTTACTTAAAGACAAAACAAAAAGAAAATAGAAATTATACATATTATTATATAAATGTGTACACAGATATAAATTACTTTATTTTTTAAATTAAACACAATAAATTTATTGTAGAAAAAAAAGCATTGAACCTTTTTAAGAAAACAGGAAACAAAAATTCGTACACTAAAATAATTAGCAGTTAAAGTGAAACAATATTACAAAGTGAATTGATGAAATAATATTATTATACATCAGTTTCTTATATTAATTTAATTTTTATGGGTTAGTTAATTTTATTAAAAGAATCAAATAAATTCTAAAAGCAAACATTTTCTTTCTTATAAAAAAAAATTGTGATTTAATTAATTTTGTCTTTATTGAGTTGTTTCCATTAAGTGTTGGGCATTTGTAAAACTGGTGCAACACTCCAACTTTATTTATTTGAGGGTCTTACTGCTCGAGCACAATGGGATAGCTGCAGCAATCGCATGTCAAAGCTGAAGTATACGAGCAAAGTATGCTGCAAAGTTGAATCAAGTTCAACTTTGTACTACACGTCGTGGCATGGTGGTCGTGCAACGCCTCTCCATTTTTAATGAGAGATATGAATAGGGAAGCGCGTTACAACATTGTAAACATTTTTGCTACATGAATGATCAATTCCGCTGAAAGCTTCAGCTTTAGATATTCTTTCTGCTACACAAAATTCCTATTGTTCAAAAAGTAAGTCTCTTCATACGCGCAACGCATCGCCGACAAAAAAATGTCCAGTAATAATCAGCTTTATTTTATATCAGATCTACTGCCAATAACACAAGTTTACATAAATCGGTTAACTTTTCGACACGCAAGTGCATAAGCTGTTTTATTTTTTTCTTATAATAGTGCGTGCACTATAAGGTCTTCACTGCCCTTAAGATCATCAGGCCCAGTGCGAACGTTTGGATAATATGTATTATAATTTTGATTTCAATAAAATTTGCAACGATTCCTGAGAGTCCTAATCTCATATAATGGTTTTTAAACATAATGGCGTATAGTCATGATCTTCTTCAAAATTATTCCATTGAAATCTTTTCAATATCGTTTTTACTCTGACAGGTCAAAAAGTTATCCGATATTTGTAAATCAGCCTTATCGGAATTTCTTGAGAAGTATTTTTCCATATGAATCTTTCCCTTGCCGGGAACCAGTTCCTTCTATCAGGGACTCCGCGAGGAATTTTTTCTCTTGGGAACAAGCTTAACCAACATAAGAATAATAACTTATTTTTCGAACATAGTTTTCAAATAATTTGACGGTCGATATATGTATGTATAGTGGTTGTTTTTGTGCTAATCTTGAATTCAAAATCTAAAGAATATCCTTTTTATTTTTTATTAATAAAATACAACAAGGAGAAGGAATTGAGCAAAGAACCATAAGGCGAAGGTTAAGACATCATTCAAATCCATTAGAACTAACTAAATCATGCGGGCACCCTTCCACTGATTCTTCTAAGGCACAAATTCGTATTATCGTTTCCTCAAGCACTGAATTTATACTCCTTATTTGAGACTCCACCAGTTGCTTCTTTTGTCTCATGTTTTCAAACATATTTTGTCTCGCGTGTCTTTTTTATCAAGCCATCCTATACATTTTTTTTAAAAAATAAAATAAGCAATTCATCACCCACTTTTTTCCATTCAGAAATAGATTTTGTTGGTGGACCCAAACTGTTAAGTTCTCTTTCCACTTCTTTCCAATTTTATTACATCTTCCTTTGGCCGATTTGTTGTGAACCTGATTAAAATTTATATTTGAGGAATTCGACCTAAAAATAATAAATTTTTATTATTATATATTAATATTTTGTTGAGAATTGCTTACGTTGTTTACTCCGTTTTTAATTACGACAATAAATGACGGGGAAATATTTGGGGAGAGTAAACACAAAATTTCCCATAAAAAAAACAGTTCCCGATATGTATTTTCCCTAGGAAGTTTTCCCCAATTTGGAAAAGTTCCCGATACCAATTTTTCGAATATGTGAAAAAATCCATGGGAAAAGAACTCTGAGAATATGTTAAATCGTCTTTCGTTTCTCACTTAAGAGTTCACAGGGTTCACACTTAACAGATGAACCTGAGGGTCAATTCCCGATCTGTGAAGATGTGAAGTGATAAATTTTATCATGCTTTCACCTCTAATTCGATTCTCGATTCGTGAAAAAGTGAAGTTAAATGCCAAACATTTTTCATATGATAATTTTTTTATCACAGTCAATTGTTTTGTGAAGAAAATGTTTCTAATCGAATATTAAGAAGAAAAACAGGATTTGGAACATGACAAGTAAGCAACCATTATATTTATACACAAATATATTTTGGTTATAAGTTATATTTGTGTATATTCGAGTAAATAACGAAATTGTTAAATCAACAGATTCACAACAGCCGACGCGACGACGGTGCTCATTCCCGCGACAGATCGTTGGAAAATACCCATTGCAAAAAAATGCAGAGAACTTAACCATATTTAAATGGCACTTATAAGTTGAGTGCAAGAATGCTCTCAATTCGCGTATTAAATCCATGCATAAATGTTTTGGGAATCTATAAAGTTCAATAAAGTGCTCCTATTTGTAACTTCGAATAGATTCTGCCCATCTCGAAGGGAAAGCCTCAATATCCTCACATAAAAAAAATAATAAATCTTACTCAAAACAGAGATACTATTGAATATTATATAAAACCCACAATTGTTCAGTACGACGCCTTTTATTAATTTATTAAACGAATTATTATTCCGGACATTATTCTTAAGCAAATTTAGAAACTGAAATGAAATATTTACCTTTCCCAACAAAAAATCTAATCAGAAATGACAGAATTTATCATTTAGTACTTTTTAGTACAAATTTTATCACAATGAGTTCTAGAATCGCATTAGGCGTGTGCGTGAAGTTGGAAAATGATAAACCTCTGTGAAAACTAAAATGATATTTTTTTTATCACTTCATAATTTCACAGATCGGGAATTGACCCCCTCTGAACTGTGTATAGTTTAAGTCAGTGCAATAGAATCAAAGAAGTTGACATTTAAAATTGGACATTTGTTTCAATTTACCTTCCTGGACAGTTATATGTTCCTATATAAGTTTTTATAAGAGCAAATTGGAAAGTCACACGATTTGAGGTGAATAAGTTGCTTGATGGGTTTGTTTAAAATGTTTCTTCAATTTAACAAAAAAAAAAAAAAAAATGTGGAAAAAATAGACTCATTTATACTAATTTTTATAAAAAAAAAAAAGATGTTCAAATGCTCCCAAGAAGTAGGTTGATCAATCATAACCAATAATGGGTGAGCAAAAAGGCCCATTAAATAAAAAGAACACTAAAAGCTAGCATTTTGATTGTAAAGTGCAATAACAAAATTAAGTTGTCTTGAATTTAAGATTATTTTAAAGTAAACGACAATGTTAGTACACATATAGGTTTTAAGTTTTTTTTTTTTAGTTTTGATTTTATTTAGTCACTTCATATTGGTTAATGTTCTTTATGATTTAAGCAATTATTTTTGTTCGATAGTTTTTTTATCAATAAATAATTTATCAAATAACCCAAAAGAAGAATTTTTAATTTTTACTGTTTGTACATTTTTGTAATTATGTTATATGTGTATTCAAATTCGTAAGACGCAGGAGTGCGTTCCACATGCAAAATCTAAAATAAACGAACCACAAAAAGTGAGAGAAAATATTCAGCCTTATCACGAATTCCATGGTAATCGGAAACTTGTTACGAATCCTGTAAGCTTGGCACTTAAGCATGTTAGGTGCCTGGCTCAATTTGTTTTAGCTCCAAAAATAACGTATAACGCTACCTGCCATAAACATTTTTCGGGCAAAAATATTAAACCTCAATAATCTCGATTTTGATTTTAAAAAAATCAGTGCACCATAGTCTAGATTTTGGTCAATAAGAATTTTTAATTGAAATGTACGTGCTATATAACCATTTTTTCGATGTTGAACTAACTTATAAACGGCTCAACGGATTTCGATACACATTTTTATGAATCATTTTTTTTTTTTGAAAATTTAATATTCCAACACGGATGGGAGATTTTTTTTGAAAATATGTTCTTAAAATTGCTACTATTTTTTTATCGAACATAATAGCAAGTACATGAGATACAGTCGTCGTGCATTTTATTTTTCTTTGACGTTAATGACTAGAACGCACCGCGAGGAGGTAGTCTTATGTCATTTTTATTTGGCAATCCGTAATCCTTCTGGACTCTTCTAAAAGTGCTCACTTGGGAAAAAATTACAGTTCTAGTTCTGAAAAGAATTTTCTTTCTGGCTTTGAAATCAGAATCAAGACCAGTACACTCGCACATTCATATACTTGAATGTCAAACTCGACTGTTGTCAAACGTATTTTTTGATTATGAATATTTCACGTACTTAGGTACAAAATTATTTTCACACATAGAATCAAATTAAAATTCAGAATCGTCAGAATCAGAAAAAAATGTTCAGTTTTGATCCCGGATCGGAGAGGCATCCCCGATTGCCCAATAAAAACGCTTTGACATTGCATTTGATGTCCGTCAGTACGTATGTATGTATGTATATGCAAATATTGCAATACTAATAGCGAGTTTCATTTAAGAATAAAATTGCTCTTTCCGTCAAAAGGAATGACCTTTTTGAATTTTGCGAGTTTCATTGCAACAAAAAGAGCAAATCTCAACACGAAAGATTTGATCTCTGATGGGTTGATAGATTTGATCTGAATGCACACATGCATGTAAAAAGTCTTTTTGCTGGTAAACGTCAAATCAAGATGTTTAAAATTTTGCCCCAATGTATTTAAATCTCTAAACGTAATAAAATAAAATCAAAATAAATTTTCAGTGAAAAAATTTAATGATGTCAAAATATTTTTATTTTTATTCTCCCACACTGCAGTATCAAATAAAACTAAGCTGGGATATTTCTTTTTCTAGTTATTTCTCCTCTTTCTAGCGTTTACTGCTATTGGACTGGGGACTGTCGAGTAATAAATATAAAAATAAAGAGTGAGATGAATACAATGTACCTTTGGTTTAAGCATGATCGCCAAAATATAGGTACGTGAATAAATTAATAAGATAAAGAAAAAAACAGATTACGTTGTCTTGGAATGCATTCTTTGATTGTGTAAGTTTTGCCAAATTCAAAAAGAATCCTTACATACAACTTTGCATGCTCACTCTGTAATTTATTTTAAGATTTCTATAGCAGAAAGAAAAATTTCTCCACCAGACTCCGAGTGATTCGAAATTAGATAAATCAATTAGAACATCAGCAAAAGCAGGAGGAATGAGATCTTAGTGTTTGCTAACAATTTTGGTAAAATTTACTCACATATCTACTCATTCATATGCATCTCATTGTACGTTTTTTTTGGCAATCAAGCATTACTTGCTTAAGGAAATTTAAATAAAATTACCAGGCGAGCATGTAAAGTTGGACGTGTTTCAGTCTTGGAATTTCACAGAACTTACACAATCAAAGAATGTTTTCAGTCACTTCCAATCCAAACCTGTTTCTTTTTTGTCTCATCAAATTTATATTTGATCTCACATACATTTTGGCTATCATGCTATGCCGAATGTCTGTCTTACTCTTCTTATTTTTATATTTTTTCACTCCGCTACATTAAGAAGCCCTACTCACTTTAGTTTTACTGCTAGAATGAGGGGAAATAACTAGATGCACAAAATGTCCGCTCATGCTGAAGTTTTTGTTAGAGGTTTTTATCTTGCCTTCATCATAATGCCAAAGCAATGGCACTAAGAAATTAAATATAAACTTATTTTAAGTTTTAATTATTAAATGAAATAATTAATGTGCCTCGTGTGTTTTTTGAGAACCGAAAACCCTAGTTCCTTACCCAGAGACTTCTATAATTTTAAAGGTGCAAAACTCTTTTTTCTTTTTAATTTAACTATATACCTGTAAGACATAAGGTCTTCTAAATACAACATGAATTGCACGGCACTTGTTTGGCACAGTGGATTTGAGAACCAGAACCCATTGGCGGCATTCAATTAAAATTGGAGGTATAGCGTGGTAACTTAATTGTAAGTATTACAGTTATTCTTAAATATTTTTTTCCTATTTGAAGTGTGTTTTTTAATAAATAATATACAAAATACAATTATTGTAAGTAAATTGGGTACATTAGTATCCACTTAAGTTTCTGAACAACCAACAAGGGATAGGTTAAATTTGTATGTGCTTGTGCATATGTTTTTGAAATTTCTCATGGAATACAAAAGCATACCAAAGTTTTTCGTATAGCTTGATATTTTTTTTTTGGCATCAGTTGTGTTCTTCCATGGGGTTATAACAGGTGTGTTCCAGTACTCCCTAAAACTGCGAAAATCTACGAATTTCTACGAAAAACAGTCAAATCCTGTTCCCGTAATCCAAATTTTCATAATTTTTCACAGAAACTATCTTCTGTGAAAAACTACGAAAATTTGGCTCATGCGAGAGTAAAATATTTCTTCAGGCTGCGAATTTTATGTCCTTTTCGATTGGTAATCCGGAAGAACTCTCCGATCCGGGACTCCAATCGAACAAGTAAACACTAGATTCTAGATTCTGAAAATTTATTTGAGTGTATGTGTAAGACGGGAAGTGTCAAACGCACATTTGTGATTATTTTATTTTGTAAGCATGCCTGACACAAATGTAGAAGATTTTGAAGTTATTCCTGATGAAAATGGGAAATTACAGTTATTGAAGGGAAAATTTGTCTTCGGAACAGATATCCATAATTTCAATTCTCTAAAGAGAAGAAATTGAAACTACAAAATTACAGACAAACCAAAACAAAACAATGACGTGAATAAATTAATTTGAATTTGAAATTTAGTGGGTTTGAGTGTGTGCGTGCTTCTGGTTTTGATTCTGACTTCAAATCCAGAAGGAAATTTCTCTTCTATCCAGGAGAAGAACTGTCATTTGATACCAATCGAACAGTTTCATCAGCATTCGGAAGACTTCCGGACGACCAATCGAAAAGGCCATTAGTCTAAGAAATTTCTTTGGACAAAATTATGAAGACTGTCAAATGAAGGAAAAAAGAAAAAACAATGCATGAGCTGTCAGTTGCCTTTGTGTATCGCTACAAAAGTTGAAAATATTGGAATTTATATTCTGGACTGCCTTATTCGTACAATAAGTTAAAATTTGGTTATTTTAAGAAATAATTTCATGTGAATCTTTAATAAAAAAAACCAAAAATACACTTTTATTTTAGACCGTGTATGAATTGCGTTAAAATGTTGGTTAAATTTTCTATCTTGGTTAAATTTTGAAGTTTTGGTTTGTGGTGGGATCAAATTTAGCTTTTTGCTGTGTGAATTGCGTTAAAAGGGATTTATTAAAACACTATTTTGGCTAAAATTCCTTTAAGATTGAAGAAATTTCCCTAAAAACATTTTTTTTTTGTTGTTCAAGTTAATTAATTTCTTTCCCAAAATCCGACTTAGAAGATATAAAGTTAATAATTTGGCACGAAAAAAGTAACGAATTCTCAGTTTTACTAATATGTTTCGGTTTAACATCGTTAATTTAATATTTTAAAACAACAATTCGAAATCTTTTCAAAACAATTCCCATTATGGTTAGTTTTTTAATATAGTATGTAAACACTAGATTTCACAGCTGAAGAATTTGACAAGCTGACAAATCAATCTATTTGTATTCAATTTGCAAAATGAAATACAATGAGTATTTTAATTAATTATTTTATATTTGTTAAAATATCAACGGATTATAATATTTGTTTTTTCCTCTTGCGACCCTACACAAACAAAAAGAATAATGTAATTTAATTTTTCAATTGAATAAATTCAAACTTACATTTATTATATGGTTTCCCAGTAGATCTGAACTTTTTGTAATTCATCTTTCTTTTCGGTTATCGTTTACAGTTTCAAATTACTCTATCTTGAGAAACGTTAAATTTTAACGCAAATTTAGCCTGCTCCACAGCTGCCTACATTTTAACCCATTTTATTCACCACGCTAGTGTCAAACTTTAACCAAGGTAGAAAATTTAACCAGCATTTTAACGCAATTCACACACGGCCTTAACGCTTAAAAAATGGCTAATATAAGTTCTGTTTCTTTACTTTTTGGGTAAAGTTTGGGAAAAATCTTGTGCTCAAGTTTGTTGGAATCTTTAACCAGAAACGAAAAGTAAATAAACACATTTATAGTGTTTCTTGGTATTTGCTACATTTAACAACAGAAATTAGATGCTGTGGGCTAAACATGTATGAAAATGTTTTCACGAAATTCAGTTTAATTTGCATGTACTTATCGTTTTGAGATCTACCAAAAGAACCAGGAGATACATGTATTATTATATTTCTTCAATCGTTTGGTTTTCTTCTTCTTAAAATTGTAAAAAAGAGTTTTAATTACACAACTTCACAAATTCAAATTTAAATTATTCGATCAGCTGATTTCTTATTTAACAAGCAAGAAAGTGCAGTAGCTAAAATGTTCGGGTAGATTCTTGCTGGAGGGGAAATGAAAAAAAAAATTAAGAAAAGGCAAAAGCTCTGGTATTTTCGTGCCAAACAAAAAGTAAAGAAACACGTTTTGGGTAAATTTGGGATCCCGCGGTATTCCGAAGTTGAGTAAAGAAACAAACCTATTGTTTTTCAAATCGTCCCGTACTTTTGTAAAGCTTTGTTGCTCTCTGAGAGATTTTCACCCCCACTCTTCCAAAAATGACAATAATCGTATTTTTGTGCATTAAGTGTAAATGAGCTCGACATTTATAATAATGTATTAAGAGCAAACAAAGTGTGAAAGGAACATTCAATGAGTGTTGCCAGTAACCTTGTAAGCTAGCATGTAAATAGGTACATAATTCTGTTTGCAGTAAAATGGTCCCGTCATTTCAACAAAAATCCCTTATTATGCCTCCTTGGCAACTAGATATTTTCATCAAGTTTACTAAACTTCAGTTTTTTTCCTATGGCTTTTGACAGCAAAATGTGAAAATTCATACGAATTTTCACGTTACCAAGCACACCTATTATTTGCGAAGGCTTACTAACCTACCCAACCTATTAAAAAAAACTAATTCTTACAGCAATACAAGTTAGTAACATTTGGAATTCGACATCACACATTCAAACACAGCTAGTTGTCAAAGGTGTAGAACGTCATTTAATGTAAGCAGCAGTTTTAACTGAAAATATTTTGACAAAAGAATTAAACATTTTAATCCAGTAATAGTAAAAATACAAAACAATAACCAATGTCTAAAAAAATAAAACTGAATTTTAACATGAACAACCGAATTTTTATTGTCCTATTCATCATCGCGTCATCAAGCGATGTTATTACACATTACAAATGGGAAAAAAAATATTTTGGATATACATATGCATGAATATTCAACTAGAAATACTATTAATTAACTTTAACTTTGAAATAACACACATACGGCGATACGAAGACTTCAGAATCAACAGATTTTCAAAATTGGATGTGTTTGTCTGTGTTATTAGTCTTCTGGTTGGGAGAGTTCTTCCGAATTACCAATCGAAAAGGGCATAAGCGCCCTACAGACGATCAACTTTATGCTACGTTTTCACCTAAAGATAATCCAGTTTAAATTGAGAAGATTAAAAATTAATCTTCAAGTGTTTTCACCAGTGAAAAAAAGATTAGTTTGACGTTTTCACTATGAATTGTCATTCAAAAGTCAATACAACAAGACAAAAACAAAATAATTGGGAAGAAGAAGAATAATTTCGGTGCAGTGAACAAATTTAGTTTCAATAAATAAAAAGGAGTAATAACTTTAAAATATTGTTATCCCAACATCTTGCAGCATATAGATATATTTACATAAATACTGTAATCGCCTTTGCACGGTTTTCGTTTTTATATATTTGGGAAACAATTTCCATTGCAAATTCGAGGCACCGACCGCTTTGGTTTTTGTAGCTTTATTGCATTTTTTATTTTTATACTTATTTATAAAAACAAAAACAGAATTTGAAGGCAACGGCAAATTATACCAGAAAAAAAAACAAATTAAATAATGTGGGACAGTTTTTTTTTTGTTGAATGTCAATGGTGAAAATAGGACATTAGAATAGGCGCGTTCTATGAAATAAGGCTTGTTTCTTTTGAGAATCTTCTACTTCGAAGAAGATTTCAATGAGATTATTTTCTAGTCTTCATTTAATGAGATTGAAATTTGTATGGAAAGATTTAGAAGATTACAGAGAGGATTTATGGTTAATCCACTTAAATCTGGATTAAGTGGTAGGTGAAAACGAAGATTTACTTGACAAGTATTATTGATGTTTTCTTTTGTCAAGTAGTTACATTGATGAAAAATCGCCACCACACGTTCAATGAACATTGACAAAATTGGTCGACAATCAGGCATCTATACCACAATTTGGTATTACCACTACACAATGAAAAGAGACAATGAACATTGATGAAAACCAAATCAGATCTGATTTTCGTCAATGCTTCAATTTTGCTTGCCAGTAACATTGAAGAGCCTACAAATGATCAATTTTACTTCAACAACAGCTCCTTCAAGTAATTTGTCAAGTAACATTGATCGTTTGTAGGGCGCTATAATAATAAGTAAGTAATAAAAGTACTAAGTCATTCGGGATATCATATTCTGGATTTTGGCGTTTAGGATTTCAATAAACCCCCTATATGTATGTATGTTTTACATACACATCCAGAATCGTAAACTGGTGTAATTTCAGTTGTATAATTGTGAGTGCTCTGAACCGCAATAAATATTTAACTACCTAATATAGCCGGCGGCCGGCGGTGGAGTTCAATATTTTTAATTATACGCCGTGTTAAAATGTTTGCAAATAATTTTAAAAGTGCAATACCAACAAAACTTACAAGTGCTTTTATAAGTCAATATTTAAAATAATTAATCTTCACTAAAGAATGACGGCTTCTAAATAATAATAGCTATATACCTATGTAACTGATTACACAAATCAAAATGTCAACAACGTAATGTTTAATGAAAATAAATGGTTTGTTGTAAAATAGTTGATTTTTGTCTATGAATTAGCTATACACGAGTCTAACGAAGAATAATTATTGTTTTTACAATTATTATAATTTGCTATTCCGACTTTAGTTTGACGTCAAAACTACATTGAATAACTATAAATAAAAAAGAAACTTTCTTGAAATACATAATCCAATGATTGTCCTTATAATATAGGGTAATATAGAGGGAAACACAATTTGGTAACCATTTGTATTTTTTTGAAATGCCAATTTATAACAGCTATAACAGTTTTGAAACAGTTGTTTGCCCTTAAAAGTGTTCAATATTCCCCGTGCTTCAATCATTTGGTGGGCAGCTGAAGCAAACCAAATGCTCTCTTAACCCTACGGAGCTGCATAAAGTCTACTATTCTGACACACTGTCACACAGACACGTGCATTTTATACTTACGTTTCGATATACATATGTAAATATAGGCTAGTTTTTACATTTGGAAAAAAATCGAACTCGAGATTTGAATCAAACTTGACATTACGGTGATAGAGGACGCCAAAAAAGTGGGTCCCGCAATTGCGTCTTTCTGTCTGTAGATCAATGTGCAAACCTAAACGACTAAAGCAATTTTTTTAAAACTTGGTACTTTAATGTTTTAAGTGATTATCTCAAATTTATTTTTAAATCGTCCCAATATTAACGGTACTTGATATACAATTTTTTCCACCATCTTATTTAAAATGGCTCTAACGATTTTGATATAAAAAAGTATGTGCACTATTTTAGGTATATTCTATATTTTGAACCAAGATTTTTTTACGTGTTTTGTTATTAACGGTACCTGCCATACAACTATTTCTTTGATTTTCGATTATCTCATAAACTACTTGACGGATTTCGATCAACATTTTCATATGGGAGTCCCTTCGAATTCTAAACAACACCAACAAGAACCAAAATGTTTGAAAAATATTTTTTTGGATTTTTGAAAAAAAAAACATTTTTTTTTTTGAAAATTGCAAGTATTCGAAAAAAAAGTGAAGTAAAAAGTTTCATTAGATTTTTTATTATAAATTCAATCATATTATGAGACAAGCGTTGCAGCAACACAGCCATGTTGCTTCGGGTGTAGGATTGATTTTAATCTTGCCGCAGCTAATAAAAAATATTAAAAAATGTTGATATTTTTGGTCGGTTGCTACAACCGTTGTTTCGTGTGTCATTGCCTACTGCATTTACTTGTTCAGTTCTTCGGAAACAAGCGAGTTCGTGCGGAGTAAAATGAAGTGAAAAAAGGAAAATGACAATTGAAAATAATGAACACGGTGTACTGATAGCGAGATTCATTCAAATTTCAAAGATCTCCCCCAAAATGGAAATTTGATCTTTTCAATGAAGCTTTGTGTCCAAATTCAATTGTAGTATTTACCGCGTTCGATGGCATACCAAGCAATCCGGATTGTTTTGTGTTGTTGTAACGCCTAAGGAAAAACCAGTTGATGAACTAAACATATGTTGTCAAACACAAATCTCAAGCTACCCAAAAATAATTATTAATATGAGGAACTGCTGATTCAAAACTTAAGATTTGCGTGCAATACAACTGACTTAACAGAGAAAGCTACCCGGATCGTTCGAAAACAAACCCGCTACTAAGGTATCTTGGCTAGCCTATCGGCATTGTACCGAACGCATCCAATGCTGAATGACTGACACACACATTTCTGAAAAAAAAAACATCTTCATCATCAGATGATGAGGAAGATGAATACAAAGCAATAAAAAACTCCACTATAAAATTTAAATTATTAACTTCTTCGTTTATTATTTGTTTATTTTTTAGTTTAATTTTTTAGCAGGGACTGGCACAATTTCACAATAAATTAATAGCAAAATAGTTTCAATTTGATGTTTGACAAAAAAAAAAAGTTTTACTTGTATGCGCGCATTCAGATCAAATCTGCCTACCCACTAAAGATCAGATGTTTCGTGTTGAGATCTGATCTAGATTTGCTCTTTTTGTTGGAATGAAACTCTCAAAATTCAAAAAGATGAAATCTTTTGCCAGAAGGGCAGATCTTTTCTTGAATGAAACTCGCTATGAGTTTGCCGCGACAGTTGCCATGTTTGTAGATAACAAATAAAACACATTGCTTTGGCACGACAGTGGGCTCGTGTGTGTCTAGCTTTATAACTTATCAACTAATAAAAATTAATGAGAAATAAAAACAACAACAATAATTTCCTTTTTCCAAAAATCATAAAAAAAAACAGAATCACGGTAAGTGTTTGTAAATTCATAATATACCTAATAGGAACATGATTACTAACTGTAAAATTGACAAAGGCACAGATCATAAACTGACAGATGAAATATAACTATAACGCGTGAAGTGAGATGGACCTGTTCACAGAGAATATTTTTAAGCAAATTTAATGAAAATTTGATTACAGTTTTCAATTGAATTTAGGTATTCTTTTTTTGAATTTTTACTTAATAGGGTGGACAGAGGTTTGTATAGAGGGGACAAACAACATTTTGGTATGAAAAAGGGGGACGTCTGGTAACCCCACTCATCCTCATGCACTTATGCAGGTTAGGCAGTTATAAAAAACCCGCTTTAGTGCACATAGGTACTTATCTCTATTACATATATACAAAAATTAAAACAAACATTTTTGATTAAAAAAACATTTAATTCAAAAAGCTTTTTTACACAAATTAAAACAAAAGTTTTTGATAAAAAAAAAACATTTATTTCACAAAAGCTTTTCCCGGCCTTTACTCCACAAAATTTGCGTTTCCTCCCGGGGCGATCTCCCAAGGACTCATCAGTTGGGTAGTGATGGCCTTACCAATACGCACTTTTTGTTAAGTTCAGCTCATCTCACATGGATTTTTCGACAAAAAAAACAATGTGAACTATATAGATATAAATATAGATTTTTAATCATTAAAATCGGAAGATTTTCCCCTGGGGCAGACATAGTTAATTAGGACGGTGTTTTGTATTTTTTTTTCTTTGGACGTGTTGAATTATTGATTCAAAATAGATTTTAATGGCATTTGATTCACGAATCATTGTAGTAGATAGATTATTACTTTTTTATTTTTGAATTTTAAGGTATTAAATAAAAGGAAGCGCGAAAGGAAAACAAACTTCTGTATTTTATCAGCTGATTTCAAATGTGTACTTAAAAGAATTTTTGTCAGGTAAATTTCAATAAAAGTATACAAAATAAAAGGCAGTTAAGGGGTAAAGGTAGTTAAGCGAAAGGTACTTATACAATGAGTTTTATATAAAAAAATCCTCATATTATTGGTTAAAAAAAAAATAGGCACTTAAGCGGGTTATGCACTTAAGCGAGAGGCACTTAACCGGATATTACTGTATATTGAATGAAGAGATTCGACGCTGCATTATTGAAATTTAGTCACATAACCTGCATGAAAAATGGTCCTAAAATATTCGACAAAAGAGTATGCATGTGCCATCAGAGCAATATATGGAGGTCATTCTCCAGATGTGTTCAGTGTTATTCCATACATAGTCCTATTATTATCTGCTTTACGCACAATGTTAAATTCAAATCTTGTATAAACTTTAGGATACCCTTTGAAATTTGTTTCTAGTTATACCAATCCAATATTACAAGGTATCAAGTTTGTTCGTTGAGCCCTGAAGTCGCACTAGGGCCGCCCTAAAGCGTTTTTTAAAAACCTTAAGTCACCCTGATAAACAAATTCTGTGTTTTTTGAAACCTAAGGTACCCCTCAGCTCGCCCTGAAGTAGATCTAGGTTTTTAGCTGTTGCAAGTTGAGCTATATGAATAAACGTCAAAGTCACATGAGATGTGATTTGATTTGTTATTTTAGAAATGGAAATAAGAGATTAGTCAAATTAATTTTGAGACGCAGGCATGCAAAATGGAAACCTTTGAAGTTGTGGATTGTGATAGGCCCAAAAAATGTACTAAGATATTAAATTTAACATATTTCAAGTTTTAATTATTAAATGACATAACTTGCTTTTGTGCAACACAAAATTAAAGGCCCTCGGACGTTTGTTGAGAACCGAAAAACCCAATTTTTTTTTGACAACTCTTTGGGTTGTCAGAAAAACCTACTAGGTCGACCCTGGGTAAAGTTCAACGAACGAACCTATTATATGACACAAAGCTCTCTGAGATTTGACAAATCCATTCTGATTTTTGAAACATCCAACAAGGGTCAAGGGTCTCTGAGTCTTGACTCATGCGCGAATTTCAACGAAAATGGAAACTCGGATATAGGCATATCTTATTTAATGTGTGCACTGTGATACCCAATCATCTTATGTCGCTTTTATTTGGCAATCCGGAAGGAAGCTTTCTGGACTCTTCTGAAAGTGCTCACTCAGGAAAAAATGACAGTTCTGATTCTGAAAAGAAGAGAATTTGGCTTTTGGTTTTGAAATCAGAATCGAAACCAGAAGCACTCACACATTCGTATACTTGAACGTCAAATACATCTGTTGTCATTTTTTTGTACCATAATTCTGAAACAAAAACTATTTTTGATTTTGATTATTTTCACGCACAGAATTATTTTCACATATATGTGTATACAATCACCTAAAAAATCAGAAGCGTCAGAATAAGAAATAAAGCGTTCAGTTAGGATCCCGGATCGGACAAGCATTCCGGATTGTCAAAGAGAAACTCATTTATCCTCCGTGGATACAATTTTATTGCTCCCTGATACGGTTTGGTAATTTTAAATTTTATCGGAAACTTCTGGTTTTAAAAAAATATAATATTTTATTGTAAGTATTGCCATTATTTTTCAATATTTGTTTCCCCATTTAAGTGTTTTTTTTTAATAAATATATCCCTCCCGCCTAAATGTGGAAAAAGCCCCCTACCATAGTAAAGCCAATGCGTATATCTAACTGTTCTAAAAAAAATCGTTAGATTATTATTTCTTGGCGCTTAAGTTCTAATAATAAATCTACTCGTGCCAATTAGTGGGTATACCTATATTAAACAGCTAGCAGTCGGTACTGAAATAAATTATGTATGTATTTTAATAAAGGGTTATCCATTTTGCGACATCTATCAAACTAAGTTGTTAAACCAATTTTTTTTTTCAGTTGAAATAAGTCTGACATTTACGAAAGTGGATAAAAATTGTTAAAACCTACTACAAAAATGGTGATTCTGCCACAGCCAAATATCGTGCTTTAGGAGGAGATTATGGTTTACATAATCATCCAACTACGCAAGCAATTGGCAAAATTGTGAAGAAATTTGAAGAGACTGGACTGGTTACAGATATTGGAGGGCCCGTGCATCATCATTTCACTCGTACCACTGAAAATATCGCTGCTATAAGTGAAAGTTTTGCCGACGACCCGAATGTGCCGATTCCGGAATTATGACTCTCTTACCTCACATTATGGCGTATTTTGCATTTGGATCTATACCTACATCCATATAAAGTTCAGCTCACACGACAAAAGGTCGGCGATTTTTCGAACAAAATTTTCTTCAACGACGAAGCACATTTCTCATTCGGAGGTTATGTTAATAAACAAAATTGTCGTATTTGGGGTTCTGAGAATCCACAAGTAATTGAAGAGAGGCCATTACATCCACAAAAAGTCACTGTTTGGGGCGCTCTTTGGTCCGGAGGTGTGATTGGACCTTACTATTCGAAAACGACTATGGAACGGAGCGTTATGGTCATATGATAACCAACTTTTTTTTGCCTGCTATTGAAGAATACGACTTGGAGAATATGTGGTTTCAACAAGACGGTGCCACATGCCACACAACTCGAGCGAATATGGCTTTATTGCAAGAGACATTTCCTGGCCGCGTAATTTCTCGTCGTGTCGATATCAACTGGCCACCAAGATCATGCGATTTGACACCGCTGGACTTTTTTTTGTGGGGCTACGCGAAAGACCGTGCTTATGCAGATACTCTTGAGAGCACTTGAAAACCAACATTCGTCAAGTTATGGCTGAGATACATCCCAATATGTGTCAAAAAGTTGTCGAAAATTACCTCAAAAGAATCGATGCGTGCAACAATTCGCGTGGTGCTCATTTAAATGATGTAGTATTTCACACATAATGTCAACGTTCAAACTTTATAATAAAAAAGAAATATCATGAAAAAAAATATTTTATATGTGCTTTATTTACGTTTACTTTTGAAGCCGCAAAATGGGTAACCCATTATATTAAAATCCGAACTTTTATTTGTAGTTTGATGAAATCGTGTTAGCCAAAAGCCACTATACTCACATTACATAACACCTTAGAATAAATCTTATAAGTTGCTTTTAAGAAATAATAATATTTAAACAAATTTAACAGCAAATTGGCTGTTACATTATAAGAATCGCCGGCTTTTGTCAAATGATTCAACAAGTAATTCAAAACCAGGTATGTTCATATAGATATACGTATGATGTATCTACCTTTGATTCACCTTTAGTTCGACACTATTGTTACATCTATATAAAAACAAGTTGGTTAGAACAATTTTTAGTTCAGTTGAGATTAAACTATTGAATAAACTTGTCTTCCGGAATCGTACCTAATAACGCTATGGCATTCCTAAGTCCAGTCGTGACATTGTTTTTGCTTAGTATCTTATTAAGTTACTCGGAATCATTTCAGTTTCGTAAGTTTAATTAATTAAATCGATGTGCTTAATGTGTATTGTATAGGTAAAAATAATTAGTTTTAACTTTTGATTCGAACAGCGAGTAATTTTGAACTGTGTCATCGAAACGACAATGAGTGCATTGTAAAAAATGCGAATAAAATTATCCATGAGCATCCTCATGGATATCCTGAGATATTTCTGCCCGATTTTGAACCAATGCGATTAGATAAATTGGAAATAAAAGGCAATCCGGATAGTCCCATCAACTTTAACCTGCTTATGACAGACATAGAGCTGCATGGCTACTCAAATGGGACCTTTACAAAGTTTACGTAACTTTTTTTTAAATTATGTTTTACCAAAATTGCATACTTAAAATTTTAAAATATTGGCGTTTTATTGATAGCGGTTTTGATAAGGACCCAGATAAAATTAAAATAGAAACCGAGTCAACCAACCCTCGATTAATAATACGTGGGAAGTACAAGATATCTGGAAAATTGTTAGTGGTTCCTATAACTGGGGAGGGTGAGAGCACTATGACAATATCAGGACTGAAAATCAAAACGCGTTCAAGGCCAACATTTGAGACGAGAGATGGAAAGACATATCTTAAATTTTCAGCTTACAAGGTACAAGTTGAGCCAGAAAAGTAAGTGATAGTTTGTTCTTAATTATTATGTCAACATTAATTACAAAAAGAACTTAATGTTTTTTTTTTTAGAATGGATATTGAAATGACAAATTTATTTAATGGTGACCCGGTTCTCAGCGAAAATATGATCAATATCATGAATGAAAACTGGAAACTGCTTTGGGATGAGATGTCTCCGAAATTTAACAAAGCCATAATATCTGCAAACATAAAAATCTTGAATTCTTTGCATGCAAAGATACCTTATGAAGATATGTTTCTGCCAGATTAAGTTTCTTGGGTAAATATATTTCATAGAAATTATGAAAAATAGTTTTCTTTATGCTTTTCCATTTGATGTTCATTAAACCTTTTAAAAAAATTAAATTAAAATATTGTCTACTTCCATCAACGATTTTGTAATAAAGAGTAGATTTTACTGTTTTCGATTTTATTGAGCTTTAAACTGGCATCATATTGGATTCAAAAATCTATTAGAGACTATCACTTAAAACGCTGAACTAACAAGTTTGTAGTAAATCGTTTAAGCCGTTTAGGTTGTAGATCGGCCTACAGACACAGACAGATGGAATCGCGGAACCTACTCGGTGTTCTCTATTATCATAATCTCAATTTTGATTAAAATATCGAGTTCGATTTTTTTCCAAACGCACAACTTGTCGTATAACACATACATATATTGCAATTCGCAAGTAAGTCCCCTTTCACATAGGGAAACCAGTTGCTGGAGATTTTTTTGACGTTTTCCTTTAATTGCCTTGTAGCTTTCACACGAATAAACTGTCACCAAGAAACTGAGGTGGAAACTGGGAAGATTTTGTTGGGTTAATTGGAATGCAAAGCAAAACGTCAAAAAAATCTCTTTAAATCGTTGACCGTGGAGATTTTTTTTTATCCCCCTTACTTCTTGCCCTTCTCGCCCACAAACTCCCAGTTGTCGGCAACTCAGTTTCCTTGTGTGAAAGGGGACTAAAAAGGAAATAATAAAAATAATAATAATGAACACATACAGTACTGCGGTTACAGGGACAGTTGTCACATGTATATTGAACGAACAGGACACGTTGCTGCACTGCAACATGTTGCTTCGAAGGTTACCTTGCCTCGTTGTGTATCTATCTATCTTTATGTTAAATACTAGCAACATGAGCAAAGCAGCTAAGCGTGTGGAAGGTAGTATAGAGTCTACATAAGGCGTTTTTCTTTTTTCGTTCAGAGCAGAGCACTGAACAGAGTTCGAACACATAGATTATGCACTGAACTAGTCCCAAACAAAGCGAGCTCTGAACACTGATATGTTTTTTAAACACACTTGAACCAGACAAATCAGAACACATTTTTATTTTAGTTATAAAAAGCAATATAACACAAAACCTACCCTTTTTTGTACACTGATACACACCAGATACAGAAAATCAACAAGAGATCAACTTATTTCGCCAATTTATGTATCTAAGTATTTTTTCTTCACATTTTCCTTTTGGACACACATGGCATTTGGTGCGTTCAGCAATTTACTCACACATTCTCAGACAATTATCTTCGAGCACGTAGAGTGCGATCTACACATGTTCAGAACGAAAAAAGAAACACACATTTAGAGCTCTGCATGCTCTGAGTTAAAAAGAAACACAAACAAATTTTTTGACAACTCAGACTCTGCTCTGAACTAAAAAATAAAAACGACTATAGTTGACTGAGCAAGATATATAGGGTTATCCATTTTGCGGTTTCAAAAGTAAACGAAAATAAAACACATAAAATATTTTTTTTCATGATATTTAATTTTTATTATAAAGTTGAACGTTGCCATTATGTGTGAAACACTATATTATTTAAATGGCCACCACGCGAATTGTTGCAAGCATTGATTCTTTTGAGGTAATTTTCGACAAAAAAAAGTCGGTTATCATATGAGCATAACGCTCCGAATTGGCGGTGACAGTCGTTCCATCGTCGTTTTCGAAGAAGTAAGGTCCAATCACACCTCCGGACCAAAGAGCGCCCCAAACAGTGAATTTTTGTGGATGTAATGGCCTCTCTTTAATTAGTTGATGATTCCCAGAATCCCAAATACGACAATTTTGTTTATTAACATACCCACCGAGTGAGAAATATGCTTCGTCGCTGAAGAAAATTTTGTTCGAAAAATCGCCGTCCACCGCCTGTTGTTCAAGCACCGATTCGACGTATCTACTACGTTGTGAATGGTCAGCTGGCTTCAGTTGTTGTGTGAGCTGGACTTTATATGGATGTAGGTGTAGATCCAAATGGAAAATACGCCATAATGTGCCGTAAGACAGTCCTAATTCCTGATAACGACGAGGAATCGACACATTCGGATCTTCGGCAACACTTTCACTTACAGCAGCGATATTTTCAGTGGTATGAGCGAAACGATGATGCACAGGCCTTACAATATATGTAACCAATCCAGTCTCTACAAATTTCTTCACAGTTTTGCCAATTGATGCGTAGTTGGACGATTATGTAAACCATAATCTCTTCTTAAAGCATGATATGAGGCTGTGGCAGTAGTTGTAGTACGTTTTAACAATTTTTATGCCTTGTGCGATAGTTAAGCGATCCATTTTTGTAAATGTCAGACTTTCAACAAACAAAAAATTGGTTTAACAACTTAGTTTGACAGATGTCGAATTGCAGCTCTATACTTTTGAAACCGCAAAATGGATAATCCTTTATCTTTCGGAGTATCTACGGGTATCTTCTGTTGCAAAACTCTCTTGTGTGTCACAAAGAGAAAATAAGAATTTTACAGAAAGAAATCCGATTTTAGGAATCCTTTGCATTTGTTTACTCTTCTGCAAAATTTCTTGCAGCACAAGCAATCACAATCCTTTCTCTGCTTAAAACAAGAAAATTGTAACATTTCACTTTATATTAGCACCTACTGCTAACTGGCTGAACTCAATAGAGTGCATTAGCTGTCACAACTGGCGTAGATGATATTTTTTCATATCCTTTAATATAGAATACCTTTTTATTCAGAAAAATTGAATCTGAGTCGTCTATTGAATGAAGTAAAAATACACATTCTTCCCAAACATGCGAATATTTAACACTTCTTATATAAGGAGCCGCTATATATTGTCTTTTTTATAGTCTTCTCCTATTGTAATATAAAAAAAATATTATAACACTATAAATTGTTATACAAACCAAGAAACAAACATTTTGTTTTTATAAAACTATACAAAAATGTTTTTTTGGATACAATCATCATGATTTTCATAATTTGTATGAAAAACTATTTACAGAAGTACTTTACGAAAAACAATTCGTGATTTCATTAATTCTCTTTACGAACCTGCCTTCTTTTTTCGTAACCGACGATGTTTTTTTTTTGTTTTACGATGAAGTGTTATTTTTTACCATTTTCCGTTTTAAAAATAAAGCATTATAGTATCGATTTCGATTTATTTTACGCTTGATTAAGAATATTTCATGCTTTATCAGTCTATTACTGTTCATATAAAATAAATAAGAAAAAGCAATATTAATGAGGCCCTTTTTTGTTTTTCTTGTGGTATTTTCCTATGAGAAATAATACATTGAACTTCGAATCGAAAAAAAAATCAATCCAGTTGCAAGTTCACGCGCTGACTGCCAGGTGTCTTGAGTCCATGTGTAAATACGGGACAGCAGTTTTTTTGACATGTTGAATTTTTTCTTGTTTTTTTGACATGTAATAAATTCTTAATCTGATCTGATTCCGCAAACGTGAGTTTCCTCTGTGTATATAAAAATCGGGTACCGAAACATAATTTTGGATTCCGCAAGGGTGTGATTCAATTTGCTTCACAGATAACGTATAAACAGGTAGGCAAATTTATTTACGCATATTTTGAGAGAGAATACATTTTTTTCACGGAAAATCAGTGACGCTTGCGGAATGGACAAATGGGCAATGGGTTGTTGACACGGTGAGCCGCGCTGCACAATGATCTTGAGAAGATTTTGACAGCTTTCTCCATTAAAGACAGTAACAATACCTTCAAGTTAAGCTGGGAAGTATTTTAAGAATCCGAAGCAGTTGGCAGAATAACCTTGTTTTTTTTTATAAAATTAAATAAACCAAGGATCCGTTTCGTATCAATATTTTAATAAAATAAAACAAAAGCGAATTAACAATATTATTCCCAGTTTAACAAATGCCTGGTACGTGAAAATATATTTAAGATGGCTTTAAATAACCATTAAACACCATGAAGGCGTGCTTAAGACTTTTAAGTAACGCTACTTAAATCAGACAATTGTTTAGGTTCGTATATTGCACTTACAAATTTGTATTCATAAAAATGTTTAAAGTTTTTTAGTAGAAAAACAACGCTGAAATCGGTAGTTAAAATTGCTGAACTGCATATTAAATATTTAAACCACTGGTCCTGTGAGTACTACATGTTTTATGTCAATTTCGTTTCAATAAAAACATCGATCTGCTGTCGATCCGCCGTCAATTTTTTTTCTGAAAATCAGATTCGTTTCGAATTAAAACCAATTTTTTTCTGAAAAAAAGATCTGTATTGAATATCTTTGGAGACGAATTCAAAATGGATTTGTACACAGATTCTTATACACACTACAAAATTTGTTTTGAAGTTTCCGATTAATTGAAACGAAATCAACATTATATTCATAGATGACATGCGACTATCATCCAAATATATTAGCCCAAATAAATAAGGCATTTTTTTTTTCTGAATCAAATTCGCAGATCCGCATTTTTAGGGAATCTACTTTTTACTAACACTATTAAGCCCTTGTACAATTGAGAGCATTCAGTTTGACAACGACAGTTATACGATGCCATTAGCATAGCAAAAGAAAATTTAATTCAAATCGCGTCCCATTTGCCACGAAAAATATCAAATTCCGCATCACTTTCTGAATTTAGCAAAGGAAAACACCATTTGATCGCAAATGTATACTGCCCTTAATGCCTAGCTTTCCAGTTGCCTATATTCACCATACCCACCAGCATTCCAGTCATCCACCACACCTCGCTCGGCCATATTGAAAAAGTATAGAAAAATGTAGTTGTATAAAATAAAAGAATAAAGAAAACATAATCGCGTCGGCCATTAAAATCGTAACATAGGAGAACCGACACTCCTTTTAAATACAATCTAAATTCCTGTGGTAAATTATTCTTTTACAATCAAGTTTTACGTGCGGTATTGTAGTGGAATAAATATTCTTCATCTTTGTACAATTATTATCATTTTTCGTCAGAGTTAAATTTGTGAAATTTTGTTTACAAAACAAAATCTCGGCTATCAAATCAATTTATTTTTTCTGCTCATTGCTCATCCCATTCCATATAATTTATTGTTCATTCCAGAACGGCGGCCGTGTGTGTCGAAGGAATTGATGTGTATACCAAATATATACGAAGTTGGGGGGTTTTCCAATTCGTTTTTTCCTCGTAAATTGAATTTGTGTTCATTTTTGTTCTGAAATCTGATCAAAAAGGGGATAAGTGCGAATATTTTAATAAAAAAATATTTGTAAAAAAATCAAGTTTCTGATGTGAGTACATTTAATTTATGTGTTGCTTTTTTGTGATGTGGATTTTTATTGCCATTGTATGAATGTGTATGAGTGGATTAGAAAATGTCAATGCTAGTTTTTGGGTGGAAACAAATTGATAATATAAGAGGTCTGTTCGTGTACTGTAATCTTTGTGAGTTTAGTTCTGAACAGTGCTGTTCGGTGAGGAATTTTAGCTCTGTTTGGTATCTTTCTTGTAGAAAGAAGTCAGACAAACTGTCAAACTTGAAGTGCGGGAAAAAATTGGAAATGTTGCAAAAGTAAACAAATGCCAATTGATCACATTTGTGTCTAAGACGTTATTGTGGCCCTCCGGACACAAAGGCAGAACGCAGTGATGGTCATAATTTAATAATCAATAGAGACACAAAAACCAACTAAAATTATAAGATAAGAAGAACACACAATACAAATAACAGTACACAAAACAAAAATATTCAATAAATAAAATGAGAAAACTCTCGATAATATTAAAATTTTCCACTTCTCGATTATTTATGTTTTTATCACTGAAATTCTTTCTTTATTCCTGTCTGTCTTTAGTTTTAAACAAATACAACGAATTTATTCTAGTATGCAAATAATGCATTTCTCGCTAAAGTTCTCATCTTTCAATGTGCCCAGTAATACAAGAAAATAGCACGAAAACTTTCCAACTTGGTATTTTGATAGTTTTAGAAGAGTTACCCACATAAATGCGTGTAGTAAGAATTAACAAGTTTTTCAATGTGGGGGAAGCTTTTTTACTCTTTTTTGTCCTGCTTTGTAGTTAATAAGTGTGTTGCCGTGTGAAAACTCATTTTTGCAATAGTGCAATTTGATATCACAAATTTAAATACCCGACCAGACTATAAATTCCATTACTTTCAACTTTTGTAACGATACACTTGGCAAGAGCTTAGGTATTGTTTTTTTTCTTTTTTTTTCATTTGAAAGTCGTCATAATTTGGTCCAAAAAAATTTCTTGGACTAAAATTCGCAGCCTTGGCAAATATTTTACTGTCTCATGAGCGCTCTCTTCTGTGAAAAAACTACGAAAATTTGGAGTACGGGAAGAACAGAATTTGACTGTTTTTCGTAGAGACTCGTAGATTTTCGCAGTTTTAGGGACTACGGGAACGCACCTAATATAACAGCAGTTTTTGAAAATTTATACAAAGCACAAGATAACAAACAGAGCTTTTCTTTTCTGACTTGCTCTGATTTGATGTTCAGCGAAGTGTTCTAGTACGGTGGGGGTGCCGTGGCACGATAGTTGTGTGCTCACCTGTCAACTTCGTGGTCGCAGGTTCTATTCTTGCCGTTGACTATAGCGTTTTATTATCTTTGGTCAGGGTCTGGGTTATTTTTTTAACTCGTATTACAAAAACATCACGAGATCCAGGTTTCTATCGGGGTTCTATCTGGGTTTGCAAATATTAGTATTAAATTCGTGAACAGAGTGTACATTTAAGTACATAACCCAGATCGTTTTATTTTCACGGGGTGAACCACATGGGTTATTGGCGATAATAAAACACGGCTTATGTCTCCTTATATTCCATTAAAAACCAATTCTAAAATTGTCATAATATGAGTTGCTGGCTTACTCATTACATGCTGTTCAGGCATAACACTAACAACATGTGATTGAGTAAACTAGTATACCTATAAAAAATATGACAACGAATTAAATAAAATACATAAATAAGACACGGTAATTTTCTCCCCATTAGTTCATCCCTGCAGATAAATCTGAGACAACAACCAGCAATAGTCTGAGAACATCGCGCCACACATCTTTCCTATCATTCTTACTCTTCTTTCACCGGATGCCCGCGCTGTGTTAAAATCATATAAAGGGTATTCATAATCCCTTGAGCGGGTGCAAAATTATAAAAAAAAAACGGTTAAATTATAAAAGAACAGGATTTTCTGTTCTGGTTTTAAGTAATGTTATTTTCTATTTGGCAATAGGCAAACTAAACTAAACTAAACTTAACTAATTGTATGCGTGTATATTTTTTGTATTATGAAGAGTAAACAAAACCGTTTGACGTTTCAGCAAATTTAGCAAGTGCGTGTAAATCCTCCTCTATTATCCAGATCTGTGATTTTGATCCCGAATTAAAAAAATCGATAATTTTGATAGAATAGAAACTGGGTCAGGATCAAAAAAGCCCCTTTGGTTCAATAGATAACGACATAATATCAAACTAGCACAGAGTCGTGAGAATTGTCAAAATTATAAGTTTTTTCCTATTTTGTTTATTTGGTGGTTGTTTTTTTTTTTGTTTGGCTTATCGTTAGAGCTAATATACTCCTATTTTATTTTAATAAATAGTTATTAGTAATAAAACAAAAAATACACTAGGCATCAATTGTAATGAAAGATATAATGTTCACCCAATTCGTTATATCGCAACCAGTTTTTTTCATACCACTTGTGGACAGCTTCTTCCCGCAACTGCCGTATTTTGGAGCAATCTTGCAACAAATGCGAAAAAATTCCAAAGACTTGTAAGCAAAAAAAAACCAACCATCTTTTGTTGTGCCAACAAGTTCAAACGCAGAAAAAAACAACTGAGGTGTATATGATTATTGTTTCTTTTCCTTGAAATTGAACAGCAATCGTTATACAGGGTGATTCGTATAAGATGCGACAAAAAGCTAGGGCGTGTAGGTTGGACTTATGCTACGTTTTCACCTAAAGATAATCCGGTTTAAATTGAGATAATTAAAAATTAATCTTCAAGTGTTTTCACCAGTGAAAAAAAGATTAGTTTGACGTTTTCACTATGAATTGTCATTCAAAAGTCAATGCAACAAGACAAAAACAAAACAAAATAATTGGGAAGAATAATAATTTCGGTGCAGTGAACAAATTTAATTTCAATAAATAAAAATGAGTAATAACTTTAAAATATTGTTATCCCAACATCTTGCAGCAAATAGATATATTTACATAAATACTGTAATCGCCTTTGCACGGTTTTCGTTTTTATATATTTGGGAAACAATTTCCATTGCAAATTCGAGGCACCGACCGCTTTGGTTTTTGTAGCTTTATTGCATTTTTTATTTTTATACTTATTTTTAAACAAAAACTGAATTTGAAGGCAACGACAAATTATACCAGACAAAAACAAATTAAATAATGTTGGACATTTTTTTTTGTTGAATGTCAATGGAGAAAATATGACGTTAGAATAGGCGCGTTCTATAAAATAAGGTTTGTTTCTTTTGCGAATCTTCTACTTCGAAGAAGATTTCAATGAGATTAATTTCTAATCTTCATTTAAGGAGATTAAAATTGTATGGGAAATCTTCAAGATTTAGAAGATTTCAAAGAGGATTTATGGTTAATCCACTTAAATCTGGATTAAGTGGTAGGTGAAAACGTAATATTAGACAAGAAAAAAATCGTATGGGAGGGGTCTATTTCCCCCGTTTACCCGGGAGGGGCAATTTGCTAAAAAAAAACTAGAAACTTTGAAAAACAAAATTTTTTAATTTTCAAACTAATTTTTTTCAAAATTATCTTTGCATAAATACCATTATTTTAGTTAGCAAGTAATAAAAAAAAGCCTTAATTAACTATTAATATTTTTAATATCTGTTACATTTTAGACTATTGTAATAAAAATTAACGATGTTATAAGAAATTTTCGATATGATCCCCCCTTTTCAGAAGGCAAAGGTTGTATCTTTTCCTTATGGCTGCAGATAAATTTAATTGTGCCAAATTCTCCTGCAATTTGACTCCAGCGGCTTCAATACGTTGTTTAAGATGCTCTAAAGAAGACATTTTAACTTCACATACAGAGTTGTTCATGAATCCACAAGCGTAAAAAGGAGTTAAATCTGGTGATTTAGGTGGCCATTCTGTGGACCTCTTCTTCCTATCCAGCGGTCACTAAAATGGTCATCAAGCCAGTTCCTTACAGTGCGGCTGTAGTGTGCTGGAGCTCCATCTTGTTGGTACATTAAACTGTCTATTATAGCCAAAGGGACATTAACTAATAAATCGGGCAAAAGGGTTCTTAGGAATTGCAGATAGGTTTCTCCATTTAAAACCGTATTCAAAAAACGTCGTCCAACAATGCCAAGCCAGACATTACAACTAAAGCGGTGCTGCGATGTATCTTGTTTTTTAACATGTGGAAATTAGTATCTCCATCTCAGGTAAACTGCGCTTCATCTGTCCAGACTATCTTTTTAAAATAGTTCTCTTCCCTCAGCAATAACGTTCTACAGAATTCAGTCCTCAATACATTATCATTTGATGTTAACTCTTACACTGGGGTAAAGTGATATGGGTGAAGGCTATCGGTCTCCAAACTCTACTCTGTGGTAATCCAAGCATAATTGCTATCTTTCTGGTGCTAAGTGTGGGATTACGTCGTACCAAATCCAAAACCGTTCCTCTATGTGTGTTGAACCACCAGATGAACTTTTTTCTCCTTCGAGTCTCCAGCACTCCATGTTCCCGTAGGCGAATGTGAAGTCGTGCAAAAAGTGAATGGTGAGGACATCTCCTATTGGGGAACCTTTTAGCGTACAATCTCTTTGCTTCCCGAATGGAACCATCCGCCTAACCGTAGCAATAGTGCATATCTGTCAATTCTTCCCGAGAGAAACTTGACATCGTTTTGTGCTGACTAGTTGATACGCAAATTAGAAATGAGTTTTAAACATAATGTCCTTCCATATTTATTTGTGGTTAGGTAAAACATATTTATTAATTTTTTTTTTTGTATAAGTAATCCTTTTTATTAGGGTAACAGGTAGGAATGCTGTCATTTTTTTAAATTAAACACATGCCCCAATTAAAAAAGGGAAATCTAGGTAGTTAAACCAATGTTTTTTTATTATTCGCTAAAAACCGGATGGTAGGCAATTATTACAATAGTCTAAAATGTAACAGATATTAAAAATATTAATAGTTAATAATAGCTAGATATTTGTTTATGCAAAGAAACAAACAATAAAGTGTTTTTCTTGGAAAAAAAGTACTTTTAATTTTTTTTTTAATTTCTCAAAAACTAATATACATTTTAGCATCCGGGTTTCTGTTTCTTATTAAAAATTAATAAGAGCATTGAATTTTGAAAACAAAAATTATACTTAATTACATAAAATTAAAAAAAAAAATTGTTTGAAAATTATTTTTAATTTTTTTTCAAAGTGTCTAGTTTGAAAATTAATTTTTCAAAAACTATTGCCTAACACAACTTAATTTAAAATAAAAATTAGAGAAGAGATTTCTGGCTTTCCAATAAGGTCGCATTTTATACGAATCACCCTGTATAAAGTAGTAAAATGTGTCATTATTCGTTATTTAGAGATATCAATGGCCTTCAAGTTGTTATTCGTTATATTGGAAATTCGTTACAACGGAATTCGTAATACTGGACGTCCAGTGTAATGCAATCAACAAGAAACGAAAACCACAGAATTACATTTTTTTCGTTTTCTACAGTTTTGACAAATACCGCTTAATTGACTGTTCTACTATCTTGTTCTGACTTTTCTGTTTTTATCTGTTTCGCACTGTGTTGTTTAAGTTTAAGTTTATTTATTTAGTTTAATTCAACTTTTTTTAAATATTTTATATAGGTAGGTATACATAATAGTTTTTTTTCAATATTGAGATTTTACAAATTCGATAATCTTTCTTTTATATATATTTAAGTTGCTTTCATTTTTGGTATCAGTGTTTAATATATTGTATAATTTAAATCCTTTATATATCTGTGGCCACAAGCAAAAGCCGCTTAATAGCCTTTTCCAACAAAACCCAAAACACGGTTTTCGCGAAATTATCGGTTTTGGCTGAAAACCTAAAGTGAAAACACAAGTTTTCCCATACATTTTTGATAAACCACTCGAAAACATGTTGGATTTGAAAGTTGAACTAAACAAACACACCTTGTGAAACATTCAGTGCTCACTTAATCGTCAAAAACGAAAAAAAAACAGCTGTCTCGGGTAATTTCTATTCACAACGTATTTGTTGTTGTCTGTTTTGCCGAAATAATTGAAATGTCAAACGAAAACTTGTAAATGTTCAGTGTGATCGGTTTTCGAGTTTTCGTAAACTCTTAGCTGAAAACCCATTTTTGGGTTTGGTGTGAATAGCTTCTAAGTCTCAAAATGTAATTATTGGGAAAATCTTTTCATTTTCATCTTCATCTATTAAATGAGGATGAATACTAACTACAGTGTACTTTTCCGTATCTAAGTTGGTATAAAGTTCATGAAATGCAGGATCAATAAACGTGAGTAAGCTTTTAAGATCGGCTTTTTTGTTTGAATTTATTAATTTTTTTTGCATTAGGTGCATTGGTAGTTTCACTCAATTTGAGTGAGTTGAATCCGCGTTTTGCAACATTTATAGTTGAAAAACTCTGATTTGTATTCCGTTTGGCCAAAAATATTTTTTGTTCTATTTCAACCATTTCACTTTATTCCATACAAATTTATTAGATTCTTCATCCTGGTTCCTCCACAAAAGTTTTGTTTTTGAAACAGCACCAAACTGTAAGAAATCTTTGTTACACCAACAGTTCAGACAAAATTAAACCAATCATGAGGATGATAGATACGTCACACTCCATATGAGTGTGGCCTGGCTCTAAGAATTTGTGGTCTATAACCTAATGCTGGAGTTAGCTTGCAAAAATGTCAAACACATTGTACTCACAAATTAACTCTTATTTTGACCACCACAAGAATCATTACAGAAAATCCAATGTCTTGCTTGTTTGTTGGCGCTTACATACATTTTGCAAATACTTTAAGAAACATGATGCAATTTTGTAATTGTTGTCGTCAGACATTTTATTACTTTCTCCAACCGAACCACGGTGATCTTTAAAAGGCATATTCGGTTGCTCCAATTTATTTTTGAAAGTAAATCCGGAACGCTGGACGAATGTTCGTTTCGTGGCTGTCAAACGATCTCTCCAATGGCGTTATATCGAAATTTAAAAATAATCAGAACAGATATGTTTTCAAGGGTTTAATCAATGATTTATTGTCATTAACACAGTGAATGTTGTGTTCCCACTTGAACAGATTTCAGAAAATTTTCAGTTTCGCTTAAGCATAGTTTGAAGCACTTTTGACAAAAACGAATTTTTTCTTTCTCAAAGTTAATAAAGTACTTTATATGATGCTTTCGGTTTCAGGGTCGAATCTCGCTTTTTATTAATATATGTGATTTGTTATCTTCTATTTCTATCAAAGCTTCGATAAAAAGGATTTTTGGTTGAACGTTCTACACGCCCAATACGATTTGAAGATTTCCTTCTGTTTTGTCCTTGAAATTTTGTTGATAGATGTTAAGACGCTTACATTTTCTTGCCTCAACCACTCGAGTTTTTCTTTTTATTGCAATTACATTACTCGGATCATATTCCAATTAGTTTTCAACTGTAGTATGTGGAGGAGAATCTACCAAACTTTCCTCGAGTTAAATTCCCATCTACAATAGCTCTTGATCAGGGGAATCTGAAGAAATGTCCATGTCTGAAAGCTCGAAATTGAGATCACGGACAGAGTAATCTGAAGTGAAATCATGATCAGATTCTGTGTTTCTGTTTATATTGACACCAAATTCTTCAAAAAGTATATCGAGATGTCATAAGCAACTCCATCTGCAGATGACTTTGTTTCGAGAATTACAGGCTCAGAAAACAAATTGCCGTCAGATGCTAATTGGACAAAAAGGGCAAACAAGCAATACAAATTCATAAATAGACATTTATGAAAACAATTTACCTAAATCACATACTTTTTCACGGGAATCGTGTGTTCTCTTCCGTTGTACAAATATCTTTTCATCGCGTTTACCTAACACACTTTTCTTGCCAAGCTCAAAATTTGTAAAGCTCGGGAACTCATACTGTTGCACTGGCTTCTTTATTTTTACCTATCTTCACAACACTTTTATCTAAATTAAATTCTATGGATGACTTCACTTACCAAATCACTTAAGTCAATTGAAATTTCATCCTTGGAATAACGTCTTAACTCGATTTAATTCTGTATTTCCTAGAATTTTATTTTTTTTCAATAAACGCTTACCCTACATAAGCTGCGTTTTATTATATACTGGTGTGGGTCTGGGTTAGTCTTTAACACGTATTGAGGTGAGCGTTTTTAGTTTGAAAAGATCTTCAAGGCTGGTACCATAGATTGATTTGGAAAAGGAGGAAACGTGTTCATATTTTTTCAGTCCAAAGATATACCGCGCGTTATAGGCCACGTTTAATTTTCGCTTGTGCTCATAGTCACAGTTGCTAAAAATTTCACACCCAAACAGCATAATTGGAATAAGTAGCGTCTTATCAAGAATTATTCTGGTTTTCAAGGGTGTGATTTTTTGTTTTGCCCATATCATGCGAAGGCCTCCATAAATCCTTCCTAGTGTCAATCTGATATGATTATTCCAGGTAAGGGTTTTGTTGAATGTTATACCAAGATTTTTCGCAGAGTCCACAAATTCAATACTATTATTATTAAGATACAATTTTGGAAAGTATGAAGTATCGACCGCTTTCCTGGAAATCACCAAACATTTTGACTTGGAGGGATTTAAACAGAGACCATTTGCATGATATCCTAAACAGATCTTCATTTACTTCGTGAGCGGCATTTTCCACAAGGCCCAAGGGAAAACTTTTCCGAACCTGTACATCGTCAGCATACATATCAACCGAGGAACCTGTTAGACATTTAGGTATGTCATTTATGTACATTGAGAAAAATAGCGGACCAACTATCGAGCTTTGTGGAACACCTAGACTCAGTGGAAGGAAATCTGATACGGAGTTATTAAAAGCAACTCCCTGAAATCTTTGTCTTAAATATGAGGCTACTAGTTTTGTAGATGACATGGACAAATTAAATTGACTGATAATCACAAAGTAATTTATTATCTTGGAGAAACCTGCGAATTTGAAGACTCATTACTTTTTCAATAACTTTAGAAAGAAATGATAAAATGGCAATTGGTCTAAAGTCACTTTGATTTTTGGGAATTGGTATTATTTTGGCATATTTCTAAGCAGAAGGAAAAACTCCTGTCATAAAAATGGTATTGAAAATGTGCGTTATGTATTTTAAGATGTAAGGTAGAACAACTTTAACAAAAATTTAGCTAGTTTCATCAAACCCTGTGGAATTTGATTTAATCGATAAAATACTTGCTAAAACATCTGCATCATCGACAGCTGTGAAGCTAAATTTATGCGCAGAGAATGAGTTATCACAATTATTATCGACTGATTGATCTCGCAAAATAGCAATAGTGTTATTTTGCTGGGAGTTGTAAGGTCCTTCGCCAGCATTCGAGGAAGAAACAGACGCAAAAAGCTTATTCAACTCATTACAATCAAAATTGGTGATTTGTCGGTTTATTTGTTTGCCCACTCCAATATCTTTTAAATTTTTCCATAAGTTATGTTTCGCCTGCGAAGGATCAAGCCTTGGTGCATAAAAACGTCTTTTCGCTTCATATATTTTACAGGTAACTCTATTTCTTAATATACGGTAGTCGTTATAGAGTACATCTAACCGAAAATTTTTCCAGCACTTGTAGGCTTGATCACGCTGTTGCATTAAATTTTTAATGTCATTAGTGAACCATGGGCATGAACAAGTGGTTCTAATAGATTTTGTTATGAGAGGAACATGTGTTTCGAAGAGATTATTTATGTTAATTTGAAGGAATGATACTTGATCATCAACATGGGGCATACCATAGATCCTATACCAACCTATTTGAAGAAGGTCTTTTTTTAATTGCTCTATGTTGATATTTTTAAAATCACGGAAAGTATAAAAGTTCTCGGTACTAATAGGTTCACATTGGTATGTTAATTGAATCATATCATGACGGGAAAAACAAGGAACCGACAGTTGATTAAAGTGAAGGACTTTATATGGGTGGCTAACAAAAAATAAATCCAGGAGTGTACTGTTATCCTTGGTAAAATGAGTTGGAACTGAAAAATTAACTAATGTTAAATTAAGTGCACTCATACTATTAACCAATGAAGATTCTGTATGTATATTTGAGTTAAAGTCTCCACAAACAATTAAAAAAGGTGATACATGTGATAGCTCATCTAAAATAGTTATAAGAGGTGAAGTGTCAATATTTGAGTTTGGTCGGTATACGGATCCTAACAATATTTTATTAAGTTTGCAGATAATTCTTATTAACACATATTGCATCTCACAACCAGGTAAAGCCTTCCGAATAAGTTTGCAATCTAAGCTTTCACGTACAAAAATAGCCACACCTCCACCAACACGGCCAACTCTATCAGATCTAAAGAGGGTATACCCATTAAGATTATACATCGCATCCATAACATCACTAACGAACCAAGACTCAGAAATGCATATGACATCAACTTTAGAACCTTCAAACAGGTATCTGAATTCATCCATTTTCGCCCTAGATTTCAAACTTTGCGCATTAAAGTGACACACTTGCAATCCGGCATGTTGGCTACATATTACATTAATCATTATCCGCGTGTTATATTTATTATACGCGACTACAGATTCCCTAAGGCTTAGCTCATTAAGACCATCCATTGTAAACAATGAACAACACTAGGTGCCCAATAAGTCGCACCTTGCATTGCATAGACTGCCAAAGAAAACTAACATACCAGAAAACCAAAAGAATGATAAAAATTAAATATATATGACCAAGTTTTATAGGAGAAATAAAAGGAAAGTTAATATAGATGACTTTCAACAGAAAGTATTTGCATTCAAGTGTAATTATTATAAATTTAACGTTATAGCGAAAATATAATTTAAAAATAAGTAAATAAATATAATATAAGAAAAAGAATAGAATATATTAAGTTTGGCGAACAGAGGGTACATTTAAGTACATAACCCAGATCGTTTTATTTTCACGGGGTGAACCATATGGGTTATGAGCGATAATAATCCATAAAAATGTATAGTATTTGACAGATTTATAGTATTGAGGCATTCACCTAAACCACTTGTGTGCCAAGTTTGAATAAAATCACTTCAGTCGTTTAGGCTGTTGATCGATCTATAGGCAGATGGACCCACTTTTTTGGTGTTCTCCATCATCGTAGTGTCAAGTTTGATTAAAATCTCGAGTTTGATTTTTTTTCCAAATGCAAAAATTGCCAAATATGTTTTACCTATCGCAAGTATAAAGTCTTGCTTTATTTTGATGGCATGCTTTCATGTACATATGTATGTATGTTAGAATAAGCCTCGAATAAAAAGGGTTTGCTCATAAAAAATTGTCGATAACAGTTTTTTTTTTGTAAACAGCTGTGCCGAAACTGATTATATGTCTACATACATAATATTATGTTATGTAACGGGTAATTTTTTTGCTACTTGGTTTTTGACGTTTATATTTTTGACAGATCACACATGACAAATTCCACGAACATTTGACATTTCGATTCAGTATTGTTTGCCATTTCATCATGAATAGACTTACGCCTGAACAACGTTTGCAAATTATTGAAATTTATTATCAAAATTCGTGCTCTGTGAAAAATGTGTTTCGCAAGCTACGTCCGTTTTATGGTCGTCATAATCGACCCACCGAGCAGGCTATTCAGCTCATTGTGACCAAATTTCGCACCAGTTTCACTTTATTGGACATTAATCCACCAAATCGTATCCGTAGAGTGCGTACCGAAGAGAATATTGCTGCTGCATCCGCCAGTGTTGCTGAAGATCGCGATATGTCCATTCGGCGCCGATCGCAGCAATTGGGTTTGTGTTATTCGACCACCTGGAAGATTTTACGCAAAGATCTTGGTTTAAAGCCACACAAAATACAGCTGGTGCAAGAATTGAAGCCAGGCGACCTACACCAACGTAGAATTTTCGGTGAATGGGCCTTAGAAAAGTTGAATGAGGATCCGTTTTTTTATCGCAAAATTGTCTTCAGCGACGAGGCTCATTTTTGGCTAAATGGATACGTGAATAAGCAGAATTGCCGTATTTGGAGTGAAGAACAGCCAGAGGCAATTCAGCAGCTACCAATGCATCCCGAAAAATGCACTGTTTGGTGCGGTTTATGGGCAGGCGGCATCATTGGGCCGTACTTCTTCAAGGACGATGAAGGCCGCAGGGTTACGGTCAATGGAGAAAGGTACCGTTCGATGATAATAGATTTTTTTTGCCGAAAATGCAAGAATTGAACTCGGTCGACATGTGGTTCCAACAGGACGGTGCCACATGCCACACTGCACGCGAAACCATGCATCAATTGAGAGGCGAATTTGGTGAGCAGTTGATCTCACGTTTTGGCGCAGTCAATTGGCCACCAAGATCATGTGATTTGACCCCGTTAGACTATTTTTTGTGGGGCTATGTTAAGTCTATTGTCTATGGGGACAAACCAAACACGATTGCTGCCTTGGAAGCCAACATTGAACGCGTCATTGGTGAGATTCCGGCCGAAATGTGTGAAAAAGTTTGCCAAAATTGGACCTTCAGAATGGACCACCTGAAGCGTAGCCGCGGGCAACATTTAAGTGAAATTATTTTTAAAAAGTAAATGGCAGAAATTGATTTATCGATCCAAATAAAAATTTCATTCACTGTTTACAAGTTTCTGTGTTTTTTTTTAATTTTCAAAAACCAAGCTCTTAAAAAATCACCGTTTAGTACAATAAAATCAGTAGCAAAAGTAAAATTTCATTATTTATAGAAAAAAAAAAATGCAGAACACATTTTGAACTGTCCAATAGTTTAAATTTATTTACCTACCACAGTTATGTGCATAATGTGTTTGTTTTTTATTATTTATTGTACACAATGTTGTTTGTCTTATTCATTTAATATTTTAAACTCTGGATGACATGTAGACCAAAAAAAAAATTAAATACATAACTGACAAAACTTTTATAAAATAAAAATATTACTTTCGTAGGTACTCGTACTTACGAAGGTATAGTTGAAAGAAGATACCTAGGTTTTTTAACATAAAAAAAAATTAAAGAAAAAATAGGTATCGCTACCTTTTTATTATTCATCCATTATTGAGTTACCCTATGGCTTAATTTCCAATATAACACAAACACAACGAGGAAATACCGTCACGTGGTTGCAAAAAAGATCAATTTACTTATTAGATTCAAATAAACTCATTCGACCTTCAATCCTTTTTTCATGCCCGCTATTGTTGGACAACATTGATGTTAAACGAAAAAAAAAAACTCAACAAAGTTCAATCTCGGCATCAACATAAGCATCTCGATCTAATTCGTAGATATGTTTGTATACATTTATATACCTTTTCATCGGGATAGTCACCAATGCATTGAGCGAGTACTGAGGCATACCCAAGTATCCATATCCATATCCATTGATTTTTTGCTTCACGTTTTAACTTATAACTCTTCCCACTTTCACCTCGATATCCCATCTTTAACAAAGAGTTCAATTCAATGGCGCGGGTGGCAGTTGCTTGGTGAAGGCGAAGCAACTCGACGTGGTGATAGCAGCCAGCATTGGGTTGAAAAAGTAATACACATCTAAGGAGACGAATACCACTAAATCCTCTTTTGTTTTGTTATTTCATACCCTGCCTCTTCTTAATACACCCCACGGTTGCTTGCAGTTTGGCTAGAGTAGAAATCGCTGGCTGATGATGATGGGATGTTGTTCATGCTTCATACTCTTCTGGCAACACAACCTGATATGAATGGAATAGCAGGCATATCGACAGGGTTATAGTGATGATATTGTTCTCTTCTCTTGCGTTGTACGTGTTGGTGCTTGATGCTGGAGTTGAATTTAGTTATAATGGTTACCAGGTGTGTTATAAATTCGATAGCCACATCTAATATTAAATCATTTATTTCGAAATTAAAATACATTTTGTGTTCTTAAAAGTTAATAAATTTATCAGTCAATAAATATAAATTGCAATTTATGCATAAATTCAAAACACAAAATAATTAATATTTTTAAATCTGTAAATATTTCTAAATGGCTTCCTTGGCTATAAATTAAAGTCAACGACTGAATTATATTGCCCTTGTAGTTAAATTTAAAATAGCTTTTAACGGCCTTTAGTCCACAAAATTCGCGTTTCGTCCCGGCAATCTCACTTGGACTCACCAGTTGGTTAGTGAGCGCCTTACCAATACGCAATTTTTGTTAAGTTCAGTTCAACTTACATGCATTTTTTGACAAAAAAGCAATGTGAACTATATCCAACAAGATTAAAATTTTAATCATTAAAATTGGAAGATGTTGTCCTTGGCCAGACATAGTTAATAAGAAGGTGTTTTTTTATAATACAATTCTAACATACATCAACACACATCTTCAGCAACTGCCAAACTTTTTTAGCAACCATATGACTTTTAACTACAAGGTGTTTTTTTTTATAATACAATTCTATATACATAGTACTGAAATTTCTCAGCCAAGTAGAAGACTTAGCATTATATTTAATTGGACTTGTCGAATTATTGATCCAGAATAGCTTTTAACGGCCTGTAGTGCAATGTGAATGTCAAAAAATGCATGTAAGTTGAACTGAACTTAACAAAAATTGCGTATTGGTAAGGCGCTCACTAACTGATGAGTCCAAGTGAGATTGCCGGGACGAAACGCAAAGGCCGTTAAAAGCTATTTTGAATCAATAATTCGACAAGTCCAACTAAATATAATGCTAAGTCTTCTACTTGGCTGAGTAATTTCAGTAGTATGTATATAGAATTGTATTATAAAAAAAAACACCTTGTAGTTAAAAGTCATATGGTTGCTAAAAAAGCTTGGCAGTTGCTGAAGATGTATGTTGCTAGTTGTTTACAGGGCTGTCGCATTAAAAAAAAAGTCCTTGCCAAAAAAAAACTTTACTTCAATACAATTAAGACGTATAACGATTTTTGGCTATTTCATCAAATCCTACACATATTTTAATACACGTTTTGGTAAAACAATGAAAATAAAAACATGAGGCATTTCGAAAGAAATAGTTAGTCTCACTATGTCATGGGGAATTTTTAGTGTCATAAAATCCCAAACATGCCACATTTGGCAATGCTGAATTGTTTATTTATAAAAGACGTAAGCGACTTGAAAGTAAGGCTGGTGTCTGGTCTCGGATTGATCACTGTCAAAAAGATCCCTCCCAACGTTTATTGGAAAGTGACTGGAAAGCTAGTCAACTAACAAAATTGATTTTTGTCACCTTCAGATCTGTCAAAACACATAATTTTACAATTGAAGCCTTCCAATTTACAAAAAAATCTATTTTTTTTATCGGAAATTAATATTGCAGATCTGGATTTTTCGGCAGATTTACTCCTATTTTACTAATACCATCACACCATCAGAACAATTGACAGCCGTCATTTTGACAAGATTTTGTTTTCATTAATTATGTGAATAGTGAAATAAAGTTGTGAAAACATACATTAATTAAAAAAAAAATAGCAATTGTGTAATCCTCATATTTCGCTATAAATTTTTTTAAACATTGAAATCGCTCCGGGTTACAAAATAAAAGAAAAACAATTTTCGAGTCATTTGACAGCCGACCCCTTATTGGTTTGACAGCACGTATATACAAAATCTGAAATTACCAAAAGAAATCCCCATAAAATTGGTATAACTTCCAGTCAATTGTGAATTGGCTGTTGTGTCAAGAAAAATGATATTTTTATAAATTTACAATGGATATTTTCAATTGAGTAACTTACATTGTAAGTTCTTTTTTTAATATCAATTGTAATTATATAATATAAGAATTTATCATTAGTAAATGTTAAAAGAAAGTTTGACATTGATGTCATGACTTTGTCAATAGGTGCGTTCCAGTATTCCTTAAAACTGCGAAAATCAACGAATTTCTACGAAAATCTGTTAAATTTTGTTCACGTACACCAAATTTTCGTAGTTTTTCACAGAAGAGAGCGCTCATGAGAGAGTAAAATATTTCCCCAGGCTTCGAATTTTAGTCCAAGAAATTTATTTGGTGGACAAAATTCGACTGTCAAATGAAGAAACAAAAAACAATACATACGCTGTCAGTTAAAATCTGTATCATTACAAAAGTTGAAAATAATCGAATTTATAGTCTGGTCGGGCTTATTCGTTTTAAGTCGTTTTTAATTTAACTATATGCCTGTAATACCTAAGGTCTTTTAAATGCAACCTGAATTGTACGGCACTAGTTTGGCACAGTGGATTTGAGAAGCAGGTACTGACTGTCTCATTTTAACCCATTCGTGCAATAAATTAAAATTTGTTAATTTAAGAAATAATTTCACGTAAAACTTTAATAAACATTTTCAAAATTATTTTATTATAAATTGTCTAAAATTGTTCCCGTACTTAAATCTGTCAATCCGATTTCCCCCTTTTTGTGTACCATTGGGCATAATAAGTTGATTTATTTTTGAATTTAGATCATTTTTGTAAATATAGATTTTTCAGCAGATTAACCCCTCCTTGCAACAATACAAATACAATTTTCAGCTGCCAGCTTGACAAATGTGGTTTTGAATTTGTAATTTGTTTCGATTTTGAATAGTTAAACAAAATATTAAAGAAAATTAATCCAAATACAAAATTGGAAGCATTTTTAAATGAACTGTTACTAGTTTCACAGACGCGAAATTACACTAATACAATGTCAAAAAAAAATCAATCGCTATTGTATTCCATTCGCCATGAAAAAAAAAACAATTTTTAGATTGAAATCTGAATTTACCAATCGAAAACACCAAATTTTGAAGTTGCTAAAATTGGATTTCTTTGAGTTTTCTTTGTTACCAATTGAAAGTATCTAAATCGTGTCAAAATCAATCAATTCAGAAAGTATTTCGCAAACCACACATTTTTTGATAAACAAAAATCACTGACTAATGCGGGTATTACATTGTTCAAATGCATGTCAAGCATATGAGAGTATATTCGATGATTGAACAAAAATCAAAACGTTTTGATTTTGCTTCAAGCACACACAATGTATGCGTGAGTTATTTTCACGAATACACTCTCATATGCATGACATGCATTTGAACAGTGTATATCCCGCATAAAGCAATTCACATTTGAGAAAGAATAAAAAAAAAGAACAAAATGGTATAACCTGGCAACCACGATTGATACTGGGATGGCTTTTGCTTTCAGTTAACTTGGTTGGTTGGATGAGAATCGAACGCCCGAAGGGAAAACTATCTTCGAGTTGAATTCTGATTCAGTCTACTTCGGGAAATAGATTGGAGTTGTTTGTCGTGTTTACTGCTAAGGTTGACAACTTCTCGCGGTCTGAATTCAACAAAAATATTTTGGTACTCCTGCGTGATTGTGTCTTTTGTGTGCATATATATTTTTCTATATTTGTTGCTTGTGTGTTGTTTTTGTTGTTATTATTGAAAGTATGTTTTCCAATTGTGTTGATGTTTGAAAGACAAAAAAAAAAATAAAAATAAACTGATTTTTGTGTGTGGATTTCTCTATTTCGCGTAAACAGAATTACAAACTCTATTGGAATCGAAGCTGAAGGAATACACTGAAGCGGCCGCAAAATTGATTCTTCTTCAAATTCAAGTTTTCACATAATGGAAGATCCTAATCGTATGATGGCCCATACTGGAGGTATGATGGCCCCTCAAGGATATGGAATGCCTGGACAAGATGACGGCACAAATGCTGGTGGCAATGAAAATGAAGTTCGTAAACAAAAAGATATTGGCGAAATTTTACAGCAGATTATGAGTATTTCGGAACAATCATTGGACGAAGCACAAGCGAGAAAACATACCTTGAACTGCCACCGAATGAAACCGGCTTTGTTTTCTGTACTATGTGAGATCAAAGAAAAGACTGGTGAGTTATTTATTTATTTATTTTTTGTTAAATTTGTTTTCTTAAATTATTAATTTAATGGTGATCCCCAAATACCATGTTTATTTACAAATTGACTATACTATAGGTACACACTCGTATTTAAAGGAATGTCATTGACAAAAAATTATCTCATTCCATTGTAGGTACTTTTTTAAATAAATAGTTTCATACACCACAAAACTGTCGACAAGGATACAAAAAAAAAATCGATGGACATGATGATATATTCCAGCGCATGGATTTTTCTCGCAAATAAAGCGAGAAAATAGTGCTCCACCTCCTTAACCTCTTGATTTGCTTCGTGTATTTTTTTTTCTATCCTCTTCTTTAATGATGGTGACAAAACGAATTTTGATACAGGAAAGCACTCGTCCTTTTTGTTGAGAATCCTTTTCTGTTAGTGTAGGAAGGTGTACTCGAGATAATAACTTTTGTTGTATACACATAGATATTTTTTTTATATACAATACTATACCTTTGCTATGAGACATGATAGGTGGCATCTGTTTTATATGTTTTCAGTTCTCACAATCTAATCTTTTTTGTTTTTCAAAAAAAAAAATTAAAGGACGGCAATGTCATTTTGCTTTGTTTCTTCGGCATAGACGTGTTTGGCATGTATTTATTTCTGCTATGTTGGGTACAAAAGCTGAAGAATCGAGTATGTGAACAAATTATGTTAATAAAGGCAAACACCATCTAGAAAAAGGAAAAACAAATAAAAGTATAATGCCAACAATGATACATGCTTCAATGGAACGAAATATTGAAATCGTTCTCAACAAACACAACAACAAAAAAAAAGGAAAAATATACATACATTTTAAAGGAGCTGGTTACTGAAGCAAATATTATTATAGGTTTTATATTTTTGTTTTAGAACGCAAATAGATACGTGCTTTGCTGTTTAAGATTGAAGCTTTTAAATTTGAATTTTATCCCATGCCGTAATGGATTTGGGATTGTGAATCTGAAAATCTTAACAGAAGTGCATAGGTATTTTATAAAATTCTTTTTGATGAAACATTTTTTAGCGGTCGACAAACTTTGAATTGGTCGAAGGAAGGTAGGTATTCAAACACATTTCTTAGTTAGTAATTATGAAATACGTACATAGGTACTTGAGAAGTTTAAACAAATTCAGGCTATATAGAAAAAGAAACAAGCTTCTTATCGTAAGAGAAAACTAATAGGTAAAAAAAAGGTTAGATGATTAATACTGCCACAAAATCTAATACTCTTCCGTTCTCCGTCTTATAAAAATTATTATATATTGCTGGCGGATCACTCGAACACCCCTCTTGTATGAAATTAGTTGCTCCTGCACACAATATTTTGTATGCATAAATGTAGGCTAATATTTACCCAATATTTAAAGACCTTAACCTTAAAGATCTGCCTATTTCAATAGGATTTGCAATCTTTCGAACCTACTATTTCCTTGTTAATTTTACGTAAATCGAATAAAATCCACTAAAGCTTCTAGGTGATGGTGGCCCACGAATAACTCCTAGGAAAATTAAATTAAAATATGACCTCTGAATATGATTTGGAGAAAAACCAAAATATTTTATGAGGATGAACATTCAGTTTTTTTCCAAATTACTAGAAAACTATAGGTTCTTTGGTAAAACGTGTTAGGGTCTTACTCATTATCAAACTGCTTTTGTATTTGGAAATAGACTCTTAAAAGATGCTGCTGTGATGAGGTGAATTTATGTGGTAGATTGCTTAATTTTAGAGTTTTACTCTGGTTGCTTTAACGAATGTCTACAGTGGCGAAAAAAAAACACATGTATCCTATGATTCCTGTAACAAAAGTTTTTCGTACTGTGTTACACTTGAAAGAACTGTTCGACTTCTGAATTTGTAAGAACACCGATATGTTGGATTTCTTAAAAAAAAAATAATTAATATTGAATTGAAACAAAGACAAATAAACAAAATTATGGAAACAAGTTAAGTTATTCTAGGAGAAAATAAATACCACACTTCATTAGAAAAAGAAAAAGAAGTAAAATAGCATAATATTTTATTTTTTTTTTATAATTTTGCACGCGCTCAAGGGATTATGAATACCATTTATATGTTTTTTAACACAGCACGGCATCCGGTGAAAGAAGAGAAAGAATGATAGAAAGATGTGTGGCGCGACGTATTGAGACTGTGGTTGTTGTCTCAGATTTTATCTCCAAGGATGGCGGCTGAACTAATGCGCGAAAATTACCGTGTCCTTTTTATTTATGTTTCTTATAATTCGCATTATTTTATTTTATTTCGTTGTCATATTTATGAGTAGTTTACTCGTGAGTAGTAGTAGTTTGATCGTGATATAAAGAAAAACAGGTACCGAGTACCAGGCTAGCTAAGCTCCCTGCCAAAGCTTGTCCAAATTTGAACTAGCGGATGTATTAATTGCTTTATCCACATCATTCCACAAGTTTTCAATAGGATTGAGATCTGGGTATTGAACTTGTCATTCCATGACGGCGATTTTTTGGATGGATAACCGTTGATGCACAGACCTAGCCGTTTTACCTAGGGTCGTTGGGCTGTTGAAATTTCCACTTCAAGGGCATTTCTTTATCAGCATACAGTAGCATTGTATTCCTCAGGATTTCTTTATATTTTATCTGATCCATAATACCTTCTATGACACCATACCAGGAAAACATCATCCCCAAAGAAGAATGCTACCTCCGCCATGCTTAACACTTGATGGTATATACTTTGGATAATATTCCTGATTTTTTCCGCGTCGCACATATTTTTTGCCATCCAAACTTTACTTATACGTCCACAAGATATTTTTCCTTTGCATGTTCTGGCAATTCTTCTAAACAATGTTTTTAACGGAGGCGGTTTTTAATAGTGCTACCAGGCACGTTTACACCAAGATCTTTATCTTTTGCTCGTTTAATTTTTAGAGCAGTCATGAACGGTTCTGGTTTGCTCATGTGGGCGATGGCAACATCAGTTCGTTTCATTCTTGACAATGGTGAATAGAATTAACAACCTCCTTCCTCGAAAATGTTAATTTTCGATTTATTGAAGAATTTTGGTGACCTTCATTTTTAAAATTGAGACCTTGTAGCATAAATGCCTGTATGGAATGCTTGCCACGACCCATACTACATATTAACAATTAAAATTTTACCAATTCTATTAAAAAACTAATAAAAAACTCAAAGCTTTCCCACTTACCTTTAAAATGTTCAAAATATTTACCAAAAATATCATTATGTTAACAACGAAAACTTTATTTTTTTAAATAAATTGCAAAGAAGTAATATTCCGTTACTTTACACTCAAAAGCCATGACAAAAAAGTTCTTACAGTATGGGTATTTATGATTTTTTTTTATATTCTACACGCGCTCAAGGGATTATACTAACCTTTAAATGTTTCAAAACAACGCGGGCGTGAGGGTGAGGTTAAAGAAGACAAAGAATGATAGGAAAGATGTGTGGCGCGATGTTCTGAGACTGTAGGTGGTTGTTGTCTTAGATTTTATCTCCAGGGTTGGCGGCTGAACTAATGCGGACAAATTTCCATGTCTTATTTATCTATGTCCCTTATAATTCGCATTCATTTTTTTATTATTTGTCATATTTTATCGGTATACTAGTTTCACTCAATCACATGTTGTTAGTTCTATTCCTAAACAGCATGTAATGAGTAAACTAGCAACTCATTGTATGACATTTATTTTCAGAATTAGTTTTTAATGGAAAATAAGAAGACATAGACTACGGCAGGGATCGAAAGTGTGACCATGAGGTTGACGGGCAAACACACAATTATCGCGCCACGGCAACCCCCTTTAAGGCTATTTCAAATTTTATAACAAAGCTGTGCTATTTATTTTGTCGCCACTGTATATATCCATTTTAATGAAAAATCTTCTACAAGTTGTTCTTACATGCGGTCTCCATTAGCGATAAACTAATATCAATCGAAATAGCAATATCAGAAAGCAGATAGCAAAAAGAACCGACAAATTTTCTTGGATGGGCATTTCATAGCATACTTTTTCAGTTTAGTGAAGAATGTCGATGGCAACTGATACCGACGAAAACAACAACAACACATGATACGACAGCCTGTATCTGGGAAGGTATACTACTTTGTTTTGCTGCCTTTTTGGTAAAATTAGACTTGACAGTTCATATTTGGCAGTCGTGAAGTAGACACGTGGCAAATTTATTATCGAAAAATATTCGATAAACTAACGTGTTTTAATCCTTAAAACATTTTCTCAAAATCAATCATCGATTACTGTGACGATGAGAAAGTTACGTGAAATTTTTGCGAGAAACAACGTGCCAACAAAACGCACTATTTATCGTGTAGTGAATAATTTCGAAGAAAGAGGGTCTGTAGGTGATAGGCCAAGTATGGACCACAACGTACTGCAAGATCGGCTGAAAACATTACTGCTGCTCAAGGAAGTGTTCAAAACAATACATCAACCTCAAATCGACGCCGTACTCAGGAACTTGATCTTCAAAGAACAACTTTGGCCACAATTTTGCACAAGGATTTGCATTTGTTTCCATTTAAGATTCAGTTGACACAAGGGCTTCTTCCACAAGACCATTTACGCCGACGCAGTACATATGCCAATAGGATGTTACAGCTAGCCCATGACAACCCCGATTTTCATGAAAAAGCATAGAGTGACGAGGCAACAAAGGACACCCTGTATTTGGAAACGCGAAATAAAAATGACAGTTCTCCTTGCGATTAAGCACGCGATGAATAGTATGCGATGAAAGCATACTATCTATCGCATGCTATGTATATATAGCTGCGATTTCGGTCGCCATTTGCGATAATGAAAGCATGTTTTAAAGCTTGCTCTGGATTCACCACTAATGGATTCACATCTGGATTCACCAAATTTGCAGCCAGATGAATATATGTACATTCATATGTAAAAACTACCCAATTGTAAATCATTTTCCATTTTCAGTTTTTTTGAAAAACCTGAGGTCACCCTGGTGAACAAATTCTGTGTTTTTTTTTAAACCTAGGGTCGCCATGAACTCGCATTGAAGTAGATCTAGGCTTTTAGCCGGGGTGAGTTGAGGTAAACGAATAAACTGTCAAAGTCACATGGGATCTAAAGTAGGGGTGAGCGATTTTGAGAAAACATCGATGTAACATCAATACTCATCATCGATGTAATTATCGAATCGAAAACATCGATGTTTTTAACGAATTTCCTTAACTCATTCCTTCGAGATCGATATTGAAGCGTCGATTTTTTTTTGTTTTAACATCGATGTTGGCAATGACGCAGTGGATAAAGTGCTTGATTGCTAACTTAGACGTGTGGGTTCGATCCCCACGATAGGCGCATTCACAATACCTGGTTCTCAAATCCACTGTGCCAAACTAGCGCCGTGCAATTCACGTTGCATTTAAAAGATCTTAGGTCTTACAGGCATATAGTTAAATTAAAAAAAAAAAAATGTTTGGTTAAGTTCGTTGAACATCACTCTCATCCCTAATCTGAAGCTTTTGTTTTGTTGTGTATCGCCTTTCGTATTCAATTTGTTGAAATTAAAAGAATATGTACTCAAATTTATTTTCATACACAGAAAAATAAAATAGAAACCTTTTAAGTTGTATCAGTATGCCTAAGGTCAAAGCAAATACAATAAGGATTTAAATTTAAACATATTTTAAGTTTTAATTGTTAGATGACACAACTTGCTTTGGTAAAGTTCAACGTACGAGAACCATATGTCTTGTAATGTTTAAGCAGATGGCCTCAGATTTATCTATGGAGTAGTGTAAAATGAAAAGTAATGTTACTAACCAAATGGTTAATTTAGCAAATTATACACTTTTTCAGTGTTTTACGCCATTATTGCATTAAAACCCCGAATATTTTCTTCCGCGAATATACAATATAATTTAAAACGATATGGCAACCCAGTAAGTAACGCATCTGTAATCAATATATACATATGTACATGCTTAAATAAAAAAAAATAGTAAAAACTATTTGTTAAACCTTTAAAAGTTTGTTTACAAATTCTGTGGCGGCATAAATACCATTTTCAAATGAAAACCCCACAAAATAAATCCCAGTTAAACAAGCTCAAAATAAAACAAAACAAAGAATTCGAATTTATCTAACGGCATTTTTGTGTAATAAAATACATACCTACATATATGTATGTATGTAATAAAAAATCTCTGTCTGATTTCATATCTACATACATATATAAAGAACAATATTTGACAACAAACGGATGCAGCTAATTAACAAAACCAAACATTTAAAAAAATTAAATTGACAGAGGCATTAAATATTTTCAGATAAGATAAACTTTTAAAATCAGGAGATTAATAGATTATACTAAAGTACGTATGTATTTATATTTTAAGTTTCACAAAAATTTGAAACACAAGATATACAGTGGTGGAAAATTAATTAGAAACACTATTTTGCTATGAACTAAGGCTCGTTTGCTGATACGAATCATAAATATTTAAATATGTTCAACTTAAAACGCTTATGGGATACTTTTTCCTCTGAGTTTACTCAGCCACATATGTAAGTGATTATGTAGAACTTAAATGCTTAAGTTGAGTATCAGCAAACGGGTCTAAGTCTTATGATTTTAATTTTATAAATTATTAAGTGTATTTTTTTAGTTCATTACATTTTGTGATGGTTAGGCGTAATATTTACAAAAAGAAAACTTATCAAGGTAACCGTCGGAGCGGAATTCTGTCCGATTTACTACGAATCGGAGACATTTTGCTTCGAGGTAATTCTCAGATCGGCTGATCGGAAATTCTGTCCGACGAAATTCAACGCATGCCATTTGTATGTGATGAAGTACTTTTAATGGTTTTATTTATGACAGATACAAGATTTGGGGTGGCCGTGGCGCGATAGTTGTGTGCTCGCATGTCAACCCCGTGGGGCAGGTTCGATTCTTGCCGTTGTCTATGTCTTCTTATATTCCATTAAAAAACAATTCTAAAAATTGTCATCAAATAAGTTGCTGCTTTGCTCATTAAATGCTGTTTAGGCATAACACTAACAACATGTGATTGAGTAAACTAGCATACCTATAAAATACAAATAAATAAAATAATGTGAATTATAAGGGACATAAATAAGTAAGACACGGTAATTCTCTCCGCATTAGTTCAGCCGCCATTTCTGGAGATAAATCTGAGACAACAACCAGCTCTAGTCTCAAACCATCGCGCCACACATCTTTCCTATACTTCTTTCTCTTCTTCCACCGGATGCCCGCGCTGTATTAAGAAAAACATATAAAGGGTATTCATGAGCGCGTGCAAAGTTATATAAAAAAAAAAAAAAAAATATTCTCCGAATTCCTCCGTCAAGTTCTCGTTGAGAAATTGTTTATTAAAATGCAAGTAATAGGCGTTTTTTTTTCGTTCAGAGCAGAGCACTGAACAGAGTTCGAACACATAAATTATGCACTGAACTTGTTCCAAACACAGCGAGCTCTGAACACTGATATTTTTTTTAAATACACTTGAACCACACATAATTATGCACTGAACTTGTTCCAAACACAGCGAGCTCTGAACACTGATATGTTTTTTAAATACACTTGAACCACACATATCAGAACACATTTTCATTTTAATCATAAAAGGCAATATAACACAAAACCTACTCTTTTTTGTAGACTAATACACACCCAGATACAGAAAATCAACTAGGGATCACTTTCTTTCAACTTATGTATCTAATTATTTTTTTATTCCTATTTTCCTTTTTGACACACATGGCATTTGGTGCGTTCAGCAATTTATACTCACATGCTCAGTCAATTATCTTCGAGCACGTCGAGTGTGATCTACACATGTTCAGAACGAAAAAAGAAACACACATTTGGAGCTCTGCATGCTCTGAGTTAAAAAGAAACACAAACAAATTTTTTGACAACTCAGACTCTGCTCTGAACTAAAAAAGAAAAACGCCTAATGAAGAAATAAACCTTATGTACGTTAACTTGTGGGCTTTTTGTTTTTAGCCAGAACGAATAAACAAGTTCACAACAATATGAACGGATGATAAATCTGCCCAGCGAATTATATTACACAAGAAGGACACCAGAAGTTGTGGCTGTTTTTTAGTTTTGAATACATCATATATTTTTAAAAGGTTTGGAGTGACACCATCAGATCGATAATTCGTTTTGTATTTGTGTTGAATCTTCTCCAAAACAAAAGCAAACGCATTTTTATTTAGGCGAAAGTTTTTCTTCAATCTTGAAGGGAATTATAGAATTAGAGCTGCGTCAGGTAGTCAGCGTATATTATGTTTTCGTTCTTGCAATGTTCTTTTATTTCCTAAATAAATAATATTGAATTTCAATTTTTTTTTTCCAAATTATTCTTTTGTTGACAGTTCAAACGGAAACAAATACTGGAGTATGATCTGACGAAAAATCATAATTACCTTCGACACTTATATGATTTCGTTTAATACCTTTAACTACGAAAAAGTCTATAATGTCTGGTATTTTGTTAGTATCAGATGGCCAATATGTTGGCGGACCAGAAGAATAAAATTCACAGTTGTATTTGCGGCCTGCTTGGTATAGACGTTTACCTTTTGTAGTTATGAGCCTGGATCCCCAGTGAGTGTGCTTAGCATTGAAGTCGCCACCAACAAGGAAGTTATGTCCTAACAAATTTAGGAGTTCTGCAAAGTCTTCTTCAGTTGGAGAGCGCCTCGGTGGGCAGTATATAGCTGCTATTTTAAATTCGTTCTTTTTTATACCAATACTTATTGTTGTTAGTTGCATGTTTTCATTCGTAAACTTTGGTTCTTCATAATGTGTTAAGCACTTTTTTATAAGTATTGCTGATCCTGTCCTAGCTTTGTCAGCTGGGTGCGGAGCATGTAACACGTATAATTTGGCAATTTATTATCGAGACTGTTCTATACCGAGGTGAGTTTCGGACACCAAACAAATGTCTAAATGCTCTATTTCTAAAAAGATGTTTAGTTCTGATACATGTTGTAAAAGACCGTTTGCATTCCATGTTGCGATTTTAAGTGTTCTGTCCATCATTGTTTTTTAAGAGCGACTCCTTCGCTTAGCTGTTCTATCTTTAAACCTTGTTGGTCAATCCTTTTCAGGATAAGTTCCAACATATCTTTTATAGAAATTTCCTCGTTCTTCCGCACATTTTTTACAATATGGGAATAGGATTTATTCTCATCATTTTGGCTTAGTGCAATTGCTTTAGCCGGTTGATTTTTAGTTTTGTTTTTTATGGTTGCTTTTTTACTTTTAATTATTGCTTTTGTGTTTGTTGCATTTCTAAGCTTGTTCCCAGTTTTTTTTTTTTTTTTGTGTCTTGGAATTTTTTGGCCACTGGACATCCTCTGTAGCTCGCAGGATGATTGCCTTGACAGTCAACACATTTCGCTTTCTGTTCGCTCTGCCCATGGGACAGTTTTTAGTTGCATGCTTGGCTTCACATTTAACACAAGCAAACTCGCGATAGCAGTATTTTTGTGTATGTCCAAAGGCTTGGTAGCGTTTACATTGTGGAACAATTTTCGACTTTCGCAGTGGTTCGATTTTGACAACTATGTCCATAATTGATTTATACTGTATATCTAGTCAAAGAATTGATGTTAAAAAAAGAAATTAATTGGAATATCCAATACTGTACTAAAAATAATTGTACTTATTTAATTTGTTTAAACACGAATCCTAAATATTTAATTAAATAGCAAACGTACAATTTAAACAAATGATATAGTAATTAATTTAATAAAAAGCGGTCAAACTTACTAATGGTTAAATTAATTAAACGAAATTTTTAAAGAAAAGAAACTTTGTCTTGAAATAAATCGGTTTGTAATTAGTAACCACATAATTGAAATTATTCAAATTGTTGACTAAAGTCAATATCCTTCAATAAAAAATAAATGTTTGTATCCACATACATACATATACATATAAAAAAAAAGATGAAATAAAATATAATGAAAACCGGCCGATTCACAGCTAAAACATACTCGAAGAAGTACATTATAAGCAAAAACTCATGATAATTTATTGATTCGCCAATAATTTGCGTGTTTTATTTGCAATTTAGATGCCAGCTTGTGTGTCGTCCTGGTCCCAATGGATGCGATGCCATACATATAATGTGGATCTTATTTTGTTTCATCGTCAAAGCCATTATAATAATGTGGTTTATAATCGAATGTCCATTTTAATCATAATTTAAACAAAACCGACGCAAAAAGAAAAAAAATGTGCAAATAATGTAAATGATATTTCATAATACGGATCATTTAATTAGGCACACTTTAAAGTTTTTTTCTTGTCTTAATAAATGTTGGTAGATTTAGGCAAAACATTTGGTGATATTTATTTGATCTTTTTTTTTAAAGATGGTTTTCAATTTTCCAATTCCAAACAAATTGCATTCTGGCTAATAAAAAAGTTCTAGTAGAAAAAGTGTTAACTGTTTTAGATAGCATACTCTGTTGTTTTGAACAAAAAACTACTATAGCTATTAGGTTGATGTTAGGTTGAAGTGGTCGTCAGGAAAACAACTGACACACTTAGACCTTAGACAGGTCCATTGTGATACCACATGAAGAGAAATTTACTCTTTAATCAAACCTGTTGGGGCCTCGAATGAAGCGGTGAAGTCGGTGAACCTCAATGTGTCTAAGATCACTGGTGTCGTCGAAAAGTATTCTCCCAGGTGTAATCTTCTTCCTTGGGAGAGAGCAGGATATGAACAAGGAAGATGTGAGATAGTCTCATAGAAAGTTCATCCTCGTCCATGCAGCTTCTGCAAAAGTCATTGGAGAAAACGCCAAGTCTTTTGGCGTGTCTACCAATTAAACAGTGTCCAGTTACAACACCTATTGCGGAGCCAAGATGTTTCCTGCTCAAAGAGAGTTAACTTTTTGAGTGTCTTGGGTCTATTACTGTCCAGATTTATCTGGTGGCCAGGCACGTAGTTATGTTTGACCATCTACAATTTATTTGTTTTATGGAGTTTTGATGAAACAATAGTTTGCTTGTAGCGATAGGCATACCGATTTCTTCCATTTTCGGTAGAATAGGTATTTGGGTTCCTTTTCTAGCTAGTTCGTCGGCTTTGCAGTTTCCCAAAAAATCAATATGTCACGGCACCCAAATCAGGTGAATGTTAAACTGTTCTGCCATCTCCCTGAGAGATGATCGACTATAGCTATTAAAATTGCTAAAAAAAAATGTTGACAAGGATTCTAACTACTTAACGGGCTGACGACCCGTAATTGGTTCTTGGTTCCATCCTCCTCGATCCCTGGCACGATGCTTCCAGTTAAGCGCTCTGGCATTCGCGATTGTTTAGTCTCTGAATCAGAAGTTCGGTTCTGCTTTTCGTCTGGAACCTGGAAGTTGGAGTTCGAAATCTCTCGATGTGGCCCAAATCAATGTATAGATTCTAAGCTATGACAAAAGCTATTTCATACAAAGGGGCTCATCACTTCTTGAACCGATAGCTTTGTAGTTGTTTAAAAAATAATGATTTAAATAACTATCGAAATCAGAAATAAAAAATGGACTATAGAAATATTTTTGTCAATAATAATTTTAAAACAAGAATTTGTTGATTTAAAATATTTTTTAAAACTAATTCAAATTCATTATATTCTGAGATACAAAATGTTGCCCAAAAAATGTACATGATAGTGGTGCTTAGATGTTCACTTGAGCGGTCACCTAATCGTCCGAACACAAACATTCGAACAGGAAAGAAGAATAAAAAAAAAAAACAACAAACATAAGACTCATCGAAAAGGAATGAATCAAAGCGATTCACCTTTGTTGGAAATAATAATATTGTAATGCGATGTTGAATTGTGGTTCTTCTTCTTTGTCGACATATCTGAGGATGACTTCTGCACTACAGGGTGTTGTTTAAGTTAAAAATAAAATTCATGTCTAGATCCCACAATTCTTGTCTTGCGGGATAATCATTGAAGATGTAAAGTAGTAGTTAATTAGTATAATTCTTAACATTTTTTCTCAACAAAAAAAAAATGATTAAACGTTTAAGCAAAGTGCGAGGGAAAATAGGATAGGAGTTACTGATGCACATTTTGATTAAATAAAATAAAAAAGTGACAATAGCCGTGTTTTATTATCGCCAATAACCCATATGGTTCACCCCGTGAAAATAAAACGATATGGGTTATGTACTTAAATGTACCCTCTGTTCGCCGAATTTAGTACTAATATTTGCAAACCCATTTAGAAACCTGGATCCCGTGTTGTTTTTGTAATACTTGTTTAAAAATAACCCAGACCTAGACCCGTAGATAATAAAACACAGCTAATAACAATTAAAGTAAAATGGGAGACTGGATCGCACGTACTTGCTCCTAAGATCACATCGTAAGAACAAGATTCTTAGTAGAAACGACTAAATGTATTTTTAAAATCGATATTACTTTTTTATATAGAAAATGTCTTTAATTTTTTTTTTTACTTGCGATTATAGGTACTAAAAGCAAGGTATGCATTCGTTTGAAAAAAAAAAAGTTTTGAAATAACAATCAAACATGACATTACGATGATAGTGAAAACGAAAAAAGAAGGTCTAAAAATTCTGTCAGTCTGTCTGTCTGTCTGTCTGTATGTATGTATGTATAAATACCTATACAGCCCAAATGGGTGGGCTGAATTGCTTCAAACTTGGTATATAAAGTTTTTTTTTATTTTTTTTTAGCTCAACAAATAACGGTACCTGTCATATAACCGTTACGTTAAAGCTTATCTTTTTTGGATACGGCTCTAACGATTTTTATTTAAAAAAATCAGTGCAGCTTTTTAGGTACGACCGAAATTGACAAAAAAAAAAAATTTAAAATTTCTAAAAACGGTATTTTCCATGGGACTGTTTTTTTGCTTTCGACTATCTCATAAGTGGCTTAACTGATTCTTTCGAAATTTCACACATAGGTTTAGGTAGCCCAATTTATACTGCTTACCATTATTTTTAGGTATTTTTAAAAGCATTTACAAAAAAAATGTATTTATTTATTTATTAAAAAAAATAATTATAATTAATGGTCAACACTGGTTTTGCCACACGAACTTTGATAGCTAATTTTGTTTTGTCAATCTAGTCTCATTATTAAATCACAATTGTCACGTGTCAATTAGCCTCAGTTTTGTTGTGATACGGTATAACTCAAAACTTGTACTACGCAGCAATTTAACAGAAGCGCTCCCAAGTCTGTTGCATAACGTGTGTAAAAATATATCCGACTGCAGCACCCATGATATGGACTGAACAGCGAGATCACGTTTTGGATTGCTATTTTTGTCTCACTGACATAAACGGTATAAATTACAAGAAAAAAAATACAGTTATTTACCCTAACTTATCTTCGGCTATAAGACCAGTCTCTGATCGTAAACAAATGCCAGAACTATTACCAGTTGCAACTACGTCTGTTGAGAATGACCATTCACAACCGTCCACTTCAGGTAAATGTGTTGACGAGGACGATGACTTTCAGTTTGAAGGAATTGCAAACGAGCCACATTTCATAACTCAAGGAGACTTAAATCATTTAGTTCGGGATCTAAATTTGTCCAAAAAACAATCAGAACTATTAGGATCTCGTCTAAAATAATGGAATTTGCTACGCAGTAACACAAAAGTTAGCTACTTTCGAAACCGTGATCAGCACTTCAGAACATATTTTTCTCAGGATGGAGATTTGGTATTTTGCAATAACATAAATAAGATTATGAAAATGTTAGCCATCGATTTTGATCGCTCTCAGTGGCGTTTATAACATGCAAGAAAATCTTAGATTAATTAAGTCATTTATAAAAAAAAATACAGTTTTGATTATCGAGATCTGTGTTATTTCGCAATATTTTAAATTACTCAATAAAATAAAATCTTTGGCCAACAAATTTTTTTTAACTATTTATTTTTTCTTATGATCACCAACTAAAGCAAAAAATATCAAAAAAGTCCGTGTGGCACAAAAAAGTTAAAATTTTGTTGACCATATTTTGAAAACTGCTGATTAATTTTTTTTTTCAAAAATTATAGTTATATGTATTTGCTGAATACCTATGAATTGGAGTTTTTGAATTTGTTTTGAAAAATGTTTGCAAAAAGTTTAAAAAAAAACTTTTTTTTCTCACAACCCGCTCCACAGACTATTTTTTTTTTCATTTAAATCTTGGAACACTTCTGTTTTTTTTTCAATAATTCAAAAAAAATTAATAGTTTCTCGATTTTTAAAAAATAAATTTTTTTTTGAAAAATAATTTAAAATTAATCCAAGAAATAAAATAACGTCCTTTTTTTGAGCTCATATTATTTTAAGTATTTATTTCAAATCTTTGAATTATTTTTTCTTTGATTAAGCCAATTTAATCTTTTGTTTTTATTATTAAATATTTAAGATTGTCATACCAATTTTGTTTAGAAAAAAATTAAAGAAATTTTGTTTATATAAAAAATTAAGTAAAAAACGACTAAAAATATATTTATATTTTTAATAAAAATCTTATGCATCTGATGTGATTGAACATAAGAGCAAGTTCGTGCGATCCAGTCGGTCATTTTATTTTAAATTGGTATGGTAATTTTAAGTTTTTAATTATATAAATTTAAAAGAGAAAAATCGTCCACCCGTTTTGAAATGTTGAAGTTTTTTTTTATTATGAAAGGGAAATCCACAAATATTTAGTCAGTATTCATTAAATAATAAAATTTATCTCTTAATTTTTAGTTGTTTCAATATTTTTTCTTTAAATATTTTGTATTAAAACTTCATGAAGAACTTGGGGTACTTTTAGATATCACTACTTTTTACGACTGACTTGTTACATAGAGGTTTTTGTATAGAATAACTTGGCTCATTTTTTAACATTTTTATTCTTGGTCTGATCTCGCTCCTTGTTGCAAAGATTTTAATACAATAATTGTTTTTGTTGCAATTTTAATCGCATTTCTTAATGAAGGTAGCAAACTAATTGATTTGGTAGTTCACATCACGCATACATATACATAATGTTTTATTTTTTCATTCACGTTAACTTAAAATACCATAACGAGCACTCTAGTTCTTAGAAAAGTCATAACTTTTCAAAATACATGTAAATATAATTTGAAAATGAAAATAAGCAGACACTTCGCGTGAAAAATCTTAAGGTGTGTTTACACCAAAGAAACATTTACCGAAACATGGTTTAAAAAATGTTTCTGAAATGTTTCCCATTTGTAAAAAAAAAAACATTTCAGAAAAATTCCAGACACATTTGATAAATGTTTCTGACATTTTTTTTTTGCTGTGGAAGCTTTGAGAAACATTTCTGAAATATTTTTCAGTTTCTGAAATGTTTTTTTAAATGTTTTTGGAATATTTCTTGAATATTTCAAAAATGTTTCTTTAGTGTGGACACACCTTTCGCTTTATATGCACATCAAACTCAACCGTTCTACCAAATTTCATTATTTTTCAGCAAGCTAGGATTATGGAGGCTCTCCATAATTTTGATGATCTGTCAGTGAGAGTCAGTTATGGTTCTTGTGATTAATGAGGCCTTATATCTCAGGAACCACTTATGCTAAAAAGTTGAAATTTGTTGAGGCGTCTGTACTTGACTAGCTTAGCAGATATTCGGAATTTATTCTTGACTTCATTGGTACTGAAGATAGAGGTTGGTCGAAATCGCCAAAGTTTGTTCCTGTAAATTGATAATTTCCTTTAATAACATGTTCGTTATTTCGTTCAGTTTTATATTATTTTTTTACTATATTTAACCTTCAAGAAACGTTAAATGTTGTACAACTTGAACTTTACCTTGAGTTAAGATTGACTGAAAAACTTAATTACCTACTCAATAATTTACTTGATTTTTCGGAATGCCTTTAATTTTTGCTAATAAATTCCCTGTAAATTTTTAATTTTTTTTAATAAAAAAAATCATCCATTGAAGTCAAAAGATTAGCGTGGCTATTACCAGGGCCAGGAACACCCTGTATATTTTCTCTTTCTTAACAAAATTCTAAATATATACACGAATGTATAGCTAATAGGTTGATACTCCATCGGATAACTGGAATTAGTTTTGTTGCTGCGTTCATGACTTGATCGACACAATCGTCCACATCGTCGCAATCGAAATGCATGCAACTGAGTTCATTTAACGAATAGTTATTGAAGGCAAAAGGTGGCGGCTGTTTGACGCATAGGTAATTTGAGTTCATGCGGTGGTAACATGGTTTCTAATTTACATTTAGGTATTTTTATCGGTGAAACCTCAAAAGTGTTTCAATAAAATATTCCTGAAGTTGATGTTTGGATACAATTTATTTGCTCAACCTCATAACTAAACAGAAAACTAATTTTAATCGAGTTTAGCATTAATTGCAAATTTTTATTAAATTTAAACTAACTATCATATGCCACTTTGACAAATATAAATGTTATAAAAATGGTGTGGTTGATTTAGTTTTGCACTAACTGTCACTATAAGCTTAAATTTTTCCAGATGCGGTTCAAAATAAAATGCACGACTGGATTGCACGAACTTGCTCTTATGTTCGATCACATCGTATGCAAAAAATTTCTATTAAAAATCTAAATATATTTTGAAAGTCGTTTTTTACTAAATTTTTTATATACAAAATTTCGTTAATTTTTTTCAAAAAAAAAATAAATAGGTAGGTACCACAATTTTATGTATGTATTATAAGCTTAAAAATATAATTTCGACAAAAATCGTCATCCGTTTTCGAAATAAGTAGGTATTGAATTTTCAAAAAAAAAAAAAAAAAAAAAAAAAATGAAACAAAATATGTAAAACTAAATTTTGACCAAAATGTAGACTATACTTATAGTTGTGTGCAGATTTTATTTTATAAAAATCGTTAGAGCCGCTTTCAAGATAGTTAAGATGGTCGAAAAAATTGTGTGGCAGGTACAAAATGTTCAGTTTTTGTATGATTACATACTTGCTTTTTAAAGCCATTTTTCGTATAATTTGATGACTTTGAATTCCCAACAACAACTTGAGTGTGTTACCACCAAGTTTTTTCTCAATTATTTTTTTCTGGAATTATAGCTATTTCACGACCTGCCAAGGTCATCATCAGATTCCTTTGCTCTAGTGGTGCTGGTCTACTTTTTTCATTTTAATTGAAAAACTTCTTGTGCCTTCATCGTGTATTGAACCATGACCAGCCGCTTAGTAGCCAACGCACTTCGCATCACGCCACAGATCCAACCTAATGCAGGTTTTTTCTGTTTATCAATTGCATTGAAACGACTAGCGCTTTTATTAGCCACACAAGTTTGTTGTTGTTTATTCGGTTTCTTTCTTATTTTCTCCTTACTCGTTTATAAGCCAACATTTTTTGTTGTTCATATAAGGAGGGAGATTTTTTATGTGAAAGATTTTGAAACTGAATATAATACAAATAAAAATGACCAGTGTTGTATAAAGCACGGGTAACATTGGGATCAACAAATTCTTTGGACCAACGCTTCATAAAACCTAACATTGAATTTGCTTTGTTAACGATGATATTAATATGGACAGAAAAGTCTAAATTTTACGTGAAGGGAACTCCAAGATCCCGTACAGTTATAACACGAGTTAAAATGTGCCGTGAAATAATATAGTCATGAGAAGAAGGAGAACATTTTTTTGAAAATGTCATTGTTTGACATTTTGCCGGGTTAAGATTCAAACTGTTCTTTTCACACCACAAGGCAAAGTGGTTAATATCCTCTTGCAATAGAGTTCGATCCTTTGAGGATGATATATTTTTATAAATCTTCATATCGTCTGCAAATATAAGAATTTCGCTATTGCGTACACAAAGAGGAGCATCATTAATAGCTAATGTAAAGAATAATGGTCCTAGATGGCTTCCCTGCGGAACACCTGATTTGGCAATAAAGGATCTTAAGTAAGAATTTCTGAATTTGTCTTTCATATCACTATCTTCAAGATACGAGAATATCCACTTGATGAAAGATGGAGGAAACCCGTATGAATTAAGTTTAAACTTGATAATCTCATAAGATAATTGATCAAAAGCTTTCGAAAAGTCTGTGTATATACAATCAACTTCTTGACCACTTTCCAAGGAGTTTAAACATTTATTCAAAAAGACAGCTAGATTAGTAACAGTAGACCGTTTCTGCATAAAACCATGTTGTTGGTTGCAAATAATATTTTTACATATAAATGTCAAACTATCACATACGACTTGTTCGAACAACTTCGGAATGCAAGAAAGTTTAGAAATTGGTCTAAAGTTGATAATATTGGTTTGACTCCCTTTTATATACTGGGGTTATAAATGCATTCTTCCAAACTGAAGGAAATTTACCTAATTTCAAAGATAGTTCAAAAATATTACTCAGAGGAAGAGCTAAAATGGACCTACATTTTTTTAATACAGCAGGTGGTATTCCATCAGGTCCAATAGAATAGTCGTCTTTTAAATGTGACAAAAAGCTCAACATTTTTTCACGCTGTATTGTAATATTGTTAAATGATACTTGAGGACAATTTCGTAAAAAATGAAAATAGTTTTCGTCAACAACTACAAGTGAATCAATAAAGGATTGCCTAAAATTACTTGCAAATCCCTCACAGATTTCAGAAGTTGTACTCAAGATAACGTCATTAAACATGAGATTTACTGGATTCCCGTCACATTTCTTTTTAGAATTTATAAATTTCCAGAAGTTTTTCGGGTCTAACTTCAAAGAACGCTCCATGGTTTCCAGATATTCGCTATAGAGTTCGAACGAGAGTGTTTTGAATTCTTCAAAAAGGGAAATGTAAACTACTTGATTCTCTACCGTCATGAACCTAATGTATTTTTTCCAAGCCTTATTTCTCTTATTTCGGATACATTTCAGTTCTTTTGTGAACCAAGGATGACAAGAAGGATTAGAGGGAATAGATGTTTTTTTTGGAACTGTTTCATTAATGCATATCATCAAAATAGAATAGAAGCTTCAGATAGTTGAGTCAAGATCACTAGAAATCTGTAAATATTAAACTATCCAAGAGCTGTTGAAAATCACATTTGCAAAAGTCAAAAGTATGGGAACAGTCATAAGGATTACCAGAAAAATGTCAAGAGGCGGGTAATAACGATCTATGTTAGATAAAGCAGAGGTAGATTCTACCACCACTGTACTAACGGCGTCAGATGAGAAAACAAGGTCAAGTTGTCTATTTTTAAAATTTTGTGTAGAGCTAACTTGGTGTAGATCCGTAGAAATAATGATAATATGAAAAAATTATATACTTGGGTATTTGTTCCGCATTCACGCCTCAACGACTGAACGGTTTTTAATGAAATTTTGCAGGTGGATAGGTGATTAGATTCCTGTTGGATAGAAAGTCCGTAGCATCGCACGATTACCTGCTAGTATTTAATAAATGAGAAAAAAGGAGTTTGTCAACAGAAATAATAATGATTGCATATTTTTCCATCCTAATCGACTTGAATTACAATATTCAAGTTTTTTTTTCATTTACTACACAAAACAAATAATTAATATGAGAAGGTTTTCTCAAACTTTCCTTTGTTCTTTTTTTATAAAAAAAGAAACATTTATTTCAATAATTGCAGAAGTTCAATCTTGAGACTTTATTATTAGTTACACCCTCGAGATGGAAACAGCAATTAAATTTCATAACAAAATTACACCTGAAAACTTAACAATGGCTTTTTACAGTTTTAATTAATTAGATGTTTTTATTATTACCGATAATCTTGTTAAACAGATTTTTTTATCTTCTTATCAAATAAATCTTGCTGAATCAGACATTTATTATTCATTAAAACCAAACTAATTAAATTATTTATTTTAGCATCACCATCTATTAACTTAGGTTTCCATTTTGTGTTTATTTATTCTTTTTTCGAAATTATACTTAAAAAGATGCTGCCAACTGACGTAATTAAAAATACCAAGAAAGTAAAACAAGTTAGCTTTTCTTTTAGGTAATACCTTTATTGTATTATACACCTGATTAGCTTTGAACTCTATACCTGACATTCTTCAGCATTACTTGTATACAAATTCTAAAGTGAGCAACATACGATTATCTGAAATAATTAATGTTGTTTTCATTGTAATGTCTATGACAAAAAATCCCATTTCGAGTAGCGCCCTTTACTTACCTCCGTCTCTTTATTTCGAAAATCAACTTGTTGATTCCAATAGACCGGAGGGAAATTTATGACTGGCTATAAGGTCGTAAATGATTCGCCTTGTGAATTTCGTGAAGGGTAGTTACGGTGTGAGTACAATGCTCGAAGGGATTTATATTTTACGTCTTTTTTATTATTTAATTTGATGTGGTATTCTATGCGGGAGGAGGGAATATAGCATTTGTTACAATGATGTTTTGTGGTGTTGTGCTTTTGTTTGTTATTAACTTGTTGCTTTCTTTTTATCTGGTATGGTGTAGTTTATATGTATTATTCATGAAGTTCCAAAACGTCAAACAAACAGTTTTAATGCTGAAACCTTCTTATTTTCATACCCCATCTTCAACCCAGAATTGATGCTTTGTAGACATTTTATATACCTACTCTGCCTTAGCTGTAATGGCTTTTTTGATTGATAATAACTTGATAGATTCTGTAGTTCAGGTATCACTGTATCTTTAAAAATTAATTTAAAAAAAATTTTCTGATTAAATTTAGATTATGTATAAGTAGTTACATACGCCAATAATATCGTTAACTTGCTTCTTTTATGCTACGAGGGCGGATCAATGAGTACGTGACTTTTTGAATTTCTGACCTCTTTACTGAAACAGCAACACTGCTCCTGTCAACAGGCATCTGTCAGTTCACTCCTGTCAAAATTTAAACTTGTTGCGTCAGTTAGTTTGTGTTTGACAGCTATTTTTATCTCACTAATTTGAGGAGAAAATGGAAAAAAGTGAATTTCGTGTGCTTATTAAGCATTATTTCTTGCGAAAAAAAAACCATTACCGAGACCAAGGCTAAGCTTGATAAATACTATGGGGACTCTGCACCATCGATTTCAATGGTAAAAAAGTGGTTTACTGAATTTCGTTGTGGCCGTACAAGCACTGAAGATGCCGAACGTCCTGGACGCCCAGTTGAGGTCTCTACACCCGAAACAATCGAAAAAATTCACGATATGGTGTTGGCCGACCGAAGATTGAAAGTGCGAGAGATTGTGGAAGCCGTAGGGATCTCGCATGGCTCAGTGGTTTCAATTTTAAATGATCACTTGGGCATGAGAAAGCTTTCCGCAAGATGGGTGACGCGTTTGCTCACAGTCGACCACAAACGCAATCGTGTAGCAACTTCACAGGAAGGTTTGGCGTTGTTTAATCGCAATATGGAGGAGTTTTTGCCCCGTTTTGTAACCGTGGACGCAACATGGATCCATCACAACACACCAGAGACCAAACAGTCAAAACAGTGGGTTTCTAAGGGTGAATCGGCGCCAAAGAAGGCCAAGGTGGGTTTGTCAGCCAATAAAGTTATGGCGACTGTTTTTTGGGATGCACGCGGGATAATCCACATTGACTACCTTCAAAAGGGAAGAACAATCAATGGGGAATATTATGCCAACTTATTGGACCGATTCAATGACGACTTGAAAAAAAACCGACCTCATTTGGCCAAGAAAAAAGTTCTTTTCCACCAAGACAATGCAAGGTGCACACATGTGCAGTTGCCATGGCAAAAATCCATGAATTGGGCTATGAATTGCTCCCTCATCCACCCTTTTCTCCAGATTTGGCTCCGAGCGACTACTTCTTGTTCCCAAATCTGAAGAAATGGCTTGGTGGAAAAAGATTGACTCCAATGATGAAGTCATCTCGCAAACAAAGGCCTATTTTCAAGGAAGGGATAAAAAAATTGGAGAAGCGTTGGACAAAGTGTATAGAGCTCAAGGGAGACTACGTTGAAAAATAAAATTATTTTTTTATCAAAAAATCTGTGTTTTATTCCAAAAGTCACGGACTTATTGACCTGCCCTCGTATGTTTACCAGACGAGTAGTTCTTAGGCCTCGGCCACGGACTGAGCGATGAGCGACGCTGAGCGACGATTGTCCTTTTACAGAGCGACGTCGTCTGCGACGATGAATAAGTGAAAAGTCGTTAAAATGCCTGTCAAGATCTTTCCGCCTCAAGCTCCTACTGAAACCAGAGCAAGGAATCAAGAACAATCAATCCGCAACAGAAGCAGTATTTCGGCTTTAAATTTAAGAAATGAGCTCACTATGTACTTTTGTAAGCTTGGAAGTTAAAGAAAATTTAAAATATTTGAATAAGAAATTACCTGAACAGTTACAAATTTTTGCAACCTCTTCCCATTGTTCATCACTTATATTCTTATTTTTAAAATCTTTTTCTTTATCCTGCCATAAAACATGTCGGCTTTGAACAGCCGAAATTAAACTTTCAATGTCTATATTGGCCATCTTTCTTTTACTCAGCGATCAACTACTCGTCGCTCAGTAACAGCATGGCCATATTTATAGGTTTTAATATGTTTATTTTTGTTGGTCGCTCAGCGACGTCGCTCGGTCGATCGTCGCTCAGTGCGTGGCCGGGGCCTTATTCAATAAATTTAATAAAATTACAGAAAACAGACCAATCTTATGAATTTCAAAGTTCTATTGTGTGAGTGTATTATGAGTCTGGCTTTTTCTTCTGCCGTTTTTATTTGGCAATCCAGATTCCGGAAGCCTTCTGGTCTCTTCTGAAAGTGTTCAGCTCTGATTTTGAAATCAGAATCGAAACCAGAAGGACTCAAACATTCATACGAGTATTCTTGAACACCAACCTCGATTGTTGTCATTTTTTGTACCATAATTGTAAAAGAAAAATTATTTTTGATTTCACATATACAATTACATTAAAATTCAGAATCCTAGATTTAGAAAAAAGTATTCAGTTGGGACCCTGGATCGGAGGGGGAAATCGGATTGCCAAATAAAAACGCCATTAATTGGGCAACTATCTGTTTTACAGACGAGAATATTCACCAACACCATATATCAATATAGGGTAATTGCGGGAGAGATGCCGCGCTTTTTCAAAAATCAATTAATTTTTTTTATTTTAGTAAAATGAACTTTATTTATGCAAAAAACTTAACAATGCATTTATGTTCTATCATAAAAAAAACAATTAAAATAAAAAAAAATAACAATTTTCATAAAAAATAACAAAAAAGAAAAATACATTAAGTGTGCCATCCCTCCCTGCATGTGTGGGAGAGATGCCGCATGATAAATTCATTGAACTTTAGGAATTAATGACTGTAAAACATGTTTCTTTCGTTCTTGCTCACGCCCAAAGTAGTGTTTTGTATGTTGTACAGTTTTCTTGTAGCCATTTTTGACATTTTGTACATCCAGTCTTCTCTTTTTATATTTCAAAATAATTTTTCCAACATTCAATACAAATATAAGGACTTCAGTCGGCTCAAACTTCATTTTAGTATACATTTTTTTTCTTTCGGAGACTTGCAGGTTTTCTTTTTTTCAATGAAACTGGGAGAAGTTACTACTAACTGACTCTACTAACTGACTACATACGTCTTGAAAAAATCTGCATTGGAGTTTTAGGTTGTGGTGAAATTGCTTTCAGTAATTTTGTTGGCGTTGGGTTTTCAACAGATGATGAAGTGTGTGTTTCATTTTTGGAATAATTGCAAGCATGCGATCCATTCCTGGTGGTTGGAATTATGGGTTCTAAGATTGTTTCATGTCATGAAACGGCATTTTCAGAAGGAAGAGGGTTCTTTAAAAATTTCCATCTCTTAATCGTCTCGATTCGTGTTCTAGCTAGTACGCCAAATAGTTTTGTCTGCCTTTCGGAGACACATCCCACTATAAATCTTTTTTTCGGGATTCTTCCAGCACCTCTTAAGTCTGCTTACCAATTGTAGTTTTAATATTCGCTTTAAAAAAAAAGGGGTAAACAAATTCAACATGCGGCATCTGTCCCCAAAGTGAGGGAGAGATGCCGTACCACACTTCAAAGCTTAAGAAAAAAATTAAACAAAAAAAAATATATACACGTATTCTTATAACACTTATTTATCATATAAAATAATTTCCATTGGAAAAATACGCTATAACATTAACTTTTTGTAACAAACTGAAAAATTTCCATAGTGAGTAAGGGCCGTAAAATAAAACAAATATAAAAAAATCCCGTTACATGTCGGCTGCAACCAATATTTTGTCCTACGTTTTTGATTGAATGAATACCTAACGAAGAAAAAGCAAGATACAATTTTTTGCGCCGATGACTGGATGTACGAGTTTGGTTGAATGCGGAATCTATCCCGACGACGGGGCATCTCTCTCGCAATTACCCTAATCTATTTAAAATGCGTTCCATTTGCCACAAAAAATCAAATTCCTCATCAAATTCTGAATTTACCAATGGACCCAATAAATTTGGCCATTCTTCTAATTTAATTTCCATTTTAAAAATAACAAATCGCATACCAAAGGCGAATCGAGAACAAAACAAATATTTCAGATCTTATATAACTTTGACAGTTTATTGGATACCTCAACTCGCTACAGAAAATAAAAAAAAAAAAACTAGATCTACTTTAGGGCGACCCTAGGTCTCAAAAAATACAAAACTGGGGCTTTGAAGGGGAGGTAAAAAAAACACGCTTTAGGGAGACCATAGTGTGACTTTAGGGCTAAACGAACAAACGTACTGAACAACAATAATTATTTAAACTCAATATAGATTTTAACGGCCTTTAGTCCACAAAAGTGGGTGGCAATGGCGCAGTGGATAAAGTGCTTGATTGCTAATTAGGACGTGTGGGTTCGATCACCACGCTAGGCGCATTCTTTTCTATTCCTCCAATTTTAATTGGATGCCGCCCATAGGTTAAAATATGACATTCAATACCTGGTTCTCAATCCACTGTGCCAAACTAGTGCCGTGCAATTCAGGTTGCATTTAAAAGACATTATGTCTTACAGGCATAACACTTAAATTTAAAAAAAAAAATTGTATGTCGTGCCGGCAATCTCACTTAGACTCATCAGTGGCTAGTGAGCGCCTTGGTAATACGCATTTTTTGTTAAGTTCAGTTCATCTTACATGGATTTCTTGACAAAAAAGCAATATAGTTCATAAGATTACAATTTTTATCATTAAAATTTTCAATCATTAAAATTGGAAGATTTTGTCCTGGGCCAGGTTTAGTTACATATTTAGGAAGGTGATATTTTTTATAACACGAATTCTATATACTACTGGAATTATTCAGCCAAGAGAATAGATCTCCGGGACGAAACAAAAATGTTGTGGACTAAAAGCCGTTAAACGCTATTTAGAATCAATTGCGCAAAATTTTAAATGATTTAGTAAAATGTTAAAGCCGCTTATAGCAATTTACTAAGCTAAAAAGATGATTGAGCTAATTTTAAACGATTTTAACATTTTACTAAAGTTTAAATCACGGAATGGCTACTTTAACTTTTAGCAATTTGCTAAATCCAATATGGAATCTGATAGTATATCAGCCTTGCACGCGGGGTGCCCAGGTTCGAGTCCTGCTGGTGCACATTTTTTTTTTGTTTTTTTATTTTTTTGTAAATAATGAAGTTAAAATGATGAAAATAGAAATAACTAATACGTTTTTAGAGCATATGTTGGGCTTTCATTAACATTTAATTAATTTACAACGCATAACAACAATAATTGTGTTCATCAAAATTCAAACACTACAAATGCTCAGCTTTCTGCATAATTAGCAATTTACTAGTTTAGAAAAGGTTTAAAAAATTTTAAATAGTTATTCAACCAATAAGCACTTAGGAAATTGCTAACTATTAAAATGTTAAGCCCTTAACAATGGGTTGTTTAAAATTTTGCGCCAATAATTCAACAAGATTAAATATAATGCTAAGTCTTCTACTTTGCTGAATAATTTCAGTAGTTTATAGAATTTGTATTATAAAAAAATCACCTTCCTTAATAATTATTATATACAAAAAATTTAAAAATGTTAAAAGCGTTAAGTATGTATATGAGCTATCTACCTAAAGTACCTTCCTTTTTCTACCACAGAAAAACATTTTTTTTTTAATTTCTTCAGTAAAACAATTCTCTGCGCTATCAACATCAAAAAGCTGTAGCACAGACTTTTTCTGGATTTTTTTTCTAAAATATTTTTATTTATTTTGATTTTATTTTTGAATTCCTTAAAAATAAAATGCACAACTGGATCGCCGTACTTGCTCTAATGTTTTTTTTTCACATCTTAATCACACAATTATTTTTAGTAGAAATAACTCAATAGTCTTTAGTCTTTTTTATTTAATTTTCTATACAAAATAAAATTTCTAAAAGTTTACACAAATTAAACGATTTGATTAAAGAAATCAGTGCACTATTATAGGAATAGTCTACATTTAAATTAAATGTTTTTAACGGTACCTGGCATAGGACTTTTTTTTTTTGTTTGTCTTTAACGGCTCAACGTATTTCGATCAATTTTTTTTATACAGGAGGTCCTTCAAATTCAAAATACAATAATATATACCAAATGGATACCAAAATTTTCGAAAAATAGTCTTTGGATTTAAAACAAAAATCATTTGTTTTGTTTATTTGAGAATTCAATATTTCCTAAATGGGTTGACAATTTTTTTTAAAATTATGTTTTAGAATTTATATGGTTAAATACTTAAAATTGCGTTACCAGTATTTTGTTTTAAAACAAAATTAAAGAAATTTTGCATACAAAAAATTAAGTAAAATCGACTTCAAAAAATATATGTATTTAGCCGTTTCTACTAAGAATCTTGTGCATACGATGTGATCGAACATACGAGCAAGTATGTGCGTTCCACTCCTGCATTTGCGATTTGAAAAAAAAGTTCATTTTTAAATCAACCTTTATTTTATATTATTTCATTAATTTAATAAGCTTAATTTAATATGGAACACTTTTTATACCATATAATTAGTTGGTCAGCAAACCGATGGCGGCAATAGCGCAGTGCCGTGGACATAGTGCTTGACTGCTAACTATATTGTGACTGTGGGTTCGAGCCCCACGCTACGCAGCATTCTTTTCTATACCTCCAACTTTAATTGGATGCCGCCCGAAAATGAGATAGTAAATACCTAATTCTCAAATCCACTGTGCCAGCAAACAATTCATATCTTTCTATCTCTTCTAACTAGCGCGCGCTTTTTAACATTTTCGAAACCTTTGTTTTCTTTATTATTTGCAGAATTTTGATGAGCAGAGTTTAATAAAAAAAATATTTTTTTTGTCGGTCAACTTCTTAAGGCTATTCGTTAGTGTCTATAAAAGAAAAAAAAGTGTTTCGATAAACAGACAAATGGAAAGAATTCTAAAAAGAGAACCGATATAAGTCACATTGGCTATCTTAAGAGCATTTCAAAAAACATTGTTCTCTTTGGTTTTTGCTTGTTTTTTCTGTAATTTTTTTTTTCATAGTTAAGTTTACGTAATGGATTGTTTTGTTTTATTCTTCTTTCTCGTTTGCTATTGTAAATAAAAACGTTAATTAAAAATTAAATAAAAAAAAACTGAATTTTTTCTTTTTTGTTGACGGACAGAATTTTGAGAAGCAAAATTTTGAAAAGCAGAATTTTCATTTTAAAAGCAGTATTTTGAAGCCAGAATTTTAACCCGCTCCCAAAATTTGTTTGTTTTTCTTTTTCACTCACGAGTTTTCAGAGCTCCGAATGTTTGTTTCTTTTTTCGTTGCGAATATGTTGAGAGCGCGCTCGATGTCCTCGGATCATAATAATCTGAGCATTCTGAGTAAATTGCTGAGCACACGAAATGTCATGTGTTTCAAGAAGGACAATCTGAAGAAACACACACTGTGTGTGTGCGCTAGAAGTAAAACTTCCCTAATTTGAAAAAAATAATTTTTTTTTTCATAATTCTATGTCAGTTAGTTCATATTTCAATTTCATAAAGACCGTATGGTCTCGTGTGGTTGGTTTGACAGCTCCGTAGAAATTATTTACCCCCAACGCCGCAAAATAAGTTTTACTTCAAAAATAATCAGATACAATTAAAATGGCGGAAGAAGTTTGTTGATTTTCTTTGTCTGATGTGGATCTGTGTATAAAATAAGGGCTGTTTTGTACTGTATTGCGTTTTATGATTAAAATGAAAATGTATTCTGTGTTTTTTTTTGGTTCAAGTGTGTTTAAAAAACAAACCAGAGTGCTCAGAGCATAATCTATGCGAAAAAAGAAAAATCCCTATTGACTTCCACACAAGTCGCTGAAGGCAAAATTTGCTGATATGACATTTTACAGATACATTTCTTGCGATCAATTGTATAATTTTATGTGAGGGTTTTATATAAGTTTAAAAGTCAACTGTTTGTAAGCCCGCAAAATTAGGCTCTGATATAACATACTTTGATAAAATGAACACAAATTGACAATTGATTTGATATAATATGTATTTTTATTTATACTCTTTAATATTTAAATAGAAAATGTTGAACATTTACTGCCAAAAAACATTGATAAGGAAATCGAATAAGACAAAAACCGACTCTTCAAAATGAATTCATATACCCAACAATAATATTAATAATAAGACAATTTATAATCTAAAAATTCGCAAATTTCGACCGTAATTTTGCTTTAATTAAATAATTGTGCCTAAAATACGTAAATTTGAATGGTAATCCCTTTAGAAAACGTACCCTTTCTTGCTTGCCCATTCAAACGCAAAATAAGAATTAATTTTGTTTTCTTCGCCAGAGAACGGCCCATAGCCTGTCTTATTTAATTTCTGTTTTAATTTTTAATGCAAATTTCTTTCAAAAAAAAATTTTGTTTTAAAGACAGAAGTATGTACGTAACGCGTTCAACATCAATCGGCAATGGGCTAAGACCGAGTCAGAGTATGGGTTTTTATATTTCATTTATTTTCAGTTTTTTTTTTTTTTTTTTTTTTTTGCTTTAAAGGTTGTTTGGTTGGTTGTATCTGCTGAATTTGTAATCCTTTTTTATTATTCAAAAGAGTAACTACACCTCCAATTCATGGAATATATATATACCTCCTCCTCGTACATATATCCAAATGTTAAAGTCATCCAACAATTGCTGTGCGGCGAACTGTTGAAATGTACAAAACTTCTCCGGGAGGATAAACTCGTCGTATCCTTTTATTATATATGTATGTATATATTTTTGGAGCAGCACGGGAATGATAAAAAGGGGCTACAAAGGAGGATAAAGTTGCACGTTGCTTCTTAAGACGGGAGAATGGCAATTGCGGTAGATGAAGACGGAGGCAACGAAGACAACAACGATGAGATGTGATGAGAAGTAAAAAAAAAATTCAAAAGACGACGCAGAATAACAAGAGAAACAATATGAAAAGTTAAATCGGATCACATCGGTGTCGTAAATTCCCTTTCGAGGATTCCCTTGAATATTCCACTTCCACTGAGAATGAGATGGTGGAAACTGTGTAGTTGGTGTGGGCGTTGGGGCTGGGTATGAAGTTACTTTAGCTGTAGATAAGACAGAAGGTAAGGTATTAACAGAGGATAAGAAGTAAGAGAGGACAACGCATTTAATATGCCATTTTTCTATTGAGTTCTTCCTAGTTCCTTTAGGGGATGACCATGGCCGAAACGCCATCGCCATGGTAAATCCCCACGGAGTTGCGTTTGTAATTTTCTAACTTTTACTCTCATTTATCCTCTCTGTGTATATCCTTCCAACAAAAATGATTAAAACTATATTATTTTTGCTTATATTTTGAAAAAAAAAACACAAATAAATACAAACCTATATATGTATAATATACATGTTGAAAGAAAAAAAAATCGATTTTGATTAAACGCCTTCTTGCGCCTGAGAGTAGAAGTAGTACCTAGTTGTAGTAGAGTAGAGTATAATTTTACCCATTTTAACATACATATCATCCTTATGCCCAAGTGGATGCCAATGCCTGATGCCGAATGCTAGAAAGTACTTAAGCGGTTTCATTTTACTCATCTTCTCTCTCGATATTGCATGAAAAGACAAAATAAGATACGTGGCCTCTTTAGGTTATGTCCCTTTCTTTATTTGCGGTGAAGCTGGCGACAGATGGCATAACGTAATTTGATTCAGCGTGGTGTTTCTGAATTTTACCCCAAACCACCCCTATCCCAAACCACCTACCTATCAGCTGTCTACTTGTGCTGCCTTCTGCCTGATGCCTGCTGTCACTATATGTATAAGGTACAATTTCATTATAAATGAAAAGAGAATAGGTATGAGACAAGGATAAGGTGGGTCGGGTCGGGTAGTGAGATAGAAATGGTGTTTTTTTTTTGTCTTTAATTCTAACCAAACCCGCAAATACTATTTGTGCTCCTTTTATTTGTATAACAGTTTGCATTTATTTCCAACTACCGTTACCATATTACATCCTATAAATCAATTTTATATCCTTTTTAATGATTTAACTCACTCCTTGAACACATTAAAAACTGTTTACATGGGGAGATCATAACTTTAGGGGTATGTATTAGAATAATCATTAGGTATTAGAATAAAGCAACATTTTATGCAACTTGAACATTAGCGTAACAAATAATAAAAACGCAATGCGATTTAAATATAAAATGCACGACTGGATCGCACGTACTTGCTCCTATGCCCGATTACATTAATGCAAAATATTCTTAAGAGAAAAATATTTGTATGTATTTTTAAAGTCGTTTTTCACTTAATTCTTTATATATAAAAATTCCTAATTTTTTTCAAAAAAAAAAAAAAAAATTGGTATGAACATTTTAAATAAAGGGTTATCCATTTTGCGGTTTCAAAAGTATAGGGCTGGAATTCGACATCTGTCAAACTAAGTTGTTAAACCAATTTTTTTTTTTCAATTGAAAGTCTGACATTTACGAAAATGGATCGCTTAACTATCGCACAACGCATAAAAATTGTTGAAACCGACTAAAAAAATGGAGATTCTGCCACAGCCACATATCGTGCTTTAAGAGGAGATTATGGTTTATATAATCGTCCAACTACGCAAGCAATTGGCAAAATTGTGAAGAAATTTGAAGAGACTGGATTGGTTACAGATATTGTAAGGAGGCCTGTGCATCATCGTTTCCCTTGTACCACTGAAAATATCGCTGCTGTAAGTGAAAGTGTTGCCGAAGACCCGAATGTGTCGATTCCTTGTCGTTCTCAGGAATTATGACTGTCTTACGGCACATTATGGCGTATTTTGCATTTGGACCTACACCTACATCCATATAAAGTCCAGCTCATTTCCTGGCCGTGTAATTTTTCGTTGTGGCGCTATCAAGTGGCCACCAAGATCATGCGATTTGACGGTGTTTATGCAGATAAACCTTTAACTCTTGAGCACTTGAAAACCAACATTCGTCAAAATATGGCTGAGATACCGCCCAATATGTGTCAAAAAGTGGTCGAAAATTACCTCAAAAGAATCGATGCTTGCAACAATTTGTGTAGTCGTTATTTAAATTATGTAGTGTTTCATACATAATGTTAACGTTCAAACTTTTTTTATTTTTAGAATTGGTTTTTAATGGTAAATTAAGAAGACATAGACTACGGCAGGTATCGAACCTGTGACCATGAGGTTGACAGGCGAACACACAACTATCGCGCCACGGCCACCCGAAATATCATGAAAAAAAAATATTTTATATGTGTTTTATTTACGTTTACTTTTGAAACCGCAAAATGGATAACCTATTATTTAATAATATAAATTCAAAAACCAAATTTCAGAAAACATCGTCAACCCGTTTTCGAAATATTGAATTTTCAAAAAAAAAAAAATATATATTTTTTTTTCAAAAATCCAAAAAACTATTTGGAAAATTTTGAAATGCTGTATTATTTAAAATTTGAAGGAGCTCCTGTATAAAAATTTTGATCGAAATCCGTTGAGTCGTTTATGAGAAAGTGGAAAATCAATAAAATGGTTGTATGGCTGGTACGGTTAATAACAAAATATTAGTAGTACACACACCAATTTTTATCAAAAGCGTTAGAGTCGTTTTCGATATAATTAAGATGGTAGAAAAATTTGTATCGCAGTACCGTTATTTTTGGGGCTAAAACAACGATTCAAAAATCTATTTTGGACAATCATCTAAAACGCTTAAATACCAAGTTTGAAGAAAATCACTTCAGTAGTTTTGCTCCAGGACTCCTTAATCGCTTTCCAAAGTGATTCGTTGCTGGTTGGCTTGTGGTGGCCGTGGCGCGATAGTTGTGTGTTCGCCTGTCAACCTCATGGTCACAGGTTCGATCCCTGCCGTAGTCTATGTCTTCTTATTTTTCCATTAAAAACCAATTCTAAAAATAAATGTCATACAATGAGTTGCTGGTTTACTCATTACATGCTGTTTAGGCATAGAACTAACAACATGTGATTGAGTAAAACTAGTATACCGATAAAATATGACAAAGAATAAAGAAATTAATACGAATTATAAGGGACATCGATAAATAGACACGGATGTTTCTCCGCATTAGTTCAGCCGCCATCCCGGGAGATACAATCTGAGACAACAACCACCTACAGCCTCCGAATATCGCGCCACACATCTTTCCTATCATTCTTTCTCTTCCTTAACCTCACCCTCACCCCCGCGCTGTGTTGAAACATTTAAAGGGTATTCAGCGCGTGTAGATTATAAAAAAAAAAAAAACTGTCAAATCGCTCACAGCCTACATCAATGTATAACGCAATCTATCGGGTAATGGCGTTGATCGCAGCACAGCGTTATCTAATGTACTTCTCCACCCAAAATGCATGCAAAACGTCTTTCAAAATTAACCGAAATTTTCCAAGCTTCACGACGAATTTTCCACCTTTAAGTCGTCGAAAAAATCCATGGAACATTCTAGACAACCGACAAAATTAAATATCAAAATACATTTAATAGGAATCAAATGCTGTACTTATGTGCATACACGCGGCAACAAAGAGAAACCAAAATCAAAGTCTGTGTAAACAAAACAAAACACATTATTTATACTACTAAAGCAATAACAGACATATAAGTGACATTTTTGGTCATAACTCTGGTTCTAGACGTCGGACGGCAAACAGATTTCTTATATGCACTCTCCAAACATGTCCTAAGACCTCCTGAAAATTTCATTCAAATCGATCGACCCGAAAAAAAGAAGATAGCGCACAAACATAATTTGGATTGTTCTTTATATATAAGACTACAAGCGGACCAGGCGAATTTCGTCTCGCCCCAAATTAACTTGCAGAGCTATAATAAAACACAGATAGTTCAAATTTCAATGTGATTTATTTGACTGGAATAAAAATAAGAAGAGATTGATATGATAAACAATGTTTTCCGATTTGCTTTCCGGCGAAAAACAAACAACAAAGACCGTTTATCAAGCTATGAACGACCTCCTTTTTCTTCGCTGCAAGTATTGCCCGTTCATAAATCCAATCGAAATTCTTATAATTTTTTACATACCGGGGAACACTTTACTTTGGTGTTCTTCGACGTTGTTAACTCGCAAAAATTTGCCGGAAATGATATCAATTCAGTCGAGACATCAACAGAAATTTGGCCATTGCGAAGCGCCAGCAGTTGTCTTTAAAATTCAGCAACCGATGGATCGTTCTGCAATTTCACTCTCATATTTGTGGTCAATTTCAACTTCTTGACATGCCCGCGCAAAGACGATAATTTCAAGCATGCGTTAAATTCATCGGCAGCAGTAGATATTATGATGACGGGTAGCGTTTGACGAAAATGTTAGCTGACCACCAAATCATCTCGATTCACCTTGTAAATCCATCATTGTTAGGCCAACTGCATCCAATGTTCGTTTATGCGCCATCGTGCATTCATCCCAAATTAGGATTTTGCATTCTCGCATCAACTTCGCTGTCGCCGAATTGTTGGTCATTGTTCAATTTATTGGTTTGTCAACCGTGAAAAAATTCATCGCCAGTTTCAAAGCGGAATGTGTAGTTCGACCTCCTTCAAACGGTGTGGTATCAATGCCAAAGGATCGAACAGGCAACGAAAGAAATCTTGGCCGAAATGTTGCTAGAATCAACTAAATGTCGAATGTCAAGTAAATGCGATTGCGATATCGTATTCCAAAGCAGCGCAGTTGAAGTCTACATTTACCACTTTTCTTCTTTTAATAACTTTTTGTCAAATTTGTGGTGGTGATTGTGCAGTTTGAAGCTGTGCAATATGGGCACATTTATTTCTTCTGCACGTACCTCTTGCGTTTTATTATCATGGACATTTTGATTAATTATTATTGCAAGAAGTGTAGGTACGTCATCTAAGGTTAGATCCGAATCAGTGTAATAATACGCAAAACTTGAATCAATTTCTGCAAGGAAAATAGCTCATTTTCTGGATAGAAAATTATAATGTGAAGAGGACACCTGTCGATTTGACATAGCCCAAGTCAATGTATAACGTAATCAGGTTGTGGCATTGATCGCAGCACAGTGCCACCTAATATATATCTCATAAGCTTCTCAACCCAAAACGTCTTCTATCCCACTGAGTTTCACAATTAACCGACATTTTCCAAGCTTGACAACGAATTAACAAAGAGAAACCAAAATGAAAGTGTGTAAACAAAACAACACACATTACTTATACTACTAAAGCAATAACAGACATATAAGTGACATTTTTGGCCATAACTCCGGTTATAGACATCGGACGGCAAACAGATTTCTTATATGCACTCTCCAAACATGTCCTAAGATCTCCTGAAAATTTCATTAAAATCGATCGACCCGAAAAAAAGAAGATAGCGCACAAACATAATTTGGATTGTTCTTTATATAAACGGTGATTTTTTAAGAGCTTGGTTTTTGAAAATTCGAAAAAACACAGAAACTTGTAAAAAGTGAATGAAATTTTTATTTGGATCGATAAATCAATTTCTGCCATTTACTTTTTAAAAATAATTTCACTTAAATGTTGCCCGCGGCTACGCTTCAGGTGATCCATTCTGAAGGTCCAATTTTGGCAAACTTTTTCACACATTTCGGCCGGAATCTCACCAATGACGCGTTCAATGTTGGCTTCCAAGGCAGCAATCGTGTTTGGCTTGTCCCCATAGACAATAGACTTAACATTGCCCCACAAAAAATAGTCTAACGGGGTCAAATCACATGATCTTGGTGGCCAATTGACTGCGCCAAAACGTGAGATCAACTGCTCACCAAATTCGCCTCTCAATTGATGCATGGTTTCGCGTGCAGTGTGGCATGTGGCACCGTCCTGTTGGAACCATATGTCGACCGAGTTCAATTCTTGCATTTTCGGCAAAAAAAAATCTGTTATCATCGAACGGTACCTTTCTCCATTGACCGTAACCCTGCGGCCTTCATCGTCCTTGAAGAAGTACGGCCCAATGATACCGCCTGCCCATAAACCGCACCAAACAGTGCATTTTTCGGGATGCATTGGTAGCTGCTGAATTGCCTCTGGCTGCTCCTTCACTCCAAATACGGCAATTCTGCTTATTCACGTATCCATTTAGCCAAAAATGAGCCTCGTCGCTGAAGACAATTTTGCGATAAAAGCTTGCGAAACACATTTTTCACAGAGCACGAATTTTGATAATAAATTTCAATAATTTGCAAACGTTGTTCAGGCGTAAGTCTATTCATGATGAAATGGCAAACAATACTGAATTGAAATGTCAAATGTTTGTGGAATTTGTCATGTGTGATCTGTCAAAAATATAAACGTCAAAAACCAAGTAGCAAAAAAATCACCGTTATAAGAAGATATATACAAAATCTATTTAAAAAACAATATGCACATGAATATAATATTTTTGATTCGACTTTCGAGGCGTCAAATTGATTTTCACATTCGCACCTCCAAAATTATTATCTCATCCGTTCATCCAAAAAAAAATCTCAAGCTATCCGAAAAACTTTGGTATAATCTTATATTCCATGAGAAATGTTAAAAACATATGCACAAACCCATACAAATTTAACATATCCGATGTTGGTTGTTGAGGAACTTAAGTAGATAATAACCTATCTTAGATAAGCTATCGTAACGACATTCAAATGTACCCAACAGGTGCGCTCGTCAAACAAAAATCATATCTACTCCTTCCTTTTAATCGCTTGGCGTTAGAATAATGTCGTTTTTATTTGGCAATCCGGAAGTCTTCTGAATTCTTCTGAAAGTGTTCACCCTTGGAAAAAATGACAGATTTGATTCTTAAAAGAATAGAATTTTGCTTCTGGATTTGAAATCAGAATCGAAACTTGAAGCACTCGCACATTCATATACTTCAACGTCAAACTCGACTGTTGTAATTATGCAACAAACATTTATTTTTGATTTTGAATATTTTCACGTTAATATTCAGAGTCGTCAGAATAAAAAAAAATGTGTTAAGTTTTGATCCCGGATCGTAGAAGGATTTTTGGATTGTCAAATAAAAACGCCATAAGAGCTCGTGATTTTTACAAATAAATCTGTTCACCTATTATATGGCGGAATTAAGAAAGGACCTTTTCATTATTTAAATTTCAGAATTGTACTATGATTTTATTTCAAAATTCAAAGAAATCTCACGTTTAGTAATCTAAAAACAATAAATTAGATTTGGTTGGTGGGATAATAAGTAGTACTATTATATGATAGGAAATCACACATCAATACCTATTAAATTCTTTATCTTTTGCATTTCAGTTCTTTCTATTCGTAACACCCAAGAGGAAGAACCTCCAGATCCACAACTGATGCGTTTGGATAACATGTTGATTGCCGAAGGTGTTGCCGGCCCGGAAAAGGGTGGTGGTGGAGCAGCTGCAGCGTCTGCAGCAGCAGCAAGTCAAGGTAGTAAATTAAACTTAGACATAATATGAAATGCCTTATTTTTTTATTTTCCTGAAGTAGGATCTTCACTTTCGATCGATGGTGCAGATAATGCAATCGAACATTCAGACTATCGTGCCAAATTAGCACAAATCCGACAAATCTACCACCAAGAGTTGGAGAAATACGAACAAGCGTGCAATGAATTTACTACTCATGTGATGAACCTATTACGAGAACAAAGTCGCACAAGGTAGATCTTTATTAAATGATGTGAAATTTGTATTTAATGGTATTTTTTCGTTTTTATAGACCGATTACTCCAAAGGAGATTGAACGCATGGTCCAGATCATACATAAGAAGTTTAGTTCCATTCAAATGCAACTTAAGCAGTCTACATGCGAAGCTGTTATGATTCTGCGCTCACGGTTCCTAGACGCCAGGCGCAAACGTCGCAACTTCAGTAAACAGGCGTCTGAAATCCTAAATGAGTATTTTTACAGCCACCTAAGCAATCCGTATCCATCTGAAGAAGCAAAGGAAGAATTAGCACGCAAATGTGGCATAACGGTGAGTGTAAATACAATCTACTATTAAAAGAAATAAATAATTTCAATCCAATCGTTAAGGTGTCACAAGTATCCAATTGGTTTGGCAATAAGCGCATTCGTTACAAGAAAAATATCGGCAAAGCCCAAGAAGAGGCAAATCTTTACGCGGCCAAGAAAGCAGCTGGTGCTTCGCCCTACTCCATGGCTGGTCCACCCAGTGGAACTACGACGCCAATGATGTCGCCTGCCCCACCACAAGATTCCATGGGCTACTCCCTTGGATCCGGTGGTTATGACCAGCAGCAGCCCTACGATGGCAGCATGGGTTACGATCCAACAATGCACCAAGATTTAAGTCCTTGAGGACGATACTTTGATTCAAAATACTAAAGAAAGCCATTGGGCTATTCAAACTTTATTATTTTGATTATTTTACTTTAGTTTACATGTCAAAGTTGGTGTAATTTCGCAATTTTAATTTTACGTTTCGTTTTATTTTGTGTCTCCGTTTATGTTCAGATTTTTCCTTTTGTGACATTTTTGTTTTTTTTTTTTTTGATTTTGTTTTCCTTTCTTAATTTTAATAAAACCCTAGACTAAGTGAAAAACACAGCAGAAATACGTAATTACATTTTAAGGAAATTTTGAAAGTATACTGAAAAAAGAACAAATAAAAATTAATCCTAAGCAGTTATTTACTCCATATACGTATTTTATATAATTATTATAAATTAAAATTTAGTATACTAAATCAACTATGAAACAAAGTATAACGATTTGGAAAAATGTATGTATACAAAAAAACAACAACAAAAGCAACACACTGGTATACTATTATTATAATTTACTTTTTTTTTGGAAATCAAAAACAAATAATTTATTATTTAAACAAATTGAAACTATTTTTAACAATTTTTAAAATACTACAAACAATGTATACGAAATGAAGTTCTGAAAAAAACTTATAAAATGTTTTGTTTTTAATCGTTTTTGTTAAAAAAAAATATACTTTTAAAATTAAACTAAAATTCTTGCCAGTATTTAAAAAAAAAAAAACAAAATATTAAAATAGAAAAAAATCAAAAAAAAAGTTTAGAAAATAAAAAAAAAATATATTATATCTTAATCATTTACCAAAATATAATTAAATAAAGTAACGCTTTTGATGAAACACAAAAAAAAATGCAAACATATGATTAAAAATTATTTAGTTAAAAACTTAATCTCACACCTCATCTCGAAAATCTTTACCATTGATTCCAAAAGAAAAAATCTGAACACAAACAGATGTAAGTATATCGATAAATTTAATTGAACAATTGTATACCTACCTATTTAAACAAAATATATACGAACATTTAACAATTTGATGCAATACGCTTTAACAAATGATACAAAACAAACAATTACTAAAATTAAAATATAGATTAAATTTTTAAGTTATATCAGTTGTTATCATTTGAACAAAGCAAAATCTTTTAAGATAGACAAACAGAAAACTTGTATACGATAGAAAAAAAAACAAATACAATTATTAAAAATATACATACTGAAATTTGCATGTGCATCTAGAAAAAGTTAAGGAAATAAATAAGTTATTATTTTTTCTTAAACCTTGAACAAAAATCCTATGTGTAAAATATATATACATATATATATATATTTACAGAAAATAAAAAGAATGAAAACTAACACAATAGCTACATAAACAGTCAATAAATCAATAGTGGTGGAAGTAAACATATACGCAAGAAAATATCTCAAGAAATATGTATGTCATTTTTTTAAATTTATTTAGTGCAGCTTAAACAAACAAAACTGAAAAGAAAAGAAATGGTTATATTGAAAAATAAATTAAAACAAATGATATAATAATTGAATGTGTACTTAAAAACAAAAAAAAATACAATTAAAAATAAACTTAACTACATAAAAACCTATACAGTTTTTTGTTTTTTTTTTGTCAGTTAATTTGTAGTCGAAACATGAGAAATGGATAATACTAATATGAAACAACATTCATCCTTATCTTGAAATTCACTTTAAATAAATCGAATTCTTATATTATATCGTATAATTTATATTTTGAGTTTATACGAATTCGAAAGTTAACTTAATCGATCGAAAATTCATTTTTTTTTCAAGACTAAGCTAATTTTTGATTCGAATCAAATGACATTTAGTTCTCGTTCGATTTTTCCTAGCGAATAGATTCACAAAACGTGTTTGTTTAAATATTTTTGTGGAAAAATATAATGCCGGCAATTCACCACACAAAATAACTGAGCAACTGGGGCTTGCGCAGGTTAGTTGTATTTTTACTACGTTTATATGGAGAATTGAATCGGTATTGAATCAGGATTTAGGTCTTTGTATACTTGAAGCGGATTAAAATAGGATTACTCGATCCGATCCCACTAGAAGAGCTAAATCGAATTGAAAATGTATTTATATACCTGAATCAAGGAATTGAAGAATCCAATAGTGTTTTTTTGTGTTCAGTGTGTTTCGGTTTTCTTTGTATTTTTTTCTGTTGCATGTTTTTGTTGTTTATTCTGTAGACTCAAATTGTCACTTCGATTCCATTTTAATCCAATCGTCCGATCCCACGAGGCCATATACCTGAATCGAAATCTCAATTCGATTCGATTCCTCAATTCACTCATATAAACGGGGTATTGTGTGTGTGATTTGTGCAGTTAACTGTGTAAAAATCAAACAATTTTAATATTTTTGCTCAAGTCTTTAATTTGTACAGTTATTTGTGTCGTAAATGTCAAAAACTGTGTAACCGCTCAGTTGAAAAATTTTATTTACGCAGCACACATTGTTTCTTTTTTATAATGGCTAATGAACAAACGTTCTGGAACGAGCTCCTCGAACTTTATAAAGAACAGCCGGCTCTAGAGAGCAGGGTTACCTCTGAAAGAGTCCAAAAAGGTAGTCCTGGCTAAAAAAAATGGAGTCCCTTAAAAACTATAATCAAAACACATTCTATCAACAAATATATTCTTATATATTTTATAAACATAACAAAACAACATTTTTTTTCGAAATAAATAAACGTTACAACTTAGAACAATTCATTTAACAATCTATTTTTCTTTATAATCAGCCCTATCACAAATTCCATCGTAATCGAAAATATGCTACGTTTCCCGATAAATCTATCACAAAATCCATCGTAGTGGATTCGGAGTGAAAAATTAGCTTACGATTTTCGAAGTTCGTAGAAATTGGTATCACTGAATTCGAATGGAATGGAATGAAACTGAAATGAAATGAGACTGTTTTCTACGACAAACCATTTGTGTCGGACACTGAAATTAATGCGTCGTTAGCAGTTATTTTACAGAAAAATGTAAGTATTTTTACAAATTCTATGGTTTTATGAATAATATTTGATTTTAAATGAAAAAAAAAAAAACAATTTCAATATGAAAGTCTCTAATGAGCGAGAGAGCCGACATGGCCCAAGGCTGTAAGAAACTGGCAAAAGAAGAAATTGAAAATTTGTGGAAAAAATGTAAAAGGTTGCCTTAATATTCTTGGACCACAAGATTGTTTTAAATGTTCACATAATTATGTGTGTAAACTTATTGAAATTGAAAATAGTACGGTTTTGCTATCTAGCCTTTCATTTTGAGATACACCGCTTATTTCGAAAATAAGAATATTCCACTCGGATTTTGTGAAAGCTATTTGTCGTAGATCGGGGCGTAACTGTCAGTGCGGGGAATTATTACGATGGAATTTCTGATAGGGCTGAATATGTAAAACAAATTAACAAAGTCAGTTTATAACTAAAAATCTAAAAATATTAATTGTTGAGAATATTTTGCCTATAGATCTGAACTAAAATTGGGTCAGGAAACCAATCTGCTCATCTTCTAAAAAGTTTTGGGTAGAAAACATGGATTGGCAAGATTGAACAAATGAAGATTGTAGGTACTGTATTGTGTATACTGTAATCTGTTATAAGAAATGAATTAAAGCAAAGTTTAATGTGAAACATGAGAAAATGTAGACAAGGATTTGAATGAGTTCACAAAAGGCTGAATTCAGAGAAGAATCCGAGTAAATTCAGAAGATTTCAAAGAAGATTTATGGCCTTTTCGATTGGTCGTCCGGAAGGCTTCCGAAGTCTTCCGAATGCTTCTGAAACTGTTCGATTGGTATCAAATTACAGTTCTTCTCCTGGATGGAAGAGAAATTTCCTTCTGGATTTGAAGTCAGAATCAAAACCAGAAGCACGTACACACTCACACCCACTAAATTTCAAATTCAAATTAATTTATTAACGTTATTGTTTTGTTTTGGTTTGTCTGTAATTTGGTAGTTTCAATTTCTTCTCTTTAGAGAATTGAAATTTTGGATATCTGTTCCGAAGACAAATTGTCCCTTTAATAACTGTAATTTCGCATTTTCATCAGGAATAACTTCGAAATCTTATACATTTGTGTCAGCCATGTTTACAAAATAAAATAATCACAAATGTGCGTTTGACACTTCCCGTCTTACACACTCAAATAAATTTCCAGAATCTATAATCTAGTGTTTACTTGTTCGATTGGAATCCCGGATCGGAGAGTTCTTCCGGATTACCAATCGAAAAGGACATTAGTATTAACAAAATTATTTAAATTGTTAAAAAGAGTCCCGAATTTTTAAAAGGAGTCAATTTTCGACTATTTTACAAAAGTCGCGTCCTGGGGTCCAGACCTTAATAAGGAGCCAATATGACGCAAAGGAGTCCCAAAGGTAACCCTGATAGAGAGCTAATTTGGAACATATACTTACTGAATGTAAAATTTTTTTAAACTAAGAACTGTGCAGTTTACTCGTATCGCGTTTCTCACAATCAGACTTGAGTTAAATGTCAGTTTGCGCAGTTATTTTGTGTCGTGAAATGCCGGCCTAAGTAAAATAAATTACTTTTATGATTTATTTGTTGACTTTTTTAATAAAGGTCGCAATTTGACCAACCGGGAGCTGAAATAAGTGCTCATCAGATTGAGGCAAGAAAACTCTCACATAATCTGCCCTATCGAGGTAACCGTCGGAGAGGAATTCTTTACGATTTACTACGAATCGGAGACATTTTGCTTCGAGGTAATTCTCCGATCGGCTGATCGGAAATTCTGTCCGACGAAATTCAACGCATGCCATTTGTATGCGATGAAGTACTTTTAATGGTTTTATTTATGACAGATACAAGCAAAATATTCTCTGAAGTCCTCCAACAAGTTCTCGTTGCGGCAAGTGTTTTCTTTTTAAAAAAATTGTTTATTAAAATGTAAGTAATGAAAAAATGAACTTTATGTACATTAACTTGTGGGCTTTTTGTTTTTAGCTAGAACGAATAAACAAGTTCACAGCAATATGAGCGGATGATAAATCTGCCCAGCGAACATCTCGATATTGCATATCTTAAATTACACAAGAAGGACACCAGAAGTTGTGGCTGTGTTTTAGTTTTGAATACATCATATATTTATAAAGGTTTGCAAAATACTAAAGGTGTTCCACGGCTTACATCATACTGTCCCTTTCTATAAGGACAACATCGAAATGCATGTGAAATTGTATATGTATTTGAGCTGCAAATATTTGCATTTATGAAACTCTGACATTCATCATTTGCATTTATGAAAACTATGCATTCGTCGGAATTTCGCAACCATGCATTTATGAAAGCAGATTTTAATTTCAAGTTTGTAAGTTTTTTTTTTTTTTTTTTTTAACTTTGCACGCGCTCAAGGGATTATAAATACCCTTTATATGTTTTTCTGAACACAGCGCGGGTATCCGGTGGAAGAAGAGAAAGAAGGATAGGAAAGATGTGTGGCGCGATGTTCTGAGACTAAAGCTGGTTGTTGTCTCAAATTTATCTCCAGGGATGGCGGCTGAACTAATACGGAGAGAATTACCGTGTCTTATTTATTTATGTCCCTAATAATTCGCATTATTTTATTTACTTTGTTGTTATATTTTACGGGTATGCTAGTTTACTCAATCACATGCTGTTAGTGTTATGCCTAAGCAGCATGTAATGAGCAAGCAACTAATTTTATGACAATTTTTAGAATTGGTTTTTAATGGAATATAAGAAGACGTAGACAACGGCAGGAATCGAACCCGCAACCAGGAGGTTAAGAGGCGAGCACACAACTATCGCGCCACCCCCAAGTCCGAAAATTAGCTGGACGAATAAATTAATTCACTTAAAACTGCATTCATTTGAACTCAAAACTATTTTAATTCTTTCTTGCAACCGAAACAAATTATTATCAAACAAGAACTTGTCAAATTGATGGCTGTCAATTATGATGAATAGTGGTGTTAGTAAAGGAGGGGTAGTTCTGCCGAAAAATCCAGATCTGCAAAATTGATTTAAAATCGAAAAATTAATCAATTTGTTTGGCCAGGAAGGAAAAAATTGTCAACATCAGTTTTTTGACAGATCTAAATCAAAAATAAATTGATTTTTGTTACCAAGCGAAAACCCCATTAAAAATCAATAATAAATTGTTAAACAGCATCAAATTTTAATTTTTGCGAAGGTGTGTTCAAAAAAAAAAAACGAATATCTGTTCAAAACTTAATCAATTTGAAGTACAGGATAATGCAAAGTTTGGTCAACTACACCCAAATTAATAAACATGGACTAGGGAAGGTTTAGGACTTATTCTGTGGACTACGTGCGAAATGCTATTAATAAAACAGAATTTTTTGCTATTTGACGTTTACAAACAAAATTTACAGGGAGTTGATACTTATGGTAGTAGATTTTGTATTAACAGGAAAATTTAGTTCATTGTCTAACTCTTATTCCATGGTTTTGTAAGTCTCTTTTGTTTCATTTGTTACCAATCGAACACTTTCTGAAGCATTCGGAATTCTTCCGGGCCAACAATAGAAAACAACATTAATCGTATCATTTGAATATTTTTCTTATAAATACATTTTTATATTAAACAAGTCTTTATTAAACTTTAAAACTTACTGTGTTCTCAGGTGCTCTGGTACAGGTGTAGAACGAACGGTAAGTACCTACTCTGTTGCCAATGCATCAAAATCTAAATCAAAACCACAATTTCATTTGCATAACAAATTCAATTAAATTTCATATTTTATTTCATTTTCTTTTTTTTTATACAATTTATTAAGCTAAAGTGTGAAAAAATGTTTCGCTTTTATATTTTTACATCATATTTTTTTGTTGTTGTTTTGTTTTCATATTTTTTTTTTTATAATTTGTTATTGATTTAATGTAAATACGTAACTCTTACGAAAACTAAAAAAGCAATAATAATTCTTTTAAATATTAATTTTTTTGGGTTGTTTGTTTTATTTCCTTTTTTTTTAAATTGTTTTAATATTATTACCTTAATAAATTTAGATTTTATTTGCTTGTTGTTTAGTTTATAATTACATTTTTAATGTATTGTGCATCGGGTATAGGTTGTTTTTTGTAGTTTTTTTTTTGTTGTTGTTGTCACAGGCGTGAATATTATTTAAAAATTGTTTTATTTCTCTTTCTTATTTATAAATATAATAAAGAAGAATGTAAAAATATATAAAAATAAAACAAAAACTTAACAAGAGCAAAGGCCTTTTTCCTCTAAAAAATTTAACTTGGTTTACCTATTTTTTTTTCTGTTTTTATGTTTTTGTCTTTTTTTCCTTATTTTATTTTTTTAAACATTTTATTGATTTTCACACAATACATCGTAAGTATGGCTTTATGTCTTTTACTGGCATTTTTCAACTACGAATATCAAAGACTGAATGAAAAGAGCAAATTAATTGTTGTGGACCTGCCACTAGGATTATAGACTGATAAAAATAAGCTATTTTAAGTGCGTTAAACTCCAATATAGCCGGGGAAGATGCTATATTATTGGAGTTTTTTTTTTTAAGAGCAGTGAAATTTTTTAAAACACAAAAAATTTAACTAATAAATCAAGGTACATTTTACAAAGGTACTTTTAATATCCATAGATGGAAGTCATTACTGAAAATGGTTAAAACGATAAATTATTTTAAACCAATTGTAAACCCTTCTCAACTTTTCATGTTTAACAACTGAAGAAATTATGATTAAAAATGTATCTATAACTCTTTTTTAAAATATAAATAAATATATATGTACATATATTTTAATTACGATTCAGGATTCAGGAAAAGACAAACCCAATAAATCGAACTTTTCTTAAAACCATATGTAAATTTGTAACTACTTTCTCAATATGGTTACGTTTTGTACTAGAAAAATAATGTGATAATTTTAATAATTTTCCATACTTAAGCCATACTTATAGTAAAGTTTCTTGATACTATTTTTTTTCCTAGAAACTTAAACATTTTACAAAAAAAAACTAAAGAGTAAGCATTTTTTTTTCATATATATTTATAAATCCAATTTACAGTTTGTTTTATTTGAATTAATTATTAAGTCTACACTTTTTTGTTTTTTTTTTTTAAGAAAGCGTAAACAGAAAAGAAAATCTTAGTTAAATATTTTCTTAATTTTGTTTCTAGATTTAAAAACAATCATAGAAATTCACAGCTGTTTTTTATTTATATAGAAAAAGCAAAATTAAGGAAAATGATTTTTGTTTCTTAATTTAGCTTTTTCTATATAAATATAAAAACAACTGTGAATTTCTGTGATGGTTTTTTTAATCTAGAAACAAAAGTTTTGATTTATACATATAATACAAGAAAATATATAACCAAGATTTTTGTTTCCTCTTTACGCTTTCTTACTACCTCTTTTTTAACATTTACAGTAAGAACACAATGTGAACTGTATAAGCTAAACAAAGAAATTACATCATTTTATGATGTATTTTATTTAATTTAGTATATATCTATATAGGTATAATAGAATTTAAATGTATTTTGTTTATGCTCGCCCTACCCCTCATTAAATAGAGTGCACGCAGAAATTTTAAATATAAAAATTAATATTTCATTGAAAATTAGGGTTGATTTAAAGTTGATATTTAATATTTTTTTTACTTTGTTGTTTTTTTTTTTGTTATTTTGTAATAATATGACTATTTGAGTGAGAAATTCTTTTTAGTTTTATTTTATTTGTTTTTTAATGGAAAACCTAAAAAAAAACATAAAATAACTGAAAGAAAAAAGCTAGTTTTTTTCCTTTAGCGACAAATTTAACTTAATTTAAAAATAAATATAAGCTGTGATTGTAATTGGTTTATTTACTACGATGATTTAGATTTTTTTTTGTTGAAATTAGTAAAAAGCTTTTATGTTAACAAAATGTTATCAAGCTGAATGTGGATTTCTAATTTAAAAATTTTAAAATGAAAAAAATTAAAAGTCGAATTTTATTTTAAGCTCTGTACTTATTTTTTTTTTTAATTAATTCAGATATTTATTTGTTTGAGATTCTGAATCTTTGAATATTATGTCTCATTATTTATGTGAGGTTTGAATTCTTTAGTTGGTTTTTTATTTCACTTTGCTGGCGCAATTTTTATGTTTGATTTTTATGACATATTAAAAAAAAAAATAAAAAATAGTAATCATATAATAAATTTTAGTTTATGATTTAAAAACTGAATTGTTAAATTAATTAAATAAAAACCAATAAAAAGAATAAGAAATGATTAGTATTTTATGCCATAAAAATTCTGATAAATTTTTCCCTTGCATAATTATTTTAGTAATGCCACTTTTTTTTTTAAGTAAAATAATTTAAATCGTCACAAAAAAAAACAAGTTGTGATCGTGTTTTGTTTTGTCGTTGGTGGGGTAAAATGTAAGCCAGATATATCATTCTTTTCTGAAATATGTGCAATAAAATAAAATAATTTACAAAACAATAATAAATAATAATTAATTAGATGCGTAAAATTAATCGCAAAACAGGGTTTCGAAATGTTTGTTTTAGCAAATTATAATTAATTACAAATAAAATAATCAAATCTGCTTTTCAGATAGATGTTAAATGAAAAATTAAACCCTTAAGATTGAAAAATTATGTGAAATTAAATGTAAAGTATATTACTAATTACACATACCCATCATTTTTATAATATTGTTTTTTTTTGTTTTTTTTTTCTTGTTAATTAAAGCTTTTATACATATTTTTCAATTGAAATTGTTAATTTAAGTTTAAATACATTTCTTTAGCAGCTTATTTTATTTAATTGGATTGTTCTCCGTTCTTTTGTAGGTTTTCTGTTGTTATTGAATATAAATCCACTTAGTTTTAGATTTTTTTTGTCTGTGCATGTTATTGTTTTTTTTTTTATTATTTAATTATTTTTTCAAGGTGCAGTTCTTATGTATGCCCGATCCTGCTAATGTTCGCTTCACTTTTCACTTACCACGCACTTGCAGTGGTTTTTTCTTCTCAGTTGAATTTATTTTTAACATCACAACACTATACTTTTTATTGTACATATTTATTAATGTTTTTTTTTTTTTTTTAGCTTAAAATAAATTAATTTTGATTCACAAGCCTATAAAAATCACACTTAAATGTATTTTTGATGAAGGTTAGATTTTGAGAATTATAATATTTTTGTTTGTGGATGTAGTTAGTTTTTTTAAAACGAATTGTATTACTATTTTTTTTTTTGAAATAATTATTTCATTTTTAGTTATTTTTTGCGCCCCAACTCCAAGATTTAGATTTCCATCATTCGTCTTTTTCATTAAAAGGTTAATTTTTTGTATTTTTTTAATTATATTTTTTTTTGTTTAAATATAGAAAAAAATGCTTCTGTGTTTTTTTTCAAGAAATTGGAATTTGTTGGTAAATAAAAAAAAAACGTTTGTGAGTTATTTAGGTCAATAGAAATTTGATATGGCAGTCGGCTTTCCATTCTATTTTTTTGTGTTTTACAAAAATATTTATTTTTTACATAATTTTTTTTTTATGAAAACAAAATGTTTTTCTTATAGTATTAATTTTTTTTATAAATTTTCCAGAGCTTTTATTATTTTAAGAGTTTATTATTTAAAATTTAGGAGAAAAATAAATACATATTTTGTTTCTTTTAAAAAATGAAATATTTGCTTTTATATATTAAAATTAAGTTTAAAATTAATAATTTTCTATGTTGTTTATTTTTTTCATTTTTTTTTGAAACTTAGCGGATGTCTTTTGCTGTTTATTTGCTGTTGTTTTTCTCATTAACGCCAAAAATATTATTGTTTAGAGATGTGTTTTGTTGTTGTTGTTTATTGAAGTAGAAAAATTATTAATTCTGCCGTGCTTCTTGGAGGGGGGGGCGAGGCCTGGCTCAGACATCTGCCGTTCTAGATGTTATACTGGGTGATCGGGAGTGTATTACAACCTTATGACCGTTTTTTGTCACAAAACCATCGCTCTCAACTAAAACGGCTGTCTGTCGACCTTGCCGATCACCCGAACTACTACTACTACCCGGACTTAATGGACCTCCACTGCCTCCAGCACTATTACCTTCGTTTGATTTGTCCGGACTACTTCCGTTCTTCATTGAATGGTCATCTGGACCATCGCCGGCACCATCGAAGTCAGTGTCATCGCCAGTGCCCTCATGTCCATCATCTTTGTGCAACTTGTGTTTGCGCCACGCGTTCTGTATTAGTCGCGCGCAATATTCCTCCCTCTGACGCCATAATGTCGACGAAACTGGTTCGTAGCCTTCCGTATCTGGTCTTGTTGCTATTTCGCCTATTTCTCCTGTCTCTTCAATTGGATTACCCTTGCGAGCAAAGAAGTCTTTTGTTAAAGCATCTAGAATGTCCACACAATACATGAGATCACCCCGACAAATTGGTATGTCCATCGAGATGATTTTGTATTTGTTTGGCTTGTGTATTTGCAAGGGTGGCTCAAGCACGTCGAGAAATTCGGATAGCTGATCGTATCGGATGTATTGCGTACCCTCCGGATCAAATTGCTGCCAGATTTCATAGTACATATCGTAATCATCATCGGTGAGACCTTCTTGGACATCTTCGGTGGCCTGACTGTAGTTCTCGAGAATGACAGCAATGTACATGTTGATAACTATCAAAAAGCTTATAACTAGATATGAAAGAAGATACGTAATTCCAACGGTGGCTGAACCACAATTTCCCGGATATCCTCGATCGTTGTCCGGCTTATTGCAATCTTCCTCATTTATGATGGCATCTAGAACACCATCCCACCCGGCTGAGGTAGACATCTGTGTAAAGAAATTTTAATTTAAAAAAAAATATACATAATTTTAATTTAAAACTAACGCACATTAATATGGTTATAATATTTTTAAAACTATTAGTGTAATTTTCATACATGCATCATACCCCTTGTGAAGTTTGGGTTAAATAATAATAATTAAATAGAAAAACAAAATAAAATTGAAAAGTACCTACCTATATTTCTTTAAAAAAAAAAAATAAATAGAAATTTCATATTTAGGTATATCAATAATATACTATGTATATACTAATAATTTACTGTCTAAAAGTAAAAGTTAGAACTGTTGAATTAGGTTTATATAACTTTTAAAATAATGGTTAATCGTGAATATGCCTTTTAGTAAACAATAATTGTTTTTATGGGTGTTTATTATATTTAATATGTTTAAACGTCATTATAGGAGTTTTTCTTTTATCGTTCAGAGCAGAGCTCAGAACAGAGTTCGAGCGCATAGAGTTCCGAACAGAGCGAGTTCTAAACACTCTGATTTGGTTTTTTTAAGCTCTCTTGACCGACACAAACCAGAATAAATTTCCATTTTAACCATAAAAAGCAATACACCACAAAACAACCCTCATTTTTTACACAGATACACATCAGATACAGAAATTCAACAAGCGACCAACTTCTTCCGCCATTTTAATTGTGTCTGAATATTTTTTCGTTACATTTTCCATCTTGACGCACATGGCATTTCGGCTGCTCAGCAATTTACGCAGAATGCTCAGACGATTATGTACGAGCACATCGAGCGCGCTTTGAACATGTTCAGAACGAAAAAAGAACGCTACACGAGTGAAAAAGAAACACAAATACATTTTTTGACAACCCAGACTGTAATCTGAACTTAAAATGGAAAACGCCTTATATGACCTTCGAAGTACATACTTAAAGCATTCAGTAACCTTAGAGTCAACATTCACTCAAAAAACAAATCACCATAGGAAATTGTTGATGATGGTTTGATGAAAAAACCGGGGCCCCAAGTACGTAAGTTGATACAATCGAGTTTTATCGATACAATCGAGAATTGGAAGCACCTATTTTGGTTCAATCGAGTTTTCTCTAACGATACAATCGTTTGAATCAAAACAATTCTCTATTGTATCTACTAAACTCGATTGTATCAAGTTACGTGCTGGGGCCCCAGGCTTCAAAATTTCTTGTTCTTAAGACCTTAAGTACACATTACAAAAAAAAGTAAACATTTTAGAAACATTTCAGAAATATTTTTCACTGCTTTTGAAGTGTTTTGTAAATTGTTCTGAAATATCTCTGAAATGTTTCAAAAATGTTTCTTTGGTATGGACACACCTTTAAAAGCAGTCGATCGAACATTAACAGATTTGCGTAGCAATCAAATGCTCTTTGGATGCGCGATGATTCTACTGGTTGGAGATTTTCGCCAAACTCTGCCAGTAATTCCCAGATCAACAGCTATTGATGAATTAAATTGCTTGAGACGTATAGCGTTCAAGTTGACACTTCTACTGGCTTCATTTGTTTCTACAAAATTGTTGTCAAATCACAGCTGTTAAAAGAAGAAATAATATCGAAAGTGTTCTAAAATATTGGTCTAAATTATAAAAAAACATTTTTGGTTGAGTGAGGAAGCCATTTTAGCAGAGAAAATAAGGATGTAGATGATTTAAATACAAAAATTCAAACTCAAATTGATGGGCAAATGTATTCATTTAAGTCGATCGATTCCATTATCGATCGAAATGTAGTAGTCAATTATCTAATTGCCAGGATTACCGCCACACAATTTACAGCTCAAGATAATAATAGGAAAGTTCATAGGCGAGAATGTCACTAATACCAACTTTCCTATTGAATTTAAACGTTTCCAGTTTCTAGTACTCATTGCTATTGCAATGACAATTAATTAATACCAAGGCCAATACCAATCGTTAGAAGTATGTGAAATAAACCTTGAACTGTTATGTTTTCGCATGGGCAGTTGTATAGGTTGTGCTCGAGAGTCGGCAAACCATCGGCGCTTTTTGTTTTCTCCCCAGAAGGAAAAGCGGAAAATTTTAGGGGTATTCACGATCCGATGCAACAAAAAGGTGTAAGATTGCGAAATTTTATATTTTTCTATAAATCGTGAACGCCCCTGTTGCAAAACAATTGAACACAACCATTTCTGACAGAAAATGACAGCTGCCAAACTGTCAACGACACCAGGCAAATTTTGCACCATTGTATTTTTCTGTTGCAATAGGGTTAGGGTATAGCAAAAGTGCAAAAGTGTTGTAAAATCAGTGTAAGTTTTTGTTGTGGTGCAAAAATAAGTTGCACTTTTGCATTTTTACAATGATCCTAGACCAGTTGCACCGGATCGTGAATACCCCTATTGTATATTACAAGTCATTGTAATAATTGTTGTTTTGTTATAGTCGTATTGTAAACGGAAGATTTTGTCTTATTTTTTGTCATTCAATCTTAAATACTTAACATTATCCGAAAATTTTAATTTTGATGGGGTTTATCTATTTCGATACATCAAACATGTCAATATATTGAAATTACTTATAATCCAACTAATTTTAATTTACCAGAAATGTTACTGAAAAATAAACTATGGCGGTACGAAATTCGCCGGTAGAGCTAATTTTTAAGGAACACTTCAAAGAAAACGTGAAACAGTCACAAACTCTGACCAAAATTAAAATCCATCTGCTAAACTTCACTCTAAAAATCAGAGCCCAAAATCAATGAACGCTTGTCTGTTTCAATTTTGGTATCAATAGTGCGACTTAGATTGTGAAAACTGGGGCCGAATTACCGCATCAGTTATCGAGTCATACGTGACTGAATTATGTAAATTTGGCATTATCGCTCACGTTATCGAGCAGTCTAGTACAATAATTTGACATTCTCTCTTCAGTTATCGAACTGAATTTTATTCGTCAGATGAGAAGCCGACTGATAGAACGTATTTGATTTGAATTCAAAATAAATCAACAACAAAAAATTATAATGGCAGAATTTATGTCAAAACATAATGATTTGACAAAAAACATATTGATAAATTGTCAACAAGGAAAGGCAACATCCATAAGATTTTGGCAGCAGCTGACAGACAATTTAAATTCAATAGGGCCACCAATTAAGGATGTCAAAGGCGTCTTTATTCAGCCTAAACCTTTTAATGAAACTTTAAATAGAAATATTCTGTAATTATAATGTATGTAGGTATATGTATATGTACATAATATAATTTTTGGATACTTACGCAGAATTTGACAAAGACAGAGGATTGCTTTTGTCCCTTAGGAGTCTGCGCTCCATAGCTTCGTACATCTCATCTTCTGGTTGATGTGAATTAAATGTTACTTATTTTGTACACATGTATGTACTTATAAAAATATTTTTTAAATCCTCACTATCTGAATCGCTTGATAAAAAGAAATAATCCATTTTTAGTGGATATTTAGAAATATCCTCAAATCCTTGTAATAAAAACTAGAAACTCGCGAAAAATTTGTTGTTTTTGCAAAAAAATGAAATTTGTTTGTCCAAAAATCTATCATCAAGAAAGACTCGATAAAAATCATAAGAAACTCGATGTAGTAGAATAGAATTACTACAATTTAAGATAGTTACACGATACGTTAGTCTACGAATGCCATCATGCCAAAGTGATCACTAGTTCATTCGATAACTGATGGGACTCACTCACTCGATCACTGATGCGGTAATTCGGCCCCTGATTTCTTCAGGTGACTGATTGCAAGAAAAATTTTGTTCTTCGACCAGAAAAGCCAATGCAACATAGCCAGTGAAAAATATTGATCAATGCAAAAAAGTGCTTTGGTCAGATAAATCAATATTTGTAATTATTAGATCGCATGGTTAAAATGTGTTTGCAGACGAATGTAAAAGTGCAAAATTGTCTCAATTAAATGACACGAATGTATCGTCTTCTATATTATACTTAAAAGCAAAAGATGGTTATTCAGATGAAAAGCCTTAATTCTTACAATTTTATACATACATATGTACGTACACAAACGTAGGTACACACGTAATTAAAAAAAAAAAATAATGAACATAATTCAGACAAAATAAAAATTACAATAAATAACTAAAACGTATAAATAAAAAAAAAAATACTTTTTTATTTGGGCTTCCAAACTTTTGACCGCCAGTGTAATTGTACCTATTTAATTCGATTTGATTGTTTTTTTATTTAGCCTAGTATGGTGATGATGCGAAACGAAATTTTTCGGTGGTCTTCACTAAGAGATCGAAATGCTAACGAAAACATGAACAAACAAATTTTCAAGAAGAAAAATCAAACCAAATCACAAATAAACAAGCTTTGATTTGATGAAAGAAACAATAAAAAAACACGACCAAAAACTGAAATGTAATTTTCCGTACACAATTAATTGGTCTGGGTAATAAATTGTCTGCGAAAAATGAGTGGAGAATTTTTAAATTACGTGATGAAACAGCGTACTGCAGAAAGAAAAATTTCGTCTACGATTTCGTTCTTTACTTTCTGTGTGGGATTTTTCTTTTCGAAATATACTTTTCTTCAACAAGTAAAAAAATAAAATAAATCAGTCTTCTCTTCAAATAAATAAAATTAAACAAAATATTGTGAGCCTATGCAATTAAGGTTGAAACATCTACATATAAATTAACAAATAGTAGGTAATCTTTAAACCACAGATGAGAAATACAAATATTGGAATCCTTGGCTGTCAAAGGGGTTTGACTATAAGCTGCTAACATTATAATACCTGAAAGTGTATTTGATTAACGCTAAAAATATGAATTTATAACCTATATAAACAATACCGCCTAAGGTAACTACAATCTATAACTACAAGCAAAATATATAAGCTAGGCCAATTTTAAGCCAACAGTAACATTTTATGAGTATATATGTATAACTAAACCCAAATGTCAAATAAAAGAAGTCTCAATAAAAATTGAATTGAATTGAAGCTGCTAAGGGGCCAGTTATAGCGATCAGGAAAACGCACCAGGAAAAGTTGAAATAGCATGAAAATGAATATTTTTTCCTGATGGTCGTTTATAGCAAACACGAAAATTATGTCAGTTGGCTAGCCTCACTTTCCTGATTGAAACACACACGAAAAAGTTTTTCGTCCACGTTTTTGTCAGTGGAATGAGAGAAATTGGAACCCAAATCATTGGAATGATTTGTTCCACCATGTGTCAAATGGCAATCAGTTGGCACGAAAAATGAATTTTCATCAGTAAAATAATTAAATACATTTTTAACGAGAAATAATTGTTTTATTGCAAATATTTTTGCTAACAAAAATTCATTTCTATTTTAAAACGCGTAAGAAATTTATAAATTATCCATTAGAACTTTTTTCCGTTTTCGTTTTCCTGATCGCTATAACTGGCCCCTAAGGCACACAACTATCCCGTAATGCACACAACTATGCTTAAAGTTGTTCCGGTAGCCATTTTTTGGTTCAAATCAGCACCATTTTTTTTGGTTGTGTGATTTCACATCTATTCATGGATAGATTGTTAAATTTAAATACAAAAAATGTAAACAATTTTGGAGGGTGAAATGTACGAAAGATTTCCATCTACGTATTTCTCATCTGTACTTTTAAGCATTTATCGTCGAAACACAACCAGCGAAAAGAAGTCAAGCGTAAATCATAAACTAATAACTTAAAGACCCGAAACCTCTGCTTTCATTTGACATTTGCCTACAAGCTGAAACACGCACACAAATAACTTTTCTGTTCCTCTTCCAATAGACACATTGATAAAAACGCACACAAGAATCTTTTCTGTTCCTCTTCCTATAGACACATAGACAACACAGCCCTAGTAATTTGTTTTTGTTTTGCTTTTCAATTTTCTATCTACTCATGGATATAGTTTGAAAGCTTCAAATACAACAATGTAAACAAATGGGTTATGGGGGGTGAAACGTACAAAGGTTTACAATCTTATTATGGCTCATTTTTGGCACAAATGTCAGAATCAGTTTTCTTTACTTTGTTGTATTTGTAAATTTGACTTTCTCTCCATGAATAGATGTGAAATCTAACAACAATATGTTGTGTAGTGAAACTACACATAAATGCAAAAATATCAGTTTTATCCCACACAGATGCAACAATATCAGTTTCTTAAAGGAAATAGCTTGTAGGCAAACACAAATTGCTCATCAAATTTCCCAATAATTGCTCATCTGTGGTCACGTCATTTCTTTGGAAAGTGGGAACTTGTAGTGAAGTTCTTAAAACAAAGATGAATATTCAAAAGGTTTTGGCACATGTTTGTCTGACAAAGTAAATTTCTGTTCTAAGAATTGATTTTGGTGTGATAAAGAGGATTTCTTAAAACAGTGTTTTTCTTATATGCGAGTTTCTTATAAACGATTAATTTCGAAAGAAATATAAAGAAAAAGGCACGGTGTTTATCATTGCATTTCTTATATGCGAGTTTTTCTTATATGAGTGTTTCTTTTATCTGTAAAATAATGTAATCCATATTAGGTGCGTTTTTTTGCAATCCCCGGGGGAATTGGTTAAAAAAAACGACCAAAGAGCTTAGTGAAATACTTGGTAGCACTATTAATTTGCAAGATGACATTTGAAGAACAGCTGTAATGCATGAAAAAAATAAACATTACTATTTGCCTCATCCTCATTCTTCTAAAAATCATCGGGTTGATTTGTTTTGTGTAAGTTCGACATATTTATTGAATTTAAACTACTTTTCTATTAAAATAACATAAAAAGAACCAAGTTAATTTATTATTTATACAAAAAAAATGTGAATCAAATAATTTGAAAATTGAAATCAAGTATTTTGGAAATTGTTTTTAGCCGATGTGATTTTCTTTTAATTTAATTTTCACAAATACAGTGGTACATAGAATTCAAATACTTGAAAACTACCCCATTCGTCGGTCAATGGTGACATGATATTAGTGGACGAGTTGCTTAATCGGGCGGGACGACGCTCAGTTCCTATGTCATTAGGAATATAGGTCTGAGCAAGAGCGGACGACGATCAAGAAGATTAAAGTATGCCAAGGATGTAGCAGAGAATCTGTATTGGGTATTGGGTATTGGGTGTACAACACAAAGCAGCCGAAAACAATCTTCTCAGAGAAACCTTTGTTTTGTTGTTCATTCAATTCTTGTTAATTGAACGAATATCAACTTCGGGAAATTCTTTTTTATTTAATAATAATTTGACAGTCAAGTTTTAATATATACCTACAATAAAAAAATAAACACAAAAGTGAAAATCGCTGTAGAAAGTTGTGCTCATGGCGAGGTGGAAAAAACCATAGAGGCAATACAAAAGCGAAAAATGTTAAAATTGATTTGTTGTTGGGTTGCGGAATGTATTCGTATATTAAAAGGTAGGTTAGGTTAGGTTGACATGGCCGTCAGGAAAACAACTGACACACTTAGACCAAATGATCAACCAAACCAAACAAAATTGATAATTATCTGATGTCAAAATGTCAGTTTTGAAGTTTCTTTACATTTTATCGATAACTTAATGAAAAAGTTTTTGGTAGCACAGTTTTTATCCTCTCCAATAGCTAAGCCCCGAAAATTCTCTGGGTTTAATCTAAGCACCCCCGGGGATTAGTTGTTGTTGGATTTAACATGCAAATTGTTAATCCTACTCATGGTTTTTTTCGTCCAATTTCCCCGGGGCTTAGAAAAAAACACGCCTATTGTATAAATACAAATCTCCATAAAACACAACCATTTTTTGTAAACTAAAGGACATTCACAATTAAAAGAATTTTCAAATCATAAACCATTTGTCTAATGAATATGTAAAAAAATGTATAAAGTGCTTCGGTACGTTATATCGCCACTTTAAATATCATTCGTGCTATAATAATTGAAAACCCATACATATAAAATGTTCGTGCATTTAGAAATAATTTCAGAGACCCTGTATAAAAAAATTCATAAAAAAGTATGTGATATAATTGAAAAATAAATGACATAAAAATAATGTCATATTTACCAATATTCACAGAACATAAGAACTTATTATTACTGCACATCACTCACATTAAAAAATCCACAACAAACAAATGAACAGACCACGCATCATCATAATTCAAATTCAATTTGGAATAACTCACCTGAAACAGCAATATCATACTCTGTCCGAAAGTTTTAAAATTATATACATCGTCCAATCCATTCTTCTCTTTGACATGCATAAAAAATGACATCCCAAATATTGCGAAGATAAACATTACAAGAAATAGCAGTAGGCAAATGTTGAATAAGGCTGGCAGGGACATGGCCAATGCGAAGAGTAACGTTCGAATACCCTTGGCACCTTTGACCAAACGCAGGACACGTCCTACTTTAGCTACACGTACTACACGAAGTAATGTTGGCGATACAAAATATTTCTCGATTATATCACTAAGGACAAGACCTGTATACGTAAAAAAAGAAAATATATCCAAAATTAATAATTGTTTTATATTTAAGTCCAGCAGCTGCTATAGCTCCAGCCAGCCAGCGATAGAGGAACGACACACCAAAAATATCCTAAGAAACGCTTCTCAACAGACACAACAGTAAAACAGAAATTAAAAAAGACAACAACATAAAATTATAAAAAAAAAAAAAAAAATACATTAATATTATTATAAATACAATATATATATATATGTATATTACGCTCTGGGTGTTTTACGCTGTGTTAACAAATATTTAAATGTAATTTTAAGACAAAGCATCAACGTATAAAAAAATTATATCTATGCTGTGGAACTAAAGACAATTTTATAAGCGATGGTTAAAATAATAAGCGTTATTTTTTTTTTCTTCATGATTTAATTTGTTAAAAAGAAAAAGAAAGGAAAAATAGCATTAAATTGTATCATGATGGAAAAAAGCTTCCTTTTAACTAGATCTAATTGTATGATTGGTTCGCATTGAACATTAATTAATTTCCAAAATATTCGCGCAGTGATGCAGTGTTAGCGATAATTCGCAGCATATTATTAAGTGCAAAATATCACCCGGAGAAGAGGGAATCAACTGTATCCGTTTTCTCCTTTTTGTTGTTGTTATTTTTGAAAATGCATTTCCAGTATTTTGAAACACTGGAGAGCTTTATTGGAATTTTGTAATTTTTATCATTATATTTGGGATCAAAAATTTTGGGATTTGCATTTATTTGCGTGACTTGTATCTTATTGACATTGACATAATATTTTATTATGCTTTTTTGTTTTAACTTTTTATAAGTTATTCATCAGGTGGTTAATTGAAGTGATGAAGTCGGTCATGTTTTTGGGGGAAAGAAATATATATATATATATGTATATTTTTGAAGGATTTTAAATGCGGATGCATCTAAGATTTTGATTTTTTACATCATTATTGGGGGGTATAGAATATTTGACATAGGGTTGCAAATATATAAGTTGAGTAATGATGGATGAATATACATGCAGTCTAGCTACATTATTGAAATTGAAAGGTTGTTTAAAATAGGGAGAGATCTACATATACATTTAATTACAGCAGGTAATGAATTTTTGAAATGTCACTTTTTGATCCGTTTTTTTTTCTTACTCTTTTGTTATTTTGATTTTGTTTTCTTTTTAAAGACAGATTTGTTATTTGAGCTGCAGTTTTGAAAAACGGTTGTCAGTTGTGTTTAAATTTAGTTTCTATTACTTCGACATAATATGTTCAAAGGACTTCCGCCAACCAGTCCTGTTTTGTAGGTTAATTTTGTACAAAAAGGAAATTTGAGAGTATAAAGAATTTAACAGAAAATAGTTTAATTATCTGGCTTCTAGTTTACAATCAATGTTTACTGAATGTGCGAAATACACAATTCATCATATTTATTATATTTACAGGAATGTGAAATTATCAAAAGGACAATGCTGTTATAGCAAAATTAGTTTTCATGAAATAAACTAGTCTGTGATATTAATTAATATTTTTTGTTGTATCTTGTTTTTTTTTTAGTTAGTCGTGGGTTGGCACTTTGTGGAACTTTGGTATCATTTTAATGAAAGTAAAAAAAACTCTGTTTTTATTTAAATAAGATCCACAATTTGATTTTTATTAAAAATGTTTTATTTTAATTTGAAATATTGTCCGACGCGTTTCGTCCGGCTAAGACATCATCAAGGAACTGACATTACTTGTACAATAAAACCTCAAGATAGATAAGTAAACAAATAATATGCAGTGAGGAAATGAATTTTTTGTAAACAAAATATTGACATTAAATAATTTTTTTTATATAAAATTATATTTTAATATTTAGCAGAGGGCTAATATTGGTTAAATCAATTTGGTTATTAAGTAGGAATTTTCCAAGTGACAATGATTGCTAATTTTAAAAATTTCAAATTTATATAGCAATCGCCCAGAATTTAAATTAAGAAGTTCAATATTATCCAAGGAACAAACATGGCCGAAGTTTCGAATATGTTGAGGAAAAAGCTAAGTAAATTCTTAACGTAATTATTAAAATTAAATTTAATAAAAAATTCTTTGGAAATGATTGATAAATTAAAAAAAAAAACTTGTTCTACCATTAAAACGCAAAATTGGTCTCATTTGAAGTCAAGAATCTATACTTCCATCTGTTCCAACTGACAACCTGAAAGATCTTTTTTTTTTTGATTCATTAAATATTTCCATCAATGAAAAAAGCCAAGCGTTTCCAAAAGAAATATATAATTGATATCTATCTGTTTAGACCAAAATTATTATCACTAATGGAAAAATTATAAAGAACTATCTGGTCTATCGATGGGGTCGTCTATTACGAGCTGAATACTAGATAGACAACTGGGTTAAAAATCTATTTTCTTCATTTAACCATATCTTTAAATACGTTTTTTCTTGGACTTGGTATGTAGACGATATATGTATATTTTGTGCTTGGACGGGTGCAGAACGTAGTTTATCTCGTTTTTTGAATGAAGTTTTAAACAATATGGAACAAAATATCCAGTTCATCTTTGAATTCAGTGGAAGATCCCTACATTTCTTGGATCTTGAAATCTCGCTCGTTCATAATTCTTTTGAATTCGCATATACATAGGTACAGAAAAAACATTTGAAAAGATGTCATAATTCCTATGAATGTCAGCTTTCCAATCTTTGCTTGATCGCCTTCTTCGCATTCCACTGAGCTGTTTTAATTTCAAGAAAGATTTGAAAACAATATTAAAAATCGCTACTAATAATTGATATGACAAAAAAAAATTTATATAACCTAGAAAAGCTGCTATACGATGCATTTTCGGAACTGTTAAAGTGGAAGATCGTGTACTCTGGCGAAAAATTCCTTTCATCAAAGGTATCTCCGAAAATCGGATTAATACTTTTAAAAATACGAATATCAGACCAGCTTTCTTCAACAATTCAAAAATATTTTATGCAACAATAACATGTACTAAAATGTTCCCTGAAACCAACAAATGTAAGGAGAACGGTGTTTACAAAATTTAATGCAATGATTGTCAAGGTGTCTACATCGGAAAAACCTCGAGAAACTTGGAAAAACGGTTCAGGGAACATATGCGGGGAGTTTCAGAAGAATGATTCTTCTGGACTTTCACAACATCTTCGAAACTCTGTCTCTTGTTCTTTGGATAATGTTGAACTTTTTCATAATTTAAATTCTGGGCGATTGCTAGATAAATTTAAATTTTTTTAAATTAACGAACAAAAGACACTTGGAAAATTCCTACTTAATAACCAAATTGATTAATTTTTAATTTTAATTTTTTGTTTTCTCTTTTTTTTGTTTTGATTATTGATCTAGTGTAAGTTCGGGCATTATGGCGCACCGAGCATTATGGCGCATGTAATAAATACGAGTACTTCCGAAATTCTAATTAAAATAAAAACAATGCAAAAACTTAGTCTGTGCCGAATACGTGTCCAGTCAAAATCGGTTTTCGATACAAGTTCTACTGAATAAAAAACCATTATAAACAAAATTTACAGGGTTCTTGTATTTTTTTTTATAGTTTTGCTTTGTGTTTGGGTTCGTGTTTCTCGGTAGATAAATATAATTTGCCGGTGTTCGGTGTGAAGAGTAGAATTGTAGAATACAGTTTCAGTGGTGTTGTGTAACGGGAAATATTTGAAACGAAAAGAGAACTTAGTTTTTTTCAATGTGTTATGAAAAAGTGTTTTGTCTGTAATATGGCGCAGGCACTGTGAGGGCATTATGGCGCCAGAAAGCTTATGGCTTATGCCTTTTCACGTTTTTATAATTTTGTATATTATAGTTATGTATATTATGTGATGCATAATTCACAATTATCCATTGTAAAAATATTATTTTTAATGTAAGTTATACAGCTAGCCGACAATTCGGATGGACCGACCCGAAAATTTCGGAAAGATGTGAATGTGGTGAAGATTACACCACTACAACCAAACAGGACGCAGTGTATGCATTGTGTCCTATATGGACAGTGGTCCCACGATTCATGTTCTGCATTTAAGAACGTCCTGCGATGGACGTGTGCGTTTAAATGAAAAATAAAACTACCCTCCATATTACTCTCAGGGGTGCGCCATATTGCCCGTAGTTTTTTTTTAGATCTTTAAATTAATTTATTTTTTGTTAAAAAGTCTGGAATTATTATTTTATTTAATTTATTTGTGTTACTTTTTTCTCTAATTTAATAACAAAAAATTTTGACTTATAAAATATTGTTCGTATTAAAGTTATTTCAAATTGACGATAGGTGCGCCATAATGCCCAAACTTACCCTAACCAATATTAGCCCTCTGCTAAAATATTAAAACATAATTTTATATAAAAAAAATTGTTTAATGTCAATATATTGTTAAAAAAAATTTAATTTCCTCACTGTATTTTATTTGTTTACTTATTTATCTTGAGCTTTTATTGTACAAGTAATGTAGTAATATCAGTCCTCATGATGTCTTAGTCGGACGAAACGCGTCGGACAATATTTTAAATTAAAATATAATATTTTTAATAAAAATTTAATTGTGGGTCTTATTTAAATAACAAGAGTTTTTTTTTAATTTCATTAATATAAATGTGTTTAATTGAAATAGTAAAAATTAAAAATTTTCACTCAAATATTTATTAAGCAATGTAACAATTGGTCAAAGAAGAAGTTAATAATAGACTTTTAAGACGTTTGAAATAATCCAACGAAACGTGTCGGGAATTAATAAAAAAATGGATTAATTTGTTATTAATTTCATACAGAAATAATGACGAAAAAGCCCAAGTATTGAAACACAAATCAAACTCGTATAATGGTTATAGTTAAATTGAAAATTTAACGTGACCAAAACAATTGATTTCGTCATACCGTCTGTCGGCCAACGAATTCACAGCGACAATACGATTTATTATCTTAGTTCATATGCAAGGTGTAACTTTCTTTAGTATACCTATTCTTTAATAACTTTAACATGTTTTCGTTAAACTTCGAGCAAAGTAATTGTTATTGGAAAATTCCTTTCAGGATTAGACAGCAGGAATCCTTTTATTTTTTTTGTCCAAGTAATAAAAACAATTTAAGAAAACGTATCCATTTAAGGAAAACCAATTTTTAGAACTTCAGCCTTTTTCTAGCTTTTTTTTATCGTAGGATTGTAGTTGTTTTGAACAGTACTTGAAGAATGCATAATATACTTGTTTAGAAGTTTTGAATTCAGGAGACAATTATTTAAAGGCACTCGAACTCGATATACATATGCGATTTAATGTAGTAGCTGATGAAGTTTTGCCAAGAAATTAAAGCTCTATAAGCTTGCCTCTATAGATTTGAGCTTGTCTAAAATTCTGGCATTCTATCTCTAATATAATTTCTATTATTTTTTGTTAATTAAGGCAATAAAGCTTTTGTTAGGAATACATAGAATATTGTTGCTAACTAAAAGCCGAGTTTTTTTATATTCAGCTCTATTCCATAAGTATGCAAATTTTGTAGCTTACACATTTGTATAAGGTTTAAAATGTTGTATTTTAAAACAAAAAGTTGCATGTGTCAATGTTTTAAGAAACCATTATTTTTCAGTTGGAATTTTAGAAAGCGAATACAATTTAAAGTATTTTTTTTGTTAAATATTCTATTGTAGTTTTTTTTTAAGCAAAATTATATTGATAACCTAAAATTTAATAAGATATATAACACATACTATAGCATTAACAACATTATAACAAAGCCCAAGTTCCTACATATTTTAACTTAATGTTGGACGATGCACGTTTATGTTTCGAAAAATAAAAACATGATAAATATCGTCGTCTCAAAACAATAGGAGCGCTCGTCATAATGGTATTGGGTACCAACATTTTAGGTTAGTTTTGACTACCCTTAACATGATCAATCACAGTGCGATCACTAGGAAAATAGAGTAGGATTTAAAATGAGATACCGATGTACATTAGTTTTGAAATTCGGAATATCAAAATGGAAGGGAAAAATCGAGCCTAACTTTCCACATTCGTATTGCACGGCTAAATAAAGAATCTCCGTACTTGACAGTACGTCCGAAGTCCGAAGTTGGGTTCAAGGGTAAACTGATGATCAACCTAGAAGCGCAAGTTTTATGGTTCAATAGTTTAAGGGGAGGAAATCAACTTTCTCTTTCGCATTATCTTACCGATATTTCTTATACAAATATCGGTAAGATAATGAAAGACACGATACATTTCGATGGTGGTGTTGCGATGTAAGTAATATCATTATGGTTTTACCGCTTATAATTCTTTGAGCTCTATTTTGATTTCTGTCTATCTAAGAGACTCAAATGAAGTTTTGGGAGCTCCTGTCCAAATGTGCGAGTTATATTCCAGCTTACTTGCCCTAAAGCACCTATGGAGGCTATCCTTCATCTGTCTCCTCTTCACGAGGTATAATTAATATAGATGCAAAGGGAGCCACCTTGAGATTTGCAAAAGAGGGGACTGGAACTGGGAAATCCATAAGCCTCAGGTTTAAGGAGAAGATTCCAAAGTTAACTGTAACTATCCTTATTGACATTCCAAGAGACGGAATGATAACTTTGAGAAAAACTTAAAAACGGAGTTAAGTAGCAAGAACGAGTGGGTACGGGAAACAATAATCTATTCACGTAACACCGATACCATTAAATGGTACACTAATGGTGCAAGATCGTCTGAAGGGACTGGTACTGGTACTGGAATCTTAGGGCCCAGAACCAATCTTTCAATACCGAAGAGACAGTCCACATGCATTTTACAGGCGAAAGTTGATGCCATAGCAAAATGTGCGGATCGTAATCTCGAAAGGAACTATTGTAACCAAAATATTGCCATCATGTCGGACAGTCAAGCCTCATTGAAAGCGTTAAGCTCATTACCTCCATAATGGTGTGGGAATGTGTAGGCAAACTGAACGAACTAGGCAAAAGCAATAAGGTCTCACTTCATTGGGTATCTGCCCATATAGGTATCCAGGGTAATGAGTCTCCTTAGCGAAAATAAGGCAACAACACCTTAGAGGATCCTGAACCCTACTGCGGTAATGCTGAATAGGAAAAAAATATGATTTAAAATAAAATCAAAAAAGAATAGGAGTATCGAAGAACAAAAAATTGGAAGGAACTTCCCAAGTTAAGGCAGGCAAAACTGTTGATTGGTGAATACAACCAAAAGACGGTTCACGGACGGCATCAGCTTAGCTAGAGACAAACTTAGAATCATAACGCGCTTCCTCACCACCCGTTACTGTAAGTTCAGAGGACACATAAGTCTTTTTAGCCTAGTAGGATAGTGCCACGTATAGATTACCCCAGGACGAGAACGAAACTCCAGACCACATCCTAGGTAGATGCAGTGCACTCAATCACCAGGAAAAACACCTAGGTTATTACCAAGTACAGAAGAACACCTATCCTCTATAAGTACACTCCACATACTAAAATGTCTAAGAGGAATAAATCTGGAGTGGGAGAACTGTAATGAGAAACCTCATACAGCTCTAGGTAGGGGGCACAATAGATCTTTAAACACTGCAGCTTTTTTGGCGACATCGAATATGTGGTCATTCCACAATAGGTGGTCTGTGATGCATATACCAAGAATGAAAGCTGTGCCTCTCATGGATAGTGGTAACAAGGGATGGGTTCTGCTTTAACGACAGAACACAGAACTGAGCCTTTAAGACATTTAAAACTACGTGTTTTTTTCATCCCGATTGGACAATGCTGTCGAGATCAGAATTTAATGAGCTTATCATATACGCTGTCGTTGCAGTTCCACATCTGAAGAACAAGGAGGTGGATCTGAAAACGAATTTGAAAAGCTGAGGGTGCTATCGTCTGCAAAATCAATTTAGTGGATTAGTAGTTTCAGATAAGAGATCATTAATGAAAATGAGAAAAATAGTTGGAGACAAAACGGAACCCTGGGGCACACCAGCATTAATTTTGTGAATGCCAAACTTGAAACTGTCTAGCACAACTTATATTGAGTGGTCCGAAAGGTAATTTCTAATCCAACGAAGAAGGGATTCATCGATACCAAATGCACGCATTGTCGATAAGTGAGCCTGATGCCAAGCCCTATCAAAATGATTTTGAAATATCAAGCGCAGTAGTCTTACTTTCGCCAAAACGATGTAAAAATTTATGTAACTGTTCGGTGAGATATACTATCAGATCATCAGTGGATCTATTGCTACGAAAGCCATACTGCCGGTCATTAAGGAGCTTTCATTATTCTAGAAATTTCTTAAGCTGATAGCTTATCAGCGTTTCCATGACTTTGGGGAGAAGGGACCTAAGTAAAATTGGATGGACATATTGGGTACTGACGAAGCACGTTTTCACATCGATGGTTTTCTATGGCACTAAACAATTAAGGTCCTAGACGAAAATATCCTACTCGTATGTTTATAAAATTAAGATTTTGATAACGATGTAGCAATTTTTAAAATTTTATATTGAGCTGGAAAAATTCACGTTGGACAGTTTCTTCTTTGATGGCGTCATGTATGAGCTTAAGGAAGATATCTATACAAAAGCAATAAAGCTGGAAAATGTGAAAACTTTAATAATAAGGTGGAAAATAGAAATTCATCAGCATTTCTGCTTAGGTCAATTTGCAGTGATGTGCCATTATAATTTAAATGTTGAAGAGCTGCTCATAAAATTATTTGTTGATCTGCTTGCATCTCCATCTTGATCTACATAATAGCCTTTTCAAGACTGCCCAAAACGTGCGTTAGTAACGGTAGGGTTTCATTTTTATTGCAATGAGTGATTACCTTATTTACTTATAAATTCTGTCTGATTCGTATTTTTGTTCAAATAAACTGATTTACTTGTTCTTCTTTTTTCGAAGGGTAACGTCTCAGGGAACAAGCCAATTCATGAATCAGTAGCATATATGTATATAATTTCACTTAGCATTCGGATTGCCAGCAAAATAGAACTACAGTCGACTCTCGTTAATTCGAACCTCTATAATTCGAAGTTATCACGAGTTTTCTAGAAAATTTCTTAATATTTCGAACGAAATTTATACATTTTTAAGCACTTGGTAATTCGATCGAAAATATCATCGGAGCGACGATACAAATCGACGCGTTAATTTGAACTCATAGGCGTTAAACACTCGACAATTCAAAGTTATTAGATTACATTTGCATAGGGGTACATTATGAGACAAGCATGAGCATTTGCTTTGGAATAATTAGTTTGACACACAATTCCGCGCTGTTTGCTAGGTTTAGTGTCAGTTACTCTTTCGTTGGTTTAGCAGATTAAAAGTGTTTGTTAGTTATGAGTCCTAAAAAGCACAGATGCTTAAAGAATTCTGAATAGAAGGAGTTAATCGAAAAAAATGGAATTGGGAAGAAAAGTGATACAGCAAAATAATTTAAGATTCTTCTAAGTACCATTTCAACCAAAATCTAGCACAAGGAGAAGATAAATGCGAGTCAATCTTCTGGAGTCAGGAAACAATATACTATAATAATTAATAAGTCGAACTTTCATATTTTTTCTCTCAAGAATTTCAAACCATTTAATATTTCAAACTCTCGATAATTTGTAATATTTTAGAAGCCCCTCGAGTTTCGAATTAGCGAGAGTCGACTGTATCTATATCTCCATACGAATTCAAAACGTTTCTAACCAGAAATTCTTGAAGGCCATCTTATTGTTTTGAGACAACAATATTCAATTTATAGTCTCATTATTAGAGTGTTCTGATTAATTCAACAGTTAAATCATCTTTTTTTCTTTTATGGTAACAAATGTTGCTTATAGTTCTTAAAAAGCTGTACTATATTAGGTTCTTCGATCTTCTTAGTGGAATGTTTTCAAAGAAATGCAAATACTTAGAAAAAATAGGACGCAATTTGCAACTTTTGAAAGTTTTATCGGGAACCCCCAAGTTACGGATATAGCAGAAAAGCAACCGCAAATATAGGTATACATATATATTCATATATATGTAAAAGTAAGCTTTAAAAGGTAGATTGCTTTAATAGCTAAACAAAGCGCATTTATTAAAGCTTTTTTTTAAGGCTTTGAAATTTGTATAGGAAGCATAGAATATAATTTTAAGCAATTGAAAATTAAGAGCTTTTTGAACCTAACCTATAGCAACAACTCTTATTTTTATGTGTTGTTAACAGTGTGTTATATTTTAAATAATTTTATTTATTAAATTTGCAAGCTTAAAATTTGCAATCGAGTGAATTTGAGTTCGGAAGAAATTCAATGGATCTTTTATATAGTTTTTTTCTGTTTTTTCCTAATAATCAGACCTTTTTGATGTCAATGAAGCTATATATAAAAAAAATCAACAAAATTGTACTCAAATCAACTTCTATTATATATGTACTTATTATATAACAAACCCAAACAAAGAAACTTCTTTAAAATATTTAAAATTATTATATATGTATGTGTATGTATGTATGTATGTATAACAAAATATGTGTGTATGTATATTTCGGGTATTTGTGTATTTTTTTGCTTTTTACAAAAATATTTATGTAATTTTTACAGGACTGTGGTATTATGTATTAAAATTCAATTTTATTCTAATAGGGTATGAGGGGATGTGCACAAATACTCGACAGTATTGTTTGTTGTTATATTTTTTTTTTCTTCTAATATTTATCAGAGATGCACATGATAAATCTAAGATAGTATCACTAAATAGGAAACACTACACTATCGTACAACTATCTATAATTTACAACTATGTATTTTAATTTGGATTTTGATTTGTTTCTACAAAATGGGGAGGTTCATATTAAAGTACATAATCTCCATTTGCCAAAATGGACAAAAACCATTAAGAAGATTCAGCTTTTGCCCGGCATTGCTGGCCAACACACATTATATTAAATGCGGAAGGACTGCTAAATTGTGTTTACAAAAATGTAAGAAATCAATTAATTCGTCGCATAAGGATGGAATTTACCCTATCCGGCAAATAAATTCATTTGAAATTATACTGGGCAAAAGACTAACAGAGGTGTGCAAAAGTACACATCCAACTCTGATTGAATCATTTTTTTTATTTTTCATTATTTTAACCATTGTTTGTGGATATTTTTTTTAATTTTTTATTTTTACTTATAAATATGCTTCGAGTTGTTTTCGTTCCTATTTTTTTTTTTTTGGTTTGTGTTTCTTCTTTAACTGTCATCTTTTTTAAAGTGTATTAATATATTCTGCTAATCTGATATCACTTAATTGATGTTTTAGTTGCTGGAGTTAAAAATTCCGAACTCACGTCCATCGAACGTGTTCTCTACTAAAGAGCCAGACCCAAAAAGGATCCTAAGCGGTGTTTTTTTTGTTAAAGCAAAAGCCGTTTTGCTTTTGTGTTTTTCTTAACCTAGTTTTTGTTTTGTTAAACAAGAAAAAAAAAAACAAAAAATTAAGCATGTTTAACCTAACTATATGAACTAACTGACTTAAAGCTTCAGTTGTTTAAACATTTAAAAGCAGTGTCTCCGGAGAAACAAAAAAGCTTCTTAGCCTGAGCTTATTGTATTTATTGTAAGACTTTGTTTTTCTCAGACCAAAGAAGTAAAGCAAAAATTAAAAATTGCAAAAAATATAACTAATAAAAGCTGTTGTTCTTAAAGGCATTTATATCTAAAATTAAACAAACTCTAACAACATTTAACTTATTCTAAAACAATCCTATTTATGTAAATACCCTGACAAAAATCGTAGCAATAAAAAACAGAACAACCTTTTCACCTACATATGTATAGAATTGTTCTTATATGTATATGAACAGGTTGAGATTCTGTTTCAGTATTAATGTAGTAAAGCATATTTTACGCCATCTTCATTTGGTTTTGTAAAATAAAAAAAATAATTGTGTCTCGTTGTATTCGATTTGGTATGCGAAATTAGTAAGGCAAGTTTACTCGTTTGCTTAAAATTGAAGCATTCAAGAAACTGCAATGTGCTTACGTATTTTTTTCTTTTATCAAAAATTTATTGCATATCCAAGGAATTCTTTAAGCACAGCCGATTATAAACTGTATGGATAGATTCAGTTGTAAGGTCAATAAAGGGGGTTCACTCCACAAGAGGTCATTTAGTATTAATTTTTTGTTGATTATATGGTTGGTGGATTTTTCTGTTGCAAATTTAATATTTTTGTTTAGTTTTTTTACATTAAAATTGATTTGGACGTATTTGAAATAATTTCTGCCCACATAAAGAAAATAATTATAATACACTACATAGCACAAAACTAAATAAATAAATATATAATTTTTTTCTATAAGCATAGTTCACGTTGGTATTTGGTTCACTAGGTTAACAAGAGATTATTTTGTCATCAATAAATCATACTTAACCCAAAATATTTGTATTTTTATAGTAATTTCTGTTTATTGAGATGAAATTTAAGACACACTCTAAAAACTGCGTTTAAATTTACCATGAAATTGTATGTAATTTTTAGTATAAAAGTAAGCAAGTTGCGTATTTATACACATGACAATAGGTAAAAAAAATTGAACATAATATGTTGGATATTACAAACATTTGTAGTAAATTTTCACCTTCTGTGTACCTTTCAATCACCATTGTTCCAGTATTAAACTAATAATGTTTAAACATTACGACCACAATGTTTATAATTAAACAAATATTGTTTAAATTTAAACACCTTATGAAAACAACACTTAAAGTGTTTGTAATTAAACAATCAATGCTTATGTTTATTACTATTTGATGAAAGTTACAGATTTTATGTGTAAATTTGCAATTCGCTTGTGATGATGACGATGCGCTTGCAAGTTCATTTCATTTATGATCAGACCGTTGCTTTGTCGAACGCACAGAGTATAGTATATAAAATATTTTTTTCTCTCTCAACGAGTAAAAAAAATTTAGCAATTCGTGAAGTCGTTTCTTTTTACCCTTTTTCGCTGCAAGTTGCAATACGTGGTCTTTTTTTGAGCAAACATATTGATTATTCCTTAATGAGATGGTTGAACATGGTGTACAAATGAACATTTGGGCATTGATTCTTATGAGACGAATCTATACATTTAGGAGAAACTCACGAATTACAGTTTTTTTTTTTTAATAAAAATATGTATATAAAAATAAAAACTGATGCATTGTTTCTGATAAAATGGTGCTTAATATTATCCTAAGGATCTATTTATTTGTGTTAATTTGTACACGTTTTTAAGCAACATACATAGGAATACAAGCGCAAAATTTTGCTTAATTAAAGTATACATTTACACATTTTATGCTGCTAGACAAAAAACTTTTGCTTAAATTCTGTTGAACTTTAAACATAAATTATGTATATATATACATTAAGTTTAAATATTTTAGGTGTAGAAATACACATTTTTACCTTAAATCTTTATTTGAAATTACACATAAAAGTTTTAAAATTTACATATTAAATATTTAGAATTAATACGTGCGTAAAAATACTGCAATTATCGTAGGCAACACGTCTCCTCGCTTTGTAAGTTAATTTAGTAAAATTACACGATTTATTTTTAGAGTGCATATACAAAAAAAATATTAAATTAAAATTAAATTTAAGAGTTAAGAAAATGTGCTTTTTTTAGTACAATGGGGTCATGCATACCGTATTAATTTTTATTAACATGAACATTTTTAAACCACCCTTTCCTAATACATAGTGTAACATTACACATATCACAACACTATTTCGATTTTAAGGTTGTACACTGCGCTCTCCACAATGCTTTGTTTGACAGTGAGTTTAGAGTATCCTTGTTTACAGTATTGCTCTATATAAATTCTATAGTAGATCACCTTTGTAGCTGTTTGCTAGCTTATGGAGCTTCCAGGCATTGGACGTAGTAGACGAGATCATGTCTTTGAATAGGTTTGTGTAAATGTTGATGGCCTGGTCATGAAGATCAACACCGTGATATTATAGTTTTTGAAAAGTAGTGGCTGAGGAATATTGGTTTTCTACTGTTCCACCGATTGATATTTCCAAGATGTTTTATCTGGTGGTAGTTCGTGGTTATATTGTTACGATGCCGTTGTCCTTCCGTTTGACAAAAAGCAAATCATTTGTCGTATCAAATTGGTGGTCAAAATTCCACTTTTCTGCTTTTGAAAATTCTTTATTGGGATGAAGAGCACATTTTTTGTAGATTGTCCTGAGCTGTTCCGGTTGCTCAACATTTTTTTCTTTTAAAATTTTCACTAGGCTCATAAGTTATCGAAATAAATCATATGGTCACTTCGGCAGTCAATATTCTTTAAAATGTCGAGAACCACTCTTGACCCTAAAGGTGGGGCGTTACGTTTTTAGCTCCGTAATATATGTCAAATTTATATATGTAGTAATCTTTATCATCTTTACTGGGAAGCAACCAAATTTTTAAACCAAATCTTACAGGCTTTCCTTTAAATAACTTGCTTAGAAGAATGTGAACCGAAATACTTCACCATTGATTCATCTATAAGATGCTCATGCATTTATTTCCACTTTTGAAACTTTTGAGAGGACGGAGTTTTAAAATTTTATCGTGTTTGGAACAACAAGTACATCTTTATCAGATGCTTTGTTTCCAGTACATTAATTATCTATCTCAAAGAGATATCCCGAAAAAGAAGGATTCCAATAAAAATTTTCAAGTCTTTTTCATTGAACGAAAAGCTGTGTTGGATTTTTGACCTGCATACAACATTGTTTGACTAAAGATTAGTTTTATTACCTCGACATTAACTAGTTCTTCAAGGACTTTGTTAAACCCAACCAAATCTGAACCGCAATTTTGGATTCAAGCCAAATAATTCATTGTTCAATTTATTCTATCTTTTGACGAAATGGACTTTGTCCATAACGGTAGAGCGATTGGATTTCTAAGCTCAGACAATAGAATGTCATCTTCGCTGTGAAATCCACCGCCGCGTCGTCTGGCGCTAAATAAGATTCCAGAAAAATCTCAACCTCATCTGTCTTTTTCGATATCCTATTTATCCGTAATATAGTCCATCGATGGAGGAATCAAGACGATATCACCGTTGACTATCTTCGTATCGCATTATTATCAATTTGTTCTGGGGCTGCATCAAGATTGTGGGAAATTTTTCATTTAACTTGTATTTGTAGAAATAAATCTACAATCCATTCTGGATTTTTAAAATGTCCTTTTTTAAATTCATTTAACTTTAGCTTTGCTAGCCTCTGTGGTTTTGCCAGCGTATAGAAGATAGGGGAGATACTTATCTGGACCAGCAGATATGTGTATTTCGAGATTTTTAAGAACTCTAGCATCTGTACGAGTACGATAGAAGGTACTTTCCACGAAACTAGTAATGTCCTCAAGTACAGGAGGAGTCACTACATTTTGTGGAAGCGCAGAATTAGCAGCAAACTGTGCTGATGGCAAATTTGCTTTTTTCTTGGCGGCTTACCACAAGAGTGTTATTGGAAACGAATTCCGTACGTTTTTACAAATAACCAAACATTTTAACTACCTTCGGATGTGGTTCATTGAATATGACTATTACAGATTTATCTAGCTTGTTTAAATTTGTTCTGGTTTTCCTCAGCTACATGGCATATGCTTTCAGTGACCAACCGTCCTCTTTTTTAGAAGACAATCCTTTTTTTCGGTAAATTGTCCTTTTTTGTTAAGAGGACAATAGTTTGTCCTCTTTTTATTAAATTGTCCTCCTTTGGTCCTCTTTTTTCTTTGAAACATTTTCCCTACAGAGTAAAGTACCTACTTTCTTCAGGGCTAAGTAAACACAAAATGAAGACAGCACTGACTGATTTGAATAACTCAATTTTTTGCTATTGTGAGGTTTCTAGCGTCAAACGATAAATGCTAGTAAGGTGTAAGGAACAAAGTGAAAAATGGAAAACGGACAATTTGTCACCAAGTGAGAAATGGGTTAAAATTTTCAAGCGCTTTGATGTAAAAAATGTGAAGTACGAACATTTTCTAAGGCGGCAATTATAGCTTTCATTGAAATTCATCATTGAAAACAAATCAGTGAATTTGTTTGGCAACCCGGTTATAGCTTTCATTGAAACTTGGTTGTCATTGAAAAGATCTTTCTTAGGGGCCAGTTATAGCGATCAGGAAAACGAATCCGAAAAAATTTCTAATGGATAATTTATAATAATTTAACGCGTTTTAAAACACAAATGTTACACTAATCGATGACGAATAACTCAGATTTTTTTTTTGCAAAAAATATCTGCAATAGAATAATTATTTTTTGCTAAAAATGTATTTAATTATTTTCCTGATGAAAATTCATTTTTCGTGCCAGCTGATTGCTATTTGACACAAAATGGAACAAATCATTCCAATGATTTGGGTCCCAATTTCGCTCGTTCCACTAACAGAATTGTGGACGAAAAACTTTTTCGTGTGTGCCAACTGACATAATTTTCCTGTTTGCTATAAACGACCATCAGAAAAAATATTCACTTTCACACTGTTTCAACTTTTCCTGGTGCGTTTTCCTGATCGCTATAACTGGCCCCTTAGCCAAATGTAATAATTTTGAGGCTAGATTTGATAATTGAAAGAAAAACTGAAGCATGAGAACAGGAAAAAAAAACACAAATCATTCGAACGATTGTGTTCCACTTTTGGGAACAAAATGTCAGCTGTTCATGGAAAACGCTTTCATCATTGAAAAATCAAGAGTGATTTTATAAGAAAGTAGTAGAGCAAATAAAATATTTAAAAAAAATTACATGTCTTATACCATAATTTTGGTACCAAAACGACATCAGTTTTATTTGTTTAAGTGCCACAGAATTGATAGACAAAGTTTCCAATAATGAGTTTCAATGAAAGCTATAACTACCGCCTAATACTCGTAGAGATTTCACTGTCGCTTCCAGTTTCAAATGGCCCTACGGAAAGTGTTTTCAATTTCTAATAACATTGAGACACCTGAAAAATCGCAACTAAAAATTGATACACTAAAGGCAATGGGCCATATTCATAAAGACTTACTAAAGCCGTGATTTGTAAGTCCATGGTTTGACCACCATTATTAATAAAACATAGCTTCTATTCATGGACGATTTCCTTGCAATGTTTTACTGAACTGGATCTTATGGAAACAATCTACTACAATATTATAATTCAAACAAAGATATTTGACGTGAGAAATGTCAAAAAGCATTTCAAATCATTTTCAGACCTTCTGCTCGACTAGGTGGAAATAAACAAAACTAAACCGACTTAAAAGTAATTTATTAAATTATTATTTAAACCATAAACTAAATAAAACACACATTTTGTAAATTTTAGATGGACAGGGAAAATCAAAAGTGGAGATAGAGAAGAAAACTGGTCGAATTGCGAAAAGAATTCTTACGAGAGCTGGTACGGAAGCACGTTGCGGTAGTGGAGGACAAAATAAATAATTTAAAAATGATGATAGAGAAGAAAAGAGCGGCATGGAAGGACATCGAGGAGAATATGAAAGCTTCTGGCTATAATAGAGCAGTTCAAAAAATGAAGGAACAATGGCACATAATGAAAGTTATTGCCAGAAAGAGCAACACACTGATGATACTAGCAATGTCGTTGAAATCAAAGAACCACCTGAAGAAGATTTATTTATACAGGACATGATTAAGCAAAACTTTGCAGAGGACACAATTTTGATCGACAGCGACATCGGTGCTTTTCAAGTAAAATACTTAGATGAAAGTATGCAGTCTATTGAAAAACAATCCAGTGCAAACGAAGATCCCAACATAGTTCCAGACGAAAATTTGCAAAATTGTGAGGAAATTTTGAATAACTATGAAAAGTCGACTCCAATTGAGAAGCTAGGACGTCTGTAAATAGCAACTTAAACACAGCACTACATATGCTTAAAGTTAGCTCTCAGGTTAACTCTTAAGCATAGGTTTAAATTTGCTTATGAATAGCTTAAACTTCATGTTTGCTTGGTCACAACTTAGCATCAGTTTAAAAATTGTTTATGAATATGCCCCAATATTGATAGCAAAGTGCAATTATGACAATTATTGTGGAGATTTTAAGACTTTTCATCTTAAAAAAAGATACACTGCGAAGGAAAATAGAAAAACGTACAGTTTCTTTGAGTTGAACTCTTAAATTAAGTAAAGATTTATGCATTTCGCGGTTTCAAAAGTATACGGCTGGAATTCGACATCTGTCGAACTAAGTTTTTAAGCCAATTTTTTTTTCAGTTGAAACTCTGACATTTACGAAAATGGATCGCTTCACTATCGCACAACGCATAAGAATTGTTAAAACTTTCTACAAAAATGGTGATTCTGCCACAGGCACATATCGTGCTTTAAGAGGAGATTATGGTTTACATAAGCGTCCAACTACGCAAACAATTGGCAAAATTGTAAAGAAAGGCCTGTGCAATATCGTTTCGCTGGTATATCCATATAAAGTCCAGCTCACACAACAACTGAAGCCAGCTGACCATTCACAGCGTCGTAGATACGTCGAATGGGTGCTTGAACAACAGGCGGTGGACGGCGATTTTTCGGACAAAATTTTCTTCAGCGACGAAGCACATTTCTCACTCGGAGGGTATGTTAATAAACAAAATTGTAGTATTTGGGGTTCTGAGAATCCTCAAGTAATTGAAGAGAGGCCATTACATCGACAAAAAGTCAATGTTTGGGGCGCTCTTTGGTCGCGAGGTGTGATTGGACCTTACTTCTTCGAAAACGACGATGGAACGACTGTCACCATCAATTCGGAGCGTTATGGTCATATGATAACCGACTTTTTTGCCCGCTATTGAAGAATACGACTTGGAGAATATGTGGTTTCAACAAGACGGTGCCACATGCCACACAACTCGAGCGAATATGGCTTTATTGCAAGAGATATTTCCTGGCCGCGTAATTTCTCGTCGTGGCGATATCAGCCGGCCACCGAGATCATGCGATTTGACACCGCTGCACTTGTTTTTGTGGGGCTACGCGAAAGACCGTGTTTATGCAGATAAACTTTTAACCAATATGTGTCAAAAAGTGTTCGAAGATTTCCTCAAAAGAATCGATGTTTGCAACAATTCGCGTGGTGATCATTTAAATGATGTAGTGTTTCACACATAATGTCAACGTTCAAACTTTATAATAAAAAAGAAATATCATGAAAAAAATATTTTATATGTGTTTTATTTACGTTAGATTTGAAACCGCAAAATGGATAACCCTTTACTTAAGTATTTATTTTTTTTGTATGTTATAAGTATTTTTATTTTTGTTCTTAAAACTGAAGTGATGTATGTAATCTGAAGTACAAATATTTTGAATAAATGTCGTTTCTTCATAAAATTGTTAAAGTTAATTAAATGTTGTCCTCTTTTTTACATCTGAAAATATGGTCGGCGTACATATATGCTGTTAAAAAATGAGATTAAGAGAGTTAACTTGTATTTGTTCCCTGTTAACTGACGTAGTTGCAAAGTATAAACTATTTATTGAATTATCATTTATGGCCTTTTAGGATCCGAGTTCCGACGAACTATTCAAAAATTGCTATTTTGTATTGTGTTCATTTGGTAAAGGATCTCATTATGAATATCGAATCAAACTTAGAACCTTGTGAATAATTGATAAATTCCTATTAAGAATACCGATTCGCTCAAACTAAGTTCTCTTCAAATGGGAATTTTGGTGTCGGAAAACACTAGTAGTTCCAAGTTGCTCGAATAACTTCTTTTCAAATTGTTGGACACATTTGGTTGTTGTGATGTAAAACGACTGTTTTTATTTAAATTGTAATTTTTTTCCAGTTCTATACGCACATAGCCGATTATGGATAGTTTTTAACTCACTTTCAAGTCGCCACAATTTTAGGAAATCATCAATTTTCAACACAATTTTGGAAGCTATGTACCACTTCACAGGATACGCAGTGTACATGATGAAAATTTTATTACTGCTGGAATTATTGACCATAAAATGTTATGTAAGTATCAATGGATTAAGCTTGATTTATTGGATATTAAGCCCGTTCGTTCATCAGAAGTTCTCAAGCTTAAACTACGATTTTATTTATTTTTTCCAAAATCTCTATTCATTTTTGGCTCTATTCCCAATTTTTATATTAATGACTCTGCATGGTTTATGTATTTCTCGTTAATTGTTTTTCATATATATGTATGTTGCCTTAATATTCCTGTCCAGGCTTTAGTTAAGAATACGAATTGTGAAGGCTTGTCATATTATCTACCATATTTTGTACTTCCAATCTACTTAAATAGGGAGTTCAAAATTATGGCTGAGATTTACTCATTTTGATTGCTTTGCGAAAATAAGCATCTATCAAATATTTTGTATTTACATCGCTAAGCACATTTACCACAACTTTTGTATTATTGTTTTCTTATTTTTATATTAAATTAGATCCATACAAAAAAAAACATGAAAAAGCACATTAACAACTCACAACACTTACTATGAAATATTTTTTGGAGAACAAAATTCAGAAAAATAAGACCTAAGCAATCTCATTTATATAAAGAGAATTCCGAGAAAGATTTCTGGCTTCCTCCTTTTTTGAGATCTGATTTTTCTGAACTAGCCAACTTTAACAAATAAAAAAAAATATTTTGATTAACATTTTAAGCATTATTACAAATAATATTAATAAAAAAATTGCAAATAATTTTGAAAGTAAAATAAAATAAATTTCGTCCATTTATTTGGAGGATAATAACGAAGAATGTTATTAATAATATTACGAAGAATGTTATTAATAATATTATTATTATATGTAGCCCTAGTCCTTGCCATTAGTTCTGTTATTCGATTTCATGTACTCTTTGCTCATAATTTTCCAAAAAAATAGTCCCGTTAACTATTACTTGCGATTGCAAGTTATGTATTCGTAAAAAAAAATTTTGTTTGTTAGACAATCAAACATGACATTACTATCATAGAGAACACCAAAAAAAGTGGGTCCAGCAATTCCGTCTGTCTGTCTGTCTGTGTGTAGAACGATCTACAGCCTAAACGGCTGAACCGATTTGGTTCAAACTTGGTACTTAGGCGTTTTAGGTGGTTGTCCAAAATAGATTTTTGAATTATTGTTTTAGGCGCAAAAGTAACGGTACTTCCCATACAAATTTGTCTATCATCTTAATTATCTCAAAAACGGCTCTAACGATTTTGATAAAAATTGGTGTGCGTACTACTTTGAGTATGATGTTAACCATCGGTCAAAAAAGTTTTTTTTAAATATTTTGTTATTAACGGTACCTGCCATACAACCAGTTTATTGATTTTCGACTTTCTCATAAACGACTCAACTGATTTCGATAAAAAAATTTATACAGGAGCTCCTTCAGATTCTAAATAGTATTGGATTTCAAAATTTTCGAAAAATATTTTTTTTTTTAAAATTCAATATTTCGAAAACGGGTAGACAATTTTTTCTGAAATTTTGTTTTTGTATTCATATTATTAAATATTTAAAAAGTCCATACCAATTTTTTTTAAGAAGAAGTTTAGGAATTTTTATAAATAAAAATTTAAGTGAAAAGCTTTATATTTAGCAGTTTTATTAAGAATCTTTTCATATAATGTGATCAAACATAGGAGCAAGTACGTGCGATCCAGTCGTGCATTTTATTTTTTTCTTAACTTGTGGACTTATGACATGAGTAAATAAAACAGCTAGCTTGGTTTAAACTTTCGTTCAATTAACATGAAATGGGGAATTAAAGTAAATCGTGTCGCGGTAATCGCATTACATAAATTTGGAAAAAATTCAAATCAAATTTTTGAACTCCTAAAACCACTCGGAATTTCGAAAATGTTTGTCTATCGGGCCATAATACGTTTTGATGAGCTTTCAGAAGTTGAGGGCTGGCCAATAAAAGCTCGTAAACGCGTCGTTCGAACACCTGCTAACGTTAAAGCAGTTCGTGAACGAATTCGTCGAAATCCTCTTCGGAAACATAAAATTATGGCCAGAGAAATGGATATCTCCGCTAGATCTATCTCATGACTTATTCGAGATGATCTTCATATGAAAGCCTATCGTCGATCAACGGGACATCTCTTAACTCCTAACTTGAAAAAAAAATAAGACTCGAAAGAAGCAAAAACTTGTTACGGTGGCACGCGGCAAATAGACACGAAAACATTTTCTTCACTGATGAACAAATTTTCACGACAGAAGAAGTTTTTGACAAACAAAATGATCATCCAACGAGGCAAAAAAAGTTGTTACAATGCTTCAGCTTGGTCACCATCCTGCTTCGGTAATGGTTTGGTGAGGGGTATCCCATCAAGGTGTCACATCACTGCATTTTGGCGAAAAAGGTGTTAAGGCAGGGACAAAAGTCTATCAGGAAAATGTTCTTGAAGGTGTTGTAAAAGGTTTAACAAATACTTTGTTCAATGGTGAGAGATGGGTCTTCCAACAAGACTCTCCTCCGGCACAGAAGGCGAAAACGACACAAGAGTGTCTAAGATGCAATATTCCTGATTTCATTGCTGCTGAAGATTGGCCGTCAGGAAGTCCAAACTACAGCGCGTTGGAGGGCATGGCCTGCACGACTCCCCACCGAAGTTTGGACAGCCATAAAGCAGCTTTGGCGAGAGCAGCGTCGTCGATTCCAGACGAAACTGTGCGTGCCGCAATAGACCAATGGCCACAACGTTTGAAAGCCTGCGTGAAAGCTAAAGGCGGCCATTTTGAATAAAATTTTGTTTTTCCTTAAATTATTATTGTTAACTTATGTGAGGAATAAACTTCATTGTTTATTGAACTTTTAAATGCAAAAGAACTTATGGCTAGACTAGGTATATCAACTTTAAATATATTGAACTTTCGACTTTTTGCAATGTTTTATTTTCTACAAGGTGTTCCATAGATGCGAAGGAAAATGAAAATAATAGGTATGTATAGGAACACCTTGGTTTAAAAGGATTACAATAAAATGTATATGAAGTTCATTGATATACATTTGTTTCGAAACATATACATATGTACATATGTACATATACATATATTAATTGTCGTCAAAATAATTACATTTAATTTTTGACTTAAAGTATTATTTTTTTTATGAAAATTTCACTCCACTTGGATTGTTTGAACATTGGAAATCAAAATAAAAAATCATACATATTTTATTAAAAAGAAAAAAAAATAATTGAAATTCTAGATGCTAAAAGGATCTAAACATGAAGTGGAATATAATAATTTGCAACAGCCAACCATTTTACAAAATTATTAAAATTAGAACTAAGTAAACTTTTGTGAAGTAAAAGCTACTTTTTTGACCTCCCTAAACTGGATTATAGGGACATTTCGTTAATCAAGGACGTAGGGGACATACATTATGTGATATTATTACATATATCGATGTAAACAATTACATACACATATAAAGAATGAATATTAACAGCACAACATTTACATGTAGAAAACGAAAGTGATGTGTTATTGTTGAAAAGATAATACATAGATATAGAATAGGACCTTTTATAATAAAAAGGATAAACAGGTGATAAAGCATTTTATATATGTAAAATAGATATATGTATGTATACGTTTAGTTAATTTAAAAGTTCTAAATTTAACGATATAAAAAACACACACGTAGAAGCATTTTTTCTGTTTACAAATAAATTATACACATAATACACACATTTAACATTTACTAAATGGGAAGTTAGGTACAGTTAAAAATTGTATATTTTTTACGTATAAAAACAGTTATGGGAAAAGCTTTTTAAATATATAATAATTATTATATATAATCAAATATAATAAGAATCAATTAAGCTCAAACTATATACATGTTTAAGTTATATAGTTTTTTTTTTGTTTTGTTAAAAAGCTTAGAAAAAAAATATTCAAAGCTAAGTTGGAAGGAAGTGAAAAAGCTTTTCTTAATTCTTTTTTTTTCTCTTGTAAAAATATCAACTTTTGTAAAAAATATTTAAGCTATATAAAAGCTTAAATAAAACATATAACACATAATAAAGGGGACGTATATATGTATTTGTATATAAAACATATATAGAAGCACAACATTTACTTTATATAATTTTATTTATATAAATATCATACGCATAAAGTTGTATTTTTTTTTTGTTTTGTTTAATTAGTAAAATTATATATAGTAGTTTTAGTAGCAACACGAAAAACACGATTACAGAGAGAAGTTTTCAAGTTTGAAAATATAATCGGCTTTTACTTACCTAAGATGGATAAAATGACAACTACTACATCAAATAAATTCCATGGCTCAATAAAATAGTGATACCGTAAAGCGAATATTTTTAATAGACATTCGGCACTGAAAATAACTACGAATATCGCATTTAGATAATCTAGTACATTGTTATATGTTGTCGAAGCATCATAACGATCGAGTGTCATTGTAAACATATTTAAACCAATAAATAACATTATAATTATATCGAATTTTTTATCTGTGACTATTTCAAAGACTATTGCTTGTGGACGCCACTGTAAGAAAATTTTAAAGAAGAAGAAAAAATTGTATATTTTTAATTATATTTGAAATATAAATCGTAGTTTTTGTTTTGTTTGTTTTTGATTTAAGATATTGTATCTGTGCCAAAGGTTATTTTTTTTTTTAAATTAAATTATGTATATATTTCATAGACCGAACCGATATTTTCTAAAATCTCGAAATAGAGATTTCTATAGAATACATCATTATTACATATATATGTAAGTACATACATATATGTATATTAAGTAATATAAATGCGCGTTTTGGAAATTTGGTTCTTCTACTAAGCAAACCATCGATAGTACTAAGTGCTAAATATATCTAAATATTGAAAGGATTAAGTCGCGAGTCGGTTATATAAGATACGACAATACGACATTTTTCAAAAAAACGGTTGGCACAGACTAATCAATCAGTAATCAATAAAGCAATACTCTCTAAGCATTTGTTTGTTAATTGTTATTTTCATTATTATTATTATTATTAGTGTATCTTAGCATATTTTTTCATTAAAAAAAAAATCTTTGCTAATTCTTGCACTAATTTTAATAGTTTTTTTGTTTTTTTTTTAGTTTTTGTTTTGTGTTTGGTTAAGCCTTACCCTCGGTCTAGGAATGGCTTTTAATGGTTTTTTGGAGCCCATCTTTTTCATAGCATTATAGTACTTTTTCTGATCTTCTGTCATGAACATTTCTAATGATCCACCTGCTTTTTTCTTTTGTTCATTGAAATTATCGATGATAACACCAATGAACAGATTCAATGTGAAAAATGATCCAAATATAATGAAGAACACAAAATATAAATACATGTAGATATTTGTTTCGCGTATTGGCTGCTTATCCACCTATAAAAATTTAAAAATTACAAAAGGTGGGGTTATGTTTTTTTTTTTTTTTTTTTTTGGGATTTTAAAAGGAGGGAAAGATGGGAAGAAAATACATTTGATTAGTAGATATTTTACAAATTTTTAATAAATATGTGTTAATATGTACATATTTACTTATTTGCTTATATTCAAAATAAAAAATTAATATTTAAAGGCTTAAATCGATAAGATGGACTAAATGTGTTTTTAGGTTATGGATAGAAATTTGCCATTTGTAGTCTTTGTGATTAAGGTGCTTTTGCGATTGCTAAGGAGATCTTTTCATCTATGTATTAAAAAATGTATTCATCATAAAAAGCGTATAACCCTGCCTTCTTTATATCTGGGAACCCAGCACTGTTTGACGTGGTTGGTGTTGTCAATGTTCTTCAGTACGCTTTGAAAATTTAATATTATTCTCGTATGTTCTTTTTTTTTCTTGCAAAGAAACATTAAACATACCCCTGCTTTCGAAATATATCTTGCTCGGGGGACAAACAAGACTTATTTTACCACATCATCGTCATAGGCGTATGTCGAAATAAACAATGCAGATACATACATATCTGCACTCATCTATGAATATTCACAAAACGAATATCCGAAAATAATGCTTCCACCAATAATATATCGTATGCTGTCATATCGTACGGTCATATCTTATGGTCATATCGTATATCATATCGTTGGTCGGTTTGATAGCTCCATAGGAATTTGTTTACCCCCAACGCCGCAAACGAAGTTTTATTTCAAAAATGGTTAGTCCACATATAATCCATGAGTTTACTGAGGGCCAGTTCTACAAACGTGGTTTAAATATTTGACCCGTGATTAAGCAATTTTAACTCGTGATTTCGGCGGATTAACTCGAGTTCAACTATAATTCAAGTTAAAAATATATAATAGAAGTGTCATACATGCTTAACCCATCGTGAACCTCAGTTAATGTGCCGAAATCGGCAGTTAAATTCACTGAACCACGGATCAAATATTTAAGCCAAGCTTGTAACGGGCCCTGTCACAACAATTAGTTATATATAAAGGTTACACAATTGATAATATACCGAGATTTGCCAAAAGAAAATGATTCACAATGCCCAAACGAATAAGACAAGAGTGTGACAAGGTTCACTGTAAGCATTTTGTAATTGTATAAACATTTCCAAATTTAATGGGATGAAACTTTTCACGACGAGATTTAAAAAAATAATAATGAAGCTAACGATTTTAAATTACTTTCATTATTTTAAGCATTGGCATGCTCGCCTGGCAGACGGCTTACACTTAATTAGATAATGCTCCGTGTAGATCCCAACTTGAAAATTGTACAGCGGCTCAGTTTGCCTATGCAAACTGTTTACGTCTTTAACATTTCGGTGACTGACATTTCTTTCATTTGTTGACATTGACATTTCGTTGTAACGCAAATACCTTGCAATGATCTTAGGTACAAAGCTCAAATGGAAAGAACACATTAAAAAAGAAAAGAGAAGAACTAAACTTAAAGTACAGAAAAATTTGTAAATAAAGGGTGTTTTTTTTTTTAGCTGCATAAGAAGTTTTTGAGAATGTCAAACTCTGTTGACATTTCTGTTCAGTAATGTTTAACAATTCATCATGAATCGTATAATACCGGAACAACGCTTCCAAATTGTGGAAAATTAGTTTGAAAAAAATAAATCTGTTGGCGAAGTTCATATCCGAAGATGAGCATTTTTACCAAGGAATTGTGTTTAGTGATAAGGCTCATTTCTGGTTAAATGGCTTTGTCAATAAGAACAATTGCAGTATATTGTGCGAAGACAATTCCCAAGCCTTTAACGAATTACCATTACGTCCATTAAAATAGGTTGTTTGGTGCGGTTTACACCCTGGCTGGCGGCATTATCGGTCCTTCTCCTTATTTCTTTCGAAGAGAGGAAGGAGCTCTGTAGTTACAGTGCCACGGTGACTGATTTTTTGTTTCCAAAAATTAATCAGCTAAACCAAGGTATTTTGCTCCAACAAAACGGCGCAACTTGCCATACAATGATTAACCATACATTTATTGCCAAATGAATTCGGTGACATCTTTATTTCTAGAACTACTTTTAATGGGGGCATGTTAAGTCTTTGGCTTATGCCGACAAACCAGCAACTCTTGAAGCATTGGAAGTAAACATTCAAGCCACCATTGACGCCATACGGCCAGATTTATTGGAAAAAGTAGTCAAAAATTGGACTGATCGAATGGACTATGCAACTAGTAGCCGCGGTGAACATATGCCGGAAATTATATTTAAAAAATATCTTTCAGATATTAATAATACAAAATGTATTACAACAATATTTCTGTCTTGAATTATTTTTTAAAGTCCTCAAGCTCTTAAAAAAACACCTGTTAATTTTTCACTTTTCGAAAAGATTTGTTCGCTTAACTCTTTAGGCAGACGATTTTATCCGATCTCAATTAAACATTTCGCACTTTTACACAAGGCGACCCAAATGACTTACTATATTGTAAATGTATGTATTTGTAAAATAGATGAAAAATCAAGTAAACTTAAAAAATAAATGAAAATTCGTAAAGGTTACCTCTCGAGAATCAATGGCGTCGTTCATTATTTGTATCCAACCTTTGAATGTTGCCACTTGAAAGAGGCACAAATACGCGTTACCTACATGATCGAAATTCATCGCTGAATTCTCCCAGGTATAGTTCTCATTTTCACATGCATTTCGATTTGGAATGATTTCATGACTTATAGTGGTATGGTTGTCATCCACACACTATAAATAAATATAATTTGTAAAAAAAAAAAATCAAAAAATAAATTATAATTACCTTAAAATATTTTCCAGCAAAAAGCTGTACACCCATAATGGCAAAAATAAGCCAAAATATTAGACACACCAATAGCACATTGAAGATGGACGGTATAGCTTGAACCAGAGCGTTTACGACGACCTAAATGATGTTGCACGAGGATGAAATTGTTGATTGTTGTTTTTGGATTTTGGCGGGGAAAGGGATAAAGATATATTATGAAAAGGTTTTTTTTATTTGGCAGTTAAGTTTTACTTGTTATGGTTTAATGAACAATATATTTAAAGCATTTTTTTGTTGGTAATGAATGAGGTCGAAAAGAAAACATGCATTGATATAGGTTTTGAGAAAAAAAATTCAGATTTTCTTATATATCTAAATTATTAAAGTATTTATTCATTATTACATTTGTTACAGGTAGTTTTTATTTATTGATAAATATTTTTAAACCAGATGGAAAGAAAGTCGTAGTGGGAGAGGTAGGCAAGGCCATAGTTCACCTTATAAAAGAAAGATCCAACTAAAAGTTTTCAGAACTTTTATTGCCAGATCTGATATTGATATGATCTCCTAAATCAAATTCGAACGTAGGTAAATAGAAAACACAATAACTATTCTATTATGGCAAGGTAAACGCATTTACGTAATTCTTGAAATACCTACCATTTTTCATTTAATTTGCAGTCAGAAATGTATGTTTAACCACACAAATATTTAAATCAGTAAAACTACAGATATTCAATTGACATAACTCAATTGGGGTTAAATGTACATTGTTTTCCAATAGGGACTTGTCAACTTTGAATTTAGTTTGTGAACAGACCCTTTCACTAATCACATAAGTACACGAGCGAGCAGCGTCTGCAAATTATAATTTTTTTTTACCGAAATTCGAAATCGGTAACCGCAGCTTTAAGAGCGTTAACTCCAATTTTCGGCCGTGATTCTCGCCCTAGTAGATAGTCAATAACAATCTTAATGCAGAAATATGAGTCTACATATTCGTTGTGTGATGTAATCTTAATTGTCAATGAGACAGTTTGTTGGACGAAGTGTCATATTTTGCGTAAGCATCTTGGCTTACACCCATACAAGATCAAGCTGACTGAAGAATTGAAGCCGATGGACCATTTGAAGCGACGTACCTTATCCGATTGGGCTCTGGAGAAGATGCGCCAAGATGATGAATTTCATCACAAAATCATCTTCAGTGACGAAACTCATTTTTGGCCATAATGGGTTCGTCAATAAATAAAATATGCGTTATTAGTCAGAGTGAAAATCCACATTTGCTTCATGAATCACCACTTCATCCAGAAAAAATAACTTTTTGGTGCGTTTTGCATTGCCGGCGCGGGAAGTGCAAGCAATGTAAAAGATTTAATTCCATTGTGATAAGATTTGCAATATTTGTACTTGTCAATAAAATTTAGGCTGTTTTAATGACATCGATCAGATAAAATGGACACTTTTTTTACTGAAGGCTTCAATTAGGTTAAAATATACATATCTATAAAAATATAGACGAACTTTTTGTCTTTTTCAATGTTGAAATTCATTGAAAACAAATCAGTGATTTTTTTTGGCAAGTCGGTTATAGCTTTCATTGAAACTTGGTCGTAATTGAAAAGATCTTTCATAGCCAAATGTAATTTTGAGGTTAGATTTGATCATTGAAAGAAAAACTGACACATGAGAAAAGGAAAAGAAGTGAACACAAATCATTTTGGAACGATTGTGTTCCACTTTGGGAACAAAATGGCATCTCTTCATGGAAAACGCTTTTCATCATTGAAAAATCAAATGTGAATTTACCAGAAAATGGTAGAGCAAATAAAATATTTAAAAAAATGGTATTACCTTCATTTTGGTACCAAAACGACCTCAGTTTTCTTTGTTTAAGTGCCTCAGAATTGATAGACAAGGTTTTCAATGATGAGTTTCGTTTCAATGAAAGCTATAACTGGCACATAAAAGCTTTCTTTGAAATTAATCATTGAAACATAAATCAGTGAAACGGTCGAATTTGTTTGCCAACAGAAAATATAGATATATATATCATTAAAACTTGGTTGTCATTGAAAAGATCTTTCATGGCCAAATGTAATTTTGAGGTTAGATTTGATCATTGAAAGAAAAACTGACAAATGAGAAAAGGAAAAGGAGTGAACACAAATCATTTTGGAACGTTTGTGTTTCACTTTTGGGAAAAAAATGTCAGCTGTTCATGGAAAACGCTTTTCATTATTGAAAAATCAAGAGTGATTTTACAAGAAAGTGGTAGAGCAAATAAATTATTTAAAAAAATTATATGCCTTATTACCTTCATTTTAGTACCAAAATTACTCAGTTTTATTTGCTTAAGTGCCCTAGAATTGATAGACAAAGTTTTCAATGATGAGTTTCAATGAAACCTTAAACTTGCAGCGTTTATCTTTTCTTGTATATGATTTTTTTTTTATAATCTACACGCGCTCAAGGGATTATGAATACCCTTTAAATGTTTCAACACAGCGCGGGCGTGAGGGTGAGGTTAAAGAAGAGAAACAATGGTAGGAAAGATGGGTGGCGCGATATTCGGAGACTGTAGGTGGTTGTTGTCTCAGATTTTATATCTAGGGATGGCGGCTGAACTAATGCGGAGAAATTTCCGTGTCTTATTTATCGATGTGCCTTATAATTCGCATTAATTTTTTTATTCTTTGTCATATTTTATCGGTATACTAGTTTTACTCAATCACATGTTAGTTCTATGCCTAAACAGCATGTTATGAGTAAACCAGCAACTCATTGTATGACATTTATTTTTAGAATTGGTTTTTAATGGAAAAATAAGAAGACATAGACTACGGCAGGGATCGAACCTGTGACCATGAGGTTGACAGGCGAATACACAACTATCGCTACACGCCCACCCCCATTAAACATGGCAACTATGATTTTTATTCAAATAGTTTAAGAATTTTACTAGAAAAACCCATAATAGATATCTCCCATAATAGATATCATTTTTTTTTTCAACTTGCGTGAAATTTATGGCGCCCAAAAATCTGCAAAAATGAGCAAAAAAGGGATGTCAGAGATGATATTAACTTCCCACTTTATCGCTTATAAATTAAAAAATTATCAATGGATAATTAAATTATTACTATTTATAATTATAAAACACGATCTAATTTTTTCTCAAAACCATGGTTCAAATAAAGCATTCTACACAGTGCCCAATTACATACTTAAAACATTAGTTGCAAAACTACTCAAACAGCATACAAATATACGAGTATAACGTAATTCCACGTTCATTAACCAGTCCTATTGTCAATACATGCAAAACCAAATAAAATGCAATCACAAATAATATAGGCATACAAAAAGCTAAACACAAATAAAGTTAAACTCACGGAGATTCACTCAAATAAAAAAATAATATAAAATAAATTCTAAAAGCATAAAATCAAGATTAAGTTTTTAAAGTTAAAGCCTGCAAAATCTCTATATAAAATATTTAATATATTTTTGTGTTTTATTTTTTAAATTGTGTTGAAGCGATTTATTTGAATATTCTATATGCTTTGGGCTAATAACAAAAATTATAATTTTTTCATATAGCTTAATAAAGCGTTAAAAAATATTTGTTTTTTTTGTTTATCTAAAACTGTTAGTAGTTTTTTCTCGTTTAAAAAAATATTTATGGCATTGGTATTGTGTAGGTATTGTTTTATTAAGTTTTTTTCTTGTAATAAATTTTCGTGTTATTTAATTAAATAGACTTTAAGCATAGCTAAAATTTCGTTAAATTAAATTAAATATTAAAGCGTATTGATTTGTATTTAATTAATTTATTTTTTTTTTAACAAAATTGAATCTTTTAAAAAATTAAAAAAAATTATTCTGTTGTCTAAAAAATGGCGTATTTTTGTTTAGCATGTTCAAATGGAAACGTGTGTGAATGCATGTTTAAAAGACAATTTCATTCTCAATGATGTGATAAACAATTTGTTTATGAAAAGAAAACAAAATAATACACTTCAAAAAAAATTTAAGACAAAATACAAAAACTGAAATTATAAAAAATTATAATTGAAGAAAGACAGAATAGTAGATGTTTTTTTTAAAATATTTTATTTCTATTAATGTCGCTTTTAATGAATATATTAAAATGTATTCAACCTCAATATAATATGTATAATAATAAATTTATCTATTTCATGGTCGATAGTTGTTAGGGGTTTTGTCAATATAGTAGATTATACACAATTTAACAAATGTTCATCTACATAAATTGTATTGGAGTGGAAGAGATAAATCATTTGAAACTCATAATAGCGAACAGCAAAAATGGATTTTGGCAGGTCGATTAAATGATTGTCGTTTCGACTATTGCTATCTCTATCAATCGACCAGGTTATCGTTAAATTTTAAGGAAATTTATTATTGCTTAAGCATATGGCCTTTATAATTTAAATTTGTTTGATGCTTATTTTTCCGAAGAAATAATTGCTAAAATGGCTCAGGTTTAAAACATTTAAATTCAAGATTTTAAAATCACGTTTTTTTAAGTTATGTTAGGGACCAGTTATAGCGATCAGGAAAACGAATTAGCCAAACATTTCGCATAGATAAATTTATGATGTTTTCACGTATTTTAAAATACAAATTCTACACTAATCTATGACAAATAACTATAAGATTTTTTTTTTGCAAAAAATATTTGCAACAGAAAAATTTTTTTGTTAAAAATGTATTTATTTATTTTCCTAATGATAATGAAATTTTCATGCGAATTGATTGCAATTTGAAACAAAATGGAACAAATCATTCCAACTACTTGAGTTCCAATTCCTCTCGTTTCACTCACAGAATTGTAGACGAAAAACTTTTACGTGTGTTTTTTTAATGGGGGTGTTCACTCATTTATTTGATATGTTATCTCGGATAGCAAACTATCGAAGTAAATTTATTTTATGAACGAATCAAATAGGTTAGCTGAAAGCTGTCAAAAAACCAGATCAAAACTCATAGCAAACGAAATTTGCAGTCAGCTGGTCTTCACATTTACTCTTGAATAGCCAGTTATTCCAAAATGTTTTAGGATAACTCAAGTAATATTTCATGAGAACAGCTGTTTTTCATCAGATGTGCTTTTTCAAGCGTTACAACATCAGTAAGTTATTCCAGATTGCTTAGAATAAATGAGGGAACGCACCAATTAGGAAGCTTGATAGTAGTGAGGCTTGCCAAATGACAGAAATTGCCTGTTTGCTTCTAAACGTCCACCAGAAAAAATATTCGCTTTCTTACCGTTTCAAGTTGTTCGGATGCGTTTTTCTGATCGTTTTAACTGACCACTTACCTATGCAAGATTTTAAAATCTCGTTTCTTAAAGATATGTTATGATCGGGTGCATCTGATCTTAAAGTAGCGATTTACTTGTATTCTTTGTTCTTGGAGAAATTCATAATTCAAGTTAAGTGCGGGGATCGAAGATTGGAAAGACTGTTGTTCATACATACCATGGCATGGGTTTGATATTTGCGTACTAAGTTGAAGACTTTAAGTTTCTTGGCCAATTTATTTTTTTAATACATACATACACTGCGGTTCACTTGAATAAAGGCATTTTTTTTTATAAAAGCGACTGTAAAGTCCCCTAACTGCATGCATTATTAAAATTCTTACGTAAAGTAAGGTTTCAGAACTTCTTAAGAGAATGGAGTAAAAAAAAACACTTTGCTGTACCAATAATCACGTCGTTAAAAGTAAGCAACGAAATTTAGTTCATTGGAATAAAAGTAGTTGTGAAATTACTTGCATACCTCAATATTTCTTAAGAAAACTAATGCAAAATTATAGTTCAGTAAAGTTGAACGTCAAATAGACAAATATTGATTAAAATACAACCGATAAGGCAAAAGGTTATTCAAACCGACTAATTGAATAAAAAATCAAGTTAAATGTACGACTGGATCGCACGTACTAGCTCTTACATTGTATGACAAGATTCTTCGTAAAAACGGGAAAATATATTTTTAAAGTCGTTTTTTTACTAATTTTTTGATATAGAAATTTTCTTTGAATCTTTTCCGAATAAAATTAAGTAAGGTAACTTTATGCAACTAATAATAATAAAAGCTTAAAAATATAATTTCGAAAAAAACGTTTTCGAAATATTGAATTTTCAAAAATAAATTTTTATTTTTTTCAAAAATCGAAAACAATATTTTTGGAAAATTTTGGTTTTTAATATTGTTTAGAATTTAAAGGGAATCCTTCATAAAAATTTTGATCGAAATCCGTAATGCCATTTATGAGAAGATCTAAAATCAAAAAAATGGTTGTATGGCTGGTACCGTTAATAACAAAATATCTAAAAACAAAAATTTGGACCAAAATCCATAGTAGTGCACATACTTTTTTTTATCAAAATCGTTAGAAAGTTTTCGAGTTAATTAAGATGGTAGAAACATTTTTTAGTTTAACAAAACGATTTAATTATTATTATTATTTGGGATAATGGCCTAAAATGTTTAATAAATAAGTTGAATGGAAATTATTTCAGCCGTTTAGGCTATAAATCGTTCTATAGACAGACAGACAGACAGACGGAATTGCGGGACCCACTTTTTTGGTAGTCTCCATCATCATAATGTCAAGTTTGATTAAAATCTCGAGTTCGACTCTTCCAGTTCCAATTAGAGCTATTTAACATCAAAAATGAAATGCGAAGCAGGGGCAAATGCAAGAAAATCGACTGTTCGACATGTTATTCTTGGAGCTGGATATTTGAAGAAGTTAAAGCTGACAAAAAAAAACATGAATGCCGTGCTTAAAAATTACGGGAAGCTGAAGAACTTTTTTGGATCTTTGCCATGAGTTTTGCAACAGGGCAACTCACCAATCCATACTGCTTGTATTGTAAAGTCGTATAGTGCAAGCCAATAAGTTGAAGTGAAGCCACCGTCGCGTCGTATTCACCTTATCTTAACATTATCGAAAATGTCTACGGATGGCTTAAACGCAAGGTGCACGACGGAGGGAGGCAGTACAAAAATAAAGAAGGACTTATTCCATTAAGTCTGCTTGGGCCGAAATATCGCTGAATTATATAAAATTTTTGTATGACTCAGTTCCAAATCGGACTTTTTAATTAATTTAAAAAAAAATGTGGTTATACCAAGTTCTAAATTATTTGTTATTATTTATTTATTGCTTATAACAATTACCAAAAACAAAAAGAATCAATAAAATCAAAATGTTAAACTTTCCCACAATTTTTGCTGTTGCTCTAATTCACGTGAACAGATTTTCTTACTTTTTTTTTTAAGTATCTTTACTAACTCTTAAAAATGTCAGTTTAATTCTTGTAAGTGTATTCAATGGAGAGATTAAACACCTTTGCTTACCGTCAACACATTTAACAAATCGTTTAATGCAATTTCATTTTTGCCTTTACTCAAGTGATCTATAGTGTATAATGTAGAAACATTTATGTATGTTTTGCTATCAACCATTGAGTGTTTAACAATTTTTAACCGCTTGAATTTTTTATTATTTCAAATGTCAATATTTTTGCAAAAAAAAAATAATATGAAGTAAAAATTATTTTTCGCCTGTATTTAGGTATTTAAAAATTTAAAATGAAAATTGAGAAAATCCTAAAAAAAAAAATTGTAAAAAAAAAACAATACAATTTTGAAAAAACAACTTCATTACAATATTTGTCAGCTGCAAACATTAGGTGGTGCCTGAAAGCATAAATGATTGATTAGAATGTGATTTTTGAAATGATATTTATGTCTAAACATGTGTTCTTTTTTTTAAACCAAAGTGTTTGTTTTGTTTGCTTTGCATTAACTTTGACTAAATTGTACAGTGTTTTTGCGCTCTAACTTTGTGACGACTATTATTTTTTTTTTCATACTTAACTATAAAGAAAACAACATTAGCTAAGATTAATATTATATTATTGAACTTTCAAACTCTAATTAATTTTATATGTTTGTAACGAAGCTTAGTTATAAATCAATTAAAAATAAAACAAAAAACAATAAAATTAAATAAAAAATTGTATTTAACTGCCAAATATTATAACATTAACGTTCGAAAGGAAGTATTCTCTATAATATTAAAATAATAATTTTATAAAACTAATGCATCTCATAAAAAGTAACATGATTATAATATGTAAAAGAATTTTTTTTAATTATTATTTTCAAATGCAAAATAGGACAATGAAATGTTTGATCTAAATTATTTAAATAAAATTTCTAATTGATTGTTTTACTTAAGTATAAAAAAAAATATTAAAAGTTTGATAAAATTAATGCTTGAAATATATATCATTGTTTTAGTATTTTTTATTTTATTTAATAAAATTATGTTGATTTTGATATATGAATGAAGGAAGTACGTACCCTCATGCCCTGCATTCGGGACATGGCACGTAGTGGTCTCAGTGCTCTTAACGTTCGCATAGTCTTGAAGGCTTGAATACCACCAGCTCCAACAAGTGAAGCAACGAAGTTGATAAGCGACACCTAGTTTTTTTTTTTTTTCATTTGATTCAAAATACATTTGAAAATGGGTAGTTTTTGGTTTTGATTTTTTTTTTGCGGAGAAATTCGTATCGAAGATTTTTGGTAATAAAGAAATAAATCACATTGATAGAATAAAAGTTAGTTTGTTTGGTGAGTGAAGATATTTGGTCGAATTAATAGTTTGTATTTTTTTAAAAATTTAATGTGTAAAAAGAAGAGAAAGGAAATTTTAATAGTAGAAAAAAATTAAACAAAATGCTTGTTTTCTTTCTTTCTACAAAAAAGATTAAGTGTTGTATATAATGTTGAAAAAAAAAATTTAACTCAGTCGGAAACTTAACAAGAAAAAAATAAGCAATATTAAAAAAATATTAAATAAAAATAATAAAATATGGTTTATAATAATAAAAAATATATATCTCTAAGGTCCTTTAACGCTTATATTTTCAACCGTTCTAAATTTAGTTTTAACGATTATTTTAAACGATTTTAAAAGTAAAGTGCATTTTCCTAAAACTTTTCTTTTTTCCATTTCTTCATTTTCTCTTCGAGCTCTATTTTTGTTTGTTTTATTATTTTAAATTTTTAACCAATGCCAAAGTATAATTATGGATAATATATTTCTTGCTTCTGTAACACATGTCTCTTATAAAATTGATATAAAAAAATTAAATATTTTTAAAGCATACACTGACATTTTGGCAAATAGCGTTAAGCAATAGATACAATATTACACATTATTTATAAATACACATAAATATAAAAATGACACGTAAAATAGCCTTTTTACTTTTATAAGACATATAGATATTATATTTAAAATTCGTAGATCTTCTCTTATTTATTATTCCCTGTCTACAGATACCTAGTTGATTTGTTTTAAGCTCATATTATGTGTGAGGTAAAGCAGATTTATTATTAGAAGAGGTAGATTATAAAACAGAACTTTTAGATGTGTTCATTCATATTCAAGTTGTGCTTCCGAAAGAAAGAAGTTGACATTTGGTGAATTTTTTTTACAATTTTTAGGACCAGGAAAGGAGCTGACGACACCAAAAATTTAATCTCCTTCGGGAAAAATTACATATATCTAGATAAAAAACATTTCAATGACAGAATCTTCTATAAAAGAGATAAGAGAAAAGCGTTAGGTAGAATTATTATGTCATAACTCACGAAAAGTACAATTTAACTGAAAAGAATCATCTCTCTTTTTCCAAACATCCGATGACAAGATTTTTTATTAATTCTCAAACACGAATGTAATATCATATAAGTGGTTTTACAATTATCTTTTCTGTAGATTTTAAGAAAGGTACAATATAAACGTACATGAAAGAGTTGTTCGATTTTACTTTCATTAATTTGCTATAACATTCGAAAGTTGTCACAAACATGTGTTTGGTTGTTTTTGCTGATTTTTATGTTTTTTGACACATGTGAACTCATTCAGAAACTTAAAAATAATGCAGCAAACATCAACACGTCCATGTTTTTTTTTTTAAATTCTAACAAATACAAAACGTCTTTCATTTTAAAAGAATTTATCTTTCATCATTTTTATCAGCTCTGTATAAAATCCTTAGCTCAAAAATTTTGACAGGTCGTTTCTGCATAGCTAAATTATCTATGGTTTCTCAAACTTAGCCGGGTTTTCCGTTGTTGCCTTAATACCAATATCATTAATGAAACAATCATCTATTAAGCAAACAGCACGCCGAGACGGTCAATCCGAAATGTCAGTTGTTGTGCCGTATCTGTCGTTGATAATACCGGACTTATACGACCGCCAAGTTCGCAGACTTTATGCCGGATTTACACGACTGCCAAATTGGCAGTATTACTGTCAAAATCTTGGCATTATCCTGTTTGTAAATGGTCGAAAATTTGGCAGTATATTTGTCATTAAAAAATTGCCAGCCAGAATTTTCGTTAAGTTGAGGCATTATACTGACATCGTTTAAATTTAGTACTGACAACAATTTTCAAATAATGACAATTTGCAATAAAGAATGAACTTGCTCATTCTTTACTGCCTGTGTTGGCAGTATTTTTATCTGTCATTATTTTAGCTTCGTGTAAACGAATGTCGGTAACTAAATTAATGACAGCAGTATTTTGGCAGTAAATACCGAGAATTTGGCAGTCGTGTAAATCCGGCATTACTGCCAAAATACTGCTGTCACTAATTCGTTCATTCAGACATTCATTTACACGAAGCTAAAATAATGACAGATAAAAATCCTGCCAACTGGCAGTAAGCTATGAGCAAGTTTCGTCTTTATAGCAAATTGTCATTATTTTAAAATTCTTGTAGGTACTGAATTTACACGATGTCAGTATAATGCCACAACTTAACGAAAATTCTGGCTGGTAGTTTTTTAATGACAAATATACTGCCGCATTTTCGACCATTTACACGACAAAAAAAAATAATGCCAAGATTTTGACAGTAATACTGCCAATTTTGCAGTCGTCTAAATCCGGTATAAGGATGAGAGAGTAAATAAGTGAAGTGAATGCTGTTATATATCGACCTTATTTTCCCGTTATTTTGTTTTACAAGAATTTGATTTCACTTTAATTTTAATTAGATTATGGAGACAAGAATACTGATTTTAGAAGAAAAATAACGGATAACAGTATTCGAACGTTTTACAATAAAGAAGTAGGTTAGGTTAGGTTGAAGTGGCTGTCAGGAAAACGGCTGACAGACTTAGGCCATAGATGGTCCATTGTGATACACTATAATAACTTTTTAATTAAACCATTTGAAGACTCTAATGAAACCATGTAGCTGGTGAATCTCGATGTAGCATTCTCCCAGATGTGATCCTACGTACAAGCAAAGAAGATGGGGGATAGTTTTCTTCATTTCTTACCGCTAGTAAGTAAGTGAAGTCTGCAAAAGTAGTTGGAGATTACACTAAGCCTTTTGGCATGTCTGCCAATGATACAGTGTCCAGTTTTAAGGCATATTACGGAGCCAAGATGTTTTCTGCTCAAAGACAGCAGTCCTTTTGAGCGTTTTGGATTTGTTAATTTATTATTGGGCAGATACGTCTAGTAGCCAGGCCGTTAATGATGTTTGACCATCTCACATTTGTTTGTTTTGTGGCGTTTTGTTTTAATAAAAGCTTACATGTAGCGATAAGCATATCTATTTTTCCATTTTAGGTAGAATAATTGGTTTTAGATTTCATCGGCTTTGCAGTTTCCCAAGATGCCCCTATGTCCCGGCACCCAAATCATGTGAATATTAAACTGTTCTGCCATCTTCCTGAGAAATGATCGACAGTTGCGGAAAGTTATAGAGTTGCTGAAAACAGCACCAAATGATTTAAGAGCTGTCTGAGAAAATACGGATATCCTATGCAATGCTACAAATGTTTTGTGAGCTACCAGGGAAGTGAGAATTTAGTAGCAAGGAGAGAGATTCTTTACAAGAGTTGCTCCATACAATGCTAGCTGTTCTTAAGGAGCTAAATATCGGGGGTTTCTTCGAGACGAATCTTCTTAGTCTTGAAAAAATGTCCTATATGTTCTCACAGAAGTTCCTTCATGAAGTTCTCTTACTCTTCCTCTTGAGGGACTCCTTATACAAGTTCCAATGAGGTCTGTTGAAAAATTTCCTACAGTTTTTCCAAAGTCAGAAGATGTTTCATTGATTTGTTTATGACAAGGGTTAAGACCTTGAATTTTTCATCAAGTAGTTTTCATATTGTAGAAACAAGTAAGTCTGATGTCGTTTTCGATTGGATGTTCGGAGTCAGTGGCGGCTGGTGGGTTCTAGAAGTGGTGGTTCTGTAGTCCAGTGTACTAACTGGCGAATATTGGTATTCAGAAAAAGAAAAAAAAATAGTTTCCAAATAAATGAATAATAACAAACCAACTTTGTATAAATTAAATCAATGCGTCGTCAATGTTTCTCCTACACATATGCAAAAATATCTGTCTCACAATGCTACTAGCTTGTAGGCAAACCAAAATAGCTGCCGAAATTTCCCATCTCTATATTGTTCATTTGTAGTACATATATGGATCGCTTTCCCTTAAAGAGACACTGCACTGATTTTACAAGGCAAGACCAGAACAAAAGAACAGAGGTTCGGTAAAGATCGACAGAGCTTTCTGCTTTCGTGTGGCTCGGGGCACGAGAATAGGGTTATTTCTCAATACGGTTTATATTGTATATTTTTTGTTTCGCGCGCTTTGCATGTTCGTTCCTCATAAGGCGTTTTTCTTTTTTAGTTCAGAGCAGAGTCTGAGTTGTCAAACAATTTGTTTGTGTTTCTTTTTAACTCAGATCATTCAGAGCACCAAGTGTGTGTTTCTTTTCTCGTTCTGAACATGTGTAGATCGCACTCGACGTGCTCGAACATAATTGACTGAGCATGTGAGTAAATTGCTGAACGCACCAAATAACATGTGTGCCAAGAAGGAAAATGTGAAGAAAAAAATAATCAGACACAATTAAGTTGGCGAAAGAAGTTGATCGCTTTTTGATTTTCTGTATCTGGTGTGTATCTTTGTACAAAAAAGGGTAGGTTTATGGTTAAAATGAAAATGTATTCTGATTTGTGTGGTTCATGTGCGTTTAAATAACATATCAGTGTTCAGTGCTCTCTCTGTTTGGAACAAGTACAGTGCATAATCTATGTGTTCGAACTCTGTTCAGTGCTCTGCTCTGAACGAAAAAAGAAAAACGCACCACCGCCTTTGTGCGCTTCGAGGAATCGTTTACATATGTTATTTCTCAAATGTGTTTTTCTTAGTATAATACTAGTCAATCAGATTGATCACGTTGCGATCGATGCAAGGCACGCCTCCAGTATTCTGGATGTTCGCACTTTCCGAGCAGCTAACATCGACACGGATCACTACCTTGTTGCAGCCAAGGTTAAAATGCGAACAACGCGAAGGAAGTATGACGTCGGAAAACTGCAATCGCAAGAGACCGCCAGAACCTATGCAGATCGAATATCCCGTAACCTCTCAAGAAATCCATTGCCGCCAGCATCAAGTGCCGAAGACCAGTGCCAACGCTGCCAACAAGCCATCAGACGTGCCGCAACTGATGTCCTAGGTTTCACCAGACCTCCACCACGAAACCGCTGGTTCGATGAATAATGCAGGCAGACACATCGCGAGCTCTACGAGCAGAAAAGATGGGAAGAACACCGGCTTCTCCAGAAGAAAAAGAGAGAGCATGAGAAGCGCGCGATCGAAGATATGGAGAGATGCTACTCCAGGAACAACGTGCAGAAGTTTTACCAACAGGTAAAAAGAACGTGTCAAGGCACCGCACAGAAGCCTGTAGAGATAGGAATGGAAACCTCGTAGTAGAGTCACAGTCGGTGCTGAGAATATGGAAGGACCGTTTCTGCAGACTGTTAAACGGCGATGAAGACCAAAATCCCGCTGTCAGGCAGAATGAACTTTTCAACATGGACGATGATACACAAAACTTCCGTCCACCTGAACAAAATGAAGGATAGCAATATCCAAACTAAAGAACAACAAAGCTGCTGGCCCCGACGGACTACACGCCGAACTCTTTAAAGCAGCCGGAGATGACCTGGTACAGTGCATACACCAACTCATCTCTAAAGTCTGGTCAGAAGAAAGTATGCCTGATGAATGGAACCTCAGCATCGTTTGCCCGATCCACAAAAAAGGAGACCCTCTAAACTGCGCCAAATATAGAGGAATAAGTCCCATGAATATTGCGTACAAGATCCTTTCTGCTGTATTATGTGAACGTCTGAAACCATTTGTCACCAACAAAAAGTCCACAATCGATCAAATGTTCACGCTACGGAAAATCCTGGAAACTACCCAAGAACTCCAAATCGATACCCACCATCTCTTTATCGATTTTAAGGCCGCGTACGATAGCATTTACAGAGAGGAGCTATACACAGCCATGTCTGGTTTTAGCATCCCCACAAAACTCATCCGACTGTGTAGGATGACGATGGAGAACTCTCGCTGCTCCGTCAAGGTTGGTACTGACCTTACAGAAGCTGTGATGTCAAGAAAGGATTCCGACAAGGTGATGCGCTATCGTGCGATTTCTTCAACTTAATACTTGAAAAAATTGTAAGAAATTCCGAAGTTAACTCTACTGGCACAATTTTTTTCAAGTCTGTGCAATTGTTAGCATACGCTGATGACATAGACATCATTGGCAGAACCCAGCGAGCTGTCACTGTAGCGTTTGCTAACATTGAAGGTGAAGCGGCTAAGATGGGACTAGCAGTCAATGAGGCCAAAACGTAGTACCTGCTGTCCACAAAAAGGGACCAATCACTGTTCCTATGGGCTAGGGAGGCCATTGAGTAGTAAAGAGCTCTCCCGAAAAACAAAGGAGACTCTTTATAAGACTCTCATCATCCATGTCCTGCTCTATGGCGCGGAGACATGGACTCTATCAAAAGCGGATGAAGATATCCTTAGTCGTTTCGAGCGTAGGGTTCTTCGCAAGATTTTCGGCCCTATCTGCATTAACGGGCTTTGGAGGAGAAGGTTCAACCACGAACTATACGAGCTGTACAGCGATATTGACCTGGATCGTCGATCCCAATCCAGAGGGAAGACGCAGTGAAGGAAGACCTCGCCTAAGGTGGAGCGCTCAAGTGGAAGATGACCTCAACCAACTTGGAGTGCGTACCTGGAGACAGCTAGCCAAAGACCGAGCTAGCTGGGGTGGCATGTTGGTTGAGGCCCATGTCGTCCCGAACTGTAGCGCCACCTAAGTAAGTAAGTAATACTAGTATAAATATTAATATTTTATTGATACGCCATCGCCATTTTAAAGATTAGTTTTTCTCTCTATTGACGAAAAATAAGTTGTTATCCTCAAATTAATGTTTTCATTAAAAAATGAGTAAACATAGTTTCGGTGGTTCAGCGCACGAATGCACTTAAGAAAAAGCCGCCCCTGTTCGGAGTTACCCTTTCACACTTCTTTTACTACAAAAACGTTCGGAGTATAATTATTCTGTTCTTGATTTCATCAAGAACAGTAAAAACAGAACGGATTATTTGTCAAAAGTAATAATAATCTTAAGAAGCCATTTTTGTATGCGTTTACTTGTGAATAGAAAATTTCTTATTCGATTGAAAATTGAAATATGAAAAAAAGAGTAGAACATTCCAAAAATCCAATCGAAAACGACACTAGTCTCTCGTTTAATTATTAATTTAATTATTTTGCTACTTCAGATTGTGTTTTTTTTTACATTTCGTTGTTTGGAGTTTGTAAGAGAGAGACGTACATATGTATGTGGTGGCTGGGTAGACAAAAGCGCTGGGGTGAAAAAATTGCAAAAGATGTCAATTGTTCTGAACATTTTGGCGTTAAAAATCGCTTGGGTGAAAAAAATTGCAGGAAATGTCAATTGTACTGAATATTTTTGGGTCAAAATGCGGTTAAGGGATTGAAATAAAATAAATAAAGAAATTCCCTAGATACAGATTTTGAGTTGAATTCTTTGACATATAAATTTATTTACCTTACCTACATTCTAAATGGGTATTGTAATTTTCAATTTCAAAAAATTCAGTGTGTGGTTATTTACTTTTTTCCGTTTCATTGAACTTTTTCTCAATAATAGATTGAAGAATTATGTTAAGTTGGGTCAGATTCAAAACGAGTTGCTAATATTGCAACATTTTATGATTCAACAACAGACAAATACGTTATCAGATGTTAAGAACAGTATGCATTTTTGTTTTCTATTTATGTATAACTATGACCGAGCTGGACTCAAGTTTAAAATCATTTTAATTCAATTTGATAACAATTTATATGCAGGTCAGTGAAAACTTACACAAACAAATATAATAGTTGTTAATTAGATAAGAATAATTTATTTGTGTCAAACTTAGTCATTTTCATTCTAATGCCATTCTAAGTATATTTACATTTCTAACTTTTTCACACAGTGATTTAAGATTTTATATTAAAGAAATAAACAAAAAAAAAACCACGACAACTAATTCGGAATTTGTCAATTGTTGAAACATATTGTTTACTAGGTCGGCTTGTCTAATTGCTCAATGCCTTGAACTTTGCTGCAATACTTATCAGGAAGGTAGTTGTATGTTGTACTTGTTTGTAGTCACTGTTGTTAATAATTATAAAAGCATATTTTGTATATCATTATACATTATATCAGGAAAACTTCTTCTCCAAGACCAAGCGGTTATGAGAGAACGCAATGAACTCATTTTTATAAGTAAAACACTGCCACCACTGCGCAGGAGTTTTCACTACGGTGGATTTTTATTCTGCGTTGAAGCTTGAACGAGAAGAATTATAATCTTTAATCTGGAAAATCTAGAGAGCATATTTTACAAAATTGTTTGTTTTTTCGTAACACATTTTTATGAATGATATTTGGGAGGTTTTACACTAAAAGTTCAACTATTTTGTTTTTTTTTTTTCTAAAAAAAAATGGTAGGGACTTAAGGGAATGTACTATGTTTTTCTGTTTTTGGTTTCAACGAACTAATTTCGTTATGGGGCAAGGGCAAATACACACTAAATATGAGCTTTCTATATAACTAATTGAATTATGGGCAAAATTCCTAGATCTAAGAATGACTTCTAAAATGTATCTATAAAAGTTTGAAGAGTGGTTGAAACTAATCACACCACGCCTAAAATATCTACAAGCTATTCTACGTTTTTACCTTTATTGTTTTTTTGTTTATTAATTAACCGGGTTTAAATAGGAAATAGTTTATTTCAGTATTTTAAAGAAATATGTATGTAGCTATATGTTTATATTATTTTTAAGGCTTAATATGTTTTAGTAAATATAATACATTTATAATATTGTTTAAAATTTTGGTTTATACAAATTTAAATACATACAAAAATTCATACACGTATGTAGTAGAAAGGTTGCAAAGAACTAGTGTTGAATTTAAGAAATTGTTATAAATTGTTTCTTCAAAAATGCATTCCTTATCAAGGCTAGCTGAGAATTGTAAGTATTCTTTTATTATTAAATTAAAAAAAATTAATTTTTCCTTAAATGCGTTGTTTTTTCAGTATTAGTTATATTGATTTTGTACATAATTGTTTCTTTTATTTTTATTTTTAAGTTAAGAGGTGTAATATAATTTTGAAGGTATTTCAAACCACAAAATTTTATTGCATTTGTTTCTGGATTTTAATTTTGGAGGGAATATTGTCGTTTTCAAGGTATTTTCAAGATCTGCTAGAATTTAAAACCGATACAATTGGTCCTTCAATGTTATTCTAATATAAAAGCAGTTGACGAATATAAGTACCTAGGAGTGAAACTGAACGCAACCCTCAATTTCAATAAATACTTGATTGAAAAAAAGAATTCATGTCAAAGTCTGTTGAAGGTCTTAAATTTCAAAAGCCTGACGGTTGAGAAAAAAAACCTGATTTTTCTGACGAATTTGATTTAATATTAATAATTAAAAGAAACACAAGTATCTAATCCAACAGGCGGCCATAGACATTTATATGCAGCTAGATGCTTTATCAATAGATAAAGTGAAGCCGATCAGCTATGTTTTCATAGGCTAAAAAGAAGAATTCCGTGCAAGTGCATACATATATGAAGAGAACTATACGTTTATTTAAGTTTTGTTTTATAATTTTAACTTTTTGAAAAAATTTTCTGATCGGTTGATGAAAATGTTTCTTGATGTCAAGTATACTAAATTGATAAAGATTTAATAAAAATGTAAAAAATCACGGAACTCTCCAATTTTTTTATCGCAAAAAGCTTGAATAAAAATTATGCGAATGTCAAGGAAATCTTTGACCTTTCAATTGATCATTCATTAGTCATATTAACAGTACACGGAAGTCTAGTTAAAAAAGATATAACCCCATATTTAGCGGACAGCGGAAAATAAACTGAGATAGGTTTCGAGAAGAATGTGAGAAAATAAAGCTCTTAATATGTGCTGAAAGTTTCGTTAGAGCTAGAAGATGAAGCCACCAAATTTATTAAGGTCATACAAAATGCTGCATGGAACAACATTTCATACCATTCGTAAAATGCACAATGCATAATTTCTCCCGAAATAAAAGTACTACTCCTTGAAAAATGGAGAGTGCGCAAAAAAATGGTAGCAATCCCGTGCTCCTCAGCACAAAACTATTATAAATCGAATCTCCACTAAAGCTCAAAAAAGTAGGATCTCTACTTATCTTGAGAGTATAACTGCACAGAAACATACAAACTACTCTCTCTGGAAAGCTTTAAAATTCATTAAAAAGCCTCAAATATATTCATCACCAATCACATCCGAGCTTTAGCAAAAAATTAAAAATCTTAAAAATAATAAGGCTCCTGGGTACGAATTAATAAATGCTCGTGTCCTTAAATAACTACCGAGAAAAGCCGTAATAGAACTTCTGTACCTAATGAACACGGCATTAAGCCATTCATACGCTCAACGTCAATGGAAAGTTGCAGAAGTAATAATGATTCCAATATCGGGAAACCTCCTGTACCAAAAAAAATCTTATAGACCGATTTCTCTCTTGCCGCTGATCACCAAAGTTTTTGAGAAAATCTTACTCAAGAGAATGCTTTCCATAATTGAAGAAATACGTATTTTTTTCAAGGTTAGCAGTTTGGTTTTCGGAAAAGCCACTCAACAGTTGATTAGATATGTAGAATAACTAATGAAATTGGGAAGTCTTGGATGAAAAAAATGTATGTTCCAAAGCATTTCTTGACGTTTCCCAAACCTTCGGCAAGGTCTGGCACGATGGCCTGAAGTATAAACTACAACAGGTATTTCCGGAACAAGTATACCACATCCTGGAATCCTACCTGGAAGATAGGTTATTTCGAGTGAAACAAGGTAGGCAATATTCGGGATTTAAGAATATAAATGCTGGTGTTTCCTAAAGGAAGTATTCTTGGCCAGATCTTGTTCGTAACAAATTAATTTTGTATTTGTATAAGCAAGTACTCAAACCTGTATAGACATACGGTATACGACTCTGGGGTTTTACTAAAACCAAGCAATAGGTAAATACTATTATCTTTCCAGAACAAAGTTCTCAGAACAATCGTGATTGCTCTGTGGCATATTAAAAACAATGATATACACAGACTCTTAAGTACACCAACTATTGAAGATGAATAGAACTGTTCTGCAATCAATTGACGAACAAGCCTTGTGCCAGACTTCAAAGAACAAGACCGTTCGACTTAGCGCAAGAATCCGCAACTATCCGTTTTATATGCGTTACCTGTTGGTATCTCGCTGGGGACCTCTCTGCCAAATTCGACTTAAATTAAAAAATAAACTACTTGAGAAGGTAGCTTACTTGTAGTCGAACAAAGAAGATAACGGAGGTGTATATTAGTGAGTAAGAATCTCACACTACTAAAAGCTCTATGAAGATTCGTATGGAAGAAAACTGATTTTTTGCCTTCTCAAAAATGGCGGCGTGGCGTCACCTTTTGAAGTGATGTGGGGTATCTAGTACATAGAAATCTGCGATAAAAAAGTGATAACTAAAAGTAGATTTAGGATTTAATTAATTAGGTGAATTGATTATGTTTTGTGTGATTACCATGAAAAAACCTGAAATTAAAGCTTGGCTAAGGTCTGATTAAGATGTTAAAAGCCTGACACGTCAGGCAAAATTCTGACGGATAATAAGCCTAGTTCAACATCCCTTGGAGAAATGTTTTTCTTTCAAATGAAATTACGAAATGGTTGAAAGAATTCACAGAAATTTCTTTAAGAAAACGATTTAATTTGCCGCTGAAAACTCGATATTATGATCAATACATTGAAACAGGTCTTCTAAAAATTTTCGTAGGCACATTAAAGTCTCAAGCAGATTATATTGTGAAAATATTTCAGCTTCCATACAATCGACTAACTAGAGAAATGAGAATTGGTGGATGGAGAAGTCGAAAAATATTTGAAATCGCACTTCACACTTTCGGTGAAGTTGTTTCGATGAATTCAAGTGACTTGCCGTATTTGAAGGAACAACTCTATGGTTTAATTAAAAAGCATGAAAATGCTGTACGGGATGAATTCAAAGTCAACGCTCAAAGATTTAATAGTAGATTTCTCTATTGGCAACTTAATACTCGTATGAATAAAATACATTTAAACTATCGGTTATTTTTTTATGGACTCGACAACTTTGAACTTAGTTTTTGAACGGACCCTTTCACTAATCATCGAACAGTCATTGTCAATTTATATAGTAAGCTCAACATTTTCATCATGGTAAAGTACATGAGCTAGCAACTCGTGTTCGAATTTTTACCGAAATTCAGAGTCGGTGACCACAACTTTTTTTATTGATTGTTATTGGTCGGGTGAAAATCAACATTTGTTTCATGAATCACCACTTCATCCACAAAAAAATAACTTTGGTGCGGTTTGCATGCCGGCGGCATTATTGGGCCATATTTGTTCGTCGACGATAACAATCGTCACGTTACTGTGAAGGCCAGCTTTATCGCGCCATTGAAATTGGAAGACATGTATATTGGTTTTAAATATTTGTATATCGCAATGAGAGAGAAAAAAGAAAGCCACATTCGTGAGGTGCGCCTGAAGAAGGAATCACTATACTTGACAGTAACAGTAACTCCGCTTTGATGACAGGAGACGGCACTGAGTTTTTGAAGCCTTAAATTCAACACGGTTTCTTATTTCCAATTGGACAATGCTGTCGAGATCAAATTTTAATGAGCATTTCATACGCTGCCTTGTCATTTCTTCACCCGAAGAACAAGGAGGTGAATCTTAAAAGGAATATGAAAAGCTGAGTGTACTATTGTCAGCAAACCATTTTTTTTGTATAATTGAGCGCGCACTAAAGGGATTTTGACTACCCTTAATATGTCAATCACAGTGCGAGCTTTAGGAAAATAGGGAATGATTTAAATGGAAATACCGATGTACATTGGTTTTGAAATTCAGACTATCGAAATGGGAGATAAAAATAGAGCCTGGTCATTCCACATTCGTGTTGTATGAGTCTCGGTAATTGACAGTACGTCCGAGATTGGGCTCAAGAACAATTTAGTGTATTAGAAATTCGAGAAAAGAGATCATTAATGAATATGTGAAACAGTGTTGTAGACAGAACGGATCCCTGGGGTACACCAGCCTCTATTTTGTGAACTTCAGAGTTCAGACTTGAAACCATCCAAGATGAATTGTATTGAGCGGTCCGAAAGATAATTTCTTAACAGAGGTTACGTTAGGCGCAGTGATGATACGGCAAGCTTCATCGCATCGGATCACAATACTTTCCTTGAACTACCCAGGTTACACGCAGGGAATGCTTAAGAATTGGTAAGGAAAGGAGTAAGTGTTATTTAGATATGGGATACCGAACGTGAGCTCTGAATGTATTTCGGGATGTTCTTTAGTGGCAGATCTTCGAAAAAGTATTCTCCGAGGGCTGATTTTCTAGTTCTATGGCTTAGCTCAAACATGTATAGATACAGAATAAATAGAGAGGAGCTCCTTTCGCCTCTTCATCCTGGCCATTACTCAGTTAAATTATTTTTAAGTATACATACAGATTACATTTCAATATTAAATGTTTGTTTAGTTTATTTTATGCCGGATTTACACGACTGCCAAGTTCGCACTATTTACTGCCAAGAAACTGCTGTCATTAATTGAATTAACGACATTACTTTAGACGAAGCTAAGATAATGACAGATAAAAAATACTGCCAACTGGCAGTAAATAATGAGCAAGTTCATTCTTTATTGCAAATTGTCATTATTTGAAAATTGTTGTCAGTACTGAGTTTACACGATGTCAGTATAATGCCACAACTTAACGAAAATTCAGGCTGTCAGTTTTTTAATAACAAACATATTGCCAGCATTTTCGACCACTTACAAGACAGAAAAAAATAATGCCAAGATTTTGACAGTAATACTGCCAATTTGGCAGTCGTGTAAGTCCGGCATTTGTTATTACCTATAAAATGCTAATATATACGATGTTAAATTCCAAAACACTAAAACAGCGTATGTAGCATGCTTTACACACGTTATATTAATGTATATTTCGTGCGAGGTTGTTTTTTGTTTTTGTTAATTCTAAATATAACAATATTACTTATAGAAATAAACTTTATATTGAAACTATATGCCAGCCTTGCAAAATGTCTCCTACACGGCCATAAGTAAGAATTAAGAATTTTGATAAAATGACAGGAATACATTTCATCAATTTGACGCAATTTTCCGGAGTTCAAGAAAACGCTTTTTTTCGAGACAACAAGAGTTAAATTAATACGTAGAAATTGTTATTTCAAACAATAAAACACTTAATTTGACCGTGTAGGGGGAACGGTTAAGGAATGCAAATTGATATATTTTTTTTTCTTAAATTAAAGGTAATGTCCGAAGTAGTTTACCAACAAATAAACGAAAACAAAATAAAACTATTTAAATATACATAATATTTATATGATTGTATATACACAATATTATTATTATTTTTTTAATAAAAATTAAATTACGATCAACTTACGAAGCTCACAATATTTATTGCATTATTCACACTATCAAGTTATCGCGTTTAAGAAGAACAGAAGTTAAATGTTTGTCATATATAACATAGATAAGAATACACACTTTAAATTATTATGCACAGCTTTTACTTTAGATTATATGTAAGTATTTATATATTATATATGAAAAGGATACAATGTAGAAAACACATTTACATATATATATATTCGGAAGGAAAAAAATATATAGACACTTTGCTGCATAACGGTTTACGACTAAATACATGTTTAACATCTTTTTTTTTTGATATTCATATACATATATAAATATGATTGCAGACAATAAATAAATATATGTTAGTATATATATATTTTATAAATATATATATGAAAGACAAAAAAGTAGTAAACATTTTGTGGCGAGAAATACATTTCTTTTTTTTTTGTTTAGTTAGTTTATTTTTTTGTACATAAATGCACTTTGCAAAAAAGAGACGTTGCTGTATTTTTTGCAGAAAAATGTATCTTTACTTACTTTCATACCCTCCCATCGAGATACAGCTCGAAGCGGTCTTAGAGCTCTTAAAGTTCTCATAGAACGGAAGGCTGGCACGTCATCAGCGCCGGACCATACAGCGGCCAAATTTATAAGCGACAACTATTGTGTTTTTTTTTTTAATCAATTTTTTTTTCAAAATTATTTTTAAATTTTTGATTTTGTTTATTTTTTTTTAATTGCCGAAATTTCATTTTCATTTTGTTGGAGTTTGCGTTAATTTTTTTTTCGATTTTTTGTTTACATAAAATAAATAAGTAAAACACATTGTTGGTTATAAGAACGTTGTTGTTTTCATAAAAATAAAATAAAAATGAAATGTAGGTTTATGATTTCTATTCAAAATTATGAAAACTCAACTAAATCTATAAACTATACACTTAAAAAAAAAAAACTAAACAAAAACCAAACTCAATAATAATTTATAAAATTAAAATTAAACAAATGTAATTTTCATATAAACTGAAATATTGTGATTGTATTATTTTTTTTTTCTCTCCTTATCTTATTTGTATATATTTAGTTTAAAAAATATCCATGTTTTGTAAAGAAATAATAGATATTTTGTAAATACTGTTTATTGTTTTTTTATAATATAATAAATTAAATTGAAAATTAAAACAAAATCTTACTATATCTAATGCGTGTAAAACTTCGAAGTTAACTTACCATTACAATGATAAAATCAAGCCAACACCATGCATTTGTGAAATAGACCTTAAAACCCAAAGCCAACCATTTGATTAACATTTCTAAGAAAAATATAACTGTAAATATCCTGTCCATATAATACAGAATATCCTGAAGAATTGGTCGTTGGGGAAGGTGAACATCTTCTAAAGCCTGTTCATAAAAAAAAATTATAATTTCAATACATATATATATAAAAAAATTAAAAAAAAATTATATTATTATTCTTACCAAAGCTAAACTACTAAGTAAAATCATAGTGATAACAGCTGTTTCAAAATATTTGTTTTCGATTAATTGAAAAGTTTTCAGTCGCAAATTGCCCCATCCTTGCCAGAAGGGCGAATCATCGTCTCCGGCCAAGATCGGAAACTTAATATAATACGAATCCGGGCAGCAATCGGCCGGATACTCATCTAGAATATCTTCTTCATTTGCTTGTATTATGATATCACCATCGAGGGGACCTTCCTCGCCTTCACCTTCCTCGTCAAGCTCTTCATCAAGTCCAAGATCTTCTTTGCTGGCGTCTCGTTTCTCTTCGCCTTCCATGGTCTCGGCGCTTCCCTTATGACTTTCGTCTTTAAATGGTCGATTCTTATGGCTACCATATGAGTTAATGCTGGCAGTGTCGTCGTCCTGTAAGGACAAACCTCTATGGTTTAGCTCGTGTTCCAGTCTATTGTCTTGGTGGTTAATTGAATTGCCAATCATCTGCGAGGTATATTATTATACATAGGTTGGTTGGAATTGGATATTTTTATTTTCGTTTATTTACAAAAAAATTAAAAAAAAAGAAACAAAATCAAGAAGTAACAAATGTGGTAATAGATTTTTTTCCTTGACATTTTTGATAAGACGGATTTATAAATTACATGTTGAAATTATTGCAAATAATTAATACTCGTAGTCCGGTAAGATTAGACAAAAAAATACTTAACGATTTTTCTGCCGCCAAATTAGCAGTATTTTAAAATCACACAAAAACGATATACATTAAAAAAAATAGCTAATTAATGAAAAATATCAAAAAAAAAGCTATGAAACCTCGAAAATAACCAAGTTCAAAATATTCATAATTTACTACTAAATTCTAAATGCTAAAATTGTATATGTACATCGCTTTCGGGTCGCATGCACAGTTCTGTGATTATAATATCTTTTTTTTTAACTCGATATATCAGCGGCTTTCTGTCTATAAATACTTTTACAAACTCATAGTGGAGATCTCAAATGACCCAATAATGTTCAATAAGGTGGCGCCTTATTTTGAAACTTTTAAAATTGCTTTCTCCCAGCCCGTCAATTGGTTGTGTCTCATGAGAAAAAAATTATCCAAATAGGATAAAATTAAGGGTTCGCTACCGGATTTTAAAAATAAACCGAATCAGTAGAAACGTTTTCGAAACATTTTTTTTTTTTAAATTTGAATGACCGTTAAATATTATAACTCTATTTAACCGCAATACAACAACAACATTTGATTGAAAAATATTTCAAATGTACAATAACTGCAAAAATTTATGTTATATTTAGAAATTTGGAATACTGCCGTATTCCAAGAATGGGAAAAGTTAAAAAAAAATATAAAGACAACAAGGCGAACCGTTCAGAAGGATTATAAAATAAAATGCACGACTGGATCGCACGTACTTGCTCCTATGTTCGATCACATCATATGAAAAAGATTCCTAATAGAAAAGGCTTAAAATATTTTTGAAGTCATTTTTCACTTAATTTTTTATGTATAAAATTTTTTTAATTGGTATTGGTATGAACATTTTAAACATTTAATAATTTAAATTTAAAAACAAAATTTTAGAAAAAATCCAAAAAAAACTATTTTTCGAAAATTTTGAATCCGTTGAGGCGCTTATGAGAAAGGTAGAAATCAATAAATTGTTTGTATGGTAAGTACCGTTAATATCAAAATATTTAAAAACAAATTTGACCAAAATGTAGACCATTCCAAAAGTAGGACACATAAAATTTTTTATCAAAATCGTGAGAGCCTTTTTCGAGATAATTAAGATGGTAGAAAAAATGTATATGTCCAGTATTTTTGGGGCTAAAACAAACGATTCATAAATCTATTTTGGACAATCACCTAAAACGCCTAAGCACCAAGTTTGAAAAAAATCGGTTCAGTCGTTTAGGTTGTAGATCGTTCCCGTACAAACAGACAGACAGACAGATGGAAATCGTATGTCAACTTTGATTAAAATCTATAGTTCGATTTTTTTCCAAATGCAAAATTTGGAAGAACTAGGTAATCTATTCGATATTGCACATGCTAACGCATTAAAAGTGATCAACATTGAAAAGAACTAGAAATTCCAAGTTTCTCAACGGTTAAAGGGATGTCGTGGAAAGATGGGAAATTATGATTTAATTCCACCAAGAAAGAATTGTCTTTGGAAATAAAATGCACGACTGGATCGCACGAACTTGCACTTATTTTAAATTTAAAAAAAAGTACACCATTTTATTTCTTGGATAAATTTAAATTTATGAAAAAAAAAATTTTTAAATCCGTAGAGCGGGTTTTGAGAAAAAAGTTTTTTTTTTAATTTTTTGAAAACATTTTTCAAAAAAAAAAATTCAAAAACGTCAATTCATAGGTGTTCGGGAAATACATATAAATATAATTTTTGAATAAAAATTAATCAACAGTTTTCAAAATATAAATTAAATTTTTTTTTTAAATGCTTTCAAAAATAAAAAAAAATACAAATTTAAAATATTGGTACGCAGTATAAATTGGGCAGCCTAAGATTATATATGTGTGAAATTTCGAAATAATCGGTTAAGCCATTTGAGAGATAGCCGAAGGCAAAAAAAAAACGGTCCTATGGAAAGTACCGTTTTTAGACATTGTTTTAAATATTTTATTCAACCATATGATCGGTCGTACCTAAAATGCTGAACTGATTTTTTTTCATAAGAATCGTTAGAGCCGTTTCCGAGAAAAATAGGCTTTAACGTAACGGTTCTATGGCAGGTACCGTGATTTTTTGAGTTGAAAAAAATTTCAATTTCCCCTCTGTACAATACACACGTTAAGAATTTTTAGACCATCTTTTTTCGTCTTCGATATCATCGTAATGTCATGTTTGATTGTTATCTCGAAACTTTTTTTGTCTAAAGATGTCTAAAGATTGCTGAGAATTTAAACGTTGAATTTACCCCAGAAGTACCATTGACCATATCACCTGGATGTTAAACTACTGGAGGATATAGTTGAAAAAGGAATAGATATACTTCTTGGAGTACCGAAGTTAAGTTCTGGCACAGAGTGATGCTGCAGGCACTGCAGTGTATGAGGCAGCTGTTGAATGGGGAATAAATTTAAGTGCTTAGGAGTTGCCACTACTTCGGTTAATACGGGAAGAAGAAATGGAGCATGCATTATTTCAGAACACAAAATGGACAAAGATATGCTGTGGTTGGCATGCCGTCACCACATCTACGGGATCATGTTGGGAGCAGTGGCAATGACAGCATCAACAGGCCCAGAAATAATTATTCTTAAACGTTTCAAAAAATCCTGGTCCAGCATCGATCAGAAAAACTATGAATAATTTCTTCAAATTTCAGCTGCAACAATTCCAACCCCGAGATGATAAGGAACTTCTGGAACTTATTATTTTTTCCTGCTGGACTAATAGATGGATGGCAAAAGCCATGTATTCCCTCCAAGTATGGATTTTCCGAAGCCAATTTGAATTAACAAATAGAGAAAGAACATGCAATTCTGGACGTTTGACTACTATTCGTTGTGAGATTTTATGTTAAGGTCTTGATAACTGCCCCTGATTCAACATCAGCTCCAAGACATTATCTTAAGCTGTTTAAAAACATTGATCAATATGAAAATATAAATGAAATTATTTCAAAAGATCCTTGGTCACCTTTGGTATTTGTCGGAAGAACATGTGGCTTTTGGATTTTTCGATGATCGAGTCTGCAATGAAATTAAAAGAAAGATTTTTCGGGCTCTCGAAACTGACGGAGTAGACAATCCCCTAAATAGAGTAACAGTGGAAATCGCTAATATAGAGTCCAAATGGTTGGAGGATTTGATTTCGTAGGCTGAAATACTGTCGGTTCTTTAATATTACGGGATTTTCGTCTGAGTTCTTGAGTAAAGATGTCGATGAGTGGGCCAATGACAAGTTCTACAATGAAGTTTAGCATGTCGTTCACCCCATGAGATTAGTTAAAGACATAGCTGAGCGAGGAGTAAAGCTTATGGATGAGTACAACAAGCTACACACTAATAACAAAGAACAGAAGCAGTTTATTTTATTAGCAGTAAAAGATTTCAGAAAAAAATATCCTGACAGGCAGGAAGAAATCAACATTGCTGAAGTCCGGCTTTTATATTTTTTTTTTGCAGAATTTTTGTTTTTCCTGAAAAGGAACAAAATGGCGGGTTGGGAGGATGAACATTAAAAAAAAAAAATTGGTTACAATAATGCACACCCTGTATACACGCAATACAACATACATTTTGTTATGTACATATGTATATGTATTTAAAACATAAGTCTATTTTCACAGTTTTAATTTTGATTTTTTTGTCAATAATTTCGACACGGACACGTCAAAAGAACAAGTGCGCACACACAATATACTTAAATATACTGACACAGGTGTCGGGGTGTATCTTTATCTTAAGAATTATATGTTTATTTTTTTTTTGGCTATTCTTACTGGACTAATTGTTTATTTTTCTTAAAATAAAAAAATAAATTCTTACCGCTGAATTATTCAGATATTTTGATTTCTTTGATTTATTGTTCTTCAAATCGCCATGTATCGTGAATTCCATGCCATCGCCAATGGCAACTTCAAGTTGGTTTTGCTCCTTGATGCCCTTTTTGATTAATCCATCGGAAAGTATGTCATCGGCGCCTAATTCGAGCTCATTATCACCATGTTCTGCAGAAATACAACGACAAACTCCCATGCCTAACGTATCCGTTTCGTTTTTTTTTTTTTTTTTTTTTATATTTTAAGATTATTTTTGAAAGGTGCATTGAATGAGATTCGAAATAATGCCAAGCGTAGGATATTTATAATGATGGTTAGTAAGATATAGCGTTGGAGGCCAATTTTTGATTTTTTTTTAATTAAGAATTTTTTTTTGAACGAAACGTAACGGTTGATAGTTTATTTTTATGGAGGCGTTAATGAAAAAAAATAAAGAAAGAAAACAAAGAAGGAACCGAATTCCGTTTAAAAAAGCTGCAACATTTTTTGAATCACCAATTAAGCTAGCTATTAAAAAAGATTACAATTCACAACACATACGAATAAATAATTCATGGATACATCAAAAAGGATTTAAATAAAAATTTATTCCATAGAAGTGTGCAAAAGTATAATAGTATGTTGCCTCTGTACCAGAAATTGCTCAATTTTGCGACCTCAATTTTTAAATCACACAAAGTGCTCACATTGCAAATTAGACAATTTCATTTGACAGCTAAGTAAAAAAAGGTAAGCGTGACAAAGATTGTGTTCTATGCCTTTTTTTATTAACTGTATTCCATTCATTAAACAGTTAAACAACAATTTAAAAAATAATTGTCTTTAAAACCCACAATCATCTGGATAGATAAATAGTTCGGGTCTTATTAATAAACATATACTACAGGTTGATTTCAATTTTTATTTATTTTTGTTTTATTAACTCTAGCAGTTTCTTTGTAAATATTGGAACGTTTTCGGGATTATCCCGCAGCTAGAGATCAAGAAGTTCTTTTTTGATTTTTCAGCCTTATTTTGAAATTTATTTCCATGCGAAAGTAAGTCGAATTCGAATAGTTTCTATTTTGAGTTTCGAATGATTCGAAAGTTCATTTAATCGATAGAAAGTTAATTTTTTTACGTATGATGTACTTTGAATTTTCAATCTCGAATGGATTTGATGCATCCATTATAACGGGTGATTTTTTTGCTACTTGGTTTTTGACGTTTATATTTTTGACAGATCACACATGACAAATTCCACGAACATTTGACATTTCGATTCAGTATTGTTTGCCATTTCATCATGAATAGACTTACGCCTGAACAACGTTTGCAAATTATTGAAATTTATTATCAAAATTCGTGCTCTGTGAAAAATGTGTTTCGCAAGCAAAATTGTCTTCAGCGACGAAGCTCATTTTTGGCTAAATGGATACGTGAATAAGCAGAATTGCCGTATTTGGAGTGAAGAGCAGCCAGAGGCAATTCAGCAGCTACCAATGCATCCCGAAAAATGCACTGTTTGGTGCGGTTTATGGGCAGGCGGCATCATTGGGCCGTACTTCTTCAAGGACGATGAAGGCCGCGGGGTTACAGTCAATGGAGAAAGGTACCGTTCGATGATAACAGATTTTTTTTTGCCGAAAATGCAAGAATTGAACTCGGTCGACATGTGGTTCCAACAGGACGGTGCCACATGCCACACTGCACGCGAAACCATGCTCATGTGATTTGACCCCGTTAGACTATTTTTTGTGGGGCTATGTTAAGTCTATTGTCTATGGGGACAAGCCAAACACGATTGCTGCCTTGGAAGCCAACATTGAATGCGTCATTGGTGAGATTCCGGCCGAAATGTGTGAAAAAGTTTGCCAAAATTGGACCTTCAGAATGGACCACCTGAAGCGTAGCCGCGGGCAACATTTAAGTGAAATTATTTTTAAAAAGTAAATGGCAGAAATTGATTTATCGATCCAAATAAAAATTTCATTCACTTTTTACAAGTTTCTGTGTTTTTTTGAATTTTCAAAAACCAAGCTCTTAAAAAATCACCGTTTATTTTTCCTACGTATCTGCTCCTCGCCCCAATCCGTTTTAAGTATATAATATTTTTGCAAATAAAAGAACTTTTTGACAATTAAAAAGTGTGACCAGGTATGTGTAAGGTTAAACTTTAAAGTTGTTTTTTGAACTCGTTATTTTTTTTTTGTTAAAAAATTTTAAACCTAATTAAAGTGAAACGAAAGTTCAATAAACTGACCACTATTTTTCATAAATGCTTCAAAATAAAACAAGAAACTTTGTATTGATGTTTTTTTTTAAATACTTAGATTTACCAAGCATAAAACATACATTTACTTTACTTTTTGTTTCTTTAGAAATAAGGATTTATTTTCCGATCAACTTTTTAGTAAACAAAAATCTACGAAAAAAAGTCACTTTGGTCACACTAAATCAAATAGTAAATTATAAACAGCTGACTTTGTGCAATCGTATTTGAAAATGAATATTATACGTTCAAAGTTCATTCGAATGAATAGATAATATTTTATCGAATTCGTTCAAATTTAAAAATAAAGCTACTTATATTTGTTTAGCATAAGAAACATTATCCTTCTTTTCTTAGCGCAAAAGAACAACAAATTTAAGAAATATATCTTCAAGGCAAATACTCCTGAAGGATATTGTAAAGAGATAGATGATAGCACCTTGTGTTACCCAATGGGTAATGCTGACATTTCACATCTGATGACATCGAGAAACCAGTATGAAAAACTGAGATTAGAGTCGTAATCGAAATATTATATAAGCGGATGAGAAATTTTAGATAAAAGAACACATATCTTTACTATTATATAAAGACGAAACAATTATTACTTATGTCACGGGTAATCTAAGAAAGTATTCAACCGATTTACTTGAAACAAATTTTATAATTTTCATTATTCTCGTAAGCATGTCTTAGGATATTTTTTATTTGTTAAATATATGTGTTGAATAAGATTATTAACTAAAAAAAAAAAAAGCGTACACTTTTTTGTCGAAGTTGATCACCTATTCACTTACGTTCTTAAATCTGCTTGATATTTTACAAAACTGAGATTTTTTGTAAGAAGTAAATAGTCTTATACTACGTTTCCACCAACCACTAAACCGAAATTTAAGTAGATTTAGCTAAATCTCCTACAAATCTTGAAGATATACCATACAAATTTTAATCTTCTCAGATGAAGATTTAAAATAAATCTCATTTAAATCTTCAATCGAACTACCCTATTTCCATATCGAAATGAACACATTCATCGGGAAAGTGAATTTTTCCCTTTGGATGACAAAGATGAAGCAGCCTGTCTCACTTCTACATCATAAGAGAAAATGAAAAGATATATGCATTTTGAATAGTGCTGTCAAAATTAATCTACTTTTGGAGCGGTGGAAACACTTTTTGAGATTAGTAAATCTACAAGAGATTAAAGTTCGGTGGAAACGTAGTATTAAAATAAATCTCATTTAAATCTTCAATCGAACTACCCTACTACCATATCGAAATGAACACATTCATCGGGAAAGTGAATTTTTCTCTTCGGTTGACACAGATGAAGCTGCCTGTCTCACTTCTACATCATAAGAGAAAATAAAACGATATATGCATTTTGAATAGTGGTTTCAAAATTAATCTACTTTTGGAGCGGTGGAAACACTTTTTGAGATTAGTAAATCTACAAGAGATTAATGTTCGGTGGAAACGTAGTATTATGCAAATTTTAAGACCTAAATCATTTCATAACTGCACTTATAAGCTGAGAAATAAATGTATTTACAAATTATATATTTATTAAATTTTTGTATTTTTGCACATATCTATGAATTCGATTCATTCGCCGTGACTGGATAGCTGCTTTGTTCCATTTTATTATCGTTCCGTATTTGTGTACATTTTCTTTTGTTTATTTGCTTCTGAATTTCTGTATACTAAATTGTTCGCTCAACGATTTATACACATATTCAAAATTAAACATATATGTTTTAATCTTGAATATGTATGTAGTAAACGACATAATTATTTGCGTTTATTCTTTCTTTTTTCTCTCTGCGTCTTGAGTAATAAAGTACATATAGAAGCGGTAAATTGAGTTTTAAAAGATTTAGGGTCTTCCTCATCGAAGCTTATGGGCTGAGTAACAATGTTTTTGTTTTGGAGATTTTCGTCAAACGATGCCAATTATTCCCAAGGCGACTCGGGCTGATATAATAAAAGCTCGCCCTAAATCATCTTTTATTTGGAAGAGTGTCCAAAAACTTCAACTTCCACTCAATATGAGAGTAGAGCTTACTAAAAACACTGACAGTGCTGAGTTCGCATCTCTTCTACTTAAAATTGGTGATGGAAAATATACTTTAGGAAAAATTGTTCACAACACACAACAACTTATTCAGTGCGTCTATGGAGACTTGAACTCTTTGCAATCGATACCGTTTTCTTGGTTTTGCGAAAGAGCTATTGTGTCACTAAAAAATAGTTCAGTGGATGAAATAAATAACTATGTGATCCTAAGTTTAAAAACAGGGTCATATCAATACAAAGCAATTGACAGTGCTGTCGATGACAATGACATAGCCAACAACCGTCATGAATTTCTCAATTCTCTCAACCCTGCAGGTCTTCCATCCTACCAATTGAATTTAAAAGTTGACAAACCGATTATGCTAATAAGAAACCACCAGTCCACCAAACCTATGCAATGGCACACGCCTCCAAGTCAAAAAGCTTTGAACACAATGTAATACATGTTCAAATTCTTACCGGACATGCAGTAGGAACTCATGCACTTATTCACAGGATAGCAATGATACAAACAGATCTTCCCTTTCGATTCACACGTCTACAGTTTCCAGTAAAACCATGCTTTTGCATGACAATCAACAAAGCTCAGGGCCAGTCATTTCAATTCATTGGGGTAGATCTCAGAGAAAATGTTTTTTCCCATGGTCAGCTATATGTTGCACTTTCAAGAGTAGGCCCAAAAAATAAATAGTTTTTACTTCTTCATGAAAATGCTAAAACGGCCTTGAAATAAAACAAATTTAATATTATCAAATTTTTTGTTTGCTGTTTTTTTTTAAAGAATTTATGAGACAACATCAACTATTTTATTAGGCTACGGTAAGATTAACCATATTATTAAGTTTTTACTAAAAATATGACACAAATCACAGAAAAAGCCTTGGTTGATATAACATTTATAGTTAAACTAATTATTCTTAGCCTTTGCGAAGTAACGCGAGCACGGGTCTGCTAGTTTTAAATATGTGTATGGAAAACAGGAGGCGTCCGAACGTCGGTTTTTTGGTGAATTGCAATCTAGCGATGTGTTATTTAGTTCCTTCTGAAACTGTTTTTTTTTAGATTGTTCGATTAAAATAACTATCTATTCCTTTTGCACACTTCAAAATTGTATAATTTTTTACCAAAAAAAAAATATACTATTTACATGCAACTTACAAGTCCTAAAATGTTTAAAGGAGTTGTTAAAGGAGTTTTGATGAGAATAGAATGAATGAATGTACGAGTTCGAGTATGCTTGAGAATTTGTGCTTGTGATTTTATGTGTGAATAAGAACAATAAACTAAAATTTTCATTTTCAAGTTTTGTTCTAATGTTATTTTCAAATGAAATGATGAAATACACAATTATATAAAAAAGTTAAGTTTTAAGTAAAATATAAAAGAAACAATGAATAAAAAAACATTCTAGATTTTACAAAAAAAAAAAAAAACAAATCTAATTAAGTACAAAATTAGTAAAATTTCAACCTTTACGAAATTTACTAAGTAATAAAAAAAAAGACAATAACTTATTTACAATTGAATTATATAAACAAAAAGTAAAGAGGAAAACAATAGTTAAAAAGTGAAAGAAAAAACTATAATACAATATCATAACGCTAAGAAGGGTAAAATCCACTGTTTTACTTTCATATTATATAAATATGTATTCAACTTTTCATTTTAATTTAACTGATCTTTTTTAATTATTATGTATACTAATCACAAAAATGTATTACTTATACACATTATCTAAAGGCAATTTAAATATAATGAACTAAACTAATCAAGAAATAATCAAATTAATACAAAATATTATAACTTTTGTACTAAACTAATAGAGGTAAGTAAATATTTCTAACTTTAAAAAATATAAGTTTTTTTACGACGAAAATATCAATGGCGAAATTTATGAAAAGCCCGTTACCATATTTAAGAGTAAGCTCAAATATTATCAGCGAGGGTATATTAAATCACTTTTTCAAGACGTAAAGGTAAATCAGGCTGGGATTCGATCCACCACTACGCCTGTGCTACTAAAGGGTGATTTTTTTGCTACTTGGTTTTTGACGTTTATATTTTTGACAGATCACACATGACAAATTCCACGAACATTTGACATTTCGATTCAGTATTGTTTGCCATTTCATCATGAATAGACTTACGCCTGAACAACGTTTGCAAATTATTGAAATTTATTATCAAAATTCGTGCTCTGTGAAAAATGTGTTTGCCACACTGCACGCGAAACCATGCATCAATTGAGAGGCGATTTTGGTGAGCAGTTGATCTCACGTTTTGGCGCAGTCAATTGGCCACCAAGATCATGTGATTTGACCCCGTTAGACTATTTTTTGAGGGGCTATGTTAAGTCTATTGTCTATGGGGACAAGCCAAACACGGCCGAAATGTGTGAAAAAGTTTGCCAAAATTGGACCTTCAGAATGGACCACCTGAAGCGTAGCCGCGGGCAACATTTAAGTGAAATTATTTTAAAAAGTAAATGGCATTCAAAAACCAAGCTCTTAAAAAATCACCGTTTACAATTTGTAAGACTAGATTAGCGGTGCAATTGCCGTTCTTAATTAATAGGGCAGATTACATTTTTTTTTTGTTATTTATCTATATGCCTGTAAGACCTAAGGTCTTTTAAATGCAACCTGAATTGCACGGCACTAGTTTGGCACATTGGATTCGAGAACCAGGTATTGACTGTCTCTTTTTAACCCATGGGCGGCATCCAATTAAAATTGGAGATATAGAAAAGAATGCGCCTAGTGTGGGGATCGAACCCACACGTCTAAGTTAGCAATCAAGCACTTTATCCACTGCGCCATTGCCACCCACTAACGGTTTTACTAATGGGTTACGCTAATTCCAATGATATAGTGAATCCCGAAGTTTTTCTTTGTGTTGGTGAATTGTGAAATAGAAATTATTTTCTCGCTCACACAATGAAATGCCAAATTAATTTTATATTGTTTATAAAATGTATATTAAATGCCAAGTGAATCCTTTTAGATTCCGGAAGGATATATGAACAATACATATAAACATTACATCACGCAAGTGCGATGTCACTTTTTGTTAATATGAAGGAAGTTCTTTGGACTCGTGAAATTGTTTTATAAGATCAATTGCATTATTTTACTTGCAAAAAGTGTTACTGATACGATGTTATCTGTTAGCCAATGTTCTGTAACTTAGTATTGATATATGTTTGTTCACAATGGTTGTAAATTTGATCTTAATTCATTTTTATCAAAATCCTACCGAATTTGCTGAGGAAACTGATGATAAATAATTACAAGGGGAGATTGAGTCATTAAAAAGCACGTTTCTAACGACCAATAAACCGAGATTTAAGTAGATTTATCAAGTGTTGGTAAGTTGCGCGATTTTTTTTTTAATTTAACGCGCAATAAAGGGGTTTTGGCTACCCTTAATATGTTTAACCACAGTTCGAGCATTAGGAAAATAGGAAGGGATTTAAAAGGAGATACGTATGTACATTGGTTTTGAAGTTCAAAATATCAAAACGGGAGGGGAAAATAGAGCCGGGCAAAGCATTCCACATTCGTGTTGTTCGACTGAAGAAAGAATCTCTGTACTTGACAGTACATCCGAAGTTGGGCTCAAGGGTAAACTTATGAGCATTCCTAGAAGCGCGAGTATTACGGTTGAATAGTTTAAGGGGAGGAATGCAACTGGCTACTGCGCTAGAACAATATTTTTAAAAAATAACGATAAAATAACGAAATACATGAAACATTTCGACGATGTTCGAGAGATGTTATTGCTTCCGTTATAGCTCTATCGCCTATCATTTTTAGAGCTCTTTTTTGAATTCTATCCAGAAGATTCAAGTGAGTTTTGGGAGCTCCTGCCCAAATGTGTGAATTATACCCCAGTTTTGGACGAATGAAAGCCTTATAGATTAGAGCCAGATCAGCCGGGGAAAAGAATTTCTTGTATCTGCGAAAGAAGCCCAAGCACTCTGCAGCGTTTTTGGCAACATCAAATATGTGTTCGTTCCACAAGAGGTGGTCTGTGATGCACATACAATCAAAAAGTCGCTGCTTTTGAGTTCTAAATTCTTACTAAAAACTATAAGTGTCTGAACAAATTCACAAAACAAAGCGTCAGTATTGAAGGCCTATGTCCACTTCACTCCACGACCTAGGACTCATACCTCAAAGATGCTCTGAAACTTCAAGATTGGAGGTGTTGTGCAAAAATTTGCGTGGTGAATTTTTCTCAAGAAAGTGGCATGTGCTTTCCGCCAATGACACGTCCATGGTAAATTCATCAAACGAATCAGCTTAAAAGTGGCAGGTTCAGCTTCCATTCATCAAGAATAAAGCAGATTTTTCAACAGTGAATTTTTAATTTTTTCCTACTGGGATATACATTTCAATCTTCTTTATCTACAAATCGAATTATTCCCATATCGAAATGAACACATTCATTGGAAAAGTGAATTTTTCGCTTCGATTGACACAGATGAAGCTGCCTGTCTCACTTCCACATCATCAGGGAATGAAACAGAAATTGCATTTTGAATAGTGCCTTCAAAATGAATCTACTTTTGGTGCGGTGTTAAAACAGTTCGGTGATTAATGTTCGGTGAAAATGTACTATTAGTCAAAATTTAAACTTAACGATTTTTCTAATGCTGATGTATTTATTTTTCATTAATGAATAAGGTGAACATTTTGTTTGTTTGTTCTTCAAAACTCTAACGATATTTGGTCCTCTTTAACTTTCCCTTCAGTTTTTAATGTCAGTGTGACGCTTGTTCGATGGTGTGAGTTAATATCAATGAAAATTGTATCGTCTGCGTACGAGTTCGATTATATATAGCAGTCTGAATCTCTAAATATTCATTATCAGTCTTATTTAGTAGAATGCTCTAAATAGATGAATAGTTATGCAGTGCATAAGAGTTTATGTAGCCTCTATGGTACTTTTCATAAATTCTTATTTATAAAACATATTCCCATACATTATAGTTATGCAGGGCTTATGTCCACAAAGTACTAAAAATGGGAAATCTTTTCCATTTGGCTGTCATGATCAAATAAGCTGTTTGTCAGAAAAAAATGTAGGTACACTTTTAGTTCGTGTTCGAGCTGTAAGCTCTTCCTATTTTATTATTTGTAATTATAGAATAAGTTACAGAACATTAGTATCCACCATACCATTCCATGTTCTTCCTCAAAAATATAAGTCAAAGTTGGGATCGAATTGTATTGAAATTTCACCAAATAAAGCTTAGAATAATCTACCAAAAAAATAAAATTAAAAATGTATACAAATAATTAAAACTAATAAACTAAACAAATTCGTGAGAACCACACACTAGTGATTCACACTTTTACCAAATCTTGGGGGCGAATTTCCATTAGGGGAGCACGCTTAGAACTTAAATTTTTTGTTTACAGTGAGCTAGGGGTCTCTATAGAATAGCTTTCAAATATTATGGTGACGAAACACTGTTAAATGTGATATAAAAATGTTATTTTTTTTTTTCAATTTTGGAGTTTTTCGTTCAATGAATTTTAGCACAGGGATACTTTTATTAGGTAGATTTGTCGATGCATTTAATAAATAAAACAGTTTGAATGTGAAATTTTTAACATATTTTTAAAGTTTTCAACATGATATAAAAACCCCCGGCTACGGATTTGGGGTGGGTAGAATTTTGAGTATTGCAATTTTTGTTTTGGATTTGAAGATTTCTTTTTAAGAGGTCCAAAAAAAACATCCACCCACAAACTATACAACACTTCCTATACCGAGTAGCAAATACTGGTAAAGAACTGTCAACACAAACAAACGCTGTTGCTTGTAGTTATAAATTGCATACATTTTGTATGAAAAATGGTAACTTTAAAAATTAATTAAAAATAGAAATAAAAGTTTCCTCGCTTTGAAATTGAGATATTTATTACTTTTAGCCATATCTACGCAAGAAAAATATCTGCGTGTTAAAAATCGTGCTCCCCTGAAAGGAAAGTTCAGCCAAATCCTGTATGGATGTTGTTAGTCAGCAGAAATGGAAGGGACCGGTTTATAATTTCTCCTTCTGAATTTATACAGGGTGTCCCAAAAGTCATCGTTGAAACGAAAACGGGTGATAGAGTAGGTGGTGAAAATTATCAGAAAATAATAAACAAAATCATAGCTATGTATTTTGTGAGTTATAAGCAATCGAAAAAAAATCGAAAAAATGGTCACCCTGTGAAGGTCTTTCAAGTGCCGTGATTACAAATCTTAATTTTCCTCATCTTTTGTGCTATAAAACCTTGAATAACCCTTCTAACAATTGTATTCAAAATTTAAACACACCTGCATCAGTTTTCAAGAAAACATTACTTTTTTGCCCAACTAACTACTCCACATTTTTACGTGTCCCTAATCCAATGGAGTGTAGTGTAAAAAAAATAAAAAAAATGTACTACGAAATTTTGTCAAGTTACCTTAAAAGTTGGCGTGTTCAATTCTCATTTCAAAATGGTATAACATTTTTCAGAATATTTCATAAATAACGGAAACAAAAATGTTTTTCTTGCGCAGGAATATGCGAACATGCACCATATTTATGGAGAATGCAGAGGCAATGCATGTGCTGCAGCTAGACTTTACCGTGAAAAATATCCCAATGCTGAGCGTTATCCGGATCATCGGGTGTTGGAATTCAAATAAGAACAGGAGTACGCAAAAGTACAGCACCCCGAATTTTGAATAGCTCCATCCATACCATGTTCAACGAGTGCAGAGTCTACTACCCCGAGAATACCCTGAAAGAGTTGCATTTTGTCGAACGATACTACAACGGTACAGAGAGGATCCGCGATTCTTGGACAAAATTCTGTGGTCCGATAAATCAACATTTAAAAAGGATGGATACATGAACCTTTACAATTTGCACGAGTAGCATGTAGAAAATTCACATTTGATGCGGGAAGACAAATCGCTGTTTCGCTTCAAAGTTAATATTTGGACCGGAATTCTGAAGGGTAAAATTATTGGACCATTCGAGCTACCAGAGAACTTGAACGGCGAGGTGTATTTAGATTTTTTACAAAACCTCTTACCAAATTTATTGCAACAGGTGCCACTTAGCATTTATGGAAATATGTGGTTTCAAGAAGACGGCTGCCCAGCACATTATGCTCACCCAGTGAGACAATTTCTTGATGAAGAATATCCAGGCAGGTGGATAGGGCGGTCTAGTACAATATCGTGGCCAGCCCGTTTTCCTTACTTAAACCCCCTGGATTTCTTTCTGTGGGGGGCAGTAAAAGAAAAAAGTCTACTCAAAACCGATTCAAAACTTAGCCGAGCTGCGCCAAGAAATCACGGAGGCTATTGCAGACATCAACTCAAGGAGATTCGCCAGTCTTATAAGCCGACGTTTTTTAACAAGATGTAAGTCTTGAATTGAATTTTATTTAAAACTTAAACCAAATCAATAGAAATGAATCACTATCTGATAGACCGCGTCACTCTGGGACAGGTAGTAGTTACTTAGAAATTACTGTTCAACTCCGTCGAACTAAAACTTAGACACGAGAAAGCCTAGAGTGCATTCAAAGTTTTTTTTAATGAATGAAAAAAAAATTATCTTAAAGAAAAACATTTTTGTTTCCGTTATTTATGGAATATTCTCAAAAATGTTATACCATTTTGAAATGAGAATTGAACACGGCAACTTATAAGGTAACTTCCCAAAATCTCGTAGTACATTTTTTTTTACACTACACTCCATTGAATTAGGGTCATGTAAAAATTGGAGCAGTTAGTTTTCTTGAAAACTGATGCAAGTGCGCTTAAATTTTTAAATGCAATTGTTAGAACGGTTATTCAAGGTTTTATAACAAAAAAAAAATGAGAAAAATAAAGATTTGTAATCACGGCATTTGAAAGACCGGGGTGGCCGTGGCGCGATAGTTGGGAGTTCGGCTGTCAACCTCATGGTCACAGGTTCGATCCCTGCCGTAGTCTATGTCTTCTTATTTTTCCATTAAAAATCAATTCTAAAAATAAATGTCATACAATGAGTTGCTGGTTTACTCATTACATGCTGTTTAGGCATAGAACTAACAACATGTGATTGAGTAAAACTAGCATACCGATAAAATATGACAAAAGAATAAAAAAATTAATGCGAATTATAAGGGACATCGATAAATAGACACGGAAATTTCTCCGCATTAGTTCAGCCGCCATCCCTGGAGATAAAATCTGAGACAACAACCACCTACAATCTCCGAATATCGCGCCACACATCTTTCCTATCATTCTTTCTCTTCCTTAACATTAACCTTACGCTCGCGCCGTGTTGAAACATTTAAAGGGGGTATTCATAATCCCTTGCGCGCGTGTAGATTATAAAAAAAAAAAAAAAAAAAACGGCATTTGAAAGACCATCAAAGGGTGACCATTTTTTCGATTTTTTTTCGAAAGCATAACTCACAAAATACATGGCTACGATTTTTTAAATTATTTTTCTGATAACTGTCACCCCCTACCCTATCACCCGTTTTCGTTTCGACGTTGACTTTTGGGACACCCTGTATACGATGAGGGTCATTTTTTCATGACAAAATAAACTGTTGCATTATTTGTCAATAATACTTGTATTGTAACGCACTAATAGCAAGATCTACTAAATAATAAATTTAAATACAAAATTAAATAATTAACAAGCTTAATTATACCTCCGATATTTCTATTTCTATAATAAATATTACAAAACTAATTTACAATTAAATACTCCGAAAATTCTATGAATTCAAACGTAGATCCCAATTACAAAAAAAAAACTAAATATATATTATTAAAACGTATCTAATGGGTTAAGTCTACGTATATAGATAAATTCTACTTAAAGACGGAATTTAACTTTAAAAAAAATCTCATTATTTACTTTACTATGATCGTATATGAGTTTACAAAAAAATATGCAGAGGTATGTTTCAGATAATCAATGTATAACAGTTTTTTTTTTGTGTATACATATGCATTTGAATGGATCCAACTTTATAGACACATAATATGCATACTGAATCAACAATAATATTTCATCAAAATTCCGTATATACTCGATTGATATTATGTATATCTTCATAGATATGTATATTAATATGAAAATATTTTTGTTTTTTTTTGTTAACAATTATTAAAAAACAAGTGGATAAAAACCTTCGTTCCATATCCAACTGATCTGATTGGTCCTCTCACCTGGTGGTTGATCGCTAATTTGATTTGTCAATTTGTTACGAATTAATTTGAAACAACTTGCTACGTTACGTTTGATCCATTTTGAAAAACGCGAAAATCTATTAAAGGCTTCAGCGATTTTATTTGTATCGTTGTCTGCGGTTGGCGCTGATAAACTTGATGAACCGAAATTGGACAAAAGCAAAGCTAAGAAAAGATTCAAAACCTATAAGAGAAAAATAAAATTAATTATTATTAATTGTTACTAATCTACATAATGTATGTATGTATAAGCTTGAATATATAACTTACGACTAGATTTCCAATAACGACTGTAGCTAAGAAGAATGGAATACATGAGACATCTCCAACGTACATACAATCCCACATGGACTCAATCCATTCTCCACATAAGACACGGAACACAATCATAAATGAATGCATAAAGTCGGTGAAATTCCATCGCGGAAGATCTCCATCAGGAAATCTGTCTTTGTGGTCTAGAAATCGAATTGAAATAACATTTAATATTGATCAACATAAAAAAATTAAATATATATTAATGAAAAATATGGTCGTACAGAAAAATATTATATGGCATTGGCATGTGTGAATATTTAATAAAGGGTCCGCCATCTAACGTTTTTTTTTTCAACTAGTGCTTATTTCGTGAATGGTAACACTTAGCTCATGTCTGATTTGACAGATAATTAGTTTTATCCTTCCGCTGAATATGGTTGTATATACAATGTATGTATGTATGAACAACGCTGGGAAATATTGCGAAATTACTTCGAAAATCATGGAAATGTTGCAGAATGTGTGCGAAAATTGCGTACGGATTTTAGAAGAAGAGAAGCACAGTCAGCTCCGTATGTTCGTTATCTTGTGAAAAAAAGTTAAAGAAACTGGCATCCTCATCGATAAACCAAAGCGTGAAAAGCCAAAAACAGTCCGTTCACCCGAGAATATTACTGCTGTGGCAGAAAGTGTGCGTGAAGCGCCATCAACATCAATTCACCGTCGTTCTCAACAATTGAACATTTAGGAGACATCATTGAGACGAATTTTGCATAAAGACCTTGGTATGACGCCATAAAAAGTCCAATCGGTTTAGGAGTTGAAGCCAACTGACCATCCAATGCATTTTCGCTTCGCTAAGTGGGCCTGCGATCGACTTAGAGAAGTTGCCGATTTTGCCAAAAAAAATCATCTTTTCAGATGAAGCTCATTTTGATCTTGGCGGGTATGTAAACAAGCAAAATTGTCGCATTTGGGGCACAGAAAACCCGCACGCATACATTGAAAAGCCGATACACCCACAACGAGTCACTGTTTGGTGCAGATTTTGGTCCAGAGGCATAATTGGGCCATTTTTCTTCGAAAATGAGCAAGGAGTGGCAGTTACAGTCAATGGCGATCGTTGTCGGGCCATGTTGAACGAATTTTTGTTCACAAAAATTGAAGAGGAGGATATTGGCAATATTTGGTTTCAACAGAACAGCGCTACGTGCCACACAGCCGAAGCTACACTCGATGTTTTGCGCCCTGTTTTTGAAGATCAGCTCAGCGGCTGATAGCTGAGCTGAGGTCGTTTGGCCAACTCGGAGCTGCGATTTGACACCGTTGGACTATTATTTGTGGGGTGCCGTAAAAGATAAGTGTTACGCCGACAAGCCAGAGACAATTGACGCTTTAAATAACAATATTCGTGAAGCCATTGGTGAAATACAGCTGCACACAATCGATAATGTGCTTAAAAATTGGACCGATCGTGTAGGGTACTGCGTGGCCAGCCGAGGCATCCATTTGAATGAGATTATTTTCCATTATTAACCGGAAGGATTGTACTTTCAAATAAAAAAAGAAATTTGAGAAAATATAGAGTAGTTTTTTTTATAGCATTTTCAAAAAAAAAAAGTTATTTGGCGGACCCTTTATTATATTTTAAGTTTAAAGTGTGTTTACTTATTTAGGTTGGGCACCTTTGACCGCGAATAAAGTCAAGTACATATTTAATTTGCGAGCTAAGCTTAATTATTAGACTTTATCGTTTAAGCATTTTGAAAGAATTATTTTTTAATTAAATTTGCAACAATTTTATTTTTATTTAAAAGCAACCATTAAACGAATTTATCAGAGGTATTTTTTTTTTGCAGTCATTGGTACCCCTGCCTTTGCTTAATTAGAAATATTTTTAATAAGGTTTAAATTTTGCTGTTGATTATCACTCAAACATTAAAAGCAGAGTATTATAAAGGGACATCAAAATAGAGTTAAAATATTGCAATATTTTAATTTTTGTGCAGAGCATGCAAAATTTCTGAAGAAAGTGCACAAAATACAATAAAGAAATACAAATTCTAGAAAATTGAATTACCTGTGAAACAGATTGACAAAACTACTTTAGTATTTAACATTTTTTCTTAAGTACATATATCAAAGCGTTATAACCTGTTATCATACCTCAAAGTTGGAAGATTGAATACATTCCTTAAATTCATTAAATTTTAGCAAAAGATCAAGCAGGTGACAAGTTTTTTCGATTTTATTTTTTTTCAACGTAGTAATAATAATCCCATGACTCATTTTATTTTTAGTGCGCTCAAAAAGCTGACGGTTAAAGTCGGTAATTAAAAACACCATTTTCTCGAGCATAAAAAACACTTCTTCAAACTTCCTTGGAAGTACAAACTTTATTGAAGTTAGTATTGTTCCTCCCATACAAGGCGGGTCAGAATTGTATATGTGAATTTTTGACTGTACCCCAATAGTCAAAAATTGGGGGTAAAATTGAAAATTACGTTACGGAATTAACATACGCCATTTTGCTTAAAATGGTTGGGAAATTTGATAACGGATTAAGTATTCACTTCCTTCATTTTTAAAACGCTTGATGAATTTGATAAGGAATTTTTTTCAGCTTCGTGAATTTGGGAAGGACTTTTTTGGTTAGGGGGTTTTTCGAAAATAAAAATGTGAAGCGTTGTTCATATTTAATGATAAAAAGTCAGAATTAATTATTGTTGTAGGACTTGACTCTGTCAATGCCAACCATTGACATACTATACATGGACTGCTAGTCGATTGTCATTTCCATACAAAAGCTCTATTGAAAATGGGAAGAACGATCTTTACGTCCTTTGGAGCAAAGTATCAAACAAAAATATAATTTTCAAAAGCCATCTATTGCCACTCTTGACATCCGCACCATATCTAGTCAACAGGCAAAGAAACTAGGGACATCTAATGGTATTTTGTATAAGATAAGTGCTGACATCTATTGTTTATAGAAAGGCAACATTGCTGTAGTGCTGGGGGACTATAACAAAAATTCCTTTTTGTTTAATTTTAGGAAAGAGTTTGCTTTTAGAGTTGAATTCGAAATAAAACAATTTTATTTTTCCAATTAAATTAATTCATTATTTTAAATTAATTTATTTAGAAAATTGTTTCGCTTTTGCTAGTTTTCCGTTTCAGTAGTGCTTTTAAGGGCTGCGATTTTTGTTTTTTCTTAAAATATGCAAATTTTTTTATAAACAATTAAATAACAATTTCGTATTATCATACTTTTTTTGTTTTATTTGCATCAGCCAGAAAATTGTTTAAGAAAAAAAATAAAATTTAAATAAAGCCATGTACTTTCCATATATACATAAATACTTGTATGAAAGAACTAACTAACTATTGAGGTTTGCGGCTCGAATTCACTTCTGATAGTTGATGGAAATAGTAGATATATTTGAGTTCAATATCTACTTTATACATTAAGAGTATTCATGAAACCGTGTAATCCTTCCCATATCGGAAACTGAAAAGTTTACCACACATGTTTCATAAACGCACTTAAAAATCACCTTGTGTAAACGTTTTTAAAGACTTTTTTTCTTCCAACTTTTGACTAATAACCGTGTGTTTATTACTCCCATTTAAAATATCAGCCAAAAATAATACGAGGAAGAGAGATAGTTATACAAAGATTGTGACACATAAAACGTCAAAATTAAATGTCAAAAGTTTTTTTACATTTAAAAAATTCAGATGGTAGATTTCACACACAAAATTATGCGGAAAAGTTTACCATTTTTTGGTAAACTTTTTTAATTTTTGACAGCTCATTTACCATTTTACTACTTTAACTTATATTACGCAGTTGTGTTAAATCTTATAGATTTTATATATTTCGTCGAAAAGTTAAAACAAAAAATTTAATTTAGTTTAAACTTAAAAGCGTGTTAAATTTTATTAGTCGCGGCGAATAGTAAAGAGAAATTAAATTGATATTTGATCTAGCCTTATCCGCTCATCCGCAAAGAACTATAATATAGTTGCCTATTTTTTTCTGTAGAAAATAGACAAAGGGAAATTTTTGGACCTGTGTATGGGTTTCTCTGAAAAAAAAATCCCTTAAGCACTGGATATTTGTGATTTCCGCTGGGAGCTGGGTGGCGCTCGTGTGTTCCTAGCTGAGGAGAGATTCAACGCGAAGTTGGCTCCTATCAGTCCATATCTAGTATGTCAATAATGCCAACAGTGTGACAGTGCGAATATTTTTTTTTTAAAAGGTTCATGAATTCGGGAGACTTTTTTACCTTTTCAAACATCCCCTACTTAATTCACCAACCATGTTTAAGAAAATTTCGAAGTGAATGCTATTATTTATTATTATTTATTATTATTATTTCAATTAAAGTCGCGATATTAATGCGTGTAAAAGCAGATTTACACGATTCCTTTCTTTCGGTTGTTTCGTCTTTCGTCTTTTCACAAATTGAGTGTGGGGCGTATAAATGTAGAGAAAAGGAAGTAACACAAACTTTGACGTTTTTGATTTTACTCGCTAAATTAATTCTAAATCTGTATACATATATGTATATAAGCGATGGACGAGTGTAGAAATTCCCACAGTTATAACAGTTTTATAATGGTTGTTGGCTCTTAAAAGTGTTAAATAATCCCCGGTAAATAATCGCGCTTTTGGAGATGCTGCCAAATGAGAATACTCATTGCCGAAAGTCGATTGGCCGTTTAACACCGCATCAGCTCTGCTCTTCTACCACACTGTCACACTCTTGGCATGTCTGGAGTCACGCCCATTACAGAGACTGCCTTTCATGTGTCAGCTCATAACTCGAGAATGAATAATGATTTCGTATTTCGTTTTGGCCAAGGAAGAACATCCAGGAAGATGCGGTTTTTGGTACATTTGTTCGAAAACAAAATAATGCCGCTGTACATCGACTTTGACATTTATTGATGTTTTGAAAAACCGCCAGGTGGCGCACATGCAAATGCGCAATATTACAAGTGTCGTTTTCGATTCATTATTCTAATTGAATTAATTGAATTGGACTTGCTTTTGAGTGCGTTCAAATAAAATAAGTATTTAAAATTTTTTCACAATTTTGATTGTGTTCAAAATATTTCTGAAATATTTTCTTCAAGTTTATCAAAGTCAATCGAGATTCATTGTGATTTCCATGAATTAAATGAAACCAACTGATGTGTCAAATGCCAGTTGATTTGAATTTTTTAAGATTTGATGGGAAAATTCAAATACGAATCGAATTTCCAATGCGTCGCACTTTCGCTTTGACAATTTATAGGTCGCAAGGACAATCGTTGGAATCAATCTTGAAATTATATTTAAATAAGTACATGCTTTAGAATTTGACGACAAATGTTGGGCATTGAAGTGAAAAAGCGAAATAATGGCCGACACTTAAATCATGGATTAAAACTGTTCGCCATTGTTATAGGTACTTGAGTTATTTTCATTGTATTTAATAGAAATTTTGATTAAAAAATTGATCGAAATACATGAAGCAGCATGCGAATGCGCGAAATTAATTTTCATTACATTCACGAATTTGAACGACAGAGAAGTTCGCCGGGCAGCTAGTTAAAAAAAGTAAATACACGCCCCAGTGTGTTTTTTTTTACAAAGTATAGTTGCTGACAATTTCTGACAATTAAGACATATTCTGCGAGTAATTTTTGAGTTGTTATGTATAATTCATATATTTAATTTATGATGTGCTCTTTAATAAAATCTATCATCTCTGGATTTACTTTTTATGTCTCATTATGTCAGATGCTTAAATAGAAACCTAAATTCCTAAGGAGTTATTTATTTTTTTTTATGACAAATATAATTAATTCATTTTCCTTCAGAATTCCTAGATGGAGAGTGGAAGATCAAAGAAAATTCTTCAGCTTAAAATCAACACTCTACCCTTAGTTAGAACATATTTTAAAAAGCAATAATTGAAACTTGTTAAATACTATTTTTTATCAAAAAAACATGAAATGATTTCATAGTTTAAAAGATGTTGGTACAAAGAATTACAACATTTATTATTAAGAGAAATCTAATTAAACATTAATTTCCACATAATAAAACTAATCGATTTTTATAAATTTGATGTTGTGTTTTTGTTGCCGATTCAAGACAAAAATATCACGATTAATTTAAAATAATTAAGATTTTTTAATATAAAAATAAATAACAAAAAAAAAACTTTATAATAAAAACGAACACATTTTAAGATATCAGTTGTAAATTATTATTTAAGAAATTAATTATAGTTGGTCGAAAACCTATTAACTTATTAATATTTAAAACATTTTGTTTGTTTGTTTGTTTTAGAGAGTTCTTGTAAATTTACTATTATTAACATTTATAAAATTACATGATTGACAAAATCATTTTGAAATATTCACACGAATCAATACAATTTTTATCGGAAAAATCATGATAAATTACAAGAATCGACAACACTGAGTGCTTTAGATTTAGACAAAATTTGTATGTAATTGTACTTACCGTGATAATTTTTCCCGAACAGTTGCATTCCCATGACGGCAAATATGAAGATGATAATGCACAAGACAAATGTCAGATTACCCAATGCACCCATTGTACGACCCATAATCGATATAAGTAAATTTAATGTTGGCCAAGATTTAGCTAATTTGAAAACACGAAGCTACGTTTTTTTTTCAATTTTTTTTCGAAAATGTGTGATTCCAATGTTGCAGGGTGATTTATTGTTGATATTTTTTTTTTTATTTTTGGGGAAAGATGTTTAATTTATTGATGCAGGATAATTTAAAAAATATATGTTTGTTCATCAAAAGCCGGGCAACACAAGCAGTTTATAGGAAGTATATTTTTATTTTTTTTTTTTGGATATAAAATATGAAAGAAAAGAAGAAAAAAATATTGTGAGTTTATAAAAAGTTTATCATACAAATTAAAATGTTTACATGTCATAATTGTACTCTTAGGTGGAATATTTAAATACGAGTAGACCCCTTATTGCTAAGCATAACAATTTACTATACTAGTGTTTCCTAAGTTGATATATTGCTTAAAAAGCTATATAAAATTCTGATATTGTTTAAATTGTTTATAAAAAAAATTCAAAAGCTAACAAAATGCTTTAGAATAATTAGGTTGATTAAAAGATATATGTATTAAGTTAAAAAATAAAAATAAAAAAAAATAATTTAATCGAAAGAGAGAGAGAGAGAGAAGAGAAGAAAGTGATTGCTGATCGTTTTAATAACGATTTTTATTCTGTTAAATGATGCATCATGTTTTCATTAAGAAATACCTGTGTAATTTTTGCCAAACAATTGCATTCCCATTACGGCAAATATGAAGATTATAATACACAATACGAATGTTAGATTGCCTAAGGCACCGACAGTTCGGCCCATAATCGATATGAGCAAATTCAATGTTGGCCATGATTTAGCTAATTTAAAAACACGTAGCTGAAGGAGGAAGATGCATTACAAATAGAATAGAATTCATTTTATTTGAATTTAAATACGAAAAAATATAGAATTTTCTTCTGGATCAAACGAACAAATTTTGGAGGGAGAATATTATTAAAATTAAACAAAATGTGTTAACATTTTTAATTAAATTTTGCTACCGTTTTTCTCCCATAAAAAAATACCGATATGAGATGGTATATCATTGTAATGATAATAATGTGAGATTTGTTATGTTCGACAATCAAAGTACCAAAATATTGTTACCGATCATGAATCTTTAAAAAAAAATAATAATAAAATTTAATATTTATTGAAACTGAAATATATACTCAATTCTGTCATTAGTAGAGAGAAAGAGAGAGTTTAAATAAAATAAATAAAATTTAAATAAAAATAAGACCATCTTACCAAGCGAAATGAACGTAATACAGATAATCCCTGAACACCCTCCAGACCGAGTTCAAGTAAGGAGAGAGCTACTATAATGAAATCAAAAATATTCCATCCTTCTTGGAAATAGTATTTCGGGCTCATCGCACACAATTTCATCGTCGCTTCAATTGCAAATGTCGCCGTGAAAAACTGAAATTGAAAAATGTATGTAAATGAAAACCTTACAATGGTAGTTAATCGATTTCAGTAAAATTATTTCTTCTGATTTGTTTTATTTCAATTAGTCAAAAAAAAACGGCATACTTAACTCAAAAAACATTATTTTTGAATTAATGATACCAATCAACTAAAAAAATGTCTATTTTTCTGTCAAATTGGCATAACTGTAAAACTTCGGAATCCCACTAGATATGAACTTTTTCCTATTATTTCTATTCATACTTAGGTTTTGATGAACACAGACATAAACTATTATCTGCAAGTTGTTTTAGGTGAACGGATGTGCTTCTTACGGTGTGCCCACACTAAAGAAACATTTCAGGAAACATTGTTTAAAAACGTTTCTGAAATGTTTCCCATTTCTTTAAAAAAAAAATTTCAGATACATTCCAGAAACATTTGGGAAATTTTTCGGATATGTTTTTTTGGTGTGGATGGTTTGAATAACATTTCTGAAATGTTTCTTTGTTTCCCATTTATGTATCTAGTTTTGATTGAGTAGTCTGTAATTTTTTTTCTCATCTGTGTTGCAATTTAATCGCTTGAATTTTTTTCTAGCTCATCTTTTTCACAATTTATATTCTCGAAAATTTCAGATAAATCATCGGCTTTTTTGATTTTGTTTTTAGAATTTTCATCAATTAGATCCCACAAAACTTTTTTCGTTTCATAAATTTTGATCAATTGGATAACATCACGCACTATCTACCTTTTAAAATAAAGAAAGCTTTCTAATCGGAATGGGAAACATAGAAACATTTCCAAAACATTTAAGAAATGTTTGACGAGCGTCCAGACCAATGTAAACATTTCAGAAACATTTAAGTAAATAAATGGGCTGCCAGTTGATCTTTTTGCAGGCGCACTAAGATCAAAGTAGATCCATTGTTGTATAATAATAAAATAATATAATTTAGGAAAGACTTTAGAAATTTTTCTCTGTTTCTAAAATGTTTTCTGAAATGTTTCAAAAATATTTCTTTGGTGTGGACACATCAAAAGTGGCAGAGTTTTCATGTTGCTGAATAATACGATAAAACTGTTTTTTAAGAATGTTAAATCTGCCTGGCTCCCTGGAAAAAACTTGCACGCAATTATTTCCTAGACTTTTCAATTTTGACATCCACCAATCTTCGTTCCTGAACTCATAAAATACCATTTTTGTTTTTTGGAAATCCGTGCATCTTGATGAGATAGAATATTCATGATGTAATCTGAATGTAGTTTCTGCGTATACATATGTAAACAGTTTGGGTTGACCAGTTTCAAGATTTATTGCATAATAAGGAGTTTTCAGTGGAAGATTGAAAAGTTTTTACTTGCGATATAGGTACTATAGAGCAAGTTTTGAATTTGGAAAAAAAATCGAACTCAAATTTTTAATCAAAGTTGACATTACGATGATAGAGAACGAAAAAGTGGGTACCGCAATTCCGTTTGTCTGTCTGTCTGTCCTTCTGTCTGTCAGTAGACCGATCTACAGCCTAAACCGCTGAACCGAGTTTGGCCAAACTTGGTGCTTAGGAGTGTTAGGTGATTGTCCAAAATATATTTTTGAATCGTTGTTTTAGCCCCAAAAATAACTGTACTTGCCATACAAATTTGTCTACCATCTTAATTATCTCGAAAACGGCTCTAACGAGTTTGATTAAAATTGGTGTGTGTACTATCTTGGGTATGGTCTACATTTTAGCCAAACTTTTTTTTAATGTTGTGCTATTAACGGTACCTGCCATATAACCATTTTATTGATTTCCGACTTTCTCATAAATGGCTCAACGAATTTCGATCAAAATTTGTATAAAGGAGCTCCTTCAAATTCAAAATAAAAATTTTTTTTTGAAAATTCAATTTTCGAAAACGTATATAGACGATTTTTTCTGGAATTTTGTTTTTGAATTTATATAATTAAGTATTTAAAATGGTCACAACATTTTTGTTTAGAAAAAAATTAAGTATTTTTGTATATAAAAAATTAAGTGAAAAACGACTTTAAAAATACATTTAGCCATTTCTATTAAGAATCTCTGGCATATAATGTGATCGAACATATGAGCAAGAACGTGCGAACCAGTCGTGCATTTTATTTTTATTGTAAGTGAAAAAAATTTTATTAATTAAATTATGGATTCTACACACGGAAATACACCCTAACCCGTTGCGTCCACTTCTCGAGATTTTAAAACTGAATCTCCCTCTTGTGAATCTGGGGATTTTTAGTGAATCAAAAGAAGGAGCTGAAGGTCCACAGATGTGTCATCTCAACAAACACCAAAGCGGAAAGCTAATCCAAGCCAAATAATATTGATAATATATTTTTGTAATAAAGATACCATTGTGGTAATAAGAGTTTTTAAGGTTTCTCAAAAAAATCGTATTTTTAGAACTAAATGGTATTTTGTTTACAAAAAATGTATTAAAGCAAATCATTTTTTATTTCTTGATTCTAATCTTTAGACCTTATTTCCTTATTCCTTATCAAATGCACGACTGGATCGTACGTACTTGCTCTTATGTTCGATCACATTTTAAGCACAAAATTTGTTTAGTCATTTTTACTTAATTTTTTATATACAAAATTTCGTATTTATATTTATTTTATATATTTATTTATTATACTATATTTTTTTAATAATAAAAATTTAAAAACTGAATTTCAAAAAATATCTTCCACCAATTTAAAGAAAAATTATTATTTTTTTTGCAAAATCCAATTTTTTTTTTCAAAATGTTGGTATGCAATATTATTAGAACTCGAAGGTCTTCCAATATACAAATTTTGATCGATATCCGTCGAGCCGATTATGAGAAAGTCGAACAACAAAAATTGGTAGTATGGCAGGTAACGTTAATAATAACAAAATGGGACCAAAAATAAAATGCAACTAAAATGTTTTTAGATACTTAATATGGTAGAAAAAATTGTATATCAAGTACGGTTCCCTTCAGCCGCTTAGTCTGTAGATCGAACCACAGACAGACGGAAGGAATTGCGGGACCCACTTGTTTGTTGGTCTCAATAATCGTATTGGAAAGTGTGACTAAAATCTCGAGTTCCAATTTTTTTTCAAATACAAAACTTGGCATATATTAAAGACCTACGTCGGCGTCGTCGCAAGTAAAAAAATATATTTTGAATATCATACATTTTTTCCGGAAAAATTACTTAATTCGGAGAGGGTTAAAAATCTTTGATTTTTGCCCTTCATTACAATTTTTTTTTGGAATTCAAATAAATAAGAAATATAAAAATATAGGAGCTAATCTAATGTGTTAAATTAAACTTCTTAATATAAAAAAAAATATTTCAAATAATTCATTTTCTGAATAATCACATTTTTTGAGTTATGTCGGTTTTCTTAACAGTAACTTTTAAAATTTAATATAAATTTGGAATTCTTGGAAATATAAACTGCCCAATTGATGAATAATATTTATTTAAAAAAAATATTATGCATATATATACTTACATAGTTTCCACTTTTTAGAATCTTTTCCATTTCTTTGTTCATGTCATGATGATCTAGTGCCATGAACATTGTATTTACCACAATACAGAGGGTGATGAACAATTCAACAAATGGATCGAACACAATTAAGGACACCCATTCCACAATCTTAACCCAACAGAAGCAGCAGTCCCAAACGCAGAATATATCTATACCTCTAAGGAATGCCTCAATGGCTTTGTCCTTGAGTGTTGGGCCGTCTTCGTCGTCATCCTCTGTTGGAAAGTAGTAAATGGAGACTGAATATAAAGTTGAGCATTAGTATTATTTTGACCAAACTTTGACTCAGCCGATTTTTTTTTTGTAGTTCATAGTATTTGCAAAGGTGTTTATTTGTTTATTATTATTATTTTTTTTTTTCATAAAAATGTATACTCTTTTTTGGAGTTTTATTTTTTTTTTTGATAAATTGAAAGAACAAAAAAAAGAGAGGCTTATGTATGTTATCGCTTTCCTAAATGAGTTAAAACATAAATTTTAGTTAGTGAGCAATTGAGAACTATATGCGCTAATTGAGAACTATGCTTGATTTACTTTAATATATTTTTTTTTTAAATGACTTCTACTCTATCTACCCAAGCGAAGTAATTTTGTGCGAAATTATTTTACACAATCAAATAATTTTTTCTATTGAAATGTTATTATTTTTTTGATATATACTATGAAATTCTATTCTACATGATCAGAAGCACTTTTAAGAACTAATAAAGGTTTTATTTTTTTTATAGCTAAATTAGAGTTTAAATAGAATCGAAAATATATAAATGTACATAATGTATTATTTGCTCTTGCAATTCCTCTAGATATATGGATTAAGTTTAAGAAAAATGGACGCAGATATTTGCTTATAACAAACAAAGTGAATTAAGCAATTTTCTTTTAAATAAATAATCAGCCATATTCTGCATTCAACTTTTGGTGAATTCATAAGGCGAAAGTGAGAACTTCGAAAACGAAATTTTGGTGTTCTGCATTTCGCTCTATACCATTTTCTGAGCGAATTCAAGTAACTTGTTTATGTTCCGTGAATTGCTTCTGAAATTGCTGTAATTACAGTTAGCTGTGTATTTCTTGATTCAGAATGAAAGAAGAAATTTGTATTCACGTTTCTTATTCAGACCAATTCTAAATACCTATACTCAATAATGATAATATTCTCAAATAATGAATTCGCCGGAAAACTATGTTTTTCTTCAAAAGCGGGAAGAGAATTCTGAATGTTCGAATCAGCTGTTGCACAGGAAGCAATAATTTATCCAATGTGATAGTGAATAGTTAATAATTAAGGTGAAAAATTAACTAGATAAAATATCTACGAAAACGTTCAGCATCGCACTAAGAATTTTCAATGAATAGCAGTTTGAAGAAAACATCGACAGTGAGGAGCTTTAAGAAGGTCCCTAAAGGATGGATTCCATATCCACTGGAGATGCTACAATGGTTGTATTTATATCTATAACGGAATTATTTGTAACATGTTTCATTAAATCATTTGGTTTAACACTTTAGAGTTAACAAAGTTGCGATTAAATACTTGTTACAGGTTCTCGCAAATTCGTGTCAGCCAGCTTAAAAGCGTTTTATAATTCCGCCAATTATAAAATTTAGTATTATTAGAGTGTTTGCCCGTTTATTTGCTAAAGAATAATACCAAACGGGGCTTGAAACAGACTATAAAGTTGATTTATCCCAACCTTGTTTTAGCTAAGTGTTTTCTAAAGTCCTGCAAATCTTTGAGGAGCACCTATGTGTTTTACAAGTGGTATAAAACGGCCCAAGAAAAAAAAAGTTCATTTGGCTTTTTAAGCGAAACACAACTTTCCTTTTTGCAGATGGGACTTGTTCGTTGTTTTTGACTTCAGCAATAATTGAAATTTTATTTATATTTTAATTGCATAAAGTAAAAAGCTTAAATTTGTTCTCAATTCTCCAGCAAATGTGTTGAGAACAAACGAGTGGCAAATGGGAAAAAATGTTCCCTTTTTTGATACTTAGAATACGTACTTTTTTCCCCGAGTATTTTTTCCTATAAACGAAGTAATGATAGAGTAGGGAAAAGGGAAATATTTCCCTGGGAATTGTCATTTAGAATTGGGCTGATTATTTCTTGTAATGGAAAAAATAAAATCATACACCAAGACAGGATATTCTTGACGGATATGAAGAACCATTTGAGGCACAATTTCGATTGCAAGCCACTTACAATTTCGTCCAAACTGTGTGGTTTACGAATGCTGTGCATAAATCTTTGCACACAATTAATCTTCGATAACTTCAATTATCGATGTTTCGGTATTGCTGCAACTTTTTGAATTAAAGGTATTGGTGAAGGTTTTTAAGAATGTCCTTTTTCCCTTAAAAAAAAGCTTCTTTATTAAGTCTAATTACCGTGAAAAGTTAAAGCAAAATTAAAAATTTTAACTTGACATCTCATATCAAATCATATTCTTAAAAAGTAGTAATTTTACTTTAGAGACAACATAAAAATGGATGAACACACAGGATTGTTTCGAAGTTTTCGAAATTGATCGAAATATAGAATAAGGATTTTTGTTTCCTGTGAAATTAAAAAAGTAATTTTAATTCGATTTCGATCGAAATGCAGAACATGGGTGAGTGATCATGTTGAGCATGTTTTTTAATTAAATATTATTGTTCCTAGTTTCTTATTTTCTAAGCAGTACGTGTCAAGTCAATTTTGTCAAAAGGTCTCGGAATGGATTTCGCAGATTCGCGTGAAAATCTACAAAATAGGATCAATTGTGTTAAGAGCGGAATGCTGAAAAATGTATTATCAAATACCAACTGCATACCACCAATATGACAGGTTAAGGGTAGAACGAACAATAATATTGATGGAAGTATGTGTTCGTGGTATACTGTATCTTTTCCTACACATCAAGTGCTTACATTACCTCCAAGTTTTTAGCCGCCGGATACTGGTCTTGACTTTATGTCATGACTTGGTAAACTTGTAAGTGCGAATATTGATCACGGAAAAATTGCAACATTAAATCCATGGCCCTACAGATTGGAGGTTAGTGCGTTGGGCTTACGACCCGACCACAGTAAAAAACAATATTGTTATGAGAGACACGCGAGAAGCCTCGGATAACCACCCCACTCAAATGTCAACCAGACCCGGAACGAAAATGGACTACGACTTACGAGTATGCAACTTGAACGTAAGGACACTCTATACGCCAGGTGCTACTCAAAAACTTGTATCTGTCCTGTCGCGGTAAAAGGTAGAATTTACCGCGATCGAGGAGATACGATTGATAGGATCAGGAATAACGAAAAGAATAGAGTGCGACATTTATTACAGCTGTCATCAAAGAATGCACATGTTGGGATGCGGATTCGTCGTGGGAAATCGACTCAGGTCGAAAGTCATCGATTTTAAGCCGATTAGCAATCGCCTGGCTGTGATCCGCATCAAAGCTACCTTCCAAAACATCAGCCTAATATGTGCACACGCTCCTACTGATGAAGCTGAGGAGTCTAACGAGGAGGAGTTTTACGGCGGACGGAGCCTACGGAGCTTGTCCGGGGTACGATGTCAAAGTCGATTTTCCAGGCGACGGCTACACACAGCAACCTGGCGACCTCCAGATGGTCGATACGCCAACCAAATCGACCACGTGCTAACTGGGGCAAGGCACGCATCAAACATCGTGGACGCGCGAACCTTTCGAGGTGCAAACGTGGACTCTGACCACTTTCTTGTTGTGACAAAGTTCAGAGACCGACTGTCAAAAGAAAAGAAAACGAAGACCGCCCAAACGAAGAAATCCAACATCGCCTGCCTTAGCACATCTGAGAAAGCCAGAGACTACAGTGAGCAATTGACCGGGAAACTCTCTGCCGTACCACCAGGCACAACCGTCAATGACCAACGGCACCAGTATCGCGACATTATTATGGAGACAGGCAAGACCACCATAGGCTACAAAACACCCACGAAAAAGAACCCGTATTGAAGCAGGAGACGGAAGCTTTTCCAGGCGTGTACAGGGTTCAGACAAGGAGATGCGCTATCATGTGAATTCTTCAATATAATCCTGGAGCAGATAGTACGCAAGAGAGGTTTTAACCTGGAAGGCACAATCTTCAACTGCTTGGTTATGCGGACGACATCGATATCATCGGCCGCTCCAAGCGAGCTGTACTTGAAGCATTCACAGCTATTGACGAACAGGCGAAATTCGTTTGTCTTGAAGTAAATGAGGACAAAACCAAGTATATGCTATCAACAAACAAAGCCTCATCTGTCCATCGCCTAGGACAAAACGTGACTGTTGGTTGCAGTAATTTCGAGGTAGTCAAAGAGTTCACCTACCACGGAACAAACATCAATTCCACGAACGACACCTTAATGGAAATCCGACGAATAATTACCCTAGCGAACCGTTGCTACTTCGGTTTGGCCAAACAAATGGGTTCAAATCTCCTGTATCAATAGACAAAGTGCACGCTATACAAAACGCAAATTTTACCAGTTCTTCTCTACGGCGCCGAGTGCTGGACGATAAGTAAAAAAGCGGATTTGATACTGGACACTTTCGAGAGAAAAATTCTTCGGAGGTTATTTGGTCCTGTATGCGAACAGGGCGAATGGAGGAGAAGATTGAATCGAGAATTGTACGAGCTGTACCAAGATGTGGATGTAGTCCAAAGAGCCAGAGCGCGTCGACTACACTGGCTAGGCCACATCGAGCGGAAGGATAACAACGCTCCAGCCAAGAAAATCCCAGCCCGCAGGTTCGAGACGACCAGGAAGACCGAATCTCCGCTACAGGGACCGGGCGGTTACAGACGCAAGAGTGCTTGGTCTCGACGACTGGAGGGAGCGTGCGAGGGACCGCAATCGATGGAAGACTTCAATATGTCAGGCAGCGACCCTCCATGGATCGGGAGCCGGATAAGTAAGTAATGTGTTCGTACGGAATCAGGCAGTTTCAAGGAAATCATATCTTGAACTCAAACATTGATAATTTAAATTTAATGTTCTCCTCTTTTGTAGGCGAAAAAATCATTCCATCTGAAGATGAACATTGAAAAAATCGTAGCAAAAACAAATACAATTTGGGTTCACTGTAAATTTGACGAGTTGGAAAATATCTTGTCGAGGGTGTGTAACATTTTCTTAGTTTAGCTAGTAAGCTCTTATCTAACACTCTGAAAACTACGGTTAAATTTTTTCTCAGACTGTAAAATCAAATCAGATAAAACCAAAAAGTCAAAAGGCATAGTATTCTTAAGTGTGTAATTAACAATCAAATTGCAGAGTGGATAGTAAGGACAATAGAGTCTAAGCTTGAACAGTTTTAAGTACAGTGTTGTTTTTTTTTGAAGTCAGCGATCAGGGATAGATTATGGGACCACGATAACGAGATGTTATAAGTATAAATCGTGATACAAAGTTTCCACAATATGTCCTCAATGGTTTGGACAACCCTTAAAATGTACAAGCACAGTGCGAGGTGATACCGATGCACATTGGTTTTGAAGTTCTGAATATCAACATGAGAGGGCAAAATAGAGTTATGTAAAGCATTCTACAATATTCGTGTTGTACGGCTTAAGAAATAAACTCTGTATTTAACAGTACGTCCGAAGTCGGACTCACGGGTTAATTGATTCCTAGAAACGTGAGTATTACGGTTGAAAACTTTGAGAGGAAAAATGCAATTGGCTTTTTTGCTAGAAGATTGTTTTTAAAATAAGCGATAAAATAATGAGAGACATATGACTTTCGATGATGTTCTAGAGATGTAAATTTTTTCATTACAGTTCTATCGCCTATCGTTCTTAGAGATGTACTCTGAATTCTATTTAATAGATTCAAATTTGATAGTTATACTTGAGTATTGGTCGAATGTAGGCTTAGAAGATTAAAGCCTGATCAGAAGGGAAGAAAAAATTCTTTCTAAGCGCTTAGCTGCTTTTTGGCAACATCGGATATGTGGTTAAATAAAAAAAAATGATATTTGTTACACATACCGAGAAACGTAAAGCATATATGTTTCCTTGAAAGAAGTACCGCTAACGGATAGCGAAATGAGGGGTGGGTTCCGCTTCAACCAGATGCCATTGTAGTTCCACATCCGAAGGGCATGGGTGTAAATCTAAGAACGAATCTAAAAACGAATCTGAAAAGCTGAGGGTACTGTCGTCTGAAAATAAATATATCGTATTAGATATCAGACAAGAAATAATTGATGAATATGAGAAAGAGAGTCGGAGACAGAACGGGGCCCTGTGGCACAGCAGCATTTATTTTGTGAATGCCAGGCTTAAAACAGTCAAATGCTTCTTGTATTGAGCGGTCCGAAAGGTAATTTCTAGTCCAACGAAGAAAAGATTCATCGCACGCATTTTCAATAAGAGAGCTTGATGCCAAGCTCTATTAATGTTGAAATATCGAACGCAATATTCTTACTTTCTCTAAAACAACGCACGTAAGATTGGTGCCACCTTGGAAATAAGGGACGTAAGTGCCATTTGAATGTAGTTAGTCTTTTTTTGTAGGGACAGGTTGAACAAATGTAGTACCACTGACTTGTAGGGTAGATAATTTTGCAGCGTAGTAAAACACCTCTTCAAAACGATGGGAACAAAAATATCCGACACAGCGGATTTGTGCATTGCAGCTACTCCAGCAGAAGGGAGACGAGCTAGACTCTTCGTATCGCATGAAGATTAGAGAAGTTCACCGTAGCGTGCGACGTAACTATATTAACGCATTGGCAACAGAAGCAGAAGAGGCCGCAATCAGGTGTGACAGTAGGACCGTGTACAAAATTACTAAACAACAACTCGTAAAAGATATAGACGGGTCACTGCTAGTTTCGGATGAGGACCTGCTCAAAATGTGGAAGGAGCACTTTACTGTTGTTTTAAACCGCGTTTTCAAAGGTGAAGGTATCCCAACACGCAATGACCTGTCCTTAGTTACGAATTCCCGAATATGAACCGTATCCCCCAGTAGGCAAGGAATCTTAACCGCAATCAGAGCACTGAAGAACAACAAAGCGGTTGGATTTGACGGTATTCTTGCAGAGCTCTTACAAGCAGGGCCAACAACATCGAGTGAGCTCCTGCACCCACTCATTGAGAAAGCTTGGGAAACAGAGACTTTTCCTGAGGAATGAAAAAAGGGAATGATTGTGAAGCTCCCAAAGAAAGGTGACCTTACGCAGTGCGAAAACTGGAGAGGAATTTGCGTGCTGCCTGCAGTAGCCAAAGTAATAGCAAAAATAGAAGAAACACTTGACGTCCACAGAGCAGGATTCCGCTCTGGATCTTCATGTGTGGACCAACACTTTGTGAATCATCATCAAACAGTCTGTTGAATATCGATCACCACGTCACCTGCTGTTCGTCGACTTCGAAAAGGCGGTCGACAGTGTTAATAGCGAATTTATCTGGCTTGCTTTGCGCAGGAGGGGAATCCCGGATAAATTGATTGCTATTATTAGGGCTATATATGATGGATCCAAATGTCACGTGCTGCATAAAGGAAGGTTGTCAGAGGAGTTTGAAATCCAAAGTGGGGTTAGACTGGGTTGTATACTGCCACTAATACTGTACTTGTTGGTGATAAGTGATGTGCTGCATGCAGCTCTGTCGACTGCAAATGTAGGAATTCAGTGGAATCTGTAATCATTCCCCAAACATCTGAACTACGCGGGTGACGTATGCTTACTCTCTCATAGAATCTTGGATCTACGGGCTTAAGATCAATACGGCAATAACAAAAAGGATCAGCCTTGGAACTTCATCATCTACCCAAATAGATATTTCTGGACAACCAGTAGAGATGGTAGAGAGTTTTCAATATCTTGGGAGTATTGTCTCTACTGATGGCGGGACCGAACAAGATATAACAATTCGAATCGGGAAATCAAAGGCTGAAACAACTCTGTAAGCCTTAAGACCAAGCTACGAGTGTTCCACTCCAATGTTGAGTCCGTGCTTCTGTATGGGTCTAGCACTTGCAAAGTAATACCCGCTGTCACAAGAAAGAGCAAAAAACGTTCGTGAATAGATGTCTGCGAAATATCTTGAAGATTTTCTGGCCAAACCATATCTACAATGATGAACATCATGCGAGGATAGGTCAGGAACACATCGACTCTATAATACGAAAACGAAAGTGGCAGTGGATTGGACATATGCTTCGAAAAGATCAAGAGTGCATTGCGAGTCAGGCGATGCAATGGAACCCCCTCACGCAGCGAGGTAGACGTGTGGGTCGACCTAGAAGTACTTGGCGAAGGACGGTCAAAGAGGAATCAGTACAACTGGGGAAGAGTTGGAGAGAGCTGAAGTACATCTCCAGAAACCGTACACGATGGCGCGTAGGAGTAGTGGAAGCCCTAGGCCCCGCAAGGAGGACCTCACGGACATAACTGGTCCGAGGACCTAAGTATGTAAGTAAGGTCTTTAAGGATCTAGCTCGAGAGCAAAAGAAGGTTCGTCCCATGAAATCATTTACGCTCTCAAGAACTGGAGTAGTCAGACCTAACACTTTCTGGCAGCGTCGAATTGACAGTGAACTGCGCTCCCAGTAAATTGGGTTTTTCCGACGGAAGACGAAATGAAATTTCGAATGTTTTTACATATGACCAACATTTTTTACTTCCTTTGGGACATTGTAGTATTTTTGACCTACCTTAATTTAAGGTCATGCAAAAATTTGGTTCTCTGATTATGAGTGAGTATTTTTGTTTCTTATGACAGTTGACAGTGTTAAGTACATCAGTGAATTTCTGCAAGATAGGGTAAATAATTCATGTTTTTTTTTTGTTGACTTAAAACGTTTCTTGGTGGATAAAATAACAACAAAAAATAATGTAGTAAAATTCACCTAATCATGAAACAAATTTTAACAAATCCGGCTACAATATTCTTTGAATTGTAATTAGCTATTTAAGGAAACATTATTTGAAAACTAAATTATATGCACTATTAGCTGTGCCTGTAATGGACCTGTTTTTTAATACATTTTAAATAACCTATTAGTTTTGTTTTCTTTTTTATTTTTCAACCAAAACACAATTTTATTGAACCTTATATTGTCGATACATTATTACTCGTAATACACTTATATGTAATATCTTGTGCTTTTTAAATAACTGCCACTTTTTTAAGCTCAAATTTAACAGCTTCCAAGCCAACTATTTATAGTTTTTTTTTAATATATTATGATTTGTTTATTGTATAATGCATGGTAATTAAGTGCTTTTTCATATGTATATTGTTTTTATATTTTAAGTTTAGTGTTAAAAGTGCCTTCTTAAAATAATACATTTATTTTATGTTTCTGTTTACGTTAATTGTATAAATGTTTTTTGTTTGGATATATAAAAAAATTATAACAAAAAATAAGCATTAACTGCTAAGAACGAAACTATTTGCATTCCAAAAGTCGAACTCACTACGATTCTAGACAGATATTTCAAAGAAGCTAGGTGATTTGTATTTAATATTTTTTTTCTTATTTTTTTTATTAATTTTACGCAAACTTAAATAATTATCCAAAAAGTTTAGCTTTAATTATTTAATTCATGCAAAAAGAGTGATGCAATAAATATTATTTTTGACTAAATAAAAAAGGATTTAAAAAAAGAGGAAAACTTGTTCTAATGCAAAATTTATCACATTCCACAAGTTCATTTAGTTATTTTTTTATTGTTAAAACAAAATTCTAAATAAAAATAAAATACTTTTCTGAAAAAAGGAAGTAATCGCTAAAAAAAACAATTCGCAATAAACCTCTCTTTTAAAAAGACATTTCTCGAAAATTACAAGTTTTCTTTTGAAGGGAAAAACTCATAGATTTCCATAGTGCGTTCAAAAATTCATTAAATTTGTATATTTTTTTTTTCAGAAAAAAATCGAAAAACAAAATTGTAATTTGTGTGCGTTTTCAGATCCGAAAAATCGTCAGGAAATTTGGACGAGTCAAAGAAGAGTCATTTAGTATATGGTAAGCTTTTAAAGAAAAGAAAATAAATGGAGAAAAATAATTTTAATTATGGTCATTGTGGAGGAAAAAAAAATACTTTCTAAATGCTACTATTCTCTTATTTTTAAAGTATTCGAGAAGGATCCTTGGACAACTTTAAAGTACAGACACGACGAGAAGGAAATAATATTGTATTTACAAAGATTTCGATAGTACAACATTTGCTAAGCGTTTTTTTTTTGTACATTAATGCTTCAACTGCAGTTTGGAATTATGTATATATAACCGTTCCTGATTGGTTTGAGGTTGATCCTGTCTGAATAACAGTTACTATACGCAATTTATAAATTCAGAAAAAAGTAACGAGATACTCGTTTTGCAAAATAAAGTAAAATAAAAATCTCAAAATCGAGGTTATAACTTATTAAAAAAAATTGCTTTTTAAATGCCTGGAATGAAAAATTAAAAATTTTAAAGACTTAGGCCTGTTTGCTGATATTAATAACAAATATTTATGTTCAACTTAAAACGTTTATTAGCTACTTTTTCCTCTGCGCAAAATTTTTTACACTTCAGATTCTTTGCTGTAGTGAGCTTAGAGCAAGCTTCAACTACAGTCAGAGGCTCATCATAAGTGCATGTGTTAGTGGTTAGTAAAATAATGAAATTTAATACAAAATTAAAAAGTATACAAAATAAAACAAAATTAAACAACTTATACAAAATAATACAAGGTACTAGATATTCAAGACATCTATTGTTAAAAATAAACCAATATCACCACCGAAGAGCACTGGCTCTAAACGAAGTTTTTAGTCTTAGTTTACTCATGTTAAAATCGATAGATGAATCGTTTATATTAAAAAGTTTGCATATACGGTTCAAGGGTTCATGTAAGCCATAGTTAGTTCTATGGAAATCAATGTGTAAGAGTTCAACTCTTCGTAGGTGGTGAGTGAGATCCTCCGCGGTAGTTAATGTCGATGCAAGCTAACAAATCAGGGGCATCGATTTGACCATTAATGAGTTGATGAAGGAATATGAGATCATTATTGACCAGTCTTTGATATAAAGGTTGGATTTACAGAAGTTGGATTCTGTGTTCATATGGTGGTAGATTGAACGGGTCAGTCCAAGGAAGACCCTTGAGAGCAAAGCGAATGAATTTATGTTATATTGATTCAATACGACTTTTATGTGTTTCGTAGAAAGGGGACCATACCTGTGAGGCGTATTCAAGATGAGGACGTACATAACAATTGTATAAAGAGAGAGTAACATACGGATCGTTAAATTTCTTTGCCCAACGTTTAATAAATCCAAGCATAGAGCTGGCTTTCTTAACAATGAAATTAAATGTTCCATGAACTCTAAATTAGAGCTAAAATGAACATCCAAGTCCTTAAAGCTAGAGATACGATCTAGTTTGTGCTGCGAAATAGAATAATCAAAGGAATTTGGAAAATGTTTTCTTGAGAAAGTAATTGTTTGGCATTTAGCAGGGTTTAAAGTAAGGCCATTTTTATTACACCAAACAGTAAAACTATCAATATCGGCCTGAAGAAGGTGGTGGCCATGGTTTGTTTTTATTGTCTTGAAAATTTTCATATCATCTGGAAATATGTAAGAGGATCTCACTTGAATGTATACATGATACGACATCATTTATAGCGAGAATAAATAGAAAAGGGCCCAGATGGCTTCTCTGAGGTACACCAGAATGGGCAGTATGTATAAGATCACTTTTTTTTTTTTAATAATCTACACGCGCTCAAGGGATTATGAATACCCTTTAAATGTTTCAACACAGCGCGGGCGTGAGGGTGATGTTAAGGAAGAGAAAGAATGATAGGATAGATGTGTGGCGCCATATTCGGAGACTGTAGGTGGTTGTTGTCTCAGATTTTATATCCAGCGATGGCGGCTGAACTAATGCGGAGAAACTTCCGTGTCTATTTATCGATGTCCCTTATAATTCGCATTAATTTTTTTTTATTCTTTTGTCAAATTTTATCGGTATACTAGTTTTACTCAATCACATGTTGTTAGTTTTATGCCTAAACGGCATGTAATGAGTAAGCCAGCAAATCATTGTATGACATTTATTTTTAGAATTGGTTTTTAATGGAAAAATAAGAAGACATAGACTACGGCAGGGATCGAACCTGTGACCATGAGGTTGACAGGCGAACACACAACTATCGCGCCACGGCCACATATCACATAAGTATGAACTTAAAAGCTTAAGTGGCTTAATAATGTATTTTACTTTTAATATATTAATTTTTAGTAGATATAATAATTTTAAGCTGGGATTTTTAATATTTAATTCTAGAAGTAGTTAAACTAAATTTTTTTTAATAAACTATAATAATAATTAGTTCTGTATCAACAAACCCGACTTCGAGCAGTTAGATTTTTCTAAAATTTTTGTCTAGTTGTACAGTGTCTAAAGAAAATATGTACATAAATATGCAATTAAATAAAATGTCGCTTGGCACCGATTCGGATGTTCAACTTTAAGACCAAGCGGTGAACAAAAACTAGGAATTTTTTTATTTTGATTGATATTCATGTTGTATCTTGGAGGTTATTTCTAAATGGGTGTTGTGCCTGGCAGGGCTTATTAGTCATATGCTAGGTAGAAGAATAATCAACTCAACGCTGCACCCATACTCTGTAACTTTCGAATCGATAAAAATAGTAGAGAAACACAAAAAAATTTTTGTTTTTTTTTACGATGGCAAAACGACATTTCAATTTATCGCGTCCCATTGAAAAATGCCAGGCAAATAAATTAAAAATTTAAGGTATGGGCGCAACTTACGGAAACGCATTTTTTCGGAGGCAGTAAGTGAGGAAAAGTTATCACCTGAGTTACAGAACATGGGTGCTGGAGGACTATTCACAAAGAACATACAAGAGGATATGAATACAGTGGCAAACGAAATGCTAGTAGATCTGGAAGCAGAGGGATAAACCTGGACAAGACTATGAAATACCAAATTGTATTCCAAAAGACTAAATCTTAGTCTCTCTTTCTGTCTCTGTGAACATTGTAGCGTGTTCCAAGTGGAAATTCTGGCGAAAAATGAAGTTCTATCTTGACTAAGGGAAGACGTGATATCCACATCGAATATTCGTATCTGTTCAGATATAGTCAAGCAACCCTCAAGTTACTTGGCGGTGTTTCCACAAACTTTATTACTGCCCGCAATTGTCAATAATCTCTCAGGGAAATGGCAGAACAGTTAAACATTCACCTGATTTGGGTGCACGGCCATAGAGATATCTTGAAAAACTGCAAAAGCTGATGAACTTGCTAGAAATGGAACCCTAATACCTAAAATGGAAGAAATCGGTATGCCTATAGCTACATATAAAACTTATATTACAACAAAACGCCACAAAACAAACATACATAATATGGTCAAACATCACTACTTGTCTGGTTGATAGACAGATCTGGCCATAAATGGATCTAAGAAGCTCAATAGGTCTGCTCTCGTTGAACATTGTCATCGCTTCAGCCGATTAGGCTGTAGATGGACCTACAGACAGACAGATAGTCTGAATTGCGGAACTCACTTTTTTAGTGTTCTCTATCATCGTAATATCAAATTTGATCAAAATCTCGAAATCGATTTTTGTTCAAATGCAAAATTTGCCCTATAGTACCTTTAAATTGCAAGTAAAAACCACTAATGGATTAGATTTCTGTCCTCAAACGATTAAGAATTTGTGTGGTAGAGGCAACCGAACACAATTTTGAACTAATCAAGTTAAACATGAAGTAAAATATGCTGGTGCTGCCACCAAACGAATCCAGTTCTGCACGCTAGCTCAGAATTTTCAACTTCAAAACTTTTTGTTCGCATTTTGCAAGATTGTATTAAATGATGATATTAACACTTGAAAGGTCAGTTTTTAACATCAATAATTTGACGAACATTATTGTAATCAACGAATCGCAATTTCATCGAAACGTTTACAAATTTTATATTATTCTCGATTGCAAATTGCAAAAAAAAAACTAAAGGCAAATTAACGATTTGGTGGAAGTAATTTGGTCGTAAATTAGAACTTATTTTTTTTTTGATTTAGTAAATTGCTACTTTTTTGACAATGTCACACAAAGTGAGTGACTGCAATTTTTAAGAACTTAAGAAAACGGGATTTTTTTTGCATTTCGTCGTTTTGTCGTAGCTGATTTTCTTTATTCTGAACGTAATTATATCTTATTTTAAAAAAAATTAAGATAATTTACTTGAACTCGCAACCTACTCCATACCGATCGAAGGTGCAGCTTCTGTGCCAAACGCTCGTCTCAGAAATAAATAAGATGACAGTTTAAAAGTTTCGATTTACATTTTTGAAGTATATATTTCTAAGGTTATTCGGTGATTCTGAACTGATGCCGAAAGCTTAGCCGTGTTTAATTATTGTGCATGGTTCTTATACCTAGATCATGTGATGAAAATAGGCTTGCTCCACGAAAAACAAATCTATGATCATTTGGGGGAATCATATTTTAAGTACTAGAACAATTTTTTTAACGACCGTTGAGATTATTGAGGGAAAATTCCGAGACATAAGTGTTTTACATTTTCTTTCTCACGCAAACCGGCTGCTCGTTTAAAACCATATTGAAATTTGTCTGTGGTATGTAATTACGAAAGCTGTACTTTAATCTTACTAATATTATAAATGTGAAAGCTTGGATAGATGGATGGATGGATGTTTGTTGCTCAATAACTCCGGGACGGCTGAACGGATCTGGATGAAATTTGGCACACAGATAGATTATTGTCTGGAATAGCCCACATGCTACTTTTTATCCCGGAAAAATGTATGGTTCCCGTGGGATAGGTGTGTTTTAATTTTTCATAGAGCTCATTTTACAAATAGCCAACATAGCTTTTATTCACAAGGCGCATAGAAGCACACGGATTTGCATGAAATTTGATTGGTAGATGGATGGGGTACAGGATTCTCACATAGGTCATTTTTATTTCGAAAAAAATTAACGTTTCCTATGGGAGAGGCTTAAATATGAAGAAATATATACGTATACTTGGGTGTTTGTTCCACTTTCACGCCTCAACGACTGAACGGTTTTCAATTGCAGGTGTATAGATATCATTAGATTCCCGTGGGATGGAAAGTCCGTATACCATCGCACGGGCACATGCTATTAAAAATGGTGTGAAAAAATGTATTGTAATTCATCAATTGAGAACGAATGGGCCGATTTGGCTCGAACACTTTTTTAGTTATTCGTAAAATCCAGAAGTTTTTTGCGAAAGAAAATTTTGGGTAATCCCTCCAGAAAAGTCGGGAAATTTTAAAAATGGAAAATTTATTTTTTGTATTTAATTGTGTATGCAAATGTTCTGCAATGACTTTTCGAATGAAAAAAATAGAAAATTCTTAGTGGAAAACTCGAAAAATTCTAGAAAAACGCGAACATTTTTTTCTCGATCGTGAAGCTTGGGAAATTTCAGATAATGCTACAGATATTATAAATTTAACAGTTTGGATGGATGGATGGATGCGTGGGATGGATGGATGTTTTTTGCTCAATAACGCCAGACCGACTGAACGGATCTGGATAAAATTTGGCACATGGACACACACATACTGGATTATCACATATGTCATTTTTATCATGAAAAATGGAACCGAACAGTTCCTATGCCTATATGGGAGAAGCTTATATATGAACAAAATATATACTTGGTTGTTTGTTCCGCATTCATGCCTCAACCATTCAATGGATTTTAATGAAATTTGGTAAGCAGCTGGAAGATTAGCCATGATTTATTTTTCCCAACTTTATTTTTGTAGTTCTTACTTTTTGAATCCAATATTAAATCTTCGCTTTATTCGCGAATATGACCATACACGACGAACATCGAAGGCAACGAACACAAACAAAATCTAAATTTTTGGCCAACAGCAAGCGGCTCGCGAACCAGCCCATATACAAGAAGAGCACAGCGAGCGCGGGCATGCTAGGCGAGGTTGTTCGTCGTTTGTGCCTACATTCAACGGCTGAAGGGTTTTGAATGAAATTTTGTAGGTGGATAGATGATTTCATTAGATTCCCGTGGGTCCGTAGCATCGCACGGGTATCTGTTAGTTTAATATAAACACGGAATTTTGAAAACAAAAAAAAATTATTAAAATTGTTGTTATTTTTGATTCAATTGAATATTTAATCAAAATAAATTGCCACAAATTCAGAAGAGGAATTTTAGCACATGTTTTTTTTACAATTCAGCGATAAATCTTGCCCATAAAGCGATATAAACTGTCAATCTGACATTGAGTGCTCAGTGCTCACTGAGGTTTTATTTGGCGGGACTGAGCTAATAAAATGATACCGTGTCATATGCTCATCTCTTTTCTTCTTTATATTTGCAATATACTGACTGAAAAAATAATAAATATTGGATCCTTAAAATAGGTTCAGATTTAGAAAGCAGGATTACTTGATGTATGAAGCGTTGAAAGTCTGCCAAAGAGTATTTTTGAAGGGCCGTTTATATTCCCCAACTGGATTTTGTAGTGACAGACACAAAAGAATGTCTTTCTTCAAATGTACTGGCAATATATCAGCTAGGAGTATTTCTGAAAAAAACTACATACACAGCAGCTGACTTGGAATCTGTGCGCGAAATGACAAAAACCATACCGCCAACGCAGGTTTAAATAATCAACCTGTTTCTACACGTAGTGTAGTGTGAATGCCAATATAACCATCCAACCAACGCATCTACATTTTTATCTACCAAAGGAGACTGGATGATCAAAGTGATTGGTTTAATTGTATGTACCAAGAAGATGGATCACATATTCCTCAACTCCTATGCAGTTGCATCTGCCCTATTATCTTCCAAATCAATTATCTGGTAAATGCCGACATAAATTTTATGTAGTCTGACAGACCATGGTTTATTTATCAATACGAAAAGAGATCAAAATCAATTGGAAACATCGACAAATCTAGGGTCGAAGCGTGTACAAAAATATAAATTCCACAATGTATTTGGTTAAAGTCTATGTTCAGAAAGAAATTTATTCTTCCTTAGACTTTTTTCTTTCAGAGAAGAGCGCTGAACAGAGTTTGAGTACATAGAGTATGCTGTGAACATGTGCCGAACAGAGTTAGCCTTGACCACTGATTTGTTTTTTAAACACACTTGAACCACACAAACTAGATTAAATTTTCATTTTATTCATAAAAAGCAATATAAAACAAAACTACTTTTATTTTGTACACAGATTCACACCAGATACAGAAAATCAACAAGCGATGAACTTATTTCGCCATTTTAATTACACCTAATTATTTTTCCTTCACATTTTCCTTCGCGACACACATGACATTTCGTGTGCACAGCAATTTACTTACTCAGACGATTATGTTCGAGTTTGAGCACATCGAGCGCGCTCTGGACATGTTCATAAAGAAAAAAGAAGTACAAACAAATTTTTTGACATCGCAGACTCTGCTCTGAACTAAAAAAGAAGAAAACCTATTGTCCCCAAAATAATTGCATTTAATTTTAAAAGGGAATTATTTTATATGAAAATTACACTTCGCATCTACAAAAGACTGAGTTCCTAAGGTTTTTTATCTTGCACATATACTAAAGGTTACAGTAGCTTTCAATTAATAAAAACAAAAAATTAAATTAGAAGATATATTTATAAAATTAAAACAAAATTAATTTTTGCCTAATTATGTAAAACAATTCCAAACCTAAAACCAATCAATCGTACTCGATTCGATCACCGATCGACAACCGCAATAGGAGCCAATGTTTCGAATAAAATGTGTAGGATAAGATATGACTATTATTTTTGTTTAAATATCGCCAAGATCCCATAGTATTTTATGGTTTATTTCGAATGTTTTGAGTATGTACAATTGTACATGAAATATATTACATATTTACAATTTTGATTTAGTAAACGCGTTTCAGTTTAAATATATACAATACAAAAAAAAAACAATATAATATCATTCTCTTAGCAGTTCAAACGAATATTTAATTACATTAAGCCAATTACTATATGTTTCAAGAAAAGTAGCATTTTAATTAAAGTATAACAATTAAATATAAAAATAAAATATAAAAAAATCCATTCATTCCGTAATAAAAATATTTGAATTGAATTTTAAAACTGCAACGACCCGATACAAAAAAAAAAACATTTACTCTGTGCAGACAATTTTAACTTTGGACACTTTGGACAATTCTGACCTTAACCGAGTTCAATGCAAATTAAATTGATTTTCACACATTTGACATTATTAACAAACTAAATATTTAACGACTATAATTAACCGGACGTCACGTCAAACTATATAGACAAACTGCTTTAAATCAAAAGTCTAACAAATTGTTAATTGACTTGCATTGAGGCCGGCCATTAGAAGAAATAAATACAAAAATGGCACACAGAAAAGATAGGTTGCAAAAACAAAGACAATGAATTTGATAACAAAAAGACATTCTCTTGACATTTCAAGCATTCGAATGCAAATTTTACATAAATTACCAAATATCAAAAAAAAAAAAAAATACGAGTAGGTAATAAGGGTTTTTGCGATATTGTCAAGAGAGACAGAAAGGAAAACAAAATTTGTTTCAGTGTATTATTATTATTAAAAATATTCCAACGGGACGGCCGTTATCGAGAAAACCCTTATACTTAACTTTGACAAAGTACAAACAATTTTGTAATGTAAATTATGTATTTATATATATATATCATGTTTGGATTTTCCGGAAAATATTTACAAATTTTAACAGAAAACAAACAAAAAATAACAACAAAATATTCATAGATTTAACATCGACACAACAGTATAATTTGTATTGAGGAAAATAAAGTAATGGAAAGGGATTATTTTGTATGTACAATAAAATTTAATTATAGTATTTTTTTGAACAGGAAAATTACCTCCTTTATCACTTGCTCGACTCTGCCGACCAGCGGCTTGTTCGATAATGTCATTGAGTACCATGACATCTAAAATAATTATTAACAATTATAAGTTATTATAATAAGCAAAATAAGTTATGTAAAAATTTACCTTTCATATCAACCACTGTTTGCGTTTGGACGGGTTCGATAAAAGGATTGTCGTGGTGTTTTACTTTGCCAGCTTCATCTGTACAGTCTAATCCCATTTCCTAAAAATAAATGTAAATAATTTAGTTGTGATTAAATGTAATATATATTTATTATTATTAGTAAGTAAGCCTTGACGTGGCGGAGGGGCTCACGGTGACTACTACTGCGAAACGTAGAGCTATGCGATCGCGGAACTTGATTCTGCAGTAGGGCCACCCATGGTCGACAGGTCGAAGTGGGGTAGGATGTCTCTACTAATTACCCCCCAAACGAAGGAGTGTTTCCCACCAAGGCACTCCCAACAGATTTGACGGTAGCGGAAGAATTCTCGCGATGATAGTTCCAGTCAGGTTGAACTACTTGGTGAACACCTTGTATAGACTACTCAGAAGTAATCAGAGCACAGGCTTATAAGGAGCGGTAAATCCAGACTCTCGTCCTTGGAGTTATTAAAGGACCTGGCCCTCCAGGGTGGGGGCTCCTGCCGCTGGGCTAACTGCCCGACGTAGGAGTATCTAGATAGTTATGAAATAACTACAAGCCTCGGATATGGATGATCCAAATGTTGATGACCCTGGCAAACGAAATACTGACAACGAATTTCGGATCTGCACGTGGAATGTCCGGACCTTAAACAGGCCACGTGCAGCCGAGCAATTAGTGGAGACCCTGGATAAGTACAAAGCTGATATAACAGCACTCCAGGAAATGCGATGGGATGGAGAGGGCATGCGAAAAATTAAATCCTGTGATATCTACTTTGGTAAGTGCTACAGGGAAAGGAGACAGCGGTTATTTGGATGCGGCTTTGTGGTAAGAGGCAAACTTAGACAAGAAGTTATGTATTTTAAATACGTTAGCGAGCGCCTTGTCACAATCCGCATCAGGGCCAAATTTAAAAACATCTCGCTGGTCTGTGTCCACGCCCCAACGGAAGAGAAAGATGAATCGATCAAAGAGGAAATCTACGAACTTCTCGAAAAGGCGTACGATAAGTGCCCGAAGTACTACGTTAAGATTGTTCTTGGCGACTTTAACGCCCAGATCGGAAAGGAGGGTATCTTTGGTTTGACGGTCGGAGGACACAGCCTGCACGACGAAACTTCTGAAAACGGGCTTAAGCTGATCGACTTTGCGGCGGAGAGAAATATCACCCCATCTCAATATACACAAGGGAACTTGGAAGTCTCCAGATCAAGGCACTGTTAACCAAAATGATCATGTCGCGATAGATGCCAGGCGTGCATCCAGTATCCTGGATGTCCGAACCTTCCGAGCACGAAAAGCAAGCGGTCGAGTCTATTGAGGGATGCTACAGCAGGGGTAACGCTCGAAAGTTCTATCAAAGGGTGAAACGATCTACCCAAGGATTCGAGCCCAGAATAGAAGCCTGCCGTGATAAAAATTGTAATGTCGTAGGAGATACGCAGACGGTGCTGAGAATTTTGAAGGAACACTTTTCCAAGCTGCTAAGCGGCGAAGACTGCCAACCATCCGTTGCTATGCAGAACAACCCATTCACCTTGGACGATGATGGTGAAAATATGCGTCCACCTGACCTAGAAGAAGTAAGAACGGCGATATACAAACTTAAGTCGCACAATGCCGCGGGTTCAGATGGCCTGCCAGCTGAACTGTTTAAGGCAGCGGGAGATGACTTGGTCAGGAGCATACACCAACTCATTTCTAGAATCTGGTCGGAAGATAGTATGCCCAATGAATGGATGCTTCGCATAGTGTGCCCTATCCACAAAAAATGAGATGCTCTGAACTGCGCCAACTACAGAGGTATGAGCCTCCTCAACATCGCATACAAAATTATGTCGGCTATTTTGTGTATCCGCCTAGAACCTTTTACCAACGACCTGATCGGATTTTATCAGTGTGGCTTTAGGCGAGGAAAATCAACTAACAATCAGATTTTCACACTCCGGCCGATCCTGGAAAAAAACCAAGAATTCCAAGTCGATACGCACCATCTCTTCATCGACTTTAAAACCGCCTATGATAGCGTTGATAGAGACGAGTTATACAGAGCCTTGTCACACCTCGGCATCCCTGCCAAACTTGTCCGCTTGTGCAGAATGACAACGAAGGAATCTCGCTGCTCCGTCAGAGTCGGTAAGAACTTCACCGACGACTTTGATGTCGAGAAAGGTTTCAGACAAGGTGATGCGCTATCATGCAATCTCTTTAACATCGTGCTGGAAGCAATTGTGCCCAACTCAAATGTCAACACCAGAGGCACAATTTTTCAAAAGTCTGTTCAACTCCTTGCTTATGCTGATGACATTCACATCATAGGCAGAACAAAGCGAGCTGTCAGTGGAGCATTTGCAAGTATTGAAGCGGAAGCGGCGAAGATGGGTTTGGCTGTTAACGAGACGAAAACTAAGTATATGCTGTCATCGCGAAGAGAAGTCCAACACCATCGACTGGGACAAAACGTCACGATTGGCGGTTATAACTTCGAAGTAGTCAGAGACTTTGTTTACTTGGGATCCACTATTACATCGCACAACAATATCAGTGCGTAGATCAAACGAAGAATCACACTTGCAAATCGCTGTTTCTTCGGGCTTAGAAAGCATTTGAGTAGTAAAGCCCTCTCTCAAAGAACCAAAGAGACCCTATATAAAACTTTAATCATCCCAGTCCTGCTGTATGGGGCAGAGGCATGGACACTGACAAAATCGGATGAAAACCAGCTGGGTTGCTTTGAGAGAAAGATTCTTCGAGTTATGTTTGGCCCAGTGTGCATCGGTGGTGAGTGGAGAAGAAGATTTAACGACGAACTTTACGGGCTCTATAGCGATATCAACCTGGTCAAAAAGCTAAAAATACAGCGACTGAGATGACTAAGTCACGTGGAGCGCAAGCACATCGACGCACCAGCCCGACGAGTCTTCGTATCCAACCCCGGTGGACAACGCGACAGAGGAAGGCCTTATCTTAGGTGGCGCGGTCAAGTGGTGAACGACCTCAACCAACTTGGTGTGCGTAACTGGTGGCAGCTAGCTAGGGACCGGGCTAGCTGGAGAGGTTTGCTGGTTGAGGCCGTAATCCATCCATCCTGGATTGTAAGCGCCATCTAAAGTAAAGTAAGTAAGTTTTTATATTGAGCGCGCAATAAAAGGGTTTTGACTACCCTTAACATGAGCCAATTTAGTTCAAATCGTGTAACTGAACTAGTTCGTTCATTTTAGTTCAGTGCACTGAAAATTCCAAACAAATATGAATATTCTTCATTGATATATTTTTTCTGTGGTTGTTAGGTAGTTACCGTTAATAGTTAATCTAGATTTAGATTAACTAATCTCAAATAGTGTTTTTATCGCTCCAAATGTAGATTAATTTTGACAGCACTATTCAAAATGCAAATATAGTTTCATTTTCTCCATGATGTAGAAGTGAGACAGACAGCTTCATCTGTGTCAAACCAAGTGAAAAATTCACTTTGTTGATGAATGCGTTCGTTTTGATATGGGAATAGGTTAATTCAATTTGTACATTTTTCGTCCCAATGGAGATTTAAAGGAGATTTATTTCAAGTCTTCATCTAAGAAGATTAAAATCTGTATGTTAAATCCTCACGATTTGTGGGAGATTTAGCAAAATCTACTTAAATCTCGGTTCAGTGGTCGGTGGAAACGTAGTACGTCATTGTGTTTGGCAGAGAAAACCATCATGACAACGACAAGACAGAAGAGATCAGCTCATTCGAGTTTGTTTAATTTACATTTCAGTGGAAATTAGAAAATAGGAATTTAAATGTAGGCACTAGAAATTTTTTCATCCAAAGAAAATAAAGTTAACTATTGAACTAGAAACCTTGAACAAAGTTTTCTGGTTCGCTTAACTGAACTAGTTCATTGAAATAGTTCATTCAGTAACTAAACTAGCCTATTTTGAAGTTCGAAATATCAAAATGGGAGGGAAAAATAGAGCCTGCCAAACTTAACAGTACGTCCGAAGTTGGGCTCAAGACTAAACTGATGAGCATTCCTAGAAGCAGTTGAAAAATTTAGGGTCACGAATGCAATCCCACAATAAGTGGTCTGTGATGCACAAGCCAAGGACTGACAGCTGATCGGTTACTTCAATGCAATTGCCGCTCATGGACAGTGGGATGGTCGGTAGGTTCTGCTTTTACGATAGAGGGCAGCACTTTGTGAAGAATTAAATTCGACGCGATTTTTTTTCCCATTGGACAATGCTTAAAAGTTTAATGAGATTACCATACGCTGCCTTTGCATTTCCTTATCCGAAATACAAGAAGAATCTAAAAACGAATATGAAAAGCTGAGAGTACTATCGTCAGCAAAACAATTGAGTGGATTCAAAGTCCTAGATAAAAGATTATTAATAAAAATAAGAAAAAAAGGTTGGAGACAAAACGGATCCCTGGGGCACACCAGCATTTATTTTGTGAATATCAGACTTGAAACCGTACAATACACCTTGTATTGAGTGGCCTGAAAGATAATTTCTAATTTATCGAAGAAGAGATATATCGATACCAAATGCATGCATTTTCGATAAGAGACTTTATGCCAAACTCTATCAAATGCTTTTGAAATATCAAACGCAATAATCTTACTTTCAGAGAGCCTTTGGATACCAGACCCAGGATTCGAAACGACAAGAAAGTTGGTACCTCCTCTCCGATTCAGAGATCAAGCTTTCGTGGATGATATGTGCTCTATTCGTATGAGAGAAAGAGGCGTGCCCGGGACCCAGAGGGATGGAGAAAGCCTTTAACGGGCCAGGATCCCCTCAAGAAAGCATAGAAAGTGATGTAAAATGTTCGTCAAGTAGAGACTTAATAGTCTAGTCGGGTTAAACATTTCAAATTGAAAAATTATTTTTTTCAATTTTCTTTCACAGTCCGTTGGGGGTGGGGGAGGAGGGTCATAAGTGGTTTTCGGGAAAATTGCCCAAGAGCTTCAGGCGCCATTTTGAATTTAATGAACATTTTATTTTGACCATTTTTGATTTCTGGCAAAAATAATGAAGTTAAAACTTGTAGGAAATTTAATTTTCTACAACTTTAGTTTTAATATTTTTTTTCAAAAAAGTTACCGTTCGCGAGATATTAATGAAAAACTGTTTGGGGCTTGTGACCCCCTTCGGGGATCATGAAAATAATGATTCGTACAATTTCGGGGGAATCATTAGTAGTCTAAATACGATTTTCGGGAAAATACTGCTCGAGCTTTAGTCGCCATTTTGTTATTCATATAAAACATTTGCGCACCACCGTATAGTGGAGGTAGAGTTATGGTAGGTGGTTTTTTTTTTTAAACTCAAAATTTCAAAAACGACTCAATAGATTTTTTGAAACTTCTCATTTGTTTTTTTTGACATTTTCTTGAATACTTAAAAAATTATTTTCCTAAAAAAAAAAACAGCGGTAAAAAAAACCGTTAAAAAAAAAAAATTATTTCTCAAAAAACGCCTTCAAGAATTTTGGTAAAAAATATTTCGTGTTCTTAAGTTAGTACAGTCCACTTTTAAGTAAGAAAATATTTGTCTTTGCGTCCTTATTAACGGTACTTTCCATAGAACCACTTTTTATATTTCCGAATTTCTCACTATTGGAAGAACCGATTAAAATTTTTTTTATGCAAATTTTCCCTAAAAGTACGAGTATTAATAAAACTGCATACTCAAATTTTCACAAAATATTGGTTTTTCGGTTTCAAAAAAATAAATCAGTTTTTTTTTGAAAAAAATTTTAATTATAGTTAATTCTTTGGAAGTAATTAATTAATAATTACTTCAAAATGGCGTTTACATTTTTTTCTAAAAATGTTTTCAAAATTTTACCACCTATATTCTTCACTTTTATTATTATATCCATCTATTTGTATGCTTTTTTTACTAATTTTTTTTTGAGATTGGTGAACCCCTCACCCCCGCCCTATCCAAATTGGAACTGTATACGCCCCTGGCTCCAGCATTATTTTCCCGAAAATCTATATTTAAACTAGTAATGATCCCCCCCAACAAAGACCAACAGTCACAAACCCCAAACAGTTTTCCATTAATATCTTGCAAACGATAACTTTTTTCGAAAAATAAAGCATAACATCGCAATATTTGATTTCTGACAAAAATAATAAAAAAAAACTATATTGTGAAGTTATTGGCCAAAATAAAATTTTCATTAAATTCAAAATGGCTGCTGAAGCTCCAGCGCGATTTTCCCGAAAACCGAAATATAGACTAATAATAACACCCCAGCGAAGTAAAAGAAAATTGTACGAATTAATGATGTCTATTTCAGCCTTTTGTTTTTGACAACCGGACTGGGTGGCCGTGGCGCGATATTTGAGTGTTCGTCTGTCAACCTTATGGTCACGGGTTCGATCCCTGCGGTAGTCCACGTTCTCTTATTTTTCCGTTAAGACCAATTCTAAAATAAAATGTCATACAATGAGTTGCTGGTTTACTCATTACATGCTGTTTAGGCATAGAACTAACAATATGTGATTGTAAAACTTGTATACCAATAAAATAAGACAACTAATAAAAAATAATGCGAATTATACGGGACATAGATAAATAAGACAAGGAAATTTCTCCGCATTAGTTCAGCCGCCATCCCTGGAGATAAATCCGAGACAAAAATCAGCTCCAGTCTCAGAACATCGCACCACAAATCTTTCCTATATTTCTTTCTCTTCCTTAACTTCACGCCCGCGTTGTGTAGATTATAAAAAAAAAAACAAAAAAAAAAAATATTAGACCAAGATCCCAGGGCCGGCAGACATATGTACGTCATTTTATCATACTCGTACCCAAAGCTAGGGCTTTTCGGAGATATGCAGTTTTAACGTGCATACTCAACTACGTTATTTTATCAAAGCTGATTTTTTTATATGTTTAAGGGGATAGTGTCTCAAACTTTGTTTGACACTTGTCAAACACCAACAGTGGGGCGTTTCGTCTGTCAGACTCCTTTAAGATGACATCTTAAACATACCAAAAATTCGGAATGTCCATTCGATCTTATCTACTTTGGTATCTATTCACAGCAAAATATTCAGCTATGATAAAATGACGTAGGTATGTCTGCCGGCCCTGGGATCTTGGTCTATATTGTTTACTAACTGGCAGCAACTTGTAGCAACCAGGTTTAGGAAACAAAATTTTAAAAAATAATAAATTCAAAATTAAATACTAGTAAACTTACATAATCACGATGTTCCTTATGATTTGTATCAGCATAACTAGCACCATTCGTAGCACCTATCGATTGATTACGTGAATTACGATTCCGTAGTTTACTTTCTTTTGTCATTGGACCGGCACCCATTGCAGCCATTCCACCCAGCAGATCACCATGTGATGTATAGGATATTCTGGACTGATGCGAGGTATACGATGAATGTCTAGATCCTATAATTTAAAAAAAAAAATATCAATTTATTAATATATATTCTCAAAAAGGCAATCAAATAACCAACCTAAATTACCATAATAGACAGGCACAATAATTGCCCCATTTTCTTCGGACATTGGTGTTACCGCATTTGAATCATCCGCATAGGGTAAATGCTGCTGAGCATCCTGATATGTTGATAATACGAGCGGTTTTCGATCGCTGCCAGGTATGCCGAAACGACCTCTACCATTTCGTATTGTGTACTGATGGTTGAAATTGTACTTTAGAAAATGTTAAATTAAAAAAAAAAAAGAATTATTGCAATTTTTCCTTGTAAGCTTTTCATTCATCTTTGAACATTTTTTTTTATTTTTACTCTTTTTCTAGTTTAACTTTTGTGTCGAGATATGAGAGCAATCAAAACTTAACAACATGGAATAATAATTCAAAAAACGATGAACAACAAAATTAAATTAAATTAAAAAAAAAACAAATATGATGTGAAACAATATCAACGTGAAAATAGTGCATGATATCCATATATATTGATTTTTATTTTTTTTTTAATTGTATATGATATTGATTATTGTTATTACTTACGAAATAAAAACGTTAGTACGTATTCTTACCTTGTGCGAACTACGTGATCCTCTTCGAATGTTAAACGGTGAACCGGGTAAGGATAAGGATGTCTAAGTACCAAAAAATAAACAAGAAAATAATCAAATCAAATCACAGAGAAAAAAAACATAAAAGCTATAGTCGCATGGAAAATCGTTTTTTTTTTTATAAAAGTTGTTTTTTGGCTATTATCCAAAGATTGAGGGTAAAATGTTTAGTTAGTTTTTTTTTAGTTAGTTTTTGTGTATTTTGAAAAAAAAAATAAAAATTAAACAAAAAAAAAATTAAGAAAATACGCATTTCTAAATATATTAACGCTTTTTCGGCTACGGGGATTGTTTAAAATGCAAAACTTTAATGAGCTTTTACACAATCTACTGAAACAATAACCTTTTTTTTTCTTTGAATATCTTAAACGAAAAATGACCATTTTTTTTCAATATTTCCAAACACATTTTGAATATGATGGATTATTGAAAATGAAACATTACCAACACACGTATTATTACAAAAGAAATAATGGGTTACACTATCTAACAGGGTGTTGCATTTTTCTTCTTTATCAAATTATTTAGCTTAAATTTCTTTAATTATTTACCTAATAGTTTTGTTTTTGTCAAAATTAGTTTAATTCTTTCAAAATAAGAATAATTTCTTGAATATGGAAATACATTAGAATACTGAATCCAATTTAAAATTTTTAAGTGTATAGGTGGTATATTCAATTCCAATTCTTAGACAGTTTTGAAAATTAGTGAGAGTTCCAAGAACTTTTAAGTGGTTTCTTATGTAAATAGTAAAAAAGTAACTCACTTCTTATTATGTTCAATGGTTTTGTAAAAATTGTGGATGTATTTGTTTTATAATCAATTCTTACATAATATACAGTAGCAGCTGGTGGGTTCTGATATTGGTGGCGCTGTAGTTCACCCTACTAACTGGCCAATATTAGTATTCAGAAAAATAAAAACATAAGTAATTATAGTTACAAATAAATGAAGAATAGCAAACCACCATATTGCATATACTTTTATTTTTTATAAATTAAATGAATGCGTCGGGTTTTTCCGAACTAAAACAGTTTTCTCCTATACAGATGCAAAACAGTTTCACAACGCTACTAAAGCTTGGAGGTAAACCAATATGGCTGCCATAATTTCACATCTCTGTATTGCTCATCTGTGGTACATATATGGGTCGCTTTAAGCGACACCACTGAATTTACGAGGCATGACCAGAACTATCTACCTAGCTATCTATCTATCAGAAATCTTCGGCGAGGTTCGCTAAAGATCGGTAGAGCTTATTGCTTTCGTGCGGTGCACGAGAATAGGGTTATTTATCAATACAGCTTGTATTGAATACTTTTTGTTTCAGGCGCTAGGTATGTTCGCTCGTTCCTCATAGAAGTTACTCAAGCACCGCTGTGTGCTTCGCCTAGCGCACGAGGAATCATTTATGTTATTTTTCAAGTGTGTTTTTCTTATCAGGTATAAATATCAATAATTTATTGATACGCCATCGCCATTTTTTAGTTAGTTTAGTTTTCTCTTTATTGACGAAAAATAAGTTGTTATCCTCAATTAATGTTTTCATTAAAAAATGAGTAAACATAGTTTTGGTGGTTCAGCGCACGAATGCACTTTAGAGAAAGCCGCCCTTGATAATATGTACGTATCTATCTATTAGTTTTCGGGGAAACAATACATTTGATATCAATTTATTAGGGGACCTAGATTTAATTTAAATTAAATTTCTCGTCTGTAAGATTTATGTATGTTTAAAACACCAGCTAATTAAATATCTTGAAAAACTCGTTTAGTAAGAATATAAGTTTTGTAGAAATTCACTAGAAAAAATGTGACTGAACTTCATTTTCTTTTATTCAAAAGTTGTTTCTATTGCGAATGTAAAACTTTCCCTTTACTTATCAATGATTTAAATTAAACAGACCTTTTTAAGAAGGCCGACTATTTCTTGTAATCCGAATATTTGCGGAAAATTAAGATTCATCTTAAAGGTGGTATTAGGTGTAAGCCAGGTAAAATAGGTCCACTAATACGGGCTTTGAAAAGTCTAAAATTCGTTTCAAATATAAAATAGTTTACTAATATATATCTAATACTCTTGACTTGATCTATACAGCCGCTGATCGATTATGCATTTTGTCAATTAAGCAACTCAGCTTATTAGTTGCTTAAGACTAATTAGTAAGTAAAGTATGAATGTAATTCCAAATTGAACGCTTTGTTATCATTAATTAGTCATGTATGCTTCAACTGCTTCATGTACTTTTGATTCATTTAAACAGTGTCGCTAGCGTTTGATAAGGCTTGGCACGAAGGCCTATATTTTAAATTAAAAACAAATTCTGCCTGAAGAACTTTATACTCTTCTGAAAGTATGTAGAGAATAGACTTTTTCAAGTAAGACATTGAAACGATTACTCGGATCTCAAAGATGTAGTGGCTGAGGTACCACAAAGAAGTGTCTTAGGTCCAATATTCTACCTATTATTTTCACGTGATATACCTTCTCAAACAGAAGACAATATCCTAGCTGACGACACTGCAATACTAGCAGTGGTTCAACCGATAAATGATGCTACGACTAAATTACAAAAAGCTCTGAATAATTTCAATAATTGGAAAAAAAAACATGGCGGATATCGCTCAACGAAGTAAAATCAATTCATGTGCGAATTTACGTATGAGAAAATTAATAGATTAGCGATATTTGTTAATACGGTTCAAGGTTCGTTTGGTAATGCGGCAAAATATCTCGGAATGACCCTGGAGGCGAAATTCAAATGGCAGATTTAAATAATGAACTCAGAGATATGTACTGGATGATTGGGAAATGCTCTAAGCTTAGTATCGAAAAGAAGCTAATTTTGTACCGGGAGGTGGTTAAGCTTGTTTAGACTTACGGCATACAACTCTCGGGTTGTATTCGAGATTCTATTTCAAATAGCTTACACGCATTTGAAAATAAACTGCTAAGATCGTTTGTAAATGCCAAGGTGCATTAGAAACGAAGATCTCCAAGTAACGGGTGTTTTTTTTAGATGTTTGGTTTTCAGTCTGGCAATACTTTTTTTCGGAGTTGGTCTTTTTTACAGCTGTTACTTGTTAGAACGTTTGCAAATCATGCAAATTTATTACCAAAATAATGGTTCGGTTCGCCCGACGCATCACAAGAACATTTTGTTCAGCGATGAAGCTCACTTTTGGTTAAATGAGTACGTTAATAAGCAAAATGGTCGTATTTGGAGTGATCATAATCTACAAGCCATTGTTGAGACGCCGTTACAACCTCAAGAAGTCTGTGTATATTGGTCCATATTTCTTCAAAAATGAAGCCGCACATAATGTTACACTCAATGGGCGACGCTATAGAGCCATGATTAATGTCGTTTTCGTGCCTGAATTGGAGGATGTTGATGTGGACGACCTGTGGTTCCAACAAGACGCCGCTAAATTCCAAAACTCCAACGAAACAAACAATTTATTGTAGGAAGCTTGTCTACGCAAATAAGCCCGAGACAATTGACACCTTGGAAGAGAATATTCGGCGCGTTATTGCTGACATACGGTATGCAATTGCTGCAAAAAGTAGCCGAAAATTGGACCTCTCGGCTGGAATTTATTCGAGTCAGCCGCGGCGGACGCTTGCCCGAAATCATTTTTAAAACATAATGACAAACCCTTATCTTAATAATAAAGCCAAATTATTTGCAATGACATTAAATTATATGCGTTTTTTTTTTTTAAACAATACGTCTAACAAAACACCCGTTACAATAATCGAAATTATCGATGAGACTAATTTAGAAGAACTAAACCTTCCGACCAGGTGCACCAAACGAGCAGGAACTATCTCAGGATAGTTTTCTGCAAACAGTTAATTACTTTCCTTCAAAAGCTTCAACTAAATTGAAATCCGGGAGGAGAAGGTGTTTTTAGTGAAGTAAGAATCTCACACTCCTATGCGCACGCATTTTCGGTCCTCATTGAGCCTTTTGAAGGTTTTACACATGCCCACAATAAAAGTGATTGAAAAAGTCTTAAAAGTAATCTTGAATTTAATAAGTGGTTAGTCCCAAATATGCATTCAAAATAATTTCGAAATAAATGCAAAACTTTATTGGAACTTTTTAGACAGCATTTAGAAATTGAATATGCAATCTCAAGTAATAGCATACACTTTTTCACATTTGTATACCCTATACGAGTAGGACTTGACGCAAAACTTAAAATAACTTTTCCAACAGTCCATAGTCTGTTAAAAATATAAAATATAGGATACAGGCCCAGATAATTATCTCTTTACATATTTAAAAAAAAGTCAAATCTTTCAAAAATTAATTTCACTACTTCTCCAAGTTAATTCTGTTCTTATAAAAACTGAACGCTTATCTCCAAACGAAAACTTGTAGGTATTGTCAAATTTTTGACTCGGATTTTTTTTTAGCATTAGTAGCGCAGTTACAATAAAAATTAAATTTTTAATTGGGAAAATAGCTTTCTAAAAATTGAATTAAGAAAAAAATAGTCCGTCGGTCTAACTTTTAATAACTATAACTTAGCGATAATGGAGGAAGATGTGCTTTATAGCTACTTGTAGTATTATATCATATATCCTATGACTAGCTGGTTTCCCAGAACCGGGGCAAACCCTTTTGGCGATTAGGTTCAAAATTTTATAAAATTATACTTTTCGGGTAACAGTAGGTGTTTGAAAATGTTTCCATTCCAAACTAAAAACAAGTGCAAGAATAAAGGATACTAATAATAATCAATTTCCTGGAATGAATTTTAAAGTTAAAATTGATACAAGCATCAAACTTTTATTTCGAAATAATACTTGGTCAGTTCTCGGATATACTAAATGCTTACACCCCTATTACGGTTGTCAAATATCGACTGGTTGACGAGTAACATGATTTGTCAATCAATTGAATAATCGGTATTATGAATAAAAATTTAAACATTTTTGAAACACTGTGAACAATAATCAGAATACTATTGTGAATAGTTCTCATTTAGATTGACATTTAGGAACAATCTATCATTTGCACAAAGAATTAGGAAGCGTTAAAGACCTTTATTGTCACAAATGCTGCATTTAGCACTTTTTACATAATTACAATTGTTTTTAAATATTAGGACTTAAGTAGTAAGCAACAAAAAAAAGATCGCCAGATTGGTCGATGTGATGCAATTCAGTCAAGACTTTGCAAAAGGAATTTCCTCAAAGCAGGTCATGAGTTGGAAGTGGGCAGAGATTGCGGCGAAGATAATAGTTGAATTTAATCCACTTAGGACAAATAGATCTCCCCAAGGCATTTAACGCTTCTTTTAAAACAACTGACAATGTTGCGTTGGTTGCTCCATGTCAATGTTGAAATCGTTGACAACACTCAACTGATAAGCTTCCAGCTGCAAGCTTAAGAATATTCAGTTACCGTTTAATTGGTTTTAATTTGTCTTGACGAGTATATTAAGAAAGCCCTCTTTTGAAAGCCTAAAGTTTTACACAAATCCAAAACCGTATCAATTAGATTATAATGCTTGTTCCGCAGTATTTTCTTCTACGATATCATTTGCACTAAAAAAACAGTTCTATTGTTGACATTTCTATTTAATTAAAAGTTTATGCGATCCGTAAAATAATTTTATCAACACCGAAATTCCGATTGGCTTAAAATTTGAAACCCAACAATAATTTTGACATCCTTAATACAAAATTACCAAGAGACCAATTCACAATAAAACTCACATCCGAAGATCATTCACTGCCTATCAAAAATATTGATTTTTGACAACTGTAATACCAAATTAATATTTTTCCGGATAAACGTCAACTATCGTGGAGACAATAGACAACGGTAATAAGGATGTTAGTTAAAAAAGAAAAAAAACTATACTTATAGAACTTATTTCTAATGAAGAAATTCAAAAGATTCTCCTTCTTTACACCATTTTAACAAAATTAAATTTTAAAATTCAAATTATTAAAAAAAGATTTAAAAAAGGATAATTTAAATGTGTTATGTATTTTAAAATGTTTGTTTTTGTTACCAATGTTAAATTTATTAACGAGTTAATATTTTTTTTGAATGTTCTTATAAAATATTATCTAAAGTTACAACCTACCTTTTATCTGTTGGAGCTGAAATGATTGTTAAGACTAAGAAGCATCGCTATTGTTTTTTTTATGTAAGTGCAATTTAAAAATATTAACCGTATTTTTAACAACCATTTCATTGCTCATGTCTACTCGATACTCGATATTTATGTACGTAAAAAAGTTAACATAAGAAATCTTATTCGAAAAAATTTATTCAAACAAAATTTTGTGAAGTATAGCATAGCAAATAAATTAATTTTTCTAATAAGAAAAATAAATAAATTAAATACGATCGAAAATTGTTTAATTTTTTCGTAAAATAATTATTTATGAATTTATAAGAATTTTCAATTTTGTTTTCTAAAAAAAAAGCTAGTAAAGAAATAGAGCAGTGAAATTACTATAATTAAATTGTCTGTATTGATTTTGTTGTAAGTTACGAATATCAGTTATATTTCACTGCGATAATTTGTGTGTGTTTAAGAATTGCACTATTTATGTATGCATTTAAAAAAAAACTGCACAAAGTGATTATTTTGGGTTTTTGTTTGTCTTTGCTGCCGCAGTGTTTGGTTTTAAAGGATAAAACTAAATAAGGGTCTAAATCATTCAAAAGAACTTAAAACCAAAATTTAAATTATTTATTTTTTCTAAAAAAAAAGAAGAACATAAACATTAATAAAGTTTATGGTTTTGTAGGTTAACAGCTAATTTCTTGAGAAAGTTCTAATATCAATTTAAGACTGGATCATGTTAGCTATCGATTTATCTTTAAAACTTAGCTTTAAGAATATAAAAAACTCGGGTATTTATTCACTTCAAATAATTTTCTTAGAAGTGGAACTAAAATTATTTTTGAGTCTTAAGAACTTTAGATCTCAGTTTTTAAAACGAAGTTCTAAGGAATATTTTTTAACTTTTTAATCACCGGGTGATTTTTTTTGACAACAAATTCTCATATTTGTTTCATTTATTGGAAAAAAAATGTAGAAGTGTGGCATGATTGTATTGGTTTGTATATGAAAAAATGTTTGAATGACACTTTTTTAGTGCAGGATTGACGAAACTTCTCCACGAGCTCTTCGACGATTACATTGCGTTGGTTAGGGTATGATGCAATTTGATCTCTTGTAATATCAACTTTTGCCAGATATTGCCTGAATAGTTCATCATCAGCAATATTATTTGGGGGATTCACTTCTACTTAATGCAAACGATACAGTCATTTTTTGAGTCGCCCATTTCGATCTCAACGCTAGTACTGGAAGGCGACGTTTAAGAACTCCGTACTAATATTCATTACATTTCTTGTGCTAATGATTCGAGATTGGTAAACTTGCATCTTACGATTATTAGAAATTTCGGGATAAATAAAAGGTGTTTGCATATACCGAATCACCGACCAAAATGTACTATCCATATCGCCCGTTTTGGAATTCACCTCGTACAGTTGAATTTTGAAAATTCTTTTGATCGTAGACTGAGCTTGGAACGATACATACTCAAGACTTTCAAATCGACAGATGAAATAGTTTGCACGTGGGTGGCAATGCCGCAGTGGATAAAGTGCTTGATTGCTAACTTAGTTGTGTGGGTTCGATCCGCACGCTAGGCGCATTCTTTTCTATACCTCCAATTTTAATTGGATGCCGCCCATGGGTTAAAATGAGACAGTCAATAACTGTTTCTCAAATCCACTGTGTCATACTAGTGCCGTGAAATTCAGGTTGCATTTAAGAGACCTTAGGTCTTACAGGCATATAGTTAAATTAAATAAAAAAAATTCACGTTGAGGAAGAACCAACCAACGACATAAGCTGAAACTACCAACTCTCCAGCTGGCGATGATGGATGCTGAAAATCATCTGCCAATAAAAGAAGAAACTCGATGAATGTTATTTTCGTTAAGCGAAATTGTCAAAAAAATGTATATCGTCCCAGTAATGGTAGCACGTTGGATCATATGATAAATGCGCTAAGAAATCCAATCGACGAAAACCAAAGTAATTTTTAATTAAAGTCAAAAAAAAAATTAAGAACTGATTTTATTGAATATTATATAGTTATTAATTTCGTGGTTTCATGTTTGTCGTGCTGTTTACTGAGATGTCATAATATTAGTTGAATGTTTGCCATTTACTGGAAATTGTCATTACTAGGCGAATGTCATTTCCATACAAAAGCTCCATTCAAAATGGAGTGAACGATCTTCACGCCACTCGGCACAAAATAGCAAACAGAAATATTTATTAGTTTCAAAGGCCATCTATTGGCACTCTTGACATGACCACCATATTTAGTCAAAGAAACTAACGACATCTGTTTTAATTTCTTTTCAGAGAAGGATCCAACTGTCAAAATTAATATAGATTTTGGGGTAGAGTAATATCAAACCAAACGTCATTTACATAAAAAAAAAACTTCAGATGTCACATTTTGGGAGCTGGGTGGCGCTTGTTTCATCTTACCATGAAGTTGGCTCCTAGCAGTCCATATCTAGAATTTTTATTAACGCGAGTCTATGAGAAAATGTAGGAAGTATATTTCCATTGAAGATATCGAAGGCAACAACACAAACACCTTCTCTTAATTCCTTCAATTCTCAATACATGAATGGATTTATATAACTTCCCAGTAGGAAATTTCGACATCAATGAAATTTTTTCGTGAATTCATTAATGGATTCATCGACAATTTCCATCGATGAGCAGTATGTAATGATTTCATAAGAAAACGGTTGTGCATTTTTTCATCAGTTAACGAAATTCAAATGAGTTGAATGCTTACAATTCACTACAATTTCAGTTACAAAATCATAAAAGATGATTCCACTGATGAAGAGTAATGCATAGGTTCATGAGTTCGTAAATGATGTTTTGGTTCTCTGGGGTGGTTGTTCTGTTTTCTTCCCGAGAACAAAAAAAAACTTAAAAAAATATAAAAAGGTTTTCTCTGACATGAGAAGAGCGATGAACATTGCGTTTTTTCTGCTGCCCCGAGAAATGCCCTCAGTCATGACATGAGTTCGTGGGTTTTTTTTAGCGAATGTGAAAAAGCATATAAACCAGAATTGTTCAGAAATTATACTGAGCCAGCTGAAATGTTACAATTATTAACTTTAACATATTTGGCGACTGGTGGGTATTTCTTCGACCAAAATTTTAAAATGCCAATAGTTCTTTTATCGCATATATACCCAATACGTAATGCTGGCGACTGAAAATGCAAAACCTTCGCAGAGTTAACAAAAGGAATTGCTAAAACCGACATCAGATCAAATTTAAAAGAATCAAATCAAGATTTTTTCAAGACTGCCTTTTTGATTATTTATATTATTGAATATTCGTCGAATTAAAAGATTAAATTAATTAAATTATGTTTTGGGTTATATTATACATATACAATGTTTCTGTTTCGGAAAAAAAAACAACATATATTTCCTCTTTCACAGAAAACTGACACTTTCATATGTTTTAATGCATTAAAAATGAGGAAAAAAGAAATATGTACCAAACGGGCTTTACCTAGTGATTTCATAATTGAACATTCATGACGGCATTTTTCATCATACATAATTCATATGCGAATTAACGAATTACATTAACAGAGTGAATTAAAGGATGAGCATACATGTCATTTTTTATCTGCTGAATAAGCAACTCTAAGCTATCTAGTGATTTCACATCACATTTAATTGGCTTAGGAATAAACTAGTTACCCCTACTTCGTGATTTCACTGGTAATTATTCACCTCGAAAATCACTTGGTGAACGCCTATGACAGTCCCATGTTAAATTCATCGATGTTTTTATACTAAATTCATGGGGTGTAGCTTCCACTCATTGATGAAAAAGTTGGTGATTCATGCATGAAATTTGTGAAATTTCCTACTAAGTTAAAAAGGTACAGACAGCCACCACTACCCAACCGTATTTACGTATCGTTCTCACAACCAAACCAAACAGAACTTTAAGGAAATATAGGTCTCGGAAAGCGCAACAGAATTTCTTTATTAATTCTAGAAACGTAGTCTCTTTTTTAACTAATGGTTTTAATCTTGTCAATATTTAAAATTATATGATTGCATCGTCAGTGATGCCCCTTTTCGTGGGGAATTCCAGCCAAAAAAATAGTGAAAGGGGAAAGGGCAGTCCAGTGGCTTCTAGAACAAAATATTGGGACAAATAAGAAGCTTACTTACTTTAATTTGAGTTATAAAAAATGTAATGCGCAATCAAAATACGCATGATTTACACATGAATCATGCGTGTCGCGTGTGCATAAGTAAGAACTGATACTAAGGTTACGCTTACAGGGTGCGACAAAGCAATTCGATGCGATGCGAGAAACGTTTGCGTGCGAAAAAAATATTTACATTTATTTTTATATACAGTGAAGGGATACTAGATACGACATACCTATCGCAAGCATCTTGCTCACAAACTCTTCTGGTCACTATTTCAAAGCGAGTATGTGCAAGAAGGTTAATTTTCTTTGTTTTGACGATTTTTCTGTGCCCACTATGTCGCATCGAATTATCACATAACGAATAGCTTGTCGCATCGCTTCTCGCATTGCATCGCTTTTTCGCACCACTGTTCACGCAGCCTAACACGATGAATGCATACAGAGCATCCGCAATGTGGAACTGTCATATATATGTATTACATTGACAGGAAATGCGTTTGTCTCTTTTCGTTCTCTGGTGTGTTTAGCACTGGAAGTTTTTTTCCAATGTGGAATGCAAAACCATCTTTAAATCTTTGAGATTTTGAGCTGTTTGATTGATAATGGCAATCTGCCATTAAACAATTAGCAAGTTCATTCTTGCTCGCAGTGTGTCATAATTTTCAAAATGGTGTCATTATATTTACATTTGCATGACTCCATTTTAATGACAATATTTAATGCCAGTTATCCCTGCCATTTTTTTAATGACGAAAATAATGATAAATTTTTAAACCATTTGTACGATTTTGTCATTAATGTCAATAAAATGGAAGATATAATGACAATGTTTCACTCGTGTAAATCCGGCATAATCAATCATTTTAAAATGGCTAAATATATATTACAAATGTCAAACAAATTTCGTCATTCAAAACAATATTATCAATGCTTAGAAAATTTGGTTCGGCAGTTAATATGAAACAAACGTAGATCGGCTGATATTGCATTATTTGTTTTTCTATAAAAAGACTATTACTAATATTAGTGCAGAAAAAATATGATTATTTTATCTGTACAAAATAAAAAAGTCTAAAAAAAATTGATTTTTGCGTATATTTTTGTTATTGTAACAATCGAGAGCAATTTGTGGGAAATGGCGCTGACAGAAAAGGGGAAAAAGAATTGGAACACGTCTAAAGGGGAATTTAGCTTGAAGCGTCTGGCAACACTTGGCGCAGTGGATATAGTGCTTGACTGGTAATTAAAACCCACACTATGCAGCATTCTTTTCTATACCTCCAATTTTAATTGGATGCCGCCCGTTGGTTAGTGAATACCTAATTCTTAAATCCACTGTGCCAACAAAAATGTATTCCTAACTTTCTATTCCTACTACCTAGTTTCGTGCAATTCAAGTTGCATTTAAAAGACATTAGGTCTTACAGGCATATAACGGGTGATTTTTTGCTACTTGGTTTTTGACGTTTATATTTTTGACAGATCACACATGACAAATTCCACGAGCATTTGACATTTCGATTCAGTATTGTTTGCCATTTCATCATGAATAGACTTACGCCTGAACAACGTTTGCAAATTATTGAAATTTATTATCAAAATTCGTGCTCTGTGAAAAATGTGTTTCGCAAGCTACGTCCGTTTCAGCGACGAGGCTCATTTTTGGCTAAATGGATACGTGAATAAGCAGAATTGCCGTATTTGGAGTGAAGAGCAGCCAGAGGCAATTCAGCAGCTACCAATGCATCCCGAAAAATGCACTGTTTGGTGCGGTTTATGGGCAGGCGGCATCATTGGGCCGTACTTCTTCAAGGACGATGAAGGCCGCAGGGTTACGGTCAATGGAGAAAGGTACCGTTCGATGATAACAGATTTTTTTTTGCCGAAAATGCAAGAATTGAACTCGGTCGACATGTGGCTCCAACAGGACGGTGCCACATGCCACACTGCACGCGAAAATATGCTTCAATTGAGAGGCGAATTTGGTGAGCAGTTGATCTCACGTTTTGGCGCAGTCAATTGGCCACCAAGATCATGTGATTTGACCCCGTTAGACTATTTTTTGTGGGGCTATGTTAAGTCTATTGTCTATGGGGACAAGCCAAACACGATTGCTGCCTTGGAAGCCAACATTGAACGCGTCATTGGTGAGATTCCGGCCGAAATGTGTGAAAAAGTTTGCCAAAATTGGACCTTCAGAATGGACCACCTGAAGCGTAGCCGCGGGCAACATTTAAGTGAAATTATTTTTAAAAAGTAAATGGCAGAAATTGATTTATCGATCCAAATAAAAATTTCATTCACTTGTTACAAGTTTCTGTGTTTTTTTGAATTTTCAAAAACCAAGCTCTTAAAAAATCACCGTTTAGTTAGAATTATTATGATTATTATTAAATAGGCAGCAGAAGTCTTGTATACCCTTATGTCGGTCGTCATTCATAAAGTGTTTTTTCTTAAATAAATTAAATACGATGAGTAAAGGACTAATTGATTGAACTAACAATTAATAGATACAGACATTTTAAGCTTCAAGATGTATGTTGACTGTCTGTTTATATTGTAAAAAAATGTTGTGATGTTCAAAAAATGTAAATTTTCTGAATAATATGTAAGACTGTAGTAAACATTTCAGACCAACCTGTTTCTGAACTAAACAACAAAAATTTTAGGGTGATAAAACTGCTGGGTTAAAAACTAAATGCCTTGGGAGTATAAGGATTATATTGTAGTGAGCAGGCGAAATCTACTCAACACAGTATTTTTTTTAAGACTAGTACGCAGCGCGGGCTTCAAAATTTAGCCAAGAGTTTAAGCCGAATGTAAGGCAGCTTTAACTTAAAAAAATCAAAACAAATGCTGATTTTTTCATACTGGACATTATTAGCTGTCAAAACTCAAAGTCCGAAGAACAGTGTTCGTCATATTGTTCTAGAGCTAAGCTCTGACAGTTTCAGTTATCTAGATATTCGGTTTGTATGGATTTTACTTTATGAAAACTAAAGCTTTTGGCACTAAAGGTATATCATAGAAATTTAATTTGATTTGATTGGAATGAATGGTTTTCTGTCATCAGCTGTTTTGAGCCTTAATCCCCACAAGGCTTATATCAAAATTTAGTTAGTACCTTAGCTCAAGAAAATAATTGTGGGAGCTTAAAATTAAAACAAGCTTCGTACTAGTCTTTAAAATTAAACAAAGTATATTTTTAACATGCAATTATATTTTTTTAAACAACAAATTAAAATTTAAAATAAATAAAATACAAAAAATTAAGGCTTAGATTTTACTTGCTAGCAATAAAACTAAGAACTGATACATTCGCATTCAAATAGTTGCAATGACCTTTAAAATTGTCATCTAAATCATTCAAGGATAAACTCGATTAAAATTACAATAGCGAAGCTCAAACAAAATATCAAAACAAAATTAATTAATAAGAAGAAAAAACAAAAACAAATAATAATGAAAAATTATAAACAAAAAAGTAATAATAAAAAAAAAAAAAAATCGAAAGGGACAACGACTTTAAAAGCACATAGCCAGCTCATACTTACCGTGCTCACTTTACGAACTTTGGTGACTGTAGGTGCTGTAGTAGGTGCTGGTGGTCTTTGTATAACGCTCACCGACTCCGATTCCACTTCAACGCTACGTATTGACATTTTCTCCTTGTTGTTGTCATCATTGCCCTTCTCGCCGCCAACAAATAGCTCATAACTGATACAGGAGTATGTGGGACTTTTTGCCAGCTCAGGATGCAGTGCCGCCTCAGCAGCATCGGCCGCAGCCTGAGCAGCTGCAGCAGCAGCATTCGCTCGTTCTTCTAATTTGGCAGCTCTCGCCGCGGCAGCTTCTTCTGCTTCCTACAAAAAATATAAAGTCGAATGAATGAATGAGTCACGGGGTGATGGGGCCGCCCGGGATTATGATTGGATATGGTTGAATGTTAAGTGATTTATACCCGTATAGCCTCCTCTTCGGCAGCCTCCTCTTCTTCGGCCTTCTTTTGCAATTCGTCATAAGACATGGCAACAATAGCCAAAATCAAATTCACGAGATAAAACGAACCTAAAAAGATGATCACGATGAAGAAGAGCATATGCCAGGGGCCAGCCGCTCTTAAAACCAGTTGATATAAATTCTCCCAATAATCTTGGGTCATTAGACGAAACGCCGACAGGAATGCCCAGCCGAAGGAATCGAAACTGGTATAGCCATAATTAGGATTATCACCAAAGCCCTGAAGACATACGTAGTCCTCCTCACATTGTCTGCAACAAATTTTTGTAAAGAGAGAGAGAGAGAGATGGTTTTTCTTGCAGAACATGATGCATCGAAATGGTCAAGTCATCAAAACAACAACAACAACAACAACAACAACTAAAAGTTTTTAGCAACATACCCTGCTCCAGAGCTGTTACCACAAAGGGGGTACGTTAGACCGTCATTGGTGAACCAATTCGAAGCATTCCGATTGTGGTAATCCCAATTTTCATCGGTTAAATTCCCCCATGAGCCGTCTAAGGGGAATCTTTTAATGCACTTTTGTGTTAGAACACCCATATAGATTTGCAGACCCATCAGTGCAAAAACTGATAGCGAAAACATTGTCAAAATTATCACATCCCGTAGATTTTTAACCGATTCGATGACAGCGCCAACAATGGTCTTCAAGCCTTTAAAAGTCACACACACACATTATTAAATATTATATTCCTTTTCCATAGGTTTTAGTTTAATTTAATTTTTTTTTTAAACATATTTATATTTAAAGAAGCCATTGTTAATTTGCAAATTGAAATATTTACCTGGCACAATGGCTACTGTTTTAAGTGCTCGCAATACCCTAAACGTTCTCAAGGCTGCGAGATTACCTAAATCTATACCCATCGTCACATAGCTATTGAAAGAGGTTCAAAAAAATATATTTTTTTTGTTTTTTAAAGAAATTTTTCTTCAATTCAAATTCTTTAAGAAGCGGTGTTCTGAACAAATGAAGCTTGTGGCATAATAATAAATGGAAATAATATTTATTTTTTTTATATGAAATCAAAAAACAAAACAAAAAACACAATATTATTAGATTGTCTTTTGCAAAATGATATTCGAACAAAAGAACATAAAAAAGTGACATTTTGTTGATACAACAGCTGCAAATGTTGATGTTTTTTTTTTCTTTGATTTAAAATAAAAAAAAGTTTTTTTTTTTGTTGTTTTTTTGAACATTGGACATTTTGATCGGCAAAAAAGGGACGCACACAGAATGGTTATTTTTTTTTTTAATTTTCATTCGTATTCGATAGGAGTGTCAGCATGTTAGAATATTAGATACGTATTTATGGAAAGGACTCACTTGTATATAATAAAGTTTTGTACCTACTGAGTGAATTGTGTATGATTATGTAACATTTCTGTTTGTATGACATGTCAATATCCTTGTTGTGACTTAAAATAAGCACATTCCAATTTCCTACCACCATAGCGTCACGCCGCGCTGGCTGTACCTTCTAGACAATTGTTCATTTTTGTGTTTGCGTGTGTGTGTGTTTTTTTTTTTAGAAAATTAACAAAGTAAAACATATGAACAATGGCACTTTTCTGAAGCTTCTGACACTGACACATAGAACAGAGATACATATTGAGAATGAGAAAGATAAAAATATCCACCTTGATACTGATAGCTTTAAGCAGAGACAAAAAAAAAACAGGCACAGAACAACGTTGGTTAATGCTAAAACAATAATAAGGACTCTTGAGAATGCTTTGTTTCCTTTGACGTCGACGTACATATAGTATACCCCAAGTGTTTGCATGCATATTTGACTTTCAGGAAACAACATATTATATATTTTTCGATCATCTCGTATATCGTAAAATGTAGAACAAGTTATTACCTGAATAGCCATAAGAGCAACCTAATCTGTTCAAAAAAAAATCCTAAATTAATTTTTGTATCTAGATACAGGTTTTTTTTTTAGTGTGTCGTGTTACTTCAAGGTAAGTTATCGTCAGTTATGGATATGTTTATATATACACACACCATGTATGTACGTCATATATTTTTATTTATTTATTTTGAAAATTTCGGATTTTTAGTGAAGTGTTTTTCGATTTCGATTAGGCTTTTTAGTTTAATCCTTTTAACAAAATAAGTCATTGCTTTAAATCTTTTTGGGTACAGAAGTCGACAAAAATTGTAAAATTTATAATACGAAAAAGCTCATAAATCTGAAAAAGCGACGAACTGCCTTGGTTAGTTATTTAAGGTTATATTTTAAAACTTATAACTCTTATTATCCACTTCAAATTAAAATTAGAAAAAAAATTAAAGGAAGTTATCGCTTTCTATTTTAAATCATATTTGATATAAAAACCACAATTTAGAAGCGTTTACAATTTTTGATCAGTGTTGTAAATTTTTACAATTGACAATTAAAAGTTATTGCAATCACGATGCATCTTTTATTAATACGGAAAAGTTTTTCTGAGCATGTTGCTTTTTTTAAATCAACGAAAACGATTTATAAGATTTTGTCTGAAACGTACAGTGTGTCAAAATAAAACTCGTAGAAAGTTTGTTTTTGGGCAACACGCAAATTACAAGTATTTTTCTTTTATTTTACCACACTAAAAAAGCTGAAAATTTTGCATTAAATTAAAAAAAATAAATACAGGGTATTTTAGGACAACATTTATTAACACACTTAAAATTTCACCTCAAAGTTAAACTCGTACGAAATGCATTTAGTTGAAACATATACTACAAAAAATCTATTTAATAGTTTGTTGGAAGACCTTTGCTTGTTTTGAAAGCTTTCAACCTATTTGGCATGAATTTTACCATTTTTTTGCAATAAGAAGTTGGTACTTTGTTGAATTCATGCAGCAAAATTCTTCCTAGTTAGTTTTTGTTCGTAATATGGTGCAGCCTTAACTGGTCTCCCAAATTATTCCATCAGTTTTCGATGAACTTATGATAGATAGATAGATTATTTATTCATTTGAATTTTAATTAATTAACAATGAGTTTAAAATCTTAATTTTAAGACATGGCTTAAAGCCGTCAGCCCGAGTTTAACTAACTCAACACAAATTTTTAAAAAGATTATCTAATAATCGCTGTTCTATATTTATATGCTTTTTGTCAATAGTAATACAATGTATTCCATTCATTGTCATTCAAAATGTATCTCATATCCAAGTCATCCAATATTGGTTTTCCGTAAAACTGATGCCTGAATTCTCTTAGTATTGGACACCTTCCCAAGAAATGATAGATGTTCTCTCTCTCTCGTAAATTGCACAGAGAGTAAAAAATCGGTAGACCTTCTCTATGTGGGATATAATTTAAGTCCATGATTTCCCTCTGGCTTTGAAAATTGTTGAGATCGTTTCGTTAGAGTATTTTTCGTTTTCATATGATCCACACCGGCATATATTCCTCTGTGTACCGAACTTTTAACATGACGTCAAAATCCGGTGATTGTGGCGGTGTCTCTATCACTTTTGGGCAGTTGTGCAGTAAATATCAGGAACGAACTTTATTAACGTTATTATTTAAAAAAAAAAATTGGAAACTGTCCCTGATTATAAGTCCATCAGCACTAGCATACAAATTTGTTCACAGGATGCTTAGGTAGGCGTGCTGATCCATTGTACAGGGTGGCGCACGAATCGTTCTACAAAAATAAAACGTAATAACTTTTTTTCAGTGTCAGTAATCGGCTTATTTTTCTTTTTTTTATTCCAATTTAGATTTATCAAAATGAATACTTGGGATATTGAAAAAGGGATTTGGATAGTGCAGCGATACCATTCTTTGAAGTCCGTCAATTCCGTCCAAAGGGAATTTAGGCTGGAGTTTGGCGGTACTCCCCCGAGTAGATAGACCATTATGAGGCTGGTGAACATGTTTGCCGAATCTGGAAGCATCGAACGAAGAACGAATCATAGAGATACCAATGTTCGGGTTCAGGATACAATCGTGGCTGTTGCATCGGCAATACAGGCAAATCCAAGTGTTTCGACTCGAAATTTATCGGGCCAAATTGGAGTTAGCAGACGGTCATTACAATGGATACTTCATGATGACTTAAACTTGTTTCCGTACAAAGTCCCAATTACAAGCAAGTTAAACCCTCAGTATTTGCCTGTTCGCCTGGAATTTTGCCGAAAAATGATTGCATTTGCCGAAGAAGACAACACATTGATACATTGTTTGTTCATGTCTGATGCGACCCATTTTGACTAAAATGGCTAAGTTAACAAGCCGTATATGGAGTGAATCTAATCCCGAAATGCTCCATGAGACGGAACTGCACCTAGAACGAGTCACTGGTGCGCAGTTTCATCAAGGTGGCCATAATTCTTTGAAGAAAACGGTATAAGACAAACTGTCAATGGGGACCGTTATTTAAAGATGTTAAAGGAGTTTTTTTACCCAGAACTTCGCCGCAGACGTATCCCTTTCAGCAGGATTTGGTTTCAACAAGATGGTGCAAGTGCACACGTAGCCACACAAGTTATGGCGGAGCTCCAACGAAAATTCCCAAACAAATTGATATCCAGAAACTGCACTTTCCGCTGGCCCCCAAGGTCACCTGACCTGACTGAACCAGACTTTTTTTATGGGGGTATGTCAAGCAGGAAGTGTACAAAACGAAACCCAGGAATTTGACTGAATTGAAGCAGTCCATTAAGACAATAATTGAGGCGACCCCAATTTCAACCCTTCAGGCCGCAATGAACAATTTTCTCATCAGGTGCCTCTTATGCGTGGATGTCATTTGTGGTCTATCATCTTTAAAAACCATTAGTTATTTAAAATAAAATTTAATTTTTAATCCAATAAAAAAAAATTAATGAAATACATCGATTAAAATAAAAGTAATTTAAATTTCTTATTGTAGCACAATTAGTGCGCCACCCTGTACCTTCAATAAAATGCAATTTTTCTACTCTTAATGCCGACATACTTCCCCACACCATGACCGAGCCGCCGCCTTGCTTGACTGTTACTCTTAAATTTTGCTATTTCAGCTCTTCATTGGACTTAAGCCAAACATTTACCTTACCATCAGAGCCAAATAAGTTCAACTTGTTTTCGTCGGTAAGGATGAACTTCTTCCAGAACTCAAAATCCTTATTAATTCTCTTTTGCAAAGGTTACTCTTTTGATTTTATTAATCTTGCTAATGAATAGTTTTGTCCGTCAATTAGAATTGTGGTTTCCTAAAATTATTCTAATGGTTTCTGGACACGCTTTTTTTCTAAGATATCTTTCTGCCTCTTGAGCAAGATTGGGAGGACTCCTTTTTAGATTGTCCTTAATATTTCTAATGATGCACAGCTCATCCGCATCGGTTACAATCTTCCTGCCTCTCATTTTCTTCTTCCTTGTAGTGCTTGAGAATGTATTGGATTGAGGAATGACTCCTATTCACCAAAAGTCCATTTCTCGAAGGGTGTTACCATTCTTAGAAAGCATAATTATCAGTTTTCTAACATCTACTGGAGTGCCGTTTTGTCTATCCATTTTTAAATAGACACAAATTTTGTTAAAGAGAAAGCTCACAATACTATCAGTTTAAATAATTTAATATTGATTTGTTTCTATTCCAACAAAATGCAACCAACTATGATCCTTAAATGCATTGTACGAGTTTTATTTTGAGGTGTTTTTTGAGTTAAATGCATATTTTACTGTTAAAGTTAATAGTTTTAAAGTTTTGCTGAGAAATATTATAAGTGACAGTTTTAACTGTAAGATTGATTTACAATTTTTCCAAAATAATGGTTCCATATTAGTTGTTAATGGCTCTCTTAACTAAATATTAAATGTACGAGTTTTACTTTGATTGACTGTAGGTACATATGAATATTTAGATTACACTTAATCTATGACGACTTCAACAAAATATAATATTTGTCAGTTTTATTTGTTTACTTACATTATTGTGCATGTATAATTATATACTATAGTTACTCGGTTGCAGTAGTCTTATAAAGAATTAAGAACTTACAAATTTAATTTGGGAAGAATTTTTGATATTTTGTGATTTGTTTACTGGGCTTGAAAACCCTGTTTGTTTGGGGCGAGTTATTCCAGTGATGAGTACCTGGTGTTATTTCGTTAAAAATAAAAATAGAAATTGGTTAGTTAAATTAATCTAGAAGGTTGTGCATGCTTTAGACCCATGCTGAAAAGTGGAATGAATATGCATTACGTTTGTCAAAAGAGTTATCCCTAAAAGAAAGATAGAAAACCATTTGTTCAGTCTTATGTCCCCCCAGTAAAGGATTTAAATGGAAAACATTCTTTATACATACAAGGGTGGTGAACGCATTCTTTGATTTAGGAAATGGGTAAGTTTATTATGTGAATATCGAATACGAATATTGTTTTTTTATTAAAATGAAATAGATTATATTAAGAAAATGAAAGAGAGAAAGAGTGAGACGAGAAAATTGTGTGCCAAAATATTTAAATTTTTTTTAATGTTTAAATTAAATATTTATTTTTTAATAGAAATAAAATGCTAAAAATGTGAAACGAATAGCTTGTTTATCTGCTTTCAAAAGAATAAAATGTACAACTATAAATTACTATATATGTAGATACCAAATACTATGAATTACATTTAATATATAGTTATATACGAGTATAGTAGGTATGTATTAAGTAAATGTAAAATATTTAATCCAATGTTCTACGTATTACGATTACAAACTATGTATATAGAAGAAAATCTTGTTTATCTGTTTGTGAAGGAAAGGGAGGAAAAATAAGCTATACACGGAATTGGTTATATTTTTATGAAAAACAAAAAAAAAATAAAATTAATAAAACAATAATAATAATATAATTCTAAGAAAACAATGAAATACAATAATGATTAATAATATACTTGTACTTATTAGTTTGTATATGTATATTTTATGATTTAAACAAAAAAATAAAATAAAATATAAAAACAAATAGAAAACATTTAATAATGATTTAATGTAAATTGTAAATAATAAAAACGCAAAATATTTTTTAATTAAAAATCATATTTTATGGAACTCACGCTAAAGCTATTACTACGAAGTCCAGCCAATTCCATGCATCTCTAAGATACGTAAACGGGCATAAAATGAAACCTCGTGCCATCACTTTAACAGCTGATTCAAATGTGTAGATTCCGGTGAATATCACCCTAAAAACGAATTTTTAAGTTTTTGGTTTTTTTTTGTTTTTTTTTTTTTGTAATTTTTTTTTGTTTTCCATTTTGTATAAGATTTTTTGTAAACATTTTTTTTTTTTTTTTTTTTTTTTTGAAGAAATAGAAGGAATAAGCAAAATAAGTTGTATAATAGTTGAGAACATAAATAAGTTTTAATTTTAAACTAAGTACATATCAGATTCATTTCAACAAAAAAAAATATATGTATAAAAGAAGAAGAAATTTGATAATTATAATTGTAATATTAAATCTACATAAAAATATCTTATATATATTTTTAATATTTTGGGGTAAAATTTAAAACTATATATAAACAAATGTTGATTTTATTTTACATTTTGGGAATGATGTTTCGATTCACATATTATTTTTTTCAGTTCTTGTTTTTATTTTGTAAATATCAAACCATAAATTTATATCTTATAAAATAAATACATATACATTTTTTAATACTCTTAGTGTAATTATTATCTTATCACGATACTAAGTAAATTTTATTAAAAAAAATAAAGTTCAATGGACAACTGATTCCCTAATATTCGAAATCACGTTTTTCAACATCGAGTGAAATCCTGCAAGCGAGCTTAGGAAACAACTAGTTTTGCTGAGGAGTTTAAAAAGAGATTGATTGTCAAGCTCCCAAAAAAAGAATACCTTATGCAGTGCGAAAACTGGAGTGGAATTTGCGTGCTGACTGTAGTAGCCACAATAATATCAAAAATCTCCTGCACTCGAAAACACGCCTGACGGCCAGCAAGCAGGATTCCGCGATGGATCTTCCTTGTGGACCACATCAACACCTTGCTGATCATCATCGAACAGTGCGTTGAATATTGATCACCATTCCACCAGCCTTTCGTCGACTTCGAAAAGGCGTTCGACAGTGTCAATGGAGGAGTCTTAAATCCAAAGTGCGTTTAGACAGGGTTGTATGCTGACACCAATACTGTTCCTGACGTGCTGCATGCAGCTTTGTCGAAAATAATGAAAATGAGAAAAAGAGTTGGGGACAAAACGTAGCCCTGGGCCACACCGGCATTTATTTTGTGAATATCAGACTTGAAACCGTCCAATACAACTTGTATTGAGAAGTCCGAAAGATAATTTCTAATCCAACGAAGAAGGGATTCATCGATACCAAATACACGTATTTTCGATAACAGATTGTCAAAATTTTCAAAATGCGAGGATAGTCTGTGTTTCGAGTTTATAGGCAAATAGAAATGACAGCCGAGAGGTGTGCTCTTTGTAATTGAGTACCTTAGGCTGTCATTTTTTTTTATTAAATGAACAATGCTCTCTGACAAGTTCACATTGTATAATATTTTATTTTTGGGTCCGAATATTATTATTCCCGTTCATTTGAACAATTCCGAGATTTTATTTAAAATTGTTCACAATTTTATAAGATACGTAATAGAATTTTTAAAATTGTGCAGTTACTCTAGTTTTGACATTCTTTATGAAGAATGCAATTTGTCAATGCTTTTTTTTAGTTGTGACGTGCTTAATATAGGAAGGTTAACAATTTGGTTGTTTTTGTGGCTATTACAAGTTGTGGCTTTGTGGGAGAATCAAAAAAAGTCACAAAATCAATTTTACACCTCCTCGTGACTTGTGGAATAATAAAGTCACCAGGCAGGTATTTTTGACAAAAATTTCCTGGGAACAAAGTAACTTGGAGCCAACTACCTAATCTACCTTCATACATAACTAATTAAAATCACCAAGATGTACTTGTTGAAGATTAGCAACTCATGAATGGCATACAAAGGCATAACTTTTATTATTAAACAATTTTTTGACCAAAAGGTCGGGCCGTTGCATTTGAAACCTTCTGCTTCATAAATAATCCAGCTCTGATTCTGGCACATATGATGCAGTAAACGATTTACTTTTATTAACCAATTCTTATCATTTCTTATTTGATGTACATATATGTACGATAGGGTAAGTTTTGCATTTGGAAAAAATCGAACTCGAGATTTTAATCAAACTTGACAATACGATGATAATGAACACTAAAAAAGTGGGTCCCGCAATTCCATCTGTCTGTCTGTCTGTACAACGCTCTACAGTCCTAACGGCTGAAGCGATTTTCTTCAAACTTTAGGTGATTGTCTAAAATAGATCTTTGCATCGTTTGCTTAGGTCCAAAACTAACAGTACCACCCATACAATTTTTTCTCCCATCTCAATTATGTCGAAAACGGCTCAAACGATTTTTGGTCAAACATTATTTTTTTTAAATATTTTGTTATTAACGGTACCTGCCCTACAACAATTTTTTTGATTTTGAACTTTCACATAAGGGGCTCTCCGGATTTCCATCAAAGTTTTTATATACGAGGCCCTTCAAATCATAAATAATACTCCATACTAAAATTTTCGAAAATTTTGTTTTGGGTTTTTGAAAAAAAATTTTTTTTTTTTGAAAATTCAATATTTCGAATACGAGTGGATGATTTTTTTTTAAATTTTGTTTTTAAGTTTATATTATTAAATATTTAAAATTATCATACCAAGTTTTTTCTTATAAGAAACTTTGTATACAAAAAAATTAAGTAAAAGACGACTTTGAAAATATGTTTAGATTCTTAATAGAAACCTTTTGCATACGATGCGATCCAACATAAGAGCAAGTCCGTGCGATCCATTCGTGCATTTTATTTCTAATCTTTTTTTTTTTAGCTCCAAACCTAAGGCTGCCTGCCATACCATTTGTTGGAGAAAAAATGGCTCGAAAACGGCTGTAATGATTTTGTAAAAAAAATCAGAGCACTCTCTAGATATGTTCTACGTTTTGGTCAATACATTTTTTTTTAAATTAAAATGTCATTAACGGTTCCACCCATATAACCATTTTTTTTTATTTTCGACTATCTCATTGAAGGCTAAACGGATTTCGATCAGAATTCATCAAATTGTAAATGATATGAAATTTTCGAAAAATATTTTTTTCGAAAATCAATTTTTTTATGAAAACGGCTGGAAGATTTTTTTTTAAATTATGTTTTTAAGTTTAAATTATTAAATACTTAAAATTGCCATACCAATTTTTTTTTAGAAAAAAATTGAGGAAATTTTACATATAAAAATCAAGTAAGAACCGACTTTGAAAATATGTATATTTAGCCGTTTCTACCGAGAATCGTATGCATACGATGTGAAGATCGAGTAATGCATTTTATTTTATTTTAAACTTAGTTAAAAAAAATGCAAGAATGTCTCAATTTTAAGCAAGGTATGTGCAATTAGACATATTGTACATTTATTATTTCGTGTACCTCAGACAATTTGATAACTCAAAAGAACTCAATTATGATGAATATTTTAGAATAATATATATTTTTTTTGACGTTAGAAATTTAAGTTAAAGCGATTCGGTGCCTTTTTTCCTTTAAGTTTCCATAAGGACAGATTAGGTTTTATCTTAAAATGATTTTTGTGAATTATACATTAACAAAGTATATAGTTGAATTATAAATCGTGATTTTTCATTAAATACGTACAATATTATATTAACTATATGAAACTACAATTTACACTCTATGAGTATTAGACTTTTTTTTTTGTATCTTCACAAATTTTTATAAACCTTAAAACCATAAGAATTATTTAAGCACGTGTATGTGTAATAACATGCTAAGTCACACTATAGTTTTTTCATCATCTATTGATATCAACAAAATTTTATGATTATCATAGTAACGACATTCGCAAAATAATGTGATTTATCATGTTATTCCTTTGAATGGTTTATTTCCTCCTGAGTTTTTTATTTCTCAGTTAAAGAAAATGTGTATAATATAAAATAAAATGAAAAACTATTTATAAATTTAATTGAAGTCCAATACAATACATAATTTAATAACATTTTATGCAAAAATAAAATAATAAAACTCCGGCCCTCTCCATCGAAAAAACACCAACAATTTTGCAAATTCCCATTCGAGGGTATTTATATTCTTTCATCTCAGTGAACCTTTATGTGTTTAGAAGAACAAAACGGTCTTCGCACAAAAACTCTATTTAAACGCTGAATAATCTCAAATAATATAGGATTGCTCTAGAGGTGCACTTGAGTGTATTTATACATATTGCAAAAGTACAGGGTTCTTAGTCAAAACCTCTTGACATCATTTCCCCCATTCTATGTGGGTATTTCTGCATTTTCATATTTCGCTATCACTTCATGCGTATTTTGAGTGAGTTTTGTTGATATCACACATATTATTTCGTGTCCCTTTATTCAAAACAAAATGTATGTCAGGTGACATGCCAATGGCCTTGAAAAATTCAGACGACTCAGACCTTCCTGACTCACCTTACTAAAATGTTTTATCGATTTCTGAGCATTTATTGTTGTATCGTTTATCTCTTGAATGTGTGGGCTACCTAGCTAGGAAAGTATCTCAAGTGTTAGCCTACTAATTTTATCAAAATTCCAGTTTTCCATATTTAGATTTCATGAAAAGTTCAAAGTCAAGCAAAACAGCAGAAAAAATGGTAGTCGACTCTAAAAAACATTTGACACAAATCCCTTCAAGTGTGTACTTGGTGCTCGTACTAATTGCAGGACCGTGCTTAGTTTATGCAACTTCGAAGCATTGTTTTTTCTATTGTTCTCTGTACCCCCTATTAACGATGATGCACATAATGTTTGAATTGTTTTTATTCTCATATTATTTTTTTTGCCGCCAAGTTCACAACCTTATTCCTTCTTCAGCATTACCCATTATGAAAGTAGTGTTGCAGTTCATCCCACTTCTGACACTCTGATCATTATCATAACACGTATTCTATTGTTAACAGCAAAATAGCAAGCATTATCTTTTATGTGACTTTTCGATGCACGATATGATTAATTGGATGTACGAGTATGGTTGGTCCAGTGTTGCTCTGCAGCGGCAGTATCAAATCCGACGACAAGTGTTGATGGTGGAAAAAAGGTGCTTAATTCTGATACCAAATCTACTCCGACAATTTTGACATCAGCTAAAAAAATGACGTTACTTTTTTGTCGGTATTTCCATTGAGATTCATTAAATTTAACACAACTTCTAGCACTATTTTTTTTTTGTACAATTAAATGAAACATTTACATTACATTCGCATAAAAGAGTATGATATGTATGTATGTAGCTATATGCTGTTTAGTTTTTTAAATTTAAATTCTAAATTAACATTTGAAATGATCTACATATAAGTATCTAATAGGTTTTGAGTTTTTATACATAAATACAATGTAGAAAGGTTGAATGTTTATATTTTATGATTGGACTTTGACTGAATGTTTGCCTAATACTTGATCTAAATGTAAAACAAATTTAAATTTATTGTATTATTTTCTTTGAATTAATTTAAATTGGGAATTTTTATTATGTAACTTTACACCTTGTCTACTTTAAAATGATGACGAAATACAACTGTTTACAGAAAAAAAAAACAATTTATAAACAATTTTTTTTAAATTAATGATTAACGAATGTATGAATAAATTTAAACACTAATTTTACTACAAAATAAGTTACATGTACATATTTTTTTATTCAATTAAAAGTAAGTTCGAGTTGTGAGAAGATAAATAGTTGTAAGACACACATTATTGTTTTAGGAATTTTCTTAGCTATACAAATTGAATAAGGAGCTTTATTAAGTCCATTAAAGGGTTTTTGACTGTCCTTAAGATGACCGAGCAGAGCTTTGGAGCTTTAGGGAAGTTGGAAATGATTTGAAAGGAGATACCGATGCTCATAGTTATACATTTCTGAACATCAAGGTGGTAGTGAAAAATATGGCCTAGTAAAACATTCCACATTAGTGTTGAACATATAAAGTAATCTCTGGACTTGTCAAATGGTCCTAGTTTTGACTTACTGATACAAATAGTGCCATTGGATGCAGATATTAGACAGGAAGTCTTTAAAAAAATGTGTACTAAGGACAAGCCAATTTAAAACAGTTATAACGGTTTTATGACAGTTTTTCGACACTAAAAGTGTTAAATATTCGATTGCCCTTATAACCCTACAGAGCCGCACAAGCTCTACTTTTCTATCACACTCTTGGGATTCACCGAGTCATGTCCGTTAATTAAACGACCACCTGAAGACACCGCATACACAGACTAAATCCTCCAACCTTAAGCTTGAAATGCAGACCACAGAGGTGAAATGCAAAATTTTAAAAAATTAAAACCTACTCTAAAATAGTTTTAAAATGGCAGTCGACTTTTAGATAATTTTAAACGACACACATTTTAAACGAGGCTTCTTTATCTCTTAAAAGTAAACTCTATCGATTTCACAATTGAAGAATTGAGGTTGGGTTTGACATCCCGCTTTTTATAATCCTGATTTTTATAATCAAACTTTTTTAAAATCACGCTTTTCATTATCCAGTTTCTTAAAAGCCCGTTTTTACCATCCTATTTATTAAATGCCCGCTTTTGGAATTCAACACAAGGTTAAAAAAGAACGATGTATTAGAGGGAGCATGTTGAACCCTGCAAACCCACTGCTTGACCAATTAGGAGATTTGTCGTGGGGTTGAGTTTGGGTGTATGCAAAGTTTTTTTGTGTAACAGTTATTAAAATACAAAACGGACTAAGAGGGATTAAACGGGATTTTAAAAACAGTATTAAAACAGATCGGGATTTTGAATAAGAGGGATTTAAAAAAAAAACAGTATTTTAGACGACGGCATTTTAAATCTTTTTTTTTCGGATTTTTGAAAAAACGGGGTATTCCACTTCCTATTATGTTTAGCGCCAGCATTATAGGCATATTTATTATCAAACATGTTCCAAAATCCAAAGATAGCTGAGAGAGCACAGATTGATCTCCGTGGGGATTTTCTAAGTTTTCAAAATAAATAAAGTGGTTGTATGAGTCTGGATCTGGAGAAAGCAACATAAAGTATAGGGTGTTATTTTTTTAAATACATGAGAAGTTTCGATGGTTATTGTCTACGGTGTGACAGTTTGCAATGTCAGACTGTGTTAACATTTCTGTTTAGTAAGGTGGTGCAATTCGTCATAAATCGTGTAACGCCGGAACAATGCTTCCAAATTGTGTAAATTTACTTTGAAAAAAAAAATTGTGGGTAAAGTATACATAGAGCAGTTTATCCATTTAAGGGTTAACATAATCGGCCTAGCAATGAAGCTCATTTCTGGTTAAATGTTGCAGTTACTGTGAATGGCGAGCGATATCAAGATATGCTGATTGATTTTTTTGTTTTAAAAAATTAATCAGCTAAACATCCACGACATTTGGTTCCAACAAGACGGCGCAACTTGCCATACAGCGCGCTTAGCCACACATTTATTACAGAATCAATTAACTGGCCCACTTATTCGTGCGACTTAACGCCTCTTTACTCCTTTTTATGGGACTATGTTAAGTGATTGGTTTATAACGACAAACCGGCGACTCTTCTAGGATTGGAAGCCAATGTTCAAGCCACCATTGACGGCTGTCAGATTTATTGGAAACAATTCATTCCAACAATATTTCTGTCTCGTATTCTTATGTAAAAAACAAAACCCTATCAATGCCAAGACATGTAATTCTTTGCTTCAAGTTTTCGAGAAATGGAGACAGAACACCAAATGGCGACATACGACTGCTGTCAGCAGCCCAGTTATAAATTGATAATCCTGTTGTCAATAATTGAATTATCAGTTCACCAAGCGAGCCGTATATCTTACATTGCGATTGCGTAGTGGATAGAGCCTTTGACTGCTAACTTAGATGTGTAGCTTTAAGTCTAACACTCAGCTACACTCTTCTACAATATATTCAGTTTTGAATAGACGCCATCCGTATAGGTAAATGAGATAGTAAACACCGAATTTCCCAGTCTTGAAGAGAATGCGTTTTTTTATGATGGAAGTTAATTAGTGAAGAAATACACCTTTCCAAAGCAAAATTATAAAATTTCTTCACTTTTGTCTGCAGAAAATTAAGTAAACAAATCTCTGAAATTTCTATGGGGAATGCACTATCAACCAACAATAGCTGACCTTGTTCTGTATTATTTGATATATGAATATTTTGGGACAATGATAGACTCCAAGGGTGTCAATTTATAGCAGTTTTGTTTACTTTTTTGAGGCCCCACAGGGGTTTTTTTTAGTCGTCCCCAGTATACTTATAATGATCTATTATATCTATTATAACAGTTTTGTTATTTCCCAAGTAGAAAATTGGAAATAAAATTTGTTGGCCTTTTAAAATTGTTGAAAGGATTTTAAAGAACTAATTGGCAGATTATATAATTATAACATATCAATAAATTTATGTCCCAACAGGTCCACACAAATCATCATCAAAAATGTTACAAATTTACTAAGCAATGTCTTTATACTAAGTGATGAAAAGTTTCACTCTATAAACGAAATAAAATTTATAAAGAGATGCAATGGTTTTATTTTCATGCCATACGCAGCGTTACCACTTCAAAAAAATAAAAGCGAAGTAGATTTGACCTAAAAAGTAAAGTAGATTCAAGAAAAGGAAAGTAGATTTCAAAGGTCCACTGAAGTCACCACAGACACTTCATTTTAAATTCTTTTCGGAAATCTTGATTGTCCAGAATTTTTTCTTGGAAAATAAATATAAATGGTGGACAACGATATTTTTACAAAATTCTTGATTACTTCGAAATATCATTTTATAGCGTATATTAGGGATATTAAGCACATTCAATTTTTATAGCACAGCCAGACAGGAACGAAGGTAAACCAAAAAACACTACTTGTTTCCTTGTTTTTGTTGGAAATAAAATTGAAATGAAAACAATAATAAACGTCAGAAAATTGTAATAATTATTTTGTTTGAAGTGAAGTTAGATGCAATTTATTCTTTTAAAATGTGAATCTGGGCTTACATGAAAGAGTGTAAAATAAGTTAAGTTGTTTTTTTTTATTTAAATTTAAATGGATTAAAAAGGGATTTCTAAAAATGAAGTAGACATACAAAATTTAACAATAGTGCGGAGTATGGAGTTAATTTTAATTTTTTTTTCTGAAATTGAACTTCAATTGAAGTAAACTGTTATCGCTGGTCATTCGTAGTTTCATACAACACAAAAATCTACGTCACTTAAACTACAATATTACCCCAAAAGTGTGGATGTATTTCGAGCGCGAATAGAGTTTGACAGTTCGAATAGGGCTGTTCATATGAGAGCGACCAACGAATTAATGAATTATTCGTCCATTTTGAGTTTTCGACCCACGGAAAATATATTCTTTATATTTTTAAACCCATAAAGTGTGTGTCTTACCGCCATTATTTTAATCATATACATATATATGTTTTTAACTTTTTTTTTACTACATGTTATTTGTTTTAATTCTACAACTACAATTTTATAAGTTTATGTAAATCGAAACGCAAAACTACATTTTGTTTGTCTATATATTGAAAAATAATTGATCTACTTTACTAAATTAACAAAAATACGGTTATAAGTTTTACATCTATGAATATAAGTTTTAATTTTCTACCATTTATTTGTACAAACATTATACTGGATTTGGATATAAGAAATATATATTTTTAAAGAACTAATTATATAATTGTATAAATTTCTATAAAATCTCTACTGTTTTTTATTTATTAATAAAATAAAAATAAAATAAAACAATAGAAAAAAACACTCGATAAAACAATATAAATTTAGATATATTTTTAAAATAATTTATAAGAAAAAACTGTTCGAATAGACTGCGATTGTTAATTTATATATCAATGGGACTTGGGTCAAGGATCCATGAATGAATGAATATTTAAATTCAAACTCAAACAAAACTATGCACACAATTTACAATTATTTCTTGTAATATGAATTAAATATACAAGAAACAAAAATTATTTATTAATATTCACACATTTTTTCGCCAAAAATTTTAAAACGGAAATCAAAACAAATTAAACTTTCATTTTCTACACTCAAAATTTATTAAAAAAAAAGCTGCTTTTACCTTGGAAATTAAATTTATACGAGTATTAGTAACGGAATTTTTGGTATATTTTTTAATGCTTTCGGCTTTAAACAACAAGTAATATAACTTTGTAATATAAGATAGTAAATATTGTCTGCATTTTTGCATATAAATTTCTTCTTTTTTATTTGTTTATAATTTCTTGCAGGTTTATATAGGTTTAAGTAATTTGTATAAATATATATATTTGAACAGTAAACAATATTGTATAATTTTTATATATTTTAAATAATAAACAAAAATAGTTAATACGTAACAAAAAAAAATTAACAAAAATATTAAAAATAGAAGTTTAGAAAAAGGAAACACAAGAAAAAATATATTTGGAAATTAGTTGCTTAAAAGGGTACTCACTCAGTTGATTCGACCGTTGGTGTTGTCGGCATTATCATCAATATACAGTTAGTAAGAATAGTTGTAATAATGAATAATGAAAATAACGGATGTACTAAAATATAAATAGCTACACGACGTATCGGGTTGAATGGATCGAGCAACCACATTGCTTTGGATGCAGAAAAGCGAAAAATATCTTTTCCTTTGCTTACTACTACAAATGTCTGTAAAAAATAAAAAAAAAAGTTTGTTATAAAGATAAATTATTAAAATAAATACAATTATATTAGTATGCTCGAAAATATGTCTATAAAAAAAATTATGAAATCCCTATCAGATCAACTGCTCTATTAAATACAATTAAAGCTATTCCCACTATTCCCAGATTGGCTCGCATATACTGAAGCTTATATTCAAATGCGAAAAAGTAAACTAGACTTCAAGCTTAGACCTAAAAGTTAGTAAGAATATAAAGTTCCGAAAGTTAGTTTTCTTAAATAAAAATACGTTTTTTTCGGAATGAATGAGTAAGTAAAGATCTGACGTTGCCTTATCAAAAAATAGTTGTATTTTGTATTTTACTTCTATTTCCTTTCAAGTTAGGTGTGAAAAAACAGGTCCGGATTATTTATTTTGTAAGATTGGGAGGAATTCGACGAACAAAATGATATTCGGGATTAATGATGCCATCACAGAAAAAAAAATTGACTGGCGCCGTTAATACAGTTTTCTTACACAATACGAATAAGGCGCTTAAAAGTGTGTAGACAGTACCTGGCCTTTACGTCCAATTTTTGTTGGTCTGGAAAACACGCCTTCGAAATGCCAAAAAAAGAGTATCAAACAAAAAACGCTTTAAATTAAACTATAATATGCACGATTTTGGTGGTTTTTATGTTGGTGTTGCCTTTTCTGCAAACATCAACAAAATTAAATGTTAAGATATTTCACAATGTTTTAAGTGAGTTTCGTCGAGATTTATCGCTGTAGCCTCTGGTTTTATCGAAGCGAAAAAAGTCATTCACAAAATTCAAGTTCACTTTATCACACTACTGTTTCATAATATCACTAGCATATTATCATACAACGACACTGACAGTGGGGTAGTATTACCCCACTGTCACATTTGCAAACTGCCCAAGTAACATTTTTCCTCTCATAACATTCTCCATTAATTTAATGAGACTAATTTAAGGGAGCCAAAATTATCTTGAAGGATTCTTCTAGATTATTATAATACTGCTAAAAGCGTTCAATGTCTTAGTTATAAGAGCCTCTCTATACTCCCTACCAGAGTTGTATTTTTCTTATGGGACAGATACAGAATATTGAAAAAAGCCTCTTATATGACTCTAATAAAGCTCGGCTAAATCTTGTTGTGAGAAAGATTTTCTTGCAATGGGAGTTGCTAAAAGAGAATAGAGAAAATGAGAAGAGAATTATGACTTTCTCATTAATGTTTTTTTTTTGAAAGAAGCAAACACTTTTCTTAAAGTTTTTTTCGTGTATATATCATGGCTAAGCACTGATGGGCTTGATATGTATTTGGGATAGTATTTATTTTGTAAGTCAATTATTTATTATTTTATAATGGCGATACATTATTTTATTTTATTGTTTGTTCGTATATGGGAGCTAAAAATTAATGCGGTTGAAATTGTATCTACTAATTCTTAGATTTTACCTCGAAAAAAAAAAACAAAGCGCCTTCAAAATAATGCATATTTAAATTATTTAATTTATACCTTTTATCGAGGATAGGGTTGCTTTGGATACTTTTGGGAATGAAGTAATTTTTGAAATTATAGTTTATAGTATTATTAACTTGTGAGTCAAATTAAATCGGAAATGCAATCCATATGACGCACTAAGAGCAAATGTAATTATTGGTAGATATTTTTATGTCACAAAACCGAAATACCCAAGTAACATTTTTCATCTCACAATAGATTTCAATAGAGAAACATCGAAAAGTTAAAATAATACCCATTTCGATCGTTAAATATTTTGTATCGAGATCAGAAAGAATCTTTTATAGTTAATGCTATTGTTTTGCCATTTATGTTTGTGAAATTTATAATGCACATAAATTGTTTAAAAAAAAAGGGTTTTTAAAATAAATAATTTTTAGAATTAATTTCAACATATCCACATTTTATGTGTGCGATAACTGATAACCCTCAAAATACTCAGACAATTTTTTCTGCGTAATTAAATATGGCTGCTGTTGGGATGAGAGAATCCTTTAATAATTACAATAAGAGCATTATAGGAGTTTGGTTTCCCCTACTTGGGAGAGAAATCTGTGTGTAGGCTCACTCTCATTTTACTAAGTTTATGTTAAGTCTTCTTATGGGAATATTCGTTATATTATGGGATTATTTTTAAAAAATCGAGTGAGATAACAAGTTACATATATAGTGACCTTTTAATCACGGACGTAGTAAGGGAAGGGGGCCTCAGCTACAAAAGTAAAACCTGAATTTGTTTTTATAATAGCACACCGCTTGAAGAATATCAATTTATTACAGTTGTTTGCCATTGAAAGTGTGAAATATTCAATTATTATTCAAAATATCGAGCACAATAGAGATACAATACTCATAATTTTGTTTGTAAATTTGATTTACAAAATTATAAAAATGTTTCTTTTTTGGTGACACGTTTAAGTCGACGGCGACGATCAATCTTCTATTAAAATCCACAGCCCTTTAAGAACAAATGTTGGATGCTTCGCTATTTGATATGTTTTAATTTTTGGTCGCGTAACACTGGAGATAAATCTGAGACATCAACCAGCACTTGTCTCAGAACATCGCGCCACACATCTTTCCTATCCTTCTTCTCTTCTTCCACCGGATGCCGTGCTGTGTTCAGAAAAAATATATAAAGGGTATTCATAATCCCTTGAGCGCGTGCAAAGTTATAAAAAAAAAAAAAAAATATTTGAAAAAACATTTAGAACAATAAACACTTTTCGGAAAATTAAAATTAAAAAATTCACATCCATTTAATAATCTCGACTACGCCCCTGACTTGGCGTGTGAGGAGTAACTGTGTGATTCCATGTGACAACTGGAAAACTGCAAATCCTATTAGAATCCTTTAATAAAATGTTGTACACCTTAAATTCTATAAGGTTCGTTGTAGAATTTTAAAAGACTTAGACTCCAATAAGTCAGTTGTTATGGGATTGAAGGTATATAGGCGTTCAAATTTCATAACAAAATTTTTATGAAACTCTTGTCTTGTTAAAGGAGTCAAATTTGTTTTAAGTATAAGATTTAAATTATTTGAAAATTATAGAGAGCTAAGTTCTTATAAAAAAACGTTATGAGAATAATTTAAGTTTCGTAACAAGAAATTAACCCTAAGGATAGTAATGCGACCTAAAAGATGCTTACAAGATTGTTTTTCAGATTTTGGGAGCTTAACTCTGGAGAGTATGTTGGTTGGGTGTTACACTAATACATCTTTAAACTGTTGCAATCTGCCACTATCCACCCAAAACCAAAGACCATTGACGAACGTGCAAGCCTAAAATGGCGATAGAATCACGAACATTTTTAGTACAAAATTCTGCTTATTTTTACTAGCGATACATGAGATATATATAGCGAAGACGAAAGAAGTGGGTCCCGCAATTCCGTCTGTCTATCTGTCCTCCAGTCTAGGTACATTTTTTTTTTTTTTTTGGTAATGCCCACACGTTTTTTTTTATTTTTTAAGACGATAAATATCTAATTTTTCCCCAAAACGGCTCCATCGATTCTTATAAAAAAAATCAATTCATTAATGAAGGGAAAATATGCTTTTTGATAATTTTTTCTCTTGGAAAAAATGGTTAGTTTTGGTACCTCTAGTACAACAATTTTTTTGGTTTTCGATTTTCTGGAAAACGGTTTATACGATCTGTTTTATTTTGTATATGCACAAGCTCCTAAAAAACTTTAACACTAACATAAAGCAAAATATTAAAAAAAAAAACGTTTTTAATAAAAAAAGTTTTTGTTTTAAAGTTCAATATCCATCGATTTTTTCGAAACTTCTCTTTAGTAGTTATTTGACATTATCTTGAATATTAAAAAAAACTCATTTTCCTAAAACAAAAAACAACGGTACCTCCCATACAAATGTTAAAAAACCGTTAAGAAAAAAAATGATTTCGCAAAAACGGCTCCAAGAATTTTGATAAAAAAATGTGTGTGTTCTTAAATTAGTGAAATCCACTTTTAAGTAAAAAAATATTTTATTTTGAGTACCTATGGCCATGGCCAAAATAATAATAATAATAGTAACGCTCCTTACTTTTAGGTAATACTGTACTTGCACTTTAGTTACATGTGAACAAATTGCTGTGTTATTGTAACGTTTTATATATTGGCAATCTATATAACGTATGATGTATGATCTTGTGAGTAAACAAAAGGTATTTTTAATATTTTGCACGAGCTGATTGCAACATTTGAATAAAAGCTCAAAAAATTTTATTATTAGCTTGAAGAAGTAAAGATTTTGGTTTTTTTTTATTTGAGAATAATTTTGAAATTTTAGGCACTTTTTTTTTTAATATGGAAATTAGAAATGGGAAGAGCGAAACACTGAACTGAGAGAGATGGCAACAGCTCTGCAAGAATGGCGTGGAATGCTATAAACTCCAAAAATTCTGTAGAAACCATAGGGCGTAAGTCTAAAATATCTGCAAGAGACAAAGCTATGTTGGTGAGAAAAGCTAAAACGAATCGTTTATGTCCTCAAAAGATCTGCAGCGAGAAATAAAAACACCAGTCAGTTTTAGAACTGTTCTTCAGGATGCTGACCTTAACGCGCGATCTCCAAGGAAGGTACCGTTACTTAAAAAAAATACACATCCAGAAGCGGATCTGTTTTGCCAAAATGCATCATATGAAAGACGACCCACTTCTGGCCAAGAAGCAGTGGAGAAATGTGCTTTGGAGCGACGAAACGAAAATAAATTTATTCGGAATGGATGGCAAACAGTTTGTTCGTCGCCCAAAGTGCGAATCCTACAATCTGCGGTACACAAAACCAACCGCGAAGCATGTAGGTGGCAGCATAATGTTATGGGGTTGTTTTTCTTGGTGGGGCGTTGGTTCAATATTCGTTATAATAGGTATAATGACAAAGGAATCGTATGTGGACATACTGCAAAATGTTATGCTTCCATGGGCTGACGAAAATATGCCACTTAAATGGCATTTCCAGCAAGACAGCGACCCTAAGCATACGGCAAGGTCTACAAAGCTCTTGTTTCAGAGAAACAAATTGGAAGTTATGGAGTGGCATTCTCAATCACCGGACTTAAATCGAATTGAGAACCTCTGGAATGTGCTGAAGATTGAGGTTAGTGAGCATAAACCTTCCAACAATGCGGATTTCTGGAGAATTGTCCAGGATGTGTGGTATTCGATTCCACACGAAAAGTACCAGAAGTTGGTAGATCTATGCCAAATTGAATGGATGCAGTGTTGAAAAATAAAGTGTTTTCAACGAAATATTAAATATTCTTTGCTAATAAATAAAAAAAATCCATTAGTTATCAAAATGTATTGTTTGTTGTTAAATTAACCAAGAGTTGCTATTTTTATGCCCACCTTGTTTGGAAGCCTAAATCAAACGGACTACGAAAATTTGCAAACACCTCTCAGTTTGCATAAAATTTATATAAAATAAATTAACAACATTCTTACCACTAATATAAAGGGTTATCCATTTTGCGGTTTCAAAAGTATAGGACTGGAATTCAACACCTGTCAAACTAAGTTGTTAAACCAATTTTTTTTTCAGTTGAAAGTCTGACATTTAGGAAAATGGATCCCTTAACTATCGCACAACCACTACAAAAATGGTGATTCTGCCACAGCCACATATCGTTAAGAGGAGATTATGGTTTACAAATCGTCCAACTACGTAAGCAATTGGCAAAATTGTGAAAAAATTTGAAGAGACTGGATTGGTTACAGATATTGTAAGGCATGTGCATCATTGTTTCGCTCGTCCCACTGAAAATATCGCTGCTGTAAGTGAAAGTGTTGCCGAATACCCGAATGTGTCGATTCCTCGTCGTTTCAGGAATTAGGACTGTTTTACGGCACATTATGGCGTATTTTGCATTTGGATCTACACCCACCTACATACATATAAAGTCCAGCTCACACAACAACTGAAGCCAGTTTACCATTCACAACGTCGTAGATACGTCGAATGGGTGCTTGAACAACAGGCGGTGGACGGCGATTTTTCGAACAAAATTTTCTCCAGCGACGAAGCACATTTCTCACTCGGTGGGTATGTAAATAAACAAAATTGTCGTATTTGGGGTTCTGAGAATCCTCAAGTAATTGAAGAGAGTCCATTCCATCCACAAAAAGTCACTGTTTTGGGGCGCTCTTTGGTCCGGAGGTGTGATTGGACCTTACTTATTCGAAAACGACGATGGAACGACTGTCACCGTCAATTCTGAGCGTTATCGTCATATGGTAACCGACTTTTTTTGCCTGCTATTGAAGAATACGACTTGGAGAATATGTGGTTTCAACAAGACGGTGCCACATGCCACACAAATCGAGGGAATATGGCTTTATTGCAAGAGACATTTCATGGCCGCGTAATTTCTCGTCGTGGAGATATCAACTTACCACCAAGATCATGCGATTTGACACCCCCCACCGCTTTGTGGGGCTACGCGAAAGACCGTGTTTATACAGATAAACCTTTAACTCTTGAGCACTTGAAAACCAACATTCGTCAAGTTATGGCTGAGATACCGCCCAATATGTGTCAAAAAGTGGTCGAAAATTACCTCAAAAGAATCGATGCTTGCAACAATTCACGTGGTGGTCATTTAAATGATGTAGTGTTTCACACATAATGTCAACGTTCAAACTTCATAATAAAAAAGAAATATCATGAAAAAAAATATTTTATGTGTTTTATTTACGTTTAATTTTGAAACCTCAAAATGGATAACCCATTATAACACTAATATTTTGTAATATTTGCCTAGTATAAGTACTACAAGTAATATTAACAAAAATTAATGAGTGTTGTTATTATTTTGGCCATAGCTGTATAACGGTAATTGCCATAGAACCACTTTCCACATTTTCTTACTTTTGGATGAACCGATTAAAATTATTTTTTTTTATAATTTTGCACGCGCTCAATGGATTATGAATACCATTTATATGTTTTTTTTTCAAACACAGCGCGGGCATTTGGTGAAAGAAGAGAAAGAAGTATAGGAAAGTTGTGTGGCGCGATGTTCTGAGACTAGAGCTGGTTGTTGTCTCAGATTTATCTCCAGGGATGGCGGCTGAACTAATGCGGAAAAAATTACCGTGTCTTATTTATTTATGTCCCTTATAATTCGCATTATTTTATTTATTTTGTTGTCATATTTTATGGGTATGCTAGTTTACTCAATCACATGTTGTTAGTGTTATGCCTAAACAAACAGCATGTAATGAGCAAAGCAGCAACTTATTTTATGATAATTATTAGAATTGTTTTTTTAATGGAATATAAGAAGACATAGACAAAGGCAGGAATCGAACCTGCGACCACGAGGTTGACAGGCGAGCACACACCTATCGCGCCACGGCCACCCCCAGAATAAACCGTTATGTTTTGTTCTGCAAATGCTCGCTAAAAGTTTTAATAAAACTGCATACTCTTATTTTCAAAAAAATTGGTTTTTCGATTTAAAAAAAAATCAAAAAATTACATCCTACGGTTTTTTTGAAAAATCTATTAATAATTACTCCAAGATGACCTGTCAATTTTTTTTTAATATTTTAATTTTTTTTTAAGTAAAAAAGTATTTTTTTAAACCGCTCCAACGACTTTTGTATTTTTACTTGCGATTATAGGTACTATAAGGCAAGTTATGCATTCGTCGAAAAAAAAAGTTTTGAGATAACAATCAAACATGACATTACGATGATAGCGAAGACGAAAAAAGATGGTCTAAAAATTCTGTCCGTCTGTATGTCTGTCTGTCTGTCATAGACACCTACAGCCCAAACGGATGGGCCGAATTGCTTCAAACTTGGTATATTGAGTTTTTTAGGTACTGTACAGAGGGGAAATTGACAATTTTTTTTAGCTCAAAAAACAACGGTACCTGCCATATAACCGTTACGTTCAAACCTATTTTTCTCCGAAATGGCTTTAACGATTTTGATTTAAAAAAAATCAGTGTGGGTTTTCAGCTACGACCGATCATATAGTTGAAAAAAAATTAGAAAAATGTCTAAAAACGGTACTATCCATAGGAATGGAAAATTATACCGCGTACCAATATTTTTAATTAATATTTTTTTGTATTTTTAAAATCATTTTAAAAAAAAAATTTTAATTTATTATTCGAAAACTGGTCATTAATTTTTTTTCAAAAATTATATTTATTTGTATTTTCTGAATACCTATGAATTGGCGTTTAAAAAAAAAAACTTTTTTTCTCAAAAACCGCTCCACAGATTTTTAATTTTTTTTTCATAAATTCAAATTTATCCAAGAAATAAAATGGCGTACATTTTTTTGAGCTCAAATTATTTTAAGTATTTATTTCAGAATTTTGAATTATTTTTTCTTTAATTAAACATATTTAATCTTTTGTTCTTAAGTTTATATTATTAAATATTTAATGTTGTCATATCAATTTATTTTAGAACAAAATTAATGAAATTTTGTATATGCATATACAAAATTGAGTTAAAAATGACTTTAAAAATATATTTAGAATTTTAACAGAAATCTTTTGCATACGATGTGATCGAACATAAGAGCAAGTTCGTGCGATCCAGTCGTGCATTTTATTTAATACCTACATACATATATTCATATTTGTCATATTTTTATTTCCTTCAAACTTTTACAACTAGCAATGTATAAAGATTCTATTATGTGTATCATCCATTTATTTCCTACATAATTATGTTTCATTTTAAGCATTTTAAATGGCTGCTGTTTTTTTTCCAATTTTCAGAGACCTTTTCTGTTTGTTTTTTTTTTGCAGAATTGTATCAATAAGTACTCGTAATATTTCTGATATATTTTTTGAATATTGTTTCTGTTTTATTTCAATTTTGAACATAAAAAAAATGACCTCGGTTTTTTTCAAAAATGTTAAAATTCATCAGCCATAATTTCCGGGAACACTCATGCTACCTAGCATATAATAATCTGAGCCCATCATTTGATGAGAATATTTGTACAAAAAAGTATTCGTAGTATGATTGCTAAACACATTTAAGCAACATTTGTCGCTTCAGCAAGAAGTGATTACTATTGATACGCCCATGACAATGTTGCTGCAATAAATTATTCTTTTCCACACTATCAGAATTGGCCGAAGGGAGCTTATAGCAAGCTCTGTCTTGCGAACAATGTTTTGCCAGCACAGAAAACTGTGTTATACCACCGACTCATCATTTAGGCAAACTCTATTACAGAAGTACAAAATGAAGTAATGAAAGGAGCACGTGGAGCACTGGTTTTGAGTAGATTCTTTAATTTAATTTTACTGATATACTGATATTAAGATCAAAAATGTTTGAATTCCGTGTCAAGGGCTCATTTTTTCTATAGTTAGTCCTATGTGAACACTTTCACTTCAAATTTGATTGTAAATTAATGCAACCATCCCTGTGGCATCTTCATCTTTCACACCAGATAGTGAATGATACTTAAAACCTTCGGCAATCAAAATTCATGTTCCTTCTCTCATAATTAACCAATTTTAAAAATTGATTTTTTTTTCTTTGGAAAACATATTTTTTTTAACAAAATAATCTTGCAATGAAATTGAATTCTGAGAATAAACATTTTAACTTTTAAATCATATCACGAATATCATATGGGTGTTGAGAGATTAGGTCTGTTCAAGTGTCCTTGAAATGTACTGAAGTGTTAATTTTCATTTGATATCTAATTTCAAAATGACTCACGTGGCAACTTTAATGATTCTTGCCTCTTTATTGTTCTCTTTTTATTACAAAGATGTGGAGAAAGGGCATTAAATGTGCATATGCGAGACTTCTCGCACGAGTAAGCTAGTCTGATTAATTTAAGTGATTAGTTTACAAACCGAAGTGGTGTAGATATGTGGTAATGGTTTATTAATGTATTGATATTCTTTGCAGGAATGTCAAAAGTGTGGTACGCCCTTGGGACAGAGCAGGGCACGTGCAGAGAAGGTGCGGAATTGTTTCTTACTATTTCGGATCCATAGAGCTTTTACGAAAATAGTTTTAAAATATGACAAGCCATGTAGCGTCCTTGCCGAGTAAATAGTTGAAGCACTTTAGATACAGTGCAGTGGCTGGATTCTCTATACATAATATATCATCTTGCCTTAGAATAGTTATACATTATGTATATGTTTACCTACAGATACTGTAGGGTAAAATAAGTAGTGGTGTTCCACTTTTGGCTATCTTGTTTTAGGGAATGTGCATGTGGCACGGCACTCAAGGCAGGTGAATATTAAACTGATCTGATAAGCAATTAGGGTCTGTGCAGATATCACGTTTTGTCTGAACCAGAAAAAGACTTATTTAATAATCAAAATATTCGCCTGGACACGCTACGATGACCAAAAAGACAGAACTGGAAACTAACTTGCTATCAACAAACCCCATATAGGCTCTAGTTTCGTAATAAATGCCTGGAAGCAAATACACATAAACAAACATAATAAACTAAAGGGTTATCCATTTTGCGGTTTCAAAAGTAAACGTAAATAAAACGCATCTAAAATATATTTTTGCATATTTCTTTTTTATTATAAAGTTTGACGTTGACATTATGTGTGAAACACTACATCATTTAAATGACAACCACGCGAATTGTTGAAAGCATCGATACTTTTGAGGTAATTTTTTGACACTTTTTGACACATATTGTGCAGTATCTCAGCCATAACTTGACGAATGTTGGTTTTCAAGTGCTCAAGAGTTAAAGGTTTATCTGTATAAACACGGTCTTTCGCGTAGCCCCACAAAAAAAAGTCCAGCGGTGTCAAATCGCATGATCTTGGTGGTAAGTTGATATCGCCACGACGAAAAATTACGCGGCCAGGAAATGTCTCTTGCAATAAAGCCATATTCGCTCGAGTTGTGTGGAATGTGACACCGTCCCAAGCAGTGACTTTTTGTGGGTGTAATGGCCTCTCTTTAATTACTTGAGGATTCTCAGAACCCCAAATACGACAATATTGTTTATTTACATACCCACCGAGTGAGAAATGTGCTTCCCGTCCACCGCCTGTTGTTCAAGCACCCATTCGACGTATCTTCGACGTTGTGAATGGTCAGCTGGCTTCAGTTGTTGTGTAAGCTGAACTTTATATGGATGTAGGTGTAGATCCAAATGCAAAATACGCCATAATGTGCCGTAAGACAGTCCTAATTCCAGAGAACGACGAGGAATCGACACATTCGGGTCTTCGGCAACACTTTCACTTACAGCAGCGACATTTTCAGTGGTACTAGCGAAACGATGATGCACCGGCCTTACAATATCTGTAACCAATCCAGTCTCTTCAAATTTCTTCACAATTTTGCCAATTGCGTGCGTAGTTGGACGATTATGTAAACCATAATCTCCTCTTAAAGCACGATATGTGGCTGTGACAGAATCACCATTTCTGTAGTAGGTTTTAACAATTTTTATGCGTTGTGCGATAGTTAAGTGATCCATTTTTGTAAATTTCAGACTTTCAACTGGAAAAAAAATTTGTGTAACAACTTAGTTTGACAGATGTCGAATTCCAGCCCTATACTTTTGAAACCGCAAAATGAATAACCCTTTACTTTCAAATTAAATGAAATATCTAACTTCTATATTTTTTTCAATAACAAACCAATATATATGTATGTAGGGTACTAAAATATAGAAAAAACTATCAAACGTAAGGAAAATTAATATAAAAACGCTAAAAATGCAGTAACATAATAATAAAAAAGTACGTATACGACCCGTTTAAATATATTTTTTTCCAATATATATTGACCCAAACTGAATTTGGTTAAAGGTCTGATAAATCTTTACGAACTTTATTTATTTCGAATTAAATGGTTTTCGATAAACTGCTCTTATTAAAATAAGTTAAATTTAATTTTAATTTCCAATATTTTTATTTAGTTGGATATTTTTGCTGCGAAGACCGCCTGCGCTTTACTTTAGTGGAAAATAACATTTAATTTAGTACTGAAATAAAATATTATTTGTTCAGTTACTACTTTATTTGGAATTTCTCCATTTCGAAAATGTCTACCACTAAACAAAACGTAAATCATTGGATTTTTGGGATGTTAAGAAAAAATATTTAAATACACTTCTCGTCAAGTAAATACGCATACAAATTGTTATTGACATTTTGTCCATTTTTTCCAAACATTGATGGTTATTGTGACATCTATTAATGCTAACTATTCCCATAAGATGTTAAGAAAAGTATTCCAAAAGAATTATTCAAAAAGAACAGCGAGTTTGGCTTTCGCCTACTTGCAGCAAAGTGGGAGTTTATCTTCGTTGTTTATGAGCGTTTTGAAGTGCTAAAATTGTATTTAGTGTTTTTTTTAGTTTCCAGTGAAATTCAATTTTTGGTCTAAATTTTTAAGAAAAATGGGTAGATCTGCATGCCTTAACAGTGTTGAAAAAGTTTTAATGTAGTTTATTCTTACTTAAGAAATAAAGATTCGTACAAAAAAAAAAACATGAAGGGAAGTACAAAAAAACACAACAATCGCAGCTGAGAGACGAGCAATTTTAAGCTGTGCTTTAAATTCTTCTGATTCTGTGGCAAAAATGAAACAAAAAGTCGGCTTAAGCGCAAGTAGCTCAACAGTTTAAAGAGTTATCAGCAATTCAAACCATTTGAAACGAATGAAACTTAAGAAAAAACCTCCACTTGACGAGAACGGAAAGTTATGCAAGTTTTCCAAGCTTCATATGGCTTTTGAATCAATAATTCAACAAGTCCAACTAAATATAATGCTAAGTCTTCTACTTGGCTGAGTAATTTCAATAGTATATAGAATTGCATTATAAAAAAAAAACACCTTCTTATAAATATAATATTAAACAAAATTAAAAATTTATGAAACGTATCTTGAGGTAAAACAAGTCTTACTTTGAGCAGATCCAATTTTGCTTCTTTTTTTTTTTATCTCACTAGCTGTTTTGCTATTGATAAGATTTGGCGTTTAAATCGAAAAAGTTAACGATTGTCAAACGATACAGAAACACGATGATGCGATAAATTGATTTTTGTTCCAATTTTCATCGTTTCTCGACCATTTTTATCGACTTAAAAGTTGCAGAATAGTGGTACAGGTAAATGTCCGCCTCTGTCAGTCTCACAAATGCGAGCCCTTTTGAGCACATTTTTCATTACATTCTCGCACATTTCACGCGGAATTTCATTAATTTCACCACAAATATTTGTTTTGAGTTGCTCAAGCGTTTCTGGTTTGTTTGCATAAAACTTGCTTTTCAGATATCCCCACAAAAAGAAGTGCGGAGTAATCAAATCAGGCGACCGTGGAGGCCAATCAACATCACCATTTATTGTAATAACTTGTTGTGGAAAGATGTGGCACCGTCTTGTTTGTACCACATGTTAATCAAGCCCAAAGCATGCAGTTGTGGCGTTAAAAAGTTTTCAATCATATCATGATATCGCTCCCCATTCACAGTTACCGTTACGCCGATTTCAAAAAAGTAAGGTCCAATGATTCCCCCTGACCAAATTGTACAACAGACTGTAACTTTTAATGGATTCAAAGGTGACTGATGAATAATTTGAGGGTTTTTCATTGTCCTGAACTGACTATTCTGTTTATTCACATACCCATTCAAATAAATAAGTGCCTCGACACTCATTATGATTTTTTCATGAAAATCGGGGTTGTCATCGGCTAGCTGTAAAATCCTATTGACACATGTACGGCGGCGTAAATGGTCTTGTGGAAGAAGCTCTTGTGTCAACTAAATCTTAAATGGAAACAAATGCAAATCCTTGTGCAAAATTATGGCCAAAGTTGTTCTTTGAAGACCAAGCTCCTGAGCACGGCGTCGAATTGAGGTTGATGGAGCAGTAATGTTTTCAGCCGGTCTTGCAGTACGTTGTGATCCATGTTTGCGGCTATCACCTACAGACCCTCATTCTTCTTGTTGGCTCGTTGTTTCTCCCAAAAATTTCCCGTAAATTTCTCATTGTCCAGTAATCGATGATTGATTTTGATAAAATGTTTTAACGATTAAAACACGTTGGTTTATCGAATATTTTTCCATAATAACTTTGCCACGTGTCTACTTCACGACTGCCAAATATAAACTGTCAAGACTAATGTTTACCAAAATGGCGGCATAACAAAGTAATATACTTTTTCGGCGGAGACCCTATATTTATGTTTTTGTTAAGTTTATGTAAGAAGGTGAACAAGGAATGGTTAACTTATTTTTTTAAATTAATTGATTTGTGCTAAATTTTATGGTGGGGCTAGTTTTTAAAGTTTTGTTCATATTTCCAAACACATTTTTCTGAACTAAGACGATGGAAATGGTGTTGTATGTTTATATCTTGTTTTGTTTAATTTTTTGCTTTATTTTTCATAAAAAGCAAAAAGTTAAGTTGTCAAAAAAGACTGACGAGAAAAGAGGTCGCTCCTGTGTGTTGTTGGCTTGCTTATTAGTTAAATTCGTACGTATTTATGTATATATAATACTGGTTTTGGAATATTTAATTACATTCCCAATTTTTATGTAACTAAATTCAGTTTTTACTTGCAATTATAGGTACTATAAAGCAAGTTATGCACTCGTCGAAAAAAAAGTTTTGAGATAAAACTCAAATATGACATTACGATGATAGCGAAGACGAAAAAAGATGGTCCAAAAAATCTGTCCGTCTGTTTGTCTGTCTGTCAGTCAGTCTGTCAGTCTTTTTGTCAGCATGTCTGTATGTATGTATAGACACTTACAGCCCAAACGGGTGGGCCGAATTGCATCAAACTTGGTATATAGAGTTTTTTTTAGGTATTGTGCGAGGGGAAATTGAAGTTTTTTAGTTTAAAAAAACGGTACCTGCCATATAACCAATACGTTAAAGCCTATTTTTCTCGGAAACGGCTCCAACGATTTTAATTTTTAAAAAACAGTGCAGATTTTTAGGTACGACCGATCATATGATTGACATTTTTTTTTTTTTAATTCTAAAAACGGTTCTTTCCATAGGACCGTTTTTTTTATTTCGACTATCTCATAAATGTCTCGACCGATTCTTTCGAAATTTCACACGTATATAGGTTTAGGTTGCCCAATTTATACTGCGTACCAATATTTTAAATAAATACTTTTTTGTATTTTTAAAATAATTTTTTTTTTAATTTTCAAAAATTTATATCAGGTTTCAGGAGTAAACATAGTTGCACTACAGCTGTACTTAAGGTGATTGATGATGTTCGCTCTGGTTTCGATGCTGATATGGTGACTGTAGCTGAATTTTTAGACTTTTGAAAAGCTTTTGACTCAGTAAACCACCGTATTCTTTTATATAAACTGAAGAGTCAATTCGCTTTTGAGGGGTCTGTGTGCAAACTCATGTCATCATATCTTACTCACCGTACACAGGCAGTACATTACGAAAATAAGATATCTACGAATTTGACGGTGCAGTCGGGAGTCCCTCAGGGATCTGCATTAGGCCCCCTTTTATTCACTTTATTTATAAATAACATTTATGAGTATATTATAAATTGTAAATGTCATATATACGCAGATGATGTACAGATCTATAATACAATTTCAAGAACTGATGTATCATCTGGTGCTGCGGCCTTAAATAATGATTTTGCCTCAATTTTTACTTGGTCACAGCAAAATCCACTTAATCTTAACCCTTTGAAAACGAAAGCTATAAATATACAAAGAAATTTCGCAGATACGAACAATCCTTTATTGTACTTAAACAACAACCCTGTTGAATTTGTAAGTACGAGTAAATTTAAAAATTTAGGTATATATATTAATAATAGCCTCTGCTTCTTGACTCAAAATCAATGAGAAAGCTAAACGTAGCATATAACAACTGTGCCAGATATATTTTTAACATTAGGAGATTTGATCACATTTCGTTTTTTTCAAGACAGATTGCAAATTATCCATTAGAAGCTCTTTTGTAATATAGAACAATCCTTTTTTTATTTAAAATTATCCAAAGCAAAACTCCAAAGTATCTTTTTGAAAAAATTAAAATCGCGTGTACTCAGAGATCTTTATTACTTATACCACTTAAATACAAGTATTTAGTATGCAGTCGGCAGTTCTTTATCCATGGAATTCGACTATGAAACCAACTTCCTCACGGCTTACGAAGAATAAATACATTCAATTATTTTAAACAAAATCTTTTCGAATACTACGCAAACAACGGCAACTAAACCCTTTTTGTATCCCTCCATTTCCTTTCATCTCTATTTGTTTCTCTAGGCTAAGACAACTATTGTAATTACTTTTTTTTTTGTTAAACCTAATGTACATATATCCTGTATATAATCAAAAGCCTATGCTTAAATGTACAGAGTTGAATTTTGCAAAATAAAATAAAATAAAAAAATAAACTAAATAATTTTTTTTTTTCAAAAATTATAGTTACATATATGTATTTGCTAAATACCTATGGATTGGCCTTTTTGAATTTTTTTTAAATTTTATTCAAAAAGTTTAAAAAAAAAATCTTTTTTTCTCAAAAACCGCTCCACAGATTTAAAAATTTTTCTTTCATAAATTCAAATTTATCTAACAAATAAAATGGCGTACTTTTTTTGAGCTTAAATTAGTTTAAGTATTTATTTCAGAATTTTGAATTATTTTTTCTTTAATTAAACAGATTTAATCTTTTGTTTTTAAGTTTATGCAAGAATTGAACTCGGTCGACATGTGGTTCCAACAGGACGGTGCCACATGCCACACTGCACGCGAAACCATGCATCAATTGAGAGGCGAATTTGGTGAGCAGTTGATCTCACGTTTTGGCGCAGTCAATTGGCCACCAAGATCATGTGATTTGACCCCGTTAGACTATTTTTTGTGGGGCTATGTTAAGTCTATTGTCTATGGGGACAAGCCAAACACGATTGCTGCCTTGGAAGCCAACATTGAACGCGTCATTGGTGAGATTCCGGCCGAAATGTGTGAAAAAGTTTGCCAAAATTGGACCTTCAGAATGGACCACCTGAAGCGTAGCCGCGGGCAACATTTAAGTGAAATTATTTTTAAAAAGTAAATGGCAGAAATTGATTTATCGATCCAAATAAAAATTTCATTCACTTTTTACAAGTTTCTGTGTTTTTTTGAATTTTCAAAAACCAAGCTGTTAAAAAATCACCGTTTATTATATTATTGCTTGAGCATAATAACGGGACGAATATACTATGTATTTATTTAAATTTGTTTTAATTTTTCATTGAGCCATTGGTTATGTTTAACCATCGCCCGTCTCCTGGCAAAGAGATTGTATCTTTCGCATTCCTTTCTATTCTTTGAACTTGTGTTCCAAAAAAAAGCTACCTTATAGAAGATGTTGGAAACTACTTTATCTTTTTAGAATTTGTATTATTTTATTTCAAATGCAACCTTGTAATAATATTAAAACTTTGATCGATTAAAAACTTTTAATTCCAATAAGATTGTCGTTCATAAATGGAATTCCTTCTATACATTTCCTTGATAAAACTTATTATATTCAACAGTCATCAAGGACTTATCTGGAATATTCTAACCGCATTTTAGGAATCTCGAATTTATATTCTTTTGCCATAATATCTTTGACAAGCGTGCAGCAATACCACAAGTTCTAGTTACCAACATAACTAAAAATTAAAAAAAAAAAAAAAAAAAAAAACACTATCGCGTACATACAAAGGACAGTCATATCGATCGCATTGCAGTCCTTTTTACTTGGTATAACCGTATCTGTAGCACCAAGTATACATATATACTATAAAGTTTCAATTCGGAACTATGTACCTTGATGTGTATAAATGGTCTTATTTTGCTGCAAAAATATGTACAACAAAAAACAACTAACCCCTTTTAGCAATTTATTGGGAACACGTTTATTGTTGAAAAATATGGGCCACAAGACAGGGCCAAGAAGAACAAATACAAAATTATAGTATTAACTAAAAGAATAATGCAGCACCCTTTCCAAGACTGTTTTTATATCCCCGCAGCCAGTTGGCGACATACCTCGTCATTTATTCGTATTTTCTATAAATACTTTTGTGTTTTTTTTTATGTAGTTGGTATCACAGCTTGTATAAATGTTGCGTGTTTCAGAATTAAGGAAGGTGTGGAAGGTGCGCTTTAAAAAATAAAAGAAAATTTTATAATAAAAATTCGCGGTCGCACTTCCGTTGAGTTTGGAATTGCTAAAAAAGAGTGGAGTGGTAAAATTATAGATGCGGGCGCGGGGCCCATTCCAATGCATTGTACACAATTTTCCTACAGGCTTTTAGTATTGTGATTGAGAGTGATTGAATCAAAAGCAGTTCTGGGGGTTGTCTAGTTGTAAATTGACGTTGTGTGTGATGGCCCATTGCTTGCGTATGGAATATTAATTTCAGTCTGCCTATCCTTAAAGTATTTTACAAGAAAATATAACAATATCAACATTTATTTGGTCTCCGACATTTACGTATATGTCAGCGACGTGTAAAACTGTCAAACGACTACGAAATAAAACCAAGACGATGCGATGGTTAGTCTTTTTCAAAATTAGCTCGTGAGTCACGAGACGACACAGAAATGCTAAAATAGAAGACGAAAAACGTGGTTGTGTTCAAGATATGTGTATGTAACTAATAATAGAATTTGCTGAAAGTGTATTAAAGATTCCAGTTTTTTTCGAGATTATTGAAAAAAATCAATTTGACAATGACATTCAATTATAACTAGATTAGATACCCAATCTCTTAACAGTAGCAGCCGCCATGTTTTCATAGGCTAAATAGTAGATTCTTCCAGTACAAATATATATAGAGAGAAAAGTAGTGTAAGTTTACTTAAATATTTTGAAATTTTAATGTTTTTGAACAGTTTTCATCAAATAAAATAAAATGCAAGACTGGATCCCACGAACTTGCTCTTATGTTCGATCACATCGTATGCAAAAGATTTCTATTAAGAATCTAAATATATTTTTAATGTCATTTTTAACTCAATTTTGTATATGCAAAATTTATATAAAAAATTTCATTAATTTTGTTCTAAAATAAATTAGTATGACAATATTAAATATTTATTAATTTTTAATTAAAGAAAAAATAATTCAAAATTCTGAAATAAATACTTAAACTAATTTGACCTCAAAAAAAAGTACGTCATTTTCTTTCTTGGATAAATTTGAATTTATGAAAAAAAAATTAAAAATTTGTGGAGCGGTTTTTGAGAAAAAAAAGTTTTTTTTAAAAAACTTTTTGAAAATATTTAAAAAAAATTCAAAAACGCCAATTCATAGGTATTCAGAAAATACAAATAAATATAATTTTTGAAAAAAATTTAATGAGCAGTTTTCGAACAATAAATTTTTTAAATTTTTTTTTCTTAAAAATGATTTTAAAAATACAAAAAAAAATATTAATTAAAAATATTGGTACGCGGTAATTATACTGTAATTATGGGCAACCTAAACCTATATTTTTGTGAAATTTCGAAAGAATCGGTTATGCCATTTATGAGATAGTCGAAAGCAAAAAAACGGTCCTATGAAAAGTACCAATGTTAGACATTTTTCTTATTTTTTTTCAACTATATGATCGGTCGTAGCTAAAAACCCGCACTGGTTTTTTTTTTATCAAAATCGTTAGAGACATTTCCGAGAAAAATAGGTTTGAACGTAACGGTTATATGGAATGTACCGTTATTTTTTGAGGTAAAAAAAAATCAATTTCCCCACTGTACAATACCTAAAAAACTCTATATACCAAGTTTGAAGCAATTCGGCCCATCCGTTTGGGCTGTAGGTGTCTATACATACATACAGACAGACTGACAGACTGACAGACTGACAGACTGACAGACTGACAGACTGACAGACTGACAGACTGACAGACTGACAGACTGACAGACTGACAGACTGACAGACTGACAGACTGACAGACTGACAGACTGACAGACTGACAGACTGACAGACTGACAGACTGACAGACTGACAGACTGACAGACTGACAGACTGACAGACTGACAGACTGACAGACTGACAGACTGACAGACTGACAGACTGACAGACTGACAGACTGACAGACTGACAGACTGACAGACTGACAGACTGACAGACTGACAGACTGACAGACTGACAGACTGACAGACTGACAGACTGACAGACTGACAGACTGACAGACTGACAGACTGACAGACTGACAGACTGACAGACTGACAGACTGACAGACTGACAGACTGACAGACTGACAGACTGACAGACTGACAGACTGACAGACTGACAGACTGACAGACTGACAGACTGACAGACTGACAGACTGACAGACTGACAGACTGACAGACAGACATAAAGACATACAGACATACAGACGGACAGAATTTATAGACCATCTTTTTTCGTCTTCGCTATCTTCGTAATGTTATGTTGGATTGTTATCTTAAAACTTTTTTTTTTCGACGAATGCATAACTTGCCTATAGTACCTATAATCGCAAGTAAAAATAATACAAAAACCGTTGGAGCGGTTTTTTTTTTCTTAAATATTTTTTATTTATAAATTCAAAAAAAAATTGAAAAAAAAAATGAAACGCCATTTTGAAGTAATTATTAATATACATATTAAATTTTAATTTCAAAAAAATTCAGTAACTGGTTTTTGAAAACTCAATTTTTCAAAAAAAAAAATTTTTTTACATATTTTTAAAAGTCGAAAAACAATTTTTTTGAAAATATGACTGTGCAGTTTTATTTAGAAATATAGAGAGCATTTGCACAAAAAAAATAATTTGAATCGGTTTATCCAATAGTGAGAAAGTCGAAAATATGAAAAGTGGTTCTATAGGAAGTACCGTTAATATGCCCGCACAATAAAATATTTTTTTACTTAAAAGTGGAGTGCAGTAATTTAAGAGCACACACATTTTTTACTTGTATTCGTAATAAAAAAAAAATGTTTTCTAACAATCAAACATGACATTACGATCATAGAGAACACCAAAAAAGAGGGTCCCCGAATTGCGTCTGTCTGTCTGTCTGTCATTCTGTCAGTCTGTCTGCTTTGATGGATTTGCTTCAAACTTGGTACATATTGTTTTTTCGGTAATATGCCAACACGTTTTTTTTTTCATTTTTTTAAGACGACAAATAACAGTAGCTCCCATACATTTTTTTATTTCTCGAAAACAGCTCCAAGAATTTTTATAAAAAAAAACTGTGTGGTCTTAAATTAGTACAGTTCACTTTCCAGTATAAAGATATTTTTTTTGCGTACTTATTAACAGTACTTCACATGGAACCACTTTTCATATTTTCGATTTTCTCAATATTGGATTAACCGATTACAATAATTTTTTTATAAAAATGCTCCCTAAAATTGTTAATAAAACTGCATAAATACAAATTTTTTTTTTGTTTTCAAAAACCAGTCGCAGATTTTTTTTTTAATTTGAATTTTATATGTATATTAATAATATCTTCAAAATGACGTTTCAATTTTTTTTCTAAAAATGTTTTCAAAATTTTATACATACAAAAATTAATTTATTAAAAAATCGCTCCAACGATTTTTGATTTTTTTTGTTGATATATTCTTATTTATACATGAATTCTAATGCATCTTTGTTTTCCCCCAAACTATAACGACTAAGCAATATAAAAACATTTAATTATGTATACAGTGGACGTCTAGTATAACGAATACCCGATATAGCGAATTTGCGATATAACGAACGCTTTTTAGAATTACATTAACATCTCTAAATAGCGAACGATGGTCACAATTTGATATCCAATATAACGAATGGATTAATAATTTCACATAAAAATACTGTGTCGACATTGTTTTTCTGTTTTCATCTGTTCTTATGACAACACGATTGTTTTCTCGTATGTCTGTGGCCCAAGGGGACTTACAACTGTATCAAGTCTTGTTTCTCTTTCTATTTAAATGGTCGCTCGATATAACGAATGCGCTCGATATAGAGAATGACCTCGAACATAATATCATTCGTTATACTGGACGTCCACTGTATTATCCATTTATTTCTACCTTATTATTATTCACTTTTTACGAATTTTTGTGTACGTCACTTAATACTAAATACAATGTAGGCCCTCATACACTTATATGTACATATGTGAATTTAAAAATCACATGAATCTTATGTATGCATATTGCACCTAAATGAAGTTCATTTTCATTATTATATGTACATGTTTACATACTTAGGTTCTATCAATACGTATATATATGTAGTTACATTTTACTCTCATAACTTACATAATTAAAATCCATAACTAAGATTTAAATATACATTTGTAGATAGGTACCTATGTTACTATTCCTTGAATCATCCATTCGACAATTCATTATAATACGAATCAAGGTAATCTTACCTACATAGGCTTTAAACCTGCATAGGATAACTACACCTAACAAACTAAACCTCAATGGTTAGCTAAATTAGTTGTTAGCTACAAGAGCAAGTTTGTGCGATCCAGTCGTGCATTTTATTTTTATAAGAATTCTTCGATCCGTTTTTGAGAAATACATTTTTTTCTTAACATTTGTTTTTTATTTTAGGAAAATAGTTTTTCTTTAACTGTTCAAGATAATGTTAAAAAACTACCAAATATGCGAAGTTTCGAAAAAATCGATTGAGTAGTTTTCGAAATTTCGAGTTATGAAAAAAAAATTATAATTTCAAAAATAAATTTTCTTCGTGTCCATAAATAGAATTAAAAAAAAATCAAAGAAACCGTTTTCCATCGAACACTAAAAAAGTGGTTATCTTAGAGGTATCAAAAATAAGAATTAAAAAAAAAAAAAACAATACCAAAAAGTGTATTTCCCCTTCATGAATGAACTGATTTTTTTTATAAAAACCGTTGAGGCCGTTTTGGCTGAAACAAAATCTATGGCAGGTAGCATTTTTTGTCTTTAAAAATAAAAAAAAATATTGTTTTGGATTTTTTTTTGAATTTTGATAAATGTATACATTTGTTAAATGTCTTGCATGAAACAATAACAAGTTTAGTGTGCTACCACTAAGTTTTTCCTTTGGCTGTATTTATAGCTATTTCACCACTTGCTAGTTCGATCATTTTAGTGGTGCTGGTGTACTTTTTCATTTTCATTCATAAAGTTTTATGTCTCCACCGAGTATTGAACCATATACCAGCGATCTGAGAGCCAATGCACTAAGTATTACCTAGCCGAGACAACATGATCAGGTCTTACCCAATTCAGGTATTGTTGTTTATCAATTGCATTGAAACGACAAGCATTTTTATTAGTCATACAAGTTTTGTTGTTTTTCAATTTAGGTTCAGTATGTCTAGGTATGTATATTGAGCCTATGAATGTCCATGGGAAAAATAACTACTTTCTAAAATCAAAATGTTTTCAGAAAAGAATATCCAACTTTAGTCAAGATACGCCGAAAACTCCTCAGAATTATTATCTTAGAAATTAAAATGGGCCTAACATATTGATACTTAAAATAAGGTAAAGACAATAAAAGTTTCGAGTTTCACAAATTCTGTAATTTCAAAATTCACAAAAAAAAAATAACATTGAAGCTTACCAGTATATTTGAGTAGAATGGATCAATATCCTCGAGAGGAGTGGAGGCCAATTCCGGCGGGAAGCTGCTCTGCAGTCGAACAGGTATGGGCACGCCCTGTTCAAGTGTAGGATCCGGTTGTGGACCTTCATCCTCGTCCTCGTCATCATATCGGATCTGTTTTTTTTTTTGTTTTTATTTCATTTTCGATGTCATGAATGATATAGTTGAGATACATAAGTGAAACGCGATAGAAGAGTTTAAAAAATGAATATTAGTTATTGTTTGATTATAAATAAAAATCTAATAATTTTGCTAACAAATTTGTAAAGTTTGATAATTTATTTAATTCCGAATGGGGATTTTGTTGTTTTTTTTTTTTTAATTTCAATCAGAAGTAAATATTAAAGTTAAAAAAGTGAAAAGTTGCTATCCTTGGTCCTAAATTAAATTTAAAAAAAATAAATAGACAGAAAGTCAAACGAAAAATTTAAGAAAGATACAACAGAAAAAAAAAGTTAATTTCTTTGGTTGCAAACATTAGCCAAAGGATAATGCCAGTGAATGAACTCTTTATGTAGAGTTTTTCAGAGTGTTTTTTTTTTGTATTTAAATTTGGGTATAATAATGTTCAGTAAAAAGAAGCTCTTTGTGCACTCACTGTCCATCCAATATTAATAAGCTACATTTCATTTAATATTAAATGCAAACATACCTACTATATAGTTATTTTCTAGTAACACAAATTTTAAGTGGTTGTGTAGGGATATTAATTTATGCAAGATTGTTTATGTAGGTGGTGTCTTTTATTTGTATATTGGTATTGTGCTTAAAAGAGTATATATGCTTATATATGTTTAGTTTTGAAAGGGGGTTACTTTAATGGTACAACGATGTTCAATTCATGTCTAACAAAAAAAATAAAATCGATTACCGGGACGCAGTTTCAGGTATGAGTCCTTCCAAATCTTAAAGCTAAAATCCTTAAAACCTGAGTTATTAATTTATAATCGAGTGCGTTATTAAAATATACTCGACCAATAAGAAAGACGTCAAAAAAATAAGGGCCCTTTTGTTGATATCTTAGTAAGGACGTTTTATAGATCAAATTGGGACTAGAAAATTAAAACTTCATCATTTTGCTTCACATTGACCTTATCCTCCACACGTCAAATATGGTTCTTAAGAATTTTGTTTCCTATATGTACCCTGAAAACTACACAGTATGTTTTTCGACCACACTCGGAGAATATACACTTGCACTAAGATAAACACTTAGAGCCGATTTTTCAATGTTCAGAAAAAGATGCAGTTAGTTGCCAGAGGAATAAACTTATGCCGGTCGTCCACTACGTGTGCAACAAGCTCAACCAGCTTGATTCAACTTTTCATTCAACTCCATCGTTGGATGTCAAAATAACACTAGTGCACAAACTTGCGTTCTTCACGTTGAGCAACGAAGCTAGAGCAAAAATTGAACAAAACGTGTAGGGGGCCTCGTACAAATAGTTGGCAAACTTAGTGAAATGTTGAATAACCAATAGTTGAACTTTTTCGATTTTGACAAAAAAAAAAATGTTTTTCAAGTTGATCAACTGCGTAATGGTTGCTCAATAAGTTGATGAACGTGTTGATACCTTCGTACACTTAACCAAGACGCACTCGTTGAGGAACGCGTTCAACGCACGCACTATAGCTGCTCAGATATTACTGACATAATTTTTACTTGTAAACATTTTTTATGCCAGTGTCACGCACATTTTTGTTGCAAAATATTGATATTAAAATTTGTCTAGATTAAGCAGGATTCCTCTCAAAGAAAAAAAAAGTGGCTGCCATATTAATAATATTGGAAAATTAACTACGAAAAAAAAAGATAAAAGACGATGACGAAAAATCAAAACACAATGAACAACAATGCACCAATTTTCAAGTTTATGTCAACACAATACTTCAACTCAAATTATGTCTCATCCAACGCAACGCACAATAAATATTTTCACGTCAACGGCAAATAACATTAAACAAAATTAAAAAAGTTAATCAACGAGTTCAACAAATGCAACACATTATCTTGAAAACGTTGCTCAACGCGTTAAACCCCCATTTTCAACGACCAGCTCGTACACTAGCCGTACACTTGTTGAACAATTCGTTGAACAACGATTTCCAACCGGATTAAACTCGTTGGTTGAATGGAATTGAGGGCATCGTACATTAGAGTTGAATGTGTTGAACTTGAAATTTGTGCGTTGAATGCCTAGTGGAGGACCGGCATTACTTGACTGTTAAACAACCGGATAACAACATTGAATTTTTCAATCAAGAAAAAACAATCTATAGAATAATTTAATTTGAACGTCACATTTATTTCGAGTATCGAACTTTTCATAGAAATTATTTTTTGTTCAACGTTTATTTCCAAGGAATAATTTTTCAGAGTGTTTTTGACATCGAAAATAGCTATTTATTTTATTCCTAACTTAACTCCTTATTCCGTTATAAAATGAACAGATAACTTTATTCCTAGATTAAGTTGTATTTAACTGTTGAAAAACTGATTTTGCTCTATCTGGAGAATATGTACTAACTAACTATTGAAAAATTGGCCCTTAGAATCGTAATACCTAAAACCTAAGAATAAAATACTGAATACAATAAATTGTATAATATTTGCTGTATTTGTATATTTTACCGATAAACTATTCGGATTCTACTCGAATAATAAATTTGTTTTGTAAAAACTGTGACCCAGTCAAATCATTTTAAGGGCGGCGGAAAAAACTGTTCACAGCGGAAAAAATTACATCGTCTTAAAAAATTTTCTCTGTCCCCGCTGTGAGAATAGATTATAGCCTAAAATTCAAAAGATTAGGTATATGAGAAAGGGCCAAATTTAGAGTAACATTTTTTGATTGCAAAATATCTAAAAAAATTCAATTCTTTGTGCTTCTGGAATTAATCTAGTTTTCTTGAAATTAAATTCCATCGATTTTCAAGAATTTTATTTTTTGATGATAAATTTTACTCACGTAAATCCTCCTAAAACCCTCGATAAAAAGGATATTGCCATAGGACCTTCCGATACAATGTTGAAAGAGGAAGAAGAGGAGAAATTGCAGACTGCTTATGGTATAAACTAATGCAACGACGCCAGTATTTGCTTAGACAGAAAAGTTAATTTTGGATTATTTCATTGTTTTGTAAGGATTGACAACGCATTCTGAGGAAAACCCGGCGGAACAGACAAATGTCACAGTTATGATCCACTCAGTATCATAATAACGCCAGAAAAAGGAAGAAGAAGAAAACTCACATCATGACCCGGAAGATAATATTGGTTCTTCCGTCCTAGCTTTTCTGGAAGTCCAGTTTAAACTTTTTCAATATCATAATTTCACATTTCAACTGTCCAATTTCAGTACACATGCGACAGAAAAAGAGGCTTAAGTTGGTATTGGCTCATGTGACTAGCGTGCTCTAAAATGTTTTTTCATGCGTCTTTAAATCTGTTATTTATTCATCAGTGTTCAGTCACTGACATCGAATCATCATGGCAAGTATTCCACTCTTGAGAAGTCTAAATGATATAAATTTAGTGACACCTTTTTTCTCGTTACACTTTTATGTGGGTTTTTTCGAAGTCACAGGTCTATTATAATACGCTGCAATAGACCGATGCCCCTCCAAGTCAACATAAACTAGGCCATTGCCCAAATTAAGCCGGATCATTACAGCCAATTCAATAAAAAATTATACCTCTGATGTCCTTGTCAGCATGCAAAGCCATACTTCGTAGATATATAATGACACAAATGGGTCTTTCAAAAAATTAAGAAATTTTATTTCATTTCAATGTTGGCCCGCAAAGCAAAGCTATTTTTCATTACAAAACAAAACAAACACAATATGTGAACTAAACTATCAAAATAAGGAGGACGTTGACAATGTTATTACACGGTCATAATTTGACTCTTCTTAGGTTTCAACATTCTCATCAAGGCATTGCCTACAACCTTTATTTTGCGTTGACAATCATACGATATGACACAATTTATGATATGTTGATATTCAGCCTTATTCTGTAAGGCGTTGAACGCCATACAAACCAACGACAGTGTGAATTTGGTATTACGTAAGGCGTTCAACGCCAAATAAACGTCAATTTGTCAATTCTCTCTTGTGGAACGCGTTCACTATATCTTGTTCGTATTCCGATAGTCGTTTCTATAGAAAAAGCGTCTGTAAGAACGGCGAAATCTATCGTAGAGAAATTTGTTGACGACATGAGTAAAAATGTAATATTTTTTTAACTTATTTTAGTTTTTATAATTTAAAATTCATTGCTTAGGGTAAAAATATCAACCTAAATTCATATGCGACGACTGATCGAGCTCATGGACGAGAATGAGCATCTCGACAAAAGCTTTAAGAAGTTATGAAAAATATATTGGATGGGAGAATGGGATTTTTGCTTAGAGTAGGCTGTTCCCAAAAAGTCGTTCCCAACCCCTTTTTGGTAGCTCCCTTTAGCAAAAAATCTAAGAGTAGCGGTTAGTTTTAAAACCATTGGAATTGCCACAGAACGTTGCTGAGGAAAATGTTTTCTATCAAAGCTAAATACATACATACTTAAAAGCTTCTTTGTCCAGTTAAAAGAACATTTGAATCTGTTAACAATTGTGATGAAATCAAGAGTCAAAACCATTGTTAGAATTACCTACTGCATATATTTTTTCATTAATTATGTACATACATACATACTTTGTGCCAAGCAAATCAAAAGGATCGAATGCAACTCCTGCAGTATCAAATCTTTTTTTTTTGTATTCATTTTAGTCGTCACTGCTGCTCCAAAAAAAATTATATATTTTACTTTTTTTTCTATGTTAAAACAAATTTACACAAATATCGTTTTCAGAAACCAAATAATTCAATTTGTAAACAATTTGATATGTCAAATGTCAGCTGTTTTTGTGGATTGTATTGTGGAATGTAAGAGCGAGAAAAATTTTGGGGTTTTAGTTACGGAATACCAATAAAAAAATGACACGACTCAAAAAACGACATTTGGCGTTTGAGAAAAAACGCCTATCGTAATAAGGGTGATTATCATTTTTTCGTCATAAAGTCAGCACGTAGACTATTTACTTAATTAAAGCAAGTGGTACCTAAGTAAACTCACTATTGTAAATTATATATAAATAGACTGAACTGACAGGAGCTGAAAAAATACAACGTCAAATTATGACTGATGCCGTTCCAGACAGCATCAAACTTCTCAGGAGTTGGCAACTGACCCAGTGCCTTGCAACCGAATTCTGGAATAGATGGAAAGAAGACTACTTAACAAGGCTACGTAAGCAAACAAAATGGTTATCAGCAAAGGAAAATCTTCAGCCTGGATAACCATAGTTATCGTCCAGACAGAAAGTACATCACAAACCATAACCATCAACCTGAATGGGAATATAATCAAACGACCGGAGTAAAAAATTGAGTCCATAGCCTCCCTAAACCAAATCATACAGACTTCCAAATAATTGTATTTCAGCGGAGGTGTTCGCAATAACTGAGGCGGTTATCCAACAAATTTTCCTTAAAATCGCAATCGACAGATGATCAAGTATCGAGAGTTGTCGGCTTTCGAGGAATCTTTGGACAGATATCTCTAAGAAAAAAACAGAATAAGCTCTAAGAGACCTCAACTGTCAATCCTGATGGAAATCCTAACGGGTCACAACTCAATGAGTACCATGACCAGAATAGACATCAGCAAATCATACTTATGTATAGGTTGTATAGATGAAGAGGCGGAAGACGGCTCATATTACTTTCTTTGTTAATGACCCATCCTAGTCGGAGACAGGAAAGAAGCCCTCAGAGATTAATTCTTCGACAAACTAGACGAGGTCTCTAAAAAGCCACTTTAACATATCCTCAAATGTATTCAAAGGTCAGGGCGGTTTAGGAAGGAATCTCAAACCTAACCTCTACATTTACTCCCCTCCTTAAAGTTCCCCTTTGCTTCCCTGGGGAACGCAAAGGTTCCATTGAGATCCTAGTGAGGTGAGGCAGCTTGCCGTTTCACTATCCCTTCTAACATAACCAAATATAACCTAAGCGTAATTGTCGCGTGTTTCTTAATCATGCCAAATACGCATTAGAACATCAAGAATCTACACAGACGGTGGTCCAATATTTCACTACTCGACCACCCGCAATTTAAGTTTCCAAAATTAAAGATATCTCAAGTCCTACAGCCATCAGACTCATTCACAGAATTAGCTGAAGAAGCATCATACATCGAAGAGACTACTTTAATAGCACCCTAGACGAACACCTTTTCGGTATCGAAATTCTCCATGAGTCTCGCTAGAAGAATACGTACGAATTATGTATGCATTTCGTAGGAAAAAGATGATTTTAAGTCTTTTGGGTGACAATTGGAAAAGAAATATTACCCAAACATCCCCACGCTAGGCGCCTTCTTTTCTATACTTCCAATTTTAATTGGATGCCGCCCATGTGTTAAAATGAGACAGTAAATACCTGGTTCTCAAATCCACTGTGCTAAACTAGTGCCGTGCAATTCAGGTTGCATTTAAAAGACCTTAGGTCTTACAGGCATATAGTTAAATTCAAAAAAAAAAAAACATCAAACTATAATATGTTGCCTACCTGTCAAGCCATGAACTGTCAAAATCGATTGAGTGATGGCTCCGATTCAAATGGTTTAAAAAAACCTCTACCAAATTCAAATTTTACTCAAAAAATTCGAAATTTTTAAGATTTTATTTTTTGCCCCGGAAAAGGGTGATTGTAAGCATTTTTGGTGACATTTGAAAAAAATATTATCAAAACGTCAAAATATAGTTGTTTGCCTATCTGTCAAGCCATGAAGTGTCAAAATCCGTTGAAGGATGGCTCCGATTTAAACAGATTAAAAAACCTTAACAAAATTTAAATTTTATCTGGGAAATACGGCTCTTCAAAGGTGTCTGCTATCGTTAGTTTGCAGCCTATTTTTTACGTTATCACACACACCAAAAAAACACGAAAGAAACCAAGACCGAGACAATACTGCACATTAAAATGTTCACGAGAAAAAGTCGATACAAAGACCGACACGATACTCGGTTAGGTTAAACCGAGACGAGACGTGGTTAGGTAAGCTTGTGACCGAGACGAGACTGAAATTTTTCGATTTTGACGAGACCAAGACTAGACTAACAAAAGTCTCGACGGTCTTCGTATTGTTGCCAGCCCTACGTCTAATCAAGTTTTTTATCGTATTACTTATCAAAAGTGATAAATAATTGAAGAATCCATTTTCTTAAATGGCGACGTTGATATTTAGTTAAAAAATAAAGGAGTATAACAGACGGAAACACCATTAAAAAAAACAATACATATTTTATTTCAACGAGTTAAGTATAGTTCAGCTCAAACATAAGAAGGTAGCCAAAATAAATAACGAAAGAGATTTATTGCCGCAATAAAACAAAGTAATTTGCATTTCGTCAAACTCGATGCTGTCAATGTTTTAGCAGTTATCTGTCCATGTGCTCAGGTAAATTGATTGAAGAAATTCCACTCATTTACCACTCGACTATGGCAACAACTTCATGCTGTGAATCATAAAACAACAATTTTGCATGTGGAAGCATTCCTTAACGTTTTCAATTGGGTTCATTAAGTGGAAAAAAATTCACATTTATTTCCACAAAAAAATGTATTGGCATGGTGGTGCAAATATTTCAAAATGTCGACTTTCACGAGTAATTTGTTTCTTAATTTGAAGATAGTAATTTCTTACTTGTTTTCTTTTATTATTTTGTCAACTTAGAAAACAAAAAAAAAAATATTGTCTTTACCTATTCTGCTATAAATAACAAAATGGTTAGAACTCATTACTGAACCATGTTGGGTTACCATCAAGCACTAGGTTAAGTTCGGGTCACGTACAGTTTAATGGTAATTGAGTATCCTTTGTCGTTTTAAGCTCTACTATATGTAGGTTCTACGACAAAACCAGCTGCGTTTCCCCAAAAATATTCGTTAATTATTTATGGATCAACTAGAAAATTGTCCTTCAGGCAATGCGTTAAAAATTTATTTATTTTAATTTACTTAATGTTTGCAAGTTGGTATTTTTTTTTCTTCAATATACATAGTTTCTTTTGTAATTTGACTTGGGTGTGTCCGATTATATATGTCGGTGTTGTTAATTTTCATATGTCCCTTGGCGCATTTATTTAATTTTTTTTTATCACTTAGTTCAATCATAATCGTTAATCCAATTTTTCGATACCTGTGACAGAAAATATGTAACTCCTTTTTAAGTTATATGTAGTTGTATATTTTTCTGTGAACGTCCTTACGTGTACACATTTGTGAAATAATGGCCTTATGAAATAATTATTTTTCGCTATTTCCCAGGCGACTTATGTAAGACAGAAGTGAGTTTACTTAGAAAAAAAAAACACACACTAAATGGTTGACACGCAAAAGACTTATTTATGAGGAGGAAAAATATGAAAGTATAAGTAGTTAATGTGGTAGAGATATTGCGCAGTTGGAGATAGAGGTACATTTGACACGGAAAACGGCTGGTTTGCAGGATCCCTGATAAACCTGGTAACACACATTGCCCATGCCACAGAATTTACTTTCAGCAATGAAACGTCGAATGGTAAAAATGGAAAATATAAATTAATAGACGATAGAAAGCTTTAACCACCAAATAAAAACTAAACTAAAAAAACTAAAATCGACAAAATTTTGTATCTCCATTGACAATTTCTATATCGGTATTGTTCATTGGGTTGACTCTCTGATGCCACCAAAATTTTATTTCAATTCTGTCACCGAATCGAAAAATTCATATAAATACAGGTGTTGGCGTTCTCTCTCTTCAACACATTGACAACATTGACAATCATAAGACCGTTTTTTGGCAATATCAAATATGTTTGTGATGAACAAGCAGTTAACTGAAAGTTGTTTAGTTTTCTCAACGGAAGTACCGCTCATGGACAGCGACATTGCGGATGGACGACAGAAGATACCATTGGGATTTTGAAGCATTACATTCTACGTGATTTTTTTATTCCCCATTGGACAATGCTGTCCAGATCAAAATTTTTTGAGCTTATCATACGCTGCCATTGCAGTTGGACATCCGAAGAACAGGGAAGTGAATCTTAAAACGAATATGAGAGTACTATCATTAGCAAAACAATTTTGTGGATTAGAAATCCCTCAAAAGAGATCATTAATGAAAATGAGAAAAGCAGTTGGAGACAAAACAGAGCCCTGAGGCACACCAGCATTTATTTTGTTTAATATCGGATGTGAAACCGGCCAATTTATTGACTTGTATTTATTAGTTCAAAATGTAGTTTCTATTCCAACAAAAGAGATATTCATCGATCCCACATGTATACGTATTTTCGATGCACGAACTTGATCCAAACCCTATCACAATGATCTTACTTTCTACAACAAGATTTGCGTCACTATCCGGTGAGATATACCATCAGATCACAATTGGATCTTTTGCTATAAAAAACAAACGAAAGCCAAATTGCCGAATATTAAAGAGCTTTCGTTCTCCAAAAGAAATATTTCTTAAGCTGATTAGATGATAATTCATTATTTCCATTAGCTTGAAAATAGGGCCGAAAGTTCAATTGGACGATAGTTAGAGGTAAAAAAATATTCGGTTATTTTGGGGATGACATCGATAAATAAAAAGATACCAGTAGAATTCAAACATACCAACCAGCTCGTTTACGATATGCATGCATTCCGTAAAATTCCTCAAGTTTCTTTTGAGGAACCTTAAAATGTATATGAGACATAAGGTGTAAAGAATCTATATTTAAGTAGTAAGTTGGAAGATTGTCCCATTCTAACCCCCTAGGGGCAAATCACAGCACACTTTTTTTGGATCTGCCTCCTTTATAGCAGGCATAATTGCGTGCCCAGGGCTGACATGTGTATTCGAGAATTGGTCGAACAAATGTTGTGAAAATTTGCTTTATAACAAAAGGATCGGAAAATTCTTTCGAAACTCTCCTGATCCAACCAATAATTGAATTGGCCTTATTAATAATAGCGAGTGTAAGTGTTGTATGAACTTAACTTTACAATCAAATGACACACCACAAGGACAGACATATCGCTTGCAAAAGACAATGATACACCATTAAACAAATAATTAAAAGAAATTACAAAAAGCTTTATCGTAAAGTTCATAGTTTTACATTTATCGACATAAAGACCGAAACAGTAACGGGCTCACCAATCAAAAACGAATTAATATCACATTGCAACTCTTCAAAATCACGAGTATTTGAAATAATTTTGGAGATTGTAGCATCGTCCGCATAAATTAGGCACTTAGAGTGCTTCAACACAGACGGTAAATCGTGTATAAATAAAATAAAAAGTATAGGCCCTCAGTGGCTGCCTTGTGGAATTCAAGAATTAACTTTGAACTTGTTGCTTTCACAACCATTAAAAAGTACTGAGTAAGATCTATCAAATAAATAAGATTGGATCCACTTCACGAAATGTTCACCAAATCCCATCATCGTTTTAATTAAAAAAAAAACTCAATGTGAAAGTTTGTCAAGCGACTTGCTGAAGTCAATAAAAATATTGTCCAAATGTTTTTTATTTTTAAATGAGCCACTACAATTTTCTGTCAGTTTTATTAAAAAAGTTACAGTATAGCGGCCATTTGTAAGACCATGTTGATTTAACATAAAAACAGCGATTCAAAAATAGTAGACTAAAAGAGCTCAGGGATCACAGATAATCTAGCAATATGCCTGTAATTTTACAGGAACTTTTCTTAATCGATGGAAATAAACAAGAAGCCATTCAAAAAAGAAGAATGCATAAAGGCATCGGCAAATGACTTACGCAGTTTTTGAAAATAGTAAAGGTTATACCATCAGGATCAGGTATACTGCAACTCTCGTCAGGATTAGATAGAAACTTAGCAATGTTGTCAGCACAATATTAAAGTTCATATCAGTAAAGTATGTAAGTAAAAGATTTCAATATACCAAAGTCTTGGTCTATTTGGTCAGGCTTATTGCAGTTTTAAGTATCACAGTTTAAGCTATCACAACCTAAAGTATCACAGCTTAAAGCATCACAGGTGAAGGCAGTTTCAAAGAAGTTCGAAGAAAATTGCGTTATAATCCGAGGATCATGACTTGAGATGTCGTTAGACTTGAGAACACACGGGTAAGGAATAGATTTTCTTTTACTATTTATAAATTTCCAAAAATAAAGGGTGTTTTTTAAAAAGCTTAAGAACTTTAAATAATAAAAGAAGAAAGAAATTTAATCGCATTTAATTTGTAAATATGATTTCTGTCATATATCCGCAGTGGCTACGAGTTACATAGTCCATTCGATCAGTCCATTTATTGACTGCTTATTATGGCTTCAGTGGTGGCTTGAATATTGACTTCTAATGATTCAAGAGTTGCTGGCTTGTCTGCCTAAGCCAATTATTTAACATAGCCCCATAAATAGTAGCAGGAAGTACTGTTCCGCCCTTAAACTATTCATGATGAATTGCCAACCCATACTGAACAGAAATGTCAACAGAGTTTGACATTCTCAACAACAACCATTTCAACTTTTCATACAGCTAAAAAAAAACACCCTCTACCTCGGATTTATTTTTATTTTTAGATCTCTTAATGTAATTAAGATACTTTATTCTTGGAATTCTATTGAAAATATCTTCTGATTAGAAAAATATTAATTATAATATTATAAAATTATATATTATATATAAAATATATTATTTATAATTTAAAAACCACAATCCATACAAAACAGTTTTGTCTTGCGATATAGGTACTATAGGTCAAGTTTTGCATTTGGAAAAAAATCGAACTCGACATTTTAATCAAAGTTGACATTACGATGATAGAGAACACCAAAAGAGTGGGTCCCGTAATACCGTCTGTCTGTCTGTACAAGTCTCTACGGCTGAAGCGATTTTCTTCAAACTTGGTATTTAAGCGTTTTAGGTGATTCTCCAAAATAGATTTTTGGATCGTTGTTTTAGTCCCAAAAGTAACGGTACTTGCCCTACAAAGTTTTCTACCATCTAAATTATCTCGAAAACGGCTCTAACGATTTTGATAAGGATTGGTGTGTGTACTACTTTGGCTATGGTCTAATTTTTGTTTAAAAAAATTATTTTAATATTTTGTTATTAACGGTTCCTGCGATACAACCATTTTATTGATATTAGACTTTCTCATAAACGGCTCAACGGATTTCGATCAAAATTTTTACACAGGAGCTCCTTCTAATTTTAAATAATACTGCATTTCAAAATTTTCAAAAATATTTTTTTTTTGATTTTTGAAAAAACAAATATTTTTGTTTTGAAAATTCAATATTTCGAAAACGAGTGGACGATTTTTTCTGCAATTTTGTTTTTGAATTTATATTACTAAATATTTAAAATTTTCACACCATTTTTTTTTTTTGGAAAAAATTTAAGAATTCTTATAACGGGTGATTTTTTTGCTACTTGGTTTTTGACGTTTATATTTTTGACAGATCACACATGACAAATTCCACGAACATTTGACATTTCGATTCAGTATTGCTTGCCATTTCATCATGAATAGACTTACGCCTGAACAACGTTTGCAAATTATTGAAATTTATTATCAAAATTCGTGCTCTGTGAAAAATGTGTTTCGCAAGCTACGTCCGTTTCAGCGACGAGGCTCATTTTTGGTTAAATGGATACGTGAATAAGCAGAATTGCTGTATTTGGAGTGAAGAGCAGCCAGAGGCAATTCAGCAGCTACCAATGCATCCCGAAAAATGCACTGTTTGGTGCGGTTTATGGGCAGGCGGCATCATTGGGCCGTACTTCTTCAAGGACGATGAAGGCCGCAGGGTTACGGTCAATGGAGAAAGGTACCGTTCGATGATAACAGATTTTTTTTTGCCGAAAATGCAAGAATTGAACTCGGTCGACATGTGGTTAAAACAGGACGGTGCCACATGCCACACTGCACGCGAAACCATGCATCAATTGAGAGGCGAATTTGGTGAGCAGTTGAAAAACGACTTTAAAAATATATTTAGTCGTTTCTATTAAAAATCTTTCGCATATAATGTGATCGAACATAGGAGCAAGTACATAGGACCCAGTCGTGCATTTTATTTACAATACAATTATGCACATTTTATTTTCTGTTATAGAAAGTTATACAAATCCTGATATTATAATTTGGTTTTAGTAACTCTCCAAAAAAGTAGAGATTTTCATTTCGTATTAGCTTCTTGGTTTTTAAATTTTTTTGTAAATCAATTAGGACCCTGTGTTTCTTATTTTCTAATATAAAACAAATTTTCTCTTCAGCAACAAATCGTTACGAATTATGACAAAAATATACAGTAAAAATTCAAAACCAAATACTGTACATATTTCTTCGTCGTTATTTGAACCCAACAACATTTTAATATTAGTAAGTGCCCTCGGGGATCCCAAAACTTTTCAATATATTTACGCTGACGATAGTGCCATATGGTAGGTAAATCATGTAAGGAAACCAACATTTAAGAAAAAAATTATACCAACCCGTCCATCAGGTATAAGTTTTATTGCATTTCCAAGAACCGTACGTATCATATGTATATTTTAGATATACATGTGCCTACATATGTATGTATGTACACATATTGTGTAGGTATAGGTAGAAAAAAAATTCCATAAGGTATTTCATTTTTTACGAAGCGGGGTCGTTAATGTCATCGTTGTCTTCATTTATTTTGCTTTTATATCTATTCCATAAAATAACCAAAGTACACAACATATAGAATATAAAAAAAAAATCAATAAAATTAGCCTTTTACATTATTGACTGTCGCACAAACGAGAAGGAACACAGGATAGCAGCAGTGTTCTGCTCCTACCACTATCCTCCCACAAGAAATAGTCTTGTATATTGCGTACGAGAGTGTATTTGTTAATGCCGTTGTTGCCGTCTGCCAATGAAAATCGAACCGAAAAAAACAACATATTTTGTTTTTGTATATAAATTACTTATGTATGTATGTTTGTACTTGTACAATGTAAATATATCCATAAATGTAGTAAAGGTAAATTCATGTCTAACTCTAATAACTGGAAAGCGATCAGGACTCAGGGAGTTCCGTCTTGTGTTGACTGTATGATTACTAGCGATATACCGGTGTGTGGCAAGCCATAACAAGAATGTTTTTAAATATGTTTTTATCTATGTATGTATATGTAGAGAAATTTTCTTGTAACTAAAATTTTTGGCCATTCATTTAAGTGTGCCACCATTGTATCCAAATTTGTTGGGGTTCTCTCGGGTATAGAAAGTAGGGAGTTATTATTTAATTTGATTAGGTAGGTATAGGGCGCTTAGGATGGGGCTGTTATCTAGGTCGGCTAGATGATCTATAAAACACAATGGCTGCGTTTCGTGGGTTTGGAGTTTGAATGCCAACGACTTATTGTTAGCATGACGCCTAAATGATTGGTTTAGCAGTTAACATTTAATAGATATTACGTTAAAGACCTTGAAAACCCAATAATAATTTGTGTGTTATTAACGTTTTTTTTTTGTCATTTGAACATTTTATGATTTCCATTCTAAAACTTAATTATTTCGAATTATATGTAGGCTCCCATTTGCAGACATAAGATAATAACAAAAAAAATCGAATATTCTGACTGGAGTTAAAATAAAATGCACGACTGGATCGCACGTACTTGCTTCTATGTTCAATCACATTTTATGCAAAAGATTCTTAATAGAAACGGCTAAATGTATTTTTAAAGTCGTTCTCACTTAATTTTTTATATATAAAAATACTAAATTTGTTTCTAAAAAAAAATTGGTATGAACATTTTAAATATTTAATAATATAAATTTAAAAATTAAATTTCAGACAAAAATCGTCAACCCGTTTTCGAAATATTGAATTTTGAAAAAAAAAATCCAAATCCAAAAAAACTTTTTTTTCGAAAATTTTGAAATGCAGTATTATTTAGAATTCGATAGACATCCTACATAAAGAAAGTCTAAGAAAGTCGAAAATCAATAAAATGGTTATATGGCAGGTACCGTTAATAACAAAATATTAAAAAAAAATTGTTTTCCAAAATGTAGACCATACCCAAAGTAGTACACACACTAATTTTTATCAAAATCGTTAGAGCCGTTTTCGAGATAATTAAGATGGTAGACAAATTTGTATGGCAAGTACAGTTATTTTTGGGGCTAAAACAACGATTCAAAAATCTATTTTGGACAACACCTAAAACGCCTAAGCACCAAGTTTGAACAAAATCGGTTCAACGGTTTTGGCTGTAGATCGTTATACAGACAGATAGACAAACGGAATTACGGGACCTATTTTTTGGTGTCGTAATGTCAACTTTGAATAAAATCTCGAGTTCGATTTTTTTTTTCAAATGCAAATCTTGACCTATAGTACCTATATCGCACGTAAAAAGAAAATGGTCAACAGCCACTAAAATTTCTAATAACGAACATGTGGATATACGATGTGCACGAAACAAAAATAATAATGATGATGAGAAAAAGTTTCTAGGGCTGGCGGCGCCCGGCCTCTCGGTCTTGTCTACGAGACCGAGACTTCTGTAAAACTACCCGAGACTAGACCGCATTTTTCGCCGCAATTCGCCGAGAGTTTTGGTGGTCTCGGCGCGGCGGTCTCGTTGGTTTAGTTTCGATTTTCGCTAGAAGAAATATTTTTTTATTTAATTATTTTTTAATATAGGGTTATCCATTTTGCGGTTTCAAAAGTATAGGTCTGGAATTCGACATCTGTGAAACTAAGTTGTTAAACCAATTTTTTTTTCAGTTGAAAGTCTGACATTTAGTAAAATAGATCGCTTAACTATCGCACAACGCATAAAAATTGTTAAAACCTACTACAAATATTGTGATTCTGCCACAGCCACATATAGTGCTTTAAGAGGAAATTATGGTTTACATAATCGTCCAACTACGCACGCAATTGGCAAAATTGTGAAGAAATTTGAAGAGACTGGATTGGTTACAGATATTGTAATGCCTGTGCATCATCGTTTCGCGCGTACTACTGAAAATATCGCTGCTGTAAGTGAAAGTGTTGCGGAAGACCCGAGTGTGTCGATTCCTCGTCGTTCTCAGGAATTAGGACTGTCTTATGGCACATTATGGCGTATTTTGATGGCTACTCGAATTGTAGCATTATCTTGTTGAAGTTGCCAGTTTAATCCAGCGAATTCGTACCCATATGCAGGAAAATATGATGGGCTGACCATGTTCTGGTATTGTATGGCGTTCAATCTGGTGGTAATAAAGGACAACGGCATCTTTTTCAGGCAACTAATAGCGCCGCATACCATGACTGAACCTCCGCCAGATTGTCGTGTACTGAAAATTTTCCCCATTCTGTTCGTATCTGTTCGTAGATAGTGCCAATAACAGGCAAAAGCATCTAGATGGAACTTTTTCTCGTCCGCAATTGAGTTGTCCAATAAATATGATCGAAAGCGAATTTTTGCTGCCTTCAATATTACCCGGTGACAACATTGGCTTACGCTTCATTTTCTTGAAATTGAGGGCTGCGCTGCAAGCTACTCAAGATTAGCTGAACACGACGAACACCAAATGATAGAATGTTTTCAGCTTTCAATTGACTTGAAACTATTCGATGCACTGCGAATCAAACCTCGTTTTTGCACTGCTGAAACCATTAATGGCCGAATTTTACCCTAATTTTCGGTTTATTTTTTTTTTAATTTGACGAATTGACAAGTACAATCTTTAAGTGTGGATATTTTCATTTAATCTAATATATTTCATTTAATCTGTAAAAAAGTTTCAACAATTTTTCACGATATTCATTCATTACTTCTGAAAATGTTTCTGGTTCTAACCTTTTTTCGTCCACTGTATCTGTAATATTCTGCGTTATTCCTACATTTGATTATAGGGAATCATTTTATTTACTTTTGCGAAAAGTTTTTTAAGAAAAAATATTGAAAAATAATAAAACAATATATTGGGGGTTATCGTGAATAAAAATTTCCCATGAAATTTTTCTCCAATTCGAATCTTGGGAACATGAATACATGATTCTCAAAGTTTTCCATTGGAATTTATTTGTATTGCTTTCATTTCATACGATTTATTGTTCGAGGGAAATGTATTCCCTAGGAGATTCACGATCGCAGGAAAAATTTCGATTGAATAAAATATTCAGTTGGAAATGAAATTCCCTGGGAGATTCCCGATAGGGCCCATTTTGAGGATCAACAGTCAATGTTTAAACAATTTTTTATCCACAATTTATGTATCTATTTGAATAATTGCGATAATTGGCCTAAAAGAGTTCTCTAAGGGAGAGACTGAAAAAATAATGTGAGAAACAAATTCTCTACATTTAAGTAGCCAAAGTATCTCAAAAATATTCTATTCGAAGCAGGTTTTTAAACATTTGTTTTACGAAAGGTGTATCAGACCTATCGAGATACCTGTTTTTAAAATTTCCTATCGGGAATTCGGTCCGCAAGTAGCGTAATAAAATAAAGGGAAATATTATATCGCAGTTATTTGACAAATTATCTCTTTCAATTCTATTTAACAAGTAGAAATTTTTTGTGACCAATATTTTTGAATTTCTTGAAAATAAAATAAATAGCGTGACGTTGTCTTGTATTTAGGTAGGTAAAATGGCAGTCAGATCGAACTCGCAACTCGTATCTTAGACCCAATTAGCTCTGGAAAAATCCGTTTTGATACCAAATTACGAACCTGAATAAAACGACGAGCGGAGCTTGTGTCACTAGAACCATTTCGAACCGTTGAGGAAAGATATGAAGTTTTGAATTTTGTATTAGACAGTTATTTTACGAGTAGATCGGAAGGGAAAGCTTTTCCAAAGAAAACTGTATTCTTAGCCTGTCCAACGCGGGACACTTGCAGTTTGCAGAGGGAGTGAACCACTGTTTCCTTTTCCAACTAGTTTTAACAGCTACGGCAGTAGGTCTACAAATGTGATCATTTGTGCGGGATTTAATGTATGTAGGCCATATCATTCTAGATATCATACACCTGGAATCCGAAAAGAATATTGAAAGAATTTTGCCCTTCATAGCAGCGAGTGCGATATAGACGTTGTCTGCAAGCGAGCCGGTCCCTGTCTGGTGGTTCATTACCCTCGATGCCACTGTGTCCTGGAACCTAGATTAAAGTGCTTATATGGTTAATGTCCAGGTTATCAAGTTCTTTTCGGCATTGTTAGACCAGTTTTGAAGATTTTTTGTCGAATTCATGGAATTGATAGCCGCTTCAGTGATTGCCGATTTTAGATTTTGAGCTGGATTTAATTTGAGAATTTTGCATGCTTCTATTATAGCCCCGGTTGCCGTTTTGTTAGGATTCTACCAAATCTGGTAGGTTTTTTCAGCTCTGGTATGTTGGTAGGTTTCAATTCAATTTGGTAGGTTTTTACATAAAATATCAAAAACAAAACTTTTTAATAATGAATTGATTAATCTCTACATTATTTTTTAATAGAAGTACACTTGTAACTACAGACTAATTGAATTAATTAATTGTATAAATTGACAGGTTGGTTATTTGGTTATTCAAGCTTTCTAATATGTTAGAATACAAAAACATGGATAGGCATTTTATCAAAATAATTGAATAATCGGCGTTGAATATGAAATGAAAATTCCTGAAAGGATTTGTTATTAGAAAAAAACATAAAACCGATTACGAAATCCAGGATAGGTCTGGAAAATCAAGGACTCCCACATTGCATTCAAACAGGTGTATTTCCAAAAAATAAACTTGAACAATTTGTTCATTACAACTCCTCAAAAAGTTTTATCAGATCATGAAGTATCCATTGTAACCTTGGTATCTGCTTTTACATATTTATTTTATTGCGCTATCGGGGTACAATGGAATCTTCTAAGATTTTCTAAAAACATTTTCAGCGCTACGATGGAAATTAATCAGTTCTGGGTCATAAAATGGCGAAGCTCAAATAGGAAACCCTTCGAATTCTAAATAATACTGCATACCTACCAAAGTTTGTTTTTTATTTTTTAATAAAAAATCTTTGTTTTTTTTTTTTGAAAACGGGTGCACGATTTTTTCGAAATTATATTTTGGAATTTATGTTGTTAAATGCTTATAATTGCCATACCAATATTTTTGTATAAAAATGTTTGTATATAAAAGGTGTTTTCTTAAGCAGCTAAATATAGGTATGCAAAAATAAAGGGTGATTTTTTTTAGACGTGTGGTTTTCAATGTGGCAATACTGTTGGTCTATTTGACAACTATCACTTGATTTATGCTCAGTTTGGTTTGCCATTTCATATTGAATAGACTAACAACGTTTGCAAGTCGTGCAAATTTATTACCAAAATAATGGTTCGGGAGACGACATTTGGTTCCAACAAAACAGCGCTACATGCCATACAGCCAACGAAACAATCAATTTATTGAAGGAAACTTTTGGTGAGCGGATTATCTCGCGTCGTGGGCCTGTAGCATGTCCCACGAACCATTATTATAATTTTGTATTTGATATTATAAATGTCAAACCAAACTGAGTATAAATCAAGTGACAGCTGTCAAATAGACCAACTCCGAAAAAAATATTGCCACATTGAAAACCACACGTCTAAAAAAAAATTACCCTTTATTTTTGTATACCTATATTTAGCTGCTTATATACTCTAAATCTTGAGCAAGTTCCTGCGCTCCAGTCGTGTATTTTATTTCCTAAATGCCTTAAATGCTCTACGAGTATATTAAAAAAAAAACTCAAACTAAGCTATGGTAGGTTTTTCATTGAGTTGGTAGGATTTTTCGGAAAACTTGGTAGGTTTTTTTTATTGGCAGCGGCAACCGTGATTATAACGGGTGATTTTTTTGCTACTTGGTTTTTGACGTTTATATTTTTGACAGACCACACATGACAAATTCCACGAACATTTGACATTTCGATTCAGTATTGTTTGCCATTTCATCATGAATAGATTTACGCCTGAACAACGTTTGCAAATTATTGAAATTTATTATCAAAATTCGTGCTCTGTGAAAAATGTACTTCGCAAGCTTTTATCGCAAAATTGTCTTCAGCGACGAGGCTCATTTTTGGCTAAATGGATACGTGAATAAGCAGAATTGCCGTATTTGGAGTGAAGAGCAGCCAGAGGCAATTCAGCAGCTACCAATGCATCCCGAAAAATGCACTGTTTGGTGCGGTTTATGGGCAGGCGGCATCATTGGGCCGTACTTCTTCAAGGACGATGAAGGCCGCAGGGTTACGGTCAATGGAGAAAGGTACCGTTCGATGATAACAGATTTTTTTTTGCCGAAAATGCAAGAATTGAACTCGGTCGACATGTGGTTCCAACAGGACGGTGCCACATGCCACACTGCACGCGAAACCATGCATCAATTGAGAGGCGAATTTGGTGAGCAGTTGATCTCACGTTTTGGCGCAGTCAATTGGCCACCAAGATCATGTGATTTGACCCCGTTAGACTATTTTTTGTGGGGCTATGTTAAGTCTATTGTCTATGGGGACAAGCCAAACACGATTGCTGCCTTGGAAGCCAACATTGAACGCGTCATTGGTGAGATTCGGGCCGAAATGTGTGAAAAAATTTGCCAAAATTGGATCTTCAGAATGGACCACCTGAAGCGTAGCCGCGGGCAACATTTAAGTGAAATTATTTTTAAAAAGTAAATGGCAGAAATTGATTTATCGATCCAAATAAAAATTACATTCACTTTTTACAAGTTTCTGTGTTTTTTTGAATTTTCAAAAACCAAGCTCTTAAAAAATCACCGTTTAGCTAGTAATTCAGCTTGAAAGATGCTAGTGAAGTCGGGAAGTCGGAAAGATCTAGAGATTTTTAGCGACTCTGAGAAAATTCTTGCTCCTACACCGCACTGCATTTTAGATCGGTCGGTAAAAATGTTTACGTCGAAATCTTCCCCATTATTCCTGAATGGGAATGGGACAACTTTAAAACTTTTGCTGAAATTCACGTTAGTCGTGCAGTAGTCAGTGTTTGTCGACAGAATATGTGGGGGAATCAATATTGCTGTGGCAGTATAAGGTTTGCAAACCAACATTTTTACTCTTTCAGTCTTAGCGCACTGCAAGATACCTGATGTTTAATGTAGAGGTCTTGTAAATGTTTTGCTTATAATCTTTCGGATTTTTTGCGATTTCGGATCAGATTACACAATAATTCTTCGTCGGAAAACTTCGGAAGAAATTCAACACGTGTGGCCTATCAGCGATTATTGGCTAAGCGATGCATTTTGTTAAAAAATCTGTTCGAAATGCTAATCAGAACGGAAACTTCCCATATCGAAAAAATCTGTAAACATTTTCTTACGAGCTGATGCCTCCATAGGGCTGTACATTTCAGAAATGTTTTTCAAAAAAAAAAAGGTGACCTTGTTAAAGTTGTGTAATATTAAAATATATTTGTATATGTATGTATGTAGTATTATATAGTTTTAACCAAATCATTTGTTTAGTTGTTTTTTTTTGTATTAATTTATTTAATATTTTCTATAAATTGCAATCAGTTTTAAAATCCAAGTGAAATATAAAGACAAGTTTAATTCATGCAAAGCTAAAATAAAAATCAATAAAAAAAAAGCCAACTACTCAAAAATAAAGTGCACACGTACGAATAATTGACACAATTACCTACATTTTCATTTTGCACAAAATAATTACATGACAACAGCGTCAAATCACAACATTGTACTATGTGTATAGCTGGCTGGTGCACCAAAAATAAAGGATTTGCTTACCCTTCATATAGAATTAGTCATTTAATTAAAGTAAGCCATATAGTTAACTGCCTAGTTGATTTGCATGTTGGTTTTTTTTTTTTTATTGTAGGAACCACTTAAATGTATATATTTAAATTTTTTTGTGTGAAGATGAAAGAACCCAGTGATTTGTATTTGTATTCTATTATAGATGTACAAATGTTAGTAATAAGTTGCTAGGCAAAAATAATGTTGCACGCGATCTATACATCAGTGTACATATTATACATCAGAGCTTGTAGCTGGAAATTGCATTGTTGGTAAGTGGGTAAGTTAAGTAAGTTTTACGTACATACATATGTACTTTATTTAGAAAGGTTAGGTTTAACTTTAAGGTTCAAACAATCATGGATACAATAAATGTATCTGTGCCGTCTTTTTTTTTAAATTCAGAAACAAAGTTGATAAGAATATAAGTTCTTGATTAATATAATGTATATAGTGGGTCTTTCATTTAGAGAGACTGTATGAAATTAAATAAATAAAAAATGTTTGAGATGTAAATATCTGCAGTTTTTTGTTTTATTTGTACGTGCTAGCAACTAATTTGGGGGTAAACTCTCATCATCACCTCCACGCGGTGCCCGATGGACACCTGAAAAGTGACGACGAGCGTTGGATCCATCGGATACATGGGTTGTAGATTCCTGAGTCTGAGTCAACTTCTCAGAAACTGGGAGCAGCAGAAAAGATGCGCTCTGAAGATCCAATCCAAACACGGTATATGTAAGAACTCATTGTGATGACAATTAATTGTGTTTCGTCTGACGAATTAACCAATAAAGTTGATGACCCCTCCGCAAAGGAAAAACAATTAAAGTGTGTACACATGGAACGTGCGCACACTCAACAGCCCTATTGGGGGATTTAAACGCAAAAATTGGAATGCACGGACTCAGGCTTATATATTTTCCAGCGGAAAATATTTGGTACTAAGAAGCACGCGATTCCTCCGTCCTGACATATACACCGGCCGGCGGTCACCGGATGGTCGAACCTACAATCAAATCGATCATGGTGCAATCGATAGAAGAAATTGCTCCAGCATTATGAGAGTTCGTACGTTCCGAGGAACAAACATCGACTCGGATCATCACTTTCTAGTTGGTGGAAAAATTCGATTACGCATATCAATCGAAGATGTTATAGGCAATCAAAAACTACGCAGAGGAAATTCAATGTTTTTCGACTACAATCGCAACCGTTACAGCCTGGGATTAAAAATGTTTACTCAGGAGAAAGAAAAATATCACTAGAAACGTGAAATCGAGGAGTTGCAGAAGTGTTTTACTAGGAAAGAGGTGTAAAACTTCTAAAGTCAACATCAGGTCTCACAAGCCGAATGGATGTTAACAATTTGGAGAAACTATTTCAACCAGTTGTTGAATGGCGATGATGCCCAATATCCCGCCAATGATCGACCTGGACCAGTCAACCTAGATGATGACCAAGAGCTTCGCCCGCCATGCCAAAATGAGATTAAAATAGCCATGGCTAGCCTTTTAAGCATCGATTGCAAGATCCTGTCCAGAATGTAAACATCTTAAATAGTTTACTGGCGGAATAATAGGTCCTTACCAAGCCGGCCTTAGTCCTGGAAAATCTACGATCGACCACATTGCCCCAGATCCCGGAGAAAACCCAAGGATTTAACATCGAGACCCACTATCTGTTCATCGATTTTAAAGCAGCCTATGACAGTGTAAACAGGGATGAACTGTACCGAGCCATGTCTATCTTAGGCATTCCTGCTAAACTGATAAGTCTTATCGGGATGACGATACTAGAGATACCACTGAGACATTTGACACCACCAGAGGATTACGACAAGGTGACGCATTGCCGTACAGCTGTTTCAATATTGTGCTTGAAAGGATAGTACTCGTACGTAACACATAAACCAGCACATCAGGCACTATCTTTAAAAAATCATCGCAGTTACTTGGGTTCGCTGACGACATTGATGTGATAGGAAGAACCAAGCAGGCAGTAACTGGTGCTTTTGCTTCCACGGAATCAGCAGAATGGGACTGATTAGAAATGAGGACTAGACCAAGAATATGATTTCATCAACTGAACTCCAATCCCACCACCGACGCACGTGGGCAAAACCTGACGATTGATAGGTATAACTTCGAGGTAGTCAGTGAATTTATTTACATGGACTCTGCTGTGAACACGTGCAACAACATGAGCGCAGAAATCAAACGTAGAATCAATTTTTCTAATCGCTGTTACTTTGGGCTGAATAAGCAATTGAAGGAATAAAGCCCTATCGAGAAGAACCAATGAGATCACACTCATCTCAAGGTCATACTATATGGTGCGGATGAAAGTGCTCTTGGTGTATTCGAGAGAACAGTACTACGCATAATTTATGGCCCTGTTTACGATCAAGTCAGGAACGACTTGACGCTGTACAGCGACATGATCCTGTCTAACAAAATCCAGCGGCTTAAATGGCTAAATAGAAAACTTAAATTTTTTTATTTTTGACATTTTACGTAAAATTAATAGCCACCACTCCATCAAATGTATCACTCTACAGCAATTGAAAGTAGTCTATATTATTGATAACATTTCTGAGGAAGTGGGCGGACACCACGCCCCTGAATAGAAAACCGCTGATTTTCTATTTTTACCTTTGCTTACAACACAAGACATACCGTTGTGCAAAATTACAAAATTGTACGATGTCGGGAAGTCCTCCATAACTTTTCATCTGTCAGTCAGTCAATAATTTTGATGATCTGTCAGATACGGTCTTTTGTATTTTTTGAGGCCTTATATCTCCGAAACCACTTATGCCAAAAAGTTGAAATTTGGTGAGGCACCTTTGCTTGAGTTATTCGGAATTTGCAGTTTCTAAATTAATTTGTTCTTAAGATAGAGGAGGGATTTTCCATGTAAAAGGGTGTAGTGAAGACTTGGCTGGGCACTATTGTACCCTTTGATTTGCATAACGTTCATGTTTGTTTATTTATTAGAAATTTTCACTTAACAAATATTTCATTACGTTTGGACAGGACTTTTCATATTAGAAAAAGTCATTACTATCACTTTCCGAAATTACATTGAAAATTCAAGCTGAAAATTAGTTGGAAGTACATATTTTTTTCTGATTAATCGAAATAGAATAGGATTTAACATCGAGACCCACTATCTGTTCATCGATTTTAAAGCAGCCTATGACAGTGTAAACAGGGATGAACTGTACCGAGCCATGTCTATCTTAGGCATTCCTGCTAAACTGATAAGTCTTATCGGGATGACGATACTAGAGATACCACTGAGACATTTGACACCACCAGAGGATTACGACAAGGTGACGCATTGCCGTACAGCTGTTTCAATATTGTGCTTGAAAGGATAGTACTCGTACGTAACACATAAACCAGCACATCAGGCACTATCTTTAAAAAATCATCGCAGTTACTTGGGTTCGCTGACGACATTGATGTGATAGGAAGAACCAAGCAGGCAGTAACTGGTGCTTTTGCTTCCACGGAATCAGCAGAATGGGACTGATTAGAAATGAGGACTAGACCAAGAATATGATTTCATCAACTGAACTCCAATCCCACCACCGACGCACGTGGGCAAAACCTGACGATTGATAGGTATAACTTCGAGGTAGTCAGTGAATTTATTTACATGGACTCTGCTGTGAACACGTGCAACAACATGAGCGCAGAAATCAAACGTAGAATCAATTTTTCTAATCGCTGTTACTTTGGGCTGAATAAGCAATTGAAGGAATAAAGCCCTATCGAGAAGAACCAATGAGATCACACTCATCTCAAGGTCATACTATATGGTGCGGATGAAAGTGCTCTTGGTGTATTCGAGAGAACAGTACTACGCATAATTTATGGCCCTGTTTACGATCAAGTCAGGAACGACTTGACGCTGTACAGCGACATGATCCTGTCTAACAAAATCCAGCGGCTTAAATGGCTAAATAGAAAACTTAAATTTTTTTATTTTTGACATTTTACGTAAGATTAATAGCCACCACTCCATCAAATGTATCACTCTACAGCAATTGAAAGTAGTCTATATTATTGATAACATTTCTGAGGAAGTGGGCGGACACCACGCCCCTGAATAGAAAACCGCTGATTTTCTATTTTTACCTTTGCTTACAACACAAGACATACCGTTGTGCAAAATTACAAAATTGTACGATGTCGGGAAGTCCTCCATAACTTTTCATCTGTCAGTCAGTCAATAATTTTGATGATCTGTCAGATACGGTCTTTTGTATTTTTTGAGGCCTTATATCTCCGAAACCACTTATGCCAAAAAGTTGAAATTTGGTGAGGCACCTTTGCTTGAGTTATTCGGAATTTGCAGTTTCTAAATTAATTTGTTCTTAAGATAGAGGAGGGATTTTCCATGTAAAAGGGTGTAGTGAAGACTTGGCTGGGCACTATTGTACCCTTTGATTTGCATAACGTTCATGTTTGTTTATTTATTAGAAATTTTCACTTAACAAATATTTCATTACGTTTGGACAGGACTTTTCATATTAGAAAAAGTCATTACTATCACTTTCCGAAATTACATTGAAAATTCAAGCTGAAAATTAGTTGGAAGTACATATTTTTTTCTGATTAATCGAAATATCGATTAAAATCGTTGAACTGTTTTTGTTATCAATTCAATTTAATTCCAACATGCGAAAAATAAAAGTTGCTACGAATTTCACTCTTTCATTGCATTCAGGAAATATTGTACTTTAACAATAAAAGACAGCACTGATGTTTGCAGCTCAAACGGTTACTTGAGGTGCATTTTGAGAATTTGAATTTCAAACAATTTTTCCTTAATAATATAAATCATATGAAATTTCGATGATTTATTATTGAAAAACTCAGAAATGGTAACGCTATAATGCAATGAAGTGATATACTTTCGTTCCATTTTTCAACCAAAGCTAAAAAATTTTCACGAATTGTATATTTAAGGGTTCAATATTATTAACAAAATGACTTACTTTGCAAGACTGCCTGCTCGGTGCATATAAATAAAAGTTTTCAAAAGCATCTAAGCATACCATTCATTTAGCAATAGAAACACACTACCATTCTATTTATTTATATAGTACAAAGAATATAGTTATAGACATGCGAACAATCAAAATAAAATAAAATCGTTTTTAAATAAAATTAATCAAATCAAACCAAATCAATATTAAATTAAAAGGAATTATCGCTTTCCCAAAATGTTGTCTATTTTTTTTTATTAATTTTTACATTTATTTTTTTTTGAATATTGTTTTTATGCAATAACTTCTAAAATCTCTAAGAAAAAAAAAATATTTTATTATTTTCTATTTTCTAGACTAAGTCTTACTTCTTTCTTTTTATTCTTGCGACCATATTGCGGCTGAAAATATTATTTTAAGAAGGAAGAAAGGAAAAGAAAAAAAAGAACAAGGACTCATTATGTAGAAATGTTCATTTACCGTCAGATCTGAGAATGTTTAATTATTTTGTAATGATTTGAGTTTTGAGTTGTTTAATGAATTATGTAAAGGATTCATTTTTTTTTTCTTTTTTTAGTTTATTTGTGTTTTGAATTCACAATGAGAATGCGTGTATTATGTATATGTTTTGATGAAATTTGAAATTTTATAAATCGTAAAATAGACAAGGACAATTTTTATAAACTGCTAAATGCGAATATGTACTCTATGATGGTGACTTTTTTTTCTCTATTTATTTTTTTTTCTTCTGAATATGTACATTCACAGTCTTAACAATTATTTACAATTTTGAACGTCGTGTCAGAGAATAACACTTTTTACAAAATATAAAACAATTTAACTCAACAGAACAAAAAAAAATACGTTCACGTCCTACACGCATATGTTGTGGTTAGTTTTTTTTTTAATTAAAAATAAAAAAAAATTGTGATTGGGTAAGGGATTACACTACTAGGAAGAAAGTTTTAAAAATCTAAAATGTTTTTCTTCTTGATTAGCTGCATAATTATCGATCTTAATTCTATAAGGGTTTAAAAGTATGTTTTAAATTACATTGTTTACTCTATTTTATTATAATTATTATTTTTCAAACAAAAATTTCATAAATTCTCATAAAAAATACAGAATTAATTATTTTACAGCTAATGTATTTTTATTGCTGTCAAAATTTGACATTTTCTAGATAGTTTCTATCAGCATTATATTGCTCATTTTTAAATGATAAAACTATAATTTAAACAAAATTCGTTCTAAATTCTAGCTCAAAATTTTAATAATTTATAAACGAGTCAAAAACACTTTTAATAAAATGAGTCCGCTCTAAAAACTCTGTATAAAGCGGAAGTCGACTCTTTGTAATTTTAAACGACATTAAAATATAATGTTCCACTAAATTACTCGACTAAGCGTTTATTTATCTCGTAAGTCCAGTTATCAATAAGTAATTTTACAATGCAAAAAAAATTTAGCAAAATGTTTCCAGAATTTTGTTTTAATATTTTGAGTTTTGTAAAAAATGCAAAGACATTTTAAATGTTGGTCAGTTATTTCAAAGAAGATTGAGAGTTTAGAATGTTGCAATGAAATGTTGCGATGCACACAGAGAAATCTGTTGAAATCTAATAAATTTCCGACTGGAGAGAAACAACAAAATTGATTTTTCTTAAATACGTTAAGTATAGAAATTACCTCTATAATGTTTTACCTAATGTATATATGTATATTTTTTTATATTATTTTAATATATTTTCTTTGTTATTGTTTGGTAGGTGTTCTTCTATTTTTTCTCTTCATCTGTCATGTCTTGTTGAACCTAAATCTGCTGCGTTACGTTGCGGAATCCATATGTTGCTTATACTACGTTTCCACCGACCATTAAACCGAGATTTAAGTAGATTTAGCTCAATCTCCTACAAATCTTGAAGATTTACAATACAAATTTTTTAAAAAATAAATCTCAATTAAATCTTCAATCGAACTACCCTACTTCCATATCGAAATGAACACATTCATCGGGAAAGTGAATTTTCGGTTGACACAGATAAAGCTGCCTGTCTCACTTCTACATCATAAGAGGAAATGAAAACATGTATGCATTTTGAATAGTGCTGTCAAAATTAATCTACTTTTGGAGCGTTGGAAACACTTTTTGAGATTAGTAAATCTACAAGAGATTAAAGTTCGGTGGAAACGTAGGCCCGTTTGCTGATACGAAAACGAATCATACAAATGTATGTTCAACTTAAAACGTTTATACGTTACTTTTTCCTCTACGTCAGCTGTCACATAAGTGCTTATATGTAAATTGAATGCTTTAATTTTTTTTCAGCAAACGGTTTTAAGGTATTTAAAATTATGAAATAGCCCAACAAGAGTTCTACGTTAACTAGAGGCGGACTTATTGTTTAAAAACGAACAATGTTTAAAATTTTCTGCCAGTTTGATTTTAATTTCTAAATTAGTTTTATCATTTCTAAAATGGTTTATCTATTATACACTGCAGTTCACTTGAATATAGTCATTTTTTTTTTATTAAAGCGACTGTTAAGTCCAGTTTGTATGCATTATTAAAATTCTTAATAGAAGAAAGGTTTTAGAGCTTCTGAAGAGAATGCACTCAAAAAAAAAAAAAAAACCACTTTGTTGTACAAGAATCGCGATTTTTCCAAAGTTTTCAAAAAGCGCCGTAAAACTAAGCAATAACATTTGGTTCATTTGAATAAAGACAGTTGTAAAATTGCTTGAATACGTCAATATTTCTTGAGAAAATTAATGCAAAATTATAAAATTATAGTTTAATTAAGTTACAAAGGAGATGGCCTTCCATTGTATTGTTTTCCATAGGAGAGAGTATCTTTTAAATAGTACAACTACGTTCAATTTTTTGTTTGCAATTTGGTAGTTTCAATAACCTTACTGTGATCTCACCATCTAACAGACAAAAAATCATTCAACTTGCCTCCAATTCCAGCTATTCCACATCAAAAATAAAATTCGAAGCAGGGGTAAATGCAAATCGACTGTTTGGCATGTTATTCTTGGTGCTGAACATCTGAAGAGGTTAAAGCTGGAAAAAAGCCCTGAACGCGCCGTGCGTCAAAATGTTGGGAATAATCTACAAGAAAGTATTGGAATCAGCTTTTCCTAAGCTGAAGGACTTATATGGACTTTTTCCATGGATCTTGCAAAAGGGACAAAAAACCAATCCATACTGCTCGTATTGTAAGATTATATATTGCAAACCAACAAGTCGAAGTGATGAATTGGCCGCCGCCGGACGTATTCTCCTGACCTTAACATTATAGAAAATGTCTGCGGATAGCTTGAGCGCAAGGTATACGAAGGAGGGAGGCAGTACGAAAATAAGCAAAGAGTCCGAAAGAAAGAGAAGTCAGCTTGTTCCGAAATATCGCTGAATTATATAAAATTTTGGATGTCTCAGTTCCGAATCGGATTTTTGAATTAATTTAAAAAAAACTTTGGACATACCCAGTACTAAATTATTTATATTGTTTATCAAAAATATAATCAAAATATTTAAATTTTCCACAATTTTTGCTGGTGCCTTTATTCATGTGAACCAATTTTACTGTTTTATCCGGTCCGGTAATTTAAAAAAGGAAATAATTTTTGCAACTTATCCAATGGAGATTAAAAACTTTTGCCTACCGTCAACACATAAGTTTGGTATGGCCATGAAAGCTTGCTATAACACACTGTTTAGTGCAATTTTATATATGCCTTTATTCAAGTGAACTACAGTGTATATAGTTACAAGTTATTATTTATTTTGAATATATTTGCAGTAAGAAAATTGTATTTTTGTATTATATTTAAATAATGATAAAAATTCTAAAATTAACATTACAAAATTAAATGAACCTGAGATCTAAATTAATTTGTCTTAAATGGGTGGCAATGGCGCAGTGGATAAAGTACTTGATTGCTAACTCAGACGTGTGAGTTCGATCCCGACGCTAGGCGCATTCTTTTTATACCTCCTATTTTAATTGGATGCCGCCCATGGATTAAAATGAGACAGTCAATACCTGGTTCTCAAATCCACTGTGTCTAACTAGTGCCGTGCAATTCAGGTTGCATTTAAAAGACCTTAGGTCTTACAGGCATATAGTAAAAAAATTAATATTTGTATCCTCAATGATTTAAAAGTTTATACGTATTTCATAACTCTCAATCAGCTCCCATTTGGCTTGGTTAATGTTGCTATAGTTGGGGATATCGATGTTTCTCTGGTACTTTTTAAGTCCCTCGTGTATGGTATATTTTTTAATTTAATTACTCCGGTGATAACCTGAATTATTTTTTTATTTAACCTTATTTGCTTTATTTTTTTTTTGTTTTTAATTAGAAACTTTTTTAATAACTTATATATTTAAGATATTAACTGACACTGATAGATACTTGTATAGTAGTGGAAACTCTCCATAAATCCACATGGCAATTTCGTTTTCATTTTTCCTTGTTCTATTCAACTTTATATTTATTAAATTGGTTTCTATTTGTATAATCATGCCTGGCCACAGAGATTCTCAATAGGATTCGAATTCGTACCACGCCCGTCTCCGAAGGGCTAAACTTTCCGACCTGGTGCACTAAACGGGGAACTACTTTAAAATCGCGGTATGAGCAGAAAGAGATATGTTACTCCAGGAACAACGTGCGGAAATTTTACCAACAGGTAAAAAGAACGTGTCAATGCAAAAAACCCGCACAGAAGCCCGTAGAGATAGGAATGGAAACCTCGTAGTAAAGTCACAGTCGGTGCTAAGTACATGGAAGGACCATTTCTGCAGACTGTTAAACGGCGATGAAGACCAAAATCCCGCTGTCAGGCAGAATAAACCTTTCAACATGGACGAAAACACACAAAATTTCCGTCCACCTGACCAAAATGAAGTGGGAATAGCAATATCCAAACTAAGAAAACAACAACGCTGCTGGCCACGATGAACTACCCGACAAACTGTTTAAAGCTGGCAGAGATGACCTGGTACAGTGCATACACCAACTCATCTCTAAGGTTTGGTCAGAAGAAAGTATACCCGATGAATGGAACCTCAGCATTGTTTGCTAGATCCACAAGAAAGAAGACCCTCTAAACTGTGCCAACCATAGAGGAATAAGTCTCCGGAATATCGCGTACAAAATCCTTTCTGCCGTATTAAAACCATTTGTCAGCAACCTGATTGGACCCTATCAGTGCTGGATCCTGGAAACTACCCAAGAACTCCAAATCGAACTCTTTATCAATTTTAAGATTTTTGATCCCCACAAAGCTCGTCCGACTGTGTAGGATGATGATGGAGAACTCTCACTGATGCTCCGTCAAGGTTGGTACTGACCCTACAGAAGCTTTTGAGGTCAAAAAAACGATTCCGACAAGATGATGCGCTATCGTGCGATTTCTTCAACTTAATACTTGAAAAAATTGTAAGAAACTCCTAGGTTAACTGTACTGGCACTATTTTTTTCAAGTCTGTGCAATTGCTAGCATACGCTGATGACATAGACATAATTGGCAGAACCCAGTGAGCTGTCACTGGATCATTTGCTTACATTGAAGCTGAGCTAACATTGTAGCTAAGATGGGACTAGCATTCAATGAGGCCAAAACGAAGTACTTCCTGTTCACAAAAAGGGACACACAACAACGGCTTATTGGACAAGAATAACGTTTGCCAATCGCTGTTATTATGGCCTAGGGAGGCAATTGAGTAGTAAAGCCCTCTCTCGAAAAATAAAGGGGACTAGTTATAAGACTCTGATCATCCCAGGCCTGCTCTATGGCGGGGAGACATGGACCCTAGCGAAAGCGGATGAATATATCCTTAGTCGTTTCGAGCGTAAAGTTCTTCGCAAGAATTTCTGCCCTATCTGCGTTAACGGGCTTTAGAGAAGAAGGTTCAACCACGAACTATACGAGCTGTACAGCGATATTGACCTGTATCTTCGTTCCCAATCCAGAGGGAAGACGCGGTCAAGGAAGACCTCGCCTAAGGTGAAGCGCTCAAGTGGAAGATGAGCTCAACCAACTTGGAGTGCGTAACTGGAGTCAGCTAGCCAAAGACCGTGCTAGCTGGAGAGGCTTTTTGATTGAGGCCCAGGTTCGCCCCGAAATATAGCGCCATGTAAGTAAGTAAGTAAGTATGAGCAGAAACTATCTCAGAATAGTTTTCTGCAATGCGTTAATTTCGACAAAAAAAAATACTAGATAAGTTTCAACTTAGTTGAAATTGGGAGGAGGAGGTGTTTAAAGTGAATTAAAATGGTTTTTTTAGACCGCATATAGACTTTTGAAGGTCTTACACCCATCCACGTGAAAAAAATTATTCGCTTACAAATGCAATCAGTAGTTTATTTGGCAAAAAACATGTCCAGACCATAATGCTGCATCCACCGAAGTTGCAACTTATTCTTTCCTCATCTGTATTGTTTGCTTAAATCCTTTTGCAATATTGCAAACAACAAATATAATCAAAATAGATGACAAAGTCATTGCTGAAAATGTAAGCGGAAAAAAAATTCGTTTCGTGTGTTTCGTTTCTTTAATATAATTAAATTTGTTTGACTGCATTATTTGACAGAAATGCATAGTGACTTGGGCTCTTTCTTCTGCGCGAAAAATTCTCCAAGCGCAACATTATGCTTAAGGATATTAAAATACACTACAAATGAGCAGTTTTCGAAAACATGAAATCAAAGTCAAAATTGATTATGTTTTTTGACATTTTTGACGCAACTTCTGCTATTGCAAAGTATGCAATCGTCCGCTGGCACAAAGCCTTTTTTGATAAACGTCAAATGATTTTTTGAGAAAGCAAAATGGATCCCAAGAAAAATTTTCGCAAAGATTCTACTCGAAAATCTTTCTGGTCTTGGGTTTCGGGATTTTGGGTTTTCGGGATTTAGAATTTCGGAATTGTGTCCGACTCCCCATGATTCTATATGGAATCCACTTAATATCAACTATGAATCCCTTTGATTTTACATCGATCGTAGTTTGAAAATGCAACATCAATGTGAAAATGAATACGTTTCACTTTGTTTCTACATCGCTTATTCCACTTTAAATTTCGGTATTACATTGGGTCCACTTAAAATTGACTATGAATGCATTCAAATTAAAGTTGATTTTACATTTAAAATCTTTCATCAATGTTTGCGGAAGAATAATTTAATGTATAATTGTTACTTGTAAGTGGCTGCAACTTCGAAATGATGTTGAACAAAGTAGAATCAACTATGTTATACTTCGAAAGTTGTGCATGGAATTTTAATTTTGGATACATTTTAGCATTTTCCACTTTAAATCAACGTTGAACGCACTTAATAATTTATGAAAGTTGTTCACTGTTGAATCGACTACGGTTCACTTTAAAACAAGAATGACAGTACTTAAAACAACGATGCGTAGTTAAATCAATATATTTTCAACGTTAAATTAAATACGTTCATGATACTATTTTCCAACGTTGCCTTTTTTCCCTCAGTGTACAAACGGACACTTGGATATGAAATATTACTGTCTGCTAATAATGATTTTTGGGGCCAGAGGTACGGCAGGTTTTATGTCTTTTTTTTGTGTCTCTGATGTCATCTCCATGTTCCGTAATAATTAAAAATTGTTGAATACATAAAGTTTCTTTTCCTATAATCTAACTGGTAAATTGTGGGTAATTTAAAAAAAATGCTGCCAAGTTGCGGTTTAATAATAACAGTCTTTTAAAACAGTGTTTTCATCGGAGTTTCCACCACTATATTGCAGTTATAAAATTTTACTTACAAGTAAATAATTATTTCCGTTTGAGTTTAATCTATTTGTGATTAGCCTAAGCGTGAGGGAATTCTTTTTCCATATAAAACTATGTAATTTAAAAAGATATGATTTCTTAATTTTACCAATTGCTTACAACTCCCCACACTAGTTTTTCGGATAGAAAACTTCTCCATTAAATGTTTGTTAATAATCAATATTTTACATTGCAATACATTGTTAAAATAAACGTGCTAAAAATTTAGTATAATTTTGTTTATCATTAACGATTTCAAATTACTTGATAAATTACTATTATGAAATTTATGAAAATCTATATAATTTGAACAGTACTTTAATTCCTTATTGATTAATTTATCATCAAAACTTAACATAATAGACATATATGATTTGTCAAAATATAAATATTATCGAGGTTTAACAAAATCGTGTATTTAAAGTTGAAGTTTAATTAGCATTTAAAGTATTATTTATGTAAGTAAAATTAAAATCGTATCAAAATCTATCGCAGATAATTTTAAATTAAATTAAAATATTAAAAAATAAATAATAATTTAGAAGTTTATCACTTTATCGCATATTAAAATAAAATAATAATAATCATAACAAATGAACTTAAATAAAACCTAAAATCAAATACTTGATACGACACATATGTTAAGCCAATATTTAACCACTCTTTAACTGAATTTAGAAAATACGTTATTATATTTTTCGTTTTGAATCATGCCAAATTATAGCAGTTTTTAACCAATTTATTTTTTCAAGTGTATTTATTTCGAAAATATTCTTCTGGGAAATGCTAAATGTTCAATAAATGAATAACAAGATTTTAAAAAATTATTAAAGAATATTAACGATTAATAAATACACTTTTAGTAGATAATAATAACATTTAAATTTCAACCATATACCATTTAAAAATAAAATATTACATTTATATAATAAATATATAAATTTATTTACGACATATATTTTCACTATATTATAATATTTACAAAAAAAAAGAACATTATCAAAATCTATAAATATATATATATATATATATATAAATATTTATAGTTATACATTAAATAAAATAATTAAAACAAATATATAATATAAATGGGGGTTATGAAAGAAAAGTATTTAAAAGAGGAATTTAATATAATAATTCTCTACTTTAGTTATGTTTTAGGAAAACACAGAAAATGTCTTTGGAGCGGAAAGGACAAACAGTTTTCCATTTTACCAAAATATTAGAGAAATAAACTGCACAGAAACAGAATTGTTGGATTCTATTTAAAAAAAATCTATCTTTTTTTATAAAGTGCATCAAATTATGTATGAAAAAAAAAATAAATCAAATATCCAACTTTATTTTGTACCTAAAGAATATTGATTTTAAATCATTTAAAAATATTTAACAACAATTAAAGTGTGAGAAAAATATTTCTAAACATCAAAAAAAAAAAAGGAATCTTATTTTCAATCTCAAGTTTATAGAAACTACAACAGATACTATTACGATATTTATAGGCATCTAATAGATAAAAAAAATGTATATAGATTAAATGAGATAGGTATAGTAATGTTTTTGGATAGAACTACTTAATGGAAGATGTATTCTGTACGAGAGACGTTTGTTGATTTATTTAAAACATTTATGTATATGTATAGGTATTAATATATTTTATAAGTTGTATAATATTAACAATTACCACCTCTCCCTCGGCTCTCTTTCTTTCCAGCTCTTTTTGTTTAGCATGTTCTGCAGCAATACGGGCTTCTATTACCACCAATGATTCGCGGGTGAAGGGACGGAACAAACTGCGTTCTTCCTCAGATATCGAGTCGGAATCTTCTGTCATTGTCTATGCGGCCAACGATGAGAGCCTTAGATTTCCAAGGCCTGCAAGAAAATATAGCATTTTGTTATTATTAAAAAAAAAACTAGCCAAGTAAAGTTTTAGGACATTAAAGATTATGTTTGATAAAGAATGGAGATTTTTTTCTAGAAAAAAATCTGCTATCATTGTCAATTTCGATCGTCAAACTACGTTAACCAAATGAAAAGCAGAACTAAATAGATTAGTTGAAGAAAATACTATTTCAAGGATTTCAACAATTTCATTCACAAATATAAATTCTCAGTTTTGCTGATGAAAGCAAATGTAGATTCACCTCATTACTTTTTGACGGAGCAAACATTGCGAGATCTCATTCGTCTAAATGCCTAAATTTTTGTTTATTCTTAAAGCTTAAAGTCTTCAAAACATATCGTTCAAGTGTCCAATTCAACTAGGTAGTCCAATTGTGGATCACTCTGTTTAACATTTTCGGCTGTCTGGTGAAAACCACTTTTCGGAATTATCGAGAGCTTAAAACGTTCTCATTTCGGAAGAAATAGCGTCCTATGATTTTACCATACTATAAGCCGAACCACAAAGTAAGCTTTTTGGAGTACAGTTAGAGTTGTGGTCTGGGTTATCTTAATATCAATTGCTTATCGAAGAAATAGTTCACTCAGAAATTTAGGCAATTGCATTCAAAAGCCTAATTGTCAGAGATAACAGCAACATTTTGTTGGATTAGCTTGCGCCGATAAATCAGAAACAATTGAGCACTTGGAACTGTAATTTTCGAAATAAAATTAGTTTATAAATTTAAAACGCTTTAATACCAAAATGAAGCTAATTAGTTTTATAATTTTTTTTCTAAACATTTTTTTTACAATTTGAGTTAACATTTTCTAACTTACGCCCTTTTCGTTTGGTAATCCGGAAGGACTCTCCGATCCCGGATTCCATTCGAACAAGTTATTAACGCTTGATTCTTGATTCGGAATTTTAATATGAGTGTATGTGTAAGGCGGAAAAAAAAACAAAACAATCACATGAAAATGTAGGGATTTGCGATGTTCATCGATTTTGGCAAACCATCGATGTTAAGCGAAAAAATATCGATGTTTCAACAGCGATGTTGAAGCATGTGGAACATCGCAGTATCGATGTTAAAATTTAAAAAATTGATTTTATGAAATTTAAAATAAACTGAAATCTTTTGTCAACGACCTAATGCTTATCAAGGTTAGACTGCACTCGACAGAACTACACTTCACAACTCTTTTTGTGAAAATGTATGAACTAAGAAGTTCAATTGGCGCTTAAGGGGATATATGTATAGCTTATACACAAAAAAAGGGAAAAGAAAATTGCGATAAAAAAACATTGCTACAATTTTCAAAATAATGAAGGTATTTTGAATTTATAATATATTGTATTTTTAATCGATTTTTGATTTTGCTAAAAAAAAATCATTTAAAAACATTTAACAACATATGTTAAAAAACATCGATATTTCTGATATCGAAATTGTATTTTCGATGTTAACTTCCAATTTTATTCAATATCGCTCATCCCTACACAACATTATGCTGTTGACATTGAATTCGCGTTTGAGATTTAATGTGTGAGTGTGTGCGTGCTTCTGGTTTTGATTCTGACTTCAAATCCAAAAAGAAGTTTCTCTTCTATCTAGGAGAAGAACTGTCATTTGATACCATTCGAACAGTTTCAGGAGCAAATAGGCCATTAATTATTTGAAACATTTTTGAATGTACTTTGATGTACTTGTCGAGAAAATTCCAATGGTTCACTGATTTGTATTTGAATGATTGTTTTTAATGAAAGCTATAACAGGTGCCTTAAACATAACTGTCTCGATATTATACTCGTATATCAACTAAAGCCTGTTTCGTTTACACTTCACTTCTGTCAGTCACATGTTTTATGGTTGTCGAATATCAATACTATATGTTTATCAACAAAAATTGATGTTTCAGTGTTATCGGCAACAAATCGTCAGTAATTTTGTTGATAAATTGTGAATGGTGTTCATAGTTAGGAGCTATTGTGAATTATTTTATTGATAATCTTGGTGTTGCCAAATAAACTTTAAATTTTCATTTGATCAAATTGTGTTGAAAATTTACAAATTCGAGTTTGAATTCTAAGTACATATGTTTTACTTGAATACCTTAGGGTAGATGCACAGGAGGCATTCGTCGAAGCAACGTGTTGCAGCAACGTGTTTTATTTGTTTACTACACACGTGGCAACTGTCACCGCAACCTCAGTACTGTGTGTTCAAAATTATTCATGACTATTAGTGAATTCAGCGAATGAGATATAGCCACATTTCAACTAATTTTTGCAATTGATGCTATTAGTGAATCCATAGAAAGCAAATTGAACAAATGTCGGTAATTACCTGCACCACCGACATTTGGTTCAACTAATTTGATACTAGTGAATCCTCAAACCTTTCGCACTCCATACAAACTTTCTCATTCTATTTCCGCGCCAATTGTATTGCGAATCTTTGTGTTGATATACTTTTTGTCTAAAAATCATAATGGATAGCACAAAAATTAGAATATGTGTTTAATTCTGAATTAAAAAATATATACCTACTAGGTACTCGTATTCATGGTTAGTTATAATTTTCTTTTTTTAGAAAACGAATCACTAACCGAGACCAGTTTACGAAAATGGAGGGTTTACTTGACATTGCCAATAATTTAACCAATAAATTCCCACAACATCAGTTTTGGGAAAACGTACAAAAATCAGTAAACGGTTTGGGTCCTCCTTTTAAGGACTACAAATTCCTCAATCGGACAAAAACTTGCTCAAACAAGAGGTCCATGTATGCAACCAGTGATAAGAAAGAGAAAATAATTTCCTACCGCCAGTTGACGAAGATGTGGTTAAGCTGTCCTGCTTAAAAAATTCTCATTTCAAAGTCTTCTGAAATATGAAAACTTAAACTTGACAATGCATCGGAAATACCAAATATATACCTTGTTTGGTAGCGCATACAAATCCGATTAGTCCTTTGCGAATGAACCCGAAAATTTAAATAAAATGCAATAGTTTCCATTTCTTTATTTCGATCAACAAAAATTACTTCAATGCTTTGTAGCATTAGCTACAATTTAACATTGCGTGTGACATTTAAGATGTCAACAAATGACGGCAGCGATAATATACTTCGGAAAATGGTAAGGTAGTTCAAGAATCGATAGTATAGTTCATTCGACGAGTTGACTAATTGAAATAAACGAGAAAGCGAATCTATTGCGAATCTCTTCAGCTTCTAGGGAGTAGAAAATTGCGAATTCACTAATCGGCATGATTATTTTCATTATTTGCAATTGCCATTTTTCTTACTTAATTTTACTCCGCACGAATCTTGTTACTCGCTTGTTTCCGATAAACTGAACTATTAAACTAAGTAAACAGTTATGCACACGAAGCAACGGTTGCAGCAACCGACCAAATATTTTTAAATGTTTTGAAATGTTTACAATCACTCTAAAAACTGAGTTTAGATTTTCCATAAAATTGTATGTAATTTTAAGTATAAAAGTAGGCAAGTTGTAGACATAGGTACAACAAAAATTTAACACATCATGTTGGATATTACAAATATTTGTTGTTAATTTTCAACCTCTGTGTACCTTTCAATCACCATTGTCATTGTTCAGTATTAAAGTAATAATGTTCAAACATTACACCCACAATGGTTATAATTAAATAAATATTGTTTAATTTCAAAGACATTATGAAAACTCTTATATTTAAATTTGATCTTTGATGTAAGTTAAACATTTTATGTGTAAATTTGCATTTCGTTTGTGACATTGACGATACGTTTGCAAGTACATTTCATTCGTAACCAGACTGTTGGCGAATTATTGTTCTCCAATAATCGTGTATGAAAAAAAAAGTTGTACAGAAGAAAGAACAAATTAGCAATGAAAATAAAATGATTCTTATGAGACGAAGCTATACTCTTATGAGAAACTCACGAACCACAGTTTTTTTTTAAATAAATAAAATAAAAATATATACAAATTAAAACGGCGATGCCTTGTTTCTGATAAAATTATCCTTAGTATTTTCCAAGGATCTATTTATTTGTGTTAATTTGTACACATTTTTAAGCAACATACAAGCTTAAAATTTTGTTTAAATTTACATATTAAGTAAAGAATGACTGCAAAAATTTAAGATCTTTAAAAGCGAAATCAGACATAAGGTCTAATTTTAGCCGTTGCCATACGTAATTTTGTTGGGAGTTTTAACGTGTTTCATAGAATTTCGCTATTAATTTACAAATAAAAAGTTTAAATTTACACATTTTCTGCTTATATATAAAAACTTTTGCTTAAATTCTGTTGAATTTTAAACATAAATAATGCATACATATATACATTAAGTATAAGCATCTAAGGTGTAGAACATTTTTACATATTTTTACTTAAAATCTTTATTTGAAATTACACATAAGAGATTTAAAATAAATACAGAGGAATCTCGTATCTAAACGCAACTTATAAGATGGTTACAACGATGTTGCATAAACGACTTCTTAATTATATAAAATCACAAAGGCTGCTGAAAAAAATTCCAAGCTGGTTTTAGAGCAGGATACTCTACTAACGACAACATCTTCATACTCAACAGCCTAGCGGACAACTTTTTGAATCAAGGTAAAAAACTTTATGTATTCTTCATCGATTTCAAAGCGACTTTTGACACAATCGATCGAGGTGCGTTGCTGTACAAACTATATACATAGTCTGGGTTTGTCACTGAAGTTTGGACGCATTCTTGAAGATCTCTACAAATGAACAAAGGCTGCAGTATGGACGGGAACAGAACTATCTGATTGGTTCGCAACCGCAACAGGAGTTAGGCAAGGTTGTACACTAAGCCCTACCTTGTTTGCGCCTTTCATATGTAGTAACCTTGTAGATTATCTTCCTGGTGGAGTTGAGTTCGATGTAGTGCATATTAAAGCACTGTTGTTTGCTGTGATGTAGTCAAGTTTGCGTATTCCCCAGAAACACTACAGCTCATGATAAACAAAGCATATCATTACTGTAAGCTATTGAACCTCATAGTGAACATCGAAAAATCAAAAGGTGATGATATTTAAAAAGGGTTTACTGCGGTAAATGAAAAATGGAATTACAATGGAGAAAACATAGAATGCGTAATCGAATACGGGTATCTTGGCATTAATATAACAAAAAACTTAAATATGGAGAAACATTTTAAGGAGAAACTGCAAAAGGTGAAAACTGCTATCAATATATCTTGGAAAAGAATATTTAACAATAAAAATATATCGCACAGCAGTAAATTCAAGGTGTTTGAGGCAGTAGCTGGGATTATACTTTTGTATAGTGCGCAAGTATTGGGATGTAGAAAGTTCAGCACGGTTGAAAAACTGCTATTTTATGTAAAGAGAATTTTTCACTAACCTCAGAACACGCCAAACTACGTTATTATGCTTGAAACTGGACTCTCGCCTTTATTTATAAAAACATTAAAGCTCCAAGCGGATTATTTACTAAACGTCTTCAAAATAGATGAATCGCGGCTCGTTAGAAAAGTAGCTATTAAAGCTATACAAGATCGTAATAGCTGGTACAGAGAGTGGTTATGTCTTGCAGAAGGATGTCATATACATTTTAATTTAAATATAGAAGATTTATCAACCAGTAAGGCCCTCTTTTATGACGTCATATGAAGGTTTGATGAAAGTTGTAGAGCTGAATATATAGCTGAAGCTTCTGACTCCATATTCAGAACAACGTACAGTAGGCTAAATCATAACCTGGCTGAAAACAACTACTTTTGTTACTCCTACAATGCACACGTGATTGCTACAATGGTAAAACTTCGTAGTGCACAACTCAAACTGAACTACATTAAACACAGGCCTGACTTACCAATCGAGTGTAACATGTGCAACTTGGCGGAAAGAGAAGATGTTGTTCACTTTATTGGAAGATGTCCCATTCTCAGTGAAATACGAAGAGACATATTTGGAAGTGACATTCTATCGGAGGAACAAGTTGTTCGTATGTAGAACGAAATGGATGTTTTTTTCACACTATCAGAATTGGTCGAAGAGAGCTTATAGCAAGCTCCGTCTTGCGACCAATGGTTTGAAAACACAGAAAACTGTGTTATACCACCGGCTCATCATTTAGTGCAGTGTTAGTTGTTAGTAGGCAAACTCTATTACAAATAACACTAACGCAAGTACAACATGAAAATATAACATATAATATACGTCAATACAAAACACGCGTAGAACACTGGTTTTGAGTAGATTTTTTAATTTAATTTTACTGATATTGAAATCACAAACGTTTGAATTCCAATTTAAAAGTCTACCCATACGTGTCAATGGCTCATGCATCCCACAGTTGGTCCTATGTGTTGGGACTTTAATCAAGTCGAGTCCACGAAGATTATAACCTCCACACCGATAATTAAAAAAACCTGAGCATAGTAGGTCTGGTGCATCTGTGCGCCAGTTATTATTTGGTGTAAGAATACCAAATCATTGTTAGTTCTTCTCTGTGCAAGTGTTTGCATTTGAAGAATAGATAAACGTTGGTCATAAGTTAGGGCATTAGAAGGATCAATCCACTGAAGCCCGTTCAATGCGAAACGACTAAAGTTTCTTTGAACAGATTCTAATCTCTCAATATGAACATCGTAAAGAGGAGTCCAAACCTGTGATGCAAGATGGGATCCTAACATTTAATTGGCTTTGTTAACTATGATATTAATATGGACAGAAAAGTCTAAATTTTGCGTGAAAAGAACTCCAATATCCCGTACAGTTATAACACGAGTTAAAATGTGACGTGAAATAATATAGTCATGAGAAGAAGGAGACCGTTTTTTTGAAAATGTCATTGTTTGACATTTTGTCTATAGTTAATTTTTTTTTTTTTTAAACGGATGCGCGCACTAAAGGGGTTTTGACTACCCTTAAAATGAACAAGCACAGTGCGAGCGTTAGGAAAGTAGGGAAGGATGCAAGAGGAGATACCGATGCACATTGGTTTTGAATTTCTGAATATTAAAATGGGAAGGGAAAATAGAGCCGGGTAAAGTATTCCACATTCGCGTTGTACGGCTAAAGAAAGAATCTCTGTACTTGACAGTACGTCCGAAGTTGGGCTCAAGGGTAAACTGATGAGCATTCCTAGAAGCGCGAGTATTACGGTTGAAAAATTTAAGGGGAGGAATGCAACTGGCTATTTCGCTGGAACAGTGTTTATAAAAATAGCGATAAAATAGTGAGAGACATATAACATTTCGACGATATTCTAGAGATGTAAATGTTTCCACTATAGTTCTATCGCCAATCATTCTTAGAGCTCTATTTTGAATTCTATCCAAAAGATTCAAATGAGTTTTGGGAGCTCCTGCCCAAATGTGCGAGTTATACTCCAGCTTTGGACGAATGAAGGCCTTATAGATTACAGCCAGATCAGACGGGGAGAAGAATTTCTTGCACCTTCGAAGAAAGCCCAAACACTTTGCAGCGTTTTTGGCGACATCAAATATGTGTTCATTCCACAAGAGGTGGTGTGTTATGCACATGCCGAGGACTGAAAGCTGATCGGTTTCTTCAATGCTAGTGCCGCTCATGGATAGCGGCATGGAGGGTGGGTTCTGCTTTAACGACAGAAGACAGCACTGAGTTTTTGAAGCATTAAATTCTACACGGTTTTTAATTCCCCATTGGACAATGCTGTCAAGATCAGAATTTAATGAGCTTATCATACGCTGCCGTTCCAGTTGCACATCCGAAAGACAAGGAGGTGCATCTAAAAACGAATATGAAAAGCTGAGAGTACTATCGTCAGCAAAACAATTAAGTGGATTGGAAGTTCCAGATAAGAGATCATTAATAAAAATGAGAAAGAGGGTCCGAGACAATACGGAGCCCTGGGGCACACCAGCATTTATTTTGTGAATATCAGACTTGAAACGGTCCAATACAACTTGTATTGAACGGTCCGAAAGGTAATTTCTAATCCAACGAAGAAGACATTCATCGATACCAAATGCACGCATTTTCGATAGGAGAGCTTGATGCCAAACTCTATCAAATGCTTTTGAAATATCAAGCGCAATAATCTTACTTTCTCCAAAACGATGTAAAGATTTGTGCCACTGTTCGGTGAGATATACCATCAGATCACCAGTGGACCTATTGCTACGAATATTGGTTTTATCTCCCTTTTCATATACTGGGGATATAAATGCATTCTTCCAAACTGAAGGAAATTTACCTAATTTCAAAGATAATTCAAAAATATTACTCAGAGGAAGAGCTAAAATGGACGTTTTTAATACAGCAGGTGGTATTCCATCAGGTCCAACAGAATAGTCCTCTTTTAAATGTGACAAAAAGCTCAACATTTTTTCACGCTCTATTGTAATATTGTTAAATGATACTTGAGGACAATTTCGTAAAAAATGAAAATAGTTTTCGTCAACAACTACAGGAGAATCAATGAAGGATTGGCTAAAATTACTTGCAAATCCCTCACAGATTTCAGAAGTTGTATTCAAGATTACGTCATTATAAATGAGGTTTACTGGATACCCGTCACATTTCTTTTTAGAATTTATGAATTTCCAGAAGTTTTTCGGGTCTAACTTCAAAGAACGCCCCATGGTTTTCAGATATTCGTTATAGAGTTCGAAAGAAAGTTTTTTGAATTCTTCAAAAAGGGAAATGTAAACTACTTGATTCTCTACCGTCATGAACCTTATGTATTTTTTCCAAGCCTTATTTCTTTTATTTCGGAAACATTTCAGTTCTTTTGTGAACCAAGGATAACAAGAAGAATTGGAAGGAATAGATCTTTTTTTAGGAACTGTTTCATTAATGCATCTCATCAAAATAGAATAGAAGCTGGAGATAGTTGAGTCAAGATCATTAGAAATCGGTAAATGTTCTAATTTATTAAACTATCTAAGAGCTGTTGAAAATCACCTTTGCGAAAGTCAAAAGTATGGGAGCAGTCATGAGGATTACTATTTTCTAGTAAATGACCAGTCAAGTCAAGAAAAATGTCAAGAGGTGGGTGATAACGATCTATGTTAGATAAAGCAGAGGTAGATTCTACCACCACTGTATTAACGGCGTCAGATGAGAAAACAAGGTCAAGTTGTCTATTTTTAAAATTGTGTACAGAGTTAACTTGATATAAATCCGTAGAGATAATATTATCCAACATTTGGAGCTCCTGTTGGGATGAACTTGCGGAAGCTTCGAAATAGGATTCGTCATCAGAAGGAACCCAATCAATGTGAGGAAGATATTACTCTCAAGGCTAGCTAAGTTAAAAATAAAGTCGAGTGCTAAAGAGAGTTCAGTGTATACTGACACTGGACTTTTAGGTGGAATATAAACATTTAAAACAAATAAGACTAAAGATTCCTTAGTTATTTAGACGCACAACAATTCAATTATCAGATTGAATGGGAAGACTATTTGTGTAGAGCAGAAATTATTTCTTACAGCAATAAGTACTCCGCCACCAACTGAATTCATAATATCAACATGGCGATCCTTTCGGTAAACTAAGAACTCGCTATCATGTATGGATGTAGTCAAACTCTACGATTACTGCAAAATAGCACAAAGGTATAGGACTGCAATAATGAATAAAAAGTTTTGATTTCCCTTTAGTTAATTTTTTTTAAATTAAATTGTTTAATTTCACATTATTTTTAAATGGCTTAATAAATAAATTGTTCTGAATTGTCAATCTGGCAGACGGCAAATGCCATGCTAAAATAATTGTTTGTTTAAATAATTATGTAAATGTAAATTAAAATATATTGCAATAAAAATTTGTATCTATCTATCTATTTATCTAAAATAAATAATATGATATAATATGACGATTTATTTTTAGAGTGATTTTTACTTAAATCTAAATTTATTTACAACGATTTAAAGTAAAGAATTTAAATTTCAAGCCTTTGGTTTTGAGATTGTCATTGTAGAATCAATAAGAAAAGACAACTTATTCAAATGAATGATTAATTGGCTAAGAAGACTGTTAGAGTGTTAGCACTATAGTTTGATCTGCTAAAAATAGTATGAAGACGCAAATGTCTTCAGATGTTAGTTTGACTCATGTTGAAACTTATTTGACGAAGAACCGATGAACATGAAATTAATCCAGTCATGAAATAGAATTTCAAATACTCTCTGTGACTAGAAAGAATTGAGAGGTTAATCAACTGAAGTCTTTGAGTGTATTATGAAGGTAATAGAACTCTATTTGCCTAGGAAAAAAAAACGTAGAGAATCCGTATTTATTGATCACGGAACTCATGAGAAAATCTTTTGGCGAAACCGAGAATTTTATTTGCTTTTTTTGTAATATAATTATAGTGATTAGTGAATTTTGAGTCTACTGATATTCCGATATCAGACAAATTGACGCATTCAAGAGATATTCATAATTAATTAAATTGCGTTTGTCTTACACTTGCCAATATTTATTTTTCAAAATATTTGTTTACGTCATCTGCATATATTAAGGTCATTCAATATTGTAGAATAGATCGAAGATCACTTATAAATAAAATAAACAGCAAAGGTCCATGGTGACTCCCATGTGGTACACCAGAATTAACTTTAAATTGATATGAACGGTTATTTCTGAACATGACACTATAATATCTATCTTCAAGATATGACAATATCCATAAAACAAAATGATCATTGAGTCCAGTTTTTTTTTTTTAATTATTTAGAAGTATTTCGTGATTCAATTTGTCAAATGATATACTAAAACCTGTAAGAGAGTGAGAGTGTTTCAAATACATATTAACAAAAGGTGGAGAATTGTAATGTATTAGTGCCTGTGAATTTTTCTTCACAAAACCATGTTGATCTTCGTATATAACATAATTCGCAAAAAAAGAGACTCGAACAGTTTAGGAATGGCAGACAGTTTCGCGATAGTACGAATTTTTGTAAAGATTGGCGTAAGGTATGAATATTTCCAAGGAGCTGGAAATTAAGAACATTTCAGAGACTCATTGAAAATAATTAATAACGGATATGATAGGTAAGACAAACCAGGATTAAAACATTTATTTTCATATATATAAACATCAGAAATTGAAAAGTTAATAAAATTTAGATATGCGTACTTTTTGGTTATTAGGAGGTCACTATACATATTCACACTTTGAAATACACAATTTCAATCAAATTCATGAAAATTTCCTGAACTGAAATGTCAAACGATGTAGACAAACATAATTCACAAATAGGTTTTTGGTTGGTGTTCAAAATGTCTCAATCGCACATTTATAATACTGAATATTTAATTGATTTACAAACTTGTTAATAGTCATCTAATTGATCTTTGACGACCGTAAGATAAGGGTGTAAGATTATATTTGATTGTTTCCTACATTATTATGGTTAGCGTGTTTTTAGATCTATTGGCAACTTTAGCACTACCACCGTCGGTTTACACATACTTAAATACGATATTGTAAATGCTTTATAAAATCAAAGGTAATATAAATGAACAACTGAGATACATTTTTAGTAAGTATTACCCTTATAATAATAATAATTCATATAGTTATTCACATAGGTATATGTACCTATCAACTCCAGAGAAAAAGCTGATTTATTTAATTCTCTAAATTCTTCAACTAGTGTTTAATTCGACACACAACTTATGTTTTGACTTTACAGCTTGATATTTTTTGCAAACTAAAATAAAAACACACACATTTTATCAACTCAAAAAATCTGTAAGTCAAAAATTATCATTTAATATTTCCTATGATTTCGTAAAAACTCGTTAAATCAACAAAAAAAACAAACAAGAAATTGATAAGGCTTAGCCTCTGTCCTGCAGACAATATAATCGGTAATATAGAAATTCAACTTGAAAAAAAAGACTAATTTACTTGCATCGTTGTTTTGCTTTAATTCACAATTGCTCAAGCAAGTAGCAAGAGTAGACATATAGATGCTTAAGCCATTGGCTACTTTTGTAGCCCCAATCAGTTATATATATATATTTTTGTATATTGAGCGCGGACTAAAGGGGTTTTGACTATCCTTAATATCATCAAGCGCAATGCGAGCATTAGGAATAAAATGCACGACTGGATCGCACGCACTTGCTCTTATGTTCGATCACATTGTATGCAAACGATTTCTATTTAAAATCTAAATATATTTTTAAATTCATTTTTAGTTGCGATTATAGGTACTATAAGGCAAGTTATGTATTCGTGAAAAAAAAAATTTCTAACAATCAAACATGACATAACGATCATAGAGAACACCAAAAAAGTGGGTCCCCCAATTCCGCCTGTCTGTCATTCTGTCAGTCTGCCTGTTTGTCCTCGAGTCTACAGCCTAAACGCTTTGATAGATTTGCTTCAAACTTGGTACATATTGTTTTTTCTGTAATATGCCCACACGTTTTTTTTCATTTTTTTAAGACGAAAAATAACAGTAGGTCCCATACATTTTCTTTTTGCCAAAAACAAAAATCTTATTTTTCTCAAAAACGTCTCCAACGATTTTTATAAAAAAAAAATCAGTTCATTAATGAAGGGAAAGAGTATCTTTTGATAATTTTTTTTGGGAACAAAATTGTTATTTTTGGTGCCTCTAGTACAACCATTTTGTTTGTTTTCGATTTTCTCGGAAACAGTTAATTTGATTTTTTGAAATTTCTTACGCAAAAGCTCCTAGAAAGCTTAAACACTATTGTATACCAAAATTTTTGAAAAAAAATTTTGTTTGGAAATTAATTTTCATAAAATTTCGAAAACGACTCAATAGATTTTTTCAAAACTTCGTGGTTTTTTGACATTATCTTGAACAGTTAAAAAACTATTTTTTAAATAAAAAACAGCGGTACCTCCCATACAAATGTTAAAAACCCGTTAAGAAAAAAATGTATTTCTCGAAATCGAAAAATATAAAAATATTTTTTTTGCGTACTTATTAACAGTACTTCACATAGAACCACTTTTCATATTTTCGATTTTCTCAATATTAGATAAACCGATTAAAATAATTTTTTTATAAAAATGCTCCCTAAAATTGTTAATAAAACTGAATACGAAAATTTTAAAAAAAAAAGTTTTTCGATTTTTAAAAAATAAATAAAAAAATTTGTTTGAAAAATCGATTTTTCAAAAACCATTCACAGAATTTTTTTTGAAATTTGAATTTTATATGTATATTAATAATATCTTCGAAATGGCGTTTCAAATTTTTGTTCTAAAAATGTTTTCAAAATTTTATACATACAAAAATTAATTTATTAAAAAATCGCTCCAACGATTTTTGAATTTTTTTTTGATATATTCTTATTTATCCATGAATTCTAATTGCATCTTTGTTTTCCCCCAAACTATAACGACTAAGCAATATAAAAACATTTAATTATGTGTATTATCCATTTATTTCTACCATATTCCCTTTTACGAATTTTTGCGTACGTCACTTAATACTACATACAATGTAGGCCCTCATACATTTTTATGTACATATGTGTCTTTAAAAATCACATGAATCTTATGTATGCATATTGCACCTAGATGATGATGACCTACGTCCTTCATTTTCATTATTATATGTACATGTTTACATACTTAGGTTCCATATATGTAGATACATTTTACTCTCCTAACTTACATACTTAAAATCGATAACTTAGACTTAAATATACATTTGTAGGTAGGTACCTATGTTACTATTCCTTGAATCATCTATTCGACAATTCATTATAATAAGAATCAAGGTAATCTTACCTACATAGGCTTTAAGCCTGCATAGGATAACTACACCTAACTAACTAAACCTCAATGGTGAGCTACAGTTGTTAGCTATAAGAGCAAGTTCGTGCATCTTATTTACTTTATTTTGTATACACAAAGTTTCTTTAATAAAAAAAAAAAATTGGTATGACAATTTTAAATATTTAATTATATAAACTTGAAAACAAAAAATTAAATCGGATTAATCAAAGAAAAAATAATTCAAAATTCTGAAATAAATACTTAAACTAATTTGAGCTCAAACAAAAGTATGCCATTTTGTTTCTTATATAAATTTGAATTTATGAGAAAAAAAATTTTAAATCTGTGGAGCGGTTTTTGAGAAAAAGTTTTTTTTTTTGAACTTTTTGAAAAAAATTTAAAAAAAATTCAAAAAGTCCAATTCATAGGTATTCAGCAAATACATATAACTATAATTTTTGAAAAAATTATTGAGCAGTTTTCAAAATATAAATTTAAATTTTTTTTTAAATTCTTTTAAAAATACAAAAAAATATTTATTAAAAATATTGGTATGCAGTATAATTGGGCAACCTAAACCTATATATGTGGGAAATTTCGAAAGAATCGGTCGAGCCATTTATGAGAAGTCGAAATAAAAAAAACGGTCCTATGGAAAGTACCGTTTTTAGACATTTTTAAAATTTTTTTTCAATCATATGATCGGTCGTACCTAAGAAGCTGCACTGATTTTTTGTAATCAAAATCGTTAGAGCCGTTTCCGAGAAAAATAGGCTTTAATGTATTGGTTATATTGCAGGTACCGCTATTTTTTGTGCTAAAAAAAAAAATTTCAATTTCCCCTCTGTACAAAACCTACAAAACTCTATATACCAAGTTTGAAGCCCACCCGTTTGACCTGTAGGTGTCTATACATACATACAGACAGACATATAGACGGACAGAATTTTTAGACCATCTTTTTTCGTCTTCTCTATCGTCGTAATGTCATGTTTGATTATTATTTCAAAACTTTTTTTTCGACGAATGCATAACTTGCCTTATAGTACCTATAATCGCAAGTAAAAAAGAGTAGGATTTAAAAGGAGATACCGATGTACATTAGTTTTGAAGTTCTAAATACCAAAGCGCGAGTATTACGGTTGAATATTTTAAGGGGAGGAATGCAACTGGCTAGAACATTGCTTATAAAAATAGCGATAAAAAACATTAAACATTTGTATGATGTAAATGTTTCCACTATAGTTCTATCGCCAGTCATTCTAAGAGCTCTATATTGATCTAATTTTATCTAAAAGATGCAAGTGATTCTTTGGAGCTGCTGCCCAAATGTGTGAGTTATACTCAAGCTTAGGACGAATGAAGGTCTTACAGATTACAGCCAGATCAGACGGGGAGAAAAATTTCTTGCATCTTCGAACAAATCCCAAATACTACGCAGCGTTTTTGGCGACATCGAACATGGTCATTCCACAAGAGGTGGTCTGTGAACTGTGACATACAAACCTTTTTTTCAAATTGCGACTTAGTTTCACACAATAAAGATAACTTCATTTTCTATTCTTAATTTTAGAGTTAAAAAAATAAAAACATAGGTCTTTCCCGCTTGACATAGGATATGAATGTGATTGATCCTACTAGCTATACAAAATAGAAAAAAATATCTGTCGAAAATGTTGGCAGGTAGTATTATTTAAAATTCCTATATAAACAATTGATCAAAATCCGACAAGCCGCTTATGAGAAAGTCGAAAATATATAAAATGGTTGAAAGCCTACATTTACATCTTAGAAGGTCCGAACGGGTACTTGTCACATATAACAAGTTAAAAACAATGGTGCTTTGCAGTTCAGATGCACGACTAAACAGCATTCCCTTGGAATATAATTCGATACGGAATGGAAAATGGTGTTTTAAAATCAAAAAATGTTTCGTTGAAAATTAACTCCGCTTCAAAACACCAAACAGTTTTTTAAATAATAAAGAGTTAATGTTGATGTACTATGGCTGACGCCTGCGTTCACACGAATTTTTAACAAAGCATAATTTTGCCGCGGTCAACGCCATCATGAAAAAGATCAAATATTTGCTGATGCTTTCCACATTGAAAAGCATCCCAGGCATATCCAGCTCAATTTGATCATCAAGTGTTAATTTAGATGATTTCTGAAAATCCCACCTAAAAAAGTCTACCACTCTCAATTTACGCAGAATCTCAGCAGCCAGTTCACGTCACATCTGTGTGAGACAACCATGCTGTCAAATCGCGTCTGCAGAATTCCCATTTGAAGGTGTGGAACAAGCCCACCGATGAAGTTTTGTGATTTAAGCATAATTCTCCATTGCGATGTGGAGTAACAGACCTTAAACATCGTCTCTATTGGAAAACCCTTTATTAAGCGCGTGAGTAATCAAACTCAAACCTATATTTGGCATGCGTCATTGTGACAACGCGTTTTAATGTTGTCACAGCGGCGTGAAGCATGAAAACTCGCCTTGAAACACATGTCAACGCGAGTTGCGTCTTTCGTTTGATCCTTAAAGCGGTATATGCATTAGCTCTGTGAACATTCCCAACGTCTCTAAATTTCTATCTGTCTAACGGCTAATTTCTTGACAAAGTTCTAAAATCAATTTAAAACTCGATCTAGTAGCTCTCGGTTTATCTTTAGAACTTAGTTTTAAAAATATTTAGAACTCGGTTATTTCTTCACTTCAAATACAGACGAACTAAAATTATTTTTGAGTTTTAAGAACTTTAGCTCTCGGTTTTAAAAACTAAGTTCTAAGGAATATTTTTCATAAAACCAAACATATACTTTGGCTCATATGAATAGGTTCAACAGCAAAAACTTTAGTTAACGTTGAGTCAGTCAATAATTCTGCTCAAAATTTCTTCTGTCAATTAATTGAATTGTATTTGACTTGTTAACGACGAAAATGGGTCGCGGAAAATCCTCAAGTGAGAAGGAAAAAGGCAAAATAAAAGAATTTCGAGAATTAGGAATGAATCAACGATACATTGCGAATAAAATTAGCAGAAGTCTAAATTTATTTAGTAATTATTTGTGAAATGTCGAAAAGTATGGACAAAATATGAAAAATGGAAAGGTTATAGGGCCACATCAAGAACCGATAGACGTGCAGTCATCAATTCTCATGACTCCGCGTCAAAAATCAAAATAAAAACAGGTATAAAATGTAGTTTGCCGACGCACGGGAAAACGGGTTATTTTTATTTTATTTGGCAAAATTTCTTCGCGGGCTATTTGACGATTACGATCACGTTGGTCAGGGTATGATGCAATTGGATCTGTTGTAATATCATATCTTCTGTCTGACTTATCATCAGCAGTATTATCTAGGGGATTCCCTTCTCCTCTATCAATGCAAATATTGTGCAATATAAGACAAGACAAAATAATTTTACGTGCCGTTTAGATCTTGACGAGAATGCCATACGATAGTACGGCAAAGCGACGAACATTTAAGAAATCGGTATTGACGTTCAACTACATTTCTTGTGCGAATAATTCGAGATTGCTAAATTTGCATCTGACGATTATTAGAAATTTCGGAATAGATAAAAAGTGTTGGCATATCCAGAATCACCGACCTTGTATAGTTGAGTTTTTAAAAATGGTTTGATCGTGGAATGAGCCTGTCCAACGAACAACGCGATATTAAAATTTTTAAATTGACAGATGAAATAGTTTGCACGTTGAGGGAAAAGCAACCTTTCCGATATATACATGATATGAGTATTCACGATCCAGTGCAACTGGTCTAGTTTCTTTGTAAAAATGCAAAATTGCAAATTTTTTTGCACCACAGCACCAACTTACACTGACTAAGATTTTATAACACTTTTAGACTTTTGCTTAACCCTATTGCAACAGAAAAATACAATGGTGCAAACTTTGCCTGGTATCGTTGACTGTTTGGCAGCTGTTATTTTCTGTCAGAAATGCTTGTGTTTAAACTGATTTTGCATTTTTATTCCAGAGTTGCAATAGAATAGAAAAGATGAGTTCACGATTTATAGAAAAAATTCAAATTTCGCAAATTTTACACCTTTTTGTTGCATCGGATCGTGAATCTGAATAACCCTAATATTTACATACGCTGAACCTACCAACTCTCCCCCTGGCGATTGTATTTTAACATGGTTATTTACACAATCAATAGCAGCAATTGTTCGTGGAATCTGACCAATATTGTAAAAATCAACTGCAGTTCTGAGTTCTTCTGCATTTGCAGACATTTTGAGCTATCTGGAAAGTGGCGCAGTAAAGCTTTGCACTTTTGGTACGATACAACAAAACACTGGTACACCACACGACAAATGCATATTTCCACATGCCATTAAGCGCAGCAGTATAAGCAATTATTTTTCTTCCAATATATAACGCGTTCTGTACTTTGGCAGAATGATTAAAATTGAAAAAGAAAAAAAAACATTAATTGCAGCTGTGTTCTTATCTTGGCTGCGGATGCAGAAAATCATCTGCAACTAACTGAAGCACCTCGATGAGCATCGTTTTCCTCAAGCGAAATCGTCATCGATATCGTCCCAGTAATGATAGCACGTTGGGACATATGATAAATGCCCATTTCTTCAACATAATTTTCTTTCTCATAGTCCAGAAAAATCCAATCGGCGAAAACCAAAATCATTTTTAATCAAAATCAAAAAAAATAAGAACGGATCTTATTTAATATAAAACGAATACATCACATGCTTACATAACTGAAACAATTTTTTTTTTTTTTGCTGAAGAAACAATATTATTGTTAAACCGAGTTCTAACTAGCTAGACCCCCAAATTTGAGGGTCCAGATAAATCGAAGTTCTAAGTAAAACAAAGTTCTAAATTTGAGTTCTAAGGCCTTAAAACTTGTTGAAGAAATTAGTTAGATCTCAATCAAGTTCTATTTTTTTGTTAAACCGAGTTTTAGCGGTTAGAACTTTCTCAAGAAATTAGCTGTAAGTGTCTAAAACTTACAAATGGCAAGAGATAATGATATTTGAAGAGCCATTTCCAAAAACCATGACACATTCGAATTATGACGTTATAATTGTCACATTAAGTAGTTGTAAGCCTCACATTCTACAGACAAAATATCGATTGTTAATACTATGTATGTACATATCTCTAATTTAATAAATTTGTTAACACAAATTATAAGCCAATAAAACAAGATTCTATATGTATGAATCAAACTATTGACCATACAAATAAAAAACACTACTTTACTTAATGATATTAATCATACAATTCCAAGTAGGTGCATATACATGTTAACTCTTAATAAGAACCCATGCTTGAAGAATACTTGTGTGTTTAAATTTACAAAAGTTGTATCTCTGAATTCTCTAATTTTCCCCACTTTCAACTTTCAACTGTGTCAAATAAAAAAAAAAACTGAATACAAGTTTTTTATTTAAATATTTTCAAAGTATAACTTGGCTAACTTTTTCAAGGATTTCTTTTTTCTGGAATTTTAAAAGAATGCTTTCAAAAATGAGGGAAATAAGTTTTGTACTTAAAGTACATAGTTTGTTTTTGTTTATTTAAATTTTCTGTTGAATTTTATAAAGCTCATACTTACATGAGGCACATGGATGTTGCCTGCTACATTAAGGTTACAACTATATCCGAGGCGCCATGATCGTGAAGCGCCTACCGGCTATCACGTTTTCTGAAAATAAAAGAATATAATTTGTTGATTTTATTGACCGATCATATAAAAAACATTGAAAAATATTTTTAAATATTAATTTTGAAAATTGACGCCTTGGCATCAGGATTTGAACGAAATAAATAAACGAAAATAACAAATAAAAAATTAATAGAATTTCGAAAATATACTATATGAGTTCAAAGAGATTATTAAGATGAAGTTTAATTCCAAAACGGATTTCAGTTGGAACTTGGTCAATTGTTGTCGTGACTTTTTGGACAGAAAAGTGAGAATTTTCTGTCCTAAATTATTCGGATTTGATATTTAAAAAAGTATCCTAGAAGATGCGAGAACAGGACCTTTAGTTTAATAATTATTTTAATGGTAACGATGTCACGGTAAAATTTACCGCGACAAAAACTATCGTTTTCATATTCCACATCCTTGTTCCTACCTTTTAATCCTTTTTGGTTTTCGGAAAATTTTCTTATCGTATTCGAAATATTAGTTTTCTGGCTGAATGCCTTCATCTAATTCGCAGCTCCTGAGAGTTAAACCAGCGTTCGGCGAATTATAGATGACGAAGCAGAAATATGGGAGAGTGATGTGTGAGTAAGCAAGACCGCCGGTTTTCAATAAGGTTAGCTCTCTCCCGCCAAAGTGCGGATAGTAGCCCGATTAGAATGCAACCGAAAACCGTGGCCACTGATTGGCCGAAAACAAGGGGGAGCTGGAAAAAGGAGAGTTCGTCCAGGCAGGCAAAAAACTTGGACGGACACTTCTAGTTTGATCACCGAACAAAGGAGATTGGAAAAAAAATTTTGCTAGCGAGAAGAAAAGTTTTTAAAAAGATAAAAAAAAAATTCGAAGAGGAAAAGTTTTTAAAAAAGGTGAACATTTTACGGAATAGTTTTTGAATAGGAGGAAAAGATTTTGGGAAAAAGGAAAAAGGGAACATTTGCTGAGAAAATTTGAGAAATCTAGACAAAAAATTGATAGCTGAGGACTTGGAGGAGATTGGCAGTTCTTTAGAAAAAAAAGCTAAGTATTATTGTTCATTTTAAAATTCTGTTTTCGATAGTTTTGTTGAGTATAATTTGTTAAAATTTCGTATCGTTTTGACTTTTGCTTTTGTTTCGAGATAATTCCGCAAAACGGAACCCGCGACCCGTTTTTTTAAATTTCTTTGTTCTTTCAGGAACGAACAATAACGGTCCATCTTATACAGTGCTGCCGTTTCTTCTGTTACGACAGTAGACTACTGTTTATTCGATCGAAAAAATTCAAATCTACTGTCTGCTGTTTCCATAACCTTTTTTCCTTATTCTCCAAACAAATGTCTTACTATTACAATAAAACTTCTTAATAAAACATTTTATTCCTTATAACATAAAGTTTATAAACCTTCTTAACACATTATTCGTCATCTTCAACTCCAAGAAACTATTTTACTATAGAAAACACGTGTTCAAGTTCTTCTTCAAGTCCATCCCTGCTTTGAAGTGTGCATGACTGTTTGAAAATTATTACAGTTCACAGCTGATTTGGAATTAGGGTTAATTCGGATTAAAAAAATATATAAAATTGGGTAAATTCAAAAACACAACACTGCAATAGTGATCAATTGCATTAAACGTTCACAAACGCAAAATTTTGGCATCACTTTGAACGTCAACTGTTTATTATTGCATAGTTGCACATGCTAATGCGCAAAAGTTAAGCAAAGAAGCCTCAAGAAATATCGTGATGCATGACGGTGATCAGCTGGTATAAAAATGGTGGGTGAAAATAAAAGGAATGAATTTTAATTGAGTAATTTATCTTAGATCATATTTGCTCCGCTTTACAAATTACATACGTATAAGAAATTATCACTTTTTTTAATCAATTAAAGTTTATAATAATATTATGTCATTGAAAATAATTAATCGTTTTTTAACATAAAATAAATAAACGATCGGCACCGCAGAAAAAGTAGTGATGCTGAATCGATACGCAATTATTTGACGTTTGTGAACTTGACCATTATTTCTAGTCTGACCAAATTGAAATCTTAGACTTTTTTTCGAACATCGAAATTCAAATTTTTGGAAAACTTAAGACAGTATTCAATTCAGCACAAAAATCAACGATATTTGATTTTAAGTATTTGCAATAAAAAGATGGAAAAGGAGTTATTGTTACGTGGTCTTATGTAAACTGTAATCTCCTGTTTTTTCTACTCATTAAACAGGAAATCTCCTGTTTTTTTTCACAATCATCGGACGGCAGCACTGATCTTATAGCTCTTTCTATTTCTAAAAACTGAGTTCTTTTTCTGATCGAAAAAAATTTGGGTTTTACACCTATATTTAAAAAGGTTTAACAAATAAATTCTAAAACTTTTAACTTTAAATTTTGTCATTGATTTCGAGCATCATTGCTCGCTCATTTTGTTTAGACAAATTTTCTTTCACCGTCGCTCTCCGCTTCAAAAGGTTTGTAATTTCATTTATATCAAAAAAAAAATTACTGGCGCCCTCTTTTAAATTTTCAGGTCTACGGCCCTGTGGTAAGATTTAATTAATAAATTAATTCAACTTTGAATTAATTTAAACATTCATTTTTTTTTAATCGCTATTACACTAATTAATTGTACCCTTCATTGAGCATAGCTGTGGGGGCAGCACTTACTCTTGTCGCTGCTAGTTACATGTTTTAATTCGCCCATATCATTTTCTCTTAGTTTGACAGTTCGATTTTTTTTTCATTTAACTAAAGTAAATTGTGCCGGCACAATCGGGTTTTCTTTTATTTAGGGGAGGGTGGGGCATAATGGTCACCCGGGGCAAAATGGGCACCGTTTGTATATCCATATTGAGTAAAGTGGCAACTTTGAAATTCAACCTCACTGGTTTGATATTTCATTCGCTATTTGGGGAAAACCCTTTTTTGAATTAAAGTGGGCATGGGTGCCGATTATGCCTCATTTATTTCCTGACGGTGTAATTTGTGTATCTATACGTTTCTATTAGTTTTTATATTGTTTTAGATGGTTCGCGAGGAAAACCAACTGACAGAAATGTTGCAAAGACAGTATGCTACGAGCTGTTCAAGATGTGACGACAAAAAAATGAGCTGTGAGGCTGCTGCCAGGAATTATGAAATACCTCGAAGCACACTGCAAAGATTTATAAAAAAAAAAGCAGATCAAAACCCCGACCTTCCACTTGTTGTAACAAGTGGGAAATTTTAAGCCAGTTTTCTCAGAGGACCAAGAAAAAGAGATGGCAGAATATCTGAAAGACATGGAAGGCCGCTTATTTGGTTTTTCTATGAAAGAATTTCGTGAACTGGCATATGAGCTGGCAGAAAAGAATGGTTTGGCCAATAACTTTGATGCTGAGGCCCGAATTGCAGGAGAAGACTGGGCAAACAATTTTTTAAAACCAAATGCATCAATTTCTTTGAGAAAACCGGAAGCAACATCTGCGGCTCGTGCTATGGGGTTTAACCGTGTCGCTGTCGGAATTTTTTTTAATTTACTGGAGGAGTGCATCGAAAAATATAGATTTTCGTCAAACAGAATATTTAACGTGGATGAAACTGGGATTACTACCGTTGCAAAGAGACTGGGAAAAATGTTGGTAACTAAAGGAAGGAACAAGTGGGATCATTCTCTTCTTCAGACCAAGGACAACTCCTAACCGTGGAAATTTGTATAAGCGCTGATGGATCATACATGCTTCCAATGTTTATTTTCCCCCGAAAAAGAATGAAGGCTGAGCTGATGGATGGAACGCCAACTAATTCATGGGGAGAATGTAATAAAAATGGATGGATAACTAAGGATCTGTTTTTGAAATGGTTCAAAAAATTTGTTGAATGGTCACGAGCAACAAAAGACTAACCTGTGTTGTTACTTTTAGATGGTCATGCAAGTCATGTAAAGAGCATTGAAGTAATAGATTTTGCAAGGGCCAGTGGTATTGTCATGCTCTGTTTTCCACCACACTGCACTCAACGATTGCAACCTTTGGATGTGACCTTTATGAAACATTTGAGCACATATTATGGAGAAGAGGTAAATAAGTGGCTCAGAAAACACCCTGCAAGAATGGTTACACATGTCAGGTAGGGCAATTTTTTGGTAAAGCCTATTTAAGAGCTGCGACAATGCCAGTTGCGATAAGCGGCTTTCTGAAGACCGGAGTATGACCGGTTAACTCCAAAATATTCGAAGACCGTGATTTTTTGCCTTGCGAGACCACGGACATGCAACAAGAGGAGCAACCTACAGTTCTAGAAGAAACAACTTTTGCTGACCCATATTTACAGACTTCACAAGTGCCACAAATAGACTCATCAACCATTGATCCCTTGTTGTTAATAGAGTCTTCAACAACACCCATTTCAACACTGAATGATTTTGCCACGCCACCAATTTCTCCCCAGGAACTCGGTTATATCGACGCCAATGTTTGCATCTCCAGACCCTGTTTTGGCAACTAACGATGCGTCGACGCCCTCAACTTCTTTCCAAAATGTTTCACCATCTCAGATCGTAGCAGTTCCTAAAGCTCCTCAAAAGAAAAGAACTTCTAAACGCCGAGGGAAAACAGCTGTAATAACGAGCTCTCCTTACAAAGAGCAGCTAGAGGCCGAAATCACCAAGTCCAAGCCACCCACTATTGAAAAGAAGAAAAGAATTACAAAATCAAAAAAACACAGGAAGGAAGAAAGCTCAGAGAGCGAAGAAGGCGAGGAGTGCTTGTATTGTGGGCTTGTAGAGCTTGTGGCAAGTGAGCTCAATGTTCTTGTGCTGGAGAAGACGATGTTGATGATGAATCTAAACACATATGCTCGCGATGCAATCCAATTTAGGTTCGTGCCTATCATGCCCCACCTATACCCATTGTGCCCAGTGCTGACAAATTGAATTTTTTTTTTAAATTACAAAAAATACTAAAATATTTATTTTTAACACTATGTATAATTTATTTCGTATTCCTTAATAAACTTTCTTTCAAATACAAGCTCTCCACATATTCCTGTACCATTTTCGGAGTTTTTGTTAACAATAATCCTTAAAGGGCCCGTTATGCCCCGGCTTCCCCTATTCGTCTGTTAATAAATTTAATTGTTTGTCGCGAATTAATATTGTAATAACGAAATCAAAAATTAACATGGCAAAACTCACAGAAATTCTATAATTTTGTTTTTTTTTTTAACAACTGACGTTCAATTGAATTCTATCTTTCTCTAATTTATTCTGACATTTCTGTTTAGTGAACAAAACTGTAAGATGTAAAAGGAGATACCGATGCATTGGCTTTGAATTTCTGAATATCAAAATGGGCGTAGAAATAGAGCAGGTAAAGGATTCTACATTTGAGTTGTACGGCTAAAGAAATATCTGTAGTACGTCTGAAGTTGGGCTCAAGATTAAACTGATGAGCATTCCTGGAAGTGTGAGTATTACGGTTGAAGAGCGGAATAGGAGGAAAGGGGGAAAGGGCCACTGTGGCCTTTCTGACTCTTTCTTGTATATAAGGTCTGTTTCCAACGAATGTCTTATCCAAAATAAGACCCAGATATTTTGATTCGTCTGAAAATTTTAGCGGAATGCCTTTTATAGAAGGAGTATGTATGTGTGGAATTTATCTCATATTTTATAGAGAAGAGGACCAGGTCAGTTTTGTGAGGGTTTACACCTAGACCACAACGATCTCCCAATCTTGGTAGCTTGTTAAGAGCATTTACTAGATGAGTACTCAGTTTTAAGAACGACTTGTCTCTTATTTTCTAAAACAAAAAGTCTAAAATAAAGAAGCTGGTAGTTCAATGACAGGTACACTGTTTATAACAATTTTGGTAAAAAGAATATTTTAGAATAAAAAAATAACCCACATTTATTTCACAATAGAACAAACGGAAATAATTACTATCAAAATCATTGAACCTACCCGTTTTTAAGGGACAAATGAAATTTTTAAATCTGAAATAGACCTTCAAATTCCCTCTAGGAATGACATCAGTTTATATTTCAGTTTCTGGTTAACAGATGACATTAATTGCTTTAAAAATATTCAACCATTATGATTCGGTTGACCTGTAGATCCTTACATTCATAACTACTAGTGAAACCAAACGATTAAGGAATATTCAAATCCACCACTCACACTCAAAAACCACCAAAGTTAAATAGTCAGGTGGCGCACAAAAATTAAATTAATTGCCATAAATGCTGACCATCGTCATCGTCTTCTGTAAATTTTTCCAACTCGATGCAGTTCGTCTATTTTAATTGAAAATAAAAAGAAAAAAAAGAACATAACACCACTCAAGTCCATGCCTAGCCTTCAAGTGACGGACTGACGACCACGACAGCAGCTTTATACATCCCAGCCTTTATTTTAGGCCATGACCATGACGATTATTATAGAAATAGTCTATATAGTATATTAAAATGTTGCATTTTCATATCGCTTCGAAACCAAACCCTTTCTTTCCCATGTGACGTTATCAAATAGCTATATATAGTATAAGTAAACAAAAAAGCTTCTAAGGTTACTGAAAGTGCAAAAACCACAAATGCACACGGTCGTATTAATAGGAGTCCCAAGACCCAAGTCCCAACGTTCTATCGCTAGTCCCTTCCCTTGTGTTGGAATTTACAAGAGATTCTTAAATTCTTCCAACTCAACTATGAAAAGGGGCATATCTGCGGCAAAGATGGAGATGGAGCAATTTTCATTTCATCAGCAATATAGGGATGGAATATAGCTTCTATGGAATTTGTAACACAGGCAGTTAACTATTTCTCCTTTGGGGACAAAACTGTTTTTGACTCAAAGCCTTGCCTACATCCTTTAGTACTTCATAGTGTGTGTGTTTCTGTTTCTGTTTTATTTTATTTTTAATTAGGTCAACAAGTATACACTTGAATGAATAAGGATACTATTTGTATGCCTATTAAAACGCTGTCGTTAATGACGAAATAGTGTTGTTTTTGCATCGGTAAATGGAGTCTGGTGTCCTTATGGTTATGAAAGTATCAAATTTTGTATCTTTGCAGTGAATGTTGCTTTTGCAGAATTGAACGCAGTCAACCAGGTCAAAATTTGGAATCATTTTTTTTTTATTTCTTTGTTGTTCTTAGAAGTATCAAGACATTAAAAATCCCCGATCTTGGCTCTTGCCGAACGCGATGATAATCAAGAAAAGAAAGAGATCTACACTAATGGAGCTACCTCAGGCATGGAATACAAAACTGTTGGCAATTTTTGAATAAATTCTATAAAATAACAGAGGGTACAACAATAGGAAACTCATTATGCCCGTTTTTAGCTAATTTTTTCATGTCAAACTTTGAGAAAAGAATTGAATCTGAAGGAAACTAACCACCGGTATGGTTTAGATATATTGATCATGTTTTTGCATTTATAAATCCAAAAAATTTGGCACGAATACGATAAATTTGGCCCTAATAATTGATAACGGACAAGCATTTGTACTTGCGATTATAGGTACTATAAGGCAAGTTATGCCTTCGTCGAAGAAAAAGTTTTGAGATAACAATCAAACATGACATTACGATGATAGCGGAGACGAAAAAAGATGGTCGAAAAATTCTGTCCGACTGTATGGCTGTCAATCTGTGACTCTGTCAGTTTGTCTGTCTGCTGTCGTCGAGTCTACAGCCTAAACGGTTGGATAGATTTGATTCAAACTTGGTACATATTGCTTTTTCGGTAATATATCCACACGTTTTTTCCATTTTTTTTAAGATGACAAATAGCAGTAGCTCCCATATATTTCTTTTTTTTGCCATCAACAAAAACCTTATTTTTCTCAAAAACGGCTCCAACGATTTTTATAAAAAAAAATGTATTCATTTAAAGGGAAAAGGAACATTTCGGTATATTTTTTGGACACAATTTTTTTAAATTTTGGGTACCCCGAGCAGTACGTACCATTTGTTTAGTTTTCGATTTTCTGGGAAACGGTTGATTTGATTTTTTGCAAACTTAGACAGAAGCTCCAAGAACACTTAAACACTATTGTAAGCCAAACATTTTTTTGGATATTATCTTTTTCTTGAACACTCAAAATTTCGAAAGGGACTTGATAGACTTTTTCAAAACTTCGTATTTGGTAGTTTTTTGACATTATCTTGAATAGTTAAAAAAACAATTTTCCTAAAATAAAAACCAATGGTACGTCCCATACAAATGTTAAAAAACCGTTAAGAAAAGAATGCATTTCTTAAAAAATTGTGTGTGTTCTTATATTAGTACAGTCCACTTTTAAGTGCACTTATTAACGGTACTTCCCATAGAACCACTTTTCATATTTTCGACTATCTCGCTATTCGATGTCCCGATTATTTTTTTTTTATGCAAATGCTTTCTAAAAGTTTTAATAAAACTGCATACTTAAATTTTCAAAAACAAAGTTTTTTTGAAAAATAGATTTTTCAAGAACCAGTCACTGATTTTTTTTTTTGAAATTCGAATCTTATATGCATATTTCTAATATCTTCAAAATGGCGTTTCAAATTTTTTTTCGAAAAATTTTTTTTAAAATTTTATACCTACATAAAAAAATATTTTTTTTAAAAAACCGATCGAACGATTTTTAATATTTTTTTAAATATATTCTTATTTATTGATGAATTCAACTGGCATCTTTGTTTTCCCTCAAACTATAAAAACTAAGCAATATAAAAACATTTAATTATGCTTTTTATCGAATATTCCCTTTTTCTACGTATTTTTGGAATAATAAATATAATGAAGGCCCTTATACATATAAATATACATATGTACGTGTCTTTAAAATTCACATGAATCTTATATATAAACGGTGATTTTTTAAGAGCTTGGTTTTTGAAAATTCAAAAAAACACAGAAACTTGTAAAAAGTGAATGAAATTTTTATTTGGATCGATAAATCAATTTCTGCCATTTACTTTTTAAAAATAATTTCACTTAAATATTGCCCGCGGCTACGCTTCAGGTGGTCCATTCTGAAGGTCCAATTTTGGCAAACTTTTTCACACATTTCGGCCGGAATCTCACCAATGACGCGTTCAATGTTGGCTTCCAAGGCAGCAATCGTGTTTGGCTTGTCCCCATAGACAATAGACTTAACATAGCCCCACAAAAAAATAGTCTAACGGGGTCAAATCACATGATCTTGGTGGCCAATTGACTGCGCCAAAACGTGAGATCAACTGCTCACCAAATTCGACTCTCAATTGATGCATGGTTTCGCGTGCAGTGTGGCATGTGGCACCGTCCTGTTGGAACCACATGTCGACCGAGTTCAATTCTTGCATTTTCGGCAAAAAAAAAATCTGTTATCATCGAACGGTACCTTTCTCCATTGACCGTAACCCTGCGGCCTTCATCGTCCTTGAAGAAGTACGGCCCAATGATGCCGCCTGCCCATAAACCGCACCAAACAGTGCATTTTTCTGGATGCATTGGTAGCTGCTGAATTGCCTCTGGCTGCTCTTCACTCCAAATACGGCAATTCTGCTTATTCACGTATCCATTTAGCCAAAAATGAGCTTCGTCGCTGAAGACAATTTTGCGATAAAAGCTTGCGAAACACATTTTTCACAGAGAACGAATTTTGATAATAAATTTCAATAATTTGCAAACGTTGTTCATGCGTAAGTCTATTCATGATAAAATGTCAAATGTCAAATGTTCGTGGAATTTGTCATGTGTGATCTGTCAAAAATATAAACGTCAAAAACCAAGTAGCAAAAAAATCACCCGTTATAAAGGGTTATCCATTTTGCGGTTTCAAAAGTATATTTGACATATGTCAAACTAAGTTGTTAAACCAATTTTTTTTTCAGTTGAAAGTCTGACATTTACGAAAATAGATCGCTTAACTATCGCACAACGCATAAAAATTGTTAAAACCTACTACAAAAATGGTGATTCTGCCACAGCCACATATCGTGCCTTAAGAGGAGATTATGGTTTACATAATCGTCCAACTACGCAAGCAATTGGCAAAATTGTGAAGAAATTTGAAGAGACTGGATTGGTTACAGATATTGTAAGGCCTGTGCATCATCGTTTCGCTCGTACCACTGAAAATATCGCTGCTGTAAGTGAAAGTGTTGCCGAAGACCCGAATGTGTCGATTCCTCGTCGTTCTCAGGAATTAGGACTGTCTAACGGCACATTATGGCGTATTTTGCATTTGGATCTACACCTAGATCCATATAAAGTCCAGATCACACAACAACTGAAGATAGTTGACCATTCACAACGTCGTAGATACGTCGAATGGGTGCTTGAATAACAGGCGGTGGACGGCGATTTTTTGAACAAAATTTTCTTCAGCGACGAAGCACATTTCTCACTCGGTGGGTATGTTAATAAACAAAATTGTCATATTTGGGGTTCTGAGAATCCTCAAGTAATTAAAGAGAGGCCATTACATCCACAAAAACTCACTGTTTGGGGCGCTCTTTGGTCCGAAGGTGTGATTGGACCTTACTTCTTCGAAAACGACGATGAAACGACTGTCATCGTCAATTCGGAGCGTTATGGTCATATGATAACCGACTTTTTTTTTGCCTGCTATTGAAGAATACAACTTGGAGAATATATGGTTTCAACAAGACGGTGCCACATGCCAGACAACTCGAGCGAATATGGCTTTATTGCAAGAGACATTTCCTGGCCGCGTAAATTCTCGTCGTGGCGATATCAACTGGCCACCAAGATCATGCGATTTGACACCGCTGGACTATTTTTTTATGGGGCTACGCGAAAGACCGTGCTTATGCAGATAAACCTTTAACTCTTGAGCACTTGAAAACCAACAGTCGTCAAGTTATGGCTGAGATACCGCCCAATATGTGTCAAAAAGTGGTCGAAAATTACCTCAAAAGTATCGATGCTTACAACTATTCGCGTGGTGGTCATTTAAATGATGTAGTGTTTCACACATAATGTCAACGTTCAAACTTTATAATAAAAAAGAAATATCATGAAAAAAAATATTTTAGATGTGTCTTATTTACGTTTACTTTTGAAACCGCAAAATGGATAACCCATTATATTGCACCAAAATTATAAAGTTTTATGCATATACTTGTATATGCTACCTACCAACCTACATCCTTTATTTTCATTATTATATGTATATATTTACATACCTATATTTTACATCCATGTATGTAGGTAGGTATAGGTACATATTTCTCTCCTAACTTACATAATTAAAATCCATAATCTAGATTTTAATATACATTTGTGGATAACTATGAATCATCCATTCGACAATTCATTATACTAAGAATCAATGTAGGATAACTAGACTACTAGACTTCTAAACAGCGTCAATGTTTAGCAACTTGTTAACTGCAAGAGCAAGTTCGTACGATTCAGTCGTGCATTTTATTTTTTAGACTGCTTAGCTGATAGGTAAGTACGTATATAGGTATGTAGGTACCTAACTACCTGTACCCACCATTAACCGTTATTTCTTTATTCGACTATATCATGAAGAGCCTTTTGAAGGTTTCTACCCACGGAAAAAAAAACTGTCTCGGCTCAACGGGTTTTGATCGAAATTTTTATACAGAAAGTCCTTCGAATTGTAAATGATAATTACATACCAAAATTATCGAAAAAAAAATGTAATTCCTTTTTAAAAACATTCTTTAATTAGAAATACAAGCATATTTATTTTTTCGAAATATTAAAATAAAAAAAAATGTTTGATCGAAATCCGTAGATCTGTTAAAGAAAAAGTCCCAAATGTCAAAAAAAATGTTCTATGGCACAAAACGTTTACATTTTATTTTGATATTATGTTTAACAATATGTCAACCATATCTATAATTAGTAGGTACACTAACTTCCTTATAAGAACAACAAAAAAGTTGGCTTATAAACGATTTAGGAGAAAATATGAAATAAACCCGAATGAACAACAACAGACTTGTGTGGCTAATAAAAGCGCTATTGTCGTTTCAATGCAATTGATAAACTGCGTTGGGTTGGATCTGATCATGTGGGATCGTTGGTGATGCGTAATGCGTTGGCTTCTAAGCAGCTTGGTCATGGTTCAATCTTATATTGAATGCACAAGAAGTTTTTCAATTAAAATGAAAAAGTAGACCAGCACCACTAGAGCAAGTCGTGAAATAGCTATTACTCCAGCCAAAAATAATATAAGAAAAAAACTTGATGGTATCACACTAAAGTTGTTGTTGGTCATTCAAACTCATTAAAATGATAAAAAAGTGCTTTAAAAAAGCAAATATGTGTGTGTCAAAATCGTTAGAGTCGTTTTTGAGATAATTGAACTTTCTTGTATAGATATAGGTAGGTTGTATTGCACGTATATTAACCAAGTTTATCTGCAGATGCAAAATATGAAATTTATTATATTCCAATTGTATACACGATTTAAAATATTTTACAAAATTATTGTATGTATAGGTTTATTGATTTTTCTTATGCTAAAAGCTGTAATGCATTGCATATTATTTTTAAACTTGATAAAAAAAAATTATTATGAATCAAAGCTTAACGCTTATCAATCTAAAATAAAATAAAATTCAAATGATTCTGAATGTCTTCGTTGATTAGAGTAGACCCCTACCGAAACAATACCTCCATCATACAAATCAAATTTGCATTCAAATTAAGCACTGTCTCTGACATTCACTTCAATCCAATTCTTCACATGGGTACTACAAAACTAAAAAAAAAAAAACAATCCGATTATGTCTTATCTTTGGCAATGATGTTATCGATAAATAATGTGCGCATGTGTATAAATAATCATAGGTAAACATGTCAATTTACATTCGTAAATACCCTGAAACCGTATTATGTAGCATAGATATGTTGATGATAGGTGGATATTGCATACAGGTTTAGATGAATACAACGAATTAAATTAAGACTGATTTAATGGGGAATTAAGAATTGCCCCAACGAAATTTACTTATATACATATGTGTATGTGCAGTGCATACATGGGTAAGGTATATAACTAACTAATGAGAAGCAATCAATAAATTAAATTTAAAAAAAAAACGCTTAACTGAAACTCTAAACATTGGTTCTAATTATATTTCAATCAATTTTAGTAGTAGACTGTCATTATTATAATTGGGTGAACTTCATTAAATTGATATTAAGGTATTTATAGGTCATTAATCTTTTATAACGGTTTTAATGATTTTAATCAGACGTATGTTGGAGTAATATTTGACATTTTGGTATCAACTAGTAAAAATTAAAAAGAGGCGGGTTTTAGTATCAATTAAATAAAAGTAAAGGCAAGAACCCCCAAACACAATTGGAACTTACTCATCGTTTCGTCTACTGTAATGATTCGTTAAAGATTTAAGATTTACAACAAGGAATGCTTCAAGGTTATTCTAAATTTACTTTAATTTATTATGTCCAGCGAATCTTCTTCAGCCTCTAACTACCGTCTAATTAAATTTACTCGTTGATCAATTTATTATCAGCTTATGAAATATGGCTTTCGTAGCCATATGATTGTATATTCCACCGAAAAGTGGCCCAAATCTTTACATTGTTTTTGGAGAAGATACCATTATTGCGCTTGACATTTCATAAGCGTTTAATAGTGTTTGTCATCAAGCTCTTTCATCTAAAATGCATGCATTTTGTATCAATGAATTTCTTGTTCGCTGAATTAAGAAATTACATTTCGCACCACTCAATACCAATTGTATTCGACGGTTTCAAGCCTGAAAAATAAATGCTGTGCCGTGTGTGTGCAAAGGCTCCGTGTTTGTCCCTCATATTTATTAATGATCTTCTATCTGAAAATTCGATTCCACTAAATTGTTTTGCGAACGTTGGTACTCTCAGCTTTTCATATTCGTTTTCAGATTCACACCTATGTCCTTCGGATGTGGAACTTGAACGGCAGTGTAGGATAAGCTCATTAAAATTTGATCTTGACAGTATTGTGCAATGAGGAATAAGAAACCGAGTAGAATTTAATGCTTCAAAAGCTCAATGCTACTGTCGTCAAAGCGGGACCCTCCTCCAATGCCGTTTTCTATAAGCGGCGCTTGAATTGAGGAAACCGAACAACTTTTAGTTCTCGGTACGTGCATCACCGACTACCTATTGTGGAATGACCACATATTCGATGTCGCCGAAAACGCTGCAAGGTGTTTGCGTTTTCTGAGACGATGCAAGAAATATTTCTCCCATTCTGATCTGACAATAATCTAATTGGTGTTTTTTTTAGACGTGTGGTTTTCAAAAAGAAATAAGACGCATATAGTTTAATGTTATGGCCAAGAATTGTGCTTTATTATAAAGATAATGGTTTCCCATTTTGTTTTTAAAAATGATTTCGGGCAAGTGGCCGCCGCGGCTGGCTCGAATAAATTCCAGCCGAGAGGCCCAATATTCGACCACTTTTTGCAGCAACTGGGGCCGTATGCCAGCAATAACGCGCCGAATATTCTCTTCCAAGGCCTCAATCGTCTCGTGCTTCTCTGCGTAGACAAAAGACTTCACATAACACCACAAAAAATAGTCCAGCGGTGTTAAATCGCACGATCTTGGAGGTCACGCTACAGACCCACGACGCGACGCGAGATAATGCGCTCACCAAAAGTTTCCTTCAATAAATTGATTGTTTCGTTGGCTGTATGGCATGTAGCGCCATCTTGTTGGAACCAAAGGTCGCCTACATCAACATCCTCCAATTCAGGAACGAAAAAGTAATTATTCATGGCTCTACAGCGTTGCCCATTGTCTGTAACATTATGGCCGGCTTCATTTTTTGAAGAAATATTGACCAATGATTCCCTCTGCGCATAGAGCACTCCAAATATTGACTTTTTGAGGATGTAACGTCGTAACAATGGCTTGTGGATTATGATTACTCCAAATACGACAATTTTGCTTATTAGCGTACCCATTTAAACAAAAGTGAGCTTCATCGTTGAACAAAATTTTCTTGTAAAAATCGGGATCGATGGCCATCTCGATTTGGGCCCATTCACCGAACGTGCGACGCGCTTGATGGTCGTTCGGCTTCAATTCTTGCACGATTTGGATTTTGTAAGTCCGCAAACCAAGATCCTTTCGCAATATCTTCCATAAAGGGTATGAGCACATCTCCAATTGTTGCGCGCGAAGGCGGATGGATTCATTCGCGTCTTCTTCGATACTCTGCTCCACTGCAGCGTCTTCGGTGCGTACTGTACGGCATCTCTGAGGATGCGCCATTATCCATTAGAGTAAACGTGGTGCGAAACCGATCGAATTACCGACTCTGCTGGCCGATTATGTCGAAGCAGCGCGGTGTGCTTCCCTCGAACCGAACCATTATTTAAGTAATAAATTTGCACGATTTGCAAACGTTGTTTAGGAGTAAGTCTATTCATTATGAAATGGCAAACCAAACTGATGATAAATAAGTGACAGCTGCCAAAAATACCAACTCCGAAATAAGTATTGCCAGATTGGAAACCAAACGTCTAAAAAAACACCCGTTATAAAGCCAACATTCGTCGAAAACTTAAGTATAACTGTCATACTTATATGGGCAGGTGCTCCAATAACTCACTTAAGTCTCTTGGATAGAATCCAGAAAGAACTTTACAAATAGTAGGTGATAAAATAATAACGAAAACAGTTGCATCTCTCAAACACCGTCTCAATGTTTCATGCCTTTTATTGTTTTATCGTTATTTTTATAGACAATGCTCTAATGAAATAGCAAGTTGCATTCCCCCACTAAAACAAATTAAGCGTAATACTTCGCTAACCCTTAAGCCCAACTTCGTACGTACTATCAAGTATATTGGGATGGGACTTTTATAAATTCGTTTTTGAAAATATCAGCGAGTTTTCCTGATAAGCAACATAAAACTCGCCAATTACCAATTATATGTAAAAATTTCTTTTATTTTTGAAGTGATAACTTTTTATGGGAGGGTTAACCGATTCGTTACGTAACGCGTTACATTCGATAAGTATGCTCACACATATCAACTAAAACTATTTTATCTTTTTAAGGAGTGATCGTAGAAATCTTTCAGGAATGACTGACAGACTGACAGACTGAAAGACTGACAGACTGACAGACTGACAGACTGACAGACTGACAGATTGACAGACTGACAGACTGACAGACTGACAGACTGACAGACTGACAGACTGACAGACTGACAGACTGACAGACTGACAGACTGACAGACTGACAGACTGACAGACTGACAGACTGACAGACTGACAGACTGACAGACTGACAGACTGACAGACTGACAGACTGACAGACTGACAGACTGACAGACTGACAGACTGACAGACTGACAGACTGACAGACTGACGGACTGACAGACTGACAGACTGACCGACATATAGACGGACAGAACATTTAGACCATATTTTTTTCGTCTTCGCTATCATCGTAATGTCATACGATTTAATAGTTAATAGTTAATAGTTATTTGATTGTTATCTCAAAACTTTTTTTTTCGACGAATGCATAACTTGCCATATAGTACCTATAATCGCAAGTAAAAATAAGAATGTGTCTTACAATATATATCTTAGAGGGGTTAAGAGACCAAATTTATTGGATTTTTATTCGTTTTTTTGACATTCTAAATGCAAAACTTGATGACAAATTTTAATATTTGTAAAAACAATATTCCACAAAGCTCGAGTGAATATGGCTTTATTGCAAGAGACATTTCCTGGCCGTGTAATTTCTAGTCGTGGCGATATCAACTGGCCACCAAGATCATGCGATTTGACACCGCTGGACTATTTTTTGTGGGGCTACGCGAAAGACCGTGCTTATGCAGATAAACCTTTAACTCTTGAGCACTTGAAAACCAACATTCGTCAGGTTATGGCTGATATGTGTCAAAAAGTGGTCGAAAATTACCTCAAAAGAATCGATGCTTGCAACAATTCGTTGCAACGTTAAATGATGTAGTGTTTCACACATAATGTTACCGTTCAAACTTTATAATAAAAAAGAAATATCATGAGAAAAATATATTTTAGATGTGTTTTATTTACGTTTACTTTTGAAACCGCAAAATGGATAACCCTTTATAAAAGGGACCTGTGGGGATCGGTAGTTCAAGTCAAACTGAGATCGTCGGAACCTTAATACTATCTACTTGGCAAATAATAAATAGTTAGTAGATTCTAATTTCTGCGAGTGATAAGTAACTATACAAAAAAAAATAAAATTCATATGAACGAACCCTTTATTTTTATTAATCAAAACTTATAACGTGCGCATTCGTTTTTTTTCATCAATAGGGTTGTTTAGGCAAAATACAGTCTTTCCAAATTAAATTAAACTTTTTGCAAATCAAATTCAACTTTTTGCAAATAAAATTCACCTGTTGCTACTTTATTTGATTTCCAACAACTTGAATTTGATATACAAAAAGTTGAATTTGAATTTCAAAAAGGTGAATTTAATTTGAAAAGACTATAGGAAGACATTTCAGGGCAGCTATATATTTGTGTACTCGATCCTTGAGTCTAAGCATTCTCAAATTAAATTTAAACAAATAACCGTATTGAAAATTAATTCAATGTAGGTACTTAAGTACATAGTAGTAAAAAGTGCATCTTGAAGTTCCAATTTGTCGATAACAAATCAATCGCTGAATAAACAAAATTCACCTTTACCTAATTTCATATCTTTTCAAAGTAAATTCGATTTTTAAAAGAAAATTTTATATTGCACAGATTGACAATTTCTTATTAAAATTAATTGACTTAACACAAACAAAACAGTTTTCAAGGTAGCTGCCCATATCTATCTTCTTAAATTAATAACCTATCCATATCCATCTGATGTCCTTCCACATCACTTCAACGAAAGGGCATGTATAGATAGTTATACATATGCACCTACTATATATTAAATCAATAAAATATAAAAAATTAGGCCAATAGAATTTAAAATCTGATACCAAAGTCAATTCGAATTCTTCATTATGGGTATACTGTACAATACATACAGGCAAAACTACCTATACCGAGATCTTAAGCTAAAAAAAGTCCAAAACACATTTGTGCAATGACTAAACTTAAACGCAAACACATTTACGTACTATCTAGGTATACAGAATACAATAGCGCCTAAGGACCAACTTTAAAGTGGAACAAAATGCATTCAAGAATGTTGGCCCAAGAAATCATCTCATGGTACCTACATACCTACTAATCAAAAGGACACCACAAGTAGGTATTCTTAAGAAACACACACCTTAGGTGTGCGTTGGCAAAAAATCTAAAGGTGAATATTCAACCCGTGAGTTTCGAGAAAAAAAAAATCAATTAACTTTGGATTGCAGGTAAAAAAGTAAAGAAAAATCAATATCCTTTCTTCTATGACAATAGCCAAAAACATACATACATAAGTACCTACGTACAAGGAAGTAGCAAACTTGAAAGAAAAAAAAAATCACTGATATTATGTGATTGTGTGTGGTAAAAGCCGTACACTGCTACAAAAGCTCCTTACACTCTAACATTGTGGAATAAGGACGAATTCTGCTTGAACGAAATCTACTCGCACGAAAGCAATTAGACATTATACACAAAAGAATAAAAACACGAATGATAATATTAATTAAATTATCCTTCCAGGGGAAATAAAAAGTAACCCACAAACGAATCAAAATGAGTTGCGCTTATTTAAACGTTGAAAATTGCCCGAGGTAGAATTCTCTGTCGCTGGCAATTGTGTGACTCACCAAAAACAAAGTCCAAAGCTCAAAGTTGATGGTTTATCTCTTCTCTTTTCTGCCATACTCTTTAAGAATGCGCTATTCACCCAAATCTCATCCCAACCCAATACAAAAAATACAACAAAACTAAAAAAAAAAAAAACATCGCGTACAAAAATAAAAAGGATAACGTTTTGTTGCTATAAGCCATCCACCAATGGATATCGTATCTAAGCTATTAAAATTTTCTCAATGCAGTTTAATGGGTGGAGAGTGGAGACCAACCTTACTCTAACTCTTTCTCTTCGTCGATGACCTGACTTATAATGGGGGGACATTTTGTTCGACTGTATGGATGTGGAAAGCAATAAATTAGAAAATGAGTCAGGTTTTTTTTAGGAGTTGCGATGTTTGGTTTTGATTGTTGCAGGGAATACCGCTGCAAAAGGAAGACAGACTGACACTCCAATCATGCGATATAACTTGGAAATGACGTCAGTTTTTAATATTTTTCTATACAAAATGTTATAAATTTGTATACCTTAACTTAACGACTCTCTTACACCTGATATTTAGGAGTTAACGTTATATAGGTTTAAAAACACTTAAAAAAATATGTTCTCTCCACGGAAAGTCAGTAGGTACATTTCAAACAATTGTCTAAAAACTGAAGAACTAGCTGCTCGGGATTTAATTCAATATCGAAGACTTTATAGCTAAAGGTTTCAACATTCTATCCTTTCATTATATGTACTAAATTTTTTTTAGTATTGCTACAGTGTTCATATACAGGCACATACATATTTCTGACCAATGAAAATAAAAAAACAAAATTTTGATCAAATACATATCTACATACATATGATTTCTATTATTTAAATTGTCGACAATCATCAACATATAAATTTTGTTTGCAATATTCTTGCCCCCAACAGCTGATTTAATGATTGACAGTTCTAAAAACTTTATTCCTGAGAAACAACCTTGGGTTAGTCAGCGCGCACTCAGTCAGTACTGCAGGCAACGAATAGACATCGAACATAGTGCAAGTGCACTGGGGTAACAAAGTTTGACAACAAACACTTCAGTGCTAATCCGGTGCGCCCTAGTTCGAAAATCGAACAAACGTAATAGTCACATATATACATATGTACATATGTATGTATTTATGTACCTTCCAACAAAATTTGGTGACTGTAAAATTATCAGATATTTCGTAATCACACGGAACTTGTTTTGTATGTAGATACTATAGGGCAAGAGAACTAGAGATTTTGATCAAATTTGACATTACGATGATTGAGAACACCAAATATGTGAGTCCCGTTTGTCCGACTTTCTGTCTGTAGGTAAAGCGACTTTCTTTAAACTTGGCATTTAAGCTTCTTAGGTGATTGTTTAGATTCTGAATTATCTCGAAAACGGCTGGAACGATTTTGATAAAAAAAATATGGCTACACTGTTGTTTGTAGGTTATCCTACATATTGGTCTAATAATTTTTTTAACTTAAAATGTAATTAAGGGACAAAAGTAACTCCATATAAAGTTTAATTAATTTTCGACTTTGTCATTAACAGCTCAATGGATTTCGATAAAAAAATTTATACAGGAGATCCTTCAACTTGTAAGTAATACTGCATACCAAAATTTTCGAGAAAATAATTTTTTTTTTTGGAAACTCGATTTTTTTCTGAAAATTTAATATTTCGAAAACGGGTAGACGATTTTTTTTTTTAATTCTGTTTTTATAAACGGTGATTTTTTAAGAGCTTGGTTTTTGAAAATTCAAAAAAACACAGAAACTTGTAAAAAGTGAATGAAATTTTTATTTGGATCGATAAATCAATTTCTGCCATTTACTTTTTAAAAATAATTTCACTTAAATGTTGCCCTCGGCTACGCTTCAGGTGGTCCATTCTGAAGGTCCAATTTTGGCAAACTTTTTCACACATTTCGGCCGGAATCTCACCAATGACGCGTTCAATGTTGGCTTCCAAGGCAGCAATCGTGTTTGGCTTGTCCCCATAGACAATAGACTAAACATAGCCCCACAAAAAATAGTCTAACGGGGTCAAATCACATGATCTTGGTGGCCAATTGACTGCGCCAAAACGTGAGATCAACTGCTCACCAAATTCGCCTCTCAATTGATGCATGGTTTCGCGTGCAGTGTGGCATGTGGCACCGTCCTGTTGGAACCACATGTCGACCGAGTTCAATTCTTGCATTTTCGGCAAAAAAAAATCTGTTATCATCGAACGGTACCTTTCTCCATTGACCGTAACCCTGCGGCCTTCATCTTGAAGAAGTACGGCCCAATGATGCCGCCTGCCCATAAACCGCACCAAACAGTGGATTTTTCGGGATGCATTGGTAGCTGCTGAATTGCCTCTGGCTGCTCTTCACTCCAAATACGGCAATTCTGCTTATTCACGTATCCATTTAGCCAAAAATGAGCCTCGTCATAAAACGGACGTAGCTTGCGAAACACATTTTTCACAGAGCACGAATTCTGATAATAAATTTCAATAATTTGCAAACGTTGTTCAGGTGTAAGTCTATTCATGATGAAACAATACTGAATCGAAATGTCAAATGTTCGTGGAATTTGTCATGTGTGATCTGTCAAAAATATAAACGTCAAAAACCAAGTAGCAAAAAAATCACCCGTTATTTATATTATTAAATACCTAAAATCCTCATACCAATATTTTTTTAGAAAACAATTTACGAAATTTCGTATATAAAAAACTAAGGTAGGGTAGGTAACTACATCAAAAATATATTTTTCTGTTGATTGGTGCAATCTGCAATATACATAATATTCATGTAATTTTTAAATATATACAAATATATAAATGTATGATGGCCTACATAGTATGTAGGTATTCAGTGACGTTTGCAAAAATGTTATAGTTAGAGTTTGAGGGAAAAAAATGCCATTTAAATTTTTGGACAAATATGAATATGTCACAAAAATATTTGTCGAAGTAAAAATCGGTTTGTAAACTTCTTAAAATTGCCAAAACCATCACTTTAATCGGTTTTTCGAAAAAAAAACAACACCTCCATTAGATGCCAGGGATCAATGAAAATTTTATAAAAAAATTATATCGAAAATTGTAGGATTTTGATGAAATCCTGTTTTTTATTTTTAGTTTTTTTGACAAAAAAAAATTAATGTTTTTTTGATATTTTGTTATGCAGTTTTTTTTAGAGTTTATTAATATACTAGCAGATGGCCGCGCGATGCTACGGACTTTCTATCCCACAGGAATTTAATGACATCATATATCCATCTACAAAATTTCATTAAAAACCGTTCAGTCGTTGAGGCGTAAAAGCGGAGCAAAAACCCAAGTATATTTTTTTTTCTCAAATAGTCATGTTACTCGCGAAAAAATTAACGGTTCCTATGGGAGAGGCTTAAATACTCTCCCATAGGAACCGTTAATTTTTTGGGAGTAAAATGACCTATGTGATAATCCAGTACCCCATCCATCTACCAGTGAAATGTGTGCTTTTAGACATCTGAGTGAAAAAAGCTATATTGGTTATTTGTAGAACGAGCTCTGTGCTTAATTAAAGCAAAACTATCCCACGGGAACTATACATTTTACCGGGATTAAAAGTAGCCTATATCCTATTCCAGACTATAATCTATTTTTGTTCAAAATTTCATCCAGATGCGTTCAGCCGTTCTGAAGTTATTGAGCAACAAACATCCATCCAAACATTCACATTTATAATATTAGGATGTGTGATTATAAAATTTAAAATATTTTTTTTTTTATTAGTTTTAAAAATATAGATTTTTCAAAAAAAAAAATCAAAAATTAATTTTAATTAGAAAAAAGTTATTCAAAATTTTGATATGCAGAATTAATTTGGCTAGCTAGATCTTCTCAAATATAAAATCTGACAGATATCCAAAGTGCCGTAACCGAGAAAGCCAAACATTAATAAAGAAAAAACGTTATATGAACGTTAATAGACTTTTCCTCTAAATTTGGTTCTGATTAAATGATAGCTAGTAGGTGTCAAAAAAAATACTCAAAAATTGTATCAATTCGTTTGAGCCGTTTTGGAAAAAAATAAGAAAAGTAATGATGCTTCTCTATGATCGTAACATTATGTTTGATTGTTAGAATTTTTTTTACGAATGCATAACTTGAATGGGAAAATAACGGTTAATTTGAAAATAGTATCGTTCTTATGAGTCAAAATGGCCATTCAGAACGTGAAATTGGAAAAGTTTTAAAAGTTTACCACCGTACAGTATACTAATGGTAAGAAAAAGAAGACAAATTGAATTAGTTCCGAAATCCGGAGACCATCCTTCAATTTTTGACCGATGGATATGAAAGATGTGTGTCAAGTTAGGACTACCACTTCAAAATTTTAAGGAAATTCTTATTGGACTAATTGTCGTAAATTTGTCGTGAAAGAAAAAAATTGTCGGGCTTGTTTTTTTTTAATTAGCCCCTGGTAATGCTAACTTGACAGTCAAGTTAGCATTACCACCCCTCAAAAACGGTGTATATGAAGTCAAAAAATAAAAATGGGTACGCCATTAATTGTCGTAAATTTGTCGTAAGCCAATGGCGAAACAAGAAAATTTGTCGCGTTCGCTTTTTTTAAAAATAACCCCTGGTAATGCTAACTTGACTGTCAAGTTAGCATTACCATGGGTTATTTTTAAAAAAACAAGCGCGACAAATTTTTTTCTTTCGCGACAATTAATCCAAGATTTGAATTCGACTTAGCTCCTATGAAGTGTTGTACAAAAGAAGTTTAGGACTTAACTCACCGTTTAACCTGGAAGAATTTATCTAACCGATTTCGGCAAACTAACTAAATAAATGATTAATTACTTGCTTATAAAACTATAGAATTATTATATAATCAGATATTCCACGTTGTTTTAAAACACTTTAACACTTCGTGGAAACCTTTGTAATCGCAAGTTTCAATATATAATTTCTAATTAGGCTCCACTTACTTTATGACACCCTGAATTTTCACACGCGGATACAATATTATAACAATTTTAAATTGAGGAAAGCTTTACTTCTATTTTTAATTAATTTTTAACGTTTCAATTTTTCATACAAAATGTATGCAAATGATGGCTACGGATAATTTTTTTTTGTTTTTTGTTTTGACACTTGTTTGCCAATACACAGATGACTGGGGCCCAATTCCGCAGCCGTGAAAAAAATTATTCACCCTCAAAATATGCGTGAACAAATTTGATTATCTGTGTACACGTTATCTGTCGAAAAAATATGCATCGCACTCTTGCGGAATGGGAAAAATGTATGTGTACACAACTTTCTGTATACACAGAGAAAACTCACGCTTGCGGAATTGGGCCCCTGTATGCAATTCGTATTGGTAAGTGTTGTGGTATGTGCCTTTTTCTTGGGGTAATATAAATTCAATTAAAATTACTATTGTTATTGTTTTATTTCATGTCAAATCCAAAAACCCAATCTCGACCCCACCCCAAATTCTATAATTGAGCAAAGCAGGGGGGAACATAACCCCCCCCCCCCCTATTACAATCTGAGCGTTTTGTACGCCGAGAACTTAATTGCATACACACTTCACACAAGTAGGCTTTTATGTTATGTTTAAATGTTTGTTTTTTAATTCGCAATTGTTTTTTACTGAGAGTAGCTATATTAAAAGTGATGCATACTTTTCGAAAATTATGAAATATTAGTTAAATGTTTTCACGTATGTTTTATTATTGAAAAAAAATACACTTGTACTTTTAATCCAAAAATTGTTTCCATTAAAATTTTCCCCAAAAAAAGTACCAAGCGGAAAACTAATATCAGAACACTTACCATAGGGAAGTATTAACAAGAACTGTCAAAACAGTTTTTCGTTGCGTGAATTATTCATATCGTGTATTTATATTGCAAACTTTAAAAATAGAAAAACTTATATTTTAATATTAAACCCGTTTTAATTATTGTCTTTAAAAATAAATCTACCAAATATAAGTATCAGTGTGTTGAAATTCGTTGTAATTTACAGAGAAATTCAACAAAAGTGTTTTACAAAAAAATTAAAACATTTTGTAATCATATTTAACAGTGTTTCCTCGCCGTAATATTTTAAAGATATTCTATAGAGATCACTAACTCACTGTAAATAAAAAAATCAGAATTCTAGGCGGGATATCCTAACGGAAAGGGGCCCCTATAATTACCCTCTTCAAATACATTTTATCTTAAAAAAATACTTATTCAAAATGTATTTAAATTTATTTAAATAAATACAAAGAGCTTTACCTTGTGAAATTATTCATGATGAATTTATAAAATAACAATCAGATGACAACTACCGACACTCTGCCAGTGACAAAAGCCATATACTCGAATTTCGAGTAGATAGACTACTTTGAACTCAGGTTCAGTTAACTCATTCTTGACTAGCAATTGTGTAACGTATTCAAAGTTGAACCTAAGAAATCGAGTTCAGCTGATCGTAAGCTTAAGTATAGTACGCGGCTCGCTCTAAAATTTGGCTGCCATACAAAATTTTGCCCAAAGTTTAGGCAAACTAAGATTTAGCCAAGCATTTTAGAGGAGAGGTACGCAGTACCAGCTAAGAAATCAAATTTTTGGTTTCCACTGTAATTCCACTATCTGTCATGTTAGAATTTAGCGCAGGAAACAAATGTCCAGCACATTAATTCGAAGCTAAATTTTGATAGATTCTTTTTGTTTGTGTTTCCCTAGATTCGCCCAAGTAGTTTGTGGACACGTGGGCATTCTCGATATTGTTATGCTGCAATGTAAAAACAACAAAACTTCCATCACAACTACGGATGTTTGGTGTGATAAGTCAGGCTACAGATGCAGGAAGCAGTAACACTGAATATGGCAAGAGTTTTTCTGTAATTTATTTTACAGCAAAGGGACGTTAAAGAAAAAAGGGTATGCTGTAAGTTTTGTCTTATAAGTTATCATACTATTCGTCTTATGACTTGAACTTTTGAAATTTAAATAATATTTTTTCAAAGCAGCTATTTTTTGACATATTCTCCACAGAACTCTTGTATCAAATTTTAAACTATCCACAACTCTAATGTCAAATTTTAGCTAGGTGATCTGGGGGAGCCTAAAAATCAGACTAAATAATTTGGCAAATTTTCCCTTGGGATAGCATGACCTTGCTGTGTAAAGTCGGTTTGATTGGAAGGTCTGATAGAACTACATTTCGCAACCCAAAAAAAAGTGAAAAGTACTTACTGCAAAATGCGTAAATTAATTACCTTATTTTTTTCAAATTCAAAGCCTCTGAGTGCTTAAATGGATTATATATTTTGTAAATTGAGCAAAAATTGATTGCTGAGCAAATAAATAAGAATTTTCTTTTTAAGTTTAGAGCAGAGTCTTAGTTATTAAAAACTGTATTTGTGTTTCTTTTTAACTCAGAGCATTCAGAGCTCCAAATTTGTGTTTCCTTTTTCGTTCTGAACGTGCGTAGATCGCACTCGATGTGCTCGGACATAATCCACTGAGCATGTAAGTAAATTGCAGAACGCAGCAAATGTCATGTGTGTCAAGAAGGAAAATGTAAAGAAAAAAATAATGAGATGGCGAAAGAAGTTGATTGCTTGTTTATTTTCTGTATCTGGTGTGTATCTTTGTACAAAAAAACATGCTTTATGTTAAATTGCTTTTAATGGTTAAAATGAAAATGTATTCTGATTTGTGTGGTTCAAGTGAGTTTAAAAAAACCATATCAGTGTTCAGAGCTCGCTCTGTTTCGAAAAAGTTCAGAGGATAATCTATTAGTTCGAACTCTGTTCAGTGCTTTGCTCTTGAAGAAAAAAGAAAAACGACTCATGAATCCCGGCATAAGTACATGTATTTTCTTGGAACCAAAATTTAAAAGAACTTTTCATATGAAACTCATCTTTGCCTTTCGCTTAAGAACCCTTGCCAGTTAATTGTCGATTCTTATTTCATATTTTATTGATAGATACCATTTTCTAGACCATCTAAGAGCACCGCCTAGCGAAGGAAGAAGTTGGTAAACGTCAAATAGCAGAAATTCTGTTTTATTAATTGCATTTCACACTTAGTCCAAGGAATAGGTCCTAAACCTTCCCTAGTCCATGTTTATTAACTTGGGTATAAGAGAATAGGTAGAATAGGTTTGCATTACTGGCTGAACAGAATAGACGCGCGGTCGATCTCGCGGCACTTCAAAAAACGCTCTGTCAAAGTTAAAATGCATAGAAACTCGTTTGAGTGAACATTAGGTATAGTTGTTTGGGTTAGATGCTTGTAGGCAAACCCATTTGACAACCGAGGATTTGTATCTTGGTATCATTTATCTATGGTTTCAACTAAGGTTACGGTTATTAATGTGATCTTATCTATTAAAATAAAAACGCTGAGAAATTAAAAACATTTGAAAATTAGAATTTACCAAAACTTTTTATTAAAATTTTTCGAGCTTCATCTGCATTTGATAGAACTTTTGAATAAATAATTAAAATTGACAGAATCACATGAAACGTTCAAATGGACATAACCGAAATTTATTAACATTGCATTATGAATATGCGCGAAACGAAGTTCGCCTGGTTTATATATATTTTATAAGATCTGAAGAACTAGGTTTGCGCAAGCTTCTGGATATTTTTCTGAAAGAAATCCTAGAATTCATAATGACCTACGTTCAGTTCAAATTGGGGCTTAAATGAACCTATTTCTCGGTCATTAACATATTGTCAGATACGTCGACCTTTTTATGAGTACCAAAGGATATAATGGTCAACATTTTTTTGAGCCAGAATATAAAGGGTTATCCATTTTCCGGTTTCAAAAGTAAACGTAAACACATATAAAATATTTTTTTTCATATTCTATCTTTTTTATTATAAAGTTTGACATTATGTGTGAAACACTACATCATTTAAATGACCAACACGCGAATTGTTGCAAGCAGCGATTTGTTTGAGGTAATTTTCGACCACTCAGCCATAACTTAACGAATGTTGGTTTTCAAGTGCTCAAGAGTTAAAGATTTATCTGCATTAACACGGTCTTTCGCGTAGCCCCACAAAAAAAGTCCAGCGGCGTCAAATCGCATGATCTTGGTGGCCAGTTTATATAGCCACGACGAGAAATTACGGGGCCAGGAAATGTCTCTTGCAATAAAGCCATATTCGCTCGAATTATGTGGCATGTGGCACCGTCTTATTGAAACCACATATTCTCCAAGTCGTATTCTTCAATAGCAGGCAACGCTCCGAATTGACGGTGACGGTCGTTCCATCATCGTTTTCGAAGAAGTAAGGTCCAATCACACCACCGGACCAAAGAGCGCCCCAAACAGTGACTTTTTGTGGATGTAACGGCCTCTGTTCAATAACTTGAGGATTCTCACAACCCCAAATACTACAATTTTGTTTATTAACATACCCACCGAGTGAGAAATGTGCTTCGTCGCTGAATTAAATTTTGTTCGAAAAATCGCCGTCCATCGCCTGTTGTTCAAGCACCCATTCGACGTATCTACGACGTTGTGAATGGTCAGCTGGCTTCGGTTGTTGTGTGACCTGGACTTTAAATGGATGTAGGCATAGATCCAAATGAAAAATACGCCATAATGTGCCGTAAGACAGTCCTAATTCCTGAGAGCGACGGATATCGACACATTCGGGTCTTCGGCAACACTTTCACTTACAGCAGCGATATTTTCAGTGGTACGAGCCAAACGATGGTGCACAGGCCTTACAATATCTGTAACCAATCCAGTCTCTTCAAATTTCTTTACAATTTTGGCAATTGCTTGCGTAGTTGGACGATTATGTAAGCCACACTCTCCTCTTAAAGCATGAATTGGAAGAATCATTCCTATGTCATTAGGAATATAGGTCTGAGCAAGAGCGGACGACGATCAAGAAGTAGATGTAGCAGAGAATCTGTATTGGGTTGCTCCCGTGTGCAACAAAACGCAGCCGAAAACAATTTTCTCAGAGAAACCTTTGTTTTGTAGTTCATTCAATTCTTGTTAATTGAGCGAATATCAACTTCAGGAAATACTTTTTTATTTAATAATAATTTCACAGTCAAGTTTTAATATACATATAATAAAAATAAACGCAAAAATGAAAATCGCTGTAGAAGGTTATGCTCATGGCGAGGTGGAAAAAATCTACGACATCATAGAGGCAATACAAAAGCGGAAAATGTTAAAATTGATTTGGTGTTGTGTTGCGGAATGTATATTAAACGGTAGGTTAGGTTAGGTTGACATGGTCGTCTGGAAAACAACTGACACACTTAGACCAAAAGCTCAACCAAACCAAACAAAATTGATAATTATTTGACATGTCAAAATGTCAGTTTTGAAGTTTCTATACATTTTATCGATAACTTAGTGAAAAAGATTTTGGTAGCACAGTTTTTATCCTCTCCAATAGCTAAGCCCCGAGAATTCTCTGGGTTTTAGCTAAGCACCCCCGGGGATTAGTTGTTGTTGTATTTAGTATGCAAATTGGTAATCCTACTCATCGTTTTTTTCGTCCAATTTCCCCGGGGCTAGAGTAATTGATTGGAAATATTTAGCTGAATTGTTTCAAAAGTAATTTTATTAGTATCAGGATTTTACATTCCATCTGCTTTTGAATTTGACAATTCAATAAACCAATACCTTACTCGTTCAGCTCTTAGTCATTCTTGAGACTTAGAAAAATTCTTTTGATTTAGTCGTGAATTTCGTTTCACTTGAATAATGGAAATTATTTTCTCAATAAAGTTTTAGATTATATCCAAATTTCTAAAATTTCTGTTATTCAAAAAACATGTTATACAGTATATATATATATATATTATCTAATTAATACACCTCTAAGTATTATTAGACAACTAGAAAAACAACCAATAAAAAAGAGCAACTCACTTTATAAAAAATCACGCAAAAGTTGAAAGAAATGGTTTAAGGTTAAATTAAAACATAAAACGAACACCTAAATTAATTCATATAAACCGAGTCAAAAAAATCCAATCAACGATGCAGTTCAGATAGGTTAGGTACCTACTGGCGAAATAAAAAAAAAACTAAGGTTTAAAATTGAATCGAATGTGCTCATCTGAGAGCAGCAATCAAAAATTATTTAACCCAACCGATTCACTGCACAATCACACACCGACACACAACACTTAAAAAGATTTTGTTTTCTATGTGAATCCAAAAAATATTCTAAATGCAATAGTACAATTGGAGAATATGTCAACAGAAATAAGCTTTGACTGTATATTGTTAAGTTCCCTTACATTTTTCTTATGGGCCAAAAAGAGAGTAAAACTGTTTTACTCACTGGAATAAAAAAACAAGAAAATAGAATGCCAAAAAAAAACATAGAATTCATCCTTAAAAGAGAAACAGGATAAAGGATTCTATGTTCCAGTTCCAGTTGTATAAGAGATACGTAATACGCTATTCGTCCGAAACCGAATAACAGTAAAAAAAAAAGTTATATTTATGTTTGGAAAATTTTTCACTGGAATCTGGAATTTAAGATCTGAGTCATCTGAATTTGTTTTATGTTATTTAGGAAGGTTTAAAAAAGAGATTGCAAGGAGCATGGGAAATGGGATGGAGAATGAGAAAAAAAAGGTTATACTCCAAAATTTGTGTTATGGCTGGCTTATGGGTGGCTCAAGAACTATGGGAATTTCGAGAGTATAGAGGATAGCGCAATGTTAAAAATGCAAACATAGAACTTGAAGACCTTATACAATGGGTTTATTAGTAAAGCAGTTTTTCCATCTCTTACCGAAGGAATGTTTTAATGTGGCTCTTGAGGAATTCTTTTTTACAAACAAAAAAAAATAATAATTTTATGCAGTGAATTAAAAAATTATGTTGCGTTTACGGATTTATGTAGGTAGGAACTAGGAACGTATATTATACATTAGGTAGCCTATCTAATTATGTATTTGTGTTTTTTTTCTTCATATGTAGCTAGGTATTTCTTAAACAAAATTTTAATAATTTCATTGGGTATACAAATGCAGCCCAACATTTTTTCCTCATAAATATAAAGGTACAATTAAATTTAAATTTAATAATCTTAATTGTACATGCACACATATGCATTAAGATTTAACACCTACCTAAATGTCTGTATCTACAGCGGAGCTTAATTTTCGCTTAGTTTTTAGCGAGTTTAAAAAATATTTAAGATTCAAAACGATATATCTTACTATGTTAATATATATATTTAAGCGTTTAAAGAAATTAATTGGAAAAAACTTCACCTTCGATATACCTAACCTATTGCATAATTTAATAGATATTTAGATAGTTATGTGCAGTAATAATTCCGACATACCCAAAAACATCTAGGCAATTTTTTAAAAAATAAAAAGAATTAAGACTTCTCAGGAAGACCTTTGGCATCTCGAAAAAAAAATTAAAGACTTTTCAAGGCTTGTCTACCATTTTACTTAAGTGTTTTTGTATAATTATTCGCACAATAAAAAAAGGTTTTGACTACCAGGTTTGCAGATATGTGTAAAACCTAGAATTTATTTAGTTTACGTATTTTGATAGTTTCGTGCTAGCAAAGTTTAGATGGGACCTTTTCTAATATCAATTTGCTATTCATAAAAGAATTATAGCTATTAGTCGCCAGGTATTCTTGGACTGTATATTCTGTCTTGAAGTTAAAAAGCTAAAATCATCAGTGACCTATTATATGACCCAGTAAAATGGAATCAGAAATGGGAAAAAATAAAAATAAATAGGTGGCAACACCTCTTGAGAATTGAAAAGTGATAACTAAATAAATTTCTATTAAGATATCTTGTCAGATTACCTACTTAAGCCAAATTCAATTCAAAATGACACCATTGAAGAAAAAAAACAGGAAAATCAAAGAAATAACCAAAATGGTATTAGATTTTTGTCATGTACTCGTATTTTAGGGCGAACCCTTTATTTTTATCAATCGACTATTTTAACTCGCAGATTAGTTTCTATTCTGTGGTTTAGAAGGGTCGTGGATTAGAGATGTAAAAAATGTACGTTTTTTTTATTAATACGACCATTTCAGTTTATTCAGTTAGTTAAATTCATTTGTTGCTCTTATATTTTTCAAATCTTTAAGCTTAATATGATGATAACTATAAGAGTTGTTGTCTTAAAACAAATATAAGATAACTATCACCAAGATTTACTTATTTGTTGTATATTACTGATTATGGCGCGAAATTTAGATGATTTTACAATTTATTCAAATGTTGTAGATGGAAGAAATCGTTGGTTATAAATTCGTTCAACAATTGTGTCGTTAACATGTTGTGTACGCTTTACAAATTATCTATGCACATAGGTACTTCCGGTCGTGCCTTAGGCGTTTTCTTTTTTTCGTTCAGAGCAGAGCACTGAACAGAGTTCGAACACATACCTATTATGCACTGATCTTGTGCCAAACAGAGCGAGCTCTGAACACTGATGTGTTTTTTAAACACACTTGAATCAGAATTTTTCATTTTAACCATAAAAAACAATAAAATACAAAACTACCCTTTTTTAAACAAAGATACACACCAGATACAGAAAATCAACAAGCAATCAACTTCTCTCGCCATCTGATCACTTTTTTGTTTACATTTTCCTTCTTGACACACATAGCATTTGGTGCCTTTTTAGCAATTTATTCACATGCTCAGTCAATTACGTCCGAGCACATCCAGTGCGATCTGCACACGTTCAGAACGAAAACGGAAACACAAGAGCTCTGAATGCTCTGAGTTAAAAAGAAACACAAACAAATTTTTTGACAACTCAGACTCTGCTCTGAACTAAAAAAGAAAAACGCCTATTATGCCGTTTTTATTTGGCAATCCGGAAGCCTTCCGGACTCTTCTGAAAGTGTTCGCTTGAGAAAAAATGACAGTTCTAATTCTGAAAAGAAGAGAATTTTGCTTATGCACTCACACATTCATATACTTGAACGTCAAAACTTTACTGTTGTCATTTTTTGTATAATAATTGTGCAACAAACATTTTTTTTTTGAATTTGAATATTATCACGTACACAATTATTTTCACACATTCAATCTTATTAAAATTCAGAATCGTCAGAAGCACACAAAATTGTTTAGTTGGGATCCCGGATCGGAGAAGAATTCCGGATTGCCAAATAAAAACGCCATTAGTCGAGTGCTGGAAGAAAAATTCAAAATAATTCTAAGAGGTTTGTTTGATACCTACTTTTTGCGTGAGAAAAAGATACAGCCTTGGACTCTGTATGAACTGCTAAAAGATGTAGGTATTTTCTAACACGGCTAAGAGCTTAGAAGATATAGCAGTAGACGCTGCTTTGTATAAACTATACCTATAAACTCGATTAATAATTTATAAAATAGCCAATTTATCCGAACGTCCGTAGCCCTTGATAGGGAAGAAGAAAACTGAACAATATTCTTTTCTCAACCATCAACTTCACTCAGTCGAGCTACATGTATACAGATATATCCTTCTCTCTCTAAACAGATTGAGTGATCAGGATCTCAAACACGCTACAGTAAACTTGCAGTATAGACTATTACAGTGGCTTACGCATATTAAACCGAGTGGGTTAACATTTGTATAAAGTCGACATGAGAAGTTAAACATTGCAACAAGTCTGCTACAAACGAGTTTCCGCATATTGCGGTCGCAATTGAAATTTATTGACCACTTTCAAACTAAATCAAAGCCTTTAATAATTTTTAACAATCACAAAGTGTTTATGAACAAGTCTTAAAAGTTTCTTGTTGTTTACGCAAATTTATTTGCAGCTTAGAATAATTATTCACAAACATAAAAATCTAGGTAACAAATGCGAAGAGGAGCTGGCGAACAAATTCAGTCCATGAAAATTTCACAGAACCTCTCTCAAAATCGACGTTTGATCTTTTCAATAAAACTTGTTTCCAGATTTGTTTGTAGTATTGGTGAATAACTGACACACATATTTCTGAAAAAAAGACATATTGTCTTCATTATCAGATGTCGATAAAGATGAAATACTCCACTAAATTTATAAAATCTAAATTATTAAATTTTTCGTCCATTATTTGTTTTTAATTATTTTTTTACCACGGACAAGCACAAGTTCATAGTAAATTAATAACAAAATATTTGACGTTTGACAAAAAAAAACTTTTCACATATGTGCATTCAGATCAAATTTACCAACCCATCAGAGATAAAATGTTTCATGTTAAGATTTGATCTAGATTTGCTCTTTTTGTTGCAATGAAACTCTCAAATCTTTTGACAGAAAGAGCAAATCTTTTCTTGAATGAAACTCGCTATAAGTTCAAAAGCCCGTAATTTTAAAAATATAAAGGACAAAATTAGACTTGAAACAACAAACTTAAAGAGTCAACATTCTGAAAGTTTCCAACAACAATTAAAAATGAGAAGAGTTCGACCTATTTTCTTGGAGATTGGTTTTGCGATTATTTGACTTTCCAACTATAGCTTTAACGAAGTTTGAGATTGAAATGAAGTTATAAAAACTGAGTACCTAGAACCAAAAGCAAAAATTAAAATGGATGGCGTCATAGAAAGAAGTAGGAAGCTATTTCCTGTTATTAGCTTATTTTTCTTTAAATTTATTTCTTCTACATTTGAAATTTTGTTTTCGCTTACATAATTAAAAACATTTTCATATTTGTAAAAAAAAATTATTATTTTGCTTGACCTATTACTCACCGTTAAACCGTTGATGTTCGCTCGTGTTTACGTGGATCAATAACGTGTGAAATGAATGATTCCGCTGTATATATTAATAATTGCAGTCGATGAAAATATATGCTGAATTTATTTTTATTTTTCTCAACTATTGTTGATTAAGTTGATTTTGTTGCTTTTTTGTATTTAATTTATTAAACTATTCATATATATGTATATGTATGTACAAGTTATAGCTATTTATATACAGTTGCGTTTATTTTGAATCGATATTATTTTTTTCTTTTTATATATTAAAAACCAATATCCATTAGAGTGGCGATGAATGATATTATTTGAGAACGTGCAAAATATTCTTAATTATATTATATTTTATGTTGTATTAAGTTTTAAGCTTTGATATTAAATTTATTTTTGTTATACATATATAGACACATTACATATGCAATAACTTGACGGATTATTTACACTTTCTTTTTTGTTGTTGCGTTTACGAGATGTTTAAGTGTTGAAAATCTAAGCACTATTATTAGTCATGTATGTTATTATTTTTTGTTTTAATTTTTAAACTTTCTTTTAGCTTGAATACAAAAATAAAACATAATAAATTTTTCATCAATGAATTATTTGACAAAAAAAAAAATAAAAAGAAAGGAGAACAGAAAGGACGATAGAGGAAGTGATTAGAAATAAAAAAAATTAAAAAATTTAAGAGAAGGATATAAGAGTGATAACTTCTTTGTGTACGAAAAAAACACTCTTGGTATATCATAGAAAAAGGAAAAACATACTCGCAGCAGTATTGGAACTTTTTGTATAAATGCAAATGGAAAAGGGGAAATGGCAATGACGACAACGACCATGGTAAAGAATTGTGATTTTTCCCAAAGAAAATTTTCACATCAAGCCATTTTCGTGTTAAAGGATAATAATTGCAATGGTTTATTTTTAAGTTAAGAGACAAGAAAATTGTTGTTTCAGTTAGAATAAATAAAGCATTAGGAAACACTAACAATTTACACTGTTCCAATTTTTCTCTTTAACACTTTTTTCCATGGAGTAGGTATAGGTAGGAACGTATTTCTTTAACAAAAGTTTTGTAGGTATGTTAACTTAAAGTTACAAAATTTTTCCAATTTAAAAAAATGAATTTAAATGTTTTTAATAAGCTAAATCTGGAAAATTTTATTTAAAAAACACTTGAAAAAAATATTTAAAAAGATATTTCATTTTGAAATTGCAAAAAATTAATAATTTTTATTAAGTGTATAAAAATTTGTTAAAATTGGTACCTAAGAGTTAGAATGACAAATAAAATTATAAAAATATTTATAAATTTAATGAAAAAAGAAACAGCCAAGAATTGCTCTGACTTCACGAGCGAGTCAGGCACCACAAGCGAAAAGGCAAATAATCCATACATTTCGTGCACACATACAATTACACAAATACACACACTACACTAATAAGCAGCAAGGAGGAGATTTTTTTTTCTCCGTTCTTAGTAGCAACGTATAATTTACATAACGCGATTGAAATTTTATATATTTAAAATTAATTAAATTGTATAATATTCTTTTCCATTTTGTTTGTTAAAGCAGAAGAGCATATTGAAAAACTCCTTAGTTTTTTTTTTCTTTTTATTTATTCACAATAATGACAAAAAAAATATTTTTTTTTAAATTCACACAGGCAAAAAGCACAAAACCATTTTTATATTTCGTTGAATTCAAATTTAATTTATATTTAAACAAATTTAAAACTTTATATAAATGAACAAAAATGTATAAGAAAAAAAAATACTAAAATCAATTACACAATAAGTTTTCTGTTTCGGGCCAGAAAATTCGTTCGTTATTCTCTTCACATTACGTTTTTCCTTTTTTTTCATATCGCTATTGCGGAGGACAAGAATGTGTGTATATTGTATCCTTATACATACATAACAGAAGAAAAATCGAATATTGGAATAGAAAATTTTCAAAAATTTTCACTATAACTTGGTAAAAATTTTTCTTCGACGAAATTAACACCGAAAAACACTTTGTTGAAAAACCAAATATTTTTGAAGGAATTTTGTTGGAAAAGTTTTTAACTTATATTAGGTATATCCTGTGTGGCAGGAAAAAAAAAACAAAATTTCTGTATGTGGGAAAGAGATAGAAAATTAAAGGAACACCAGTATGTGAAGCAATATGGGAGACACTATACCCGAAATCCGTTCTTCTCCGTGGTTCGCTTAAACTGCAGTCCGCATAATTTGTTCAGCAATGCCAGAGTCCCCAAATTGGAAAGTTCTCCAAAATGAACTTTAAAAGAAATTTTCCATTTCCAGGAGCATTCCATTCCGTCGTCGTGGTCGTCGCTAGGAATTCTCTTTGTTTCTCTTGTTTTAGTAGGGAAAGGGTAACGACTGGCGATGTGACAGCGACATCGGCATCGACATAGGGTATAGGGAATTACCCTTACCGAGGAGGATGACAAAGTTTGATGCAAAAATGCATGAGGGTGTGTTAGCAGTGTTCTGTTTAAAGCTTTACCATTCTCTTCCAAAGCAAAACGTCATTCTCTTTTTGATTGAGGAATTATCCTTCCAGCGAAAATGACTTTTCCTTTGATACTTTTCACTTGTAGTCGGGGTCGCATTGGGAAGGGAGTACGGGAGAGTATAGGCAACCCTTCATTCTTCCTCTTTTGTCGGTTCGTGTTCCTTTTGTTGTAGGTACCTTATTTTTTTAAGTGACGTGAGGTCATACTGACATCATATAGGAATGCGTAGGTATATACGCAATTGTTTTCTTGTTCCCTTTATTTACTGATTTGTGATTTTTTTTGTTTTATTTTGAAGTTCCTGCTTTTCCAAATGCAAATTTAAATTAGATTTCTAATGGTTCTATTTTTTAACAAACAGACATTTAAAATTCAATAACTGCTGCAGAGTGCATACCTACATATAGATTAAAATTCTGGAATAAGGAAAAAGGACGAAGAGACCGATAACGATTGTGCTAGTGCCACGCTGACTGACTTAAAAGGATTGACGACATAGTTGCTATGACTACGGGCAAACCAACACCATACAACACTCATAGCTCACGAGCCTCGAGTTAGCCATTAAATGAATAACTCGGCTGATGAAAAGTGGTAACAGAAATTTTATACGTATACATTATTGTATAGGTATACTGTATACACTATTGATAGCCAAGCTGGCGCCAATATCAGAAATTTAAGGTTTTGATAGAGCAAAGTTGAGGCTGATTTTTTTTGCGTTTGATTTTATTTTTCCTTCCATTTGTTTTTTTTTTATCTAAATATGTATTAGGTACCTATATATATATAACTTCATACGTTTGTGTATGTAGGTATTATTAGAGTTTAATTATTTGAAAAAAAAATTATTTATTTTGTGTTTTTTTATTTGGCGTAGAAATTTATCATTGAATGACAATGCAAATATAGGATAACACAGTTTCATTGCATAGGAACATTTATTTAATTATTTAAGAAAAATGTAAGTAGGTGTTGGTATACCTATAAATATATGTGAATGGTAGTATGTAGGCAATTAATAATAAATGCGTAGGTTTTATGAGTGACTAGGATTACATTTTTCACAACTTCATAGGTACCTAGTACCTTGTGGTTCTTGGTCCTTAAGCTGAGAGAGTTATTTCTCCATATATTTTTCAACATACCGAAAGTAGTCTTTGCTTTACCGGTACGGCTGCTCTTATGATTGAGGCTGCCTTCGGTAGAGATATTACCAAACTTATGAAAGCTCTGTACTTTACTTACCGGCTGTTGAGAAATGTTTGTCAGAGGGTCCCGAGGCTAGTCATTTTTGTTTAACGGTATTGAATTTAAGCCCTAAGATTTCAGATTCTCTCTCTACCCTTGTCATTTGACGGAGATCCATGATGCCATGACATGACATATGACGCCCGCTTGTAAGCGGGCTTGAGGTAAATTGTTAAAATCTACTAAATCCTTCCGCCTCTCAAGGCTGCACGCAGGACATCGCTTATCCGCTACAAAACCACTATTGGCGACAATACGCAGGCCTGTGTAACTCTACTTTGGAATTCAAACTCATCTGACAGCCTACTATCGGGCAACGAGTAATATTTAAGATCCTTCTTAAGTGGGCTTAATAATATCAATTAATTTATCCGATATAATTGGTAAAAAGACGCGAATGGTTTCAAAGTTTAGAATGTCCTCTGTCCAAAAGACAAATTGTGAGTATATGCCTTTTGGGTAAGATTTCTCCAAATCAGGAGCGGCAATATGCATTTGTTTGCACAAACTGATTTGGAAAAAAAATCAAATAGAAAAAATATACCTGCCAATACAAATTGGTTATAAATATAAACAAAATTAAATATCTGCTCGCTCATCATCTACCGTCCGCACATGATATAAGTGCAGTGACATTGCGTGCAGTGCACAGTACACATATTAAAGGTAATAAGGGTGTTCATGGAACGGCGGAAAACCCGGATAAACGTCAAAGAACAGATAATCTTATCTTAATCGCAAAAATATTCTGCAAAGCATATAAATTTATATTATACGGTTAATTTAACAAACAGCTGATTATTTCCCACATTTACGCAAGTAACTATTTCTAAGTGGGTGTTCATGTAAACATCTAGCGGAAAGTTATATATTTCTGCAAAACGGAAAATTATCTGCTTGCATGAATACCCATTGGCCCCAAAACGGAACTGTAGCTATCCGGATAGGTTAGTTTTAATGGTAGCTTAATTCAAGCATAAAAATAACATATTTATATATACCTACATAAACTATCCGAAAATCTTTGGTATACTTTTGTATCCCATGAGAAATGTCGAAAGCATATGCAAAATTCCATACAAATCTAATCTATCCGTTGTTGGTCGTTATATTAAATAGGCTATCGTACCGCCATCTAAATGCACCCATTATATATTCTGGTTTTCATTTTCGTTCAAGTTCGCGCATGTGTCAAAACTCCGACGCTCGTGTCACATTTGGCATGCGCATATTCATGGGCCAAACTGCTAGTTGCAATATAATGTTACTGCTACTTTTAAATAACAGCTAAAAATACCTGTTACTAAAATAAACAATTATGGCGACTTTAAATGTATTTATTGATTTTGTTTAATTGCCATTGTGCAATTCTGCATGTTTATTTGCAATTTTAGAGTTTCAATTCATATAATTGTGATTCTATTTACCTGATTATTTTTTCCATTTTGTTTATGTTAAGATTTTGAATTTATAGCACTAATAAGCAGTTATAATTAAACGAAATCACTAATAAAATTGAAATATCTTTTTATAACGAATTCGAATTTATGCGATGAATCGGGAATCAAGAATTACCAAAAACACTATTAAACAAAATATGTAATTAATTGTATATTTATAAAATAACAACTTTTGCTCGACTACTGAAATCAATAATAAAACCAGAATCTGAGTAAAGCAAAATCAGTAATCAAAATTAATTAATTTTTGTTAATGTGAAAAGATTATCAATTTAAAATCTTATTTCAAAAACTCTTACTCAAATATCGACCCATCCCTATATTGTATGTTGATCTACCGAAGACCAAATATCAGAGACTTGTTGTCAAATATGACGACCGAATTTTCGAATTATGACAACATGCGCAATATATTACCTGTAATAGGTCTGATACATTCTCTCATAATAAAATGAAGTCCGAAAACTCTAAAACAGCTTGACCACAATTTTCTGCCAATTTATAAACGTCAACACAATATTTGTTTTTAATTTATATTTTTTTTAGTTTAAAATTCACATTTTTTTCTCTTCAAACTAACAGTTTTGTTTTTAGTGCCTCTAAATTAATTTATTTGTTCCACAAATCTTTTCCAGTAACAACCACGAGATGATTTTGCTTTATTTATGACAAACGTCAACTTGACAATGGTAAATTTTCTGCCAACAAATTGTTGCATCCAAAATTTTTTGGGTAGAAATTGTCAGGAAGGGGAAATATCTCACTCTCTCAAGAGCGCTCTCTTTTGCCCAAAACTACCAAATTTGTAAGCCTTGAACTTGGCACAAATTAGTGCCAATTTGTGCCACTTGGCAGAGTGTGGATTAGAGCTAACGTGTGTACTGTGGTGCACTGCACTACTGCATATACTACTTTTACACACCAGCGATTTGTAATCCATATTTCCGTTTTAGACTTCTCTCGGTTGCGGAGATACTTTTACACACCTGCGATTTTTAATCCATGTTTCCGTTGTGGACTTCTCTCGGTTGCGGAGATACTTTTAAGCACTACGATATTTAATAGATGTTAACTTTCCTCAAACATATATCTGCACTCTTTACTCCACTTAATTTAGAAAAGTTCAATCGTACCATAACGAAAATTCACGAAGAAGAAAGGGTGAAAACTCTACAATTTTTCAACCTGAGCAATTTTGTCTATCCCGGCCACCACATACGTCCCTCACCGTTGTGCTTAAGAATCGCAAGTTGAAATAGCATGATGTAAATGCTGAAATAGCAGACTGATCGTTTTTGTGCGATCAGCGATGTGAGTGCTTCGCCATCAACCATTCAACCACAGATCAGTAATTCCAAGATACGAATTCTCGGCTGTCAAATGGGTTTTCATACAACCTGCTTACCCACACAGCTATCTCTAAGGTTGTTCCGCAGTCATTTTTGCTTAAAATCAGTGGGTATGTTCAAAAGTATTAGCGGAATGAACTTCCATTCTAGTTCTAATCTCACCTCAAATGTATATCATTTCAATTTAGAGTTGCATGTCAAAAAGGGTTGTTTAAAATTGTCAGTTTTTTTGTTGAATTTCCACTTAATCATCAATTTTTCTGAACAAAGTCGAACATTTTCTAAACGAAATCGATTTAATTCCGTCAAAAGAAATTTTCCATTTTTGGCAAAATTAACATCTACTTTACACACGTCAAATCCTAATTTTGCAGTTTATCTTTATGAGTTGAGTGGCCTGAGAACAAGGGAAGAGTTGGAGGGAAGGTAAGCGCCTAGCCTATGAGTAGTTGCATTCGCCGATTCTACGTGCATATAATGTATTTTAAAATTTGAATTATTTTTTAAGTCTAGATAGGTACCTACATCCATGTGTCCTAGCCCTAGGTGTCAGTAAAATAAGGGCAGGTGGTTACCTACATACTGATACAGTGTACATTGCTACGTAAGAAATTTCGAAGAATACAAATTGGAGGTTTTTAAATAATTCAACTCAATTTGACCCTAAATTACTGCTTTTATTTGTATGTCATGTTTAAATTGGATAGGTACATGAGTACCCACATCGATTAATCTATATTTTGCTGCTTTTTATTTATTCACCCAAATCAAAAAATCGGTTAATCTCAGAAACAAATGTCCTTATAAAAATAGATTCACTAGCCCTAGTAACGTATTTCAATATTTTTAGTTGTATATAAAATCAATAATATCATAAAACAAAAAAAAATGTGCTAGTTTTTTTTTTAATTCATTTTCCGTCATTGCGCTCGGAAAAAGCTCAACTCAACATATGAATCCACAACTACACGGCGACAATGCCGATGACATCATACTCAAGAAAACATGTAATTATACCAAGTTGCCAAGTGTATACCCTAGAACAACAACAAAAATATCCACCACCAAGAGGAATAACAAATTTACTTTGTCATAGAAAAAACTAAAGAAGAACCTATCCAGTTAATTTAAAGAAGAAAAAAAAACTCTTCATTCATCCTTCCAATGACCATGTCGCCTCACAACGACAAACCTTCAAACATTGCCTTGCGGTTTTAGCTTTCGACACTGGATCTGGAATCTGTTTGGGAATTATGGAGCAGGAAATAGGCTAAAATTTGAACTCTTACGTTTCGCATAAGCAAAGCCTTTTTAAAGAAAAGCAAGAGAGAATTGCATTATATTGAATCCTGCGCCAAAAACAAAAGCTGGATCCATATTTTTTCAATGAGCGCATCAAGAGAGAGAAATAACATCGCATTTATAGGAGAGATAAACACCGCCATAAACGGAAGAGCACTATCATTTTAGGGAGGGAACAACGGAACTTTGAAAACATAGTTAAAACAACAAAACAAAAACGAATATTCACAAATGTTCTCACCGCTGTTTGTCCCTCTTACAATTTTCCTTGAGCTAATAAATGTGACCCCATTCCTATTGTTGTGAAAAGGACTATATCGAAAGTCATGTTCCACACACTTGTGCCTTGCTTGGTGTTTGTGTGTTTTCTTTATTATGATATGATATGCCAAAGTGTTTGTGTGTGAAGTAATAATTTGAGAAAAAAGACCTACATATACAGGCACGGTAAGCTTTCAAAACGATTTAGGTTCTTCAGTGAGTTCTAAAATCGGAGTGCAGGTTGTGTTTCTTGTAGTGTTATCTGCATTATAGCCAAAGTGCATCTTTAGTTTCATCAAAATTGATCTTTTTTTTCGTATTATAGAACGCCAATCTGTAGAATGCAATTATACATAAATACAGTCGACCCTCGATAATTTGACCCTCGCTAATTTGAATCTCCTGATAGTTTGAATCTTACCTCTTTGTAATGTTGAATAGAAACACTTTTATTAAATATGTCTTTTATATGTTAATCGTTTATTTCCCAAAGGCAAACTATAATCTATAAAACATAAGCGCGCGAATAATTATTCTCTTGTTCAATGTTCCACAGATTAAAGGTGGAAACATATTTGATATTTCATTGTGGATGCTACACTCTTATCCCTTGAAAAACTGTCAATAAATTGAAAAAAATCAATGTAATTAGGTGCACTCGGTAATTTTAAGTTGTAGGAATGGCATCTCGATCACCAAAATTCTCTAATTTGAATTTCTGGCCGTGTGTGAATTGCGTTAAAATGTTGGTTAAATTTTCTACCTTGGTTAAATTTTGAAGTTTGGTTTGTGGTGGAATCAAATTTAGCTTTTTGCTGTGTGAATTGCGTTAAAAGGGATTTATTAAAAAACTATTTTGGCTAAAATTCCTTCAAGATTGAAGAAATTTCCCTAAATCATTTTTTTTTTTTGTTGTTCAAGTTAATTAATTTCTTTCCCAAAATCTGACTTAGAAGATATAAAGTTAATAATTTGGCACGAAAAAAGTAACGAATTCTCAGTTTTACTAATATGTTTCGGTTTTACATCGTTAATTTAATATTTTAAAACAACAATTCCAAATATTTTCAAAACAATTCCCATTATGGTTAGTTTGTTGATTTAGTATGTAAACACTAGTTTTCACAGCTGACGAATTTGACAAGCTGACAAATTAATCTATTTGTATTCAATTTGCAAAATGAAATACAATGAGTATTTTAATTAATTATTTTATATTTGTTAAAATATCAACGGATTATAATATTTGTTTTTTTCCTCTTGAGACCCTACACAAACAAAAATAATAATGTAATTTAATTTTTCAATTGAATAAATTAAAACTTACATTTATTATATGGTTTCCCAGTAGATCTGGACTTTTTGGAGTTCATCTTTCTTTTCGGTTATCGCTTACAGTTTCAAATTACTCTATCTTGAGAAACGTCAAATTTTAACGCAAATTTAGCCTGCTCTACAGCTGCCTACATTTTAACCCATTTTATTCACCACGCTAGTGTCAAATTTTAACCAAGATACAAAATTTAACCAACATTTTAACGCAATTCACACACGGCCTCTGTTTCCCGTACTATCTATAATTTGAAGTCTGACATGTGCACAGACCTGTCGATACATGTCGTTTGCAGGGCCCGATCAAGACTTTTTGCCGCCCTGGGCAAACATTTAATTTGCCGCCCTTTGCAATGAAAATAGGTGCGTTTTTTTGCTATCCCCGGGGGAATTGGTTGAAAAAAACGACCAAGGCGCTTAGTGAAATACTTGGTAGCACTATTAATTTGCAAAATGACATTTGAAGAACAGCTGTAATGCAAGAAAAAAATAAACATTACTGTTTGCCTCATCCTCATTCTTCTAAAAATCATCGGGTTGTTTTATTTTGTGTAAGTTCAACATATTTATTGAATTTAAACTACTTTTCTATTAAAATAACATAAAAAGAACCAAGTTATTTATTATTTATACAAAAAAATGTGAATCAAGTAATTTGAAAATTGAAATCAAGTATTTTGGAAATCTTCAAGAGAAAATCTTCTCAGAGAAACCTTTGTTTTGTTGTTCATTCAATTCTTGTTAATTGAACGAATATCAACTTCAGGAAATGCTTTTTTATTTAATAATAATTTCACAGTCAAGTTTTAATATACCTACAATAAAAATAAACACAAAAATGAAAATCGCTGTAGAAAGTTGTGCTCATGGCGAGGTGGAAAAAACCATAGAGGCAAACAAAAGCGAAAAATGTTAAAATTGATTTGTTGTTGGGTTGCGGAATGTATATTAAAAGGTAGGTTAGGTTATGTTGACATGGCCGTCAGGAAAACAACTGACACACTTAGATCAAATGCTCAACCAAACCAAACTAAATTGATAATTATCTGACATGTCAAAATGTCAGTTTTGAAGTTTCTATACATTTTATCGATAACTTAATGAAAAAGTTTTTGGTAGCACAGTTTTTATCCTCTCCAACAGCTAAGCCCCGAGAATTCTCTGGGTTTAAGCTAAGCACCCCCGGGGATTAGTTGTTGTTGGATTTAACATGCAAATTGTTAATCCTACTCGTCGTTTTTTTCGTCCAATTTCCCCGGGGCTTAGAAAAAAACGCCTAATATAAGTTATAAAATTGTTTTTACAGAGATGGTGCGATTTTTGTCCGAATTTTGAAAAATGGAGGATATCATTCCGACCTGTATGAATGTAATATTATTGGAATTATAGTATATTCCCATAGAAAGTACCGTTTTTGGACATTTTTAATATTTTGTTTTCAAGCATATGATCGGTCGTACCGAAAAAGCTGCATTGATTTTTTAATCTAAATCGCTAGAGCCGTTTCCGAGAAAAATAGGTTTTAATGTAACGGTCATATGGCAGGTACCGTTATTTTTTTAACTAAAAAAAAATTAATTTCCCCTCTGTACAATATCTAAAAAAAACTCTATATACCAAGTTTGAAGCAATTCGGCCAACCCCTTTGGGCTGTAGGTGTCTATACATACATAGAGACAGACTGACAGACAGACAGGCATACAGACGGACAGAATTCTTAGACCATCTTTTTTCGTCTTCGCTATAATCGTAATGTCATGTTTGATTGTTGTCTCAAGACTTTTTTTCGACGAATGTATAACTTGCCTTATAGTACCTATAATCGCAAGTAAAAAATAAAATGCACGACTGGATCGCACGTGCTTGCTCCTATGTTCGATCACATTATGCAAAAGATTCTTAATAGAAACGGCTAAATGTATTTTTAAAGTCGTTTTTCACTTATTTTTTTATATATAAAAATTCTTAATTTTTTTCTAAAACGAAATTTATGTGAACATTTTAAGTATTTAATAATCTCAATTCAAAATAAAAATTTCAGAAAAAAACGACTACCCGTTTTCGAAATACTGAATTTTCAAAAAAAAAAAAATATTTTTTTTTCAAAAATCCAAAAAAAATATTTTTCGAAAATTTTGACCATACCATAAGTAGAACACACACAACCTTTTATCAAAATCGTTGGAGCCGTTTTCGAGATAATTAAGATGGTAGAAAAAATTGTATGGCAAGTACCGTAATTTTTGGGGCTAAAACAACGATTCAAAAATCTGTTTTGTTTGAAGAAAATCGCTTCAGCTGTTTAGGCTGTAGAGTGTTGTACAGACAGACAGGCAGACAGACAGACAGACGGAATTGCGGAACCCACTTTTTTGGTGTTCTCTATCATCGTAATGTCAACTTTGATTAAAATCTCGAGTTCGATTTTTTTCCAAATGCAAAACTTGCCCTATAGTATCTATATCGCAAGTAAAATGACAATGTCCAAATTTAAACTTATGAACTTAGTCATTGATTTTATTTTCTTGGCTTGTGAGATAATAACATTTGTTTAAATAAACTATTAAAAGTTTTACAATAATGCTTAGGCCCTCGACATTGGATGACAATACAGTTTGCAGCCAAACAAAATCAAATACATATGGCAAATAGATTTATGTCAACTGTTAATACTTGTTTCTCAAAGTGATACCAAGTTTTGAGTAATTTTTTGGTGATCACCTTACCATGGTAAACAAAAATATGTACTCGTATCACACGTAATTTTCCGTGAAAAAAATTAATTCACCCTCAAAATAACTATGCTTGAATATATGCCTAACTGTGTAACAGATGTTTTGTGCACACAAAGAAAACTCTATAAACATTGACATGTGCGACAGGTGACATGTTGTAAAGTGACAGCCCCAATTTTGACAGCTTCTTAAATGATCCGTTGGTAACTCTTTTTCTAATTGTTAACTTTCCATTATTTGATGATTGGCCATATGTAGATATGATAAAAAAAAGCTTCCACAACATCAAAGGTTTAGATCATAGCGTGAACTTATAACCCTTGCGTGTGAACTGTGATTGTGACCATGTTTTCTTGTGCAGTCGAAAGCTCTACGTCCTTTCTGTTTTTATATTTTTTCTTTCTCATCAAAGGCTTGCAGATATTAGTTTCTGCTGGTTCTGTTGCAATATTAAATGCCATTCTCTTAATAAAATATTTTTTTGTGGTGAGAGAATAATGTCCTAGATTATTCAATGTCCATATACATATGTATGTAGATATACTACATAATTCAATGCGTATGATTGATCCAATTGTAAATGTAGGTAATATTTATATAAAATATTATTCTATCCGTCGCAAAACGAACTCTGCAATACACAAACAACTAAGTCAATGGCACTATCATAAGAGTACATAACTAAAATTTAATGTTTTTTTCTTCTAACATTTAAACAACACAAAAAGTTGAAATAAAAAACTTTAAACAGAAAAGAAATAGGTACATAGTTACAAAGTTTTCTATGAAATAAAGTGGTTGCAATTGTTGTTAATGCTGTCTAAGAGGAATAATCACCAAAAACTTTTTGTATGCGGCTGGCTGTTGATAATGACTGAAGAGGGAAAGAAAGGATACTTTTTTATTGTGAATGCATAGATATTTAAGGGAAGCATAAAGGATTCTTCTGCAACAAAGGATGTGTCGGCTGTTTTTGTGGATTGTTAAAGCGGCATACTATATGCAAACATACCTTGTATATGCAGGCCATGAGTTGACATCAAATGTGTAGACTGTAGAGTTATTAATGTATGTAGTAGGTATGTACATACCTATACATTATGAAAACTGAGTAAAGTTGGATTTAAAGAAATGTCCTTGGCTTAATGTGAATAGAAAAGTGTTTAATTGTTTTCATATTCTTCCGCAGCATGAATTCATAAGTCAATGATTTGGAGCGGTTTCTTTATCCAATACAACTTTTGAAACAGATAGAAACTTCGTTCGTGGAAGAAATAGGATTAAACTTGTAAATAAATAAGATAGGTATCTACCTATTCAAAAAAAAATTCGGAAAGAAATATAACTAACAGATTATGTTATAACAACTAAACAGTCTTACCCCAGTTTCACAGTGCGAGTTTAAACTCCACTTTTGGTTTAAACTTCAGATCAACAATTTATTCGGCCTCTAGCCTAGGGCGGCAACTTGTAGGGGGCGGCAAGTTTTGTATAATATTTTTTTTTTATCTTAAAAAAAATATCACGCAAAAAAACAAAGAAAAAGATTAATGCCACTCAAATGGTGTACTCATCACTTTTGATATCTGAAAATACGAAATTTAAATCTCGCGCCTGATTTCCCGTCTCTGCATATTTCGATAAGAAACCGGTTTTGAACAATACGCTGTCGCCATAGATAGATTTTAAATATGATCGGACACGATTTTTGCACTTACTTATGGGCCTTAAAATTGCAAAAAAACCTGCGTAATACTCAAGATAATTTTTTTATAGTGAAAAAAGTGACTTAAAAAGACTTTATAGTGAAAAAAAAGTGACCAAGGTTTTTGCCAGAATGTAATATTAATGTGTATGTGTAGGCAAATTAATCAGCCCATTCTAAACAAACTTCGAATATGGGAAAAAATACTCGGGGAAAAGACATTTGGTGCTCGTTTTTTCCGACATATTTTTTTGAGAATTGAGAAAAATTTAAGTTTTTTACTTTATGTAACTAAAATATAAATACAATTTTAATTATTTTTGAGATAAAAGCAACGAACATCCCATCTGCAAAACTTTTCTTATTTCCAGTCGTTTTATACACTTTACACATTTATTGTGGACAGGACAGCTGCCCCTCAAACATTTGCAGGACTTTAGAGAGGATCTTGTGAGAACGTGCAGCAAGTATTTAAACGCTCATGGATGTCAAACAGCTGATTCGAACATTCAGAATTCTCTTTCCCGCTTTCGATAGGAAAAATAGTTTCCCGGGTAATTCATAATTGGAGAATACTACTCGCGGGAGAACACATCTCCCCGAGAGTAATTTTTCAGAGGAATATTTAGAATTGGGCTGAATATTTTATACTGAAATGGGTAAAAATGTTAAATACATATTGTTTAATTAAAAATAAGTAATTCTTAAAATTTATATACAAAAATTATTTGTTTTTTTTAATGGATAGGAATTGTTCGGAACTGAAATTTCTTCCTACACTTACTTTAGGTATATACCAATGCTATTTCTAATATAATACTACCAAATGCCTATAACTATTTGTCTTTTCAACAACAAATATATAAACCACCATGTAATGCGCAAGCGCGGCTCCTGAGTGAGGGTCATGAGGTCATGAGCCCCCAAACCTCTAGGAGAAAACAATAAAAGGCATTAAGACATACAACATTTAATTTAAGGACAAAAGAAGTTGATTCTTATATTTATCTTATTAGATCTTATTATTAAATTAATTCCAATAGTCTATATGCAATACCCTTTGCAGTATAAAAAATATTTGACGGGTTCCCAGTTTTAAAACTTACATTCTTCGTTGAAATATAAGGGAAAATATATTTTCTCCATACAAATATAGTAAACACTTAGTAATACAATTTTGCTGACAAAAAATCTATCAAATTTATTAAAAAAATGACATGTGATATATTTCGAATATACTACCGCCGCACTCAAACTCCTCACCCCCAAAAAGATAAACGTGTCTCATAACTCTTCGATGTTAGCCCATTCAAATACGATCCTTGCATATTATTAAAAAAAGGGGGCGGTAGTCATTGAGCGTGACTCAGGGCGCCGAGAAGGATAATCCGCCACTGGTTTCACAGTGTCGTTTAAACCTCGACCTGAGTTCAATTTGTAGTAGTTTAAGTTAACCTAGATTATTTTGCGGTTTAAATTTCAGTTCAGCGTTTGTATTGATTTTTTTTTGTCAGAAAATATTATGAAGTTGTTATAGTGATTTTGAATATTATTTTATTTATTAAGCTAGTATTAGACGGTCCTTGTAATGTGTCATTGCCGTGAGACTCTGACGTCACAACAAAATAGGTCCTACCACCGTCATTGCCGTGATAAAGGTAATCTTGCCATGGCTAGCTACAATGACTATCACACGAATGGCACATGTCTATCATTGTTGTCCCAAAATACAATGAAAGTCAAAGTGTGTCACGGTGATATTTCTGTCTCGATGTCGCGGCAATGACATGTCACACGACGTGACAACTCTCATACAACTAAACATTGGAGGTGATCCTAATCTGCAATGACATTTATCATTTTTGGCAATGATGATAACACGGCGTCGATCAATTGAGGAAAGGCTTATTTTTCTAGAAAACGGCTCCAACGGTCTTGATACAAAATCGTGAGTACTAGCTTTCATTTAATCAGAACAAAATTTATGGTATTTGCCCAAGAATTCAAATGGTATCTTTTTTACCCTAAAACTATAACTATAACATTTTTGCAAACGTCACATATAAATAATTACCTACCCACCTATATCCTTCATTTTCATTATATACATATAATGTCCATATTAACATACCTAGGTTCCATCTATGTAGGTAGGTACAAATAACCCTTCTTATTTACATAATTAAAATCTATTTAAATAAACATTTGTAGGTAGGTACCTATGTAACTATGCCCAAACGTGACAAACAATGACATGGTAGAAATTCCTGCCGTGTCGCGGTTGGGACTAAGTTCTTGCAGCGACAGGCTACGTGTCACGGTGTCCCATGAACAATGAAAGGGCTATCACACGGTCACGGCAAATTGTCATTGCAATTACCTAAAAGTGACGTGTCAGGGTGCCTGTCATTGTTTTTGTCACGGCAAAAACAGACAACTACGTCATTGTTACGTCAGAGTGTCGCGGCAATGACACATTACAAGGACCGTCTAATACTAGCTTTATTCTCGTTTTTTCGCGTGTTTTTTGTGTCAGAGAGAGAAAGGGAGGACGAGGCAAGAAAAATGCTGCCAACTATTTTCATAAAATATAGTTAAACGAAGTTCAACTGATCTGAAAATCAGATTTCACTGTGAAACCGGACCACTTAAAACGAAAATTTAAACTCAGTTTAAGGTTCAGTTGAATTTAAGCTTAAGCTCCCAATGTGAAACTGGGGGTTAACGATTTAATGTTTTAAATAAAAAAATATATTCAAAGGCACAGTAAACATATAACATAAAAGGCTATAATAACAATATCTTATAGCGAGTTTTATTCAAATTTCAAAGATCTCCTTTCGAGATTTGATCTTTTCAATGAAACTTTATGCCCAGAATTATTTGTAGGTAGTATTGGTTAATGATTGATATAAACATTTCTGAAAAAAAACATATCATCATCATCAGATGATGAGGAAGACGTAAGTCGAAGCAATCAAAAACTCCACTAAATTTATAAAAATTTAATTATTAACTTCTTCGTTCATTATTTGTTTAATTTTTACACGGACTGGCACAATTTCACAACAAATTAATAAAATATTTTCCATTTGATGTTTGACAGAAAAGACTTTTTACATGAATACGTGCATTCAGATCAAATCTGCCAACCCATCAGAGATCCAATCTTTCGTGTTAAGATTTGATTTAGATTTGCTCTTTTTGTTGGAATGAAACTTTCAAAATTCAAAAAGATGAAATCTTTTGTCGGAAAGAGCAGATCTTTTTTTGGAATGAAATTCGCTATTAATTTTATGTATACCGACCTACTTGTATAGGGAGACTGTCCGGGTGTGGGAATAGCTAGTTATAGGTAGGTATACTTAAAATATTTCATATAAATTGTTTCAGCCTTTCGATTCATAGTATCAAATAAATAAAAATAAACTATTGTATGTAAATATCTAAATACCAACTGGGTATCTAAATTGAATAATTAAAGCAACGCAAGATACCTATATCTAGATACCAGTAAAAACGTACCATTCCCTAAATGGAGTAAGTCTACATCAAAACTCATATTCCATAATTTTACTTTGAAGAGCCGAGCCTTAACATTACCTTGACTATGTAGTCAGCATTTTCGTTTAAGTTTTTAAAGAAAATATGTGGAATGCCCGATTCTACGTGCAAAGCATTATGTTGGCATAGTCCATGGCAGCCTGAAGATGCGCTTAAAAAATAAACGCTGTACCTAGAGATTGCAATTCCGAATCCCGGGATCCCGGTACATTTTTCAATCCTGAAAAACACGAGACTGAAACTCCCAAATCCCGGGCTTAGTGGCTTTAGTATTAGCATACAATTACATTTTTAATAGTTGGGTACTTTCTTACAGCAACCATAAATTATATAAGATGGATAGCCTCTGTTTTCGTGATCTCATTTTTTTTTTATTTTATTCATTTTGATGCCCTGTACGTGAACCTGTATCGTTAAAACTGATAAAAAGGTAGGTATTGACAAAATAAAAATAATATCAAGCAACGACGCAATGTCATTCTTCTTTTTTTTCTCATTTTTAATGCATTAAAAATGAAAACAGAAGAGTACCACAATATTCAAATGGAAAATCACATTAAGTGTGTGTGTGTGTACACAATACAAACAAAAATGCAAAACTGTTCAGAAAAAAGTACTAAAAATGAAAGTGGAATTACGTTTTTCAGCCATTGGCAACTGTTTTATGACATTTATACATTAAAATTTGGCAATTCAAAAGAAGTTTTTTTTTTAAATCAAAGTGGTTGGTTTTCGTTCAGAAATTGTATTGAGCCAGATTAAAGGTTACAATTAGCCTTAAGACATTTGACGACTGGTGGGTATTTCTTCTACTTTATTCAAAACAAAATTTTAAAATGCCAATATTTCTTTTAGCGACTCAATACGTAATACTGGCCACTGAAAGTGCAAAACCTTCGCATGATACACAAATGGAATTGCTAAAACCGACATTAGATCAAATTTAAAAGAATCAAGTAATGAATGTGTACTTTCGCATCAAGATTGTATCAAGACAATTACATACATTTATTATAATTACCTAACGTATTTTTTTGTCTCAATTGAATGGTTATAAATTGTTATCCATTTTGCGGTTTCAAATTATAGGCCTGGAGTTCGACATCTGTCAAACTAAGTTGTCAAACCAATATTTTTTTCAGTTGAAAGTCTGACATTTACGAAAATTGGTCGCTTAACTATTAAGTCTGACATTTACGAAAATTGATCGCATAACTATCGAACAAAGCATACAAATTGTTATTGGTTTCAATAAGACGGTGCCACATGCCACACAACTCGAGCGAATTTGGCTTTATTGCAAGGGACATTTCCTGGCCGCGTAATTTCTCGTCGTGGCGATATTAACTGGCCACCAAGATCATGCGATTTGTCACCGCTGGACTTTATTTCGGGGGCTACGCGAAAGACCGTATTTATGCAGATAAACCTTTAACTCTTGAGCAATTGAAAACCAACATGCGTCAAGTTATGGCTGAGATACCGCCCAATATGTTTAAAAAAGTGGTCAAAAATTACCTCAAAAGAATCGATGCTTGCAACAATTCGCGTGGTGGTCATTTAAATGATGTAGTTCACACATAATGTCAACGTTCAAACTTTATAATAAAAAAGAAATATCATGGAAAAAAATATTTTATATGTGTTTTATTTACGTTAACTTTTGAAACCGCAAAATGGATAACCCTATATTATTGAATAATCGTCTAAATTATAAAATGATGTTTGGGGGTATACCATAAACTTATAACATAAAGACCAGAAACCTCTGCTTTCATTTGACATTTGCCTACAAGCTGAAACACTCACACAAGTAACATTTCTGTTCCTCTTCCAATAGACACAATGATAAAAACGCACACAATATATATTTTTAATGGAGTCGAGGCCTCAGTGTGAATAGATTTTGTTCACGGAAAATTATTCACACTTGCGGAATCGGGCTAGATCGCTTCAAGTTTTTATACGATTTTTTTTACTTTAGACTCCCCACAAACTGGATAGTCTATAACTCCCTAATAAAATGGAGAATAGAAAAATACTGTGAATTATTTTTTGAGTAATAAAAGTTGGAAAGAGCTACTCCGAATATCCAAACGAAATAGACACTAGTGATAAGTGTTGATTTCGCTTAAATTCAATCTATTCCCTTCCGGCGACACTGAATACATTCAAAATGATTCCATCCCACGAAACTAAACTAAAGAATGTTCGTATTTACGAACGCCAACATGGCGTCTTAATAAAAATCCCAGAAACCATACACCAGAAAAGTTGATTGTTGGTTCAGTAATCATGCAATTCGACTCCTGTTTTATATAATTTATTTCCTTTTTAACTGATATTTAATCAATAAGTAATATTTGCTATTAAACATAACAATTATTTCTGTTAAAAGTGCATCAAAACGTAAATGTTTGCTAAATAATATTGGACTCGGTGCTCAAAAAGATTTAAAACTGACAGACGATGAAGATTGCAAAAAAAATGCTTTCCTCCTGCTGCAGTCAGCAAATATAAAAAAAACGACTAGTGTCTCTCAATAAATTAGAACTGCAGACAAATTATATTATGCAATTTGAAGGAAGAAGTTAGATAACAACATGAACAACATGATTTACAATATCCGTCAGCCCCCAGTTTTTGCCACTCAACAACAATCACTGGGAAACGGCGGCGGTGGTGGTGGCCCAGACCAAACCACTACAAACGCAATGAAACAAAACAATATGCACTTGCTGGCAGACAAGCTACTTATCGGCCTTGACCATGTGCCACCCGCTTTCAATCTTCTGGCGCAGCTTAGAGGATTGGATGGTGCCAATTTGCAATACATCCGCAAAGAAACTGGAGTAACTATCACTCTGCGAGGAATCGGGTCGATGTTCATCGATCCTATTACTGGAACTGAGTCTCAAGAACCACTTCATTTCTTTATCGAACATCAAAGATTGGAAAATCTCAATTCGGCGAAGCAACTCGCAAAAAACCTGATCGAAACCTTGCAACAAGAGTTCCTACAGTTTCAGCAGCAACAACAAACGCCAGCATTACCTCAAATCAACATACCACCTCCGTCGCTGATAAGTGTGCCTCCGCCTTCGATTATTCAATCGAACGTAGCTCCACCGGCTGCCCCCGCTCCTGCCACAGCGCCGGCTAATATAAATTATCAGCAATTCGTAACGCAGGGAGGAATACCTATCCATATGCAACAAGGAAACATGGTAATTCAGCAGCCGCAGCAGCAGCAGCAGCCGCCAGGCACTCATAACTTGAGTATACCGCCGCCAATGAAACAGATTGTCCAGTTTCATCAGCCTCCGCCACAAATCCAGGGAGGACCCCCATTGCAAGCCACCCAAACGACGTCTCCGATTATTCTTAACCATCAACCTCAAGCTGCAATCCAGTACCAATATATTCAGCAACCCGCCAGAGATGCCCAAGGAAACCAATTGACTCTGCAGCAGGTTTGTTAATTAATTATAAGTTCTTACATAAAAATACCTACTTTGACTATCTTTTTAACTTGATGCGTTTATATCGTGAATCTAGTTTTTCTGATCGCATTAGACTCAAAATTAAGATTTACTGACCATTTTAATTATAAAGGGTTATCCATTTTGCGGTTTCAAAAGTAAACGTAAATAAAACACAAAATATTTTTTTTCATATTCCTTTTTTTATTATAAAGTTTGAACGTTGACATTATAGGTATGATCCACACTCTGCCAATTGGCATAAATTGGCACCAATTTCTGCCAAAACCTGTTCCAGACTTACAAATTTGGTAGTTTTTGGCAGAAGAGAGCCTTCCTGACAAATTCTTGCCAATTCCTGCCCAGTAAATTTTTGTAGGCAGCAATTTATGGGCAGAAAATTTACAATAGTCAGACTGACGTTTTTCATAAACGAAAAAAAAAACGGTTCGTAGTTGGTGTGGAAAAATATTTATTGAACAAATAAATTAATTTAGAAACACTAAAATACAAAATAATTAGTTTGAAGAGAAAAAAATGTGAATTTACAGCAAATAAAGAAATTAAAAAAAAAAATAAATGTGTTGACGTTTAAAAATTGGCAGAAAATTGTGCACAAGCTGTTCCACACTTTTTCGGACTTTATTTCTCATTGGGGACGTTCACTCAATTATTCTCAGCAATCTGGAATAACTTTCTGTTGTTGTAATGCGTGCAAAACCACATCTGATGAAAAAACAGCTGCTCTCATGAAAGCTATCTTGAGTTATCCCAACAAAATTGGAATAACTAGCTATCCGAGACCAAATGTATAGAACCAGCTGACTGCAAAATTCGTTGGTATGCGTTTTGCTTTGATTTTTTGACAGCTTTCAGCTAACCTATCTGATTCTTCCTAGATATACCCCGATAGCTTGATATCCGAGATAACATATCTAATAAGTGAGTGATCGCCCGCAATGAGAGAATTTTATCCCCACTCTTCAAGTTTTGACAATCTGCCATTTTCTACCCAAAAAAAGTCTGGATCAGACCTTATGTGTCAAACACTACGTGTTTGACCACCACGCGAATTGTTGCAAGCATCGATTCTTTTGAGATAATTTTCGGCCACTTTTTGACACATATTGGGCGGTATCTCAGCCATAACTTGACGAATGTTGGTTTTTGTTGATGTACCAATGATCAATTAATTTATTGCAGACAATTAATTTCTTTTAAATAATTTATTAAAATTGTAATTAACCTGTTGTTCAATGAAAAGTTAGAACAGAATAAAAATAATAATGGGTCCGCCAAATAACTTTTTTTTTGAAAATGGGCGCAAAACATCGAGTGTAGCTTTGGCTGTGTGGCACGTAGCGCAGTCCTGTTGAAACCAAATATTGCCAATTTTTTCAATTTCAATTTTTGTGAACAAAAATTCGTTCAACATAGCCCTATAACGATCGCCATTGACTGTAACGGCCACTCCTTGCTCATTTTCGAATTATGCCTCTGGACCAAAATCCGCACCAAACAGTGACTCGTTTTGGGTGTATCGGCTTTTCAATGTATGCGTGCGGGTTTTCTGTGACCCAAATGCGACAATTTTGCTTGTTACATACCCGCCAAGATGAAAATTAGCTTCATCTGAAAAGATGATTTTTTTGGCAAAATCGGCATCTTCTCTAAGTCGATCGCAGGCCCAATTAGCGAGCGTTGTTCAAGCGTATACACAACCATATTCGTTCAGCTGATGGATAAAACTATTTATCTGTCAAATCAGACATGAGCTAAGTGTTACCATTCACGAAATAAGCACTAGTTGTAAAAAAAAAACTTTAGATGGCGGACCCATTACAAAGTGTAACTTTTATCATTTCCAACACTGCTCCTTAAGAAGCTTCAGTCTTAAGAAAATGTCGGCAATTTGTTGTTTAGTGTTAGTATAGACAAGATTTACTGTTTACAAACTTCCTACGTATTTCAATATGTTTCTTGCGTTTTGTCACTTTTCCTTCTTCAGGGTTTTCAAGCATATGAATAGCTGCTTTGTTTTCGATTAATAAATCTGTAGGCTGTTTTATATTGATGCCTAACTCTTGCATTATTCTTTGAATCCAACAAACTTCTTGTATACCACTGACTGCTGCACGATATTCGGCTTCTGCTGACGAAATAGAAATAACTGATTGTTTCTGAGCCATCTATAAGAATTCCACTTGTTGAAATTATGTCCCACTGCAGTTTGAATCCGTGTATGCTTTCAGCTTCGCTGTGCCACCGAAAAATATCCCAAAATTTGTTGTTCCATTAAGATATCTTAGAACACGTTCTATCATCTTCCAGTGACATTTTCTTAGATTGCTGACTTGTCGACTCTAGGTAATTTATAGTAAAGCTTATATCCGGTCTTGATATTGTAGATAAGTAAAGTAAACTTCCAATAAGTTCTCGATAAGGCTTGTTCCTTAATGGACCGTCATTTATTCGCTTTTCAGTTAACATTCCTGGCTCAATAGGTGTTGAAACAGAATATGCTTCTTGAAATCCGTAACGAGCTATTGTTTTTCTTATATATTTCTGCGTTACTAGGTTCCAAATGATTTTATTTCATACAAATTACAAAAAAAGTTTAGTGTATCATTCATTTTTTAAACATGGCTTACGCAGTCTGTCAGTTGATCAATTATTAATACTTAATTAATTAATTTTGTTTAATATACAAAATTGAAACATAAAATTCAAAAAGTTCTAAGATCCGTTTTCTGTAGTTAAGTGCTAGCTTGGTGTAGTTGTAAAGGGATTCCCAGTCTAAAACTCCGTTTAAAACATCTATGACTTCCTCTTCACTGAGGTAGTTTTTTCCAAGTGTACTCCTTCTGGTTTCCACCAAAACAGGACATCTTCCCACGAAATGGAAACGTTTTCGCGTTCTCTATTGTTACATAATCCACACATTTCTTCAAAATCACTCCTATGAGGAACATAGTTCAAGGGAAGTATCTCCTCTTGCTTTTAAAACCGGTGACATGAGATCGGTTGGATACTCCGCACTGAAGTTGTTATTTCGTAACAGGTTATAGTTTAGCCTTGCATATACATATGTCCCTGTGTAATGAACTTCTAGCTTTCATAGTATAATCCTCTCTCTTTCTTTCGTCCACTAACGATATGAGGCTATAGAGTTCGCTTTTCCAGGTTTCCATCATATCGCTTCGGAGTAATAGTGGATGTCCACAGTACTCTGCTATATCTCTCCATGACTCGAACCATGATATTTGTTTTTGAATCACAAGCATCGTAATTTTCTTTGGTAGTCTCCTAAATAAATTAAGATGGTAGACCTGTCTCTAGCATTAGTATGTGATTCGCAGTACTATTAGGTAGTTTCAAGCTTCTTTTTAAGAAATAGCGCAGAAGCTGCTCAACTTCATCGAACTCCTTATGGCCCCAAACTTGAGCTGCATAATACATGATCGCTTTCGCTGTGGTTTCAAAAATGCGATATTTGGATTCGTAGTGAACATCTTTACAGTGAACCACAGTCCTCCATGTTGCGTTTAATGCATGCTTCGATTTGGCCAACTTATCAATCATATGATTTTGCCAGTTCAGGTTTCTAGATATTCGCATACCAAGATAGTTGTATTCATTTACGACTTCGATGTTTTGAGCTCCAAATTTCCAGGTTTCACTGCGGCCGTTTCGGCAGCCTCCTCTACGAAAAATCATGACTTTAGACTTCTCTAGGTTCACCTGGAGCCTCCATTTGTTGCAGTACTCGAACAATCTATTGATCATCAATTGGAGACTACCAGGCGACTCCGCTAGCATCACAATATCATCGGCGAACATTAGTACCTTGATTAAAAGATCCGCTGAAACACGTGCTCCACCCTGCATTACCTCTTCTAAGTCATCTATAAATAGAGCAAATAATAAAGGACTCAGATTGCATCCTTGCCTCATTCCTATTTCCACTTCGAATTGTTCGGATTGTTTGGATCCAAAAGCGACTGCAGAAGTTGTTGAGTTATAGAGGATTTCCAAAACGTTCAAAAACTTTGACGATACTCCTTTGTTACACAGCTTCAGCATAAGTGCTTTCCTGTATATGGTATCGAATGCCGCCTTGAAGACGATGAAAAAACCGTACAGTTTTCTTTTAGATTTTATAAAGATTTCAGTTATATTGGTAAGCGAATAGATTTGATCTATGGTCGAATAATTCTTTCGAAACCCAGCGTGCGACTCGCTTAGTAAGTTGTTGTTATGAACCCAATCATAAAGCCGTTTGCAGAGAAGTTTCGTAAAAATTTTCATATATGAATTCAGCAATGATATTCCTCTGTTGTTGGCAGCATCTTCCTTGTCAACTTTTTTAAAAATTGGGCAAATGATGGCTTCTTTGAAATAGAACGGTAAATAAGCTGAATCGTGCGTGGTTTAAAGCTTTTGTTAGAGATAGAAGGTGTCTATTTTATAGAACCCTTGAGGTATGCCATTCGATCCTGGAGACTTGTCGTTTTGGAGCTCTTTCAATACAAGTTGAACCTCTGCACAGGAAAAAGGTGCATCCAACTCTTCGTTCTCATTAAAAGGTTTGGTAAATTGGAATGTGAAAGAGAAATTGTCTTTTGTTAACGTTTTGAAGTGTTTTGCAGGGTCTTCGATTTCAATGGGTGAAATAACTTGATTGTTACGCTTTTTAATAATTTTTCTAACTACTGTCCAAAACTCAGCAGCATTTCTGCAGTCTGCAAGGTCTTGAGCAAGTTTTCTTGAGTAGGTTTGACGTTTATAGCTTAGTAGCTCTTTGTATTGTTTGTTAACTGCAAGATATTGCGCTTTAAAAAAGATATTCTCTGGAAAACTTCTTAGTAATCCTAGCCAAGCAAAAGATTTTCCATACAATCATTATCAAACCATTTTTCGTGGTAGTGGATAAAATTGTTGTTTACCTGACATTGCACCGGAATAGACTTAAGGACAATATTGTCCAGCTCCGATAAGCTAAGACAAAATGTTGAAGATGATGTCGCTTGAAGGAGAAGACTATTATTCAAACAATGTGAGTACCTTTCGGCAAAAACATTTTTCCACCTGAATTTTCCCAGAGTTACTGAGTCTTCTGGTTGCCTCTGGTTTCTGTTTAGGTTGATTGTTAGTTGGATTGGGAGGTGATCGGAATGTATTTCTGTTATGACTTCAAAATAGTCCATCATAGCACTCCTGACACCATTGCGTAGTCGATTACTGAGTTTCCTTGTGGTCCTATAAAAGTGAAGTCACCTAATTTGTCTCCTTCCGCAGTACCATTGCAAACACTCAATCCAAAGGAATTACATAGATCGATAACTTTTTTACCTTCTTTTTAATTGTTGTATCTTTTGAACTAAGATTCCTATTTTCTATAAGCTTACTTTCACTTTCTAGCGCTCCGGTTCGAGCATTGAAATCTCCAATAAGCATTAAATTGTTAATGTCCATATCAAATAAAAAGTCTCCAAGCTTAGTGAAGTCACTTTCCCAGCTGTTGCAATTTAAGTATATAGGGATGAGATTAAGTAAGGATCGATCAGTTTTATTTTCAATGAAATGTTTGTCTCCTATTTGCTTGTATTTGCAACTGACGCTTTTAAGATTATGTTAAAAACCCATCCACTAGCCCTTCCTTTTCGGTGATTTTTAAGTGCTGGTATCCATTTTAGTTTGTATTCGACGAAACTTGATTCAAAATTTTGTGTATGCTGTTCAGTTACATGTGTATCAATTAATATAATAATATCATACTCATTTATAAATTGAATAAAATCTAAAACTGCAATTTTATTTTTCAAACCTCCAATATTATAACTTTTCATTCTAATTTTACTTAATTTAAAAATTTGACAGACGGCTTGTTACGAGCTGGTTTGACTTAAAGTCCTTGCTGGTACAAAAAAATAAAACCCTAGCTCAGCAACGGGTGTGGTTCTTGGACCAAGAGCTCGCTACAAAAAAAATGTTTTACCAGCCTTATTGCATCTTGTTGGTATTGATGCGCGAGAAATCGCCTCTACCCTCCCTGCCTTGGTTGACTCCCTCGCCAGAGCAACCCCTTTCCAAGGCTTCTTCCTTCCTCAGTTCATCACCCCTCACATCCAGCTCCTCCCATCCTTTACATTAAGGCATTTACTTCCTCATCGTTTTTCTAAACTTACATTCGACGAAATTTATAAATCCAATGATTCATTTTATCAATTAACATTCAACTTTTATTATAATGTATAATTAAACTCTGGTCGCTTAGGTACATATGTAAGTAATTATAGTAAAATGTATGCCCATTCAACAAAAATTAAAAAAAAATCAAAATTTAGAAAAAAACAATATCTATATTTTAAAGTGGCAACCCGGTTTCTTTGAATTAAACTTTTATTAATTTTTTTATTAAATCGTCTTCGATTTATTGTTAATTTGGTGACGCGGTTCACTCTTTTGTCTCACTTTATCTCTAAATTATTAATTACATTGATCCCCCTTTAAATAACCCCCTTTTCACTTCGCGAATTGATTTAAATAATAAATAGGTATTGCTCTTATTTTTTTTTTGAGCGTGCATATATACATATATATGTAACAAAAAATATTCAAATTTGCTTCAAACTATATTTTCGTATTACAACCAAACTCACCTCCTGAAATCCAAATGTAGTGGCCACTGCAGCTGGACGATCTGGTTGACGAGAATAGGTACTTATATTCCTTGTTGTACGAAGCACTTTATTTTATCATCAATATGCTGTACCTAAAGATTATTTTTTTTTTTTTGTGCGCGAAATGAAATCGATAATTTTAAATACGTTTCGCGAATTAATATCTCTTAATTGAGGCTTAATTCAAAAGGTAACCACCGTTAATAAATTAAAATTACTAATATTTAATTTTTGTTTTCTTCTGAAGGAAGTTTTGCAAATTATTTAGTAAAGGAAATAAAAAAAATTTAATATATTCTTTTTTTTTGTGAAGAAATAAAAAAAAATGTTGTTTCTGCTTTGGTATGGAATTGAACCTGGGACACCTGAATTTCCGATATTCTCGGTATGGGTGGTTTTACCACCTGGGCTATCGTAGGTAAGCAACAATTGCTGCCGAAACTTCTGCTTTGTTCTGATGAACGGTGTAGGTACCCTATACGGTACGCTGACCGTCGTTGTGCCGCTTTAACTGTCTTGGCCTTCCTTTTCTTTCTTTTTTTTTTTTTTTTTTTGGGCACCTGGTATTGTTGCACTTTATTTCTTTACTGTTGCTCTTGGTTTTATTTAACTTTCCGGGAACTGGGATAAATTAATCGAGCAGCCGTAATAATTTACGACTGCCGACTTTTTCTAATAAAAAAAATGAAAATTTTATAGGACGGCTGATTTAGAGCGGTTTTTTTAAAATAAACTTACCAAGTTTATATATAAATATTTAAGGCGTTTGGGTATATGTACTCTTGTAGGTACTTTTTTTAATTTATTTTAACACAGAATTCGTTAATAAAAAAAATAAAATTTTCTTTAATAAATATGTCTGGTCTGTTCAAGTACTCGCTATAGAATAAAATCCTACTTCTTTCTTCATCATACTTTTCCCTTACAATTTGCAGCCACCATTCTACAGAAATATCTGCTAAACCCATCTTTCCAGGATCGTTGACCTAATCAGGCGTTAATCCCTCTCTTAATTGAGATTGAGTTTTCGAATTCTGTCAGACTCAACTTTTAAGCTTAACTCGCCCTGCAAGGAAATTTGCAAATCAGCAGGTGTCTCTTTGAGTCGTAACCTTTGGACACACTCTTAATCCGGCACAAGAAAATACCCACTAAAAAGAAAGGTTTCGTATCTCTCTCTCTAACTAAATGAATTTCTCATATTTTCATATTATGTATTCTTTTTATGATTTTGTCCATACAAAAGTTACCCTTCTCTATCCTATACAAAAAATCTAACAATCAAATAATATGCCATGTCGCTGTCGCGCTGCTTATTTATATCGTTGCTGTCGATCGTCGGGATGGCTAGTTTGTATATTATTTTGTTTTTAAATAATTCGGTAACAGGCTTTTAACTAATTACAGTGGTTATAATTAGAATGTGCTTTTTGTCAACACGGAAAGAGCGTTACTAAAAGTCCATTATCATTTAGATGAATTTCCATTCCGAGATAATATAATCGTCCTTCCCTTGGTCCTGTTGATTTCATTTTGAAGTTATTTGCTAGCTCTGATAATATAAATTGTATCTTGAATTCACTATGGCTAATAACAATACTATCATCAACAAATATTCCTAGAATAACAGTCTTATATTCATTTTAGAAAATACAAGGATCATCTGTCTTTTAATTGCAGTCTTTTGAAAATTTTGGTAAAGGTATCATTGCAATCCTTTGGAGCTTGTTTTAGGCCATAGAGACTTCTTTTAAGAAGGCAAACTCTTTCAGAATTGTCATCAAATCCTTCGGGTTGTAACATGTATATTTCTTCTTTCAACTTTCCGTTAAGAAATGCAGTATTAATATCGAATGTATGAACTTTAAGCTTTTTGTTGGCAACATGAATCAATAGTAAACGAATACTTGCATACCTTGCAACTGGTGCAAACGTTTCTTTGTAGTATATTCCTTGAATCTGTTCGAAACCTCTTGCAAGAATACGTGCTTTCAAACGTCCGTCTGCTTTCTCACGTAAAACCCATTTACAAGTAAGTGGCTTACGATTCTTTGGTAAGTTTACCAAATCCCAAACTTTCTGTTGATTTAATGCATCAATTTCATCTTCCATCGCTTTTCTCCATCCAGGATCTTGAAGTGCTGTCTTGACTGGAATATCTTCAACATCACCAATAATTGCATAATCAGTGTACTTTGGATGAAGTTTGATATTTTGACGACTTCGTAAATTATGTTTTGGAATATATGTTTCTTGAAATGGCTCTGATTGAACATTTTCCCTCAATCTTTCGTCAAAAATTACATTACACGAGATTTCAATATGTAGTTTGTCGAGAAGATAGATTCTATATCCATGTTCTTCAATATCATAACCAACGAATTTCCCTTTCTTACTCTTCTTATCGAGTTTTCGACGTTGATTATCTTGAACTAGCATATAACAGTCACATCCAAAAGGTTTCATTGACTTGAGACTAACTTTACGACCAAACCATAATTCAGCAGGTGTTTTACCAGGAACATTACTTTTTCCTGTTTGGTTTATTGTAAACACTGAGTAATTTATTGCTTCCGCCCATAAAGATGTTCCAAGTTCTTTGGCATAAATGTCTGCTCTAGCTGCTTCAACTATGGTACGCATCTCTCTTTCAATTCTGCCGTTTTGTGGAGTATATGTAGCTGATCGTTCATGAAATATTCCAAGTTGTTCAAATATGTACTTACTTCTTGCGTTTTTGATTTCTTTCCCATTATCTGACACAATTACTTTGACTCTTTTTCCAAATTGATTTTCAACTAAATTCAAAAAAATATTGAGCTTTTCTACTGCTTCTGACTTATGCTTCAGGAAATAAACTGTTCGAAATCGGGTAAAGTCATCTTTAAAATGTAAGAAATATTTAGCACCATCAAGAGATCGAACATTCATTTCACTAAGATCAACATGAACTCGGTCAAGTTTATTCTTTGCAACTTCGTCATTCCTTCGATGAGATACTCTATGCTGTTTTCCATACACACATCCTTTGCAGAGATTACTTTCCCAGTCATCAATATAGCGAATCCCATTCTTCTTCAATAATTTTTTCACGTGGCAGATGTTTTGATGTGCTAGTCTCTCGTGCCAAAGTTTCAAACAAGTTATATTTTTCAGTATACCTTTTAGCGATTAATACAATTTCATCACCTTCCATAATATATGATTCTTCAGCTGTAGTTTTTGAATATAACCTTTGTCAAGAACAGTTGTCACAGAAAATAAGCTGAATGTAATTGCTGGAACGAATAATACATCGCATAATATGATTGGATACCATTTCTTGCCATCATAAGCTTACAAGTGAACATCACCACAAGAAACACTTTTTAACTTTGTAGAATCTCCTATTTCAACTTGAACGGGAATATCCAAAGATCGAATATTTGTCAAGCACTTCAGATTTCCTGTCAGATGTTTGGTAGCACCACTGTCTTTAACCTACGAATCTTGTTTCTTTGGTAGTTTTTCAAGAAGAGACAATAATAAAGCAACTGTTATAAAACACTTCGCATTATTGTTATCATTGATTGGTTTCTTTGAACATTCATTTACAAAACGACCTTTCTTCTGAAAATAGTTGCAGTTGTAATTTTGTTTACAATATTCTAAATATTCCGAACAAGGTCTGTTCTTACATTCACGCTTCATATGTCCAAGTGGACCACATTTAAAACATTTTATTTCAAATTTACCTGACTGCTTTTGTTGCTGACTTTGGTGAAATATAGCTCCGCCTTAGCTGTTCTTTCTTGTATCTGTCGTGTTTTCTAATGAGGACATTACCAAACGCTTCTGACTCACGACCTTGTAGTCTTATTTCTTCTTGTTGAAGACGATCACGTAATTTTTGGAGAGTTTTGTCTACGTCTGTAACTGATTCCCAAGCAGCATTGAAATAGTCAAACTTAGCTGGCAATGAATTCATAATTCTTGAAATTATCCAACTATCTTTCACTTCTTCACCATTCGAACGTAGTTCTTGTGCAAGAACATCTATTTGGAGACAATTTTCTGCTACCGACTTTGATTCATCATACTTATAACTGAAAAATCGTTGTTGCAATACTGTTGTAGACTTCTGATTTTTCTGGCCATAAAGTTTTTCTAATCGTCCAATCATTTGTGATCCAGAATCGCTTGTAACAATTTTGAGGGCAATTTTCTCATCCAATTTGTTTTGGCAACTTCTTCAGTTGGCATTGAACTCTCACCAGTAGCAATTTTTAAAAGATTTTTCATTCGCAACAACAAATTCATTTTGAATCTCCAAGATACATAATTTGACTTTCCATTTCCTTCTCCAGATTCCGCTAACTTTTCAAGACTTAGTTTGGTATCCATTTTAGAAAAATTTGCTTTAAATAAAATAAATTAATTTATCTTTATTTTAAGGTTACTGGGTCCATAACCTGTTGATATACGGGCGGCTCAATAAGTCCGTGACTTTTTGAATTTCTGACCTTTTACTGAAAGAGCAACACTGCTCTGTCAATAGGCATCTGTCAGTTGACTCATGTCAAAATTTAAACTTGCTGCGTCAGTTAGTTTGTGTTTGACAGCTATTTTTATCAGACTACTCACTAATTTGAGGAGAAAATGGAAAAAAGTGAATTTCGTGTGCTTATTAAGCATTATTTCTTGCGAAAAAAAACCATTACCGAGACCAAGGCTAAGCTTGATAAATACTATGGGGACTCTGCACCATCGATTTCAATTGTAAAAAAGTGGTTTACTGAATTTCGTTGTGGCCGTACAAGCACTGAAGATTCCGAACGTCCCGGACGCCCAGTTGAGGTCTCTACACCCGAAACAATCGAAAAAATTCACGATAAGGTGTTGGCCGACCGAAGATTGAAAGTGCGAGAGATTGTGGAAGCCGTAGGGATCTCGCATGGCTCAGTGGTTTCAATTTTGGATGATCACTTGGGCATGAGAAAGCTTTCCGCAAGATGGGTGCCGCGTTTGCTCACAGTCGACCACAAACGCAATCGTGTAACAACTTCACAGGAAGGTTTGGCGTTGTTTAATCGCAATATGGAGGAGTTTTTGCGCCGTTTTGTAACCGTGGACGAAACATGGATCCATCACAACACACCAGAGACCAAACAACAGTCAAGACAGTGGGTTTCTAAGGGTGAATCGGCGCCAAAGAAGGCCAAGGTGGGTTTGTTAGCCAATAAAGTTATGGCGACTGTTTTTTGTGATGCACGCGGGATAATCCACATTGACTACCTTCAAAAGGGAAGAACAATCAATGGGGAATATTATGCCAACTTATTGGACCGATTCAATGACGATTTGAAAAAAAACCGACCTCATTTGGCCAAGAAAAAAGTTCTTTTCCACCAAGACAATGCAAGGGTGCACACATGTGCAGTTGCCATGGCAAAAATCCATGAATTGGGCTATTAATTGCTCCCTCATCCACCCTATGCTCCAGATTTGGCTCCGAGCGACTACTTCTTGTTCCCAAACCTGAAGAAATGGCTTGGTGGAAAAAGATTTGACTCCAATGATGAAGTCATCTCGCAAACAAAGGCCTATTTTGAGGACCTCGACAAATCATTTTTTTTGGAAGGGATAAAAAAATTGGAGAAGCGTTGGACAAAGTGTATAGAGCTCAAGGGAGACTACGTTGAAAAATAAAATTATTTTTTTACCAAAAAATCTGTTTTATTCCAAAAGTCACGGACTTATTGACCCGCCCTCGTACCAATGATCAATTAATTTATTGCAGACAATTAATTTCTTTTGAATAATTTATTATAATTGTAATTAACGTTTGTTCAATGAAAAGTTAGAATAGAATGAAAATTATTTTCTTGTTTGAAGAAATATAAATATAAAACAAAAATCTCAGCTATATACAATATTAAAATAATAATACAGTAGAAGCTGCATATACTTAATACAAAGTGTAACTTTTATCATTTCCAACAGTTTTCAAGTGCTCAAGAGTTAAAGGTTGATCTGTCCAGCGGTGTCAAATCGCATGATCTTGGTGGCCAGTTGATATCGGCACGACGAGAAATTACGCGGCCAGGAAATGTCTTTTGCAATAAAGCCATATTCGCTCAAGTTGTGTGGCATGTAGCACCGTCTTGTTGAAACCACATATTCTCCAAGTCGTATTCTTCAATAGCAGGCAAAAAAAAAGTCGGTTATCATATGACCATAAGGCTCCGAATTGACGGTGACAGTCGTTCCATCGTCGTTTTCGAAGTACGAGTAGTAAGGTCCAATCACACCTCCGAACCAAAGTGCGCCCCAAACAGTGACTTTTTGTGGATGTAATGGCCTCTCTTCAATTACTTGAGGATTGAAAAATAAACATTAATAACAGATAACCAACAAAATTTTTGGTACACTGGTACTTTTTTGGCTAAAAATTTCTTTGATGATTGTGTTATCGTTTCCTATTCAATTTTTTTTTTAATTTCCTGACAGCTAAAATTATAGTTTAATTTTACCATTAACATGGCTCTGAGAGTTTCAACATTCAGTTGTGTGTTTTCATTTATACAAATATTAATCATTATGCAAAGAACTCTTTCGGTTGAAGCATTTGAACCTGTCAGACAGAGGCCTAACTCGACAATAAGTAAAAGCTTTTTGAAGCTTATAATTTGTTTGCAAAAATGCTAAAATATGTCTTTCCATTTCTCGGCCACATTTATTTTGTTCTTTATTCATTTTGTTAGAATTTTATGACACACAAATTCGTCAAACTAGGTGGAATCATTATAATTGTATCCCTCTACTTTTGGTTGATAAAAGATAACGAACATTCTATTTCTGGTCAGGTAGGAAATAGGAATGTTTCGAAGAATTCCCCACTTAAATACTTAATATTCTTAAAACGATACATCCCAATGATTTAAGTAGTCGTAACACGTTATATACATTTTTTTCCCGTGGGTAGGTGTAAAACCTTCAAAGGCTCTATGAGGACTGAAAAAACGCGTGCCCATAGGAGTGTGAGATTCTTACTGCACTAAAAACACCTCCTCCTCCCGATTGCAACTAAGTTGAAATTTATCTAGCAATTCATTTTTAACGAATTTAATTTACGTGTTTGCATTTCCGGTGATAGTTCCTGCTTATACCGCGATTTTAACGCGGATTCTCGTTTAGTGCACCAGATCGGACGGCTTAGTCCTTCGCAGGCGGCGTACTAAATTCGTCTCATCGATAATTTCGATTATAGTACTATTACAGTGTTGTAATAGCCGTTTTCTATGATTTCGGGCAACATTTTTTATTTCATCGCGAACCGTGGGAACCCCGAGATCTCTGTGGAGATCTTTGTTTCTAATGTACTAAGGTGCGCTTACAAATGATCTTAGGAGTTTATTTTATTTAAATTAGAATCTCGCGTACAAACCCAGAGTTGTATACCGTAAGTCCAGACAGGCTTAACACCTTCCTGTACAAAATTAGCTTGTTTTCGATACTGAGCTTAGAGTGTTTCCCGAGCAACCAGTACATATCTCTGAGTTTATTATTTAACTCTTCGCATTTCTTTTTAACATGTTGTTTCCATTTTAATTTCTAGAGTCATTCCGAGATATTTTGCTTCGTTAGCAAACGGAACTTGAACCGTATTAACAAATGCGGTAAAATCTACATGGACTGATTTTACTTCGTTGAGCGATATCCGCCATGTTTTTGTCCAATCATTGACATTATTCAGAGCTTTTTGTAATTTTGTCGTAGAATTATTTATCGTTTATCCCACTGCTAGTATTGCAGTGTCGTATTGCAAACGTGGCTACGATAGTGTCTTCTGTTTGAGGTATATCACGTGTAAATAATAGGTACAATGTGAGAATCACCTTCACCCTGCTGTCAAGACGGCTGCTATAAAACAGTCGTTTTGTCAAGGCAAAGTCTCCCCTAGCCTTGGCCAAAGCAGCACCTATATGTCTGTCGAAATATAGGTACTGATCCAACCAGATGCCAAAGTATTTTACTACACTTTTACTCGCCAGTGGATGTCCATGTGGCCCTACGATCAAGTTTTTTTTGTGTGATATTGCTATGATTGTACTCAAATACATCAGAATTTGCATTTACTTCTCTCAACATTCTTGTAACTGGTTCATTTCGACCATAGTCTGTTCTGTGAGGAGCTTGATAAAATTGGGATACTGATCTTAGAGTATGTGGGTTGATGTTAATACTCATTAATGCCAGTAAGGTAGAAGAATCAGTAACGCCAGATAAAATTTGATGTAAGAAAATAATATCAGCCACCTCACGGCGCTTTTCGAGGGATTGTAAGTTAATGAGCCTTAAACGATCTTGATATGGTGGCAGGTTATAATTGTCAACCCAAGGGAGGCCCCTTAGAGCAAAACGGACGAATCTACGCTGGATTGCTTCGATTTTTTTAATGTGAACAAAGCGATACGTGGACCATAGGCTGGCATACTCAAGTAAAGGTCAGACAAATGTTATGTACGGAGATTTCGTAACAAAAGGGTCTGAAAACTCCTTAGACCAACGATTCATAATGAGATCTGAAATTGAGCTCACTATCACAGATAGCGCCCAAATCCCGAATGAACTTTACTTTTGAAACAAGGTCATTATTTATGTAGTAGTCATGTTGTGGCGGACGAAAACGTTTGTGAGAATATGTGATTGCTTGGCATTTATCGACGTTAAGTTCTAGATTGTTCTTTTGACACCACACAAAGAAATTATCCAAATCATTTTGCAGACGTAAAGGATCACAAGGTGAAGAAATTACTCTAAAAAATTTCATGTCGTATGCGTACGTAGAAAGTTCGGAATACTTTAACACTGATTCTACGTTATTTATTGTCAGGATAAAAATAATAGGACCCAGATGATTACCTTGTGGGACGCCAGATTTAGCCTAAAAGAAGACCTAAACAGAACTCGATGTTTACGATGTGAAAGGTAGGAATCTATCCATTGAATAAAACAAGGAGGAAATCCAAGAGCTTTGAGCTTGAAAATGATAATTTTGTGTGAAATTTTGTCAAACGCCTTTCCATATAGATGAAAAAATCCCTAGACTAAGAGATTTTTGGAAAAGAGTAGCAAGAGGTTCAGCTATATTGGCTGCACATTTCTTTAAAACAGGCCAACCGTCTGGGCCCGATGAGAAATCGTCTTTTAGCTTGTTAATCTTGTGGACCACATCATCAACGTTAATGTTGATTGATACCAATGGCGTTTGGTTACATTTATTTAAATAAGAAAAGTACAGTAAAACCTGTCAAATTGGACCACCCTTGGGACCGAAGAAAAGTGGTCCAATTAGGAGGTGATCCGATTGTAGAGGTTCCTTTTTAATCGGGCCGGTCAACTTAGGTTTTCTCTCATGCATACATGTCCATAAAAACACGACTGCCAGTGCATATACCACCTATACGTTTCCAAAAAATATGCAATCAATTAGATTTGTTTTTATAGCCAGAGCTTTTGCTTGGAGAATTGTACCAGAAATTGGCACATTCTTTTGTCTAGCTAAGCAAAACCATTTTGAATATTATCAAGACATCAATTTTGGCAAAAGATACAAATGACTTCATACGTTTTGTTTTCAATACAACGAATTTTTCAACTCACAGTTTGATATGTCCTCCTTCGCGCTCAAAATTCTTTGAATTTGAGATTTGCTGCAATCAAATTTCTTTGGAAGATCTCTCTAAGATAAATGTGCATCTTTGAAACACTTAATAACTTAACCCTCTTTTCCAGATCAAGATCACAGTAATTTCGTTTACTCATTGTTCTTTTACTTTTTTTTTTTAACTTAGTAGCTTTATTGAAAACCAAAAGCAAACACCTTTAACATATCAATTGCTAATTGCACTGACCTACCTGAATCCTCTGCCTACAAGAAATATAAAAATTCAAATTGTTTCATTTGCGAACTAACGAAAGCTCAAATTACAAATTATTAAAAGTAATCGGCGGCGGCGAGAGGTAACAACAATTAACAAAATAAAAAAAATGAGATGCACATATTTCGTATTTCCCACGCCTGGACCAATTAGACAGATGAATACATTAAGCAACTCATGTTATCTTTCCCCGATTATAAGGGGAAATTTGTATGAAAAATAGCAGGGAATGCATAAGGTGCGGTCCGAATATGAGGTGGTCAGATTATAGAGTGTCCCCATTAGCAGGTATTACTGTAGTTTATATTTGGTTCAAAATTATCTTCGGAAAAAGCAAGACTAAAAAAATTTGCAGATAAATTAGTTATAATTTTAGAATCATTTGCAGAATGATCCAATAGGCTGGATAGCCATCGGATTTCTTTTTTAAGTTTATAAAATGGCAAAAACGTTTAGGACCAGCGATGATATCGAATTGTATTTTATTAGTGTATGCATCATACAATAGCTTGCAAAGAGTGGAAAATTAATGGTATGCATCCCGATAGAGAGAATAGTCGGTTTCTGATCTGGATCTCAAATATTTTTACCACAGACCGTTTCGGGAGTTTCGGAGTGTACGCAGTTCTTTTGAATACCATGGAGGGGACGATGACATATTTTTCCGGGGTGCATACGATACAGACAGGAAAAGACATTCAAAAATTACCGAATACAAGTTATTGGTTAACGAATTGATACTATTGTTTACATTGTAATTAAAAATTAAGTCAACATTTATATTACTGAAAAGTTCATTCAATTTGATAAAGTCAGCTTTGCGAAAATTAAAATGGTATACTTTTCCAGACTCTACGTCAGTATGATCATGATCGAAACCAATAGTTAAATATAACAGTGGATGATAGGAGTCAATAGTGGAAAGAATTAAGCTACTTTTCTGAACGATGCAGTTATTAGGTTCATTACAAAAAATTAAATCAAGTTGTCTATTTAGATTGTTTTTGACATCGCTAATCCGGTGAAGGCCAGAATCAGAAAGATTATCAGTAAATAACACCTCTCTTTCGGTTGTTGCATTACAAGCAACAAAATGAGAGTCATTTTCTGATCGAGACCAGGTAAGATTAGGGAGACTAAAATCATCCAACACCAATAAGCCATCATGTATTTCAATGGTGTCGCATTAATAGTCAACTGCATCTATCAAAAATTGGTAACAATCTATTGGGCAACACACAACATAAATACTTTTATGCTTAACATTGATTTTTGAATGTCAACTAAACAACTGGCGTACTTAGAGTGAACCGCAAGAAGAACCCCTCTCCTAGACTGTTTCAGTAAGTCCAAGAAATTATCCTTTCGATAAACGTTAAAATCTGATGTGAAAAACTCATTATTATTGAAACTATTATTAAGATTCGTCTCAGTCAGAGAAAGGAAGTTCTGGCGACTTTAGAGCGAAGTCCCCTTACATTTTGATAGTAAAGGGGCAAGCTTATTAGTTTGTTTGAGCTGCATTTAAGTTGATGTTGGGTCTTGGACTACGCTCCACAAATTCTTGAATAAAAGTATTGATGGGCCAAGATGTTGGAGAGAGTACAAAATTAAACATTGGGACAGGAACTGTTATCTTGAATGATGCAACACTTCCATTCGATCTTGTAATGTTTTAACATTTAATAAGGTATGATCGTTGTAAATGCTTTGCTGATTTAAAACAGATTTAATGTGATTAAGAATATCAATTTGAGATGCTGACATATCAAATTTTGAGATACGTATGCACTTAGGGGTAGGAACCACTCTAGGTTGAGAGACATTAAGAGGTGGAAAGTTGGTAATAACTGAAACCTAAATATAAATAACCTAAACGGCTTAAGGGATTTCCTTCAAACTTAGTACTTAAGCGTCTGATTGGCTCTTTCTTTTTTATTTCTCTTACCCTTAATCTAACGGTACCTGCCATACAATTTTCTTGTAATAAAAATGGTAAATCTTAATTAACTCGATATTCCAGGGAAAATTGAACGACGCTACCTTTATTACCTGAAAAGGCAAATATAGGTATACCCATCGTTACATGTAAGTTAGTGCTGAAACAAGATGCTGTAGAAAGGACAAACCAAAGATGGAGAAATACAAAAGCCTGTATGACGAAAAAACAGGTCTGGTCAAAACTTGATCTGAAACGCTCCAAGTGTTTGTGTTCCTTAAACAGATTGCACATCAGCTCCGTAATTGGTGTCATAACTGGACACTGTCTCATATGCAAGCACGCAACGATGCTTGGCGTTTATTCAAACGATTTTTGCAGAAGCTGCATGGACGAGGAGGAGGTGGAATCTTTTCCTCGTCTTTTGTGCACATGTCCTGCTCTATCTCAAAGACGTAAAGCTCCATCTTGGAGACTTTTTCTTCGATGACCTCAGCGATCTAAACAATATAGGCATCTATAGCTTCTTACGCTTCATTGGGAGCTCCAAATGGTTCAACGAATAGGAAGTTTATCAGAGGATTCACTTGGTATCACAATGGATCAACTCTGGTCTAAATGTGTCAGCTACAACGCTGACAGCCACTTCAACCTAACATAAACCTAATTATCTCGAAAACTGCTATAAGGGATCAATAGGTTTAAATGGGGTCCTTCGAATTCTGAATAGTACTTCAAACTGCTTCTTAACTGTTTAGCTTACGGTCTGTTCTGCAAACTGAAATCACACCAAAAACATAAATGTTAAAAATGTAGCCAAGGTCTTCTTTATCCAAAAACCTTTGTGAACAGGTCAGTCGAGAGTGCCTCAGAATTGATAGTCAAAGTTTTCAATGATGAGTGCTCTTAATATATTTAATATTAATTCTTTGAACATGGGTGAGCCACGCCCACCCCCACTGAATGAAAAATCTAAAATTTTTAATTTTCCCTTTGGTTGTATGTCAAATCGCTCTCCCAAATTTCATCATTCTTCGACAATCAGAAGTCCTCCAAATATATTATACATACATTATCAATTCTATTTGTGACTTTATTGGTACTGAAGTTAGAGGGGGTCGAAAATCGCCTAAGTTTGATCCTGTTAAAAGGGTGTAGTGCCAGAACTTGGCTTTGATTCAAACGGCTATTCTCAGGGCCGTCTTTAACCTATTAGAAATTCTGGGTATATTAGGATAATGGGGCCCCTATGACTTTGAAATGACAAAGAAAGTAGACAAGCAAGCTTCTACATTTATTTTTATTGACAGTCACATTAAATGAATATAATATAATCCACAAAAGTCACTCTTTTAGCATTCAAAGGTTTGTACTTAAAAATCTATGTTGATTCAAGAAGAACCCTCACTAAGCATAACTATCTATCGCGCATAGATTACCTGCACTTTGTTGGAATAATTTGTTCACCGACTGCAATGTATTCTTATTTATGCACTGTTAGGATGGTCGTATTTTGTGAAGAGCATCGTGTCCTGGTTGACTTTTAGAGTACTTTCGTCTAGTTGATATGTATTAAGCGTTTTATGTCTTCGAAACGATTGCATGCTATTACACTATTTTCTTTTAGATATTCTAGGCTTTGATTCGAATGGTACGTATCTGGACGATAGTTGTACGATAAATATGAAAATAAACATGCCAATGAACTGTTCAAGTGCTTTTGCTGTGACCGACCAATTATGGTTTTCAGGATGGTTTTCAAAAGTCTATCGGATGGTCTCTTATTCAATGTATTGAAAAATTTCGTCAGGTTGTCCATAGATTTTTCGTGAATACGATAATTTTAACCCCGTTTATCTCTATATTTTTAAATCTTTATTGAAGCAAACGAGCGGTACACACAGCCGCAACATATATTTTTTTAAATATTCTGATTAATTTTTATTAAATTGTATAGAAGGTGATATATATATAAATTACCTTAAATTTCTTTCTTAATTTCATAAGGTTTACCACCAACAGTCACAACAAATACAAGGTATCCAAATGCAGACACTCCCACCTCCCAACCCACTGCAACAACAACAGCAGTACATTACGGTTCAGGGAAACACTACATACATGGTCCCTCCTCCAACGATAATCCAACAGGCGCAAGGTCAACCTACTCAGTTGTCGATAATCCAACATCCTCCACCGCAACTAATGCAACTTCCACCTGGTTCAATCACTGTCCAAGCACCAATCGCAGAAGCAATGCAACAACACCTTGAACAGAGTCAGCTAAGAACAGAGCAAGCCTCTGTCCCAGAAAATGAGGAATACGCTATCGAGAAGCAAGAAGAAATTGAAAATCAACTTCCAGTTGAAGAAGACAGCGGTGTCGCTCCTGTCGCTGAATCCGAAGTTTCTCTTGTTCGAACTTTAACAACATCTGTTCCACCACCTCAACAGCAATTGATGCGCCAGCCGCCTCCACCCATGACGCATGTACCTCCACCAACAATAACTATGTCTGTGCCTCCGCCGATGAATGGCGTACAGCAGCATATTGTTGGAAATACTCTATACACAACAACAACAACAAATCCAGGTGGCAACATTCAGCAGTTCCAGCAGCAAGTTATACCATTGCAACCACATCATCAGCAGACGCAGCAATACATCCACACTGCACCGAATGGGCAAAATTATGTAATGAACACTGCAACAGCTCAGTGGCAAGCTCGAGCCCCGCAGCCAACTCAATTCGTGACCCAGCAAATTTCAGCTGGCGATATTCACACGTTACCGCCTCCAGCAGTCACAATGAGCGGAATTCCTGTGTCAGGAACTTCCGTACAACAAACAACCCCAATGGCCGTTACATTTTCCCAGCCAATGATGCAACAACAACTGCAACTACAATTTCAGCCCCAAATGATGCAACAAGTCCAAATGCAAGCACAACCAGGAACTCAGCAGTTTAATATTATTCAAGCGCAGCCACCTCCTCCTCAAGCATTAATCCAACAACACCATCAGCAACAACAGCAGCAAATGGGGCTTATAAGTGTCAATCAAAATGGTTTAGCTTACACTCAAACAACATCAAGTGCTCCACCGGCTTTCCTACAACATCAACTGCAACAACAACAACAACAGCAGCAGCAGCAACAACTACAACAGCTGCAACAACAACAACTACAACAACAGCAACAAAGATCTCTTCCCCAACCACCACCACTGGTATAAAACTAAATAATTTTATTGTTTGCTTGCATGAGTTTCAAAAATAAATACCTATTTTTTTTTTGTAATTTCAGTATGCAGAACAAATGATGATTAGAAGTGGGCAGAAAAGAAAATCAACCACTGATCCATCTGATGCCCCTCCACCAATGCAACCCAGATTAGGAGTGGGGTAAGTGTTTTTTTCATTACAATTGTTCATTTTGATTTGAAATGATATTTTGAATGTAAACTTACTGTCGATTTTTACTCGTGGTTATGGGCAATATTTTTTTTATAATTTTTAAAATTTAAATACATCTTGCAATACCATCATTATTCAAAAAAAAACCTTATAAATATATATAATTGTATCAATAATTCAATAATTAACAAAAAAAATCATAGTATTCGGGAATTTTGAAATATTGGTTTTGACGATATAATTGTTTACTTTTTATATTTAATAAGGAAAATAAATAACATCATAGGCGGAATTAAAAAAAAAAACATCAGTTGAAAATGATGATTACTGATATAACCTTCGTATATTGTTCCATTTTATTTCATTATTGAAATTTTTATTTAATTTAAGTAGATTGTAAAACTATGGGTTGAGTTCTTTTTGTATTGTTCACAACACTAGCTTTAGTTTAATTTTGTATAGTGTCTCTTGGGCAATAATGGGGTGTAAAATAGTGCATGAGGACTAGTCGAGATTATATTTAAAATATATATATATTTGGGTGTTTTCATAAATGCATAAAATCTGCGCTAGTACAATCGTATTGCTTTTCTCATGCATTATTGAACTCATACACATTGCAGAATATGTGCAGTCAACACTAAGGTCTGTTTAAATTTAAAAAAATTTCCCGCATTCGCGCCCTTTCTGCAGTCAAAAAATAATTGCTGCGCAACTGATCGATCCCGATGATATTTGGACGTTTATGAACAATAGGACTGCAATCCAACTAAGTTAGTCCGACCGAATATTTGATTTTATGAACACATCTAATGCAGGTCTTAGTCAGGTAGACGTTTATGAAAACACCCTTTATCCACTTTAGAAATTAAAAATAAAACAATGAAAACTGACCAAAATGTTATTTTAAATTATCAAGGAGGTTTTTTGAAAGTTTTTGTTGCGGGTATGATTAAGTATGATTTGTACACATTAAGTCTAGTATACCGTTATGACGAAACGAATAATCTGATTGAAAATTGACACAACAAAATCATAAAAGAAAAATGTAAGCAGTTCATCGAGCGAAATTGATGAGAACTATGCACTCTTTTTTGAGTTTTATTGGACTTTGAATAATAATCTCCCAAGTTATCAATTTCGCACGTCTATTGTGTGCTGCTGAATGAAAAACAGAAAGAAATTTGTATGATTTTGTTGTTTTTTTTGTTTTTTTTTTGTATGAAGTTTTTCGCTTGGCATAATATTAAACAAAAAAAATCAAACAAATCATGTTGCACTTTAAAAAGAGCCAGTGGAAATGAGTGTTGTTAATATTTTTAAAATATACATTTATTTATACATTATTTTTTTTATAATGTATGTGCAAAATTTTTGAAATTAATCGTTTTTTTTTAATGTTTGAATAATTATGCTTTTGTTAACTGCAATAATAGGCGTTTTTCTTTTTTCGTTCAGAGCAGATATTGAACAGAGCTTGAGTACATAGAGTACGCTGCGAACTTGTTCCGAACATAGCAAGCACTGAACACTGATTTGTTTTTTAAAAACACTTGAGCCACACAAATAAAAAGCAATATAACACAAAACTACCCTTATTTTGTACACAGATACACACCAGATACAGAAAATCAAAAAGTGACCAACTTACTTCGCCATTTTAATTGCATCTGATTATTTTTTGTTCACTTTTTTCTTCTCGACACACATGACATTAAGTGTGCTCAGAAATTAAATCATAATGCTCAGGCGATCGATGTTCAAGCACATCGAGCGCGCTCTGCACATGTTCAGAACGAAAAAATAAACACACATTCGAAGCTCTAAACGCTCTGAGTGAAAAAGTAACACAAACAAATTTTTTGTCAACTCGGACCTGCTCTGAACTAAAAAAGAAAAACGCCTAATGTGTTAACTCACTAAATGATGGATTTATCACTTATATCTATCAAAACTCTCAAGTGTTAGGTCGATTGCTTAACAAATTTTGGATATTAATTCGGGCTTCCTTAAATAATATAACAAATACAAATATTTGGCACATAAATCTGGAGCTACTGTGAAAAACATTTTTAGAAGACTGAAACCAAATGCAAAATAATTCAAAGATACTATATTAAGCTTTACTTGTGATGTCTAAAGAGGAATTTGACAATGGTTAGTACAGATCAATCTACAATTGCATCATTCGACGGAAATATATATTTAAATAGTTTATTTAAAAAACTAAACAAAACATTTTATCATAAATTAAATGAAAAAAATGTTTACAAAAAATATTACATTTATTTTTACTTCAACAACCACTTTTATAAAATTATAAATATAATTAATTTCACTTAAATTTCTAAATTAATTTTTTTTCGAACTTTTGTTTTGATAAACTAATAGAATCTTAAACGTCTTATAAATAAAATAATTTACCTCTGAAGTCAAAAGGAAAAGGCATCGCTTAATTAAACAAAATATTTTTTAACCACTATTAATTTTATTAGTAAATTGTTAGTAGTAAGTTTGGAGGTACAATTTTACGGATATGATATATTTTATTTAGACTTATGTAGATTGTTTGTTTAACTCTAGCAATTTGGCGATTCCAGTTTAATTTATTATCCAGTGTAAATCCTAAGTACTTGTATTCCCGAACTGGTTCAATACCCTTATTCCTTTCAAGACTAAGGCATTCGGCACTGTAATTAAAGTGATCACAGCTTTCTACGTGACACCCTGTTTAATCTAAAGTATACGTTTTTGAAAATGAGAATGACATGACCTTGGACTTACTCATAAGTACCATACTGTGTTACAGCGTGGCCCACGAATCGTGCTACAATAAGAAATTTAAATAACTTATTTTAATTTTTTTTTTATTGGATTAAAAATTAAATTTTATTTTAAATAACTAATGGTTTTTAAAGATGATAGACCGCAAATGACCTCCACGCTGATCCACGCATATGCGGCACCTGATCAGAAAATTGTTCATTGGGGGCTGAAGGGTCTAAATTGGGATTGCCTCAATTATTGTCTTAATGGACTGCTTCAATTCAGTCAAATTCCTGGGTTTCGTTTTGTACACTTCCTGCTTGAAATAACCCCATAAAAAGTCTTGTGCAGTCAGGTCAGGTGACCTTGGGGTCCAGCGGAAAGTTTCTGGATATCAATTTGTTTGGGAATTTTCGTTGGAGCTCCGCCATAACTTGTGTGGCTACATGTGCACTGCTGAAAGGGATACGTCTTCGGCGAAGTTCTGGGTAAAAAAATGCCTTCAACATCTTAAATAACGGTCCCCATTGACAGTTTGTGTTACACCGTTTTCTTCCAAGAAGTGTGGCCCGACAATACACCTTGATGAAACTGCGCACCACACAATGACTCGTTCTGGGTGCAGTTCCGTCTCATGGATTTCTGGATTAGATTCACTCCATATACGGCAATTTTGCTTGTTAATATTGCCGTTTAAGTCAAAATGGGCCTCATCAGACATGAACAAACAATTTATCAATGTGTTGTCTTCTTCAGCCATTGCAATCAATTTTCGGCAAAATTTTAGGCGAACAGGCAAATCCTGAGGGTTTAGCTTGCTTGTAATTTGGACTTTGTACGGAAACAAGTTTAAGTCATCATGAAGTATCCGTTGTAATGACCGTCTGCTAACTCCAATTTGGACCGATAAGTTTCGAGTCGAAACACTTGGATTTGCCTGTATTGCCGATGCAACAGCCACTATTGTATCCTGAATCCGAACATTGGGATCTCGATGATACAGTCTTCGTTCGATGCTTCCATATTCGGCAAACATGTTCAACAGCCTCATAATGGTCCATCTACTCGGGGGACTACAGCCAAACTCCAGCCTAAATTACCTTTGGACGGAAATGACGGACTGCAAAGAATGGTATCGCTGCACTTTCCAAATCCTTTTTTTTTCAGTATCCCTTGCATTCATTTTGATAATCTAAATAGTAATATTACTCACACTGAAAAAAAGTTATTACGTTTTATTTTTGTAACACAATTCGTGGGCCACCCTGTACTTGAACCATATGTTGTTTTAAGTTGACTATTTTAACTGCCGTATAGGCGAGAGCTATGTCATCGGCGAATGCAACAATATTTCCACAAAGTGCCAATTTAATAATAGTTATTTATGTACACCATAAAGGTCAATGGGCCTAGGACTGATCCTTGATGTTGTTTATAGTATAATTTAATGCCTCTTATATGAAATCTGTTCCTATTTTACTTATAGAAGATATTCTTTTCATTTATTTTTTTACATAAAGCTTCCGTCATCCAAAGTTTTAATTTTTTTTAACTTCGAGCTAAACTTACAACTTTCTATATAATAAGTTATTATATTACTAAATATATTAAAATCAAGTTAAACGCTATCTGAGTTATATACTTCAGCCCAAGTTTCATTGGAAAGACAGACATTAATTATCGCATAATATTTTTTTGTTTAAATATATTTAAAAAAGACTAAATTCAGCTTGCTGTGTAAAGGGAAAATATAAATTAAAAGAAAAAACAAAAAAACGCACAAAGAATGTGCGATGGTGACTGCCACACGCGATTTATATTCTTGCTGTCACTTTACGATTCTTTAGAAGATGGGGACTCGGTGAAGCTTTTCACTCTCGTAGTCGGGGATTTTGAATTACGAGTATTAATATGTACTAATATTTTTTAATAAATAGATCTGTAATATCCCTATTCCCAATATCCCAATCAAGAACAAATGGGCTTACATTCAAACTATTTCTGTAACTAAAAAAGATTTGGTTAGGCACATTAATAAGTGATTCAAAACACATCGAGGACAAAAGGACATTTCGGCAATATTTAAAAAAAATATATAATTAAACAAATAAATTTATTTATTTAAACACTTCGGTAGCAGATAAGTCCTAGTGAAGTCAAGAGCCAACATAATCGTATGTTTATAATTGTTAAAATTTTGTGGAATGGTTTATATTATTATATCCTTTTTACAAGGATATTCAAGACCTGCAGTATTAGCTATTACCGACGCTATATCAAGCTTTTGCAAAAGAGTTGTTTGTTCGTGCCGACACGAAGTAGGAAATAATTAAAATAATAATTCGTCCGTTTCAACTTTCATAGGATACCTTTGTAAAGTAGCCATTTCCGACTTCTACTTCAAGCTATTGCAAATCCGTCCTGAACACGTTTGACGTCAATTTTTGTTATTATTTCGAAATGCGAAAAAGGTAAAAAGAGAGAGTACGATTTTTTATTTGACATCGAATAAATTCTACCATACATAGAATCGCTTTATTGAGAACTTTTCTGAGCTATAAATCTGTGTTGGAATTATTTCTAACCCGAAGGCTTTGTTTATTAGTTTGGAATATGTCCAATGGCATTCCTTGAACTGTATTTGTAATTTAAGAAGGGAAAAAGCTTGGTATTCATTATTTCCAATTTGTTATTCAATAATGGTAATGGCAATTTGAGTCAGACAATTTTATTAGGTAACTTATTGTTATACTCCAATTAATTGTTTATTGGTTTGTAGTATGTGAAGACACAAAATATTTAGAAGAATTGAAATTTCTTCATAAAAGCCAAAATATTATTCTAATATGTACATACGTATGTGAACGGTAATTTTGGTTGGTTTTTGAAAATTCAAAAAAACACAGAAACTTGTAAAAAGTGAATGAAATTTTTATTTGGATCGGTAAGTCAATTTCTGCCATTTACTTTTTAAAAATAATTTCACTTAAATGTTGCCCGCGGCTACGCTTCAGGTGGTCCATTCTGAAGGTCCAATTTTGGCAAACTTTTTCACACATTTCGGCCGGAATCTCACCAATGACGCGTTCAATGTTGGCTTCCAAGGCAGCAATCGTGTTTGGCTTGTCCCCATAGACAATAGACTTAACATAGCCCCACAAAAAAATAGTCTAACGGGGTCAAATCACATGATCTTGGTGGCCAATTGACTGCGCCAAAACGTGAGATCAACTGCTCACCAAATTCGCCTCTCAATTGATGCATGGTTTCGCGTGCAGTGTGGCATGTGGCACCGTCCTGTTGGAACCACATGTCGACCGAGTTCAATTCTTGCATTTTCGGCAAAAAAAAATCTGTTATCATCGAACGGTACCTTTCTCCATTGACCGTAACCCTGCGGCCTTCATCGTCCTTGAAGAAGTACGGCCCAATGATGCCGCCTGCCCATAAACCGCACCAAACAGTGCATTTTTCGGGATGCATTGGTAGCTGCTGAATTGCCTCTGGCTGCTCTTTACTCCAAATACGGCAATTCTGCTTATTCACGTATCCATTTAGCCAAAAATGAGCCTCGTCGCTGAAACGGACGTAGCTTGCGAAACACATTTTTCACAGAGCACGAATTTTGATAATAAATTTCAATAATTTGCAAACGTTGTTCAGGCGTAAGTGTATTCATGATGAAATGGCAAACAATACTGAATCGAAATGTTCGTGGAATTTGTCATGTGTGATCTGTCAAAAATATAAACGTCAAAAACCAAGTAGCAAAAAAATCACCCGTTATATACATAAAAGTGAAAACATATGAAATTTATGTGCTTCTTATAAAGTGAAGAAGGTATGATGTATATGTAGTTAAAAAAATTGAAACGAAGAAATATGTATATTCGAAAACACAGTCGTTGCATGTGTTACAAATCTGTACTTGAAAATTATGTACATTAGGATACATTTGTTACTGATACATTAGAAACATAGGCAACACTAAATACGTTAACTATTAGCAACCACGTTTTCCCTCAAACCCGATTGCCTGTTCATCAATATCATCAAGGCTCATAGATGAGCTGAATACATGACTGATGACTGAAATCATCATATCTTTGGATTTGAATCGAGAAAATCATGTCACCAACGAACATGCGTGTGCATTTTCTGCAAAACGCGTTTACAATAAAATTTCGTTTCCTCCGAACTTCTGTCAAATTTAACTGAATATTGTCGAAAAGTTATTTCTATGTCTTGCAACTAACTACACAAATCCGGAACATGCAATTTTGGCCCCAAAAATAAAATTTATTGAAACCATTCGGAATGCTGTCACACATATTAACATTGAAGGTTGGATCACCGGTGATTTATCCTTCGAATTCAAGCGGATCCAGCTGCTTTTTCAGTCGTTATTTTAATTTGCTTAGATTTAAGCAGCACATTTTGAAAAGCAGCTTCTGATTCTGGAGAATTGTTACTTCTGAAAGAGTTTTTTTTGTTTTTGAATGGCCCAATCGATGGCTTTATCAAAGATTTCAATTGCATCATTGCCAGTCACAACATTTTGTACGATTTGTACATCATCAGAATCGGATTCACTTTCAGCTTCAATGTCTTCTACTAAATCCGGAACATTTTCATCAAGTTAACAGCTCCCTGATATCATCTTCTGTAAACTCCTAGAAGAATGAAACAAATTGAATGTTACAAATTCTTGTTCAAAAAGAAGTGTTAGGGCTGGTTATCTACTCTTTCCAGCAAACATTGTAAGGATTCAGTTTGGTCACTTTCCTGATAATTTCTCCAGCGTTCTCTGAGAATAGACAACGGCACATTGTCTTCTTCATTTATGAATCCATTACTGTCATCATTTAAGATTGGGTTCCAACACTTTTCCCGAATTTGAGAGGACATCTTTTCTCAGGATTTTGTGATTACAATGACGGCTTGACGTAAATTAAAATTTTTCAGTGCAAACACAATGTCGTAATTTTCCATGGAAATGCTTGATTTATAATGTACGTTTGTTATTCTTATTCCATTTTTATCCATCAGTTGTATTAAAGCTGTAACGTTTGGTAGCAAAACCATTTTCAGCCATTAATTCTTCTTCTGTTGAATGAGTAGGAAAATTATCGATAATCAACAATGCCTTTAGGTGGAAGATTTTGTTCTTTTCAATTTTTCCCAACTTGAGGAACAAAACTGTTAAGGAACTACTCTTTGAAAATATATTTTGCCACCCAGGCATTCCCAGAACTTTTGTACTATACAAACATTTCAAAACTTTTAAGACAACATGGTTGTTTTGACTTTCCAATGATTAACGGAACGATTTTATGTGAACATAACATGTGTGGCATTGCATCCCAAAGCAATGTGACACTTTGTTTTGGAATTTTTCCACCAGCAGCATTGTTTTCACCAAAAGAAACGTAAGTTTATTTCTTGGTAACATCTTCCAAAACAATGCGGTTTCATATACGTTATAAATCTGCTGGGTTATTAGTTAAATCAATGCAATTTTAGCTTGCAATCTAAATCACTTATGGTCAGCAAACTATACCAAATCTTTTTTTTTTTTCATTTTTGGAACATTCCACAACTAGTATTAAAAGAACCTCCTTGTATGCCCTCAAATTATTTGTACAGTCCGTTTAGCTTTTTCTCTTATAAGATTTCCGATAATTGGCACATTTTTTTACCTTGGATAAGAATCCACTTGTTTTTTGGCTTTCTCAGATTTTTGATTTCAGCTTTTTATACACATTCATTGTACACATTTTAATGGTCCAGAAAAAGATTTTGCAATCCTATCAGTTATATTTTTGGAATTGCGCTTAATATTGTATATTGTCCCTTTTGAAAAACCAACTGTGTCCGGTGCGATTTTGACTCCGTTTTTTTTATTTTTTCAAGTATTGTAGCCTTTTGTTTTAGTGTTTTTTTTTTGCAAGTATTATAGCTTTTTGGTTTAGTGTTAACATTCTTAATCTTTAGCCTTCTTTAAAATCATTTTTTCACTTTTCAAAATGTCGATTCCAAAATTCACACTTGTTCTAATGAAATTCACTTTATAAGAAGGTGTTTTTTTTTTTATAATACAATTCTAAATACTACTGAAATTACTCAGCCAAGTAGAAGACTTAGCATTATATTTAATTGGACTTGTTGAATTATTGATTCAAAATAGCTTTTAACGGCCTTTAGTCCACAAAATTTGCGTTTCATCCCGGCAATCTCACTTGGACTCATCAGTTGGTTAGTGAGCACCTTGTGGACTAAAGGCCGTTAAAAGCTATTTTGAATCAAGAAATTCACTTTAGTTATGAAGCATACGACTTTATGAGGAAATACTAAATAAATTTCCTAGGATTCGCCTTTACAAATACGGTTTGCATTTTATACCAACAACCTACATACAAATTAGGTACCTTACAAAAATCCAAATATTAAAAATACAGAATTTGCAAAAAATCTTATTTGTTTAACTTATAGAATATCGCTACTTTAGGGAATAATAATTCAAGACACTGAATCTTAAAAATGATCTGTTCAAGTTATAGAGTAAGAAGAAAATATATTTATAATTCATAAATAATATTTATTTTATTACATATTTAAAAATACACCTACAATAATAATTCTAAATAATTATATGTATATCTTGCTCTAAGATTTTATCTGTTTTCTAGTCATATACCAGTAAATAGTCAACGGAATGAAAAGTTAGCGAAAGCATAAGTTTATATGTATCTACAACATATTTTACAACCATTAGGCACCTATGTATATAGGGCGGGTCATGAAGTAAAAAAAGAAAAAATATATTAACCAAATTATAAACTCGAGTGGGAACTCCATAATTTTGTTTCTTTTATTTATTATTATTATACAAATTTTTATTTGAAGAAAAAAAAACAATATTTTTAACATCAAAATATTATTTAATAATTATTACATAGTTTTGTGTTCGAGGTGTAATATTTACAAAAATTAATTTACATAGTATGGTGTTAAGATACTTACATATATTAGTATTATTTACAAAAGAAGTCATTATTTTCGTTATTTTAAAATTAATTTTGATTATATACATATTTACAAGAATTCGTTAATTACCAGTAATTGCCTATCTTCAATAGAAAGTATCTCATTTCCAAAACATCTTAATCTCGTTTTTTTTTTAATAAATTTGACATCTGCCTTTAAGATGATAACGATAAGTATTCGCCACTTCACATCCAGATTACTTACATATACTTACATATACCAACTGTATTTTTCTTAAAAGCTCTTGAATTAATATTTAAAAGACCACATCTGGCTTTAAAAATTAAACTTACAAGTTGTGGGCTGTTATTATCAGTGAAGTAGGGTGTTATATCATACTTTAACTATGGGTAGTAAACATCATGAAACTGTGAATTTCTGGCATCAGCAATGTGATTTTCATGCTCGCGGGCTTCTCGGGTTATCAAAATAATTGTATGAAGACTCCTGAAAGAGGAGGAATTAGTCGATATCAATATTCAGTTTTTGACACAAGTCACCCCAGTCTAGTACCCAAAAGGTTTTTTAAGATATTGGTCCATATTTCGGTTGTCGATCATCGTTCGATATTCGATAACGAGCGGTCAACGTTCGACAAAATGAGAAATCGGTATTGCTGTTCTCGATTGCGTTCGACAACCATCGAAAATCCGAGCGCACGTTGACGACCGCATTTTTGTGATCGACGCGGTCTATTGAACAAGTTAAAAATTGTATCGGGAACAAAATGTGTGTTTTTAATTTTAAAAAATGTTTGTTTATAAATAAAATGGTTTTAAGTATTTATTTTTAATGCAGGGCGAAACAAGTTTAAAAAAAAAATAAATCGTAAAATTCGTGGATAAAAATAGTGATATCGCCGGTTGTAATAGCTTGTTGTATTTGTTTTTTTTTTTTGGAGTTAAAATTTTGATCTAGGTGTCATAAATACATTTCGAACAATACGTAGTCACTTTCTTCGGAACATAATTGTATCCATTTTGGGCATACAAGTTCTAATTAAGCACTTATGTGACAGTTTACGCAGAGGAAAAAGTAGCCCATAAACGTTTTAAGTTGAACATAAATATTTATGATGCGTACCAGCAAACGGGCAATAGTTGATATGATTCTTGGGCACAGAATTTTTTTTTTCCAATTCCCGCCTTCAGTTTTCCATCGATTTCGATGTAAATCCGAAAAAGCTGACTTCGATAATTGAAAATAGTTAACAATTCTAGGTACAAAAAAAAAAAAAAAACAAATAAACGACAAGAAAAAAAAAACTACGGAATCAAGTAAAGTAAATCCGTACAATTTATCACCTTACTCCTAGGAATAAAAAAAGTTCATCTCTTGTTTCAACCTAAACCACGTTTCAACCGTCAATTATACCCAATTTTTTTTTATTTCAAGATATAGTTTTTATAAAAATACAACAAACTTTCACGAAATGAAATAAATAAAAGCAATCCTGTCTGAAAAAAATCAATCTGTCAAGTCATAAACAATTCACAATATATACTTTTTCATTCACATATCCTAGTCGATCAAATTACGCAATACCGATTAAGATATCTGTCGATAGTGATGATCGTTGAAAGCGATCGCTGATCGACAACCGCAATATGGTCCATTGTCTTTCATAGCAAGTTTTCTTGGTAATCTTCTCTCAGGATACTCTAGTACTTTAGTGACATATGTATGTGTTATCCATTTTGCGGTTTCAAAAGTAAACGTAAATAAAATATTTTTTTTCCAGATATTTCTTTTTTATTATAAAGGTTGAACGTTGAAATTACGTGTGAAACACTACATCATTTAAATGACCACCACGCGAATTGTTGCAAGCATCGATTCTTTTGAGGTAATTTTCGACCACTTTTTGACACATATTGGGCGGTATCTCAGCCATAACTTGACGAATATTGGTTTTCAAGTGCTTAAGAGTAAAAGGTTTATCTGCATAAACACGGTCTTTCGCGTAGCCCCACAAAAAAAAGTCCAGCGGTATCAAATCGCATGATCTTGGTGGCCAGTTGATATCGCCACGACGAGAAATTACACGACCAGGAAATGTCTCTTGCAATAAAGCCATATTCGCTCGAGTTGTGTGGCATGTGGCACCGTCTTGTTGAAACCACATATTCTCCAAGTCGTATTCTTCAATAGCAGGCAAAAAAAAGTCGGTTATCATATGACCATAACGCTCCGGATTGCCGGTGACAGTCGTTCCATCGTCATTTTCGAAGAAGTAAGGTCCAATCACACCTCCGGACCAAAGAGCGCCCCAAGCAGTGACTTTTTGTGGACGTAATGGCATCTCTTCAATTACTTGAGGATTCTCAGAACCCCAAATACGACAATTTTGTTTATTAACATACCCACCGAGTGAGAAATGTGCTTCGTCGCTGGAGAAAATTTTGTTCGAAAAATCGCCGTCCGATGCCTGCTGTTCAAGCACCCATTCGACGTATCTACGACGTTGTGAATGGTCAGCTGGCTTCAGTTGTTGTGTGTGCTGGATTTTATATGGATGTAGGTGTAGATCCAAATGCAAAATACGCCATAATGTGCCGTAAGACAGTCCTAATTCCTGAGAACGACGAGGAATCGACACATTCGGGTCTTCGGAAACACTTTCACTTACAGCAGCGATATTTTCATTGGTACGAGCGAAACGATGATGCACAGGCCTTGCAATATCTGTAACCAATCTAGTCTTCAATTGCTTGCGTAGTTGGACGATTATGTAAACAATAATCTCCTCTTAAAGCACGATATGTGGCTGTGGGAGAATCACCATTTTTGTAGTAGGTTTTAACAATTTGTATGCGTTGTGCGATAGTTAAGCGATCCATTTTCGTAAATGTCAGACTTTCAACTGAAAAAAAAATTGGGTTAACAACTTAGTTTGACAGATGTCGAATTCCAGTCCTATACTTTTGAATCCGTAAAATGGATAACCCTTCAGGTATTTAAAGTGTAGTATTCATGCAGTAACATGTAGCTTGGAGTATTATCAGCATCTTTTTCATAAAGAATCTAAAATGTTTTTCCACTTGATCAAATCATTTTGATCCCCATACCCGAGAACCGTAGAGCATTACTGACCTCGCAACGGCTTCAAATATTTTAAGTTTATTAGAGAAGTTGATTTATACTTTGTGAATATACTTTGACCACGTTGATTTGATACAACATTTCGATATCGAGAGCTTCAAACCAAAGTGTTTATTAAAGGAGAGGTTGTTATTAAGAGTAAGTCCTAAATATTTATAATCATTAACGACCAGAATCTGTTCGGAACCATATTTCCGTCTAAGTGAATTTGACTTTTGATTTGTTAAGGTTAACTTTTAAAATGCAATAACTATGTAAGTAATAATAAGGTCGTCTGCATAAATTAAAACTTTTGCAACAGAATCTGCAAATCTGACACCCCCCGGTAAATATGAATGTAAATCATTTAAATAGATGCTGAATAAGATTTAACTCAGTAAGCATCCTTCTTGTTCGTGTCTTTTAAATATAAATTTGGCTTTTTTACTGGCAAGAATATTATATAGTTTTTAGTTTTAAATACGAGAACCAGCAGTATATCTATCATTTTTGGGAAAAGTAGAGTTTTTTTTATCAAAAGACAACAATATATCCAAGGTTGTTTATTATTTATCATCTCGAAATTAACACTCTTACGAATCCTGAGGTTTAGAATATCTGTATTCAATTTTGGTTTTGTTATTGTTAGAAAAAGTATTCTTGGGAAACCTCTAGAGAGGGAAATGTGGGACGCCATAGATATTAAAAAAGCGCGCTCGTTTTGTTTGACGTAATATATGGCATGATTTTGTCTGCCCTTTATATGTCTGCTTACAAATAATTTCCATATAAAATACATCTTTCTACCATCATGTTTAAGCTAATATAAAGGGCACACAAAAACAGCCTATTGTTGATTTAGGTTGAACTTTATGACCTACTAGGTACAGCTTGTATATATACAATACGTAGTAATAAATCTAGAAACTGGTAAATTTTTTATTTGGAATAAAATTTTAAGTTTGTAAATATATACTGTATATTTTTACATTGTTTTTTGAAAGTTTTTGCAACTTAATATAATATTTTCTCTTTCTAAGCTTAGCATTGAGTACTTAAATAAACAAAGAGCAATCGTTAGTTTGTATTGAAATTTTGTTTATAATAATTTTTTGAACCCATTTACAAATTAACTGATAATTAAGCTATACTCAAGGGATTTTACCGTTTAAAACTAATAAACATATGTACATAATATAATATGACAAATTAATAATATGAAATAATTATTAAAAATATTTTTTCTCTTTGAATAATTGCATAAACATATTTTTTATATTTTATACACATATTGAAATTATAATAACATAAATGAATTATAAACAGAACACAACGGGATCTAGCGGATTATACTCAGGCACCACCTCCACCACCGCCGCCAGCGCCGACAACGTCTAGTTCAAATTTAAATTCAACCGGTGGTGTTGGCATCGGTCAAGGTTTGTATTTTTCAAACAGAAACACACTGTTTTCTTCCTTTTTTTTGTTTAAAGTAGATTTTCTTCAAAGGGAAACGAGTAAACTTGTTATATTGAATGATATTTTTTTTTATTGATTTAGCGCTGTCATATTCAATGGACGACCCTGTTCGACTGAAGTCATCTACCAGCATAACAATTTGTGGTCTTTTAAGAAAATTAGTTTTTTTTTGTCTCATTGTTTTACTTGTTTCTCTTTTAAATTTGGAAACCGTTTAAGGATAAGAACCTATATTTTGTGCGTGTGCGTGTTGATTTATAAATTAAGACAATCGAATGAACAAATGGACTTATTTCAAAATTTATATATTTCATTCACTTTAATGCTTTTAAGAACTCATTATTTTTTAACTAATTTTTTATGCAGCCTTAGCTAATTTCCCTTCTGTACATGACTAATTTTATATTTTGCATTATAAATCAGACTTATTGTGAGTTTCATCCGGAAAACGTACCATGTTTAAAAAATTCCCCTTATTTTGAACATTCATTCAGGGCGGAATTATATGATATTGTAGGTTAAAATGTTCACTTAATTTGGAGGCGAACGAAAAAAAAAAACAAGTTAAATTTTGTGTGATATTTGTTTATTTTGTGCCAAAAATGTTAAAGTTGAGGTTTAGTCATATAAAGATCAATATAATCAACAAAATATAAATAAAAAATATACTGCATATTGTGATGCAAAACAACACTTTTAGTGACTTAAACTTTGCGTACACATTTTATTAATTATTATATTAAATTATCACTTTTTCTTAAATAAGTGCATCAACATGCTTGTTCATATTTGCAAAGTAATTATACTTTATTCCTCCTTGTTAATATTTAATCTTATGAAATGTTAATATTTGGCTCGTTGGCCGTCTTGAGATTTAATGGAAAAACAAGAACTATATTTTTGAATGCTAGATGTGTCTCTTTGTTTGTTACATTCATGACATCGAAAGTTTGATTTTGAGTTATTTTTCTTGTAATCTTTCTTTTTAGCTACGAAAAACGCATTTTCTGTTTTATTTTTCTGATAATCAAAATCCAGTAGTTTTGCTTTAATGTCTTCACCAGTAATGTCCTTTCCACTGCTTTCAATACCCATTATGAAAGGTTTGAAATCCTCAGTTAGACCTGCAAGCGTTATAGCGCCAATCCATTCTCCAGGAATATGAAATTTAATTTTAATGCTTCCTAGTTTGTCCCACGTGCCTATAATTTCATTTACGTATTCGGTCATTAAGTCACAATTTTCTAGGCGGAAGTTTTCTTAACAGTGCAACTTTTCTTGACAGTCCATTGTCTTCATAAAGCGTTTCAAGTTTCTTCCATATTGCAAATGCAGATACTTCATTCTGAATATGAACATATAACGATTCGCTTATACTAAGGACAATTTGCGCCTTTGCCTTCCTGAGATTTGCTTCATCCTTTTCTGTATTTGGAATTATTATACAGAACTTTCAGTTCTAGAATATTTTGCATAGCAAATTTCCAAGTATGATAGTTTTCACTACCACGTAATTTTTCCATTCCGATTCCAAAATTGTCGTTCGCAGTCATTTTTACAACGAATGTAAATTTTCCAGCAACAATTCAATATCCTGCAATTTATTTGGTAAAAACAACTAATGTTTTGAAGCAAATACGTTTTATTTATTTCCTTGTTAAATCACGCGAGATTTAATGGAAAAACAAGAACTAAAATATATATAAACGTGTTTATTACAGCAGGATTTGATAAAGAATTATTTAATGAAAAATAAGAAATGCTAAAGCTTTTATCAAAGCTAACATAATTTAAATTTCTGAAGGGATAACAATACCAAGCGTTCTTATTATTTTAACAGGCAGGCACTTTATTTCCAAACTTTTAATCATGAATTCAATCAACCAAAGTCAGTGATGATGATGATACAAGTAGGGAAAAGTCTTTTATTCAAATTTTAAATTCAAAGGTTTCTTTATTTTCACAAAAATTTCAAGATTTATAATAGTTTACCCACAAAGCAAAGTACTTATCTGCAGGCGGTTATAAACAATAGTTATTATTTTATTTTACATAGTGATTGAATTCATGATGCAATTGAAATTTTATTTTGAGAATAATAAACTTTACATAATCTATTAGGTATTTAGCATTACTTATTTGACTTATATAACGTGATTTTTTTGCTACTTGGTTTTTGACGTTTATATTTTTGACAGATCACACATGACAAATTCCACGAACATTTGACATTTCGATTCAGTATTGTTTGCCATTTCATCATGAATAGACTTACGCCTGAACAACGTTTGCAAATTATTGAAATTTATTATCAAAATTCGTGCTCTGTGAAAAATGTGTTTGCCACACTGCACGCGAAACCATGCATCAATTGAGAGGCGAATTTGGTGAGCAGTTGATCTCACGTTTTGGCGCAGTCAATTGGCCACCAAGATCATGTGATTTGACCCCGTTAGACTATTTTTTGTGGGGCTATGTTAAGTCTATTGTCTATGGGGACAAGCCAAACACGATTGCTGCCTTGGAAGCCAACATTGAACGCGTCATTGGTGAGATTCCGGCCGAAATGTGTGAAAAAGTTTGCCAAAATTGGACCTTCAGAATGGACCACCTGAAGCGTAGCCGCGGGCAACATTTAAGTGAAATTATTTTTAAAAAGTAAATGGCAGAAATTGATTTATCGATCCAAATAAAAATTTCATTCACTTTTTACAAGTTCTGTGTTTTTTTGAATTTTCAAAAACCAAGCTCTTAAAAAATCACCTTATATAACAAAATATAATTCTAACAGATGTTTTTTAATTTCTTTCTTTCGTTTCTTAAAATTTCTTATACTTTTCAGATTCTGTGGTAATTCATTTATTATTTTTGGAACAATGTATCTGAGCTCTCTGTTCCCATATAAGTTGAAAGTTGACGGGATTTCAAGCATTCCAAGTGCTCTTCTTCTAGTATTTAGATTATGTCTTATTGGCTGTAGGAATCTTTGGTCATCCATATAATGTTGTAAAGCAGTCATACGATATATTGCGTTTACATCTAGAACTTTGAAGTGTACATAAGAGGGTTTAATGAGTTTAATCAGACGATGTTGGAGATTCAGTATCTTATCGAGATGCGTTTTTGAAGCTTTTCCCCAGGCCAGGATTCCATATCGAATTCGAGATTCCGCGAGCGAATAATAAACTTGCTTAAGTACTTCGAAGTTTGAAAATCTTTTAAGGTAAACCAAGGCAAATAGGGTGCTTTTTAGTTGAAGGCGTAAAGTGTTAATATGTTCACGCCAAAGAAGATGTTCGTCTATGATAACTCGAAGATACTTTATCTTTTTGACGATTTCGATTGGTTGGTTGTTGGCTGACAATGGACAGTGATCGTTTCGGTGATATATGTTGAAAAGTTCTTTCCGTTTAAATGGGTGGCGTATGTGCATAACTTTTGTTTTTGTAGCATTAATAACCAGTTCATGGTCATGGCACCACTTGGATATATTATCAAAATGTTTTTGAAGTATTTCTACTGCTGTGTTCATACTTTTGTGTTTGACTATAATGGCTATATCGTCTGCATATGCATATGCTGTATTGGTTTTAAATAATCGTAGTAGTTCATTAGTATAAAGTATTAACAAAATCGGTCCCGGTAGGTACGGTACGGTAGGTTTTTCTTCACTCAAAGTTGATGTTACCCTAACCTTAATCGACCTATCAGTAAGATAGCTTTTGAGCCAGTCTGATAAACATCCTCTGATACCAATTTTCAAGAAGTTTTTCTGGGCTGAGGGTGTCAAAGGCTTTGCTGAAGTCTATGAACAGGACAAGAACGTGGTGATTACGATTAAGGCCTTCATGAAGTGTATTTGTAAATTCTCCTAACAGCTTTTCCGTACTCTTTCTTTTTTGAAATCCGTATTGGTTTGGGTGCAAGATTTGATGTTTGTTTACAAATAAATTGAGTCGTTTGACAATTACTTCCTCCAAGCATTTTTCCACGGCTGACATGATAGCGATCGGTCTATAGTTTTCGGTTTTGCTTTTTTTCCCTCCTTTGTAAATAGGGTGAATAATTGACGTTTTCATAAGTTTTGGTACACAACCCTGGATTATGCTACGATTTATTATGGCTTGTACAACCGGTGCAAAAATTTCGGCGTTCATTTGGAGATCAATTGGTCTTATGTTATCTGCCCCAGGTCCTTTTTTGGTGTTTATATTGCTCAGAATTTGAGATATCTCTTCTCTGCTGGCCTCTTCAATGAAAATACTGTGCTGTTCGAAATTCGCAATAGCTTTTTAAATCCCGGACAAACAAAAATATTTCTGTTAAAAGATATTTCGGGCGAAACTCACAATAGGGCTGAATATGATTACATGGGTATTTGTTAAATTCTTAAGAAGTTCAAACATTACTTATCTATCTGATTTTAAATTTAACATATTCTTATTAAAAGCTAAGAAAAAAAACCTACCAGACTACTGTTTTCGATGTTAACAAGCTTGAACATATAAATACACTTTAGTTATACATCCGGGTCTTAGTTCATAAATCATAATCGGAATCTTAATTAATATTTATCGTTGAAGTTTTGTACATTATCCAAACCCAATCACCATATTTTTGTACCCATGTTAGCCCAACATTCTGCAAGCCAAATTTGAAGTTAAACGTTTTCATTAGACCAAATATACTCGTATATATAGTAGTTATGAGTTTAAATAATACAACATATTCGCGGAAGAGCGAGTGGTGGCTGTTATTTGGGTCTTAAAAATCTTTAGGATTTTAGTATAAAATGGGATTTCTGGATTAATAGAAGCTATAGATGTGTAAATATTTAATTTGATAAGGATTCGTTAAAGATATATCCAGGGCTTATATCACGTAAGACAATTAACTGTCGTTTTGATCATTCTTCTCTCTATCGTTCCTTATAGAAATTATAGAGACATCTATAGATAAAAAGACTATTAAAAAATTGAAAATCAACTATCATTTTTGCCGATTCCACCCCAGTCTATTTGAACTGGAACCGATGGGAAGCTGACTTCGATATTTTGCAGAATACATTAAACGGTACCGGTAACCCCAATATTATGGTTATTGGTGATATAAACGCACGAGTGGGACGAAAAGAAGGGGCAATCAACACTGCATCCAAAGACACTACTTGTAACACAAGAGAGAAAAGGCTATAAGATTAATGTGATTCATATGGCCTGCGGTTACTAATTGGAACAAGTTTATGTGAATGAAAAGGAGAATACACATTTATAGGTGGGCAAGGGTCTTCGCTCTTCGGTTGTCTTTTACTGTCTAATAGGTGAGTTGTGAATCTAACTGTCATGTCGACCCAGATCAGACCATTTAAATTTAGTAGTTAAGTTTTTTGTTAAATGAAATAAAAATACCGACGGGAAACTTGAAATGGCTCAATAACAAGGCAGAAAGGTATCAAGTTAAATTAATTAAGTAAATTTTTCCAAATTAAAGGAAATCATTATGAAGGCGTATCCAGTTGCGAACGTTGGACGGAACAGAAAAAAGCAAAATTCCCCTTGGTTTGACGAGGAATGCGTAAGGCGAGAGAAAAATCATTTAAATGGCTGAAACTATTTCGACAAAATAATCACGGATACTTTAAAGACAAATGTATATCTGGAAGCCAATCAACGCTTCCAAAAATTTGCAGACAGAAAAATAAAGAATTAAAAAAAAATCAAAATGCAATGAATATGGCAAAATAAAATGCAGCGCAAAAGAATTGAACGGGCCAGCCTTAATTATAAGCTGCAGCTTGAGTAAAGAAGACTTTCGGAAGCATTTTAAAAAGTTGCTAAATTGAGATACACATAATATGTTGCGATACTACCATTTCGCAAAAGCGTATTGGCTGCGTATATCACGCAACAAGAAATAATAAATTCACTCAGTTCTCTTGATGACGAAAAAGCTCCTCAATCGGACTGTTTAGCGACAGAAAAACTGCAATTTTTGTTCAACAATATTTTTGAGCAGCATTTCAAAGACGCGCTTATCTACCCAATCCACAAAAAGGTATTGACAGACCCGGGGAACTATAGGGGAATATCATCTTTAAATGCATCCCACAAAATATTTGCCGCACCTTTCAAAAATCGTTTGACGGAATTGATAGCGGACAAAACCCTATTCAAAGAGAACCATGCAAGATTTAGAGCTTTACTTCTGGCCTACACACCAGAATCACTCCAACTCATGATGAATAAACTACAAGATTTCGGTAGTCAGTGGAAGTAAATCTTCAAAAATCTAAAGTTTTGATTTTCAAAAAAGTTGGTGGACGACGTTTGGAGAAGTGAAAAATTGATATTCAATGATATGGAGGTTGAGGTTAATATCTATCATTTCCTTGGTATTTCTCAAAAAACCTAAGTATGGAAGCCCTCCTTCAAGAAAAGCTCTCTAATGACAAGGTAGCAATCAACACAACGTGGAAATGATGTTTTCCAAATCAAAAAAAAAAATTCTGGTATGTAGCGCATAGCAACAAATTTCTAATTTTAAGCAGTGTCAGAGTCTGTTTTATGTGCACAAATCTGGGGAAATAAACAATAAGATGCAGTAGAGAAATTACTGAGATACTCAGCCTTATCACAGGACCCGTCGTAATATATCCGTACTACTAATCCCGAACAAATGTAGTATAGGCCCCGTCGTACTAAAAATATTTCCTACGAAATTCGGAATTCGGGAACATTGGCTTACTAGCCCCGAATTAATAGGAAGTTTGACTGTTTTTTCTACGAACAGTTATTTTCATAGTAGCCTGTGGAAGTGGAAGGAAAAATGAAAAATTACTTGCAGAAAAATAGGCACATCGCACAAAAATATTGAACTAAAAGGGAAATGTAAGTTTATTGCGAAATTAAATGTGGACATTTGTATATAATAATTTTAATTTTCAAAGGGCAAACAAAGCAATTACAAATCACATTCTATATAAAAGGCTTTTTTAAATGCTCCAAGAAAATCCTGAAATCGCCCAAGGATATTCCAAAATTCCTTTTAAATCCATTTTTGATTAACAAAACAATTAATTTGTCAAAAGATTAAGAACAAAAATTGAAATCCATTGTTCTTCTCATATATTGACGTAAATCAGATGAATTTGAAACTCCAAAAAATGGGTTGCTGTGAGGCAATTATGTTTTGATTTCGTTCGGGGCTTATGATGTGAATTTATTCGTAGTCGTAGCCTAACAAAACATTTGGAAATTTGCTATGAGGGACTCTTTGATAGGGGTGACTATCTTAAACGAGTCTTTCACTTGCCTTCGAATACCCAAATTCTTTACTGATGATAGAAACTGGCCTTTCGCCCCGCATCATTAAAGCCTTAAAATTACAAATAGACTACATTTTTAAGTACCAAATATGGCGGATACACGAATCCCAAGAAAAGTAGCTTTGACAACAATTAGAATCAAATCTAGCTGGTATGCAGATTGTCTCGATCTAGCACAAGTTGCAATTTGGCAGATGTTTTGAGTATTGAAAATATATCTAATTAGAGACCAGCATCGTATAATCTTATAACCTATGTTGTCGAATATTATGTATTTAAGTACAGAGAAGATGCTGCGGAGTCATTACACAGAGGAATTAATCAGCACTATCACAGAATCCAACGTAATCCAAAATCTGCTACGAATACTGAAAAATCTATCATAGAATCCATTCGTAGTGAAAAATATACTACGAATTTCGAAATTCGTAGAATTTCATATCTCTGAATAGCTTTCTCTACGACAAGTTATTCTTTTCGTAGTCAAGTGGAAAACGATTGTCTTAGTAAAAATGTAGGTATTTTTAATGAATTTTTATTTAAATTCAAATTTAAGTCTTCTCACCAGTGCATTGAGCACTTTTTTAAATTGAAAGAAAATGTAGACTGCGCCATGTCAACTTCAGAATCCTTAACAGCACCAAGCTGATAAGTACCTTCTCCCATAAATCTCAGCGCAGCAGCCAGCCGACAAACCAAGTTTATTGATGAGGAAAATCTATCATCTTGAAACTCCTGTTGCAGCTCCTCTTAAACGTAGGTATTTAAACGCTTGTTTATTCGCTCGGAATTTTTTTATAAAACTGAAAATGTTTTGATTTAATTATTTTTAAATTTGTTGATTCATATCTAAGTTTTCAAACATATCAAATGGATTGCAGGCCTCAGTTGTTTTCTTTGGATCTTAAGCTTTTGCCTTCGCCTTACACCCTCGTTGTTTGCAGCAATAATTGCAATCGCTAAGATCCATTTTATGTGTAATAACAAAAATAAACACTAAACTGTATTATCAACTGATATGAACTGCAATTTGTTTCAAGGTCATATGACGTAACACAGCTGATTTCGAAATTGAGAGCGTTCAATGACGCAAAGCATTTTTCGATTCCATTCGGATTCTGTGTACACAATTTTTCGGGGTTCGTAGCGTAACAATCCATTCGGAGGTTTTCACAATGGAATCTGTGATAGGGCTGAATATCAACCATAATCAGACTTCGAGGAGAAATGCTCTATCGAAATTATATGCCACACAGGGAGGACTTACCGTACGTTTGTCAACTTTGCAAATTAGAAGAAAGAGAGAATATCATTCACTTCATGGGAAAATGTCCCATTCTGCGTGAAACGAAAAGGAGCGTTTTTGGAAAATGCTTTTTTAAGGTGTTTTTCGTTTTTAGTTCAGAGCAGAGCCTGAGTTGTAAACAAATTTGTTTGTATTTCTTTTTCACTCAGAGCGTTTAGAGCTCAAAGTGTGTGTTTGTTTTTCACTCAGAGCGTTTAGAGCTCCAATTGTTTGTTTCTTTTTTCGTTCCGAATATGTGCAGAGCGCGCTTGATGTGCTTGAACGTAATCGTCTGAGCATTATGGGTAAATTTCTGAGCACATGAAATGTCATGTGTGTCGAGAAGGAAAATGCAAAGAAAAAATAATCAAATAAGTTGGTGGCTTGCGGATTTTCTGTATCTGGTGTGTATCTGTGTACAAAATAAGGTTAATTTTATGTTATATTGCTTTTTATGATTAAAATGAAAATTTATTCTGGTTTGTGTGGTTTAGGTGTGTTGAAAAACAAATTAGTGTTCAGAGCTTGCTCTGTTCGGAACAAGTTCGCACCATAGTCTATTTCAATAAAACTCTGTTCATAGCTCTGCTCCGAATCGGCCAAACTTAATATGAAAACACTTTATCTATAAACAAAATTGTGAGATTGCCTCATTTCTGCTCTAACGAAAACGTATTATTAGTCTGTACAGAATATTTTAGTTTTTGCCGTTTATTTTTTTTGCATTTGCTTTTTTTAATCATATTTGTTTTGTTTATTTTCCCGATTGACATACATATCTGATGAAATTTATTATTATTTGTTTTAATTAAAAATAATTTAATAACATTTGGACTTCTATTGAAAAAAAATCTGTATATCAGAAACATCCCTAAATGGTCATTCGATTATTTTGTATTATTATAAACTTTTTTTTTAAATTTAAATACAAACAAAATTTCAGCCTAGCAACCGGACAACAGCCTTCAATGATGACACTTTACCTTTAAATATATATATATGTTTTTTTCTTGGTGATATAATTAAGATTTAAATAATTTAAGAAGTGCAATAAAACTAGAATATGCGCTTAAGAAAGTTTATGAAATAACAAATTCCGTAAATTTTCATCCTAATATAGATAACTGTTCTGATCCACCAACGACTACAACAACAACATCAGAGACTAATCAGTCTACAGCGCCAACACATACCACTCAAAATCAGAAGCCAGTTGGACACCATCCTTCTTATATAGGTATGATGCGCTACAACTCAGATGTGCGCAGAATGGATGGAGGAGGACCGCAGCTATCTCGTCCTCAATACTCTTCCGGGCCACCACCGCCAAGGGGACGAATGATGTTCAACAATAATTACAACAACATGAGACCTTCAACTCATAATGAAGCTAACTATCGTATGGGATTCGGACCGCCACCATTCAGAGGTGAAGGTCCTGGCCAGGGCATGAACTATGGACCCCGTAGAATGCAACGGTAGAGACGAACTGAATTAACATCAATTATTATCTTTAAGAATTTTAAGACATATTTATTATTTTATTTTTTAAATGACAAACCAAATAAGCTGAAATATGCACATAGTTTAATCAATTTTGTTTATTAAAACAAAACCGATATACATATTTATATACATATGTATTTATGTATTTAGAGTTTAGAAATTGGTTAAATTGAATAAATTATTAGGAGAACCACCAGTACCCAATAAAATAAACTAAATAAGTAGTGCTGTGACAAGATTAAAAGAAACACATTTATTTAATATTTAACAGTTGATTTAGAAGAATTTGATGTGTATTTTACGTGGCTTTTAAAGTCAATCAAAGATCAAGTAAATTTTATTTTATTTAAATTTTAATTATATACATAATACATATTATATATATAAATATATCTATATAATTAAGAGCATCTTTTAGTATTTAGCGCAATCATAAAGCTGATAGTATATAGGAACAGTTTTTTTTTTAAATAAAATGAATACAAACGAAATCAAATGAACTGAAATGGAATATGATGTTTTTTTCTATGAGTCTAGCAAGGAGATAGGATCAATAGCATCAGGTATGATTGGCAGAAAGGATATTCATTGTGGTTGGGGTGGAGTCAGTGTAGCCAGTTCTCAAGATTTAGCATTATTATCATGGTTTTTGGATTGGATCTAATGTTTTCAAGTCGAATATCAAGTTTTATTTTTTATTAAATTTTTATTTTCAATAACTCTTACTTACCAACAAACCAAACATGTCCAACCTACCCTATACGAAAATGACAATAACTTGAAGCTTCAACTCATGAGCAGAGAGAATGAACAATTCATCTGGATACCTTATTATTGTTTTGGTAATTTCATTATTTCATTATTGTATCTGTGAATAGGTGCGTTAAGTGCACTACAAAATCATAAAAAAAGAAAGACACACCATATTATATAACAACTTTACAGTTGAGAAACTACAGGTATTATGTTAAAAGAAGTTTTCATCTCCCATCCAACACGCCTAATTATGCAATAATGGTGGAAACTGGATTGTCTCCGCTCTTCATTAAATCGTTAAGGCTTCAGGTGGACTACATTCTTAAAGTGATGAAGATGACAAATGAAAGACTACCAAAGAAAGCCGCATTAAAAACTATAAGAGCCAGAAGCGGTTGGTATGGGGAGTGGTTAGAGCTGCAAACTCGTGTGAAATGGAGCTTAATCTTGATGTGGAGCAACAAGCGACTTGGAAACCATTACTGTATAAGCTTATCGAAAATTTGGAATTACAAGCCAGAGAGAATTGTCTACGTGAGGCCTCAATTTCTGTACACAGGGCAATATACAGTTCACTCAATCATAATTTAAACAACTGTAATTATTTTCGAGATGAATACAGTGTGCAACAGATTTCGATGATGGTAAGACTGCGAGTTGAACTTCTTAGCTTGAACTACATTCCGCACAGGCATGACCTTCCAATTTTGTGCACCATCTGCAATATGCGAGAGAGAGAAGATGTAATTCACTTCATAGGGGGATGGCCGTGGCGCGATAGTTGTGTGCTCGCCTGTCAACCTCGTAGTTGCAGGTTCGATTCCTGCCGTTGTCTATGTCTTCTTATATTCCATTAAAAATCAATTCTAAAAATTGTCATTAAATAAGTTGCTGCTTTGCTCATTACATGCTGTTTAGGCATAACACTAACAACATGTGATTGAGTAAACTAGCATACCCATGAAATATGACAACAAAATAAATAAAATAATGCGAATTATAAGGGACATAAATAAATAAGACACGGTAATTCTCTCTGCATTAGTTCAGCCGCCATCCCTGGAGATAATTCTGAGACATCAACCAGCACTTGTCTCAGAACATCGCGCCACACATCTTTCCTATCCTTCTTTCTCTTCTTCCAACGGATGCCGCGCTGTGTTAAGAAAAAACATATAAAGGGTATTCATAATCCCTTTAGCGCGTGCAAAGTTATAAAAAAAAAAAAAAAAAAAAAATAGGACGATGCCCAACGTTACGAGAAACTAGACGATACTATTTCGGAAATGATTTCTTAGCAGAGGACCAAGTAAAGTCAATTTTAAACCAAATGAATGTCAGCCAAATATTTAATTACTGTAATTTTAAATGAAAGTTTCTAAATGTTCAATATATGCTTTATTGTAAAACTGTAATTTTTGTAATAATAATAATAAATTAAAAAATACTAAATACTAAAATACTATTACAACTCATAAAACTCTATGTACACACCCTCTTGCACCTCGTCGTATTTTTGACAATTTTCTATTTGTTTTATTATTATCATGTTTTTTTTTGGAATCAAATCATGTCTTGATATAATGTTTTTATAATTTTCTGAGTGGCAACACTGGCTGGAGTTGACTTATGGCGTTTTTATTTCGCAATCCAGAATCCCTCTCCGATCCAGGATCCCAACCCAACACATTTGTGTTATTGTGACGATTCTGAATTTAAATGAGATTGTATGTGTGAAAATAATTGTGTACGTGGAAATATTCAAAATCAAACAAAAATGTTTGTTACAGTGGCACAATTATGATACAAAAATTGACACCAGTCGAGTTTGACGTTCAAGACCTTATATGCCACGGATGAATGAAAATTTTATAAAAATGTATTTCGAAAATTTAAATTTTTTTGGGAAAAAACTTGTTTGATATTTTGGTATGCAGTTTTTTTTTTTAGAGTTTATTAATATACATGTGTATATAAAATTTAAAATATTTGTTTTAAAAATATTGATTTTTCAAAAAAAAAGAAATGTCTAAAATAATTTTAATTAGAAAAACAGATATTCAAAATTTTAATACACAGCATTAATTTGGGAACCCGCAAATTTGCGTCTGATTAAATGATAAATTTACTAATCTTTTTATATACAAAAAACCAAGGTATCAATAAAATTTAAACTCCCATAAATAAAGCATCCTTTTGTTTTTCTAAATAAAATGCTTCCATTAAAATATATTATAGATAAGTATTGTTTTTTTTTTTAATTTTACCAGATGGCCACTAGCGACAACTAGCCCCAACACCGAGGTAAGATGACCAACGCTATGGGGTAAGTTGACTATGGTATCATTTTGAGCATTTGGAGTATGAAACTGAATTTTTTTCAAAAAAAAAAAATGCTGCTCAGAAATACAAATTGATTGCTATGCATTTTGCAATACCTGTCAGATGCAAAAAGCCCATAAGATCTGAATCATGATAAATGTTTTCATTCACGGGGTTTCGTAAGTAAATCCATTATTGTCATGAGCAACAGATGGTACCTATACTATTTGCTCGATTAGTATAGATGATCTTCGACGCACAAGACAATGTAAGGCTATGCAGGTAGCTGTGGTTAATGCAAGGGCAACAAAAAACATGCATAAATTAAAGTAGATTTAATGCCATAAAAAACACCTTATTAACTATGTCTGGCCAAGGACAAAATCTTCCAATTTTAATGATTAAAATTTTAATCTTGTTGGATATAGTTCACATTGCTTTTTTGTCAAAAAATGCAAGTAAGTTGAACTTAATTAACAAAAAATTGCGTATTGGTAAGGCGCTCACTAACCAACTGATGAGTCCAAGTGAGATTGCCGGGATGAAACGCAAATTTTGTGGACTAAAGGCTGTTAAAAGCTATTTTATTTTTATGCCAAAAAATAAAATTTTAATTTCCCTCTAAAGAATGCCAAAAGAATCACACATACCAAATTTGAAGGTAATCGCTTAAGCCGTTTAGGCTGCCGCTTATTATTCATACAGAAGGACAAACTAACTTTTTTTTTTAATATAAGTACAACATATATAACTTTTTTCAAACAGGAAATTGGTATGACAATTTTAAGTACATATTTAATAATACAGTAGACTCTCGATAACGTGAACAATTAAAAACTAGGGGAGTTCACGTTTGCGAAGGTCAAATTTTAATAAAAGAATAGAAGCAATCCCACAATAGAACTTAAAACATCTTATCCTTAACAAGTTAAAAATAACACGTTTAAACTATTACTAACAGTAAATTTAATTCTTTTATTTACCGCTAGGTGCATAAGGAATATAAAATAACATTGGAGGTTATCGTGAATAAAAATTTCTGGAAATTGTTTTCCAATTCAAGTCTTGGGAACGTGAATGATGCTCAAGTTTCCCTTGGAATTTATTGGTATCGGGAATAAACTTTCCCAGGAAATATTGCTGTCATTTCATATGATTTTTTGTTAGAGGGAAATTTATTCCGTGAGAGATTCACGATCGCAGGAAAAATTTTGAGGGAATACAATATTCTGTGGGAAACGAAATTCCCTGAGATAGGGCTCATTAAATGTTAACTGATTATGGGCTTTAGCGATATGAAATTTAAGGAAAAAAATTAGTCATTTGTTTTTGCAGCTTCTTCTCCAAAAGCTGTTCACTGCTTTGCTTTATAAGCTTATGATAACAAAAAACAAAGAAAACGCCAAAAATCGAGCAGACAAGACAATCAAAAACAATTATTGTAAGGAACAACGAACAACAAATTTTGACCGAAATCCGTTAAGCTGTGGGCTGATTAGGGAATACGAAGCGAATCGTTTTTAGTTCGATATCTCATTTTCGACTCGCTTCGTTTTGATCAATTAACGAATTCGAAGCGAATCGGTAATGCTACTTCCAAAATTTCCAGACAATTGACAGCTGATTGCCAGTGAATATCTATTATTTCAATAAAAATGATTTGTGTTTTGTCCGAGGTGCATTAACTTGGTAATAAAATATTTATTTAAATAAAAAATGGACTCAAATGTTATTTATATAAATGCTTAACGTGAGGAAGAAAAAGAATCATAAAATTCAAACTTGAAAAGAAAATTATTAAGAAGTCCTTCTTCACCTTTTGATCTTCCTTGCTTCGAGTCAGTGTTTTCGCTTAACGTGTTTATTGTTTGTTAAATTAGCTTTATTTTATAAAAACTTGGTTCGATTAGTTGTTTCGCCTTTCAAAAGAAACATTTAAAATTGTCTTGGACGAAATAAAAGATAAATATAGACCACGGAACAACAATGCGACACCACCAATTATAAAATTAGCTGCAACATTGAGATTCCTTGCAGACGGATCATACCAGAAAGTGGTTGGGCAGTATACAAACATTGGAATTGCGCAACCCACAGTATGCAATTCAATGTCCGAAGCGCTAGACATATTGCAGAAAACGTTGTATGTTGTGTCCTTTGGCAATCCCTTCGTTTTCCCTCATAAATTCGATGAGCGGTGAAAATTGTTGCTGGTTGGTATCTTACTGTCTTGGGCGCATACATGTACATTACAAAAAAAAATGATGGTTTATTTCTTTAGTTTGTTTTTATAAAAAAAAATAATAGTTAAACTCACATTTTTATTTGTTTAAATGAAAAAAATCCACCAAAATATCACTTTCGACCGTGTCGATAAACTAATCCGCCAAATAAACCCTATCGGAAATGCACGCGCTAAAAATTGAAATGTCAAATCAATTTCGATTTAGAAAATAGGGCGAATGTAAAACGAAAGAGACGAACGCGAAAACAGTAATATCAAATCTCATTTTCGCCACCTTAAACGATTCGCTTCTTATTCCCTAATTAGGCCACTGTTCATGAGAAAATCGAAAAAAGGGTTATCGGGTCAATCACCTAAAACGTTTAAGTAATGTCAAGTTTAATTAAAATCCCGCAAGTAAAAAGAAAGTGCTTCGAAAACATAAGCTTTAATAATTGTATAAAAATTAAATTTTATTTCAAGAACAAATTTTTGTTCGGAATGATTAACATATTATAACATAAATTAAGAATTGAAAATATATATTTATATGTGTACTTATTCATATTTTCTTTTACATAACAAAAAATATTTGAAATTTTCTAAAAAAAAAAAAAATTCGCGTGAGAAATCCAAAAATTAATTTTGAATATGGCATTGATTGATATTTAAACAAAACAAAAAATATTATGTGTATTTAACATGAATTTTTTTTTTACTAAACTAACCGCGACCCTTTTTTCCCAAAAAAAACTTGGTTTTACTAAATTTAACTCACGCGCATTTTATGTCTAGAGAATAGACGAAAGATAATAAATGGAAGATTGTTCTTAAAAGCTATAAGTAATAGTTATTATACATTAATATGAGTATATACTGCAGTGTATGGATTTTGAGCTCAGGATTAATTTAGCTTTTCCCTTTGACTGATCTGTGCCATTGTAATGTACTGCCGTACAAGTCGGGATATTTCATGGGCTTGTTCGGTTTGTACCCTGATAACACGTTGTTGCATTAAATTGCCGACCTTCATGTCCAGGAAGAGTGCACCGTCCTCGGAACGAACCTAAGCAAAAAAAAACAAACATTTAAATTCAATCCATTCAATTTTGTAAATTGATTATTAAGACAAACCTTTCTTGTTGATATGACTTCCATAAATGGCCAATGCTGCAGTGTTTCATGGGTGTTTGGGTCGAGGAAAAGCACACCTGATCGGTTGAGTGCCAAAATAAGATCCCTCCACATAGGATTGCTATCTTCGACGTGGGGCCCTTCTTCGGCCCAAATACGCTTCACAGCGAAGAAACTACTACCGAACAGTGGCCACGCAGATAACACATTCAAAAATTGCGCTTTTACTTGACCAGGACTTAAGTTGGATACTGCCGGCCAAGCAGATTGCACCAAGCTAACCCATTGAGCTGGTCGAATTTCCCGTATACCAAGTGCTGGCTTAGGCAGAAGGAATTTGATCTCCTTCATGGCAGGAACATGATTTAAATCAGCAGCGCGATGCAATAGCGCTGCTATTCTCGCCATGTCGCGTACCACTTCTGGAATTGGTCCACCATTGCCAGGGAGTTCGAGCAGAAGCCCTTCCAAGTAATCGGGAGCAACTTGATTGAAAAGCACTTCTATATAGAGTGGAGTTGGTGATGGGTCTCGTTTCAATGAAAAATGCCATACGGATCGACAAAAGATTAAGTAGAATGGTTGACCAGACTTAAGCAACTCTGTGGTCACATCTAAGATATATTCGTCAGCAGCCAAAGGCATTGTAAAAGCGTCTCCCTGAACAATACAGTATAGGGAAAACTCTTGTTGTTCTGCTTCCGAATCAACGCCAAGTAGGGCACATAGCTCTGATATAACATCCGCAACAACTGTCGAACAGCGTGTGTTGACTACCCGCTCGGCTCCGCCTGGAAGGCGGTAAATTTGCCGTCGAGCAGATCGCCCAGCAGAAACAGCAGTAACTTCTTCGACGCTTGGAACGTTCTTGCGTCCGCCGCAACGAGCCGTTTTTCGTAAGTTCGTAAGGCATACTGCCGCTGTTCCATGACACGATCTTCTTCGATCTGAAGCCGCAGAAGTTAAGTGCTCCATCAAATATGGTCGTAGGGCATCTGAACAACCAAAGTATGCTGCCAGAATACTAAGAAGCCGCCATGCCCTCTGTGAAGAGTCTGGACAAGGTGACCTATTTGCTGTTGTCTGTTTCATCAATTGACAATATACTTCATCACGCAGCGCTAAATACTTGTGGCAGTGCTGGACAAAAAAAAAAGGAAACCTTAAATAAAGTTTAATGTTAAGCCATTTAGAATGCTTACCATAAGAACCGTATAAACACATTTGACTTCAGTTAGCTCTGGATCAAGCGGCACGTCGCCACAATATCGAAGAATACAGTCGAAACACTCCAAAGCAAGTGGAGCCAAGTCTGTTGGTAGCCGCAAAAGTGGCGCCCTAATTGGTGTACCCTGCCATTTGACAAGTTCTGCATATGAACGGTTAGATGAGGCTCGCCGGTCTCCACGCTCATTCGACGATCGATGATCAACCGTGTGGCTGTAGAAGGAAATTTATTAATTTATAAATGGAAGCTTATCAGTTTAGCCATGAGGAACCTACTCATTTCTAAAGTGTTGCATGGCGAACTGCAAAAGGGAGTACTTTGTAACTGATGGAGGTGTTTCCGGATGTGAATCCTCAGTGATGTAATTCGACTCCATACTTGACTGTTGTTGTTGTTGTTGATGCATTTGGCTAGCTGATGTCTTGCGAGAATGTAAATAGCTCTGCTGTTTGATAAAATGGTGACGTTCAACTTGTTCTGCATGGTTCTCCAAAAGTAATTGAGCTTCATTCAACATTCCATTGTTGGAAGAGTGGTTAGCATTTCCGCCGTCTTCATTCACCTGTCCATGAAGATGTGTTTGTAGTTGTTGTTGTTGGTGTTGTTGTTGTTGTTGTTGCTGCTGCTGTTGTTGTTGTTGTTGTTGTTGTTGTTGTTGTTGTTGTTGATAAGAATGATGATTGAGGATTTGATTATCAACAACATCTTGTCTACTATTGCGGTGATTACTCTCGACTATATCTCGACCTTGTGAAGATTCTCGCTGGTTGGATTGTCGTGATTCCAAACGCTCAATTGGGACATTAAGCGTTTGTGCGGCAGCTCTAGCTCCAGAAGATATAGTTGACGACTTTGATTGAGCCTGCAAACAAAAAAAAATTATATTCAAAAAAATGGAACTAGTATGTATAATACTGTATGTGTAACACTGTATGTATAACACTGGGGGATACAAAATCGAAAGTGGTCCGAAGCTTAGGAGACATGTGTCCGCCGGATTGTGTGCGGTATATATTTCTTTTAATGACAGAGCACTTAACTCTAAAGTCGATGTGAAAGTTACCTAGCGCCAATAGCTGTACCTGTTCTTTCATATGCCATTGACCATGCACCAGTACTACCCAACGAACCAATAAGATTGAATCCATTCGTTACACAAAAACTGTATAAACTGGTTCAACTTTATGGCTGATTTCTCATGTCCCTATCGTTTTGTTGCATTTGTCCATAGCTGGAGCTTAAGGCGCAATTTTCCGGAACCAATGATTAGGTGCTGTTAATTGTGTCCATGTTTCATGTGAATTGAAGCTTAATTAAATGTGTTATTAAACAAATTCGTAAAATGTTAAACGTTTTTTTAATTGAAATGGCGTGGTAATCTTGGGGTGATGCAGTTAAATTTTATAATTACTTAATACTGCACGAAATTCCTAAAAAATAAAATATAGGAATCTTTCAGGATCTTCTTCAATTTTTAGTTCCTACAGAGAGCACTTGGCATTGATACTTCTTCGAAATATGACAGTGGTAAACTGAAACAACTTTTAGAGACATTTAGGGTAAGATTGCCCAGTGGGTAAGTTTTTTTTGCCGATTTTGCACATTGTCCTATATTTGTAAAAGTTTTATAGAAAAAAAAATTAAATTAATGTAGATAATAAATAATCTGTATGTATTGTATAAATGCATACATTAGCTTATTTTTATTTATTCTGTTGGGAACAGGAAAGTGCAACTATTAGTGTTTTTTTTTTCAAAACAATTGTCATTAGTGGTTAGTGACTCTGTTCAGAATAGTTTATTCTGGTCTTTGTTTTAGAGAGATTATACGATAACTTAGGCGCCAGGAAATAATAATAGATTTTTCTAGAACTGTTAGATACTCTTCTGGAGGTGGGTTTGTCTTGTCGTATTTAGGCGGGAGAAGTCAATTTTCTAAAAAGAAAGCACTTCAAAAAAGAAAAATGCACGACTGGATTGCACGTACTTGCTCTTATAGTTGATCCCATCATATTTAAAAGATTCTTAATATAAACGGCTAAATATATTCACTTATTTTTTTATATAAAAAAATTCTTTTATTCTTTACTTTTTCTTTAAAAAAAATTGGTATGACAATCTTAAATATTTAATAATATAAACTTAAAAACTAAATTAAAAAAAAAAATCATCCAATCATCCACCTGTTTTCGAAATTTTGAATTTTCAAAAACAAAATGTTTTTAATCCAAAAAAAAAAATATTTTTCGAAACTTTTGGTACGCAGTATTATTAATAATTCGAAGGACCTCCTATATAAAAATTTAATTTTGATCGAAATTCGTAGAGCCGTTTATAAGAAAGTCGAAAACCAAAGAAATGGTTGTATGACAGGTACCGTTAATAAAAAAATATGTCAACAATTTTTTTCTGTACCTCCAATTTTAATTGGATGTCGCCCGTGGGGTAAAATGAGATAGTAAATATGTACCTAATTTTCAAAACCACTATGGCAGCATTTTTTTTCCTATTTCCTTCTAACTAGGGCCGTGCAATTCAGGTTGCATTTAAAAGACCTTAGGTCTTACAGTCATATACAGAGAGCGCCCTCGGTAAATGCAACCCTCAATAAACGCAAACCCCCGACTAAAGCAACACCCAACATTTCACCATTAGTGACTCAGTAATTGCAATTTTTCAAAAAATTGTGACTCAGTAATCGCAACTTTCCAACTGCGATCTCTTTTTTCATTCATTTTGCGCTTATATTTTCTGGAAATTAGTAAAACTGTAACTGGCAGTTATTTTACAGCTTCCTTTTTCTTTGAATTTTGTACTTTTTTTGATCGTATGTGCATTGCATTTGGGATGTAGTTTTTTAGTTTTATGCAATTTTTTTCGTTTTCAGGTCGATAACTAATTGTAAGTTTTATTTAAGAAGCCTTGGCCATTTTTAAGTTCACAAACTGTCAATTAAGCAGAACGCCGAGATTTTAACTAAATTGAGTTACGGTGAATCTGTTAAATCGCTTTGTGAAACTTATAAATGCAACAATTCAATCGTTTGCAGAATAGTGGGCTGAAGAATACTCAGTTTCACTTGAAGACATATTGACACTGCGAAAACTCGGAGCTGCCCATTGACAGAAGTTTTTTTTTTATAATCTACACGCGCTCAAGGGATTATGAATACCCTTTAAATGTTTCAACACAGAAGAGAAAGAATGATAGGACAGATTTGTGGCGCGATATTCGGAGACTGTAGGTGGTTGTTGTCTCAGATTTTATCTCCAGGGATGGCGGCTGAACTAATGCGGAGAAATTTCCGTGTCTTATTTATCTATGTCCCTTATAATTCGCATTAATTTGTTTATTCCTTGCCATATTTTATCGTTATACTAGTTTTACTCAATCACATGTTGTTAGTTCTATGCCTAAACAGCTATTCATTGTATGATATTTATTTTTAGAATTGGTTTTCAATGGAAAAATAAGAAGACAGAGACTACGGCATGGATCGAACCTGTGACCATGAGGTTGACAGGAACACACAACTATTGCGCCACGGCCACCCCCTTATTTATTTCTCAATGTTTCAAAAAAAAAATTAACGAAACCATGTATTGTTTTTTTAAGATTTTTTTTTTGTTGAAATTACCATACGTTATTTTTTTAAAAACATTCTAACAGAAATAGGAAAATAAAATAGATTTTCTTTACTTGTATACCAAACAATTTTCATGGATCAAAATTTGTGTGACCCGGTTATTGCAACAAACTCAATTAACGCAACTGCTCGAATTTCTATTGTTGCTTTTACCGAGGGCGTACTGTAGTTGAAATTATTATTATTATTTTGTTTTCGAGATAATTAAGATGGTAGAACAAATTGTTTTTTCAAGTACCATTATTTTTGGGGCTAAAAAACGATTCAAAAATCTATTTGGGATAATCGCCAAAAACGCGAAAATGCAAAGTTTGAAAAAAATAGCTTCAGCCTCTTAGACTGTAGCTCGTTGTACAGACAAGGAATTGTGGGTGTTCTCCAACATCGTAATGTCAAGTTTGATTAAAATCTCGAGTTCAATTTTTTTCCAAATATGTACAAAACTTGCACTTGTACATTTATCGCAAGTAAAAATGACAGTTCTGATTCTGAAAAGAGAGTAATTTACGCCTGGATTTGAAATCCTGAATAGAATTAAAAAAATGTAAATTCTACGAAAAAGGTGAAGTCTGAATCATATGTAACTTTAAATGTTTTCGCGGTTGTTTACATACATATAACATTTTGTAGTTAGTTTTCAGGATTAGTCCGTTATAACTAGGTTTGTTCGTTGAGCCCTGAAGTCGCCATAGGGTCGGCCTATAGCATTTTTTTGAAAAGCCTAAAGGGTGACTTTAAACAATTCTGAGTTTTTTGAAACCTAGGGTCGCAATCAACTCACCCTGAAGTAGATTTAGGTTTTTAGCTGGGGCAAGTTGAGGTAAATGAATAAACGTCAAAGTCACATGAGATCTGATTTGATTTGTTATTTTTAAAATTTTAAAAGAATACTAAAATTAATTTTCAGACACAGACATGCAAAAAGGAAACCTTTGAAGTTGTGGATTGTACATAGGCCCACAAAAATGTACTAAAATGCTAAATTTAACATATTTCAAGTTTTAATTATTAAATGACATGACTTGCTTTCCTGCAACATAAAATTAATGGCCCTCGGGTGTTTTTTAAGAACTGAAAAATCCAGGTTTGTTTACAACTCTTGGTGTTGTCAAAAAATCCTAGGTCGCCCCTGGCAAAGTTTAACAATTAGTATTTAGCGAGATCAATAAATAACAAGATCCATATGTTACCAACTGCATTCATTGAACGCAAATTGGACTTTCGAAAAATGGTTAATATTTCACGTGTCAAACTTCAGCATTTACTTTTAATAATTGTCCTTACAATAAATTAACTTCAATATATTTTTGTGATATAAAATTACTTTTTGTTGCAGATTCTCCGCGGCGCGCGTCGACTACGAAATCGCTCAGCTATCCAAGATACCTTAGTAGCGGTAGTAGTGAACGATCAATTAACATTTGCTGTCAAAATTCAATTGTAGTACGTATACTGCACTTTGTATCAGCTGTTCATGCAAACTTCATTTAGTTTCAGTTTTGCTCTGATTATATCTGATTCGTTCACAATAATATACACTGATTCCGGATAGTTTGGTATCCGAGATAACAAATCTAATAACTGAGTGAACGCACCCAATAATCTAAGGATAGCTTGGGATTTGTGTTTGACAACAGATATTTTGTTCATCAGCTGTTTTTTACTTGCGATAGACGTACTATAGGGCAAGTTTTGCATTTGGAAAAAAAATTATGAGTATTTATATATAAAAAATTAAGTGAAAAGCGGCTTTAAAAATACTTTTAGCCGTTTCCATTAAGAATCTTTTCCATAAATGTGATCGAACATAGGAGCAAGTACGTGCGATCCAGTCGTGCATTTTATTTTTTATTCCAAAGACGCGTTCAATAGCAAATCCAAAGCAATCCGAATTGATTTGTATTGTTGTAACACCTATGGAAAAGGCATTGACCTGATTAGGGAATACGAAGCGAATCGTTTGTACTCGAACGCAGATATTAAACAACACAAATCAATCCAGATTCCTTTATCTATAATATCGCACGCCGCTATTTTTCTCTACTAACTTTTCAGTCACTTTCCAATAAAAGTTCCTTTATTTCGAAGGCAATGACAGCTGGCCAATTCGAGAATAAGAAACGTGTCATACTTGGAACTTTTAAGAAAATAGATTTTTCTTAGATAAAAACATTTTCACATAAAAACAATTGAGAACGGACTTGTGTGAACTGGCAAAATGAGCAGTTGCCGTTTAATTCAAATTGTCTGTTACCAAATAGATCTGAAAAGTTCTACTCTGTTCATTTTGGTCTATATTTTTATTTTTTTTTTGAAGAATTTAGCCCAAATTTCAAAATGACCAGTCTTAACTAAAACGACTTCACGTCACTGTTAAAAGTTAATAATAAAAGAGTGCGACCCCTTCGGCATGTTAAAAACCTGAAAAATTATAAAACTAAAAAGCGTTAATTTCATCCACTGCCTACATTCCAGTCAAAAATTCTTTAAGGTCCTATTTTTGCTTCTCAACATCTAATGGTACCAATTTTACTCTTGATCTCGGTCGCCATAAAAAATAGTGAAAACACATTAATCATACAATGACAAACCCATACATTACTGAATTCTTAATGGGTTACAGTGCAGCGCCATGGCTTTTCACTGTCTGGCCTTTATTTTGTTGCAGCTCAGAAGTTGCAAATTCCTTATTTGGCGACCGTTAAAGTGGGTTAGGTAGTTTTTATCTTTGGTGTACTGGGTTCGCTTTAAAATATTTATGGAATATTTTTGGATGCATATAATATTTAACACATAATGTTATAATAATGTAATCACAAGAACAGACAGAATAAATTATATAGTTGTCAAACTTTATAATGTTGTTACACATGTGTATATGTGCATACCTACAGTTACTTCTCCCTAAGCCTAAGCTTTCTTTTAACGAAAATCAAATGCTTCTCCGATGAATTATATTTTTGTTTTGTTTTAGTCGGTTACTATATAAATTATATTCCAAAACAAAGCTGAGAGTTCAATTTTTACAATTGTGATTCATAAGATTTGTATTTCTTGACGACTTTTTACTAGATTCCAAAATATAAACTATATTACTAGTGTATTAGTCTAGGGCCAGCGACCAAAATGGTAGCGTCATTTCATTAAGAAAATAATTGGTATCATTGTATAGTATGAATATAAATAAACATTAAATAAATTGTCTGCCACATATTTGTTGGTGGGTAGGCTGTCGATAAGAGGCTAGAGTGTTTACAAATGTTAGAAAAAACCCTGATTTCATTAAGGCTGTATGTCTACAGCCTAAACGGATGAAGCAATTTTCTTCAAACTTGGTATTTAAGCGTTTTAGGTGATTGTCTAAAATAGATTTTTGAACCGTTTTTATAGGTCCAAAACTAACAGTACCTGCCATACAATTTTTTCTATCATCTCAATTATCTCGAAAACGGCTCTAACGATTTTTATAAAAAATTGTGTATACTATTTTAGGTATACCCTACATTTTGGTCAAAAAAAGTTAAAAATATTTTGTTATTAATGGTATCTGCGATACAATATTTTTTTTTGATTTTGAACTTTCTCATAAAAGGCTCGACGGATTTTGATCAAAATTTTAATATAGGATGTCCTTCAAATTATAAACAATACTGTATACCAAAACTCGGACAAATATTTTTTTGGGTTAAAAAAAAACTTTTTTTTTGAAAATTCAATATTTCGAAAATGATGATTTTGTTTTTAAGTTTATATTATTAAATATTTAAAATTGTCATACCAAGTTATTTTTTTTTTAATTTTAAAAAATGTTATACATAAAAAACAAGTAAGAAACGACTTTTAAAATATATTTAGATTCTTAATAAAAACCATTTGGATACGATGTGGTCGAACATAACAGCAAGTTCTTGCGATCAAGTCGTGCATTTTATTTTTCTAACAATCAAACATGGCATTACGATCATAGAGAACATCAAAAAATTGGGCCCCGCAAATTCCTTCTGTCTGTCTGTAGAACGTTCTACAACCAAAACGGCTGAACCGATTTTTTTCAAACTTAGTACTTAGGCGTTTTAGGTGATTGTCTAAAACAGATTTTTGAATCGTTGTTTTAGCACGAAAAATAACGGTATGCCATAAAATTTTTTCTACCATCTTAATTATCTCAAAAACGGCTCTAACGATTAGTGTGTCTTGTTTTTAGTAGAATCTACATTATGGTCAAAAAAATGTGTACATATTTTGTTATTAACTGCCATACAACCATTTTTTTTATTTTCGGTTTCTCATAAGCGGCTCAACGGATTTTGATCGAAATTTTTATACAGAAGGTGTTCTTCGAATTTTAAATAAAACTGCATTTCAAAAAATAGTTTTTTGATTTTTGAAAAAATATTTTTTTTTTTTTGAAAATTCAATATTTCGAAAACTGGTGGACGTTTTTTTCTGAAATTTTGTTTTTTAAGTTTATTTCATTAAATATTTAAAATTGTCATCCCAATTTTTGTTTTATAAAAAATGTATATTAAGAATTGTTTGTAACAATGTGATCAAACATAAGAGCAAGTACGTTTATACATTTTTTTCTGAAATTCGTTGCTCTTAATTCTTAAGAAAAAGAACTTATTTTATGTCTTCTAGTTTGTGAGGAAATTTCAAATTACTAAAACTACAATTTTAATCGATTTTTTTTGCATTTACTGGGATCTTACTTTGAGGTGAGAGTACGATAACTACGGTGCCGCAAAATAATAGCTGATTGATGGATAGAGGTGTTCAATAGTGCCATAATTTTTACTTGCGATATATGTATGTATGTAGGTACTATAGGGTAAGTTTTGCATTTAAAAAAAAAATTGAACTCGAGATTTTAATCAAAGTTAACATTACGATGATAGAGAACGAATTTATTCAAACTTGGTATTTAAGCGTTTTAGGTGATTGTCCAAAATAAATTTTTGAATCGTTTTTTTAGCCCCAAAAATAACAGTACTTGCCATACAAATTTTTCTACCATCTTAATTATCTCGGAAACGGCTTTAAGGATTTTGATAAAAATTGGTGTGTGTACTAACTTGAGTATGGTCTATATTTTGGCCGAAAAAAATTAAAAATATTTTGTTATTAACGGTACCTGCCATACAGCCATTTTATTGATTTTCTACTTTCTCATAAACAACTCAATGGATTTCGATCAAAATGTGTATACAGGATATCCTTCAAATTCTAAATAATACTGCATTCCAAAATTTTCGAAAAATAGTTTTTTTTGGATTTTTGAAAAAAAAAATTGAACATTCATTTTCTGAAATTTTATTTTTAAGTTTATATTATTAAATATTTAAAATGTTCGTACGAATTTTTTTTAGAACAAAATAAAAAATGTTAATATATAAAAAATTAAGTGAAAAACGATTTTAAAAATACTTTTAGCCGTTTCCATTAAGAATCATTTGCATATAATGTGATCGAACAAAGGAGCAAGTACGTGCGATCCAGTCGTGCATTTTGTTTATATAATTATTGAACGTCATCGGCGTACATTTGAATTGTGGATTGGTGACCTTGAAAGCTTGTTACAAAGATTCACAAGATCTACCATATCAAATGTTTTTGAAAACTCCAACAGTATAGGAAAATTAATATAACCTTCATAAGGTTGCCGTATATCTCCAATTACATTAATTACTGTAACTATGTTTTTCCCTAAAACCACATTGGTTTGGTGATAGGAATTTTTTTTCAATTTTGATAAAAATTGAAGTATTGAAATGGGGTCTGAATTCATGTGCACTTTTTGCAATAGGTTTTGTTTTAGACATTTTCCTATGGTCAGGAAAAACACTTGTTGTCAAAATTGTATTCAAAATATGTGTTAGTAAGGCAGTAATGTAGCAAAATGATTTTCAGAGTCCATGTATTTCTTGTCTTCTTAAGAAATTAACGGAGAAATAAATGTTCACCTTTTGTAACATCCCAACTTGACCCGATACAAATTTCTCAAAAGACACCGAGTCTTTCCATTTTAATCTAACATTCCATAATTTCATTAACAAAAAACAGGTTATAGCTGTTTTAAATTATATAATGCGCTTAGGGCACATGTAGAAGAATGAAATTTCACGATATAATTTGCTCACAAAGTTACCGAAATGTAAATTTCAAAAAATAGTGTCTGACATAATGTGAAAAAAAAATGTTTTTAAGAATATGTTTTTGTCGACATCTTTCATTTGTTAAAATATGTAGCTGTTTTTTTTTCAGTTTGCTACAGCATATTCATATTTTAATAAAATAAATGCCGAGATTTGTGTTTGTAAAATGTTGGCCAAATATTTAATTTTTACTATTAATATTTGGTAAATTTTGTATATTCCCTTAAACATTGATTTAGAGAGATTTGACTGTATTTCAATTAATTGCAATTACACTAGATAATTAATTGCGCATACAATTTAATATGGGACATAGTTACATACGCAGTTCAAGCATTTTATCAGCAATCTTTTAAGAGACACCATAAAACTTGCACTTGGCGAACACCATTACTATGGTTATCAAATATCAACCGTTTGAATTATGCTTTCATTCTCTTTAATTGTCTTGAATTAAAAATGTTCAAGCTGCTTGGGTCGTGTAGTTGTTAAACACTATCAACATTTGTGTTGACATTCAATTACGTAATTCATTTTCTTTGAAGTCCGCACCAATTTCTCTTATTATTTTTTTTTTTTTGTTAAACAAAGCCGCCTAACTTTCACACAGAATTATGTGTTTTCAAGATATCTCACATTTACCACAGTCAATTTTATGATTGAAAATTCATTTTTACCTATGTACATATATCTATGCATGTACGATATATGTACATTGTAATTTGTAAAGCATACGATCAAACATAAAATAAAAATCAAATTATGTACCTATAAATAATATTATATTATTTTTTTTTCTTCTTGTAAATGTTTGCAAAAAAAAAAAAAAATGAAAAATTTAAAGATCAAAATTATAAAGAAAACCTTGTGTGTCCACTTTTTTACGTGGGCATTCAGCAGCAATTTTTAACCGATGTCGATGGAACATGACACAACATTGAACAAAAAAAAAAGTAATCAGAAACCTAAGAGAAAAACGAGTATCTGCATCTTTGCAACGATCCCAATTATCTCGGGTGATCGTTCAAGTTTGCTACCATTTTCACTTGTATTATGTACGTATGGATCTATAATAATATATACCTATACGATTTTCAAGCCCGTGTCGGGTATCGATGCGACGAAATAAATAAATAACTTACTCTCATGTCTAGTTATGATCATATGTACGAGTATGAATCTATTGGTTGAAAAATTTGATGGTGATCTTGAAAATTTCAAAGAATCTCTAATTAAAATGAATGCAAATCCACAGGAGGAAAAAATCAAATTGCAGTGGAGATTGCTTTCCATTAATGTTATTTTATTTACTTTTTCGGGTTTTCTATACAGTTTTTTTTTGATAACTGGTATTTTGATTTTTAAACTAATTTTTTTTATATTCACATTTTTTATATTGACACATTAAGGAGCGAAAGATACACAAAAAAACACAACTCATATATTATTTATATAGACGGGTCGCTGCTAGTTTCAGATGAGGACCAGCTCAGAAGGTGGAAGGTGCACTTTTCTGTGGTTTTAAACCACGTTTTCAACAGTGAAGGTATCCCAACACTCAATGACCTGTCCGTAGTAACGAATTCCCGAATACGCACCGTGCCCCCCAGTAGGCAAGAAATCTTAACCGCAATCAGAGCACTGAAGAACAACAAAGCGGTTGGACTTGACAGTGTTCCCGCAGAGCTCTTACAAGCAGCGCCAACAACATCTAGTGAGCTCCTGCACCCACTCATTGAAAGAGCTTTGGAAACAGAGAGTTTTCCTGAGGAATGGAAAAAGGGAATGATTGTGAAGCTCCCAAAGAAATGTGACCTTACACAGTGCGAAAACTGGAGAGGAATTTGCGTGCTGCCTGCACTAGCCAAAGTAATAGCAAAAATCCGTTCTGGAGCGAATAAAAGACCACCTCGAAGAAACACTTGACGCCCACCAAGCAGGATTCCGCTCTGGATCTTCATGTGTGGACCACATCAACACCTTGCGAATCATCATCGAACAGTCTGTTGAATATCGATCAGGTGAAGTGCACCTGCTGTTCGTCGACTTCGAAAAGGCGTTCGACAGTGTTAATAGAGAATTTATCTGGCTTGCTTTGCGCAGGAGGGGAATCCCGGATAAATTGATTGCTATTATTAGGGCTACGTATGATGGATCCAAATGTCACGTGCTGCATAAAGCAAGGTTGTCAGAGGAGTTTGAAAACCAAAGTGGGGCTCTGTCGACTGCAAATGGAGGAATTTAGTGGAATCTGCAATCATTCCTCAAACATCTGGACTACGCGGATGACGTATGCTTACTCTCTTATAGAATCTTGGATCTCCATAAAATGACAATAAGATTGGAGAGAGAAGCTGAAACCGCCGGGCTTAAGATCAATACGGCAATAACGAAAAGGATCAGCCTTGGAACTTCATCATCTACCCAAATAGATATTTCTGGACAACCAGTAGAGATGGCAGAGAGTTTTCAATATCTTGGGAGTATTGTCTCTACTGATGGCGGGACCGGACAAGACATAACAAGTCGAATCGTGAAAGCAAAGTCTGCATTCGGAATGCTGTCTAAAATATGGAGAAACAACTCTATAAGCCTTAAGCCCAAGCTGCGACTGTTCCACTCCAATGTTGAGTCCGTGCTTCTGTATGGATGCAGCACTTGGAAAGTAAAACCCGCTGTCACAAGAAAGCTGCAAACGTTCGTGAATAGATGTCTGCGAAATATCTTGAGGATTTTCTGGCCAAACCATATCTCCAATTATGAACTTCATGCGAGGACAGTTCAGGAACCCATTTACTCTATAATACGAAAACGAAAGTGGCAGTGGATTTCGAAAAGGTCAAGAGTGCATTGCGAGTCAGGCGATGCAATGCAACCCCCTCACGCAGCGAGGTACACGTGTGGGTCGACCTACAAGTACTTGGCGAAGGACGGTCGAAGAGATCTCAGCACAACTGGGGAAGAGTTGGAGAGAACATCTCCAGAAACCGTACACGATGGCGCGTAGGAGTAATGGAGGCCCTATTCCCCGCAAGGGGAACCTCACGGACATAACAGGACCGAGGACCTAAGTAAGTAAGTAAGTATATATTATTTAACCAAAACTATTCGTACGAAAACCAATGTAATTAAGGAACGCCAAATTAAGACCAATTTAATATTGCATTCAGAATTCAAAAAGGGGTAAAATTACACTGAAATAAAAAAATGGGCTCATGAACACTTGAAATTACCAGTACTTATGTCTGGTCGAATAGGTTATGAAATAAATCTTCCAACTTTTACTAAACCCCTGAACTTTGAATATTTATTGATATTAAATGTTTTCCATTGAATTCCGCACTAAAAGGTTTTGAACTCAATATTTTTACTTGCGATATATGTAGGGCAACTTTTGCATTTGAAAAAAATCCAAGTAATATTTTAATGAAACTTGACATTTAGATGATAGAGAACACCAAAAAAGTGGGTCCCACAATTCCATCTGTCTGTCTGTCTGTTTGTACGAAAACGATCTACAGATTAACGACTGAACCGATTTTGTTCAAACTTTGTGCTTAGGCGTTTCAGGTGATTGTCCAAAATAGATTTTTGAATCATTGTTTTAGCCCAAAAATTACGGTACGTGCTGTACAATTTTTTTACCATCTTAATTATCTCGAAAACCGCTCTAATTATTTTGATAAAAAATAGTACGTGTTTCTACATTTTGACCAAATATTTTTTTTACATATTTTGACGGTATATTAACGGTACAACCATTAACATACAAACATTTTTAGATTTTCAACTTTCTAATAAACGGCTCCACGAATTTCGATACAAAATATTATATAGTAGGTCCTTCGAATTCTAAATAATACTGCATACGAAAATTTTCAAAAAATTGTTTTTTAGAAAACGGGTGCACGATTAATTTTTTGAAATTATATTTTTAAATTTCTATTTTAAATTAAACAATTAAGTAGAAAACTACTTTAAGAATACGTTTGGTTTTCAAGAAGAAATAAAACGCATATAATTAATTGTTAGTGGTTAGTGTTTTCGCGGCTGGCTCGAATAAATTCCAGTGCAGAGGCCCAATTTTCAACCGTTTTTTCCAGCAATTGAGGCCGTATGTCAACAATAACGCGACGAATATTATCTTCCAAGTCGTCAATCGTATCGGGCTTATGTGCGTAGACAAGCGACTTCACATAACACCACAAAAAATAGTCCAGCGCTGTTAAATCGCACGATCTTGGCGGTCACGCCACAGGCCCACGATGCGACGCGAGATAATGCGCTCACCAAAAGTTTCCTTCAATAAATTGATTGTTTCGTTGGCTGTATGGTTTGTAGCGCCATCTTGTTGGATCCAAAGGTCGCCCACATCAACATCCTCCAATTCAGGATCGAAAAAGTCATTAATCATGGCTCCATAGCGTTGCCCATAGACTGCAATCTGTAACATTATGGCCGGCTTCATTTTTTTTGAAGAAATATGGACCAATGATTGCCTCTGCCCATAGACCACACCAAACAGTGAGAATGCAACGGCGTCTCAACTATGGCGTCTCAAGTGGGCTTCATCGCCGAACAAATTTTTTTTGTGAAAATCGGTATCGGTGGCCATCTCGTTTTGGGCCTATTCACTAAACGTGCGACGAGCTTGCTTCGCGTTCTACTTCTAATCTTGCAATGGCAAACCAAACTGAGCATAAATCAAGTGACAGGTGTCAAGGAGACCAACTCCGAAAAAAGTATTGCCAGATTGAAAACCAAACGTCTAAAAAAAAACACCCGGTACTAAGAATCCTGTGCTTACGATGTGATCAAACATAGGACCAAGTACGTGCAATGCAGTCGTGCATTTAATTTACATATTTTGTTTTTTATTCACAGAAGTAAAAGATCATCAATGGATACATTCGTTCAATCAATCATAAGAATGTATTCGAGGTGCTCTTGACCAAAAATTAATTTTTTCAATAATTATTGGTCGATTGAAAAAAAAACACGCCTTAGAGGTACATAGGAATACTTGCAAGAATAGGCAGGTTCTTTGTTGTACTCTGTATGGTAATCACAATATGCTTTGGTATAACTTTAAGGGTAGTCAAAAAGAAAACGTTAAAACTTGTATCTATATGAAAGTATAAATATTAACACAATGTCACTACAATAGCTGAATTAAACGTCACTTGCAGTTGCCAAATTCTCCTATGACAAAATTAATGCCAACATTTGTGTGTTTGAGTATTAGTTATTTGTGAAAAGAAAATGGCAAAAATAGCTTAGAGCGATGTCGCTTTTTCCATCGAAGCTTATATGTATATTAGCCGTGTTTTGTTTGCAACTCCATATGGAGTTGTCGACAAAAACGACATCTGAGTTGAGCGATTTACATGTCAATACAAAAACAACTTAACTCTATATGGAGTTAAACTAATCCAGATAATTATCTGGAACTATCTCAACACCCGATTGAATCGGTAATACCAAGTATAGATATTATTGTGTTATCGATAATTTATATAGAAATGTCAAAAGTGATGTTCTGTGATGATGGTACTAACCACAAATAAGCCATATTAAGATTGTAAACTTTCGTACGTTATACCACCCAAAACCCATTTGTTTACTTTGTTGTATTTGTACCTTTGACAATATCCATGAATAGATTTGAAATCGATAAACAAAACAAAAACAAATTACTAGGACTCTGTGTAGTCCATGTTTCTATAGGAAAGATGAACAGAAAACATTCTTGTGTGCGTTTTTATCAATGTGTCTATTGGAAGTTGAACGGAAAAGTTACTTGTGTCCGTGTTTCAGCTTGTAGGCAAATGCGAGTGACGTTAGAGGTTTCAGGTCTTTATCTTCTTTGTCTATTACTACGTTTATATGGAGAATTGAATCGGTATTGAATCAGGATTTAGGGCTTTGTATACTTGAATTGGATTAAAATAGGATTACACGATCCGATCCGACTAGAAGAGCTGAATCGAATTGAAAATGTACTTATATACCTGAATCGAGGAATTGAAGAATCGAATTCACATCTGATTCTTGGTGTGTGTGTGCACCAATAGTGTTTTTTATGTTCAGTGGGTTTCAATTTCCTTTTTTTTTCTGTTGTATGTTTTTGTTGTTTATTCTGTAAACTTAAATTGTCACTTCGATTCCATTTTAATTCAATCTTCCGATCCCATGATGCCATATACCTGAATCGAAATCTCAATTCGATTCGATTCGATTCCTCAATTCACTCATATAAACGGGGTATAGGGTAGAAATATTCAGTTTTTAAAATTTAAATGTCATTGAATGCACCAGTGCTTCCAACAGGTTTAAAATTGAATTCCTAAATCTCAATGTCGTTTTTTTAACAACTCTATATGGAGTTGCAAACAAAACACGGCTAGTAATTTGCAAAAAAAAAAAACAAGTCCAATGCAGCACCTGTGTGTATGCATTAAACTCGGCATCTTAAAAGCCGAGTTCAAGATTGAACTCAGTGAAAAAATTGATTTGTGCAACATTACTTTTTTAAATTTTATTTAAACCAAACATCATGGTTTGATTTTGCTTTGAATTTTGTTCCTGGTAAACCATAAATCAAGACCACTCCGTCTCGACTGGTCGGTTGGTTGCTCATCGTTATGCGTGTAATTCATGAACTTTATCCGCAGTTAAGATCGACGAACTCAACACTTTACTGCCAAGCAATTTTTTTTTCTTTAACTGGTTTCTTAATTTTTTGTTGTTAAGAAAATATAAATTAAGCCTTTCTCGGTGAAAATGCTATCCAACCAATGCACACTGTCAGCCTGTGGTCATAGAAATTAAAGCGAATCTAAACTCTCCTCTTTGATTAAATTAAGTAACCAAATGCATGCAATTGAAACGGAATTTATTAGGTTTTGTTATTTTCCAGTTGCTTCTGCTCGCAGCTCCGTAGCTTGCTTACTGCCGACTCGACGCCAACGGACTACGTGCCATTATGCATATGTGCTGCATTTAACTGACCCAATTAAAAGTTCTTCATTGATGATATTTGCATTTAAATTAATATCTAAGGTAATAAGTAGTAGTAGTTCATTGATTTACTATGAAGTTGGAAATAATGGATAAAGCGGAATAGCAAAACATCTCCAAGACTTAGCATACCATAGAAACGCACCCGCACCCGAAATCAATAATTCTTTCTTATATTCTAAGATCTAAGTAGTAATCATATGCCACCAGTACTGCTCGCACAAAGCCCAATAGACATAGAGTATGTGTTGCATCCGCCAAAAAACTTGGGATAATTTTTAACAGTTCCCTCACCTGGGACACACATATTAATAGTACTATTGGCAAGGTTTATGGTGGACTACGTACTCTGTTGGCAACTCAGCACTTTATCCCTGTTAAGACGAAGTTGCTTTTGACTAAAACACTTCCACTCAAATTAATAAACATGGACTAGGGAAGGTTTAGTACTTATTCGGTGGACTAGTGCGAAATGCTATTAATAAAACATAATGTCTGCTCTTTAACGTTTACCAACTTAGTCCTTCTCTAGACCTTCTAAGACGGTGGTCTAGTGAAGGACTAAGAATTGACATTTAAGAAAAAAATTTACAGGAACATAGAATATAAAGAGATAGAGTTAATACTTATTGTAGTAGATTTTGTTCGATTTTTTATTAATAGCAAATTTTAGACCATGGTCTAACTCTTATTCCATAGTTTTGTCCATGGACTAAATGTGGACTAAGCGTATTTTATTAATAGGACTGTTCTTCTCCCAATCTTGCTTCATTGTTGCAAAATTTGTATGAACCCCAATTGCCAAAATAGGAAAAAAAATTGAATTTTACTTTTAAAAACATTGCCCGCTAAGTTTTCAATTTGATAAAACGCGATCATAGCCCAGCATATTCTAAAATAAAATACACGACGGGATCGCACGAACTTGCTCTTATGTTCGATCACATCGTATGCAAAATAATTTTTAAAGTCGTTTTTTACTTAATTTTTTATATATACAAAATTTCTTTAATTTTTTTCCAAAGAAATTTGTATGACAATCTTAAATATTTAATAATATAAACTTAATCAAAGAAAATATAATTCAAAATTCTGAAATAAATACTTGGACTAATTTGAGCTCAAAAAAAAGTACGCCATTTTATTTCTTGGATAAATTTGAATTTATGAGAATTGTTTTTTTTTTTTAATCTGTGGAGCTGTTTTTGAGAAAAAAAAAAGTTTTTTTTTTTAAACTTTTTGAAAAAAAAATTTAAAATAAATTTAAACACGCCAATTCATAGGTATTCAGCAAATACATATACATAACTATGATTTTGAGCAGTTTCAAAATATTAATCAAACAATTTTTTATTAGATGCTTTTAAAAATACAAAAAAATATTAATTAAAAATACAGTCGAACTTCGATAACTCGAATATTTGAAATCGGTTGGCGCGAAGCCTAAAGTTTACATGTAATTTTTGTTTGATAACTCGAACTACTATAACTAAAATGTGTGGATAACTAGAATGTCTCGATAACTCGAGGATATTATTTGGCGTCACCTTCGATAAGTCGATTTTTTTAGGGAAATTATCAAATTCTGTGGATTTTTACAAGTTCTTTTCATAAAGCAATGCGTTTGTGGGCACTGTGTTTGTATGTTCTATGACCTTGTATACATATGTGTGTTTTGAAAATTCCGTTAAGTGCGAGTAAAAGCTGTCATGTTCCGGTGTTAGAACACACATTATTAGGTTAATATACGTATGTATTATAATACGAATTCAGTCATATTTTAAAAACTAAAAAAAAACGAAACTGACGTAGATTATAACAGTGCAGTGTGCAGTTTTTATTAAAAGTCAGGCTTACGTGGATTTATCGTTAAACGAGCATTAAAAACATCGTTTGAAGATAAATTAAATTTAAATTAATAAAAGAGGTGGAGAGTGGGTCAAGAAAGAAGGATGTGGCTATTAAATATAGCATTCCGGCAAATCTATTCGGCAGTCAAGCTTAACAGAATATTTTAAATAATCGCAACAACTGTACTTTTTGTATTCGCAAATAAATATTATACGTAATTTATATTAATTTTGTGTTTTACTTGATAACACGAAGTCTTGATAACTCGAATTATTTTTTTGGCACGTGATGGTTCGAGTTATCGAAGTTCGGCTGTATTGTTACGCAGTATACATTGGGCAACCTAAACCTATATATGTGTGAAATTTCGAAAGAATCGGTTAAGTCATTTATGAGATAGTCGAAAGCAAAAAACGGTCCTATGAAAAGTACCGCTTTTAGATGTTTTAAAAAAAAATTCTCAACCATATGATCTGTCGTACCTAAAAAGCTTCACTGATTTTTTTAAATCAAAATCGTTAGAACCGTTTCCAAGAAAAATAGGCTTTAATGTAACGGATATATGGCAGATACCGTTATTTTTTGCGCCAAAAAAAATCAATTTCCCCTCTATACAATACCTAAAAAACTCTATACACCAAACTTGAAGCAATTCGGCCCACCCGTTTGGGATGCAAGTGTCTATACATACATACAGGCAGAATGACAGACAGACAGAATTTTTAGACCATCTTTTTTCGCCTTCGCTATCATCGTAATGCCGTGTTTGACTGTTATCTCAAAACTCTTTTTTTCGACGAATGCATAACTTGCCTTATAGTACCTACATATACTCGCAAGTAAAAGTAACTGAACTTGATTGTATTTTGAAATATAGAGCTTTATGTTTTTTGAGGGACCTAGTTTATACTAATGAACCCGAACTTAACTTTTTGCCATCAAGTGGATGTGAGATGCCAAGATTTTCTTGTTTAAGCTTCTGTGCGCCAGATTTTTTTTTTTTACAAGTTATCAGACCTTGGAACTGTCTTCCTGTTGGTCTTAGAAAAATTGGAAGATAGATTTAAAAATACCTTTTACTCACATTTGCCTCTTGAAAGGAACTATAATCATTCTTATTCAAGAATTCTAGCTTATTTTGTTTTATTATTAATTATCATTTGTACTTACTTTTATTTTATTAGATTTATTAGTTTTAAAACTTAAATTAAATATTTTCTTTTAAACCTTTAATATTTTTTTAAGCCTTATAAAATTTAAAAGATAATTATTGTAATTGTTTAAAGTCGAAACCTCTTTTGATTTCGACTGATGATTTGTCTTATGTCTAGAATTGCTCCTTACCTCGGGTGGGGGGTAGCAATGACAATTAAACAATCTGTTTGGCTTTCGAAATATAAGTGACTTTATTATAAATTTGTAAGACTATTTATACTAATTAACATAGATGCAATTCGGCATTAATTTTTGTGGGAAGATAAATGCAATTTGATAGGCGAGCACCTTTAAAGAATGCTGAATAATTTTGTGGGAAAATAAATGCAATAGAAGAGGTGAGCAGCTATAAAAAGTGCTTATTTTGCAATATGGTATACTTTATTTAGGGAATAGGGTGTTTGAAATTTGGATAGGGTGTTTTGCATTTTCAGGTACATTGTAATAAATTAAAAGTTGTTGGCTTAAACAGTAATCTTACTTGTAAGTTAACTTATCAAATAAATAAAATAAATATGTCAAATTTTTAAACCAAAATTAGACGGTCGACAAAATCAATCTTCACCCTATCGCGGCACAGTCAACCTTAACAGTGTCAATGCATAAAATATTGACTAAACTTTCTCGTTCGTAATTTTGTATGTCATTTTAATGTCAGAGCGTTAACGCGTGGATTATTTATGTTGACCGCATCTAATTGTCACTATAAATATAAAAGAATTACTGTAAGAATAAATAATAAATGTCTAAAGGTCACAACTATTTATCGAAATTAAACCATAATTTTCTATTTTTAACTGTGGAATTATGACTGCTGCACCAATATGTATCTGTCAGATAACTAATCAGAATTTGAAGCTATTGTGAGCTGAATAATGAAATTTAGTCAGGTATTTTGAAACACGTCCTAAAAATCTAGACAATACAAAATTAACTTTAAGATGTTAATTAAATGGAATTTTTCAAAACACCTAAATAAACATGTATTACTTCTACAACGTATAGGCTACCGATGAATATGGAGAGAATGTGCGTCTGAAACACGGTTCGCTTCCATCATCTGAGGAAGCCATTTCCAAATGCAAAGATGATCTGGTAGGTCCTTTTTCTATATTTTCCCTTAAAAAATGATTTTTTAAGTAATAGCCTAATACTTATAACTCCATTTCTGCTTAATAGGGCTTGACTAGACGTATTGGAAGTATTGTTTTGTAAATTTTCATCTTAAACGTTAGGAACTCTGAACTGTTTGCTTCTCCAAAAAAGTAAAATGTAATTCGAATGGAAATTTAAAAAAAATGTATGATGATGGTGTGATGATAGTCCGTCCGGTAGTCCTATTCCCTTTCCCTAGGCCTGATAAGTATTTTTAGAGTGATCGAAAAGAAATGTCATGTCTGTCAGTCTTTATGTATAACGAACTGCAGCCTAAATGGCTTGAGCGATTACTTTCAAATTTTGTGATGTGTGATTCCGTTGGCATTCTTCAAAGGGGAAATTAAAATTTTATTTTTAAACCTAAAAATAATGGTACCTGCCATATACCGTTAGGGAAAATTTTATATTTCTCGAAAACATTTTTCTCCAAAATCGTTGGATTTGATACAAAATTTTTTGTTGGTACTAGCTATCATTTAATCAGAACCGAATTTACGGAAAAAGTCTACTAACGGTACCTTCCATATATCATCATCATATATGAGAAGATTTAGGTAAACAAATTAATTCTGCATATCAACATTTTGAATAACTTTTTTTAAATTAAAATTATTTTTTTTTTTTTTGAAAAATCAATGTACATTAATATACGTATAATCATCAGTACCGAAGTATAAGCATTTCTGGTTCCGATCTGAATAATGCCATTTCCACAGACACTCAGAAAATAATAAAATTAGACAGTTAACGGATTTTACTAAATCTAATTTTTAATCGTTTTCTCCTCCATAAAAACAAACCCTGAAATGTTTGTCAAAATCTGTGGAGCTGTTCCTAAGTAACTATGAAATGATAAAAATGGACGTGGCAGTAGTCGGACTTTTCTAAAATCAATTTCTTAATTTTTGTTCATTCACGCAAAAAAAACTCTAAAAATTTCATTAACATCATTTGAAGCGTTTTATACAAATTAAAAAATAAGAAAAGTGGATGGGGCAGTAGGCGGATCTCGCTTAAAATATTTGTTTTCTTGCTCAGAAGAACAATCTGAAATATTTATCCATTACGTTAAAGTCGTTTCAGAGAAACCACGGAATTATAAAAGGGGGGGTTATGTTGGGCGGATTTTACATATTTAGGCCCAAACATTATTATAAATGATGCCTATTTTACTTGCGATTATAGGTACTTTTTTTTTTTTTTTAAATTCATTTTTATTTCATATTAACTTATAACTATCTTAAAGCTAGACAAAAATGTTTAAAACTAGCCTAATTATCAATAACTTACAACTAATTTACTGGCCCTTTACGGGCGCTCTAAATTAAACAATAACTCTTACAACTAATGTCTTTCGACCTAAAAACTATTTTGATTAAATCTAATTTTTTTTTATTTTATTTTATATTTCAAGGAAACTTTTAGAAAAACTTGGTATCTTATCATTTTTTTTTTTTTTTTTTTTTTTTTTTTTTTTTTTTTTTTTTTTTTTTTTACTTATAAACTAAATCTTAATATATATTAAAAATAATTAAAACTACTTAAAATACCTTATAATACTTAAAACTACTTAAAAACTAGAACAGCCACAGCAGCATTTTTTTCGTTTTTTAATTTTTTTTTTGTTTATTTTTTATATGCATGCAGACACACACCAACATGCAACCCACCCATACATGTACATACGCACATACATATACGTACGCACATAAATGTACAGTTACGCAGGTACATGTACATATGCCTCCGCATACATACATATTTTTAATTTTTTGTTGGTGCCACCCCGACTGTTACCTATACCTAATTGCCATAAATCTATGTAAGTCGGCCAAGACATACCATCTTCATCGACTTTAAATATGATGCTGTTCAGAGAGCCACCAGAACTGGGTCTCCTGTTTCGCCCTATCCCTTCGGTCCCGATCGGACACAGTCCTACTGAACCGAAGGCGCTCTTCTCCACCTTGAGCGATGACGTCTCGACCATACAGGAGTCGCCTATCCACAGTTTTCCGGCTGACGTGGTAGATGAGCGGAACCGCCCCTCCATCCTGTATCAGCCCTCGACTGTCGAAATAGAGGAATTCTTCGGGAGGGATTTAGCCACTTAACCGCGCACTCTCAAAATATTCATTATTGGGGTAGTAAGCCCCAAAAATTAAGCTGTTGGTTGAGGACATCGCTCTTGCAGTGTGCCCCCGAATCAGCTTAAACAAAAAATTATCTATTCTGTTTATGTTGGCTCCGTTGTATAGAACCTGGTTGGAATAATATCGTTTGTACTCCGACTCTGGTGTTCTGTGTAATCCAAGGCAACGTCGAAGACACTGCCTCTCAAACACCCGAATCTTTTCCATTTGAGATGGGGCAACGTTGAACCACACCGGGCATCCATAGGCAATCATCGGCCTGATGAGGGCCATGTAGCGAATCACCTTCACCCTGCTGTCAAGACGACTGCTATAAAACAATCGTTTTGTCAGGGCAAAGGCTCCCCTAGCCCTGGCCAGAGCAGCACCTATATGTCTGCCGAAATACAAGTACTGATCCAACCAGATGCCAAGGTACTTTACTATACTTTTACTCGCCAGTGGATGTCCATGTGGCCCTACGATCACCAGCTTGCGCCAGTTCTTTCTCGTATCCCTTGAGGCGCTAGACAACGGAGTCCTAAACAAAATAGTTTCTGATTTCTGGAAGTTGATTTTCAACTTACAGTCATCACAATATCGCTGAATCTTGTCGAAGTCACTCTGCAAGAGACTTTTGATGACCTCAACTGTATTAGCTGTTCTGTACGCAATTAGATCGTCGGCGTACGCAATTGCCTGAGTTAGACTACCTATCAGATCGCTGGTGTAAATGCTGAATAGAATCGGCGAGTTAACCGCTCCCTGCTGAAGACCATTATTAATATTAAAAATTGCGGTAGAAGTTACATTGCCCCTCTTGACCGGTGCATACTCCTCCAACTCCATAAGCGCGTTCGGAAGTTGTATTACGGCGGCGAGTCCGCAGTCGTCACTGTCGTACTCGATCGTTCTTAAACAATTTTTAGGCCGATGGCCCACAGTATCAGTAATTGTTAGTCTTGCGTCTTTCAACAATAGATCCAGATAGGCACCGCTTCTTGGAAACGATGGCCTGTCTGTAGCGAGAAGTTCAATGCGATACTCCAGGTTGTATCGACCCATCCAATTATACAGATGGTTACCTCGAGGATTTTGTATTTGATTTCCCCAATCTATATGTTTGGCATTCAAATCACCAGCCAATATGTAGTAGTTTTCTTCCGAGCTTAATCTTAAGCATTCAAAAAGCCTTTCAAGCTCTGTTATAAACTGTGTGGGCTGAGGTGTTTCCGGTGCATAGGCCGCGATCACATACATTCGCTTCCCCTGTTGGAGATGAATGCATATGATGCATGCCTCTAACGTCCGAAATTTACGCACATCACTATTATATATTATATTAATTTAGATTATAGGTACTCTAAGGCAAGTTATGCATTCGTAAAAAAAAACAATCCTAACAATCAAACATGACATTACGATCATAGAGAAGCCTAAAAAAGTGATCACCAAAAAATGTCTGTCTGTCAGTCTGTCCGTCTGTATGTATAACGAGCTGCCGCCTAAACGGCGTAAGCTATTACCTTCAAATTTGGTATGTGTGATTATTTTGGCATTCCTCAGAGGGGAAATTGAAATTTTATTTTTAGGCTTAAAAATAACGGTACCTGTTATATGACCTTGAAGGAAAATCTTATTTTTCTCTAAAACGGCTCCAACGATTGTGATAAAAATGTCTGAGAATTTTTTTGTTCGAATAGCTATCATTTGATGTGGACCAAGTTTACAGGAAAGTCTATTAACGGTACCTCTCATATAACGTTTTTTTTAATGTTTGGCTTTCTCGGTAACCGTACATTGGATTTCTGTTAAATTTTATATCTGAGAAGATCTAAGTAGCTAAATTATTTTTGCATATCAAAATTTTGAATAACTTTTTTTTTAAATTGAAATAAGCTATAACATTTGTTTTTTGAAAAATCAATATTTTTAAAACTAATAAAAAACAAAATAATTATAAATTTTATATTCACATGAACATTAATAGTCTCTAAAAAATTGCATACCACAATTTCAAAAGAATTTTGTTTTCAAAAAACGAAAAATAAAAAACAGGATTTCATCAAAACCCGTCCTACAATTTTCTAGATACTTTTTATAAAATTTTCATTGATCCGTGGCATCTAATGGCGTTCTCCGTTTTTTCGAAAAACCGATTAAAGTGATGGTTTTGGCAGTTGAAATAAATTAAAAAAATCGATTTTTTCCCACCTACACACCATTCACTTTCATTATATATGTTCATGTGTGTACTTGTACATATTTACATTATTACCCTCCTAATTTACATAATTAAAATCCATTTAAATATACATTTGTAGGTACCTAGTTAACTATTCCTTGAATCATGCATTCGACAATTATACTACATGGGCTTTAAATCTGCAAAGGATAACTATAATAGACTAGCTACCTACCAACAGCGTCAGTAAGTAACACTAAAGTTGTTAGCTACAAGAGCAAGTTTGTACGATCCAGTCGTGCATTTTATTTTTTATAGAACTTGTAAAGAATTTAGGATTATAAATTCTTTGAAATCACATTTTTCTGTTCATTCATCGATTGCTGGTGAATAGTTCTTTAGAAATCTAAAGGAAACTATCTAAGTTATTCTTAGAGTCATTTTGTCGCGTGGTTGGGAAGAATCAAATCTTTGTTCATATATATTTGTATTTATCCTACATACACATATGTATTTAGTATGAATAGGTAAACCTATGTTTTATTGAAAGTAACAAAATTCACCTTAATTTAACACATAATCATCTAAAATCAAAATTTGCAGAAGTAGGTGCCTACACATTTCTCATTATGCAAAAGCACCGTTTTTATTTCAAGCAATATGGTAAATTTTTTTCTCATATCTGTTTAAAAAAAATGTGTCCTAGAAAAGTATACATAAAAGCTATCCATTTAATTGACCTCACAACTCTGTTCGACTGAACTTTATATTCAAGGTTTATTATTTTTATTCTGCAATAATAGAACACAATGCTTTAATTGATATAACGGATTTTTCATTTTCATCTCTATCATAAAACGTTTATTCAATTCCGCAATACTTAATACATAATAGCCTAGTCAAGTCACTACTCCATGTGTATTGTTCTTTGTTTCACAAAAAGGAAAGAGTAAGATAGAGTGACTCTGAGCGGGTCAATTTACACCAGGCTTTGCATTTATTTTACTATTTTATATTTTTTTATTAAATAATAATAAAAAGAGAAAAAAACATTAATTATGAAAGTTGAATATACCTCGTAAATAGAACATTATTTCACTGTGTGTAGCCTTTTCTTTATATAATTACTATATAAATAAATTGCACGACTGGGTCGCACGTACTTGCTCTTATGGTTGATCATGATATGTTTTTAGTCATTTTTATGTATTTAATAATATAAATTTAAAACCTGAATTTAAAAAAAATCGTCCATCCATTTTCGAAATATTGAATTTTCAAAAAAAAATATTTATTTTTCAAAAATCCAAAAAAATATTTTTCGAAAATTTTGGTATGCAGTATTATTAAGGGTTCAAAGGACCTCCTTTATAATTTTTTTTTATCGAAATCCGTTGAGCCGCTTTTGAGAAACTCCAAAATAAAGAAAAAATGGTTGTATGGAAAGTATTAATTTTTTATTTTGCCAGATGACTACTAGTGAGTAACTAGCCCCAGTACGGGGGTAACTTGACCATGGCTATGGGGTAAGTTCACTATGCTATAATTTTGAGCGTTTGGAGTAAGAAACTGAAATTTAAAAAAAAAAAAAATTGCTGCTCAGAAATACATTGATTGCGAGGTATTTTGTAATACCTATCAGATACCCATAAGCTCTGAATCAGGATAAATGTTTTAATTCACGGGTTTCGTATGTAAACCCACTATTGACATGAACAACAGATGGTACATATACTCTTTCTTCGATTAATAATAATAATAATAATAATAATAATATATAGATAAGATTGTTCGTAGAAACGGCTAAATATGTCCATATAGGCATACTTAAGCTCGTATTTTACTTGTTTTTTTTTTAATTTTATTAACTTTTGTTCTAAAAAAATGTAGTATGGCAATTTTAAGTATTCAATAATATGAACTTAAAAACATAATTTCAAGAACAAATCGATTTACGAAATATTCAATTTTATAGATTTTTTGTCAAAAAATATATTTTTCGAAAATTTTGGTATGCAGTTTATTTGAAGGACCTCCTTTACAAACATTTAGATCGGAATCTGTTGAGCTATAGTTTCTATAGGGAAAGTTATGAATTTGAAAAAAAAATCGAAATCGAGATTTTAATGAAACTTGACATTACGATGATAGAGAACAGCAAAAAAGTGGGTCCCGCAATTCCGTCTGTCTGTCTGTACAACGCTCTACAGCCTAAAGGGCTGAAGAAATTTTCTTCAAACATTTGTTTTTTAAGTGTTTTAGGTGATTGTCTAAAATAGAGCTTTGAACCGTTTTTTTTTTGGGGAAAACTAACGGTGTCTGCCATACAATTTTTTTGTCTACCATCTTAATTGTTTCGAAAACGACTCTAACGATATACATTTTGGTTAAACATTTTTTTTTACATATTTTGCTATTAACGGTAGGGGTAACCGGGGCTAGTTGTCCTCAGGGGCATGTAGACTAGCTGTCATTAACATTTACGCATGTTTTTTTTGCCCTTGCATTAATCACAGTTAGCTGCATAGCCTCACATTTTCTTTCGTCAGGAGTGGATGTAGTTGTAGAGTTATTGGGAAAAAATATTTTTTTTTCAATTGATAAAGTCAATAAACCACCTTATAGTCCTTTTATTTAAATAAATAAAAAAAAAGACTATAAGGTGGTTTACTGAAGTTAGCAGTTTAATTTAAGTCTTTTTGGTTGAACTCTTTTAAACAATATTTTTGTCTTCTAAAGGTAATTTTTTTTTCATTTATTTTGCTTTTTTGGTGCTTTTTATGGTCTGGCGGAGACTTTTTTGATGTATACATACAATATGTGTCTCTGACTTTGCGAGTCACACGACGGCGACGTTCAGTGACACAAGGTCAGTCGGGGTTACTTGACTCATTTTTGTTTGGGGCAGGTTGACTCATAATTTTCTCGTGTGATTTACAGGAAAAGAGAACTTTTGTGAGAAAAATATCCAGAGACTCTATATGGAGCACTCTCAAGTCAAGCCCTGTCGTGCATTTTATTTTACCAGCGATATATGTATGCTTTCATACATAGGTACTATAAAGCAAGTTTTTGGAGAAAAAAAAACGGAATCGAGATTTTAATCAAACTTACAATTTCGATGACAGACGACACCAAAATAGTGGGTCTCCCAATTCGGTCTGTTTGTCTGTAAGTAGATTTACAGCCCAAACCGCTCTGAAGCGATTTTCTTTCTATTATTGTATTTTTAAATTTGACTTTCTATCCATGAATAGATGTGAAATCCAACAGCAAAATATGGTGTACCTACACACAGATGCAAAAATATCAGTTTCATAACGGTACTATACTCTGTCCCAGAAAAATTGGCGGTACACGTCTTATGGTAAAGCTTTTTGAAAATCAGTAGCGTGTCATATTTTGGCACCATATTAAATTGAAAGAACTTCTCCATAAAAAGTGTTTGCCCGCCCCTAATCTATAAAATAATAAAAGAAAATTTCATTGCATCTGGCTCAGGCCCAACGTCCTACTTAGCGCACATCTGAATGTAATGTGTACTGAATTGCTTTTGTTGTGGCGTGTGGCTACTGCTGCTATTCAACCACATTAAATATTGATGTGCTTTCAGAGTTACCCGTGTCCATTTTTTAACTTGTTCGGATTTTATTCCTTGGGTTTCTGTTGATGTGCTTTTGACTTGAGAGCTTTCATATTTGGGTCCATTTAAAATACAAACTACGAAAACCCTGTGAGAACTTTATTGAGCGACAGATTTATGCAATCCACTCTAGCGAGAATGAGAGGCAAACGTCCTATCTTCCCTACTCTGCCTATTTTTCTGGAACAAATTATAGCTTGTAGGCAAACCAAAAGAGCTGCCGAAATTTCCCATTTTGGTATGGTTCATCTGTGGTTCACATTCAGAAGACACAAGATATTTTCAACTGCATTTATGGAACCCAAACAAGACCGAGAAAACTAGTTCATTTTTCACATGTCATCTATGTAATCTTGGAACTTTTATTCAAAAATATACATATCTACCTTTAATTATTCTAGTAAAAAATTAACTCCAATATTTATTTGTGATATACAATTACTTTTCTTTTTCAATTGTGCAAATTTCTATCACTCAATGCACGTGAAAATATTTTTCGCAATCCTCGGTATTACAAAAAAAATTTTTTGTTATAGTTAGAGGAAAACTAAGTTCAACTGATAAGTGATAATTCTTCCAAATGCATTTAAATTGAACTGAATGGAGTTTGCTCGCAGCAAGTACGAAATCAATATCCTATCCAAAATTAAGATATCAGATATACTTGTGAACTATTAGGTAATATTTCCTCAAATTTCCAAATGAATTCATATCTAAGCATAACTTGGTATTTGTGTTTGGAAACATGCGTTTCGGTCGTCAGTTGTTTTTTGTTCCAAATGCAACAACACAAGCAAATCCGGATTGATTCGGCAATATGCTATCGAACGCAGGCACTTTTTTTAACATATTTTCCAGTAAATTTCCAATAAAAGTTCCTTTTAATGGAAACCGAATATTTGACTGCTGATCAATCAAAGACTAAAACCTTGCCTTATTACAGTGTTGTTCCTCTACGCGTCGACTTTGATTGTCTACCTTTCTACGTAGACAATTGTGTCAACAATGTAGACAATGTCGACAATTTAGACAATGTAGACAATGAAGTCGACAATGTAGACAATGAGGATATTTCATTCTCATATGTCATTCTCGATTGTTCTTTCGCAAGGTTTACTTGACTTCTATTTAGAAAAGGTGCGTGTTTGACTTCAATTAAATATCGAAAAATTGAGTTATAATTAAATTATGTCTGGTCGACGCAAAAATAAAGCATTTGATGAATTGGGTTTCCTTCTAATGAAATCCAACAACAAAAATGTAGCATATTGCACATTGTGCAATAAAAGTTTACATAACACTGCAGAAAGCCGGCTGCGCAGCCACAGGTAAATGTAGAAACGTATTAGATAAACCATAAAATCATTTTATTTATTGACCATTGACCATATGTTTTAACATTCTATTTGGAAAGGAATGCCTGCAAACCACCCCAATCACCTGTGGCATCTGAATCCGGTGATGTTTCTATGATTGTTTTTATTGATGACAGTGATCTAAGCTCGAACTCCGGCATTCAAAACTCTGAGACGGTAGTAAAAAATTTTGTTTTGTATAAAATTTATAACTCACAAATGTTAATTGTTAGATGTCTATCTCTCTTACAAACGATGTTGACAGCAATAATGTTTATATGTTTTAAATAGCTGTGTAAGTATTTTTATTTTTCTAAAATCGATCAAATTGAATCTGACGCATTCTCTGTAGGAAGAAGCTAACAAAACCGACCCATTGAACAGTTGCTCAACTCTTGATCCAACAACTCTTACCTATACTGATTCAAGCGAAATTCAATCACAAGTTGCGACAACAAGCTCATCATTTTCATTGAGTTCCAACAGTTGTAGTTCCTCATCATTATCGTTGGGCCCACCCCCACCTGTAACAACTTTCAATAAGAACATACAACGATCGAAACGTTGTCCATCCCCATCAAACTCTGTTTCTAAATTTATGGACCGATTGACGGAAAGAGAGGAAGACGAGTTGAATGAAGCTTTGGGTAAACTGGTTTTTGGATGCAACATTACGTTAAGAATTGTTGATTCAATTCATTTTAAAAATTTTATAAAAAAAATTCGCCCTGCGTATGCAGATAAGGTTCCAGGTCGAAAAAAACTTTAAACAACGCTTTTGGATCAGGCCTATGATAAATGTGTTTCTTTAATTAAAGCATCTATCAGTTCGGATTCTGTTTTGCTGATTGACGGCTGGAAGAATAGCTCCAGCAACAGCAAGACTGTCGTCGCAATGCTACATAATGCTGAAGGCGAACAAGCATTTCTTTAGGCCTGGGACCTATCTGGAGAATCAGAGACTGCAGAAAAGCTAACAAACATACTTTCAGAATCTGTAGATATTGCAAAAGAAATTTACTCCACTCAAGTTTACGCTGTTGTATCTGACAACGCCAGCACTATGAAGAGAATGGGAAAAAATGCAGAGCATTTTATATGGCATAGCACTTGTAGTAGTCATATTGGAAATCTTTTAGCCAAAGACTTAATCGACAAAAATATTAATGCCAAGGTTGCTTTGATTTTAAAAGAGTTCAAACAAATAGATTTAGAAAAAATGTTAGTAAATCGTGAAGGCTCCAGAATTATACTTCCCTGCGAAACCAGATGGTGTTCATACCGTGATTCATATAAATGCTTGGTAAAAAATTATGATATAATGAAAATTGTAGCAGCAGAATCAACTACCAAAAAAATAAAGCAGACTGTAACTTGGTTGATGTTTGATGAAAAGTTTATTGATGATATTAAGAATTACATCGAGCTTCTTGATACAGTCTGTACTTTAATAAACAGGTGTCAAGCGGTTGATTGTTCTGCTGGAGAAGCATTTCATCTTTGGTTGAGTTTAAAACTCCCAGATAGATGTAAGGCGCAACACGAAACATTTTTGAAATCGCGCGTGGATATGGCTCTAAACAAATATGCTCTCTCAGCTTATTATTTACACCCTCATTTTGACAATGGGAAGCTGACGGTTAGTCAAAATGAAATCGTGTGCCAGTTTTTGTTTAAGCATCTGAATAGTGATGGAATTGAAGATTGGGACTCTTTTAATAGAAAAATCAAATTTTTTAAGATTCTTTATGAAAAAGATATTAAAAAACCAATTGTTTTTTGGAATATGGCCTCTATAAAACATCCAAATCTTGCAAATTTGGCAAAAAAACTTATTCTTATTCCAGCCTCTTCCGCTCAAATTGAAAGAGTTTTTTTCAAGTTGGTCGCATGTTCATTCCATGAAGAAAACATTTTCATCTTTATTATTCACTGAGAATCGAGGATAAACAATATAATTGTTTTGATGAAGACGTCGAAGACGAAAATGAATAATTTTGTATTTATGAAATACATAAGAATTTACGGTTTTTTATTTTTGTTATTTTTGTTGAAATAAATAAAAAATGCAGAGTGAAAGACTCAAATAATACAAATTTCTTTTGTTTATATTAAAGTTAATAAATTGAAATAAAATTGATTGTCTACATTGACATGTAGACAATGATGAATTGTCTACGTTGAATTGTCTACACGTAGACAATCGTGTAGTCTACATTTTTTGTCTACATGAACAACACTGCCTTATTTTCAAATGGCAGCGGTTTTGGAACGTGGCCAATGTGAATAGTAGGTACTGTAATTACACGAATTTGATACAATAAGCTACCGAGACTTCCAAACTTCGAAGCTTAGATTTCCAAGGCTGCAGAATAATGTTTCTTATAAGAAAAGGTAGTTGGAAATGGATTCTTCGTTAAAAGTGAAAAAAGAAAAATGAAATATTTTATGTGGTGCATGGACATAACTAAATACACCAAAAGTCCATAATGCAATTAATCCGCGTGCATTTTTGAGAAAAAATGTCCTCTACGAACCAATTGAAAGGTTTTTTATGCTTAAACGGAATAAAATAAATTGCCCGTACTTGCGCTTATGTTCAATCTTAGTAGAAACATAAAGTCGTTTTTTACTTATTTTTTATATACAAAATTTCTTTAATTTTTTGTAAAAAAAATTGTATATGGCAATTTTAATACAGGGTGGCACACGAATCGTGCTACATAAATAAAACTTAATAACTTTTTTTCCGTGTGAGTAATTGACTTATTTTTGTTAATTTTATATGCTACTATTTAGATTTATCAAAATGAATGCTTGGGATACTGAAAAAAGGATTGTGATAGTGCAGCGATGCCATTCTTTGCAGTCCGCCATTTCCGTCCAAAGGGAATTTAGGCTGGAGTTTGGCGGTACTCCTCCGAGTAGATGGACCATTATGAGGCTGGTGCCATTATGTTTGCAGAATCTGGAAGCATCGACGAAGACCGTATCATCGAGATCCCAATGTTCGGGTTCAGGATACAATCGTGGCTGTTGCATCGGCAATACAGGCAAATCCAAGTGTTTCGACTCGAAACTTATCGGACCAAATTGGAGTTAGCAGACGGTCATTACAACGGATACTTCATGATGACTTAAACTTGTTTCCGTACAAAGTCCAAATTACAAGCAAGTTAAACCCTCAGGATTTGCCTGTTCGCCTGGAATTTTGCCGAAAAATGATTGCAATGGCCAAAGAAGACAACACATTGATAAATTGTTTGTTCATGTCTGATGAGGCCCATTTTGACTTAAACGGCAATGTCAACAAGCAAAATTGCCGTATATGGAGTGAATCTAATCCAGAAATGCTCCATGAGACGGAACTGCATCCAGAACGAGTCACTGTGAAATACATCGATTAAAATTAAAGTTATTTAAATTTCTTATTGTAGCACGATTCGTGTGCCACTCTGTACGTAATATACTAAATTTAAAAACATAATTTAAGAAATTAATCGTTCACCCGCTTTCGAAATATTGAATTTCGAAAATGCAGTATTATTTTTAATTTGAAAGACCTCCTGTACAAAAAATTTCATTGAAATCCGTTACTAAGGAAGCCGTTAAGAACATTTTAATGTAAAAAAAAAATTGAACAAAAATGTAGACTATACCTACAATAATGCCCTACATTTTAATTTTTACTTGCGATTATAGGTGCTATAAGGCAAATTATGTATTCGTAAAAAACAGTCAAACATGACATTACGATCATAGAGAACACCAAAATAATTGGTCCCGCAATTCCGTCTGTCTGTCTCTACAACTCTCTACAGCCTAAACCGCTTAAGCGATTTTGTTCAAACTTGGTGCATAGGCCTTTTAGGTGATTGTCCAAAATAGATTTTTGAATCGTCGTTTTAGCGCCAAAAAATAACGGTACTTGCCATACAATTTTTTCTACCATTTTACTTATCTCGAAAACGGCTCCAAAGATTTTAATGAAAATTGGTGTGTGTACTACTTCGAATATGGTCTACTTTTGGCCAACATTTTTTTTCAATTTTTGTGTTATTAACGGTACCTGCCATACAACCATTTTATTGATTTTCGAATTTCTCATAAACGGCTCAACAGATTTCAATCAAAAGTTTTATACAGGAGTTACTTCAAATTCGAAACAATACTTCATTTCAAAATTTTTGAAAAATTGTCAAATTTCAAATTTTGAAAGCAATGGACGATTTTTTTCCGAAATTATGTTTTTGAATTTATATTATTAAATATTTAAAATTTCCATACCAATTTTTTTTTTTTGGAAAATATTTGAGAATTTTTATATACAAAAAAACTAAGTGAAAAACGACTTTAAAAATACATGTAGGCGTTTCTATTAGGAATCTTTTGCATATAATGTGATCGAACATAGGAGCAAGTACGTGCGATCCAGTCGTGCATTTAATTTTTATCAAAATCGTTAGAGCCGTTTTGAGATTATTAAGATTAACCATTTTGTGTACAATAAATTGTATACTCTGAAGCAAATCACTTCAACGGTCGACGGTTTTAAATTTTATGATATTATGGACTTACGAGTATGAAGCGTATCTTTAAAAATGAATTATGGACAAGCTTTTCATGCAATTTTATGAGTTTGCGTTTATAACTGCGACTATATTATATTTAATGGAGAGTAAATAATGTGGACGTTAGTCGTTCCAGCTGTTAAATAATGTAGCCCATAGCTAGACATTGTAGACAATTAGAAAATTAGGATTATTATGCTTATTTCATTTTCGATTAACTCTGTCGGAGTCACTCTTTTCACTCTGAATTTCCTAAGCTCTCTAGGAATAGAATGTAACGAGCGAAATAGGAGTGCCTCCGAGTAGCCAATGGAAAACGACCATATTAATAAAATCCGTATACTTTGTTTCTAACTAATCAGAATTCAATTCAATTCAATTAAGAAAAAAAAATTATAATAATAGTTGCCTGGTAATTGTAATCATATACATATGTCAATTTATTAACCCATGTTTGTTTTGTTTACTCATTGCAGTAGATACTCGTACATAAAATGTAATGAACATATTTTTCGGTTGTAAAAAAATGTAATGGCTGTGATATGTAGCAACCAAAGAGCGTCACTAATTCCATTTTACACATTCTTGTGGTGATTCTGATTATTATTAAAAAAAAAAAAAAAAACAAATATTTTTACCTCAGATGTACTCATAGTTTCGAACCGGGCCAATATCTCCTTGACCGAAATCTTCGCCTCAATTGGTTCCTCCAAAATAGTCTCCATTCTCCCAACAGAACCGCTGCTTGTGATACTTGTTCTTCGATTTTTTGTCGAAGATGTCACAGATGATGTCCCCGATGATATACTACCGCTTCCACTATTATTGCATTTCGAATTCGAGGACTTATCACTGTCATCCATAAAATTTATATCATTATAATTATTATTACTATCAGGTCTTCCCGTTTTGCTATTACTTGAACTAGAACTACTACTGCTAAAACTTTGGTTATTATTACACTTAAAATTATTACTTTTACACAAGCTATCCGTATCGTTTTCCATTATTACAACATCATCATTGTCTCGATCTTCATCTTCATCAATTGCACTCCATGCACTATCAAAATCGAAAGTACCACCTTTGGCGCAATTTTTTATCGAAAGATCATTAAGTTCATCAAGATCACTGCCCCTACGTTTGTGGGTACGATAATTTTGTGATTGATGCGTTTGTAAATGTTGCAGCTGATGATTATTAAGATGATGTTGATGAACTTGAGCAGATGTTTTTCCTGTAATATGTGCTATTTCCGCATCCGAATCCGAATACATGGCACCATTGTCTTCGAAACTATCCGGATCTGTCATATTATTTAAACTATCTAACGATGCGGAACGTTGAATAAAATTATTATTGTTATTGTTGCTGTTGTTATTATTTTCAGATTGATTTTCTTTATGATGATTATTTATATCACCAACTGATGATTTAATAAGAGGTTGCTTATTGTTATTTGTTTGGCAATTTGTTGTATTGTTTAATTTATCATGATGTATTCGACTTATTAGGGATTCCATTTTGTGAACGATTCCCGATAGTTTGCGCGCCTCGATTGTGGTAGATTTGGTTTTTGATGATGAGGATGTTTTTGATGATTTTGTCGATTTTATCGACTTGATACTTTTAACACTCTCCGACATTTTTTTAATTTTTTTTTTATTTTCTCATTATTTAATTTTAAATTATATTTTACTTGTCTATACAATTTTCATTAATATTTGCAATAGTGAAAGTCTTAATTCAAATCATATTTGGCTGACTTCTATTAGAGGCCATCCAGATTTTTATATTATGTACATAAATTTAAATAAATAATATTATATAGGTACTTCTGTATTATTTTATAAGTTTGTCTTCGTTTTAACTATTGATTTTAAATTCACATTGTTTAGCATAACAACTATTTTTGTTACCTTTCCGATCCTCTAGTATATCTTTTTTTGCGAAATTAAAACATTTTTTATTATATAATTAAAAAAATGTGGTTATAATTTTTTAATAACACAACTGCCTGGTTGCTCCAGTTTCCGGTTAATATATTTACATACATATGTATATGTTTTTTTAGTAAGTTTTTTTTTCAGGCGTGCAGTGTTCATTCAAGTAAAAACATCAGAGCGACTAAATTCACCAGACCGTATTACTGTTCTTTATATTAATTTTTAAAATTTTTAAAATTGCATAAAAGTAAATGCATGGGTATCCCAAACAGTCCCATCGAAGGTCTGGTAGTTCATTAATTCAGTTTGATTGTAAGAAGATTTTAAGTTAAATTGGTTTATCTGATATATAAATTTCTTTTTTTTTTGCATCAGATATACTACTTCACAAAAAAAAAATATTAATCAACAATGAAAATTAGGTTAATTGTCTGCAAACATTCAGATTTGAGGAAGTAAAAGTAATACTTAAATTCCCCAATGAATTCGATTATATTCCACGAGTTTACAATTTATCAACGAACAATAAGCTTCCATCCAATAGATATCAACTATAGATTAACTAATTAGGCTTCAACAGTGCATATGTGGTATCCGTAAGATTGTAACTAAAAAAACTTAAGTGAACCACAAAAATATAAAATTGCTCCTATCGATCTTATCATCAATAAATAATTAAAATGCATTGTAATTGCAGTTACAACTGCCGCGACAGCCGACCGACGATGGACGACGATGAAAAAAAAAATCTATTGCAAAGCAGTTGCGCTACTTAGAAATTGAATAGTATACCACAGCGACAGCCGTGCTGCTCGTTCGACCCGTTCTTTTCAACTAAAAGTCGTGTTTGACCATTTGGGTAGTATAAGCCGTTCATTTGATGGTATTTCTTGTATTGCGGTACTATGGATATAGCAATTTGGCGTTTCCATTTGAATTAACCAGTATCTTGAAGGTAGCCAGGTATCTTTTGGTATGTGCAATGAATTTATAGACAGGTGAGTGTTTTAGAGTGCACATTAGATAGATGAACAACAACGGCACACTAAAGCTACTGCTGTTACTAGTGGATAGTGGATAGTGCTTGGGTTCGGGGAGCAAGCCGTGCATCAGTATCATAGTTCGTCTTCGTAGTAGCCAGATGGGGTTTAGGCTTTAGTGTATGTTGCACATAATGTGTACATTGTGATATTGTCTTTATATTTTTAATAGAAAAGATATATTTTTTGCATCTACGAGTCTTTAATAAAATTTACACATATATAATATGTGTGTTCAATTTTTTGAATGTTTGTTTATTTTTTGTTAGTATGACTATTTGATTGCTAAGTAATTAGAATTTTAAATCAGAAAAATGAAAGATGATATCAGGAAGAACATTTCTCAAGTGCAAACAGAATGTAAACAATATTAATTTATTTATTTAATTGTCGTTGATGCAATTTAGAATAAAATGCACGATTGGATCGCACGAACTTGCTCTTATGTTCGATCACATCGTATGCAAACAGTTTCTATTAAGAATCTAAATATATTGGCGCAAAATTTTAAACAGCCTGATGTTAAGGGCTTAGCATGATACTACTTAACAGTTTGCTAATACTAAAGCAGTTTACTAATATTTTCCTAATTTTAAACACTCTTAAACTAGGACCATACTAAATCTATTTTCTTAATAAACTACAACTAAACACGCCTAAAATAGTGCAAAAAAGTAAACGAACATGCATTTTTGACGTTTGTAAATGTCAAAGTGACATATAGATTTGGTACGATACTTAAAAAATAAAGTAGCCATTTTGTGATTTTAACTTTAGTAAAATGTTAAGAAAATAGTACGATACTAACTTCTTTGCTCGCATCATTTCGTTCGCGCAATAATTCCTCTTTCAAAATATTGTACGTAGAAGCTAACAAAAAATACAAAACATTGTGCCTACAGAAGAAGGAAGGCTACAACATGAGAATGGTGGACTCTTTGCTATCGGCTAGATCTTCTGCCGATTTCTGGAGGGTATTCAAATTGGTATATGGAGCGAAACCAATCATTGCTTGTGAGCTTAAAGCGTCAGTTCTAAAGAATTACTTCTCTTCACTTCTCAATACGGAATGCAGGGCCACAAAATTCCACTATGCCATCCCCCTAATTGAGGATAAATTACTGGACTCCGATTTCAATGAAGCAGAAGAATTACAATTAGCATTACATAGAGCCAAAAACAACAAAGCAGCAGGAACAGATAGAATACCTTTGGAATTCTTTAAGTACGCCTCGAATAATTATTTCCCTTCACTTTTGAAATGCTACAATGTTATTTTCGATTCCATGGTCGTTCCCTAATCGTTCTTGTCATCTGTTATCTTCCCGTTGTTTAAAAATGAGACCCTTCTCTCCCAAATAACTATAGAGGAATATCGTTTTTGAACTCAGCAATGAAGTTGTTTACAAGTATGCTCTTTTCCAGACTATCCGAATGGGTTGCTGGTAAGCAAAAACTTAGTGAGCTTCAAGTAGGGTTTAGATCTGGTTACTCGACAACAGGCCAAGTATTCCTACTTACAAATATTGCGGAATTGCATCTTCATCAAGGGAAAAAACTATATGCTTTCTTTATCGATTTTAAGGCTGCATTTGATAGTATAGATAGAGAGGCGCTACTTTGGTAGATATACCGATGTTTGAGAGTTTATAATCTCAAACATCGGTATATCTACCAAAGTAAGCAAAATACTACGAGCTCTCTACGCCAAGGATTGCATATATGTCTGGGACGGCGACAGTCTGTCAGATAACTTCAATTCCTCAATGGAGCTTAAACGAGGCTGCGCTTTGAGTACTCTCCTGTTCACTCTAATTATTGATGTTTTGGTAGAGCATGTTGGAGGGGGCTGAAGATTTCTGACGAAACTATACCTGGCCTACTATACGCAGATGACATCGTGCTTTTTTGCAGACTCGCCTACAAGACTCCAAGAAATGATAGTAAAACTGGAAGAATATTGTGTCACGTGGAACTTATCTGTTAATCTCGAGAAATCAAATATAATGATTTTTAGAAGGGGACATGGAAGATACTCTTGGGAGGAGAAATGGAACTTTCACAAAGACAGGAGATTAAAATAGTCAAAGAATTTAAGTACTTAGGAGTTACTATAACAAGTAATCTTTGCATGAAAAAACACGTCAGAGCTAAACTTCAAGAAGCCAAAGCTGCTCTTTGTATTTCATGGAGAAATTACATCGCAAACAAAGCTATCCATCACTCTACTAAGTACAAATTCTTTCAAGCAGTAGCCAAGTCGATTATGATTTACTCAGCACAGGTGTGGGGCTATAAAGAATACGAGGATGTTGAAAAATCTCTTCGGTTCTTCTTGAAGCGAGTTTTCTCTCTTCCTTCAACCACCCCAAACTACATGCATATTGAAACGGGGTTACCTCCGCTGTTTATTGACACCTTTAAAGCCCATTTCGATTATGTGCTCAAAATACTAAAAATGAGCTCATCAAGACTGATTAAGAGAGTGTTAGAATATCTGATCTCAAACAAACTGAACTTTGTCGGCGTTTGGTTTGATATTTCTAGTTCCTTGAATGAAACGCTTGAACTGAATTTGGAGGATCAATCAATTTTAAAACAAACTTTGTATCAGTTTTTAGCCAAATTAGATGAAAAAATTCATCAAAGCTTCATCAGCAAAGCCAAAGCATCACAATATAGAGAGTATTACAGCAACCTGCAGCTTGACCTAGGTCCTCAAAACTACTTTAACGATAAGAATCCCACAGAGATGATATCACTTATACTACGAGCAAGAGGGGAAATTTTGCCTCTTAACTTCATACCACATAGACCAGATTTGTCTATCGAATGTGAAATCTGCAACATGCGCGCTAGAAAAAACGTGGCTCACTTTCTAGGATCATGTCCGATTCTCCAAGAAATTAGACGAGATATTTTTGAAAGAAACCAGCTGACTCCAGACGAAGTCATACTAATTCTAAATGGGGCAAAAAGTTGGGAAAATTTGTACAAATTTGTTCGTTTGGCACTAAGCTATAGAAAGAGCTTAGAGGTTTTGATCTATATTTTCTTTTAATATAAAAAAAAAACATTGTATAAAATTTAAATTAACTGTTATTTTATTATATCAATCTGACCGACGGTTTTATATCAGGTCGTACCCGACTTGTATTTAAACATTGTAATTTAAAATTTAAAGCCTCAATAAAGTCTATATCTAATCTAATCTAAAATCTAATCTAATCTATATATATATTTTTTTGTTGTAGGCAAAAATTACAATAAAAATTTGTTATCTTTGTTGTTATCTTACCAAACTGGTTTAAAATTAGCAAAATCCTCTTTTTAACCTAGTATCAAACTAAAAACGATTTAACATATTACTAAATCGACTAAAATTATGCGCCATTATTTTTAAAGTCGTTTTTACTTAATTTTATATAAACAATTTTTTTTAAATTTTGGAATGAAAATTTTAAATATTTAATAATATAAACTTAGTTTTAAAAAAAGCATCAATTCGTTTTCGAAATATTGAATTTTCATAAAAAAATATTTTTGTATTCAAAAATCCAAAAAAAAAAATTATTTTTTTCAAAAACTTTGGTATGCAGTATTATTTATAATTTGAATGACCTCCTATGTAAAAAATTTGATCGAAATCAACAAAATGATTCCTTGGCAGGTACCGTTAATAACAAAATATGTGCTTAAAAAAATGTGTGATCAAAACGTAGAATACACCTAAAATAGTGTACACATTATTTTTTATCAAAATCGTTAGAGCCGTTTTCGAGATACTAATTGAGATGGTAGAAGAAATTGTATGACAGTTACCGTTAGTTTTGGACTTAAAGAGACATTAAAAAAAAATCTATTTAAGACAATTACCTAAAATGCTTAAATACCAAGTTTGAAGAAAATCGCTATAGCCGCTGTAGAGCGTTGTACAGACAGACAGACAGGCGGAATTGCGGGACCCACTTTTATTGGTGTTCTATAACATCGTAATGTCAAGTTTGATTAAAATCTCGAGTTCGATTTATTTTTCAAATGCAAAACTTGTCCTATAGTATCTATTTCGCAAGTAAAAAATATTTGTATTTGCACGAAATTTAATTGTATTACTGTATTTTAGAAAATGATTGAATATATTTATAAGGAAAAATTCGGATTGCTTACGATTGTTTAGGTCCATCGAGAGAAATCAAAGATACACACCACCATAACCCCACACCCACCAAATAATGATCAATATTCTTAACATGAATGTTGTTGTGGCTTAATATATAAAGGGTGATTTTTTTGCTACTTGGTTTTTGACGTTTATATTTTTGACAGATCACACATGACAAATTCCACGAATATTTGACATTTCGATTCAGTATTGTTTGCCATTTCATCATGAAAAGACTTACGCCTGAACAACGTTTGCAAATTATTGAAATTTATTATCAAAATTCGTGCTCTGTGAAAAATGTGTTTCGCAAGCTACGTCCGGCAAAATTATCTTCAGCGACGAGGCTCATTTTTGGCTAAATGGATACGTGAATAAGCAGAATTGCCGTATTTGGAGTGAAGAGCAGCCAGATGCAGTTCAGCAGCTACCAATGCATCCCGAAAAATGCACTGTTTGGTGCGGTTTATGGGCAGAAGGCATCATTGGGCCGTACTTCTTCAAGGATGATGAAGGCCGCAGGGTTACGGTCAATGGAGAAAAGTACCGTTCGATGATAACAGATTTTTTTTGCCGAAAATGCAAGAATTGAACTCGGTCGACATGTGGTTCCAACAGGACGGTGCCACATGCCACACTGCACGGAAACCATGCATCAATTGAGAGGCGAATTTGGTGAGCAGTTGATCTCACGTTTTGGCGCAGTCAATTGGCCACCAAGATCATGTGATTTGACCCCGTTAGACTATTTTTTGTGGGGCTATGTTAAGTCTATTATCTATGGGGACAAGCCAAACACGATTGCTGCCTTGGAAGCCAACATTGAACGAGTCATTGGTGAGATTCCGGTCGAAATGTGTGAAAAAGTTTGCCAAAATTGGACCTTCAGAATGGACCACCTGAAGCGTAGCCGCGGGCAACATTTAAGTGAAATTATTTTTAAAAAGTAAATAGCAGAAATTGATTTATCGATCCAAATAAAAATTTCATTCACTTTTTACAAGTTTCTGTGTTTTTTTGAATTTTCAAAAACCAAGCCCTTAAAAATCACCGTTTACATTATGTTATAAAATACAATCTTCGTTTATTGCGCTATCGTACACAAAAATGACAATTTATTTTACATTAAAAAATTAACACTTCAGAACTATTACAATTATCTTATATTAAAAAGTTTATCTCAGAAAAATCAACTTCAATCCATAATTCCAACGACTTTTTCACCATCATCATTACTAGAACCATCGCCAATCCCTAAAACTGATAGAATATGTTTATGGTAGCTGAAGTAGGAAAGGAACAATTTTGAATCGAATCTATTTAAATGTCTAATAAAGACCGCATTAATAGTAGTTTTGTATTTCGTTCTAAGGTTGCGATCATTTGATATCGTTAAACTAAATTAAATTTATGAAACATCAACTTACTCCGTTGCAATGCTGACTGTGTTTTAATTTTTCACTTTCACAATGTCACAATGTTTAAACTCAATTCACACTTGTTCTAATGAAATTCACTTTAATTATGAAGAATAAGACTTTATAAGCAAATAATAAATTAATTTCCTGGTACGCACCTTTACAAAATCCGTTTGTAATTTGTACCAACGGAATATTTAAAAGAAAATGCACCAATGCACCATGTTCAATCACATCGTATGCAAAAGATTTCTAATAATAATCTAAATATATTTGTAAAGTCGTTTTTACTTAATTTTTTATACACAAAATTTCTTTAATTAAAAAAAAATTGGTGTAAAAATTTTGAACATTTAATAATATAAACTCAAAAACGAAATTTCAAAAAAATCATAAGCACGTTTTCGAAATATTGAATTTTCAAAAAAAAAAAAATATTTTTTTTTTTCAAAATCCGAAAAAATATTTTTTGAAAATTTTGGTATGCAGTATTATTTATAATTCCAAGGACCTCCTATATAAAAAAATTGATCGAAATCCGTCTAGCCGTTTATAAGAAAGTCTATAATCAGTTAATTAAAATGTAGACAAAATTGTATGGCAAGTACCGTTAATTTGGGGATAAAAAACGATTCAAAAATCTATTTGAGAAAATCACCTGAAACGCTAAGTACCAAGTTTGAAGAAAATCGCTTCAGCCGCTTAGGCTGTTGCTCGTTGTACAGACAGACGGAATTGCGGGACCCACTTTTTTTGTGTTCTCTATCAACGTAATGTCAAGTTTGATTAAAATCTCGAGTTCGATTTGTTTTGCATTTGAGCAAGTAAAAATCAATATTAAACTCTGTTCAAATTTCAGAATTTGCAAAAATTGTATTTGTTCAACTCATAGAGTACTTTTAACTTTAAGGTATCGAGTCTTAAAAATGCCAGTTGAAGGTATAGAATGCGTAAGGGGAAAAATATTTGTTCAACTCATTGAAATATTCAAGTTAACGAGAGTTCACTGTATTCGCAAATTACAACGCTCTACTCTATTATTTCGAACTGGTTTTTTTTTTTGGAAATTTTAAACGTGTGTATATAATTGAAATTTAAATTGTCATTTATTTTTAAACCCGCCTACTTCGACAAAATAAATTAGTTAAGTTTCCGCTAAATATGAAATGAGCATGTTGTAACATTTTTATTAATAAGGAGGAAAATAGAGGAATGCTAACTTGTAACAGTTGTTCGCCACCATTTAAACTGTAAAATGGGCTTTGCGGGGCTGTGGAGGAGTTGAAAAAAAAATGAACTAAATTCAGGAAGTACGCTGTCACACTATCCTTTTGCAGCTGCGAGCCCGCATGAATAATACCTCAATAAACAGATCTGTTTTAATTTGAAATGTCTAGATTCACTCCATTTTGATAAATTAGTTATTAATTATTGCTGACTTTGAAATTGTAAATAAATAAATTACTTACTTAAACTGCGGTTCACTTGAGTAAATGCATTTTTTTTTGTATAAAAGCAACTGTTGTTAAGTCGCGTTAATTGCATGCATTACTAAAATTCTTAAGTGACGTAAGGTTTCAGAACTACTGATGAGAAAAAAACACACTTTCGCGATTTTGCCAAAATTTTCAAAAAGCGTCTTAAGAAGTAAGCAACGAAATTTTGTGCATTTGAATAAAGGCAGTTGTAAAATTACTTGCATTCGTCAATATTTGTTGAGAAAACTAGTGTAAAATTATAGTTCAGTAAATTTAACGTGAAAAAGATAAATTTTTTAATAAAAATGGGAAGAGTGAAAATTTGAAATAAAGCCGAGAAGTCAAAAACAGACGTTTACCAAGCGGAAGGTTATTCAAAAAGCCAAATTATAAACCAAAATTTGAGCGTACTGCAACTTGAGTTGACAATTATATTAAAGATACTCTTACCTATGGACAACAATACAAAGGAAGGAAATCTACTGTGATTTCATCATTTGACAGACGAAAAATCTTTCGAATTGCCTCCAATTCCAGGTATTCCACATCAAAAATCAAATTCGAAGCAGGGGTAAATGCTAGCAAATCGAGTGTTCGGCGTGTTATTTTTAGTGCCGTACATCTGAAGAGTTTCAAGCCCACTCCCCCTGAATTCCGTGCGTAAGAAACTTGGAGTTAAGTTTGCGAAACATCATAATGACAAATGATGAGCCAAACTAAAAATGAGTGGCGATATTTTTTTAATTTAGATGGACAGATGGCTCTATTTTGAAATCTATGTATTTAAAAGACTCAAATGAGTTTTTGGAGCTCCTGCCAAATTTGCGAGTGGATGGTGGATTTTGCTTGAACAATAGGACTCCTGGAAATTACGGCAGAATTTTTTTTTTGAAAAAAAAAAACGCTAGATCAGTTTCCTGAAATGGAAAAACTTCAGAAAAAAATTGGAGAAAAAGCCAGTTTGTAGTGTTTTTTTGCAATTAGGTACATGGCGTACTACTGTACATTCTATTTTAAACGATTTAGTAAAATGTTAAAGCCACTTTTAGCAATTTACTAAGCTTAAAAATGATTGAGCTAATTTTAAACGATTTTAACATTTTACTTAAGTTAAAATCACGGAATGGCTACTTTAACTTTAACAATTTGCTAAATCCATTATGGAATCTGATAGTATATTAGCCTTGCACGCGGGGTGCCCGGGTTCGAGTCCTTCTGGTGCACAATTTTTTTTGTTTTTTGAAAATAATGAAGTTAAAATGAGCACATGTTGGGTTTTCATCAACATAAAATTAATTTACAACGCATAAAAACAATAATTGTGTTTATCAAAATTCAAACCCTACAAATGCTCAGCTTTCTGATTAATTAGCAATTTACTAGTTTAGAAAAGGTTTAAAAATTTTGAAATAGTTATTCAATCAATAAGCACTTATGAAATTGCTAACTAGTAAAATGTTAAGCCCTTAGCAATGGGTTGTTTAAAATTTTACGCCATTGAATTTACAGATCCATAAAGTACAAAAAAAAGATAAAGTTCATACTTTTTGTACCAGATTTTCTTCATGAATTTTCAGGCGGACCATTTATTCTAATTAATCAAACATTTTAATTCTTAGAGATTAACTTCAATTCTATGGTTTAGTAAAGTCGTGTATTAGGGCTAGTAATGCCCAATGTTTTTATTTCTAACTTCAGACTAAGGGGTATTGATAATTTTTGATAAGCAGCAGAACATTTTTTAGAAATATTTGTTCATATTTCAATAAATCTTCGTTGTGCCAGTCACTATTTCTTTGATTACTTTAAGTTTAGAATTTGGTCGGTTCATATTCACCATTATTGTTGTTAAGTACCTACTACATAGGTGTATGTAAATAAGAAGAAAATTTGTCTATAGGGTATTGTTATCTACAACGCAGTAAATTAAATCAAAACTTTCGTTTTTTTTTTTCAAAATAAATACAAAACATTAATGAATAACGAAACTACGAAATAGAAAATTCCATGTGGTTTGTCCAAGTGCATAACTGCACTTATTGTATATGTGTATGTGCATATTTCTTTATTTTTCTCTTTCGTTTAATCGAATTCTGTGGATTGGTGCAAGACGTGTTGAAGACTTATATCTAACAAATTACATAAATTCAAATGATTTTTCTTCTAAAATCACTCAATGAAAAAAAATGCATGAATTATATTTATGAGTGAAAGTTAAACAATTATTAATAATGCAATATGACCATTGGATTTGCTTTGGTGATTGTTATTTAATTTAAATATATGTTACACTTGCTGTATTTTTATTTTCATTTTAATTGCTTACGCATCAGTGTATCAATGGTAATGATGCATGCATATTGGATGTTTTGGTATTTTAATATTTTTAATCATTTCTCTGAAACACAAAAAAACTAATTTTTTACTTGCGTTATAGGTACTATAGGGCAAGTTTTGAATTTGGAAAAAAAATCGAACTCGAGATTTTAATCAAATTTGACATTACGATGATAGTGAAAAAAGATGGTCTAAAAATTCTGTCTGTTCCGAATTGATTCAAACTTGGTGTATGGAGTTTTTTTTAGGTATTGTACAATAGGGAAATTGAAATTTTTTTTAGCTAAAAAAATAACGGTACCTGCCATATAACCGTTACGTTAAAGCCTATTTTTCTCGGAAACGTCTCTAACGATTTTGATTTAAAAAATCAGTGCAGTTTTTAGGTACAACCAATCATATGGTTGGAAAAAACATTTTAAAAAATGTCTAAAAACGGTACTTTCCCTATGGAATCGTTTTTTTTTTGCTTTCAACTATCTCATAAATGGCTTAACCGATTTTTTTTTAATTTCACACATATAGGTATAGCTAGCCCAATTTATACTGCATACCAATATTTTTATTTAATATTTGTTTGTATTTTTAAAAGCATTAAAACTAAAATGCACGACTGGATCGCACGAACTTGCTCTTGTAGCTTTGAGGTTTAGTTAGTTAGGTGTAGTTATCCTATGCAGGTTTAAAGCCTATGTAGGTAAGATTACCTTGATTCTTATTATAATTAATTGTGGAATGGATGATTCAAGGAATAGTTACATAGGTACCTACCTACAAATGTATATTTAAATCTAAGTTATGGATTTTAATTATGTAAGTTAGGAGAGTAAAATGTATCTATATACATATTGATGGAACCTAAGTATGTAAACAGGTATATATAATAATGAAAATGAAGGATGTTGGTGGGTAGGTAGATATATGCATATAACTTTATAATTTAGATGCAATATACATAAATAAGATTCATGTGATTTTTCAAGACACATATTGGCGCAAAATTTTAAACAACCCATTGTTAAGGGCTTAACATTTTACTAGTTAGCAATTTCCTAAGTGCTTATTGATTCAATAACTATTTCAAGATTTTTAAACCTTTTCTAAACTAGTAAATTGCTAATTAAGCAAAAAGCTGAGCATTTGTAGGGTTTGAATTTTGATGAACACAATTATTGTTGTTATGCGTTGTAAATTAATTATATGTTGATGAAATCCCAACATGTGCTCTAAAAAGGTATAAGTTATTTCTATTTTCATCACTTTAACTTCATTATGTACAAAAAAAAAACAAAAAAAAAATGGTGCACCATCAGGACTCGAACCAGGGCACCCCGCGTGCCAGGCTGACATACTATCAGATTTCTAAATGGATTTAGCAAATTGCTAAAAGTTAAAGTAGCCATTCCGTGTTTTTAACTTTAGTAAAATGTTAAAATCGTTCAAAATTAGCTCAATCATCTTTTTAGCTTAGTAAAATGCTAAAAGTGGCTTTAACATTTTACTAAATCGTTTAAAACTTTGCGCCATTATGTATATATGTATATACATATGTATAGGACCTATATTATATTTAGTATTCAGTGGCGTACGCAAAAATTCGTAAAAAGTGAAATAAAGGTAGAAATAAATGGATAATACACATACTTAAATGTTTTTATATTGCTTAGGCATTATAGTTTGAGGGAAAACAAATATGCAATTTGAATTCATGGATAAAGAAGAATATATTAACAAAAATTCAAAAATCGCTAGAGCGGTTTTTTAATAAATTAATTTTTTATGTACAAAATTTTGAAAACATTTTTAGAAAAAAAAATGTGAAACGCCATTTTGAAGACATTATTAATATACATATAAAATTTAAATTTAAAAAAAATCGATTTTTCCAAAAAAAAAGATTTTATTTATTTTTTAAAAATCGAAAACTTGAGTATGCAGTTTTATTAACAATTTTAAGGAGCGTTTGTATAAAAAAAATTATTTTAATCTGTTAATACAATATTGAGAAAGTCGAAAATATGAAAAGTGGTTCTATGGGAAGTACCGTTAATAAGTACGCAAAAAAAATATTTTTATATTTAAAAGTGAACTGTACTAATCCGAAATCCGGAGCCGATTTCGAGAAATAATTTTTTTTTCTTAACGGTTTTTTTAACATTTGTATGGGAGGTACCGTTGTTTTTTATTTTAGAAAAAATAGTTTTTTAACTATTCAAGATAATGTCAAAAAATCACCAAATACTAAGTTTTGAAAAAATCTATTAAGTCGTTTTCGAAGTTTTGAGTTTTCAAAAAAAAAAATTAATTTCCAAGAACAAATTTTTGAAAAATTTTGGTACACAGTAGTGTTTAAATTCTCTAGGAGCTTCTACGTAAAAAAAATTCAAGAAAATCAAATTAACCGTTTCCGAGAAAATCGGAAAAAAATTATCAAAGGGTACCCTTTCCTTTCGTTAATGAACTGATTTTTTTTTTGAAAATCGTTTCAGCCGTTTTTGAGAAATATAAGATTTTTGTTTTTGGCCAAAAAAAAATGTATGGGAGCTACTGTTATTTGTCGTCTTAAACAAAAATAAAAAAACGTGTGGGCATATTATATATGTACCAAGTTTGAATCAAATTCACCGAACCGTTTATGCTGCAGACTCGAGGACAGACAGACAGACAGACAGACAGGCAGACAGACGGAATTGGGGAACCCACTTTTTTGCACGATTTTTTTAGAATAAAACAATTAGTTCTTATTGCAAAAGCGGAATAAGAAAATTGATTTTTAACGTGTTTTTTATTATAAATTAAAGATTTTATTTTAACAATTTAAAACTCAAATTATTTATATTTGCTTATATGTACATTTCGGAAGCTATGCTTCCATCGTCAGTAAGCTCTATTTAAATAATAATGACATTTTGATATTAATATTAAAATTCAATACAAACAACAAACGCAATACAAACAAAAAATTACACCAACAAATTTACAGTGAACTTAAGGTCTAATATAAACTTTTTTGAAAATCGGATTTCTTCTATTCATTAAATTATTTTTATTTTTAAATATATAAAGAGATTCGAAAGCGTCTAGCTCATAAGGATTATTTACATTACGTATTAATTTCAAGTTTTGTTAACTAAAATGTTTTGTTAACTAAAATTATGGTTATTATCTAGCATGTGTTGTGATACACTTGATTTTTCTGTTTTATTTTTCTTTTTTTTTTCTTTTTTTCTGGTAGATAATAACCATAATTTTAGTTTACAAAATTTGAAATTAATACGTAATGTAATGAATCTCTTTATATATTTAAAAATAAAAATAATTTAATGAATAGTGTTGATGGCACAATAAGAAATCTTGAGTTTGTTGTTTGTATTGAATTTTAATATTAATATCAAAATGTCATTATTATTTAAATATAGCTTACTGACGATGGAAGATTAGCTTCCGAAATGTACGTTTAAGCAAAAATAAATAATTTGTGTTTAAAGTTGTTAAAATAAAATCTTTAATTTAAGAAAATTGAAATAAAATAAGCAACAACTGATTTTTTTAAATGCATTCTTATTATAACGTTTAACAAAATATCAAAATAATGTATGAGCTAATTTTATAATATTCTGTTGAAGGAGAAAAAAATAATCTGTAAACCATTAAAATTATTTTAATCAATATTGTAGATATGTATATTAATGTAATTGTATACTATGAACAATACGAAGAAAAAAATCTGTTTTACTCATTTTTTGTCTATTTTTCTTCACTATTCTTTTAACAGCCAATTATAGGATTTTGGTTGGTGTCGAGTTTGGGTGTATGCAAAGTTTTTTGTGTAAATTTTGTCAAAATACAAAACGAGCTTGGCGGGATTAAACCGGATAAGCCGGGATTTTAAAAAGCGGGTTTTAATAGATCGGGATTTTAGAAGACAGGATTTAAAAAAAAACAGTATTTTAGTAGACGGGATTTTAAAACTTTTTTTTCGGGATTTTTGAAAAACGGGATTCCGATACGCTCCGTTAGGATTCTCATACCAATTTGTTTAGAAATAAATTAAAGAAATTTTGTATACATAAAACATTAAGTAAAAAACGACTTTAAGATTATATTTAGGTTTTTAACAGAAATCTTTTGCATACGATATGATCGAATATAAGAGCAAGTTCGTGCGATCCAGTCGTGCATTTTATTTTTTTAAACATTCGTTAAAAATTATAGTTTTTTTAATTTTCCATTTAAAACTGTTCGCTATAGGCGATATCGTTAAAACGATATTTGGATAGTCCAATTATACGTACGAACCTCTGCCAGTACTTTAATATTAGTTCCAAATAACCGATATTTCATTAAAACCGATGTCGTTTAATGCTCATAGAGATTTTCCAGACATTTTAAATAATAAGTGAGTAAGCGAATCTTATGTTTTGTTCTCAGTATTTGGCGGAAGCACCCAGTAATTTACCTAAAGTAGGTATGTGATGTGTCTAAATTTTCGGAACTAGCCAATGGAATATTATGTACAATGTATGTACATGCATATAATTTACATCGGTTAGATGCTTATAGCTATAGTAGTGGATAGATTTTTTTTTTATCAAAATCGTTAAATCCATTTTAGCGATTAATTAAAATTACTTTTTTTGGTAAAAAAAATTGTATGGTAGCCACCGTTATTTTTGAGACTAAAATATATTTATGAATAATTGGAAGAAAATCGTTTCAGTTGCTTAGGCTATAGCTCGACCTACAGACAGACAGAAGGAATTTCGGGACACAATTTGTCGGTGTTCTCTATCATAGTGATTTCAAGTTTAATCAAAATCTGGAGTTTGATTTTTTTTCAAATACAAAACTTGCTCTAGAGTAGAACTTGCATCGCAATTAAAAATGTGAAGTTGCTGGTGAAGTTGTAAATTTATTTACTTGCTTACTTCTTTTTTTGTGAAGAGTATTATCCATAAAAGTATATATGCATATGTATTTCGAAGAATATACTCATAAATAGTTATCAATAAAATGAGAATAATGATTTTCCTACATATATATCAACACATACTCGTACAATAAAAATTTGATTAAACTCACCTGTCTAAATTCCTGTGAAAATGTCTGTATCATAGCTTGTATTGCAGATGCACGGACTGCATGAAGTGTCAAATGTCCACCATTACGCATGTTCAATTGTAATGCAGCGGGACGTGGTAGAGTAACAGCGCCTTGTAAATCGTTAAATGGAAGCGATTGCACCACAATCAAATAATCTGCATCACGTCTCGCCAAGTAGACGCCATTATGCGATATGCCCATAATCGAGACATCGGGAAATTGTGGAGCACCCTGGACAGCGAATAAGCGTGCAAAGTAGAGCGGCCAACTGCGAGACATGTCAACCAAATGTCGCTTGACAATTGCACGTACATTTTGATTGCGTGCATTTTCAACGGCGACTCCATGTCCATTGAGCATATTGATAGCTGCAGATTTTTCCTGGGGCGTCACGCGGAGACATGGCGTTATTCCAAATACGTCTCCGACAATTTGGGCGAATAGAAGATCTAAGACGACTGGTGGGCCAATTGGTTCGTTTGGATGAAATACCTCCTTACGGACACGTAGCTTCCATGTGACGCGATTATATGTAAGACACGCAGTTGCAGGTGACTTAAGCGATGGTGGAGCTGGAACAGGTGCCGGAATTGATGGCACTGGCCATTCCTCAGCATAGTCGGTTTCATCATCTTTGCGGGTGCTCTGAGAGACTAAAGTCGAACTAGATGTCTTGCGTTTGCGTTCTTTCTCTAATTTCTGAACCATGTGTGTTTTGAAAGTGGCAGTAGTGGTATTATTGGTTGTTGTAGAGCTGGAGGAATAGTGCTTGCGATTAGGTATCTCTCGATCTACCTGAGTAGAGAAAGCTTTAGAGGGTGGATGATACACTTTATTTCCCTCCTTTTCTCGTTCAACCTGCCTCATTTCATAAACGCGTTCACGTTTTTCTCGTTCCTTTTCGCGTTCCCGTTCGGACCCAGTGGATGGTGGCCCTTCAACCTCAGCCCGATCCCATACTGACTCTGAAAAATCATCGCGGTCTCGAGACCGAGATCTCGATCTAGACCTCTCCCGATCATTAGGAGTCTCTTTTTTGAAACTTGTCTCGTAAACCATGTCTAGCTTGGCCGCTTCAGCGCGACCCCATGAGTCATAAGTGTCCTTTGAAATCTCAGACCCATTCCAATTATGTCGTGCACCAAATGTGTCACGTTCCTGTCGCTGAATAAATGCAGGAATGTCTTGCTGCATTTGTGATCTATATTCACGCTCATCCATGTGGTCTTCACGAACGGGTGGGCTCTTTGGAACTGGCGGTGGAGCTGGCGGAGCCGTTGTTGGGGGGCGAATCGGTGGTGGTGGAGCTGGTACAGATGGCGCAGGAGGTACAACTGCGGGCCAGCTTGATTGAGGTGGAGGCGAAAGCTTTCCTTCCATTCGTTCCACTTGTGATCTGACAGACGAAATATCAGTTGAAGCTCCCATCATTCCGAAGTGACCGCTCAGCTGTTGTTGTAACATAAGTTTCCTTGTATCTTCTAATTTAGCTGGTGCTCGCTGTTCCGATTTTGTACTTATTGAAGATCGAACTGAGTGGCCGGCAGTCACTTGTTCTAATCTCTGGCGCATTTCTGAACTCAATTTAAGCTTGCCAACACTTCCCGGTGGCGGACGATCAGCACCGATCTCAAAACTTTTTCGGGATACTTTTGTTGAAGGACTGGTTTGATTTGGATCGATTATTTCTTTCATATGCTTTCCACCAGAAGTTTCAATTTTGATGTGAGTCCTCATGAACTGTGATGTATGCATGACTGTCGGTGGGGAAGGAGCTTTGGAGGAATCCACTTCAAACTCCTCCCACTCGATTGCTGAACCATTGAGAGAACCGTTTGAACTATGAAGCTGTGATTGAGGTGTAGTTTTCCTTTGACTCTGTCGCATTTTGAAAACAAAGAAGTCTTCTTCGCAGTCTGGTTGCGGTCCGTCCTGTGGTGGTGGCCAACGCCACTTTCCAATACGAACCGTTTTTGCTCTTCCATATGGATCAAGGAAATGTCGCGTTTCTGAGGGATCCTTAGACTCTATTGGTGGTGGCATTGGCGGTGGTGGAGGTGGTGGTATCAGAGAGCCCCCACTTTCTGATGACGTCTTCCGGTTACGATCTACATCGGTGAACTGGGAGATTCGATTCCTGAAACTCTGTCTGCGGACTGAAGATGGAGCATTATTTTGTAAACTTATTTTGCTTGTAGTCGTATGGGTTGTAAGCGATGATTGCATAAGTGGTGGGGATGCAGGAGAAACTGGTGTTGTGTCCTGTTGACTGAGTAATGTTTGAAGAGCTTGATTCTGGGCTAACAGTTGTTGTTGAATCTGTAAGTTTTGAGCCATAGCTGATTGAAGGAATGCTCGTTGTACTTGATGCTGATACATAGAGGGATCACCTGTATCCTGAGGTGTATTTATTATTTGCATCAAGCTGTCAGGGTTAACGGCAGTCATAAGGGCACCTCCCACTGGGCGACCCATACTTGAATTCGATACGAAACCCGAAGTAGTAGCTGATGGATGATGAGTTGTACCGCCGCCTTTTATAGTTTCAATTAATTCAGATTTGCCTTGTAAATTATTTACGGTGTCGCTGATGAAAATCGGTTTGAATAAGCCCGATATATATTCGTCAAGGTTTGCCTCCTTGCTATCGCTCTCAGTTGACTTTTCTCCACCGCCTTTAATTTTAACACATAGTAAATTTGCATTGGTTAAGCCTAGATCTACATCTTCAATGATTGGTGCTTCCAAAAAGTCGTTACCTCCTCCCCTTATACTGGCGGCTAAAGAACGGGCATCGGAAAGTTCGTCGAGCGATCCATCCAATACAGGACTGAAAAGATCATCGAGGAACTGGTCAACATCTGAGGCCTGTGATGGAACACGTACTCGTCGCACATGACTAGCTAATGACGGTGCTTCACTAGTATCTGACATAGCCGATGATCTAGTGGCGTACTCTGATTTGTCCATGTATTTACTGGAGTGCGATCCAGCATGGGACCTGCGTCCTGCGTGCTGGGATTTTTGATAACGTGGGCCTGTTTCCTTACCCATGGGAGCCAAGCGTTCTGCTGAGTGATACCTGTCATTCAGGCGACTCTCTGATAGTCCAAGATCTGTGAGAGGCTCCGGCTCTGGTGTGGTTGCCATGTCAACATCGTCTCCGGCCAACAGGTCATCTAATGATTTGGATCGTGATTTTTCGGTTTCAAAGTAGCGCTCGTTCAAGGCTGAACTCCGGGAAAGCAGATCACGTGAATTCTTTCGAACTGCGTTGTATTCAATTTTTTTCTCGACTACAGGCTCAGGAATTGGAGCTTCCATTGGTTTTGAAGTAGATTTGGCCTGTGGCGGTTCCGGTGGAGGAACTTGAGGGCGCTTTGGACTACTCGGCTCAATTTCTGGAAGTAATGTGCGTGAAAACTTCGAGTCTGTCTTAAATAGGTCACTTCGAGCAGCTGGAAAAGCTGGACATAGTTCTTTTTCTGCAACTAAATCTAAAACATAATCAAGACCACACGAATCTGTGAGTAGTTTCCCATCATCAAGCACAACCGTCCATCCACGATTGGAAATGCCAAGTGTTGAAACTGCCAATGAAGCTGCCTCTTCGCATGTTGTCCAAGAGTCAATAGCCACAGTTTGAGTTACGTCATCGGGTAGTGTCAAAGCAACAGCAATGTCTGATGTTCTAGAAATCGCTCGCCATTCAACCCAAGACGGTGTAAAGCTTCGGGATGCATTAGCTTGGGAAGACCCGGAATTTCGGAGAATCTTCTTAAGCAAAAGCTCCTTCATAGAAGCGGGAGCGTTGTCCGCAATAAATTTCATTAAATACTTGCTGAATGCGGGACCTGGTTGAAAGCATGACAAACAATGTGCCATAAGCTGCCATATCCGCAGAGATTGGGATTCTTCAACCCTATAAACTTGATTGCATATCTGTACAAGAATTTCATCCCGTAGGCCCCGCGAGGAAAGGCCCTTGTGAACAATGTAATCGGATAATACCTTTTCTTTGTTGTTGTCTAGTGAAGTGTCATTTGTCCAACGCAAAATTAGCTTAAAAACGGCAAGAGCATCTTGAAAATCTTGGTCTCGCGAAGCTGCTCTTGTCAAAAATGGCGCAGTGATTGGATCTCGTCTGGGAGATAGCCTTAAGCCATTGCAATATACAGAACTGAATTTTCCAAAAGAAAATTGATCCAAGTCTTTGGGCAGTTCACCTGCCACAGGTGGTCCGGGAACAGTTCCCACTACTTTGACTAAATGGCGGTCACCATGAAGTGGTGTCCAGCCTTCGGTTTTTGAAAAAATAAATGCTAATTCAGCTGGAATATCCAAGTAAGCAACTTGACTTCGTTCGATATTTTCCTTGGCGATTTTCTTTGCTTCGCGTTCCTTCTGCGCCTTCTGTGCTTCCAAACGACGTTTATGGTCTGCTTTGAGCTTGGTAAAACGTTTTCTTGCCATTTTTCCTCGCCAACATGCTTGCGCTCTTACGGCACCATGTCGGAGCTCGTTGAAATGTTTTCTCTCTTTGTATCCGCGCCATTTCGATTGGACCTTTATAGCGGCTCTCTTTTCTCGTGTAAGTCTTCGACGGACCAGCATTCCACGGACACTCTTTTGAATTACGACAGCTGCATTCTTCAGGCGATCTGAGCGCCCACTTTCGAGCATTCGATGCAAGGCTTCACGCAAGAAAACTCTTGTAGCCCCCAGTTGAAAATCGGGACCCTCAATTCCGGTCCGTGGAATTGAGTCCAAAACTGTTCTGCAGAGTTCACGGTATGGTGTACCTCTCGGTAGTGGTACTTTCATGAGATGACGATACCGTTCTACAAAATGTTGAAACCGTAAACGAACGGGATAGCCTCGTTGACGAATTTGGATTGTGTCTAGCATTCCTAAGTACCGCAGCTGCTGGAGAACACAAGGCATATCCATTTTAAGAGCGTGTTTTTCATTGTTTGGTTTGACGCAGCGAACAAACCAAGGATTGCAGCGGCCCATCGATTGTAAAAGTTGTTGCAACGAGTCCGAAAATCGGGCTGCAACTGTTGGTGTCCGAGGTTTCATAGTCACAAAGCGGCCATTAGATCCCTTTGGTAGCGTTTTTCCAGAATCTCGCTGTGCTCGCAGCTGTTTAGTAAGATCGACAACAAGTTGAAGTTTGCTAGATGCAAGCAACTCCAGTACATCACCCCGCAGAGCATCTCGATTTTTATCCAGAAATCCATCGACACAATACCAAACTTGGCCAGCATAGTGAGTTATTCCGAATTCTTGAGCTCCAATTCGTGGTCTGGAATATAGTTCGTTAAGTGCATGGTTGTAGTGGCATTTCTCCAAAAAGCTCATATCTGAAGCCCTCGGAAAGTTTGACTCATCATCTAAAAGATGAAAAACTCCAACCGGTTTTTTTGCCAGCAAATGAATCACCGGCAAATTGTCATCCCAGTTCAATGGTGTCCATTCCAGACGCTCTCGAGCATATTCGGCTTGCTCCAGCTTAAACACATGTTTATTAAAATAAAGTTGAAGATTCTCATTAGCATAATTAATGCATAGCTGCTCAAATGAATTTTCGGCTAAATCTTCGAATCCAAATATGTCTAGAATTGAAATTCGATGTGCATCGTGGGTGCCACCTTTCTGAACAATTGAATTGATGCGGGATACTAACCAGTTGAAGAGACCAGCGTATAATGCTTTAGCGAATGCATCTCTTGAATCTAATGCCTGGTCGATCCCTAAGGGTGTGTGCAAACGTTCTGATCTTGCTTCAGTCGTGCGACTTGTGAGTGATCGATGAAGTCCATCTGCAGAAATGTGCAATAAATGAGCGGCCCATTTAATTTCAGCATCTGATCCAACTTCAACACCTTCCTGGCCGTGTCTTAGCTGGCGCCTGTGAAAATAAACATTTCCAAGATGCAGCACCGAAGCCAAAACTCTAATTATTCCTTCTCGCTCCCCTTCAGATACGCCCAGGACTTGCATAGCACTTTGTAGTGACCCCCAATCAACTCTTCCGGGGGCACAATCCGAACCGCCTTGATTAAGGTAGAAATATTTGTCAGCTTCTAGCAAGCCGTATTTTGTTCTCTCTGCCTCCGAAAGACCACCCAGCATTTCATAAAACACATGATAATTTCGTTCACCAGGTGCTTGTGTAACGATTCTTGATTTCTCCAGCAGATATTGTGTTATTTTAGCGCCAACAATGGCACCTGACTTGAAGTATACTTCTAAATACTTTCCAAAACGAGAACTATTATCGTTTCTCGCAGTTCTTGCATTTCCAAACGCCTCCAACAACGGAGCTGCTTCTAGTATTTGCTCGGTGATGACAGCTGAAGCAGATCCACCTCCTGGTACGACCGCTGCCAAATACTGCATTACCAACTTTGTAGATTCGGTCTTCCCCGAACCAGATTCCCCAGATATTACTACAACTTGCGGAGACGGCAATGCTGCATGTGCTGCTGCACCAATTGCAAACAAATGTGGAGGCAATGTGCCAAGCGGTTTGCCAGCATATTGCTTTGCTACTTCCAAACCATATGAGTCTGGAAACATTTTGTAGGGATTCACGGCGATCAGAATACTGCCAGCAAATGTGTAAATTAGGCCTTTGTCATAACGTATGCGTAGATTCCATAGGAGTGATGCTTCGTGTAAATCATCTAATTGAGTCATGTCATCTACTCCACTGCTGCCGAGATCTTGCCGGGGACGTAGATTACCCTCTCCAGGTTGGAGAGCAAATGTCTGTGGCTGAAAGAAAAAAATGTCGTTTAATACTTAATTGTACTTGTATGGTTTTAGAAAAAAATGATAGTCGAAACTATGTTTATAGTCTTAAAAGTGTTAAATTTGCAAAATACGCAGAAATGCTAGAAAGCGAAGAATTTCCTGCATCTTAGAAAAAACAGCTTTTTCGACAATGTTAAATATTTCACAAACTGCAGTCTGTGATCAGCGTTGCCACAATGTTTAAATTGTAACAACATGATCGTATTAGGAACTTTACAGAACATATATTGTTAAGCCTTAAGTATGTTTATTCTGCAAGAATGTTCCATAAAGTATAAATCTGAGATTTTAGAAGTATTTACCGAAACAATTTGGGTCGTCACATGTACTGCGATTTTGCTTGTTTACATTCATTCAAAAAGGACAGCAAACACACCACTATTTTGAGCTACTAAGTCAGTTGGATCTTTAATTGGTGCAGGTCCTGGGCTAGACTTAAAATTCAACAAGTTAAAGTCTATGAAAGGCCGAGTCCGGGGCGAGAATTGAACTACTTCCAAAACGCTTTCTTCAGACTGCCACAAACAACAGTGATATTTTTGCCCTATCTGATGTTCGTAAATTGCCTTACCGAATCGTTCATCTAAAATTTGGCCACAATACGTTGGAGAGTGCACTTCGAAGGGGTCGAAGGTCTTATTATTTGGCCACTCTACTGAGTGTAATATAATAAGAAGTAAACAGATTTGATAGACGAATAATAGAGAATATTAATTTGTAAAGAGTGTTCACTTGGCCGTATACGTACTTTTTTAAATTGTTTCACCGATATACATATGTCGGTACTAGGGCAAGTTTTGCATTTGGAAAAAAATCGAACGCGATATTCTAATCAAACTTGACATTACGATGATAGAGAATACCAAAAAAGTGGGTGCCGCAATTCCGTCTGTATTAGGTGTTAGGTCTCAAATACATTTTTAAATATCTGTTTTAGCCCCAAACTAACGGTACCTGCCATATCGAATTTTTCTACCATCTGAATTATCTTGAAAACGGGTGTTACAATTTTGATAAAAAAAAAGTCTATACACTACTATAGGTTTATTTTACATTTTGGTTCACAATTTTGTTTACCCATTTTTTATTAAGGGTACCTGCCATACAACCATCTTTTTGATTTTCGACTTTCTCATAAACGACTAAACGGATTTCCATCAAAATGTTTATATAGGAGGTCCTTCGAATATTAAATAATACTGCACCTACGAAAATTTTCGAAAAACATTTTTTTGGATATCAAAAAAATTATTATTATTAAGGGTATTCATGCTACGGCGGAAAACCCAGATAAACCTCAGAAACCACATAATTTTATCGTCGCAGAAATGAACTGTCAAAGTTTTGTATGGGAAAAATATTCTGCAAATCAGATAAAATTATCTGACGAATTTGATGTAGAAAGAGAATAAATAAAACTCATAAATGTATTTCAATGAACATCTGATTATTTCCAACATTTATGGAAGTATTTTTAAGGGCGTGTTCATGCAAACGTCTGGGGGAAAATTATAACTTTCTGCAAAGCGGAACATTATCTCGTTGCAAGAATACCCTTATTATTGTTTTTTTTTTTTTTTGAAAATTTAATATTTCGGAAAGTGGACGTGTTTTGTTTGAAATTATGTTTTTAAATAACGATTTTAAAAAAAATATTTAGTTGTTTTAACTAAGAAACTTGTGCATACGATGTGATCGAAAATAAAAGCAAGTACGAGCGATCCTGTCGTGTATTTTATTTTAATATGAGTCCATGTTTTCTGAGACATCAAAAAAATCAATCGACGATTTAGTCTGGGGAAAAAAATAAAATGACTAACTAGATAAAAATCTAGAATTAAAAGTCGAACCAAATGTCTGCTTGAATTGAAAAAAAAAATGTGAATAAGAGATTTCAATATGCAGTGTATAAATATATGTACGCTATCACACATATATAGAGGTTATAACGATGGTCTTAGTGCTAAATGAATATTTATTTATTTATCTTAATTCAAGCAGCAATTTAAAAATGGAAAAATTATAACTAGCGAACTAAAGAAAACGATATGATTATATTCACTCTTTTGTTTTTAAATTTCAAAATATGAAATTAATGAAAACAAAAGTGTTCAAAAATAGTAAAAATCGCTGTATTGAAAGTTCTTTTTTACAAGTGTAGATTTCATGGAACAAAGTTGATGTTCACTACATATTACGTTTTGACGTTTATAAAAAATTCCTTTCCAAATATCGCCACATATGTATGTATTCCAATCTCTTGAAACTTCATTTCGAAATGAAATCCATTAACATAATATATGGAAGTCTAAAAAATAAAATGCACGACTGGATCATACGAACTTGCTCTTGTAGCTTACAACTTTAATGTAGCTAAACATTGACGCTGTTAGAAAGTAGGTAGTCTAGTTATCCTAAGGTAGGTTTACTAAGGATATTTTAGCCCCAAAAGTACATCTGTGACGTAGATCAATAAATATCTATGTATATGTGTGTTAGTTAAAGTGAAAATGCGTAAAATTGAAATATGATTAGGTAGTAAGAATAAACGGATAATACAAATAATAAAATATATTTTACGGTTTTTTTTTTAAATTAATATTTTATGTATAAAATGTTAAAAACATTTTTAGATAAAAAAATGTAAATACCATTTTGAAGTAAATTTTAGTATGTAAACACTTTAATATCAAAAATATTCAGTGACTTGTTTTTCAAAAATCAATTTTTCAAAAAAAATATTAATTTTTTTAAATGGAAAAAAGAAGTAAGGGACCATTTGAATAAAAAAAAATAATTTTAATCGGTTAATTCGATTATGAGAAAGTCGAATATATAAAAAGTGGTTAGTGGTTGATAGGTAAGCAAAATAAAATATTAGGTTTACTTAAAATTGGACTGCACTAACTTAGAAACACACATATTTTTTAGCAATATTCTTGGAGCCGTTTAGGAGAAAACATTTTTTTCTCAACAGTTATTTTTTAAAAGTTTATATGGGAGCTGTCATTGTTTTTTATATTGCAAGAACAATATTTTTTAAGACTTCTAGTTATTGTCAAAAAAGTACTAAATACAAATTGTCGAAGAAATCAATTGAGCCATTTTTGAAATATATTGAGTTTTCAAAAAAAAAAGTTTATTTTTTATTCTACCAATTTTTTTTTTGTTTGGAAAAGCTTGGCTCACAATACTCTTTAAAATTTTTAGGAAAAAAAATCAGATGAACCATTTTCCAGAAAATCGAAAACCAAAAATAACCATTATTTTGCAAGAGAAGAATTTACCAAAAAACACCTTTCCCTTCCTTAATGAATTGATTACTTTTTGTAAAAATCGTTAGAGCCGTTTTTGAGAAAAATAGGATCTAAATTTTTGCCACAAAAATTAAATGCACGACTGGACCGCACCAACTTGACTCAATCACATTATATGCAAAAGTTTCTTAATAGAAACGGATAAATATATTTTTAAAGTCGTTTTTCGTTTAATTTTGTATACATAAAAATACTTAATTTTTTTCTAAAAAAAAAAAATTGATAAGACAATTTTAAATATTTAATAATAAAAATTTAAAAAGAAATTTTCAGAAAAAATCGTCCAGCCGTTTTCGAAATATTGAATTTTCAAAAAAAAAATATTTTTTTTTCAAAATTAAAAAAAAACTAACTATTTTTCGAAAATTTTAAAATGCAGTATTATTAAGAATTCAAAGGACCTCCTGTGTAGAAATTTTGATCGAAACCCGTTGAGACGTTTATGAGAAAGTCGAAAATCAATAAAATGGTTGTATGGCAGGTACCGTTACTAATAAAATATCAAAATCGTTAGACCCGTTTTCGAGATAATTAAAATGGTAGAAAAATTTGTATGGCAAGCACAGTTATTTTTGGGGCTAAAACAACGATTCAAAAATCGATTTTGGACAATCACTTAAAATGCCTAAGCACAAAGTTTGAACAAAATCGATTCAGCCGTTTAGGCTGTAGCTCGTTGTACAGACAGACAGACATACGGAATTGCGGGAGCCACCATTTTAGTGTTCTCTATCATCGTAATTTCAATTTTGATTGAAAACTCGAGTTGGATTTTTTTTTTTAAATGCAAAACTTGCCCTATAGTACCTATATCGCAAGTAAAAATGTACAGAGGGTACCGTCAGTTTTGGTCTTTAATAAAAATAAGAAAACTTGTGGGATATTACACAAAAAATAATATCTGCCAAGTTTGATGAAAATCCATCCAACCGTTTTGGCTGCAGGCTCTCGGATAGAGAGACCAACAGAAAGACGGATTTGCGAGACCCACTTTTTTCGTCTTTTCCTATCATCTTAATGGCAAGTTTCGTCAAAATATCGAGTTCGATTTTTGTACGAATCCAAAACTTGTCATATACATACATACATATGTATGTACATAGTATCTATATATCGCAAGTATAAACAGTATACGCAGCTGATTTCTTTTAAGCTGGATGGCATTCCAGAACACATCCTAAACAACCTTGCCGAAGCAAATATTAATATGCACCCGAATTAAGCGCCATCTAAACATCTCAACATTTTAATAATTCTTGTTCAATTTTATGATCACTCCCATTGCTGACCTAATTTATATTTTCTGTTAATGGTGTGTTTATTTACAAGTAAAATATTGCTAATTTTCACTTTTTCGAAAAGTAGGTACGCCCAAAGGAAGAACAAATGTTTATAACATCATCCTAAGCCTGTTTGTAAATACACTTGATTTGTTGTTGTTCCATTCAATTGTGTACCAAGAAAAAAAAACTGAAGAATATGTGAGTATAAACTAATCGGCTTCTGAATTCCGCCGTATATTGGTATAAGGTTTCGTTTAAATATTGTATTTAATATTGATTCGAATGATTACATCATTATAAGTCATTGAAGTGATTTAAATAATTAATTTCAATATTGCAAACAACAAATTAAAAAATCTTTACAAACATTTTTAAATTCGAAAACACAACATCGAACCGAACTGAAATTTATGAATATATTTTATATTCATTAATTTTCAGAAATTATAAACTTGTACAATATTATTATTTACAAAAAAATTTTATCACTAATTATTATCACAGTTATGTTTCTGATCACCACAATTTACCGCACGTTATTTGAATAGAGCATTTTTACTCACAAACAATTCAAAATCCCCTCCTATTTTGAGACACTTAGACTACTACACATAATATGTATTTAATGGCATCCTGTGCCATTTTATTCACGGATATCAAATTATAGAAAAGATAATTAAATGAAAACACAAAAACTAACATGTTCTGCGATACAATCACTGCACAACGTGGAAAGTCTTTTCACAACTTGTGGATAGCGATTCCTCATTTTGTCCCTGCTGATTCGTTTATTCTTGGCGGATTCGGTAGTCGATGATGTTGACATATCTTCAACGCTTGGCGGACGCTGACGTCTCAGGACGTGCGGTGACAAAATTTGAATTGACGGCGATGATAATGGACTAGGACTAATTGAACCACACTTCTGCCACGGGTCCAAATGGAAGCGTACGATTCGCATCGACTTTAAAAAATTGCACTCATTTTAAAGAACATGCAAACCAAAATGAAAAATCTATGAGCATTTAAATTCGTTACCAGGATGAAGCTCAACTAAAAAGAAACTGATAACCATTCGTATGCCCGAACAACGGTGTGAATCTCTTCCAAGCGAAACCCATTACCTATGTACACATTGTATGTGCATTCATATATGCTACATCATAACTAGAAGTATCTGGAAAAACTCGTTCGTGTCTAAGATTTTCTATCGTCCACAAAGACGACCAGTCGACCGAATAACCAATCTAACATTGAAAACAATTTTTAAATGAAAAAAAAAACAAACTCATATACGAAAGATTCCTTGATGCTCCACATTTGGAGTTGGAGTGGAGTGCGCACTTGTCGCGTCACTGTAGTGACAACTTTCAACTCAAAAAAATATATCTCTAGTATTTTATACATAACTAGAATGGAACTTAAAATTGCGAATTTTCTTGGAACTTGTTGGAAGTTTTCTGGACAAAATTGAACCTGATTGTAAGATATTTGCTCTTTAAAAGTCTATATAATACTAACTGGGTTGTCGTTCTTACATTGATAGGAATAGTTCGTTAATCCAATCCATAACAATGTATGGGAATTACACAAAAATATAGTAATTTACTTAAGAAAATCAAACACCCTATTTCACCAAAACTGTTACATCCGTTTCAACAATATTTGAAGAAAAAAACCATATCGACGTTTGACAGGTAACTTTTCTATATGATTTAAATGGAAAGTTAGATTTAATAAAAAAAAATGTTTACAAGAAAACAATCAGCCTTATTCTGTAAGGCGTTGAACGCAAAAAAAAACGACAGTGTGAACTTTGTATTACGTAAGGCGTTCAACGCCAAATAAACATCAATTTGTCGATTCTCTCTGGTGGAACGCGTTCACTATATTTTTTCGTATTTCGTTAGTCGTTTCCATAAAAAAAACGCCCGCAAAAACGTCGAAATCTGTCGTCGTGAAATTTGTTGACGACAGGAGTAAAAATGTAAGATTTTTTGAGCTTATTTTAGTTTCAGTAATTTAAAATTCTTTGTTTGGGGTAAAAATAACAATTTAAATTCAGATGCGAGGACTGATCGAGCTCATGGAGGAGGATGATCATTTCGACTTTAAGAGGTTATGAAAAAAATGTTGGATTTGAGTATGGGAATTTTGCTTAGAGTTGGCTGGGATAGTCCCAAATTGAAGTCGTTGCCAATCCCTTTTTGGTAGCTCCCTTTAGCAAAAAATATAAGTTAATTTTAAAACCATTGGAATTGCCACAGAAAGTTGCTGAAGAAAATGTTTTCTATCAAAGTTAAAACAAACTTAAAAGCTTCTATGTCCATACAAAAGAACATTTAAATCTGTTAACAATTGCGATCAAATAAAGAGTCAGACTGCATACATTTTTCATTAATTACATACTTTGTGCCAGGTAGATCAAAGAGACTTTTCTTTCTTCCTCTTCGTCGTCAATGCTTCTTCAAGAAAAATAACTTGCTAAATTAAATATTTTTCTGTTTTTTTTTCTTATTTTTAAAACAAATTTACACAAATATAATTTTCAAAAACCAAATAATTCAATTTGTATAGAATTTGATATGTCAAATGTCAGCTGTTTTGGTGCATCGTATTGTGGAATGTAAGAGCGAGAAAATCGGTGACGTTTTAGTTACGGAATACCAAAAAAAAACGACATGACTCAAAAAACGACAGTTGGCGTTTCAGAAAAACGCCTATCGGAATAAGGGTGAATAGTTGCCCCATAGCAAACACAAATGAATGTCGTTTTAGTTGGATTTTCGGAGTGTTCTACTCCTTTTTGATTCCAGTCGAATTTGAAATAATCGTATTAACAAATGTATACAACGTAGTCATCTAAAATATGGCTTCTTCAAACAATTATCACTTTTGACAAATAATCCCACAAAAACCTTTGAATTATGTAGAGGGTGTTTTTTTTTTTTAGCTACATGAGAAGTTACGATGGTTGTGGTCTATAACTTGACAGTTGAGAATGTCAAACTCTGTTGACATTTCTGTTCAGTAAGATTTGACTATTTACATGAATCATTTAACGTCGAAACTACGCTTCCAAATTGTGGAAATTTATACTTTGAAAAAAAAAATCTGTTCGCGAAGTTCATAGAGCACTTTGTGGCCGAAGATTACTGAAGAATTGTTGTTTAGTGATGAAGCTAATTAAATGGCTTCGTGAATAAGCAAAATTGTCGTAAATGGAGCGAAGACAATCATCAAGACATTAACATCCCTTAAAATTGACTGTTTGGTGCGGTTTACACTCTGGCGGCATCATCGGTCCTTATTTCTTTCGAAATGTGGAAGGAACTGCCGTTATGTTAAAGGGCGAGCGCTATGGAGCCATGTTGACTGATTTTTTGTTTCTAAAAATTAATCAGCTAAACATCGACGACATTTGCTTCCAACTGCCATACAGCGCGCTTAACCATAAATTTATTGCAAAGTCAATTTGGTGACAGCTTTATTTCCAGAAGTGATCCTGTTAACTGATTTATCGCCTCTTGGCTACTTTTTATGAGGCTATGTTAAGTCAATGGCTTATGCCGGCAAATCAGCAACTCATGAAGCTTTGGAAGCCATTATTCAAGCCTGTATCGACGCCATACGCCAGATTTATTGGAAAAATTAGTTAAAAAAAATAAATGCCATGAAATTATCTACCAGATTATAACAATAAAAAACTCATTCCAACAATATTTCTGTCTTGTATTAATATTAAAATTTCGCAAGCTTTAAAAAAAACACCCTTTTTATGTGTGTTCTCTTTTTACTCCCTTATGACATCGAGAACAGAAAAATACTCCGAAAATATTACATAGTGTAAACTTTTTGGACTAGCAGGTTGAAAAAAGAGTAACTCCGAACAACCAATCGAAAACGATATAAGTTCTATGTATTGACAAACATAATTGTACCAAATTTTGTTATAATTATGACTTTTAACTTAGCATTTTTTTCGTGATTTTGTTTTAATTATCAATTTTTTTATTTATTTTATTATATATTTGGTAAAACAAGATTGCTTACGAAAATGTTCTCTTTTTTCTGCATATGTATATGAAAAAATAAATCGACAGCCCTGGTTGAGGTTTGTCTCTTTTAGCAGCCTGCTTGAATGAAGTTCTTTCAGCATTTTCAAAGTGTTACCTGAACTGGATCTAGGAACAACCATCAATTTAAATATGATTAAAAATCTGATCCAAGCAACAACAACAGTTGCAACAAGTTGTGATCAATGCAGAACAAACATACATATATAGATGTATGTCATGATGATGGATGATACTAGAAATTAATATAAACACTTTTAATTTGGGACAAGATTGTAAAACATCTTTTTGGCAAAAAAAAAATCAGGAAATACAATCTTTTGTATCGCAAGAGCGATATAACGGGTGATTTTTTGCTACTTGGTTTTTGACGTTTATATTTTTGACAGCTCACACATGACAAATTCCACGAACATTTGACTTTTCGATTCAATATTGTTTGCCATTTCATCATGAATAGACTTACGCCTGAACAACGTTTGCAAATTATTGAAATTTATTATCAAAATTCGTGCTCTGTGAAAAATGTGTTTCGCAAGCTACATCCGTTTTATGGTCGTCATAATCGTCTTCAGCGACGAGGCTCATTTTTGGCTAAATGGATACGTGAATAAGCAGAATTGCCGTATTTGGAGTGAAGAGCAGCCAGAGGCAATTCAGCAGCTACCAATGCATCCCGAAAAATGCACTGTTTGGTGCGGTTTATGGGCAGGCGGCATCATTGGGCCGTACTTCTTCAAGGACGATGAAGGCCGCATGGTTACGGTCAATGGAGAAAGGTACCGTTCGATGATAACAGATTTTTTTTTGCCGAAAATGCAAGAATTGAACTCGGTCGACATGTGGTTCCAACAGGACGGTGCCACATGCCACACTGCACGCGAAACCATGCATCAATTGAGAGGCGAATTTGGTGAGCAGTTGATCTCACGTTTTGGCGAGTCAATTGGCCACCAAGATCATATGATTTGACCCCGTTAGACTATTTTTTGTGGGGCTATGTTAAGTCTATTGTCTATGGGGACAAGCCAAACACGATTGCTGCCTTGGAATCCAACATTGAACGCGTCATTGGTGAGATTCCGGCCGAAATGTGTGAAAAAGTTTGCCAAAATTGGACCTTCAGAATGGACCACCTGAAGCGTAGCCGCGGGCAACATTTAAGTGAAATTATTTTTAAAAAGTAAATGGCAGAAATTGATTTATCGATCCAAATAAAAATTTCATTCACTTTTTACAAGTTTCTGTGTTTTTTTGAATTTTCAAAAACCAAGCTCGCTCTTAAAAAATCACCGTTCACATAACTAAGAAATTGCACAGAAACATTGTTCGTCCATATTTTAATAGAATATCATCCAATTAACATTGCAGAATCCTTATAGGAGCTGAAATTTTATTTAAGAATACATCGATATCTCATCTCAATTATACATGAGCCCGTATTTTTTTTGCACTCTGTCGTTTTTGCATAGCCTTTTGACGAATATGAAAATTTTAGTCGGATTAAACTCGAACCATGACATTTTGGGGTAGGGAAATGCTACAGCGTAATACAAGACTGGCAAGAGAAAAATATATAGTCAGGAGAAAGAAGGTGAAAAAAGAAGAATACCCCGTCGAAATGACACTAAAATAAGTCAAAATAAAATGCACGACTGGATCGCACGTACTAATTTGCTCTTACGTTTGATCACATCGTAATCATATGATTCTTATTAGTAAAGTCGTTTTTTACTAAATTTTTTATATATAAAATTTCTTTTCGAAAAAAAATTTGGTATATCAGTTTTATGTATTTAATTATACAGGGTGGCGCACGAATCGTGCTACAAAAATAAAACGTAATAACTTTTTTCAGTGTGAGTAATCGGCTTATTTTTTTTTTATTTCATAGGCTACTATTTAGATTTATCAAAATGAATGCTTTGGATACTGAAAATAGGATTAGGATAGTGCAGCGATGCCATTCTTTGCAGTCCTTCATTTCAGTCCAAAGGGAATTTAGGCTGGAGTTTGGCGGTACTCCCCCGAGTAGATGAACCATTATGAGGCTGGTGAACATGTTTGCCGAATCTGGAAGCATCGAACGAAGACCGTATCATCGAGATTCCAATGTTCGGGTTCAGGATACAATCGTGGCTGTTGCATCGGCAATACAGGCAAGTGTTTCGACTCGAAACTTATCGGGCCAAATTGGAGTTAGCAGACGGTCATTACAACGGATACTTCATGATGACTTAAACTTGTTTCCGTGCAAAGTCCAAATTACAAGAAAATTAAACCCTCAGAATTTGCGTGTTGGCCTGGAATTTTGCCGAAAAATGATTGCAATGGCCGAAGAAGACAACACATTGATAAATTGTTTGTTCATGTCTGATGAGGCCCGTTTTGACTTAAACGGCAATGTTAAGAAGCAAAATTGCCATATATGGAGTGAATCTAATCCAGAAATGCTCCATGAGACGGAACTACACCCAGAACTAGTCACTGTGTGGTGCGCAGTTTCATCAAGGTGTATTGTCGGGCCATACTTCTTTGAAGGAAACGGTGTAACACAAACTGTCAATGGGGACCGTTATTTATAGATGTTGAAGGAGTTTTTTTACCCAGAACTTCGCCGAAGACGTATCCCTTTCAGCAGAATTTGGTTTCAACAAGATGGAGCAAGTGCACACGTAGCCAGACAAGTTATGGCGGAGCTCCAACAAAAATTCCCAAACAAATTGATATCCAGAAACTGCACTTTCCGCTGGCACCCAAGGTCACCTGACCCTGACTGCACCAGACTTTTTTTTATAGGGTTATGTCAAGCAGGAAGTGTACAAAACAAAACCCAGGAATTTGACTGAATTGAAGCAGTCCATTAAGACAATAATTGAGGCGATCCCAATTTCAACCCTTCAGGCCGCAATGAACAATTTTCTGATCAGGTGCCGCATATGCGTGGATTAGCGAGGATGTCATTTGTTGTCTATCATCTTTAAAAACCATTAGTTATTTAAAATAAAATTTAATTTTTAATCCAATAAAAAAATTAATGAAATACATCGATTAAAATAAAAGTTATTTAATTTCTTATTTTAGCACGATTCGTGCGCCACCCTGTATAAGCTTATAAATATAATTTCGACAAAAAAAATTGTCACAAGTTTTCGATATTGAATTCTCAAAAAAAAATATTTTTGTTTAATCCAAAAAAACTATTTTTCCAAAATTTTGGTGTTCATACTTATTTCTAATTTGAAGGGCCTCCTATAAAAAAAAATTGATCGAAATTCTTCGAGCCGTTTATGAAAAAGTCTAAAATAAAAAAGGTTGTGTGATAGGTACCGGTAATAGCAATCTAAAACAAATTTTTACCAAAATGTAGAATACCTATAATAGTGTACTGATTTTCTTTTATCAAAATCGTTAGAGACGTTTTGATTAAGATGTTAGAAAAATTGTATGGCATGTACGGTTAGTTTTAGGACTAAAAAACGATTCAAAAATTTATGAATCACCTAAAAATTTGAAGAAAATCGCTTCAGTCGTTTAGGCTGTAGATCATTGTACAGGCAGACAGATGGAATTGCGGGACCCACTTTTTTGGAGTTCTCTATAATACAAACTTGCTCTATATGTGCTATCGCAAATATAAAAGCCAAGCAACTGGATATGTAGGTTTTAAGCCCGGAACGTTGCAAAAGCGAAGGCTATGAAGAGAATAGTAGATTTATTCAAGCAGCACTTCCAGCAGCTGCTAATCGCCTCTAATCAATCAAAACCCAGTTCCAACACTCAGTCTAAAAAAGGTTGAGTTAGCTACAAAAAGCTTGAATGCTGTATCTTATAAAGTGTGCTGTATAAGCATCTCAAGCTGTTCAGTAACACTATAATCTGTAAGCATCAGTATGATCGACAGATCGGCCATAGACCAAATCCTACACTGAGGAAAATTCTGGAAGAGACTAAAAAAATTCAAATCGGAATCCACCATTTATTCATTGAGCCAAAAGTGACAATTTCCGATATGTGAACTTAGTGCCAAAAACAATAAATTTAATATTCTTAATCTTCTATTTTTTAAACACTATGGTTTTCGCACTGTTCCGTTAAAAATACCTTAGATCGGTTTCAGAAGACTGGATCACACCTTAATATAAAAAAACCGGCAGAAAAAAACTAAGAAGACGGAAGATCGATTGGAAAAAAATCGTAAAAAAATATCAAATCGGCTGGATGCTGCCTTCATCGCCCTGCTTCTGTGGCCTTCATAGTCCCCAGATCTAAATCTGGACCAAGAATGCATGAAAATAAATTCAGAACAATGTCATAAGCTTGTTAGTCTTGATTTAAAGATAGACGTTGACCTAGAAGTCAAAGATGTCAACACTAAACATTAATTTTTCTTTTACATACAAAATACGAATATTACTGCATGCATATTTTCTATTTATTTTACTGTATGTTAAATATGACTACTTTTTAAAAGTGCATAATACTTTTGGGCAAGGATGTATATTGGAATAAAATCGTTGTATATGGCACTTTATTCTACCGAAATTACAATCAAATTTTACATCACTTCACTGTTTCGATTAATTTTACTACTTCTGAAATTATAACTGCGTCGAAAAATAGCAAAATGGATCAAATAAAATACGATTGGATCGCACGTACTTGCTCTTCTGTTCGATCACATCGTATGCTCATGATTCTTAGTAGAAACGGCTAAATATATTTTTTAAGTCTTTTTACTCGCGATTATAGGTACTATAAGGCAAGCTATGCATTCGTCGAAAAAAAAAAGTTTTGAGATAACAATCAAACATGACATTACGATGATAGCGAAGACGAAAAAAATGGTCTAAAAATTCTGTCCGTCTCTAAGTCTGTCTGTATGTATGTAGAGACATCTAAGGCCCAAAACGGGTGGGATGAATTGCTTAGTATATAGAGTTTTTTAGGTATTGTACAGAGGGGAAATTGAATTTTTTTAGCTCAAAAAATAACGGTACCTGCCATATAACCAATACGTTAAAGCCTATATTTCTGGGAAACGGCTCTAACGATTTTGATTTAAGAAAATCAGTGCAGCTTTTTATGTACGACCGATCATATGGTTTCATAGGACCGTTTTTTTTTTGCTTTCGACTATATCATGGCTTACCCGATTCTTTCGAAATTTCACACATATATAGGTTTAGATTGCTCAATGTATACTGTGTAACAATATTTTTAATTAATATTTGTTTGTATTTTTATAAGCATTTTTAAAAAAACTTAAATTAATATTTTGAAAACTGCTCAAAAAAAAATTTTTTTTTCAAAAATTATAGTTGCTGAATACCTATGAATTGGCGTTTTTGAATTTTTTTTTAAATTTTTTTCAAAAAGTTTTTAAAAATTTTTTTCTCATAAATTCAAATTTATCCAAGAAATAAAATGGCGTAATTTTTTTTTGGCTCAAACTAGTTTAAGTATTTATTTCAGCATTTTGAATTATTTTTTCTTTGATTAATCCGATTTAATTTTTTCTTTCGATATTTAAGATTGTCATACCAATTTTTTTTAGAAAAAAATTAAAGAAACTTTGTGTATAAAACATAAAGTAAAAAATGACTTTAAAAATATATTTAGATTTTAAATAGAAATATTTTGCATACAATGTAATCGAACATAAGAGCAAGTTCGTGCGATCCAGTCGTGCATTTTATTTTACTAAATTTTGTACATACTAAATTTCTATAATTTTTTTTTGAATAATATATGGTATGAAAATGTTATGTATAAGCTTAAAGATATAACTTCGAAAAAAAAAATCGTCACCCGTTTTCGCAATATTGAAATTTCAAAAAAAAAAATATATTTTTTTTTCGAAAATCCAAAAAATATTTTTCGAAAATGTTGGTATTGGTTTTGCAGTATTATTTATTATTTAGAGGACCTCCTACGTAAAATATTGTATCCAAATCCATCGAGCCGCTTATGCTAGAGTCGAAAATCAAAAAAAAAAAAAAATTACTGGCAGGTACTGTTAATAACAAAATACTAAAAAAAAAATTTTTGACCAAAATGTTGACTACCTAAAGTAGTGCACACACATCAAAATCTTTAGAGATTTAAAACAAAATTGTATAAGGCTAAAAAGCGATTCAAAAATCTATTTGAGATAATCAAAATGAATCAAATAAAATACACGACTGGATCGCACGTACTTGCTCTTATGTTCGATCACATTGTACGCAAAATATTCTTAATATAAACGGTTAATGTATTTTTAAAGTCGTTTTTTACTTAATTTTTTATATATAAAAATTCTTAAATTTTTTTCAAAAAAAAAATGGTATGAACATTTTAAGTATTTAATAACATAAATTCAAACACAAAATTTCAGAAAAAATCGTCCACCCGTTTTCGAAATATTGAATTTTCAAAAAAAAATATTTTTTTTTTCAAAAATCCAAAAAAAAAAAACTATTTTTCGATAATTTTGAAATGCAGTATTATTTAGAATTCGAAAGAGCTCCTGTATAAAAATTTTGATCGAAGTCCGTTGAGCCGTTTATGAGAAAGTCGAAAATCAATAAAATGGTTGTGTAGACCATACCCAAAGTAGTATACACACCAATTTTTATCAAAATCGTTAGAGCCGTTTTCGAGATAATTAAGATGGTAGAGAAATTTAAATTTGTATGGCAAGTACCGTTATTTTTGGGGCTAAAACAACGATTCAACAATCTATTTTGGACAATCACATAAAACGCTTAAATACCAAGTTTGAAGAAAATCGCTTCAGCCGTTTAGGCTGTAGAGAGTTGTACAGACAGACAGACAGACGGAATTGCGGGACCCACTTTTTTGGTGTTCTCTATCATCGTAATGTCAACTTTGATTAAAATCTCGAGTTCGATTTTTTTTTTCAAATGCAAAACTTGCAGTATGGTACCTACAAATAAAGGGTTTTCCAATAAGAGGTGTTATTTTGATATTCAAAGAAAAATGGCATTTTTGGAGATAAATGATCGGATGTTTATTTCATTATAAAGAGGAAGGTATGCCGTTAATAATGGAACACAACATCAGCCAAATGGCCGCCAAGACCACGCTTACAGGACCATATCCTTTTCATGAAATTTTCCATAACCAAATCGCAAAGTGGCTGCCCTATGTCCTCGATAGCCTCACGAATTTCATATTTGAGGTCTTGAATCGACGCTGGGCTGTTGGCGTAGACCTTATCTTTCACGTGGCCCCAAAGGAAGAAGTCGCAAGGTGTTAAATCACAAGATCTCGGTGGCCAATTGTGATCACCTCTTCGAGAGATAACACGGTCCGGAAACTTTTCCCGTAAAAGATCGTGGTTTCATTGCTTGTGTGGCACGCAGCGCCGTCTTGTTGAAAGTAAACGTTGTCCAGATCAATACCATCTAATTCAGGCCATAAAAAATCATTAATCATCTCTCGATAGCGCAATCCATTGACCGTAACTGTTGCTCCAGCCCCATTTTCGAAAAAGTAAGGTCCAATGACCCCGCGGACCATAAACCGCACCAAACAGTCACGCGTTGAGGATGGAGAGGCTTTTCAACAATAACTCTTCGGTTTTCCGAGCCCCAGATGCGACAGTTTTGCTTGTTGACGTAGCATCCGAGGTGGAAATGGGCCTCATCAGTAAAGATGATTTTTCGATGAAATTCCGGTTCATTTTCATGCATTTCAAGGACCCAATCAGCAAAGACACGACGTTGTTGATGATCAGCCGGCTTGAGTTCTTGTGTTAACTGAACTTTATAAGCCTTAAGACCCAAGTCTTTATGCAAAATACGGTGTAATGACGTTTGTGGAATGCCTAATTCCAAAGAACGACGAGGAATGGGCAAACCTGGGTTTTCTTCAACACTTTGGGCTACAACAGCAATATTCTCAGTTGTTCTTCAGCGACGTGCACGGGTTTTATTCTTCACATCACTAACTTGTCCCAACAGCTCGAATTTGTCCACCAATTTCTGTATTGCGGTCCGACAAGGTGCTTCACGACGACCCAAAAATGTTTTAGTTTTACGAACCGTCTCTGCCAAATTTTCACCATTTTTATAGTGAATTTTAATAATTTCAATGCGTTGTTGAAGCGTGTATCGTTCCATTTTTATTAATAGCGTAGTTTCTACTTGTCAAATGTCAAAAAATGACAGCTTCAAAAGTGACAGCTACCGAAATAGCGGGCTATTCAAAATAACACCTCTTATTGGAAATTACTTATATCGCAAGTAAAAACTGCAATAAACTTTCTAAATAATTAGTCGTAGTTATATAATTTAAATGTTTTAAATGTCATCTTTTATTAAAAATCAATAAAAATACCAAGGTAACAATGCCATTATATTTTTTTTTATTTGAGTATTACGAGAATTTCCTTGTATAGCTTATCAACTTTTCTGTCTCCTCTGGAAATCATAAAACTGCAGTAGTGTAAGACTACCATATTGTTGATGTTTTTCATCCGGTTTGAGGAAAACTGGACTGAAAGGGAATAACCAAGATACATACACTCACATTTGAAACTTGTACTCAAGACCGTAATATTTTTAATGTATATTTATGAATGCAGACATGAGGATAATGATGAAGGAAAATGAAAGACAGGTGACATAAAATGAAAACAAATCTGATGTTGTTTACCTGAGCCTATTTTCTATTTATTTATTGGCTGTCTTCCCCATACACAACACATTTGGTAAGCAACTTCTTTCACTAAGATAACATAATGAAAGACATATAATATTTCGAGGGTGTTTGAGAGATGTAAATGTTTGTGTCATAGTTCTATCGCCTTTCATTCTTAGATCTCAATTTGAATTCTACCCAAGAGGTTCAAATGAGTTTTGTGAGCTCTAGCGCAGATGTGAGGGTTATACTTGAGTTTTGGACAAATGAAGGCCGTACAGATTACGAAGATCGGCAAATCTGAAGGGGAGAGGAATTTCTTTCATCTTCGAAAAAAAAACCTTAATCACTTTGCTGCATTTTTGGCAACATCGAATGTGGTCATTCCACAAGAGGTGGTCTGTGATGCACATGCCAAAGACTGAAAGCTGGTTGGTTTATTCAATGCAAGTGTCGCTCTTAGACAGCGACATGGTTTGAGTTCTGCCTTAACGATAGAAGACATAAGTGACTTTTTCAAGCACTAAATTATAAGAGGGTTTTTATTACCCATTGGGCAATTCATTCAGATACGAATTTAATGAGTTTATTATATGCTGCAATTATAGTTCCACATCCAAAAATTGGGAGATAAATCTGAAAATGAATTTGAATAGCTGAGAGTATTGTCGTCAGCAAAACAATTTAGTGGGTTAATTCCAGATGAATATAGGTAGTAATAATGACATGGGCCATAAAGAAGTGCCGTCACATTTAGATCAATGTAGATCCATAGTGATACCTGATTGCATTATAACTCCCCTATAATAACATTTTAAATCTATTGAGATATCAATCCGTTTGAAGGCATTGATAAATTTCAACGGACTGATGTCTAAAATGTCTGACAACTCTTGTAGGTTATCAAAGAAATAGTTTCTTAGACGAAATCCTCAAGTGAGAGAAAACTGGACAATGATAAAGGAAATGTGATGCGTCCTCATGTTCCTATTCATCACTACATCCCCTGCACAGATCATCTGTACTGAGCCTCATTTTTTTTAAGGTATCCCTATCTAAACAATTATCCCTTGTTTAGTTGGAGCATTTGTTGTATTCTTTGTTTGACGAAACATTGTTTTAATTTTCTGTTTGTGTCACAGGTGTTGACTAAGTTCGAATTCAGAACATTCCTGACGATTAGCCAGACACAATGCTGTTTGAGAGTTGCAAGTCACTTATATGTAGAATATACCGCTCCACTTGTAACATTGCAACAAAACCCTTAATAAAATTGTAAGTTGTTTTCAAAATAAATAATAATTTTTGTTCATTTCAACGAAAAGTTGGGAGTTCGTCAATTCCCAGTTCGCACTAAGTTTTGTTCAGAACGAAACCCCATTATGGGTATTTAATTAATTTTTCATTCTAAAGTTGTTATTTAGTTCATTGTGAGTTAACTCGTCTCTGAAGTAGTTCGTTGAGTAATTTTCCTATTTATGCTTAAAGGTCCCTCATCATTGAATATTTTTAACTCGTACAAAGCAACATTATTAAAGAGTTTAACGAGTTTGAATGACCAACAACAACTTGAGTGTGCTACCACCAAGTTTTTCTCATATTATTTTTGGCTGGAATTATAGCTATATCACGACTTGTCAAGGTCGATCATCAGATTCCTTTGCTCTAGTGGTGCTGGTCTACTCTTTCATTTTAATCGAAAAACTTCTTGTGCCTTTATTGTGTATTGAACCATGAACAAGCTGCTTAGAAGCAAACGCACTACGCATCACGCCACCGAGTCCACATGATCGATTAAAATGAAAAAGTAGACCAGCACCACTGGAGTAAAGGAATCTGATGATCGACCTTGGCAAGTCGTGAAATAGCTATAATTCCAGCCAAAAATAATATGAGAAAAACTTGGTGGTAGTGTGGCGGACACTACCTACGAGTTTAAACACACCATCAATGAAAAGCTGAATGTGAACAACACACCCTACATGAACAGACCGAACCAACCAAGTAGGAGAGTACCAACCTATATATCACAAATATATGTTGGTGCTCCTCGAATTGTGAAAAAAGGTCTGGTTGATTGTGTCTGGCTATATGGCAGCCATTCTCAATTCGGCTGCGCAACCAACTAGTCACCTGACGTTAGCTCGCTATTAATTATATTTATTAATTTCTGTCTACCTCCTTCTGAGGCGCCATTAACTTTTAACAATTGTTCGGATTTCAGTTTATTATAATAAAAAATATTGTTTGTTCGACATATTCACGAAATTCTTTTATTTAGAAGTTTCTCGAATGAATTTTGGGTTGGCTGCGTACAGAGCCATTAGCTGTCGACCGGCATTCTCGTGTCGCCCATTGCAGTAGCACCTGGCCGTACCTGAGCGTGGCTCACGACATTGTAGAAACCATCAAATCCCCGGTGTAGTTGGTGAGCACATCATATATAGTCCACCAAAGTAGCACACTCAAGTTGTTGGTGGGCATTCAAACTCATTCAAATGATACAAAAAGTGCTTTAAAAGCACTTTTGTGAGAATGCAAAAATTGAATAAAATTATTAACTATTTTTATGTCAAAATAAATCTTAGGACTTGAATTAATATTTTAAAGACGAAATTCCACCTAACCGCTTAATATTGTTTTATTATAAGAATTGATATTTTAATTAAACATTGAAGTATTCATAAGGTCCCTTTTATATAGACTGTTAAGCTTGAATGAAATTTTGATAAATATTGACTAAAATAATAAGCTAGCTATGAAAAATGAGAACTCAGCTATTTTTTCATAAGAACAGCGTTTCTCAGTTTTGTTGTGAACTACCAAGGAAAAACATTATTGAACTTGCCTATCCTCAATTTTTGACGGACCGAAAATTGTGGAATCTTAGTTTTCGGAACTAGCCAGCTCATGAATTTAATTATCATTCAATAAAGAATGATTTTACACTTGAAAAGTATCAAATTAAAATGTTGTACGATGTGTTTTAATGACGATAAATATACAAGGACCCTTAGTTAAAAAAAAAAACCTGGGAACAAATTACACTACCGTACACAATAATAAATCAAAGTAAACTATGCAAAGTCACTCAATCAAGAATTTTGTTTTACAATTAAAATATGTTTCAATCAATTGCAATGAATTTAAAAAGATAATACTCACTTTTCCCTTAATAAGAGCTTGCACGACAATAACTTGCGCCGCACGATGTACTTCTTGTATTTCACCAGGAATTGGATGGCCAAGACCTGGATCAAACCATACCAAATCGCCTTCGACCCAGTCCATGGTTGTGACTTCTTAAGGTATTTTGATTTGATTATTATTTCGTGTCGTTGTTTTGGCAGATTTAGTGTTGATCTGTCATTGATATAGTTTCAGTCCTCTGATTCGTTGTTTGTTTTTTTTTTTTAATTTATTAAAATATTAGGAAGGCACATCATCGCTAAAATAAGAAATTGAAAAAAATTAAGTTAAATTAATAAATTATGTTTCATCAATATCAATTGTTGGCAATAATTAAAATTTAAAAAAAAGCAATAATAAAGTGATAGATTCGTTGCTCAATTTTACCTATTTATAAAAAATTGTCCTAGTTTCGAAAGGTTTCACATTTTAGTTAAACTAAACTACTCAATTCTCTCTCATTTGAAAAGTCTTTCACGATTAATTTTAATTGTCCACATGAAGTATTCAACATTGCACAACTTCTATTATGATATGAAAACTTGGTATACAAAATAATATATAACTTTTCCAAAATATAAGATAAAATCTGAGACAACAACCACCGTCTGAATACGTCGCGCCAAACATCTTTTTATCCTTCTTTCTCTTCTTTCACCGAATGCCGCGCTGTGTTAAAAAAAACATATAAGGGTATTTATAATCCCTTGAGCGCGTGCAAAATTATAAAAAAAAAAAAATAAAAATAACTAGTGTCCTTACTACTACACTTAACAATCTGATTATTTATTATATAAAGGAACACATTGAGTTATTAGTTGAAGAGATGTGGTCTTGAAGTGTCAACAAAGTTTTTAAATTCTTAAGTGTGATTTATACGCCAATGCTTATTAAAGCCAAATTTAAAGAAAAAGAACTTAAAACGATTACAAAAAATAAAAAAAATTACACGGTATTTCTGACTGAGATAAAATCCATTGACGTAGTTTTGTTTCAAAACAAATTTTTGTACTTCCTTGTGTTTGTCGTTACTTCCTTTTCTCTACATTTCTACATCCCTCATTCAATCTGTGTAAAAGGCCAAAGACGAAACTTTTACATGACTGCGATGTTAAAGCGTTGATTCTATTCACCAAACTTTTTAAAAATTCCCTTATCGAATTTCCCAAACATTTAAAATAAAATGCATGACTGGATCGCACAGATACGTACTTGCTCTTATGTTCAATCACATCGTATGCAAATAAAAATTTAAATTAAAACGTTTTTGACTTAATTTTGTATATCCAAAATTTTTTCAATCAAATAAATTAGTGTGACACTTTTAAATATTTAATAATATAAACTTAAAACAAAATTTCAAAAAAATCATCCACCTGTTTTCGAAATATTGAATTTTCAAAAAAAATGTATTCAAAAATTTAGGTATGCAGTATTATTTATAATTCAGAGAACCTCCTATGTAAACCATTGCATCGAAATCCGTAGAGCCGTTTTTGAGAATGTCGAAGATAAAAAAAAATGCTTGTATGCCAGGTACCGTTAATAACAAAATATAAAAAAAAAATAATAAAATGTAGACTATACCTAAAATAGTACACACAATTTAAGATGTGAGAAAAAATTGTGTGGAAAGTACCGTTACTTTTGGGGCTAAAAATACGATTCCAAAATCTATTTAAGACAATCACCTAAACACTTATGTAAGTAGCAAGTTTGCAGAAAATCGCTTCAGCCTTTAAGGCTATAGACCGACTACAGACAGATAGACGGAATTGGGGTTCCCACTTTTTTGGAGTTTTTAATTTTCGTAATGTCAAGTTTGATTAAAATCTGGAGTTCGATTTTTTTTCGAAATTAAAAATTTATAAGTAAAAATGTTCATCTAAGTACATTATCAAATTCCCCAACCATTTCGGAAGTCGAATGCCCTTTTAGGACTAGGGGACCGCACAAACTCTATTCGTCTACCACACCTCACACTTTTTCCTAAAAAAACCCTTACCAAAAAAGTCCCTCCCAAATTCGCGAATCATTTTCCCCAACCATTTTAAAAATAAAGGAAGTGAATGCTAAATCCGTTATCAAATTCCCCCAAACATTTTAAGCAAAATGGCGTGCGTCAGTTCCGTAACGTAATTTTCAATTTAACTCCTACCGAGAGCTTTGATGCTTACAAATTAAAAGGGTTTATAAATTACTTAAATTTGGTTAATGCTCCTTTCGCCTAAGTGAAATTGCAATGTTAAAACAAGGCAATAGATACAATAGCTTCGTTCGTTGAACTCTACCCAGGGTCGACCCAAGTTTATTTTTGATAATACCAAGAGCTGTCAGAAAAACCCTCAGTTCTCTAAAAATGCCCGAGGATCATTAAATTTATGTTGCAGAAAAGTAAATTTTTTACCATTTAATAATTAAAACATAAAATATGTTAAATTTTAGTTCTTCGGGCCTTTTGGTGATACTAATCATAAATATTTATGTTCAACTTAAAATGCTTATGGGATACTTTTTCCTCTGCGTAAACTGTCACATACGTCCTAAAATAGAACTTAAATGCTTAAGTTGTGTATCAGCAAATGCGCCTTAGTACATTTGCTTTGGCCCTATGCACAATCCACTACTTCAAAGGTTTCTATATTGCATGTCTGCTATGTTAACGAAATGATGAAGGAAGGAGTAAAGGAAATGCGTAAAAAACATCGGTGTTTCCGATTTGATAATTATTAACATCGATGATGAGTTTTCGATATTTTTCTCAATAGTCGTGTTCTCGTGACAATCAAGTACAGCAACGTAAAACATTTTCACGAAATCGATTCTCACTCCAACTTGATTTAATTTATTTTAATATGGAGGGATTTTTAAATCTGTGTTTTTTTTCTGTCAAAAAGAATACAAAATATAAGGAGAAAAAGAAATACAAAAATACATTACTAAAAATACCTAAAAAAATCACTCCAGTGTCCTCTATGTTTGAATAGACTTACTAATTATCGCAACTCAATTATACTTCAGATGAAAAGGAAAAGTAATTCCCAGTATATTCTTATTGTTGTTTTCCTTGTAAGATTTTTACTTTGCTGTACTTGATTGTCACGAGAAAACGACTAATATCGCCCATTTTTACTTCAGATCTCAAGTGACTTTGACGTTTATTCATTTACCTCAGCTTGCAATAACTAAAAACCTAAACATACTTCAGGGCGACCCTATGTTTAAAAAAAAAACAGAATTTGTGTATCAGATTGTCTTCAGGTTTAAAAAAAAGAAAACGCTTTATGGCGACCCTAGGGCGATTTCAGGACTCAACGAACTAACTAACAAAACCTAATATTTCCACAACACATTGGTTCATTAAGTATCAAAAATTCATAGTTTTTAACACTCACTTATGTAATTAAAAATGAGATAATCAAAGACTCCACTGGGGAAATAATGACAAAAAAGAGGTATCTACCTTTATTTATGCTCACTTTCGAAAATAAAGAAAGTATCGATAAGATCTACAATATTAAATCAATTATGGGCATAGTTGTCAAAATCGAACCACTACGAAAGTCGAAAATTGGCGCACAATGTAAACGCTGCCAAGCCTTTGGACATACATAAAAATACTGCAATCGCGAGTTTGCTTGTTTTAAATGTGAAGCCCATGGGCAGAGAACAGAAAGCGAAATGTGTTATCTGTCAAGGCAATCATCCTGCGAGTTACAGAGGATGTCCAGTGGCCAAAAAATTCCAAGACACAAAAAGAAAAAACAAAACTGAGAACAAGCTTAAAAACGCAACAGACACAAAAGCAATAGTTGAAAGTAAAAAAGCAACCATAAAAAACAAAACTAAAAATCAACCTGCTAAAGCAATTGTACTAAGCAAAAATGATGAGAATAAATCCTATTCCCAGATTGTAAAAAATGTGCGGAAGAACGAGGAAACTTCTATAAAAGATATGCTGTAACTTATCCTGAAAAGATTGACCAACAAGATTTAAACATAAAACAGCTAAGCGAAGGAGTCGCTCTTAAAAAACAATGATGGACAGAACACTTAAAATCGCAACATGGAATGCAAACGGTCTTTTACAATATGTATCGGAACTAAACATCTTTTTAGAAATAGAGCATATAGACATTTGTTTGGTGTCCGAAACTCACCTTGCTATAGAACAAAGTCTTGATAATAAATTACCAAACTATACATGTCATCACTCTCCGCACCCAGCTTACAAAGCTAGGGGAGGATCAGCAATACTTATAAAAAAGTGCTTTGCATACTATGAAGAACCAAAGTTTACGAATGAAATCATGCAAGTAACAACAATAAGTATTGCCATAAAAAAGAAAGAATTTAAAATAGCAGCTAGACTTTGCAGAACTCCTAAATTTGTTAGGACATAACTTCCTTGTTGGTGGCGACTTTAATGCTAAGCACACCCACTAGGGATCTAGGCTCATAACTACAGAAGGTAAATGTCTATACCAAGCGGGCCGCAAATACAACTGCGAATTTTATTCTTCTGGTTCGCCAACATATTGGCCATCTGATACTAACAAAATACGAGACCTTATAGGCTTTTTCGTAGTTAAAGGTATTAAACGAAATCATATAAGTGTCGGAGGTAATTATGATTTATCGTCAGATCATACTCCAGTAATTATATCACTGAGCGAAGCAGAAATAATAGAAAAAAGTAATCCCAAGCTCGTGAATAAGAAAACAAACGGGAACGAATTCAGAGATAAACTTGAAAGTTGTATCAGCCTGAGATCACCTATGCAAACAATTGAACAAATTAATCAGGAAGTAGAATAATTTATTGCTGATGTGCAACAGGCTGCAGAAGAAAGTGCTCCAACTATTTCAAACGCGAGAGAAAAAGAAATAAAATATCCTGTCGAAATAAAAGAGCTAATATTGAAAAAAGTGGCAAACTACGAGATTCCCAGATGATAAGGCAGTTTTTAACCGACTTAACAACGAATTAAAAAAAATCAATGAGTTCCAAAATCATTCACTTAGTAGATTCCTAAAAAATCTGACGACGGATGCTTCTTCCGAATACTCCTTATGGAAAGCAGCCAAGCGCCTAAAAAGACCTCAGACACAAAACCCTCCAGTAAAATCTCAAGATGGTAAATGGATAGCAAGCCCGAAACAAAAAGCTGATCGCTTCGCTGAACATCTCGCGAATGTTTTTAAGCCATTCCTAGCAAACACAGCTAAAGATCCCTTACAGTTTGTTGATAGAAACGACGAATGTGAAATATCTTTTGTCACACTCAAAGAAGTAAGAAACATTTGTCAACATAAGTTGTGTAACAAAAAATCACCACGGTACGATCTAATAGCCATCAATATCCTTCAAGAAACTCCAATTTATAATTAACGCATGCCTTAAACTAAGATATGTTCCACATCATTGGAAAATTGCAGAAGTCATTGTTATACCTAAACAAGGTAAGCCAAAAACAGAAATAACATCTTACCGATCAATATCGCTTATACCAATCATGGCAAAAGTTTTTGAAAAACTGCTACTGAAGAGGCTTAACAAAATAATAGAAGAAAGAAGACTAATTCCGAACCATCAGTTTGGATTTAGAAATAAACAATCCACGAGAGACCAAGTGCATCGAATTACGGATGTCGTGGAAAAGGCACTTGAAGAAAAACAAGTATGCTCGGCTATATTCTTAGATGTTGCTCAAGCCTTTCACAAGCCTGCATAGGGACCTTCCCAGGCAGTACTACGAAATACTGAAATCCTACGTTACGAACCGAATATTTAGAGTACGGTACGACCAAAATTACTCGGAACTAAAGAAAATTGAAGCCGGTGTACCACATGGAAGTGCCCTAGGACCAACCATGTATCTGTTATATACAAGGGATATTCCAGTGGACATCAACGCTATCATGGCCACCTTTTCTGACGATACGGCAATATTGGTGCCAGATAAATCCGTTACGAAGGCTACACAAAAATTGCAAAATGCTGTGGATGCAGTTAGTGGTTGGACGCAGAAATGGCGTATCAAACTAAACGAAACAAAATCGACGCATATATACTTTACTAACAAAAACATAAACAATGTTCTAATATTTATAAACAATATAGTAATACCTTACTCCAATACCGCCATATACCTTGGAATGACTTTGGATGCAAAGCTTAAATGGAAAGAGCACATCAAAAAGAAACGAGAAGAACTAAACTAGAAGTACAGAAAAATGTACTGGTTACTAGGAAATAACTCTGACCTATCTATCCAGAACAAACTAATGATATATAAGCAAGTACTGAAACCCGTTTGGACATATGGCATCCAATTATGGGGCTGTACAAAGAAAACAAATGCTGAACCCATCTAAAAATTCCAAAGCAAGGTTCTTCGTGGAATAATAAATGCCCCTTGGTATATAAGAAATAATGATCTACATCGTGACCTTCAAATTGAAATGGTTACAGAAGTGGTTAAAAAACACAACCAGCGACTGCAAAGTCATACCAACTCCGAAATGGAGACCGTCTTAAATGTACGAGACAATGTTCGGAGATTAAGAAGAACCAAGCCTCATGAGCTAATGTAGACCATCTATGCCCAAGCTATGGGAAAGTGTAATAACTTTAAACTTCCCCAAATGCGATTTAAATATAAATTAAGATAGTAAAATCATTTGTCGACCTTTCATAGATTGGTCCTGATTTCACCGGTGGTTTTAGTGCGGTAAGAGTCCCACACTACTCGGTACCGATTCTTACCGAGTGTCTTTTGAAGATTTCCATCGGATAAAAAAAAAAAAAAAAAAAACTTATGTAATTTTCTTTTCTGTATTGTTAATCTAAAATGTAAGTCTCTAATCTGAATTTAAATCTAAATCTTATCTTATCGAAATCTAATTTCATTCTAGTCTTATCTAATCTCTATAAATACACTCTAATGTAATATAAACTAAAACCGACAAACAGATAACAATGATAATAATAACACTTTTATTTTCTTAGGGTCTTTATAATCAGATTTTCTCAACAATGCAGTTAAGCGACATAATTAATTTAAAACTTCATCAGGAACAAATATTCACATTCCAAAGTTTTTCCTCTAGACACACATTTATTAATGTAGGTATACCCTATCTGTATGGCTCTTACTGGCCACGCTTTTGGCAAACAAAATTTATTTAAAATCCAGCAGAGCGTAACCAGACCGCTGCATCAAAATTTAATGATAAAAGCCTGCCTAACAGTTCTTTTCTAATTTGGTTTAATTATACTTGTTAATAGAGTTCAACCAAGACGAAGCTTTACAAATTAAACACTCAAATTTCAATTGTGCACGTATCATATCATATCTGTTATCATTTGGTTTCGTTTTAAATATGATATATCACATATGATCATTTTAAAAATATCTACTAGTTAACTTATTATAACTAATATGAAAAAAAAATCTATTTAATTCAATGCTCTGTAACATAAGTTGAACAGAGTAGTTTAAATTTCTTTTTCAGAATTATTTGTATACTTTCTCCAAAGTACAGCGTGGTACGCATTTTTGATACCTCCGGCATTTTAACTTAAACTAATAAAACGTTTTAAACTCTTAAGAGGTCTCTAACTCTTCAAACATGAAATTCTTTACCATTTGATCACGTACCATCATTGGATCGAGCCCGTTGCCGCGCGCCACACCAAGGGGAAAAGTGTAAATTAAATTATCATTTTACTCAAATAAAAAGCGCAGCTCAGATTACCATTTTGGATAAAGTCGCAGAAATAGAAATTTTCCGCACCTGGTGCTGTTTATTTTTTTTTTTTTTTGTAGAGATACGGTACTCATAGGTTAAGCCCTAATAAACGCATAAGATTTACCTATTAATTTATCCACGACAGATAATAAACGATTAAATCAAAAGACGATGCGAGGTTATTGGGCTTATTTAAATGCAGCTACCATAATGCCTACAATGCAATCTAGATCAATATTTGTACTTAAAGGTGAAAGCTAAAGTATGTAATTTGAATTACTCGGTTGCGCGAAAGCTGAAAAAGATCAACAACCAGGTCACACGTACTATTTTTCCGGACTGTAGCTAATTGATTATGTTTACCCCGTGCATTATTTTTTTTTCATTGTCTAATTCGCAAAATTTCGCAAATGAAGATTTCAACATAAAATATATTTAAAAATTTAAATATTGATGATCTCATCCTTATATATAAGATCCTGCTATATATTCAGGGAGTAATAAATTCTTATGGTTATTAAGCTAGAATTACATATCAACGCATTGATAACTTTTTCGGTAACAAGGACAAGACGCGTCATAATTGGGATGAATTCTAACGTCATATTTTAGTCAGAAAGTCAACTAGTTGACCGATAACGTTTACTGTGTAATTCTAGCTTTAAGAATGTTTGTATTCGTTATTGAGTACGTTTATTCAAAAATGTTCAAGGTGATAAGTGATGTGTTGAATGTAAAAATTAGAACTAATATTTAGCTTAATTTTAAAATCTATTTTTATTTTGTTTTGACGGTATTTCGTCTCTTAAAATTTAGCTCTGTGTCTCACATTAAAAAAAATAGCAGTAGTGGAAACAATGATCATTTGATCTTACCATTGTTTTGGTCTAATACGAATTGGATCACAGTTCATAAATTATCGAGGTGACAGGTAATAATTTGTAAAGTGACAACTTGACACTTGTCAAAAATTTGTTCCATAATTAATGGGTCTGATCCAGATTTCGGGCAGAAATTGGTGGCTTATACATTTTTAACGGTGGGGATGAAATTATCTCATAAATGCACGTTTGCTGATACACAACTTAAGCATTTAAGTTCGATTTAAGCACTTATTTGACAGTTTACGCAGAGTAACAAGTAGCCCATAAGCGTTTTAAGTTAAACATAAATATTTATGATTAGTATCAGTAAACGGGTCTAAGAAATAAAGTCTGAAAAATTCTAGAACGTTTGTTTCTTTTTATATTTTTGTTTGTTTAAAATTCACATTTTTTTCTCGTTAAACTAATAATTTTGTATTTAAGTACTTCTAAATTAATTTATTTGTTTAAGAAATATTTTCTCACAAACACCACGAGATGTTTTTTTTACTTGCGATTATAGTTACTATAAGACAAGTTATGCATTCGTCGAAAAAAAGTTTTGAGATAACAATCACACATGACATTACGATGATAGCAAAGACGAAAAAAATGGTCTAAAAATTCTGTCCGTCTGTATGTCAGTCTATCAGTCTGTCAGTCTGTCTGTATGTATGTATAGACAAATACAGCCCAAACGGATTGGCCGAATTGCTTCAAACTTGGTATATAGATGTTTTTTTTGGTATTGTACAGAGCGGAAATTGATTTTTTTTAGCTAAAAAAATAACGGTACCTGCCATATAACCGTGACGTTTAACTCTATTTTTCTCGGAAACGGCTGAACGATTTTGATTTAAAAAAATCAGTGCAGCTTTTAGGTACGATATGGTTGAAAAAGAATTTTAAAAATGTGTAAAAACGGTACTTTTCATAGGACCGTTTTTTTATTTCGGAAATCTCATAAATGGCTTACCGATTCTTTCGAAATTTCACACAAATATAGGCTTAGGTTGCCCAATTTATACTGCGTACCAATATTTTTAATTAATATTTTTTTTGTATCTTTAAAAGCATACAAAAAAAAATTTAATTAATATTTTGAAAACTGCTCAATAAATTTTTTTTCAAAAATTATAGTTATATGTATTTGCTGAATACCTATGAATTGGCGTTTTTGATTTTTTTAAAAAATTTTTTTAAAAGTTAAAAAAAACCTTTTTTTTATCAAAAACCGTTCCACAGATTTTTAAAATTTTTTTCTCATAAATTCAAATTTATACAAGAAATAAAATGGGGTACTTTTTTTGAGCTTGAATTAGTTTAAGTATTTATTTCAGAATTTTAAATTATTTTTTCTTTGATTAAGCCGATTTAATCATTTGTTTGTAAGTTTTTATTATTAAATATTTAAGATTCTCTTACCAATTTTTTTTAGAAAAAAATTAAAGAAATTTTGTAAATATAAAAAACTAAGTAAAAAACGACTTAAAAAATATATTTAGATTTTTAATAGAAATCTTTTGCATACGATGTGATCGAATATAAGAGCAAGTTCGTGCGATCCAGTCGTGCATTTTATTTATTTATTTTATGACAAACGTCAACCTGTCAATTGTAAGTTTTCTGCCCAAAAATTGATGGCCACAAAAATTTATTTTGTAGAAATTGGCAAGAAATTGTCAAAAACGGGAAATATTTTACTCTCTCAAGAACACTCTCTTCTGCCTTAAACTGCCAAATATGTAAGTCTGGAACAGAAATCGGCAGAAATTATGTTGCCAATATGTGCCATTTGGCAGAGTGTGGGTCAGACCTTATTTTGAAAACTATGTAAAATAAGGATTGCTCGAAGAGCCTTGAAGTCACCCTAAGTTCGTCCTAAAGCGTTTTGTAAAAAAATCTGAATTCGGCTCTGTGAATAAATTTTGTTTTTTGAGACTAGGTTTCACCCTGGGGCCAAAACGTTAGTTTTCTCTGTTTACACAAAACATCGGGTACACATATATAGATGAGATTAATTTTTTTTTTTTGACAGGTAACGTGTACACATTTATGTAAATTTAATAACACATATTTTGAGCGTGAATATTTTTACTTTCACGGAAAATCATTCACGCTTGCGGATTTGGTCCCCTGGACTCGCCCTGGAGTAGATCTATGAGTATTTTTTTTCTATGACGAGGTAAAGGCAAGGAATAAAGTCAAATAAGATTTGACGCATTTGTTTTGTTGTGGATTCAGATTTTGTAGGCAATTTGTTATTAAATAAGAGAATATTCAAATAGAAATACAAACATTTGAAGTTGTGGATTGTTCATTGGGCGAATCCGCCTAAACCACATGAACTAATAAATTTATGTGTCAATTTTTAGACAAATTCTTTTTGACAATTCTTGGGGTTGTCAAAAAAAACCAGGGTCGACCCTGGGTAAAATTTTACGAACGAACATTTGACGCAAATTTTGCGACAATTGTCAAATTTTGTCAACAATAGTGAATTTTCAGGAATTTTCCAAGTGTTGTCATGAACTGCTTTGCAAATTTGTTTTGACAATTTTTATATAAGACAGACAAAATATACAATTTTGTAAATATGTAATTGATAATTGCGATTCAGTTTCTGCCAAATATTAATATTGGGACGACAAATTAAAATGAATTGAAAGTGATGACAAATCTCAAATACAATTTCAAATAGTACGCACGCGACACTTAGAAAAGATTAAGTAATGATTTGTGTGCATTGTGCCGCAAAATATATTTTTCACGCAAAAAGTATCTATGTATCTCATAATACTAAAAGCCAATTTCTGTATGACTGTTAGACTCGCAAGAGGAGCTCAGTATTACGTCAGAAGTTTCTGGAGGTGGTAAAACTCCTCTTGGGAGAAGAAATTCACAGGCTTGCTGAAAATATAATTTCAGTTTACCAAAGTTTTAGACATTTGGCCTGTTTTGCAATTTACTTCCATTATTCACGTTATCAAGTTTCGTCGAATTTCGTTAACAAAACTTCTCTATTTTCCAAAAGTAACTTTTAAGCACTTATTTTTAAATAAATTATGCATTGCCAATGCACGTGACTTTCGTGCTATCAGCTTTAATTTACAAATGTGTTCAAATTTAGAAGCGTAATAATAGAATTCTGGATGGATGGCAATGGCGCAGTGAATAAAATGCTTGATTACTAACTTAGACGTGTGGGTTCGATACCCATGCTAGGCTCATTCTTTTGTATACCTCCAATTTTAATTGGATGCCGCCCATGGGTTAAAATGAGATAATCAATACCTGTTTCACAAATACACTGTGCCAAGAAAAAATGTTTTCCTATCATTATCTCTCTTCTAACTAGTGCCGTGCAATTCAGGTTGCATTTAAAAGACCTTAGGTCTTACACGCATATAGTTAAATTTAAAAAAAAAAACAATTTACAAAAGACTGACAGAATAATGGAATACTGATTCTCCAAACAAAATTTTAGATGTATTATAAATGTTATCGATATTGAATTAACTAAATTTGTATACTCGTATGTATGAGTTAGTTGAAATATTTTTAACTCATTTTGATATCCTTATGTGTGACGCGTTTGCCCACTATGATTTTAATACATTATACTCTACTCTAATACATAACGGGTGATTTTTTTGCTGCTTGGTTTTTGACGTTTATATTTTTGACAGATCACACATGACAAATTCCACGAACATTTGACATTTCGATTCAGTATTGTTTGCCATTTCATCATGAATAGACTTACGCCTGAACAACGTTTGCAAATTATTGAAATTTATTATCAAAATTCGAGCTCTGTGAAAAATGTGTTTCGCAAGCTACGTCCGTTTTATGGTCTTCAGCGACGAGGCTCATTTTTGGTTAAATGGATACGTGAATAAGCAGAATTGCAGTATTTGGAGTGAAGAGCAGCCAGAGGCAATTCAGCAGCTACCAATGCATCCCGAAAAATGCACTGTTTGGTGCGGTTTATGGGCAGGCAGCATCATTGGGCCGTACTTCTTCAAGGACGATGAAGGCCGCAGGGTTACGGTCAATGGAGAAAGGTACCGTTCGATGATAACAGATTTTTTTTGCCGAAAATGCAAGAATTGAACTCGGTGGACATGTGGTTCCAACAGGACGGTGCCACATGCCACACTGCACGCGAAACCATGCATCAATTGAGAGGCGAATTTGGTGAGCAGTTAATCTCACGTTTTGGCGCAGTCAATTGGCCACCAAGATCATATGATTTGACCCCGTTAGACTATTTTTTGTGGGGCTATGTTAAGTCTATTGTCTATGGGGACAAGCCAAACACGATTGCTGCCTTGGAAGCCAACATTGAACGCGTCATTGGTGAGATTCCGGCCGAAATGTGTGAAAAAGTTTGCCAAAATTGGACCTTCAGAATGGACCACCTGAAGCGTAGCCGCGGGCAACATTTAAGTGAAATTATTTTTAAAAAGTAAATGGCAGAAATTGATTTATCGATCCAAATAAAAATTTCATTCACTTTTTACAAGTTTCTGTATTTTTTTGAATTTTCAAAAAACAAGCTCTTAAAAAATCACCGTTTATATGTATGTATAATACTTTTGAAAGCATTGATACATCTGTTTTGATTATAACGTACTTATCCTCTTCTCTGAACTTACGATTAGAATGAGATAAACTCATGACATTTGTCTGCATTTGGCATGGCTTAAGACCGGAATGGAATATAAAATATGAAATTATATTAGGTTTTCAATTTTTACTTGCGATATATATATATAGATATGTACTATATGGCAAGTTATGGATTCGTAAAAACAATCGAACTCGAGATTTTGAACAAACTTTACATTACGATGATAGCGAAGACGAAAAAAGTGGGTCCGCAATTCTGTCTGTCTGGCCTCGAGTCTACAGCCTAAACGGTTGAATGGATTTTAATTCAAACTTGGTACATATTGTTTCTTCAGTAATATGCTCACACGGTTTTTTAATTTTTTTTAAGACAAAAAATAACGGTACCTGCCATAGGTACATCTTTTCTTGTCCAAAAAAATCGTATTTTTCACAAAAATCGCTCCATCGATTTTTATTTTAAAAATCATCGTCGTTGAAATCGAAAAAAAAATTTTTTGGCAGCACGTAACTTGAAACGAGTTTTATTTTGACTTGTACTAAAAAAAATTATTGTGAACTAAAATTTTAAATGGCAAATAGTATTTTTTAAATTAAAATTATTTTCTCAATCTTAAAATCCGCAGTAGGTATGATATTTTTTTTTGATTCGGAAAATGAAGATGACGAAGCTTCTAATGCTAAAGTCAAAGAAAATATTGAAGAGATAACAGCAACCAATTAGTGTTGTGTGAAAATGAGTAAAATATAAAAATATTAAACTTTTTTTTAGTTTTGTCAAGAATAAGTAAAGAATGTTTCCGGTGGCTATTTAACACCATTCAAATCCTAAGAAGCGTAAGAAGCACTTCGGTTCTCCCATATTTACAGCTTTGTGCAACATTGAGTCTGATAGCCAGTGGGAGTTATCAGACCAATGTGGAAACAAATGTGTTATTAGGTATGGCAGAAACAACCGTAGACTCTTTCAAAGGCTGCTTCGAGGCCTGCGCACTGAATTATTGTTTATTTTATAGCCTTCATATTTTTTTGAATGTAAGGGCCTCCACCCATGCACCCTAAGTTAAGCTGATTGGGTCTCAGCTTAAATTTCACTATTATATGTATTTAAAATCACTCCAAGTAAAAAAATAAAAACCCAATTCTTAAGGTCTTTTTGCGGAGGACCTTTCTGTGCTTAATGAATTTTTTAATTTTTCCCAAAGGAAACTGCTTGTTTTCTTTCCTTGGGAGGTTCCTCTGCCAAGTCATGATGACTACTAATAAATCTTGTAATAATCTCCAACTAATTTTTGTTAATGGACATGTTTTGCTTGGGTTCCATATTTGTTTTGTGGAAATACTCCCTGACGATACAATCGAGCGGAATCGATTGAACCAAATTATATGCTGACAGTGCTCGATTGTATCGAGTAAAATCGATTGTATTAATTTACTAGCTGGCACCCCAGTTCATTATCGAAGGGAAAAGGTACTTTCTAGTAGTTTTTTTTTGCGTTATTTTTGGTACCTCTAGTAGAACCATTTTTTTAGGATTCGATTTACTGGAAAACGATTCTAATGTAAGCTTACATTTTTCTAATTTTTTTTTTTGAAATTAAAAAAAAACATTTTTTTGAAAACTCAAAATTTCGAAAACGACTCAATGGATTTTTTTGAAATTTCGTATTTGGTAGTTTTTGACATTATCTCGAATAGTTTAAAAACTATTTCCTATAATAAAAAACTACGGTACCTCCTACACGAATGTAAAAAAAAACGTTAAGAAAAAAATGTATTTCTCAAAAACGGCTCCAAGAATTTTGATTAAAACATGTGTGTGTTCTTAAATTAGTACAGTCCACTTGACAAAAATATTTCATGTTGCTTACTTATTAACGGTACTTCCCATAGAACCACTTTTAATATTTTCGAATTTCTCACTATTGGATGGCCCTATTTAAATTATGAGTGCTTTCATAAATACATGGTTGATTTGTATACATGCGATCATATTAACGTCAGAAAAACTATTTGCGAATGCATTTTAATATTCATTTACGAAGACTTACTCTGATTAGCTTCATTTTCCTATAGACCAGAAACAATTCTGATGTGGATTTATAATTTTGAGTTCAACTTTGAATTTTCTAGCTGAAATTTTTTGACAGATGTGAACAATAAAGAAAAGTGTACCACCGTTTACATAATACTGTCTCTTTCCTTAAGAACAAAATCGAAATGCATGTGAGATTTAATATTTGCGCATTTGCGCTGCAAATATTTGCATTTTACATTTATGAAACTCTGACATTCATCATTTGCATTTATGAATGCTATGCATTCGTCGGATTTACGCAACCATCCATTTATGAAGCATCCTATTTTACTTGCGATTATAGGTACCATAAGGCAAACATGACATTACTATCATAGAGAACACCAAAAAAGTGGGTCCCGCAATTCCGTCTGTCTGTCGATCTGTCTGAACGATCTACAGCCCAAACGGCTGAACCGATTCGGTTCAAACTTGGTAATTAGGCGTTTTAGGTGATTTTCCAAAATAGATTTTTGAATCGTTGTTTAGGCCCAAAAATAACGGTACTTGCCATCCAACTACCATCTAAATTATCTCACAAACGGCTCTAACGATTTTGATAAAAATTGGTGTGTGTACTACTTTGGGTATGGTCCACATTTCGGCCAAAAAAGTTTTAAAAATATTTTGTTATTAACGGTATCTGCCATGCAACCACTTTATTGATTTTCGACTTTCTCATAAACGGCTAAACGGATTTCGATAAAAAAAAATTTATACAGGAGCTCCCTGAAATTCTAAATAGCATTGCATTTCAAAATTTTCGAAAAATATTTTTTATAATATTTGAGAAAAATATATTTTTTTTGAAAATTCAATATTTCGAAAACGGGTGGACATTTTTTTTGTGAAATTTTGTTTTTGTATTTATATTATTAAATATTTAAAATGTTCGTACCAATTTTTTTTTTAGAAAAAGTTTAAGAACTTTTATATATAATAAATTAAATGAAAAACTTTAAAAATATATTTAGCAGTTTTAAGAATCTTTTGCATATAATGTAATCGAACATAGGAGCAAGTACGTGCGATCCAGTCGTGCATTTAATTTTTATGCGAATCCTTCCTAGAAGTGTTAATAAAACTGCATACTAGAAAGAATTTTCAAAATAATTGTTTTTCGATTTTTAAAAAAAGAAATACATTTTTTCAGTGAAGGGTGAACAAACATTCCAAGATAATTATACATCGGTTCAACTTCGAATTAAATAATTTTTATTTCGTAAAAATCGCTACTTTGCCGTTGTAATGATTTTTTAGTATGTTCAATTGTGATCAAAATCTTTCAAAACCCAATGTGCAGATCTGATTTGTTCGCTCGAATTATTTTTTTTATTTCTATTGCTGCAAATTCTTCACTAGGACATATTTAAATTTTGAGTGGGTGATACCTAAATATTTAAAACACTCCGGTTAAAAATACATTAATTAATATGAAGAATTTCGCTTCTAATGATTTTAATACGGTCATGCATAAGTGCATCTACTTTAGAAGCCAAAAATACTTGGGTATATAATTCTTAATATTAATAGACAAGATTTGCTAAAAAAATGAGGCCTTTAATTTTTTTAAATTATATTGTCTGTATAATTTTAATTTCAATGTTTGTTCATAATTTCTAAAGCACATTCCTTTTATAATATGTCAATTAAAATGTTATCAAAATATCATCGATCACAATGAGGAAGTAGGAATTAGAAATCATTATAAGCTAACACCAACACTCCCAGACTTTCTACGCATTATTACTGACCACGATAATTAACATATTTCATGGCATCATTTATTTATTTATAACTCATAAAAAGATGGCTCATACGTATCATTTAAATACCACAATTTATTGCAAACTACTCATACGAACCATAGGATAAATATCTTCAGTATGGTATTTGAGAATATTGTTTATTATGTTACTAACCTCCCTTCCGTAATAAATTTACTTTTATGTTTTAAAAATATTTTTAAGAAGATGTTTCTTGAACAGGATAAATTAGTAAGTAAATAATAAATGTAACAACAACAATTCATAATTTTGGATTAGGATGCATACTATTAAAATATTATTTCTTCTAAAACAGTGAAATGGCTTAGTCGTACGTACTGACTTTTATAACCACGGTGGCACGGATTTTATTGAATATTATACAAAATAATGAAGTGGGACGTATTAATAATGCATGATGATGATGTGAGCAATACAGTAAATGAGGTCTTCAATTAAGTTTATTATCCCACTTCATTTTTTCCACGCAATAATTGTTAAAATATTATTTTATCATAATTGGAGTTACTCCTACTTTATATAAATTTGATGTTGGAAAGATACGGGCATCAGGCATGACTAGGATGGGTTGGGCATAGGTTTGGCATTTGAAAAAAATATAGTAGTAACTTTAAGAGTATATGTAAATCTGGAGATACTTAAATATGTGATTCATAATTTTTAGGTAAAAACGGTGGTTCAAAATTGAAGTAAATACATTTTTAAAAAACTTATATTAATCGTTAGTTTGTTTTTATTTATTATTTTTTTTTTATTATAGAAAGGCTATAAGTCCGATTGTTAGCACTAATAACTCGTGGATTTGGACTAACGTTTTAGACTTCGATCTTGTGGTCAAACAAGGTTTGGTTTTATAAACGACTCAAACGAATCTTAAGAATACAAAAGACAAAATTAAAACAATCTTTGATTAAGTAAAATCTACCCTCTTTCACGCTCACTTTCTATCAATTTTTGGTTAATGGATCAGCCCCAATGATTTTGACGAACATTTCGGAGTTTGTTCTTATGGATAGGAAAAAAAATTAAAAATTATATTTAGTAAAACATCTAATAACTGTCACGCCTAAATTTATTATTTCCTAGTATCTTTGGAAATGCCACCATAGGGGATGTAATTTTGAATACAGTTTTGAATCTAATCAGGGTCATAGCTAGGGTTTGCCAAGAAATGTTGATTTTTCGCATTTGATCTTTAAGGTATTCTTTAAATAAAGAAGAAAACTTAGGACTACATTTTTAAGGATGAGCAAAGCCTGTCATACTTAACGAGAGGTTGGATTTTCTTTTTTAAAAATGCAAGGTAGGTAAAATGGCGGTCAAAGCGAACTCGCATCTTATACCCAAGTATAGCGCTGGAGAGCGCCGTTTTGATACCAAAGAACTCGTACGGACCTGAATAAATAAAATGCACGACTGGATCGCACGTACTTGCTCTAATGTTCGACCATATTATACGTAAAAGATTCTTAGTAAAAATAGTCGTTTTTCAATTAATTTTTTATACATATATAAACATTTTTTAATTTTTTCTAAAAAAAAATTGGTATGAACATTTTAAGTATTTAATAATATAAATCTAAAAACAAAATTTCAGAAAAAATCGTCCATCCGTTTTCGAAATATTGAATTTTCAAAAAAATATATTTTTTTTTTCAAAAATCCAAAAACAAATATTTTTCGAAAATTTTGAAATGCAGTATTATTAAGAATTCGAAGGAGTCCAATATAAAAATGTTGGTTGAAATCCGTTGAGCCGTTTAGAGAAAGTCGAAAATCAATAAAGTGGTTGTATCGCAGTTACCGTTAATAACAAAATGTTTAAACGAAATTTTCGGCCAAAATGTAGACCATACCCAAAGAAGTGCACACAATAATTTTTATCAAAATCGTTGAAGCCGTTTTCCAGATAATTAAGATGGTAGAAAAATTTGTATGACAAGTACCGTTATTTTTATGGCTTAAACAACCATTCAAAAATCTATTTTGGACAATCGCCTAAAACGCCTTATCACCAAGTTTGAACAAAATCGGTACAGCCGTTTAGGCAGTAGATCGTTCTGCAGACAGACGGAATTGAGGGACGCACTTTTTTGGTGTTCTGTATCATCGTAATGTCAACTTTGATTAAAATATCGCCCTATAGTACCTATGTATGTATATCGGAAGTAAGAAAATGTTTAGCGGACAAAGGGAGGGAAACCACTCAAGTAGAGGCATTTCGACCAACTAAGGAAAGAGATTAAGTGTTGTATTAGTCAGTTCTTTTAGATCGGAAAAGAAAGCCCTTCCAAGGGATTGCATTCTTAACCTGGCCAAAGAGGGATACTTGCAAAGGAATTGAAGCACTGTTTCCTTTTCCATGTGGTTCTTACAGCTATGGTAGGTAGGTGTTATGGGCATTGACATACTAGATATGGACTGCTAGGAGCCAACTTCACGTTGGATCTCTCCTCAGCTAGGACCACACGAGCGCCATCCAGCTCCCAAAGATATTCACGAATATTATCAAGTACCAGTGCTAAGGGATTTTTTTTAAAAAGAAATCCATACAGAAATCCAAAAATTTCCTTTTCTCTTTTTTGTACAGAAAAAATAGGCAACTATATTATAGTTCTTTGCGGATAAGCGGAATGCAATAATAGCTAGATCAAATATCAATTTATTTTTTCTTTACTTTTCGACGCGACTAATAAAACTTAGCAAAGGCTTTTAAGTTTAAACTACATTTAAGTTTTTGTTTTAATTTTTCGACGAAATGAATAAAATCTACAAGATTTAACACAACTGCGTAATATAAGTTAGGTGGTAAAATGGTAAATGAGCTGTAAAAAGTTTACCAAAAAAATTGTGAAGTTTTCCGCAAAATTTAGTGTGGGAAATCTTACCACCTGAATTTGTTAAATTTGGAAAACTTTTGACATTTAATTTTGATGTTCTCCAGCACTACAGCATTATTGACTTTCTGTAAACAATAGATGTCAGCACTTATCTTATACAAAATAACAATAGATGGCCTTGTTTCTTTGCCTGTTGACTAAATATGGTGCGGATAACAAGAGTGGCAATAGATGGCTTTTAAAAGTAATATTTTTGTTTGCTACTGTGCTCCAAGGGGAGTAAAGATCGTTCCCCCCATTTTCAATAGAGGTTTTGTATGGAACTGACAATCGACTAGCAGTTTATGTATAATATGTCAATGGTTATGGGGATAACCCAGCTTTTCTGCGTGCTCACACAAGGGCCTGTGCAAGTAGTGACTATCCTTGCGATGTCCCGCCTTGGTCGACAAATGAGATCGTTTGTGCGGGATTTATTGTTGGTAGGCCATATCATTCTAGACAGTCGGTTAAATTATGATTAAATAGAATTGAAATGAAAAACTGCAAAATTAGTTCTTGGAATAAATTTAGATTTACAATTAAAGAGTATGTAAATATGTATATATATTATTAGAATACAAGCAACATAACATTTGCATGTTAAATTCGAAATTCGGATGTACCCGTACCCCTTTTTGATTTTTTAAGTGAATTTTTTGATACATAGGTATATCAACTAAAAAAACATTTAGTTCATTTTGACGTTAACATTCACTTCCATCGCTCCAAAAATAGTGTATAACGAGTTTAATTCGACAAGTCGGAAACCCTGGAACCGTACTGATGGCAGAAAACTCAGATTTAAGCTATATAATGTAGTCCCTTTATGAAAACAAACATTTTCATTAAGATTTCACATTCGTTTTACAGAAATTGCAAATCCAACATATTAAGTTCATATTTTGTAAACTGGGTGATTAACTTTTATTCACTTTCAACAGATAATTCTATAATAGCGTCTTACTCCCACCCATTACATTAACTGACGAAAAATGTTAATACAGTAAAGTATTAGCAGTCTTCTTTTTTTACCTATTAACATCTCTAATTAATACCTGCAACCTGCACCCAAAACTTATTGGTATATAGTACAATGTCTTTCTTGACAAAGAAAAAAAGAATAATGTGCATGCAGTTATTTTAGCAAAAGTAAAAAAATAATTACTATAATCACACTTGAATTATTACAGTTTAAAGAATGTGATCCAAGTTTGTTAACTAAATTTGCCACCTAACTACCTACTTATCCCGTTTAATTGTTCATTGCGCATTTTTCTACCATGAATATCGCCCATTGTTTTTTTTTTTAACTTGGTTTAAAATAATATTCCGACGTTTAATGTTTTGTGATATAGTGTGTGTGTGTTTTGATTTCTAACATTACTAAATGGAATTTGAAAAGATTGTAATTATTCCCAGATTACACAGAGAAACACAGCGTGAACATTTCATGAATTCAATTAAGAAATCAATTTTATCTTATGTACCTATGTATCTTATGTATCTACTAATATATCGAAAAATAAAAAAAAAATCTATTAACATAAAATTCGTGCATACAATCAATCAGAAATGCATGTGCGATTTATGCTAGAATATACACTGAAAAAAAAAATAGTAGGTACTTTTTCTTTTAATCGAACTATTTTTTAATTAGATTCGTATTTCATGATAAATGTATCCAGTAGATTTAGCATGTAGATTATTCGAATTTGTAATATAAATGAGGTTTTTACGTAAATCACTCGGTCTGGTTAGCCATGTAGTTAGAACATATTTTTTTTATTCATAAAATAGATTGTCATACAAACATATGTATGTGAGTAAATATGAAATCAAACCATAAACATAAATGTTAAAAAAGTAGACAAGTTCTTCTATATAAAAAAACCTTTGCATAACAAGTCAGCTGTGAAAAGTACTGAGATCTAAAACTGCACCAAGGTCTAAGTTTATTAATGTTAAATATCAAATATTTTAAGTAGAGTAATATGGAAGAAGCTCAAAATTATCAGAGAAATCTGTTATTTAATGATTACTGACTTAAATTGCGTTGGTTTACTTGGCAATTTTTTTTTATTATAACATATTACTCAATTTTGAAATGAAAATTTGCCAATAAGTAAACCAACACAATTTAAGTCATAACGGATTTCTCTGACAATTTTGAGGTTCTTCCATATTACTCTATTTAAAATATTTGATATTTAACATTAATAAACATAGACTTTGCGTACTTTTAGATCTCACTACTTTTCACGGCTGACTTGTTACGCAAAGGTTCTTGTATGTAGAAGAACTTGGCTACTTTTTTAACATTTATGTTTTTGGTGTGATTTTTGTTTTTTTTTTAATTTAACTATATGCCTGTAAGACCTAAGGTCTTTTAAATACAACCTGAATTGCACGGCACTAGTTTGGCACAGTGGATTTGAGAATCAGGTATTGACTGACTCATTTTAACCCATGGGCGGCATCCAATTAAAATTAGAGGTATAGAAAAGAATGCGACTAGCGTGGGAATCGAACCCACATGTCCTAGTTAGCAATCAAGCACTTTATCCACTGCGCCATTGCCACCCACAAATTTCACAGATTTCACTACTTTTTGCAAAGATTCTTTTCATCAGGAAAGTGTGGGTGGAATAAATACCCAATGAATGCCTCATAAGGTAACGTAAGTTCTTAATTTAAGCCTTTTGTATGTACAACAAGTCCTACCCCTCTACCAATTTTCATTAGTTAGAATAAGTGATCTATTGAAACGGTAATAATTGATAGGTGGTGGGTGGATGAAGCGCGTGAAAAATGTCATAATTTCAAATTTTTCTTTGTATACACCTGAAAGCTGACTGGTCTAACAAACATAATCCTGCACCAATCGGACAATCGAATCCATCCTCCTATACCAGTCGGACCAGTCAATGTTCGGACCAGTCAATATTAACAGAACCCATTCGAAATTGTATATTATTTGGGAGAAAACAAGATTTTCGACGCCTTGTAAACCAAATAGCTTGCGTTTTCAATGGATTTACTTTAATCTTCTATATAAAAATGTATTTTTTTTCTATTGAAGAAAGATTCATTTGCAACGTATGACAGACGTCAATAATATAATTGATCCTTCTTATTAATACAAATATCATTTGCTGATCAATTTGTTCGAATAATTCAAGTCTCCGCAATCAATTCCGTAATATCACAAGTAGTTATGTCGTAAGTTGTGGAATTTGACGCATTGCGTGGGAACATATTTTTTTCGGTAATTGATTTTTTTCCCACTGAGGATAAAGTTACTTCCCCTGAAATAAACAAATGGAAAGACTCCATAAATCTGAGTAGAGTAACACAAAAAATTAGCCGTTCACTTTGTCTTTCTCCAAGGATCTCTGAAATTACCACAGGTTTTTTCTTAATGAAAAATCCCACAAAATTTGTATAAATGTTTTTCCTATGAAAAAGTCCAATTTTTACTTGCGATTATAGGTACTATAAGGAGAGTTATGCATTCGTAAAAAAAAAAAATTCTAACGATCAAGCATGACATTACGATCATAGAGAAGCTAAAAAAATTGATCGACAAAACAAGTCTGTCTGTCAGTCTGTCGAGCTGCAGCCTAAACGGTGTAAGCGATTACCTTCAAATTTGGTATGTGTGATTATTTTGGCATTCCTCAGAGGGGAAATTTTATTTTTAGGCCTAAAAATAACGGTACCTGCCGTATGACCTTGAAGGAAATTTTTTTTGTTGGTAATAGGTATCATTTGATATGAGCCAAGCTTACTGGAAAAGTCTATTAACGGTACTTTTTACTACTTAGGTGGCCAAACTAATTCTGCGTATTAAAATTTTAAATAACTTTTTTTTTATAATTAAAATTAATTTTTGAATTTTTTTAATTTGGAAAAATAAATATTTTTAAAACTAATAAAAAAAATAATTTTAAATTTTATGGGTCACGTGTATATTAATAAACTCTAAAAAACTGCAAGCCAAAATTTCAAAAAACATTTGTTTTCAGAAAACAAAAAACCGGATTTCATCAAAATCCGTCCTACAATGTTCGAGATACTTTTTTATAAAATTTTCGTTGATCGGTGGCATCTAATAGTTTCCTTGTCCACCTATACAGCATTAACTTTTATTTATACATATGTATGTACATGTCTACATACCTAGGCTCTCTATATATAGGTAGGTACATATTACCCTCCTAATTTTCATAATTCAAATCCCTTTAAATATACATTTGTAGGTAGGTACCTATGTAACCATTCCTTGAATCATATGTATTCCACAATTCATTATATTAACAATTAGGGTTATCTTACCTACATCGGCTTTAATCCTGCAAAGGATAACTAGACAAACTATACCAACTAACAGCGTCAGTAGTTAGCTACACTAAAGATGTTAATTACAAGAGCAAGTTCGTACGATCCAGTCGTGCATTTTATTTTATTTATGAAAATATTTCAAACATTCCAGAAATTTCGAACATTTATCATTTTATTATAAAAAAATGCATTTAAATAAAATGTCTAGTGTTTTGTTTTCTATGTGTTGGAAAAAAAGTAGCCAGAAAACTGTATTTTACAATAACAGTACGTTAATATTTTTTTCTATTGAGTCCTATCGGGAATCTCCCAGGGAATTTCGTTTTCCACGGAATATTTTATTCCCTGGACATTTTTCCGGCTATCGTGAATCTCCCATGGAGTAAATTTACCTCAAACGAAAAATTATATGAAATGACAGAAAAATTCCCTGGAAAAAGTTCATTCCCGATCATTGATCATGATTCATGTTCCCTACGTTCGAATGAGAGACAAATTTCACTTTCAAGAAAATAACTTTTACTTGCGATTAAGGCAAGTTATGTATTCGTCGAAAGAAAAAAAGGTTTGAGATAACAATCAAACATAACATTACAATGATAGTGAATACGAAAGAAGGTGGTCTAAAAATTCTGTCCGTCTGTATATCTGTCTGTCAGTCTGTCTGTATGTATGTATAGACACCTATAGCCCAAACGGGTGGGCCGAATTGCTTCAAACTTGGCATATAGAGTTTTTTAGGTATTGTACAGAGTGGAAATTGAATTTTTTTTCATCTCAAAAACTAACGGTACCTGCTATATAACCGTAACTTTACAGCCTATTTTTTCTCGGAAACGACTCTAACGATTTTTATTTGAAAAAATCAGTGCAGCGTTTTAGGTACGACCGATCATATGGTTGAAAAAAAAATGTTAAATGTCTAAAAACTCTACTTTCCATAGGACCGTTTTTTTTGCTTTCGACTATCTCATTGCTTAAACGATTCTTTCGAAATTGCACATATATAGGTTTATGTTGCCCAAATTTTACAGCGTACCAATATTTTTGTTGTATTTTTAAAAGCATTTAAAAAAAAATTAATTTATATTTTGAAAATGCCTATTAAATGTTTTTCAAAAATATATTGTTATTATTATAATTATCATTTTTGATTTTTCGTTAAAAAAAAATTCTGAAAAACCGCTCCACAGATTTTTAAAATTTTTTCTCGTATATTCAAATTTATCCAAAAAATAAAATGGCATACTTTTTTTTGAGCTCAAATTAGTTTAAGTATTTATTTCAGAATTTTGAATTATTTTTTCTTTGATTAAACCGATTTTTAATATTTTGTTTTTAAGTTTATATAATTAAATATTTAAGATTGTCATACTATTTTTTTTTTTAGAAAAAAATAAAGAAGTTTTCTATATATTTACATATACAAAATTAAGTAAAAACGACTTTAAAAATATATTTAGATTTTTAATAGAAATCTTCTGAATACGATGTGATCGAACATAAGAGAAAGTTCGTGCGATCCAGTCGTGCATTTTATTAGTTGTTAAAATCCACAAAGAGATTTACGATCAGAATTTTTGCGAAAAACATTTTTAAATGTTTTTGGTATTTTTTTGAAAATGTCAAATGCGATTGTGTCTGCAATACCAGATGCTTCGGTTGCCAAAGCAATATGGTTTTGTGATCGCATTTTGGCGTGAATTGCATTTTCTTGTTTTTTATTTGGTTCACCTAATCGATGTAATATATCATCGCTCGCTCATGAATCATTTAAAATTCTCCCCTATGTATTTCGGATTTGAATGGAAACGTGTAGTTTAAATGTGTGACATTAATCTGGAGAGGATGTTTCTGATGCATCAGTAATCCATGAGATAATTGAAGTTGTAGATGAGTTTAAGTATCTTGGATACATAATGACATATAACCTGAATGTTCACGTACATATAAAGGCAAAAACAAAGGCTGCAAAATCTGCAATAAATACAATGTGGTGCCAGTTTTTTGCCAACAAAAACGTGGGCCCTGTATCTAAATTCAAAGTGTTCAACGCCACTGTGAATAGTTGTTTTTGTTATGGAAATGAAGTATATGGCTACGAACAGATGGAAGAAATGGAAAACATACAAAGGTATTTTTTCAAGAGAATTTTTAGGTTACCTTTTAACACTCCGAACTCCGCTATTCACCTGGAATCTGGTTTGCCTCAAATATTCCTTAAAAACTTAAAGGCTAATGCGGATTATATTTTAAAAGTAATGTATCGATCTGACCAAAACTTGCAAAAGCGGATCCTCCTTATTTCATTTCGATGCTGTTATAGCCCAATAAAGAATTGGTATGATCTTGCTATATCACATAACTTGGCAATATCTTTGACAGTGAACAATGTAGAAGAACTGAAAAATTCACTTTACGACTGTATTTCCTCCATAGATGATAAAATGTACCAGCTGTGTGTTATGAGGGGGACAGAATCGACATCCAGATGTTCTTACAAACAACTTAATTTCAAACTCGTGGTAAAAAACTATTTTAGAGAAGAGTTCAAGTTACCTGAAATTAGTCTTATTTTCACAATAAGAACTGAAATGCTTGATTTAAATTATATACCGCATAGAACAGATCTTAACCCTCTGTGTTCACTCTGCAACCTTGATCAGAACGAGGATGTTTTACATTTTTTAGGCATTTGTCCAATCTTACAGGAGATTCGAAGGCTTTATTTTAGTTATATTTTTCTTGTGTTAGTTTTCTTTCGTTATCAGAATGTGTCAGAATTCTAATCGGAGACTATGGTTGGAAGCCTCTTATACGCTATGTCTCACATGCAAGAAATTTCCGAAGTGAATATTTGAATTTGTTTTGAGTTATTTTTTTCAGATATAACTATTATTTTTCTATTTTAGCCAAACTAAAAGTTTTTATATAATTATAAAAAAAATAAGTAACTATATGGAGTTCTTCTTCCTCTTTTCTTCTTTTATTTTTAGAAATGTAACTCTTTTATATTTTTTTTTGTTTTAGCTAAACTGAAAGCCTTTATTAAAACTGTTTTGATTTAAATATAAAATTAAACTTTTGTATTATAAACATTTTTAAATATTTATTCATTTATCTTATCTAATCCATGCATACGATCATACACTATTTTCAAGTACTTTGTCTTTCGCACATGCAATACAAAATTTGTGACACATGCATCAACTGTGTGTATATTATTGAAATGCACTTATTTTTTTATTTTTTAACACTGCCATATATCAGCATTTCATTAATATCGACCGAGTCTTTTGACTGCACACGAATATTTCATTTTTGTTTTATTTTTATAAAATAGAAGAGTATAGAAGATCATAAAGGTTCTTATTTCTTGTCAATAATTTGTATTTATCAAAATTTTTACGTATTTAACATATTTTATTTTATTTCATTTTTTTTTAAATTTAATTTAATTTTATTTTATTTTAATTTATTTTATTTTAATTTGTTTTATTTTAATTTATTTTATTTTATTTTAGGTTATTTTCAATTACATGTGCTTTAAAAAAATATTAATTCCTTATAAATTTATTAAATGTAGTATGTATACTATAGTCTATATGAAGTGCAACAATGCATTTCTTTAAACCGTTGCCGTTGGTCAAAATTTGTTCTTTCAAAATTTGATCAATTTTATTTTCAGTGTAAAACACGATAAGCGTTTATTGATCTCTATTCGATTCGGAGCTGCACATCATGAATGAGTGAGTTATTGTGGCTCAGTGGAAGCAATTTAATAACTGCTTAAGATATTTTAATTAATCTTTTGTTGGCTAACACTTTCTACAATAATAATTAAGTGAACTGTTACAAATACAAATTTCGCTAGTTCATCGCTCCTCTGATGCTTCGTGAATGATGGTTGCTTGTACATGCATCATGCAATCATTGCTTGATTATAGAATAAATACCTGATGCATACAAACGAGTTATTTTGACGTTTAGTAGTATAACATTTTGAATTTAGATCTTAAGATAGTTCATAGCATAGGAAAAAAAATTATGGTATTTAAGAAGGTTGACTCTTCTTCAGTAACCTTTAGAGATACCTACATCCTTACCGCATTTTTTTTGTTGCTTGTCTCTGAGACATTTGGTGCACCATGAGTTAGAAAACAGTACCAATTGAGCTCACGATAAATGTTGTAAGGTTTTTTTGTTGCAAGAATGTATTGTAAGTTACCTAGAGATTTTAAGGTGTGATTCCCATTCTCGTGATGATGAAATGACAACTGCAAAACAAAAGACAATAAAAACACTAGCTGACATTATAGCATCTTATTTTCCAGTCAGATGTGTATAAGCTATTCGCGCAATGCAAGTATTTGTTAGAAAGATGACGCAGAACAAGTAAAACTAGTCCCAGAGCTATAATGATGCACAGGGTGGTATTAAAATACAGCTCTGGCATGAACGTATTCTGACAGCAGTATTGTAGAAAAGTCATATCATGTTATTTTTTAACAATTAATAAATGTATCCATTAATCATTCTCCAATATTTTTTTTTTAATTGTTGGTAAGTTTTTTTTTCAATATATTTTATTTTTTAAATGGTTAAAGCCTACTAGGATTTTGATGCGAAACGAAAACCCATTGAAAAATTAAACACAAGAAACAAACGAGCAATTTCGTTCTGCTTTTCAACTCATTCGATAAGTGAAATTCTTTTGGAAAAGTATAATTGTGTTATTTTTTGTTTTTGTTGTTTCTTTCATTACAACATGGATTATTCACTTACTTTGTTTAATATTTTTAAATTCATCGTATTTTGTTGTTTAAGACACCAACGAAAAAATTTCGTTTACTTTTTAAAATCGAACTAAACTTTGAGATCAACTGAAAAATGGATTTATACAGGGTTTGGAGGTATTTGACAGGTTTTTAGTCAATCTCATTTAAATAAACAATATTTTCGCAGAACATGTTTCTACCTACGTTAAAGTTTATTGAAATAAAAGCATTAACCCTCATTTATATTTTACGTTTATTGATTAGCGAAGTTGTGTGATAATTGATTGAATAAAAGTAAATTATAAAAGTATGTTTGATATTATTAACGTAATCTAAGTTTGCATTTGACTTTCACAAGGAAAGAAAAAGAAAAAGACAAAGAATTTGTATATTAACAAATATGCCCAAAGCCAGCAAACAAATTATATTATTTTTTTTTTAAATTCCAATACTTTCTAACCTACTTAGATTTATTTTTTATAACGCCCAACATATTACAAAATAAGATATAAATTCTTGCTTGTGTAAATCATTTGTATCAAATACATATTTCAAAAATGAGAGTACCAAAACAAATTAGAAAGCCAGCGAATAACAAATTTACACCTTTACGAGTACATTTATTTCTATCGTAATTCTTGAATACTTTTAAAACGTCAATCTTTCCAGTTAGAAACGCTAACCATACTCTGACTGATAATTTTACAAATATAATGAAGAAAATAAGAAGTAAACAATGAAGCATGGAACTTACAAAAAATTAAGCAAAAAAAAGAAAAGAAAGAAACTCATTGAAGAATAAATTCATATGGAAGCTCAGAAAGAAAAAAAGAATAACTAAACGAAAGAGCTGATGCCAAAACTACTTCAAGCGGTCTTTATCGTCTATCCTCGGGTCGTGTTGACCGGCCGGCGGCGTCGACGCGGCGCGATGGCGATGTGATTGTTTGCTGGTGCTCGGAACAGTGAGTGACTATTATGGAAAGAATATAACCGGAACCTGTTTTGCATTTAACAGTTAGCCAGTGATATTCTTTCCGTTTTTTTTTGTCTTATTTTTGCCATTTATACCATTAAACTTACACCACCATGACTATTTCCCGATGTAATGTATATTGATAGGGAAGAAAAAAGATAATTTTACTTATAGATCAATTACAAAAAAAATGTTGGTTTTATGTCTGTTGACTAATGTTTCTTTTGTAAACACTAATGGTATTCCAGTCTTAGGGTATTGTTGACTCATTCCAAATATAAAAGCAAATATTGTATAGTTTTTAGGAGTGTTCAGTAGAGAATTTCTTTTTTGTTACTTAACCTACATACACATAGTGTAATGAATCTAAAAGTATTTAGTGGTGAACATCATATTTTATTGCACTCATCCATTTTGGTTTATTGTCAACAACTTTTTCTACAAAAAATTAAATTAATTGTGCCTTTTGAATATTTTAATGCTTTTTCCCTAGAAATTGGAAAGGTAAGCAAGAACTGTAAGCTGAAAACATTATCTATTTTAGCAAAGTCAGAGCCCAACCCTAGGTATATGCTATACCAATAGGTTATCAATCAATACTAATAACTGAAGAAACTGATAAAGATTTGTGAAGTAGTAAACTTGAATTAAAAAAAAGAGTTATCTTTATAAACCGGCAATACGTTCGTCAAGTTACTAAATGACATGAATAGAATTCTTAATATATTTAATTCAAACTAAGACAACGCTAGAATATTACATAGTATATAAAATTAGTATTCATAAACTAATAGAAAGAATTTGGATGTATAAAGCAACACCACCGATAAATCCACAGTTAACGATGATAATTGAATTTTGCGGATATTAGAATGTGCTTTTAAATAAGGTTTGGAATAAGCAAATACAAACAAAAGGTCTTCAGACAAGACAAGAAATTCTTTATATTATGTTTAGTTTGCATTTTAAATATAGAATTACTCAAATTATATTGTCGAACATATATTTTATTAAAACAAACCGAAATATGTAAATTTGTATTTCAACTTAAATTAACAATTTTAGTGTCATTTGTGCCACAGTTTTAAATATTTGTGATAGTGTTTGTATTGATAATATTGTCGAAAGCAAATAAAACTTTATTAGTTTATTTTTATTTTTTTTTTAATTTATGGAACAATGATTTAAGGCTGATGCCTTTATGATGATGATTTAAAAACAAATTGTATCTCGGGTTTTATTTATTAATATTTTTTTAATGATTTAGTTCAGTTTTTAAAGAGTTTGTCGTGCCTATTTTCAGCCAAGGCTTTGACGTCATGTTACATCAAAACTCTATAAAACAAGTAAATTTTAGATGGTCAACCATCACTACTTGTCTGGCTACCTAACAAATCTGGCCAGTAATAGATCCAAGACGTTCGAAACGTCTACTCTCTTTTAGTAGGAAACATCTTGGCTCCGTAATAGAAGACGTAACTGGACACTGTTTAATTGGCAGACACGCCAAAAGACTTGGCGTTTTCTCCAATGACTTTTGCAGAAGCTGTATGAATGAAGAGGAAGAGGAGACTATCTCCCATCTTCTTTGCTCATGTCCTGCTCTCTCCCAAGGACGTAGATTGCACCTGGAGGAATACTTTTTTTAGTGGCTCCAATTTGTTTAATTAAAGAATAAATTTCTCTTCACGTTGTTTCAAAATGGACCTATCTAAGGCCTAACTGTGTCAGTTGTTTTCCTGACGGCCACTCTTCAACCTTACCTAACCTAAAGCTTCAAAGTGGTTAAGTAAAAAAGACATATAGATTTTGTCAATTAAGACATTTACTTATTTTTATTGTAAAACTATTGGAAAAGTCAAAAAGTACTGTAAAACATAATTTCTGTGATTTCTTTTTATTTAGAAAAAAAAAGATTTTTAAATTTATACATTTTATTAAACAAATATCCTGTTCTGTTAGATAACTTTTAAATCAAGTGAAATCTATGCATAGTTTTGGAAAAAAAAAACATTTAAACAAAGTTTAGCGTGTAATTTTTCAAAACTGTAAAATTTTATATTATTTTTTTCTGAAATTCCTTGATATAATTAATTCTTAATCAAAATTTGAAAACTAGATGATTTTGTGTCTCCTAGTTTTTGAGAAAATTGAAAATTACCAAAACTACTTTTTAATGAGATATTTATTTATGTACTATAGGTATAGGGTAAGATTTGCATTTGGAAAAAAATCGAACTCGAGATTTTAATCAAACTTGACATTACGATGATGGAGCACACCAAAAAAGTGGGTCCTGGAATTCTGCCTGTCTGTCTGTACAACAAGCTACAGACGAAACGGTTGAAGAGATTTTCTTCAAATTTGGCACTTAAGCATTTTAGGTGCGATTGTCTCAAAAAGATTTTTGAATCGGTTATTTAGCCCTAATAACTGTACTTGCCATACAATTTGTTCTACCATTTAATTTATCTCGCAAAACGGCTCTAACGATTTTGATTTAAGAAAAAAACAAAGTTTGTGCACTCTTAGTCTACATTTTGGTCCAAAATTTTGTTATTAACGGTACCTGCCATACAACCATGTTTTTATTTTCGACTTTCTCATAAGCGGCTTGACAAATTTTGTCTAAATTTTTATGTAGAAAGCCCTTCTAATTCTAAACAATACTATGTTCATACCAACATTTTTGAAAAAAAAAAATGTTTTTTTTTTTGAAAATTCAATATTTCGAAAACGGATGAGGTTTTTTTTTCGAAATTATACTTTTAAACTTATGTTATTAAGTACATACAATTGCCAAACCAAATTAAAAAAAAAATTATAAAAATGTACCTATACGTAGTCGTGCCAAAATACTGTTACACATTTTTTTTTTCTCAAAATAAAGAAAAGAAACATCAATAAGGTAAACATTTTTATTTAATATGAAATTAAATAGTATTATAATTTTTTCTCAGGAAAATTAGCCACTGCTCGGACAAGACTTGATTTTAAGCTATCCAAATTTGTATGTCCTCTGTGGCAAACCATCAGCTCCAGCTGTGACCAAAAAGAATAATTCAAGTGGTTGCCATCGAGACTACCCAAAGGCCAATCTGACGCCTTGATAAACTCAGGAGCATTGCTTTCCAGCCACAGTTGAGTGGTTTTTGCTTTGTGTGCTGGAGCTGAATCTTCCTGAAATATCCAATGCTTTTTCTTTAACAAGGTATTGTTAAATGGTTTCATAACATTTTCTAGAACGTCTTCGTGGTAGCCTCGCTCGCAAGAATGCAACTTGGTGGTATATTGGTAACTCACTCCCCACCAAACCATGATCGAACTCGGATGATGACCCCTTTCGACTCTGCCAATATTTTCCTTTGTTGCCTGAGAACTCCGAGCATAAACTTTGTCATTTTGGCGGTTGAATTTTTCCTCTATGGAAAAAAATGTTCTTATCTGTAAACAAGATTTGCCGATGATTCACATTAGCGTAACGTCTGAGTAATGCTTTTGCTCTTTCACGTCAAATTTTTTTCAGAGCATTGTTCAATCTTTGCCCAGTCACTCTTCGGTAAGCACTCAGCCCAAGATCATTTTTAATAAGGCGCGACATAGTGAAGTATTCTTCTCCCGTGCCATGATTTTCTGCTTACGTATAGCAGATTTCGGCGAATCCGAGATGCTACTGCTCGAACAGCTTTTTGAGTCTTCACACTTTGTGGACGGCCGGGCCGAGGCTTGTCTTCAACGCTTAAGGTATCCATTTATCGTTCTAAAGTACGCCACACAAACATATTCGATTAATTCAGATTTTTTAGCGACTTGCAAATATCGGAATTTGATAAACCTGTCTTATGTAACTCAAGTACTTCAATTCTCTTTTCTTCAATGGTCGTTTCCATAATTGCACTTGTTAGGTAGTGATTTGATGCTTGCAGCTGAATGCAAATTTTACAGTTTGAAATTGTTGTAACAGTATTTATGGCACTACTACGTTTAAAAATTTAGTAATAAAACTACTTTAAAAATATATTAAGTCGTTTCTACTAAGAATCTTGTGCTTACGATGTGATCAAAGAAAAGGAACTTTGCATACTCACCACCTCCTGCTGTTATTATGCTTCTTAATTTAAAATATACAAGAGGCAAACTATATGCCGGCCTCATATTTGATTATGGATTTTAAACCGTCCGTTCATAAAGTCATCGCGCAAATAAGGTGTGCGAACACATATGCCCACAGGATAATGTTGCACGGAGATAGACATAGTTTTGACCCAACGAACATCTGTACAATTTGTAACACGCATGAGTATGACACAATTGAACACTTCCTTCCAAGATGTCCAATTTTCAACGCAGTGAGAAACCATTTCCTATCTTCTAATAGATTGACTGATTTAAGTAGCATAATGGCTGTCAAAGATGAAAACATTGCAACTAATATTTACAAATTTGTCGTCAACTCAGTCAGAGTAAGAGTTTTTAAATTAAATGAATGATCAAGAATGATTATGTAGGTAACATAAATATTGTTACCTACATTACCTAAACAAAATTAATTGAAGTTAAAACTATATATAATTATTGATACAATTATATCTATACACTAACCCAAATTACCTGAAAACATCATAACATATTTTGTGAAATTATCTAATTGTCAATCAATTTGTAAAAGCAAACCTTAAAAACAAATAAATATATCTGTCTATCTATCTATCTACTCACCACCTCGCATCCACCCCAAATCTTAAAGTGTGCCCAGCAGGGAAATGCCCATACATACATTTACCTCACTTTCAGAAAATCTATAATTTGATTATTGTATGTGTTGTCGTTGTTTTTAAATCTGTTTTTTTATTTAAGTAATTTTTTTAGAAAATGGACCCTCCCATCTAAAAGGAGGGAAATACACCCCCTCTTGCATCTTCCATAGGAAAACGGATTGTATTAAACCTTCGTACTCTTATTTTGAAATATTTATAACCTAATATTAAGATATCCATTGAAGTTTAGAAAGTTCTAAACCTAATTGTAAGACCTGTTTTCAAAATAATTTGGAGAAAAAAAAACCAAAAACCATTGTTGGCAACTATCCGTTCTTAAGCTAAAACAACAAAATTTAATTTCTCCTCTAGTGAATCATTCACAAATATGCTCTGTCAAAAAATCAACTAAATCGGTCGACTCATGTAGGCTTTAGCTCGATGTACTGTGGATATCTTAATGTGCATGTAAAATCTGTCACAATTATCGATGCATATATCGGATGCATTGCATAACCAAGTTTAAGGTCTTCCGTATAATTTTTGTTATTCTTAGGTTTTTAAGCAAAATTATTTATTTATTTCGATTATTGTTAAGAAATAAATAACAATTAAACAATTTTTTTTAATTTTACTGTCACACTTCCTATTAATTTATTTTTCTTTAAATTATTCAGCATCATACCTATGCCGGCATTTTATAACAAGATTAAATCGTAATAGTAATTTTATATCAAAAAAAAAACATGAAAGATATGTCACGCGATGAAAAACTATTTTATTCGAATAGGTGCTGTGCTGTATCTGTTTTCATCTCACAAATATCTTACAAATACATTCATGTAGTATTAAATCATTTTTAAATTAAGAGTACCTAAATTTTTAAAATTGAAAGAGAAAAATGTTGAATGACTCTTTATTACTTTACTACCACAACAAATCAACATATCATAAAAGTTAAATTGTTGGTGAGAAATTTTGTAAAAATAACGTCACGTCCTAAAGTACAAACATTAAAAATACATTATTCAAAGGAAATATGAACATTGGAAACTCAAATTCTTTTATAATTTAAACATCACTTAATAATCGTTTTTAAACTTTAAATTCTCATTTTCTTTTAATTTACAGGTAAACAATACAACTACAGGTTTGGACGACCAAAGGAATTTGAAACCAATGACACGTTTGAAGAAAATTAAACAAAAAAAAAAACCAAAGAAAGGTATTTTTCAAGTTCTAAATAGGTATGTAGATATTTTTGTCTATGACTTCTAAGTTCGCATTCGTATAATTTATATTCATATTTCTCGTTTGGCAAGATTGTTTTTGTATCCATTCTTTGATGCCAACTGCAAAAATAAAATACCTGTACAGTATCAGTTAGATATTCCACATCATTTCAATGGCATGCACAACGACTCAACAAGTTGTGAAAAATTATTTGTTTTTTTTTTCGTTCTCACAGATTTCCGTAGATTTTTCTCGCGTAAGATAAGACACTTTGTGTATTTTCTTGTTCACAATTAAACAAAAAAAAAAAAGATTGCATAAATTCAAAGATGGCTGCTTCTGGGACATATTAATATATGTAGATATTCCTAGGATTTCTTAAATTCTTTTTTACTTAGTTAAAAAAAATAATCATAAAAATAGGTAGGTATCTGTATTATGTTGCGCACTAAACTCTATTTCTATCACTTTAGTAGATATATATGTTTATATTAATTAAGTATAACTTTTTTTTTCTTTCTGAAACAGGAAAGCACGTACTTAATTTTGAATTCATTTGCTTTTTTTTTTAAGTTAGATTTTTACACTTGCTTCACTTGCAGACTCATATAGCTGCACTGCAATCAATTAATTTGAAAACAAAAAAATTTTATTGAAGATATTGTATTTATGTCTTCCGTGGCAAAAAAAAAACTAATTTTTATTACCGCGGGCATACAACAATTCGGTTTGAAAGTTTTAAGCCAACTAATCAAGTATCTCAACGAAACGAATGGAATTTAGGTTCTTACCTTTTTACATCAACTTGATACACACACCCGTGCAAGCAAACGAAATTCTCCAACCATGCAAAGAAAAATGTTTGTTATTACTAGAAGTTTACCTGTTTCTTTTTTTTTTTTTTTTTTGTAAAAAAAAAATACCTGCTCTTTCAGATTAACCTGTGAATGATCGATTTTATATTGTACACACCTTAAAACCACATCTTGGTAGCTTGAAACCTTTCTCTGGCTCTCTTAAAATAGTTCTATTATGAGCAATAAAAGTAAGATCGTTGTTGAATTGGAAAAGTGTTTAGCGGAAAAGTCGTTGTGGTTTTTGCAAGCAAGCACCTGTTGAACGTAAGAGGTAGGATTACACTCTAGCATTTAAATTAGTTTGAGGTGAGTTGAAGTTCCCCTGTACCTGTGCTGTGGTTTAAGAAGATTTCTTTTCGCTCTTTATAACACGAACCACTAGACACGTACGTAAAAAATCCTTACAAAAAATTGAAAGGCAATTATAGGACTACAAAAAAAAAAAAAAAAAACAAATAACAAAATACATTTAAAGAAATTAATTAAGAAAATCATTCAATAATTTCTGAAACATTGAATAATATGCATGTTTTAGACATTTTTTTTCCTACCCACTTTTCTTAAAGCCTAATTTTCATGAAATATTATACTTGCATTGTATCTATACAATTGGAACTATGTGTCCATTTATTTTTGTCCTTATGGGGACATACATGTGAGTTACTGTACATATTGTACTGGCATCACTGTAAATGACCGGATTTGTCGAAATCGTTGGACATTCCGATATCCCCAAGATTGCCTATACATACATATGCACATATGTATGGCATAGTAAATATTTAAAAAATTCCGCTCTTGTACGATACAAGACTGTTAAATGCCAGGTTTTTACTTCAGTGTAATCTGCAAAGAAAATAGTGTGGCTACACACTCAAACATACGGGCTCCTCTCTCTCCATTGCAACAGTGATGTCAAAAACGTACTATTGTAATCATTTTTTTAACATTTGCTCAAAAGCGTAGTAGGACAAAAATTCAGATGGATGCAGTCATGTTTTTTTTTTAAGCGGATGCGCGCATTAAAGGGGTTTTGACTACCCTTAAAATGAACAAGCACAGTGCGAGCGTTAGGAAAGTAGGGAAGGATGCAAGAGGAGATACCGATGCACATTGGTTTTGAATTTCTGAATATCAAAATGGGAGGGAAAATAGAGCCGTATGGGAGGGAAAATAGTAAAGTATTTTTTTTCTTTTTTTTTTATTCATTTTTATTTAATCTTAACTTATAACTATCTTAAAGCTAGACAAAAATGTTTAAAACTAGCCTAATTATCAATAACTTACAATAACTTACAACTAATTTACTGGCCCTTTACGGGCGCTCTAAACTAAACTATATCTCTTAATACTAATGTCTTTCGACCTTAAATCTATTTTAATTAATTCTAATTATTTTATTTTATTTTTGTTTTACCAAGAAAACTTTTTTTAAAAAACTTGGTCTCGTAACATTTTTCAATTTTTACTTATAAACTACCTAAATCTAGACTAAAAATAATTAAAACTAGATACAATTAACTTATATACTAACTAAAACTAACTTAAACTACTTAAATAACTAAAAATACCCAAAACCACTTAAAACTACTTAAAAACTAGAACAGCCATAGCAGCTTTTTTTTCGTTTTTTTAATTTTTTTTTTGTATATATTGTATACGCATGCAGACACACAGAGCCATGCAAACCACACAGCCAAGTACATACGTACATACATATTCGTATGTACATACATACACAGGCACGCAGCTGCATGTACAAATGCCCCCGCAAACATACATATTTTTTAATGAAAATGTTTAGTAAAGTATTCCACATTCGCGTTGTACGACTAAAGAAAAATTATCTGTACTTAACAATACGACCGAAGTTGGGCTCAAGGGTAAACTGATGAGCATTCCTAGAAGCGCGAGTATTACGGTTGAACAGTTTAAGGGGAGGAATGCAACTGGCTACTTCTCTAGAACACTATTTATAAAAATAGCAATAAAATAACGAAATATATGAAACATTTCGACTATGTTCTAGAGATGTAAATGTTTCCACTATAGTTCTATCGACAATCATTCTTAGAGCTCTATTTTGAATTCTATCCAAAAGATTCAAATGAGTTTTGGGAGCTCCTGCCCAAATGTGCGAGTTATACTCCAGCTTTGGACGAATGAAGGCCTTATAGATTACAGCCAGATCAGACGGGGAGAAGAATTTCTTGCGCCTTCGAAGAAAGCTCAAACACTTTGCAGCGTTTTTGGCGGCATCAAATATGTGTTCATTCCACAAGAGGTGGTCTGTGATGCACATGCCAGGGACTGAAAGCTTATTGGTTTCTTCAATGCAAGTACCGCTCATGGATAGAGGCATATGGGTTGGGTTCTGCCTCAACGACAGAAGACAGCACTGAGTTTTTGAAGCATTAAATTCTACGCGGTTTTTTATTCCCCATTGGACAATGCTGTCAAGATCAGAATTTAATGAGCTTATCATACGCTACCGTTCCAGTTGCATATCCGAAGAATAAGGAGGTGCATCTGAAAACGAATATGAAAAGCTGAGAGTACTATCGTCAGCAAAACAATTAAGTGGATTAGAAGTTCCAGATAAAAGATCATTAATACAAATGGAAAAAAGGGTCGGAGACAATGCGGAGCCCTGGGGCACACCAGCATTTATTTTGTGAATATCAGACTTGAAACCGTCCAATATAACTTGTATTGAACGGTCCGAAAGGTAATTTCTAATCCAACGAATAAGAGATTCATCGATACCAAATGCACGCATTTTCGATAAGAGAGCTTGATGCCAAACTCTATCAAATGATTTGGAAATATCAAGTGCAATTATCTTACTTTCTCCAAAACGATGTAAAGATCTGTGCCACTATTCGGTGAGATATACCAACAGATCTCCAGTGGACCTATTGCTACGAAAGCCATACTGCCGGTCATTAAGGAGCTTTCGTTCTTCAAGATATTTTTTGAGCTGATAATTAATCAGCGTTTTCATGACCTTGGAAAGAAGGGACGTAAGTGCAATTGGACGGTAATTAGAGGGTGAAGAAGATTCGCCTTTTTTAGGGACGGGCTGGACAAATGCTGTTTTCCATCCACTCGGAAAGATACCTGTAGAATAGGACAGATGGTAAAGCTTACGCAGTGGTTTTGCCGGCGTTAAAGAACACCTCTTCAGAACGATGGGAGGGATACTACTGACAATTATATAATATATGTATGTACAACATACCAGGCACCATCATCAATGTTTTTTTATAACCAATAATTTTTAATATTTCACATAGGTATTGGCATTTCTTCTTCATATCATTAACTTTTGGTGGTACAACCTTCTTCAATCCTTCGGATGTTGATCTATAGGTATCTATATCATTTGCACAACAAATAATGGCACTTTTCCAAAATAAATGCAATCCTACTCAATATAAATGCACAATCCACGATTTTTAAATATAATTTTTAAAATAATTTTACTTGCGTTGAAACAAAATCTTGAGAAGTTGGATAGATTTTTGAATGTTTGTTATCTTCAGAACTTGCGCCTGTAAAGTAATTTTTTTTACTAGACCTACCATTTCAAATTCTGAACTTGCGTCTGTAAAATAATTTATTTAATTAAACTTTTAAATGGTTGAAGCAAGATAATGGTAAAAATAAAAACTTACAATACTTACGTTGAATCCAAATCTTAATAAGATCCTTTTTTTGAATACATTTTTTTTTTAATTTGTAACGAATTAATAATGTTTTGAAATAAAGTTCAATGGAAATGAAAAACACTTGTTGCTATTATTTTTTTTTCTAAAAATCGACTCAGCCGGACTCTAGATCACACACAAAATTGAAACTTATTTATATATATATATATTGATAAAATATTATTGCGCAGTGATAATTGATATCGTAAATATCACCTGAAACTGGTTTTTGAATTAAGCGATGTAATCTGACAATCACTAGGATGAGGCTACTATTTTTACAACCAATTTTAGCGATGTAATGTCGTTTTTATTTGGCAATCCGGAAGCATTATGGAATCTTCTAAAAGTGTTCACTTGGGAAAGAATGTCAGTTCTGATTCTGAAAAGAAGAGAATTTTGAATTTGAATATTTCCACGTACACAATTATTTTCACACATAATGGGTTATCCATTTTGCGGTTGCAAGCATCGAATTGTTGCAAGCATCGATTGTTTTGAGGTCATTTTCGACCACTTTTTGACACATATTGGGCGGTATCTCAGCCATAACTTGACGAATGAGTTATAAAGGTTTATCTGCATAAGCACGGTCTTTCGCGTAGCACCACAAAAAAAAAGTCCAGCGGTGTCAAATCGCATGATCTTGGTGGCCAGTTGATATCGCCACGACGAGAAATTACGCGACCAGGAAATGTCTCTTGCAATAAAGCCATATTCGCTCGAGTTGTGTGGCATGTGGCACCGTCTTGTTGAAACCACAAGTCGTATTCTTCAATAGCAGGCAAAAAAAAGTCGGTTATCATGTGACCATAACGCTCCGAATTGACGGTGACAGTCGTTCCCTCGTCGTTTTCGAATAAGTAAGGTCCAATCACACCTCCGGACCAAAGAGCGCCCCAAAACAGTGACTTTTTGTGGATGTAAATGACTCTCTTCAATTACTTGAGGATTCTCAGAACCCCAAATACGACAATTTTGTTTATTTACATACCCACCGAGTGAGAAATGTGCTTCGTCGCTGGAGAAAATTTTGTTCGAAAAATCGCCGTCCACCGCCTGTTGTTCAAGCACCCATTCGACGTATCTACGACGTTGTGAATGGTCAGCTGACTTCAGTTGTTGTGTGACCTGGACTTTATATGGATGCAGGTGTAGATCCAAATGCAAAATATTACATAATGTGCCGTAAGACAGTCCTAATTCCTGAGAACGACGAGCAATCGACACATTCGGGTCTTCGGCAACACTTTCACTTACAGCAGCGATATTTTCAGTGGTACGAGCGGATGCACAGGCCTTACAATATCTGTAACCAATCCAGTCTCTTCAAATTTCTTCACAATTTTGCCAATCGCTTGCGTAGTTGGACGATTATGTAAACCATAATCTCCTCTTAAAGCACGATATGTGGCTGTGGCAGAATCACCATTTTTGTAGTAGGTTTTAACATTTTGTAGGCGTTGTGCGATGGTTAAGCGATCTATTTTCGTAAATGTCAGACTTTCAGCTGAACAAAAAAAAATTGGTTTAACAACTTAGTTCAACAGATGTCAAATTCCAGTCCTATACTTTTGAAACCGCTAAATGGATAACCCTTAACAATCAGATTAAAATTCTGAATCATCAGAATCACACACAAGTGTTCAGTTGAAATCCCTTATCGGAGAGAGATTCCAGATTGTCAACTAAAAACGCCATAAGTCTTGCTTCAAAAACATTTACATGCGACTAGGAGGATTTTTTTTCCCAAAGAGAAGTCATAAAATTTAATGGTTAATTAGCAATAACCATTTGAGTCTCCCAAGATCAATTAACGCAAAAAAGAGTAGAAAGCGGGGTCACAGCAATGCCCAGAATTGTTATAAATTGGCTATACTTAGTAGACATAAAATAATGGTAGACAAATTTTTTTAATTCTGTTATAAAATCAAATTAGCTTATAAGCGCAAATGTTTATCTCCTTGAACTAAGAATGGAATTGTTGTATTTTACAAGGAAATTATTTAAAAGCTAACATAGCTTACACAAAAACAAATTCCTTTCCTGGATGTCGGGACATGGACAAATTCTAGAAATTTCTAAAGAAAACAGGGTAAATATTTGTACATGCATCGCTTCGCTACCTGTAAACTAAATTTAAGTGGAATAACAGCACCACTCATTGCTGGTATTTGATAAATTAAAGCATATTTACTTATTCAATTAGACCGTCAATTTTAGTTGCTTTCAACCACAATAATACAATATTCATTATATACATCCATATGTAGTGCATTTTCAATCTAAATGTCTTCTTAAGTCAAATACTTATGTATTACCATATAAAATTTATTCGAAATAATAATTTAAAGAAAACAAAAAACAGTTGTAACATCTAATTTTCATTTTATATAATACAAGGAAACCATTTTCCATTTGGTTTGTAAAGAATAGAAACAATGTTTCCTGTTACAAGCGTCTCCAGCTACTTCTGCCACGACCACCTCTTCCGAATTTGGATTGGAAAGACCTTGAAGTTCCAGCAGCTGTAGAGGCAAGTTCATCCTTCTGCGGTAAATGTGCAACATGTAAAATGTCATAAAGCATTTTTGCATTTGCTTGTGAGTCTAAAAGTTCTGCTAGCTCAGCCTAAAAGAGAATAATAAAAATTCAATTACCCAGAATATACATGCATATATTGTCTGAACAAAAGCTTCCTAACTCTTAACTTGATTATATTGCATCCCAGTTTCTAGTCAATAAATTTAAGAAACACAAAAGTGGACAAAATAATAATTTCCTTATTTTTTTGAAATTCAAATGCAAAACAGTTTGGTTTCCATTTTAAATCATCCTCAAAAATCAGAAAATATGACAAAAATTGATTTTTAGCTAGATAATTGTCTTACAACAAATTGACCAAAAATACTTGGAACAAAACTAGTTTCAACAAAAAACTTATTTCATTGTAATACTGGGCCATACCTCGACTAATGTAAACGCATTACAAAAAAATCGAGTACAAGCAAATATTAATCGTATTCAATGCGTACCATTCCATCCTGATACGTTTCTCATTTTTAATTTGATACTTTGTTTATATTGATATTCGGTATGCTACACATCATGTCCACTCAAGAACTTTTTTCCTATTTTAGTCCCCACTTTTTAAATATTAAAAAAAAATGTTACCTGAGATTTTGCCAATAATTGCTTAAGATTTCCGCCTTGTCGCATAACTTTATGTATATTTTTTGAGTTAATCCCGGGTAAACGAAGCATAAAATCGAAAATATTCGAATTGAACCTATCCAACACATCTATACTTCCTCCAGCTTCCTCTGAACCAATGGCTGCTGCAGTTTTCGGATCAGGTTCAGGCTTTCCTAATTTTAGTTCTTCAAATAATTGAGCAGTAGCATAAGGACTTGGTGACCAAATGAGGCGCAATTTTGGAAAATGTATTGTCAAAAGTTGAAGTTTTTTAACAATATCAGTGTTTGTTGTTGTAGTATTAGCCGACAACATATACTTGCCCTGCAAGTGAAATGGTTTATTTTGATCGAATTCTATTAGTAAAATTGGTTTTGTATAGTGACGCTGCATTTGAATACACTGATTGTATAAACGACCGGAGTTTAATGAACCAATTAGATCAGATATAGATTTCCTTTCAACACAGATCTCCGGAGTTAAAATATAATCACCAATCTGAATAAAAAAAAATGATACCAAGTATAAATGTTAATACCTTTATTGTTATTTTTAAAACTCACGGTAATTGTAATGGGAATTACTTCAAGTCCACGCTTATGGATCAAACAAGGTAAGTCGGAACGAAATTCCCGCATATCAACAATGATTTTCGGTGATTCCAGCACAGCACTAACCTGCCCACCGGCTTTACGAGTAGTTTGGTTATCTTCTTCTTCAATGTGTTTATAATGTTTAAGCAGAACAAATGCCTCATCTGTTTTGCCATCTTGATACTCTGGAATTACCATTTTCTAATATTGTTAAGAAATAAGTTATCAAGAAGCAAAGAACAAACGTAAAATGTATTTACACTTTTTGTATCGATTATAAGTTCAAAGGCTTGTTTCTCTCTTCGCAGGCTCGTTAAATAAGATTGTTCTTCAACTGTTTGAGCATGGATCAAGAAATAAACTTTAATTCTTTCAACTACGGGTCGTCTCAAACGTGCTTCGTAAACTTCTAGTTGCCTAATTGCTGCAATATTGCAATTATACATGATCACATACTGTGGTTCTATCTCAGCTAATATTTTATCCAATGCCATGATCCCTTCACGTTCAGTCTTAAATGTTTGAATACAAATCAATGGTTGTTTGTTTATTGCAACTGTTGCAGTAATATCGAGGTTTTCCATCTTAAATTAAATAAAATTAAATTAATACACAATACATACAGATGCTTAAGATAAAAAAGGTTTAATAATAACAACAAGGAGGAGATAACTTAAGTGGAAGATAGATAAATATTTTATGTTTATTTTTTCTTGAGCATGAATTGAATGACCAATTTTATCTGATTCATGTTTCATCGTTATGTTTAATGTCCTCTCAAAAAGATCAGGAAAGTTTTTGCTAAAATATAATGTATAGTTGTTGCGGCGCAGTCCGCACTGTTCTGTCACAGTTTGTTACTATGTTTGCAGGCGCAATAGTTCTTTCAGAATATTAGGATGCTTTTCTGATGGAGCAATAGCAACTGCCACTCAGTTTTAAATGGATTTTGTTGCTAGTCAGCACGGTAGTGCCAAGCCAAGTTCTGGCACTACACCCTTTTTAAATGAACAAACCCAGACGATTTTTGACCCCACTCTAACTTCAGTACCAATAAAGTCATAAACTCGCAGTAATTGCTAAGCTCACCAGGTTTAGGCAACTTACCGAATTTCAATTCTTTAGTATTAGTGGTTCCCGAGATATAAGACTGCAAAAATCGCAAAAACCGTAACTGACTGACTGGCTCACTGACAGATCATCAAAATTATGGGCCGCTTCCCGACATCGTAGAATCTTATAATTTCGCACAATGGTAGGCCTTGTGGTGTATACAAAGGAAAATATAGAAAATTTAAGATTTTCCATTCAGGCGCGTGTCACCTGCACATAGAATTGATATCAATTATGAGAATCACTTCTGACTGTCGTAGAATGATGAAATTTGGTAGAGCAGGACTTGACATGCAAAAAAAGGTAAAATTAAAAATTTGATATTTTACATTTAAGTGGGCGTGGCAACCACCCATTTTCACAGAATTAATCCTACTAATATTATAAATGTGAAAGTTTGGATAAATGGATGGATGTTTGTTGCTCAATAACGCCAGAACGACTGAACGGATCTAGATGAAATTTGGCACAGAGATAGATTATATTCTGGAATATCACACAGGATTTTTTTTTATAATGATGCGCGCACTAAAGGGGTTTCGATTATCCTTAATATGTCCAAGCGCAGTGCGAGCGTTAGTAAAGAAGGAAAGGATGAAAAAGGAAATACCGATGCAGATTGGTTTTGAATTTCAGAATATCAAAATGGAAGGGGAAAATTGAGTCGGGTAATTTATTCCACATTCGCGTTGTACGGCTAAGGAAAGAATCCCTGTACTTAACAGTACGTTCGTAGTTGATGAGCATTTCCTAGAAGCTCGAGTATTACGGTTGAACAGTTTAAGGGGAGGAATGCAACTGGCTACTTCGCTAGAACACTGTTTATAAAAATAGCGATAAAATAACGAAATACATGAAACATTTCGACGATGTTCGAGAGATGTAAATGTTTCCACTAGAGTTCTATCGCCAATCATTCTTACAGCTCTATTTTGAATTTGAATCTAAAAGATTCAAATGGGTTTTGGGTGCTCCTGTCCAAATATGAGAGTTATACTCCAACTTTGGATCAGAAGGGGAAACAATTTCTTGCATCTTCGAAGAAAGCCCAAACACTTTGCAGCATTTTTGGCGATATCTGTGGTCATTCCACAAAAGGTGGTCTGTGATGCACATGCCAAGCACTGATAGCTGATCGGTTACTTCAATGCAAGTGCCCTCATGGATAGTGGTATGCAGGTGGTCCGAAATGTAATTTCTAGTCCAACGAATAAGAGATTCATCGATACCAAATGCATGCATTTTCGATAAGAGAGCTTGATGCCAAACTCTATCAAATGCTTTGGAAATATCAAGTGCAATTTTTTTTTTTTTTTTTTTTATAATTTTACACGCGCTCAAGGGATTATGAATACCCTTTATATGTTTTTAACACAGCGCGGGCATCCGGTGGAAGAAGAGAAATAAGGATAGGAAAGATGTGTGGCGCGATGTTCTGAGATTAGAGCTGGTTGATGTCTCAGATTTATCTCCAGGGATGGCGGCTGAACTAATGCGGAGAGAATTACCGTGTCTTATTTATTTATGTCCCTTATAATTCGCATTATTTTTTATTTATTTCGTTGTCATATTTTATGGGTATGCTAAGTTTACTCAATCATATGTTGTTAGTGATATGCCTAAACAGCATGTAATGAGCAAAGCAGCAACTTATTTTATGACAATTTTTAGAATTAGTTTTTAATGGAATATAAGAAGACATAGACAACGGCAGGAATCTAACCTGCACCACGAGGATGACCTACGAGCACACAACTATCGCGCCACGGCCACCCCCATAATCTTACTTTCTCCAAAACGATGTACATATTTGTGCTACTATTCGGGGAGATATGCCATCAGATCACCAGTGGACCTATTGCTACGAAAGCCATACTGGCGGTCATTAAGGAGCTTTCGTTCTTCAAGATATTTCTTGAGCTTATAGTTAATCAGCGTTTCCATGACCTTGGAAAGAAGAGACGTAAGTGCAATTGGACGATAATTAGAGGGTACTCAAGTACTGGAGTAGTCATAACACTTTCTGGCAGCGTCGAATTAACAGCGAACTGCGCTGCAAGCAAATTGGCTTTTTCACGAGAACTGACAAAAGGGGTGTCATTAAAGACCAGCGTTGGAACCGAAGACGAAGTTGAATTTCGAATGTTTTTTACAAATGACCAACAATTCTTACTACCTTTGGGACATTGTAGTATTATTTGCCTTAATTTTTGGTCATGCAAAAATTTGGTTTTGGTTCTACGAATGTGAACTTTGCAAGTTTTCCTCAGTGGGACTGGCTTTATAATTCCGGAAACTTACTTCTCTAACCCTAATAAACTCTTTACAGCTCGAATCAAACCATGCTTTCGGTTTGATAGATTTCACCCTATTCGGGATAAAATTTCTCATTATACTTTTTATCCCCGTAAAATGTATGGTTCCCGTGGGATGGATTTGTTTTAAATTTTCATAGATCTCATAATAACATCTGCTCATTCTACAAAAAACCAACATAGCTTTTGTTCACAAGAAGCCAAAAAGCGCATACACATATACACATGAACACACACATGAGCACACACATGCACCCTCAAATGCACCCACACACACTGGATTATCACATAGGTCATTTTTATCCCAAAAATGGAACCGAACGGTTCCTATGGGAGATGCTTAAATATGAATATACACATATAGTTGGTTGTTTGTTCCACATTCATGTCTCAACCATTGAATGGATTTTAATAAAATTTGGTAAGCAGCTGGAAGATAAACTGAATTATCTTACAAAAATTATCGATTCAAATGATAGAGTTTGTTTATTTGTTCCGCTTTCATGCCTCAAACGACGAACATGCTCGCCCAGCATGCAGGCGCTCGGTATGTTTTTCTCGTATATGGGCTAATTCGCGAGCCACTCGCTGTTGGCGAAATTCAACATTCAACGACTCAACGGTTTTTAATGAAATTTTGTAGTACGTCCGATTGGTGAATGATTATGAAAATTGGTAAAGCCGTGAGCTTTAAGGTGTATATAAAGAAGTTGGAATTATGAAATTTTTCATGCAGGGGCGTTTCATTCATCTGCTTCTTATCAATTATTATCTTTCCAATGTAGCACTTCTAACTTATGAAAATTGGTAGAGGGGTAGGATTTTTCGTACAAACAAAAGGCATAATTTTCGATCTCACTACTTTTCTCGTCTGTCTTGTTACGTAAAAGTTTTTGTATAAAGAAGAACTTGGCTACTTTTTCTAATATTTATGTTTTTCGTGTGATTAAATAAACATGAAGCGAACCATTTACCTTCATAGATGATAGCTCAATTAGAAGGAATAGACCTAAGATCTGATTTACATGAACTTTTTTTTTGTATACATGTCTATTTAACACCATACTTAAAACTGGAATCGTTCCTAATTCCTGGAACCTAGCCAAGATAGTCCCTGTACCAAAATCATCTAATGGTAAAGAATTCCGTCTGATCTCTATACTTCCTTTTCTCTCAAAAGTTATAGAAAGGATAATGGAAAAATAAATAAAAACACATCTATGCACTGCCAATCGACTGACAACGTTTCAATCTGGTTTTCGTCCAAATTACAATTATACAACAGCACTAATCACTGTGACTGAAGACCTAAGACAAGCTGTTGATGAAGAAAAGGTCAGTTTTCTAGTCCTGCTGGATTTTTCTAAAGCTTTTGACACGATTGACCATTCGATTCTAATACGAAAGTTACTACACCAACATAATTTCTCTATTTCTGCAGCAAACTTGATACTTTCGTACTTAAGTGAAAGAAAACATTCTGTTTCTGTTTCCAATACATTGTCTCGTTTCTAGTCAGTCTTGAAAGGTGTTCCACAGGGATCGATTTTGGGTCCAATTCTTTTTTCACTTTACATAAATGAATTGCCATCCATATTAAAGTTCTCACTTATACACATTTATGCAGACGATGTGTAACTTTACTTAAGGTGCTGCCCACTTGGTCAGATCGAAAATTGCGTTTTTAATATTAATAAGGGTCTTCAAACTATACACACCTGGTCCCATCAAAATGGACTGTTTTTGAACCCACTGAAAACAAATGTTTAGTTATTTCTAAAAAACCGCTGGATCTCTCGTATTTTCCTCGCCTAATGCTTAATAATGTTGCTATTGATTTTGTAGAAAAAGTGAAAAATCTTGGAGAGTAATTTTCAACAGGTCCTTAACATGGCAAAATCACATAAATTCAATTGCTGGTAAGGTATATGGTGTCCTCAGAATCCTTCAAAATTCCCCATATAAAACTCCCACAGAAACTCGTAAAATCCTAGTAAAGACTTTGATTGTTCATCTCCTTAAATATGGTTGTGAAATTTACTGTCATTGTGATGCTGAGAGCAGACGAAAACTCACAACTCAATAATGGGGGTTTCTTTTGGTAATTTCAGATTTTGATTGGAAATTTGATTTTTTTCTTCGCGAATGGTATACTATTTAGATATATTTTTTTTTACGACGGTAATGGTGTATATTCGTGTCTGTGGAACCAGAAGGTATCTGGTGGCAAATGATTTGAAAATTGTTTTTTCATTCAAGTTTTTTTTTTACTTTTGTAACACGAAGCGATCTCAAGGTTTAAAAAATGAATGCCGAATTTAATTTGGAGGATTACACAATTGTTAATACATAATTGCTATTATGTTTTTAAAATGTATGTATGTTTTCACTATTAACATAATAACTGAAAACAAAATCTTTTCAAAACGACGGATGTCAATTGTTCTGATGGTGTTATGGTATTAATTAAAGAGGGGTAAATCTGCGGAAAAATCCAGATCTGCAAAATTGATTTCCGATCAAAAAATATTTTGATTTGTTTGCCCATTGGAAGGCTTTAATTGTAAAAATCTGTGTTTTGACAGATCTGAAGGGGAAAAAGATTAATTTTTGTTACCAAAAGAAAACGCCATTAGATAAATGTATGGTCTTAAAAGATACGACCACATTTCTGACTTTTCTTTCACACTATACAATATGCAGTTTAATCACATTCTTCTGTATCAAAATCTTCTCCTTCTTTTTAGCATCCTACAGAAGCTTCAATAGTACCTGTATTATAGATTACATTTTCACACTTCAAACCGAACGAACAAACTTAATATCCCACGACATACATGATTTACATCAGAGCGACAGTTCTTTGTTAACGCCCTACGCTTATAGAACTCTTTACCAAGAGATATTAGAAGGCTTGAAAATATTATTACGTTCCAAAAACAAATAAAAAGTTACTTTGCTCTGCTATAGTTATTGTGAGTTTCTTAACTTTAATAATAAATTAAAAATAATGAAATAAATTCTAACAAATTATTTATCTTAACCTTAACTGCTCAGTTTACTTCATTAAATTTGTTGTCTTATGTTCATTTTATATAAGCTAGCTATTATTCTTAAATTTGTAAATTATTTAAGCTATTACTTTCTTATAAGATATTGTATCTTAATGTGCTAGCGTATCAATGACTTAAATAAAATAAACTAAAAAAACAGGTGGGTACAAGAAGAACCTCAATATCAGTACCTGACACGAGGAATGTGATCAACCAATAGAAGGAAAGGAATTGATGGAAGGATTTGGTATATATCAAGAATATTATTACAATTAAAAGAAAATATATATTTATAGGTACCTCTGGAAATGATTCAAAAACCGAAGCATCCATGGTATTATTTTCACTTTCTTCTTCACTGTCATCTCCTTGTGACATATCACATTTATTAGTCTCTTGTTGAGTCATAGTTAGCATGTAACTTTCCTGAAAAACTTCTTCATCAGAATTAAGATCATTTGCTAGTATTTGCGTAAGTTCATCTTCTCCTTCATTTAATTTGGGAGGTGTATCTTTTAACCCTTTTTCTGAAGTCTTCTTTATAGAAGCATTAGTTTCAGGTAACTTAATGTTTGGAACTTTCTTATATAAATTTGATAGTTTTCCAATCGGAATATCATTCCTCATTGCTGTATAAAGAAGGAATCGTTCATCTCCTCCCGTCAACATTTGTCTTAATTGAAAGCATGTTCTCGAATCCTGACACAAAATAAGTACTTTTGGTGGAAACTGAGTACTTGGCTTTGTTTTTTTCATATCACTGGGTATCTCATTTTTTAAAATTTCTGTTAGTACTTTCCATTTTGGACAGGGTTCTGGCTGAAATTCTAAAAAAAAACAATTAATGCAATTTTATAATTAAGAAATGTATAATTCAACACCAAGTCCCACCCCCTTTAGCGTTGTATACGCGATCCTTAGCCGTTATGAACATGTGTTCTGCAGAATCAAGTAGGACCCAGCCAGAGTTGCTGAGAGCGTATTCTGTTGTTCTGTAGCGTTTTATTAGTGCATACGCACTCACAGAGTCGTTATAGATAGTGGAACTGAAAGAAAATGCTTTAATTATAGTCTGGCTTTGGTTATCTTTTATTTATCTATTTGGGAGTTTTTCAAATAACGTTGATGATCTCAACATTATAATTAAAAAGGATAACTCTACAATAATTGGTATCCAAGAAACCCACTGCCCCTTCGATAAGACCCTCAACTTCCCTAAATACAATAGTCCAAGTAATGATAGCGGCAAGCAAGGTATAGCTCTTCATATTAAAAAAAAACACCTCTCACAAAATTATAGCCTTAAATACAAACCTTCAAGTCCTTGCGGTTGAAATACAGCATAAAATAAAATTTACCTACATTAACATTTATCTGCCCCCAAAACAACTAGTCAATAAAAATGACTTAGATAACATCACTAATCAAATCAATAACCCAATTATATTCGGAGGTGATATAATCGCCTGGAACACCCTTTGGGGCTCTCCTAATAACAACAAAAAAGGCGTCTTATTAGAAAATTTTGTCTTAGATAAAAATCTAGTTACTTTAAACGACGGTTCCCCCCACTCACCTCTCAACACACAATACACTTACACACGTCGATGTCTCTTGCTGCTCACCTGAGTTGCTTACAAAAATAACCTGGAAAAGATTAGATGATCTACACAATAGCGACCACTTCCCTCTAATTATTACATTTAATATCGAACCGTTCATAACTTCAAAAAATGTCGACTCTAAATTTAAAACTGACCTAGCTAACTGGTCGCAATTCAAACAAAAAACTATTGAGTTCTTGTCCAACAAAACTCAATCCAAAGATAACAACAAAGAAGCCGCCCTTTTACATAAAGCCATCAGAACCGCAGCAAACTTTTCTATCCCTCAATCTGCTCCAATAAAACGTAAACAGATTGTACCTTGGTGGAACCCGCAATTATCTGTGCTACGTAAAGAAAAAATGAATGCACTTAGTGTTCCAAAACAATCCTACAACACAAAACCTAATAGCTTACAAAAAATCTAACGCTAAATTCCGACGATTACTCAGGGACAGCAAAGCAAAAAGTTTCTCCGACTTCACCGCTAATTTAAACCCGAATTCCTCTCCTACGAAAATATGGCAAAATATCCGTCGCCTTACTGGCCACTCTACTCCTTTAGACCCACAAAAAATAGCAAACTTTATTGCACAAACTTGGTCAAAAGCCTCAAAAAATATTAATTTTTCCAATATCTTCATTGAGGAAAAATCGGATACCATTCTCACTCCTCTAGCGCAATATCCAACCAATGCGACTGCACGACGCATCGAACGACCTATAACTTTCATTGAGCTCGAAATCTCACTTAATAAGGCCAAAAGCAAAACTCCAAGTAGAGATAGAATATCCTATCCAATGTTAAAAAATCTTCCCGACCAAATTAAGCAGAGGATTGTTGCTCTGTACAACAACATTTTAAACAACTCGGTAATTCCTCAAAATTGGAAAACGGCCTCAGTAATACCTATTCCAAAACCGAAAAAATAATCAAATACTGTCGAAGGATACCGTCCTATCTCTCTAATCCCATGTGTATCCAAAATAATGGAAAAGATAATTGCAATACGCCTACTATGGTTCGCCGAAACAAACAAGTATATCAGTCCTAATCAAGTGGCTTTTAAATCCAAGAGGGGGTGCGTTGCTGATATTCTTCATATAGACAATTTTGCCTCAAAAGCGTTGTCAGCTAAAAACCATGTCTCCATACTATCCCTAGATTTCGAAAAAGCTTTCGACAATATTGGCCTCCACATCGTTCTGAAAAATCTAGCAAAATGGGGTGTCGGAAGAAATATATATGGTTATGTAAAAGCATTTTTAACAAATAGAACTTTCTGTACTAAAACTAATAATGTTTATTCTTTCAACTTCCCACTGCACAACGGTATACCTCGGTGGTATTATTTTTAATTGCGTTCGATGACATAAATACAATCTTGTTAAAACATAAATCTCTAAAACACTGCATATATATATCTTATGCAAAATTAATGATATTAATAGAAGTAAATTCCTTTTTCAACTAGCATTAGAAGAAATTTTAAATTGGTCGATAACATCAGGGGCTAAATTGTCAATTAAAAAATGTAAATTGCTTCATATTTGTCGAAAACAAAATTGTTCAAAATCTAATATCAATGTAAATAATGTTAATATTGAAAATGTTAGTAATTTAAGTATTTTAGGACTAGTCTTTAATAAAACATACTCATGGAAAACACATTGTTTAGATCTTAAGAAGTCCCTAGCTGCGAGAAGTAATATTATAAGATATCTAGCCTCTAGAAAAGCAATATGCACATAAACACTTTATCAAACACTACCAAAATGTTAGTTTTAAGTAAAATCGACTATGGGTTGTACATCTACGGGCACTGTCCTAAATCAACATTAAAAATAATAAAACCCGTTTACCACGATGCAGCCAGGAGAAGCATTAACGCTTTCCCGACGACCCCAATAAAAATCATATTGGCAGAAGCAGGTTTACGCAGGAACGCATAGACGCAATCACCATCAAACTGTTTGAGAAACTAGTTTTCACCAGAAATTCGGTCATAGATAACGACGTGAAAAATACTATTGGCCGTAGTAAAGGGACCAAAAAGATACCATCCGCCATCGCCACGAATATCGCCAAAGCAGCAGAATTGTAACTTCCAAATAAACGAGAGCGTATCATTACCCAACGGCACGCTCCATGGTTCATTTGCTCAGAATCCCTCATACTGACATTAGCCAAATACAAAAACCAAACACTAAAAGTAATATATATTGTCAATTGTTCAAAGCAATATTACTTGATCTGAAATCGGATGGATGGGAATTTATTTTCTCTGATGGTTCTAAAACAATAGATAACACATCATTTGCTGTAACATTTGAAAATGGAATCATAGCCTGCATTGGTAATTTACCTGATTTATCATTGATATTTATAGCGGAAGCATTTGCGCTACTTGAAGCCACTAAGTTCGCTATATATCATATGCTCTGACAGCATATCTGTACTCAACGCCATAAATAACCCCAACAACAACACCGAACTCATATCTGAAATAAGATATCAACTAACCAAATCACCCTACAATATTAAGCTAATGTGGACTCCCGGACATGTTGGAATTCAGGGAAACGAATTTGCTGACATAGCTGCCAACTCGGCAAAAAAAATCTCCAGTATACACCTTTAACATCTTCACTAAAGTAGACTTGCTTAAACAAATTCAAAAAATATCAAAAGCAAATATTATACACGACTGGAGTCTCTACCACCACCACTCTAAAAAAAAGCAACCCCAAACAACTCATCCCAGTATACCCAACAAACGTACCCAAATACAAAATATCTAATTTTGTACGTCTACGCCTTGGACATACCTCAACCACTCACGAGCACCTTCTCAAGAAAAGCACCCCACCAAATTGTTCAACCTGCAAAACAAGACTGGACCTAACCCATATACTAGAGCATTGCCCTGTGATGCAACCCATACTCAAGAAAATATTAGATAACAAATCAATTTATGAAGTTCTCCAAAACCCTAGTTCTGCAAACATTGAAAACATATCAGATTTTATCTCTAAATCCAACCAAAGATATTTTTTCAAGCGTATCTTTAAGTTCCCATCCAACACGCCTAATTATGATATGCATGTTGAATCAGGTTTGCCTCCACTGTTTCTAAGAAATTTAAAAGCAAGTGCAGACTATATCGTTAAAGTCATGCAAAGACCAATTGGCAATTTGCAAAAAAGAATTTTGTTGGTGTCGATATACCGCTATTAAAGAGTGGCATTAGTTGGCCTTGACCCACAACTTTCCTTTGAACCTTTCTGTTGATAACTTAGAGTCGTGGAAGGGAGATCTTTACGACTGCATTTCCGTCATAACTCAACCTCAGTTTGGGGGAAGACAATTACTTTCGAGATGAGTTTATTGTAATGGAGATGAGCCTGATATTTAAAACTCGCACGGAAATGCTAGAGCTGAATTACAGGCCCCACAAGTCCGATATTAATCCAATCTGCTACTTGTGTAACCTGAATGAAGTCGAAAACATACATCACTTCCTGGCAATTTGCGCAATCTTGCAGGAAATCCGAAGATTGTATTTTAGTAAGTTTGATAATATATAAATTAATATAATTTATTTAAATAGAGCCAATAGCCGTATTTTATTGGGAAATTTATCCGCCGTAAGTTTATCCGTCGTAGCATTTTACATACAATTCGCTACGGTCGATAAAAAGCTAAAGTAGAAGCTACGGTGGATGGCTGGTTGACGTTCAGTCGAGTCTCGATTCTGATTTTGTTAGTTTTGTTGGTACGATTGATAATTGAATTGAATCTCGATGGATGTGTTCATGGAGTGTTATAATTATTAATTTCAGTCCTAAGACAAATCGTCCTTTTGATTCTTTTTTTTTAATAGTTGGCCAGTTTATATTTCTCAAATCTTAGATTTTTTTTTAATAAATTATAAGCTGTTCTTCTGACAAGTTTCTGACTTTTACTATTAAAAACTGTATTCTTTGCTCAATTATTTTCTGAAGTACGTCTAAAATTGCACCTATATCTGCAATTTTGCATACCCCTAATGTCAATTAATCAATTTTAACAAATTTTGATATCCGTTTTGAAAAAGAAACCAATATTTATCGAATGAGTTCCGTTTTACTTTTATTTTTGACTAACCAAGCCCAATTTTCGTTTTATGTCCAATTTTTATTGATAGTTGTAAATAAACGGAGTTTGGTGAAAAAATCACCTCTTTATTTAGATCTACAAAAAAGCAATTTGAGAAGACAAACCGCATTGGGTGGAACTGCACTATAGAGGAATTGCTTGACACTGCGCCGCAAAATATTTATTCGTATAAAATTCTATGAGCTATAAGGCCAAAGGCGCGCACGTATGCAACTTTCAGTTTTGCAACAGTTTGGTGCTAAAGTGAATACCCTGGACTTATATGAGAGTGCGCGCACATGCAAAAACTATTCACTCCGCGATTCGAGCAACTTAAGAGTTTGTGTTTTGGCACAAATCGAACGATCGCCCCAAACAAGTTCTTCAGTCTGTATCACACCGAAATATAATGTAACTGCGCGCACATTAAATCAAAATATTGTTTGTGTGATGGTTTATCTCGTTGATTGATTTTTAAGTTGCTTATGTGCGAGATCATCGTTCAACTAGTGATTAAACTATTTCGTTTCGGCAAAATTGCATGTGCGCGCCTAGCCTAAGCCACTAAGCGGAAACTGAACTCATAAAGTGTGCTTTTTCTTCACTGTTTAATGGACGTTGGCCATGGGCGGTATTCGATTCAATACATAGACATGGACTGGGCATACATTTTTGTGATCCAAAATGGTAAAATGGCAAACCAAATGTTAACTTTTTGTTACTTACTCCACGTATGTTAAGTGAAGTCTGATGAGTAAATATTGAATTGAGAGCAAAACATACTCAGAAAATAAATTTGTAAATTGACTTGAAAAATAAAACTCTAGCTATCGATAAGCTCAGAAAATAAATAAAAGCATGAAATATAAGGGGAGTAAATAATGTAAACTACATTGTAGTGTGCGTTCCAAACCAAGAAACATTAAAAGGCAACAAGTAAATCACCGGCACTTTTGTTTACTCGTGTGAAATGCATAGACCATTTTTAAAGCAATACCAAAATTAGACTGTGTAAAAAGGGACTTGATCAGTCTATGAACAAAGCCATTCACTTATCATTTCCGTTCTATTGGTCCAAAATGAATGTTCGAATTTAAAACTACAATTGCAGACAAAATGAAAACAAGAAATAGGTTTTAACATAAATTAAATATTGGTACGTTTTTCTACTTTCTATTTAAACGAATAAAAGCTAATTATTGTTCATAACTTTGATATTTTCTTAATTTTACTTTGCAAAAGACTATTTCATTACTTGTGACTGCTGTGCAGGAGTACCAATTTTACAAAAATAAAAAAGCTACGGTCCATGCTACGGTCGATGCGTTTTTTTTGGAATTCCTTACTGTACAATGGATATATTCCCAATAAAACACACCTAATATCTCTGCAGCTAGGCTCGTTAATCCTTATTACCATGTAATTTTAATTGCGTGTTAATAAATAATAATAATATTTGGGAGGGATGATATTGAAATTTCTCACGTACTGCTTTAGGCGAACAAACTTCAATGGACATTTTACTGTGCCACCTCCAATATTCATTTAAACGAACCAACTACAACTAGGTTAAGTACTTACATCATTAAATTTCTCAAAACTTTTAGATCGGCAACAATTAACTTCGTCTGCGAGTTCAATTGATGCCAAATGCAGTCTAATTGAGCTTGCAGAATCTTGTGAAATTGTTTTGTAACGCAGTTTTCAACTGTGATTTCATCAAGATCCACTGTTCGGTTTATGCGTTTTATTTCCTTTACCAAATAGTTCATAATGTCCAAAATATGACCCTGGATAGTGATCATTTTCTCGGACATTGGAACATGTAATTCCACTGTTTGTGCTTCGAAACGCTTCAGAGATGTTCGAACCAATGCATGAAACCTTGGCCATATATACAATTCCTTGACAAAGAGATTTCTCATTGTTCGCTCAATTTGTGAGTATCCAATTGTAAATGCTTGTGGGTTGCTTGAGAATGCCTTGATAAAGCCAGTTTTGTTCTTCTGTCGATAAAGACGAAGAGCAAAGGCTTCCTGGCAAGACTCCACTATGCTGTGAGCACGCATAACAAATACACCTGTGATCAACTCAATGGGAATACGATTCTTTAGGAAATCCACAACAAGGATGCGAGTGGATATGAATTGAATGCCTCCCTCTAGATATACTCGTTCTCTGTTAGAAGATAAAACTCTGTGAAATTTGCATGCTGGCGGCGTTATGGACAAACATACCTTTCAACAGCTGTGTTTGCAACTTCATGGACGTATTTCTTGTCCAACTTGCCCTTGTAGTAATTTTCTTCCCAATCTGACGAGTTTATCACCAATATCAAGTTGCCGGCGTCACTATATACCTTCAAGATGTTGGTTATGACTCTATCGTAAGAGAGGCCTCTGGAACACAGTTATTATTATGGATTTGATTAAAGCAACCTAAAGCAAGGATTACAAACTTTGCACAGACAACTAATCCATCCGATTGCACCATATCCAGAAACATTTGCCGCTCATAATCGAGGAGCACTATGTTGTTTTGACTCAGATATTCCTCTGCGGTGAGTAAATTGGCTAAATCGTTTTCTTGGCCGCATGTTTTAGAATCAGGATTAGTTTGTGTTTCGATTGTTTCTTTTTGTTGTTCCATTGTAAGAATTGAAATATTTGTGGTAAATAAAGTAATTGTTTTTGTTATGTTGAAAAAATAAACAATACATTTTTTGATTGAACTGTGACAGTAGGTTCGTTCGCTTTTTTTGTTATTGAAATGTTAGGATGGAACCACAATGGTTACGTTCAATGCGAAATTGCGAATTACCCTTCAAGCAAGCGACTCCCTTTTGGATCCGAAACCACTTCATAAATGGCCCCAAATTCCAAATCGGATCAAATTAGTATGGAAATGGCCTCGTTCGGTGGCACAACCTAACCGGTTCGGATTACTTGGTGTTGTTGTAACGCCTAATTAAAAAACAGCTGATGAACTAAACATATGTTGTCAAACACAAACCTCAAGCTACCCAAAAATTATTGGATTCGTTGAGATTTATTTGGAAATGTGAGAAACAGCTGATTCAAAACTTCAGATGTGTATGCAATACAACTGACATAACGAGAAAACTATCTGAATCGTTCGAAAATAAATCAGCTACAAAGGTATCTTGGATAGCCTATCGACCGCGCACCGAACGAGGCCGATTAGAATCACTACAGGCCCATCAAGTGAATAGGGGGATTCACATGGAACTACATGCTCGAAAACATGGCTGGACCAACCTAAACCAACTTTGTGTTCACATGGATACTGATGTTGTCGAACATCAGTGAGAAAACCTAAAGCGAAAACACAAGTTTTCCCATACATTTTTGATAAACCATTCGTTTTGCTAAACTGCAAGTTTTAAATAAAACCTGTGGAAAATATGGTGGATTTGCAAGATGAACTAAACAAACACACCTTGTGAAACATTCAGTGATCAATTAATCGTCACATAAATAGCTGACGGTATGCTGCCAGGAAAAAAGAAGAAAAACAGCTGTCTGGGATAATTCAATTCACAATGAATTTGTTGTTGTCTGTCGTGCCGAAAAATTGAAATGTCAAACGAAAGCTTGTAAATGTTCAGTGTGAACGGTTTTCGAGTTTTCGTAAGCTTTTAGCTGAAAACCCGGTTTTGGGTTTGGTGTGAAAAGTCTATTAGGTTTTCAACCAAAACCGATAATTTCCCAAAAACCGTGTTTTGGGTTTTGTGTGAAAAGTCTATAAGCCTTTACTTGGCAAAAAAAACACTAAGGAAAGTTTCCTTTATTTATTGTGGAATTCCTGAAAGAATTAGTTAACCACTCCCTCCAAGAAAGTGTGTAAAAATTGTAAAGCTAAATTGAATGTTATTAAAGCAGTCGTACTGAACAGACCTACGTATTTTTTTGTTTTAACTGTACCTCATCCTAGAGCACGTGGGTATATTTTGACATGATTTTCAAAACTTCAAATAATTTGCCGTGCCGCTTGTCACCTCAGAGATTGCAATTTTTATTAAAAATATAAAATTTTATAAAAAATGGAAGCAGTTTCAGCATTTGCAGCTTATAAAAAGTCAGGTTTAAACAAATCATTAAAAAAAGAAATTGGCAGAAAACAAAATAAAAATAAAAACAAAAAACAACCCAAGCCAAATGGTCAGCAAAGTGGGAAGAAACAAGAAAGTGTTCAAAAAATCGGTAAAAAAAGAAAACAGAAAAACAATCATGAGCAACCAGCTAAAAAAATCAAATCTACAACTACTCCAACCACACCAATTAATAATCAAGTTGTAAAAAAATTGAACTCAACGGAGCCTTTGGTTAAAGACTCAAATACAGTTAAAAAACATTCTTCCAAGAAAAATAAGAAGCAACCAGTTGAGGTGAATGGCAAAAACACATCCAAATCCAAAGAGCCTGCAAGCAAAGTCAAAAACGTGACAACAGTAGTGAAACATGACCTACAATCTCCCTCGAACAATTCGCCACTTCGCAATAACAGTATCAAGGACGGAACGAAACTATTTAAATGGTTGATATCTCCCATTGGTGTTGACATGTTCTTTGAAAAGTTCTGGGAGAAGGCTCCTTGTCTCATCGAGCGCAACAATCCCAGCTACTTCAGCAAACTGATTTCCTTTGAAATGATCGACCAGATGCTGATGAACAATCACATTGAATTTACAAAAAATATCGACATAACTTCTTACAAAAATGGTGAGTCTATTTCCAAAATCAACATAATTCAGAGCAGGTTTGTCGGCTAACTAAAGGTAGAATAAGTATAATCTAATTTTTGTTTGTGTTTTCTATTTCCAACCTCTTTTTTGTCAAGGGATTCTATTATCTATCGCTTTTTTTCCAAAGATGATGAACAAAATGCTTATGGTTTTGTTTTGTTTATTTGTTATTACGAGATTCATCTTTTTCTTGTCACATTGTTTGAGGTATGTAGACCAGATTCCTTACTTCACTTATCCATGTGGTCTCTGCCTGAAATATTGTGGTATTCCATCAGTTGCGGTCCCTCGAGAACAAGCGCTATTGCGTCTGCAACTGCCTGGTCCCTCTGTAGCGGAGGTTCGGTCTTCCTGGTCGTCTCGAACCTGGGAGCTGGGATTTGAAGATTTTCTTGACTGAAACGTTGTTGCCCATTCGCTCGATGTGACCGAGCCAGTGTAGTCGACGTGCTTTGGCTCTTTGGACTACATCCACATCTTGGTACAGCTCGTGAAATGCACGATTGAATCTTCTTCGCCCTCTTCGCATATAGGACCAAATATCCGCCGAAGAATTTTTCTCTCGAAAGTACCCAGTATCAATTCCCCTTTTTTACTTATCGCCCAGCACTCGGCGCCGTAGAGTACAACTGGTAAAATTTGCGTTTTGTATAGCGTGCACTTTGTCTTTCGAGAAAGGAGTTTTGAACCAATTTGTTTGGTCAAACCGAAGTAGCAGCGATTCGCTAGGGTAATTTGTGGAATTGATATTTGTTTCGAGGTTGGTGAACTCATTGACTACCTCGATATTACTGCTACCAACAATTACGTTTTGTTCTAGGTGATGGACTGATGAGGCTTTGTTTGTTGATAGCATATACATATGTACTTTGTCTTGCCCTTATTCACTTCAAGACCAACGCGTTTCGCCTATTCATCAATAGCTGTGAATGTGTCAAGTACAGGTCGTTTAAGACGGCCGATTATGTTGTCTGCATCGCCAAGCAGTTGAGAAGACACTGTTGTAGATAGTGCCTTCCAGGTTAACACCACTCTACCTGTTGAAGAAATCACATGATAGGGCATCTGCTTATCTAAACACTGTACGAGTCTGGAAAAGCTCGGATGAGCCCTTACCCATTTGCACCACGTACTTTGTAGTTGGATACAATCTTGTAGGCAACAGAAATATGCCTCTGTAGTTTTTGCAGGACATATGATCGCTTTTGTTGCAGATTGGGCATATGGATCTACTTGGCCAGTCGTCAGGTATAATTTCCTCCTGCCACACTTGGTTGATGAGCTGGTGCATGCACCCTACCAGGACATGTCCTCCATACTTGAAGAGTTTCGCAGGTAGGCCATCCGAGCTGGCGGATTTGTTGTTGTTAAGCTTGTGGATGGCTTTGTTAACGTATTCTGTACTGGGCGCTGGGGCAGGTCTCATGCTACTTTGTTCTCTTGTTGCTTCCTCTACATAATGCTCATTAAGCTTGCTGGAAGTGCTGCTTAAATACGTCTACAATTCCCTGTGCTTCGGTGACTAGGTTCCCTTCGCTGTTTCGAAGAGCTTGCGTGCCAGTCTTATAACCAGATGCAAGTTGCTTTGCCGTTTTGTAAAACCGGCGAGTGTTGCCGGCGGTGCTGGATTGCTCGAAATACCTGAGCTGAGAGACTGTGGATGCTCTCTTTTCACGTTACTCCTGCTCTTGTTTTCCATTGCAGCATTAGCATTTTTGCTCTTTATGTCTCCTGCTTCAATACCGCGCATTCATCATTATACCACGGGTTCTTAGTAAATAGCTTATGGTGGTCTCTGCTGTCTCCTTAATAATGTCGCGATACTAGTTCCACTGGTTGTTGACGCTTGTGGCTGGGGGTACAAAAAGAGTTTCCAATTTCAATTTCTCACTGTAGTCTTTGGCTTTCTCAGATGTGCTAAGGCATTCCATGTTGAATTTCTTCCTTCGGGCGGTCTTATATTTTCCTTCCCGACTTTAGCATTGAAGTCTCCGAGCACTGATGCTACTACACACGTATTCCGGATAGGGTCCGTAGGCGCCGCCCAGGAGTTCGTAAAACTCCTTGTTATACTCCTCAGCTTCATCGGTAGGGACGTGCGCACATATTAGGCTGATGTTTTGGAAGGTAGCTTTGATGCGGATTACAGTCAGGCGGTCGCAGGATGACTTTCGACCTGTGCCGATTTCCAACGACGAATCCGCATCCTAACATGGCAATCTTCGTATTCCTAATCCTATCCCTCAAATCTCCTGGATCACGATAATGTCTGCCTTGTACCGCGAGAGGACAGATTCAAATTTTTGAGTAGCACCTGGCGTATATTGCTAAAGTTAAAATCACAAAATGGCTACTTTATTTTGTTAGTATCGTACTAAATCCATGTGCCACTTTGACATTTACAAACGTCAAAAAGTTATGTTCGCTTACTTTTTTGCACTACCTTGTGTTTAGTTGTTAAGAAAATAGATTTGGTATGGTGTTAAAAAGAGGAAATTATTATGGCCTTTTCGATTGGCCGTCCAGAACTGTTCTGACCCCCACAAAATGACAGTGGTTACTCTAAACAGAACAGAAAACGATTCTGGATTGTATTTCAGAATCGAAAACAGAATCACTAATACACTCACATAATTAAAATGTCAAAATCATCGGGTTTATTTGTTTTGTGTAATTTAGATGAGTTTATTAAATTTAATCTTTTTTCTGGTAAAATGACATAAAAAGAAGCAAGTTAATTATTATTTATAGAAGAAAAAGTGTATATAAATTGAAATCAAGTGTTTTGGAAATTCTTTTCAGCCGATGTGATTTGTTTTAAATTTAATTTTCAAAAATACTGATACATACAATTCAGAATCAGTCAAATTGTTTCCGGGTGTTTTATTGGAGGAACATGTTCCGCACGGCCAATCGAAAAGGATATTAGTAAAGTTTCTTTAGTATTAACAAATTGTTAAGCAGTATCATGCTAAGCCCTTAACATCAGGCTGTTTAAAATTTTGCGTCATTATCTTTAACAAGTTAAAAAATAATGCGTTGCACCAAGAATAAGGAATTTCAAGGTAAAATGCAGATTGCTTAAACAGTTTACTGTTCTTCTGAAGCATAAACTGTTGTTCACGCTTTAGAGTGTTCATGATTTGTTCACGTTTTAGAGATATCAAGCAGAGAAAAATCTGTTCACGTTATCTGGTGTTCACATTATCCGGTGTTCACGCTGACGGGAGTCTAGTGTATATATATACATAATATGTGTCTTGAAAAGTCACATGAATCTTATGTATGCATATTGCACTTAAATTATAAAGTTATATGCATCCTTCATTTTCATTATTATATGTACATGTTAAATTATATAGCTTCCATCAATATGTATATACATACATATATGTAGATACATTTTACTCTCCTAGCTTACATAATTAAAGTCCATAATTTAGATTTAAATACATATTTGTAGGTAGGTACCTATATAACTATTCCTTGAATCATCCATTCCACAATTCATTATACTAATGGCGTTTTTATTTGGCAATCCGGAATTGTTCTCCGATCCGGGATCCCAACTGAACACTTTTGTGTGATTCTGCTGATTCTGAATTTTAATGAGATTGTATGTGTGAAAATAATTGTGTACGTGAGAATATTCAAATTAAAAAAAAAAACGTTTGTCGCACAATTATTATACAAAAAATGATAACAGTCGAGTTTGACGTTTAAGTATATGAATGTGTGAGTGCTTCTGCTTCTGATTCTGTTTTCAAATCCAGAAGCAAAATTCTCTTCTTTTCAGAATTAGAACTGTCATTTTTTCCCAAGTGAACGCTTTCAGAAGAGTCCGGAAGGCTTCCGGATTGCCAAATAAAAACGACATAAGAATCAAGTTAATCTTACCTACATAGGCTCTAAACCTGCATAGGATAACTACACCTAACTAACTAAACTTGAATGGTTAGCTACATTAAAGTTGGTAGCTACAAGAGCAAGTTCGCGATCCAGTCGTGTATTTTATTTTTACTGCACTAGCACCTACACTCTTTAAAAAGCTACCATTTGATAAAAGAAACAAAATTTTCTTCATTTGTTTTTGAAAGCTCGTAAGAAATGGCTCTTTAAATTGGATAGTTCGATGGTCAAAAATCTCTTTTTAACAGTAGTTTAAATTTATTCAGCTACTTTTGTTTATATAATCCTTTTTATCTTTTTATCCTAAGCTATTGCTTTTGAAATTACGTGTCTTTATTGTTCTTTTATTTTTTATTTTTCTTATATATTCTTATTTTCCCCACAATTTTATCATTTGCTATGTAAGTTACATTTTGTACTCCAAATATTAACTTACTTTAATTATGGGTTGATATGGTTTATTCACTTCTAGTTTTCTTATAAAATTACAGATTGTTCCTATTATTCATTAGTTACTATTGCTTTAAGAATCTTATTAAAGTTTGTACATACGAGGGCGGGTCAATAAGTCCGTGGAATAAAACACAGATTTTTTGATAAAAAAATAATTTTATTTTTCAACGTAGTCTCCCTTGAGCTCTATACACTTTGTCCAACGCTTCTCCAATTTTTTTATCCCTTCCAAAAAAAATGATTTGTCGAGGTCCTCAAAATAGGCCTTTGTTTGCGAGATGACTTCATCATTGGAGTCAAATCTTTTTCCACCAAGCCATTTCTTCAGGTTTGGGAACAAGAATAGTCGCTCGGAGCCAAATCTGGAGAATAGGGTGGATGAGGGAGCAATCATAGCCCAATTCATGGATTTTTGCCATGGCAACTGCACATGTGTGCTCCCTTGCATTGTCTTGGTGGAAAAGAACTTTTTTCTTGGCCAAATGAGGTCGGTTTTTTTTCAAATCGTCATTGAATCGGTCCAATAAGTTGGCATAATATTCCCCATTGATTGTTCTTCCCTTTTAAAGGTGGTCAATGTGGATTATCCCGCTTGCATCCCAAAAAACAGTCGCCATAACTTTATTGGCTGACAAACCCACAAACCCCTTTGGCGCCGATTCACCCTTAGAAACCCACTGTTTCGACTGTTGTTTGGTCTCTGGTGTGTTGTGATGGATCCATGTTTCGTCCACGGTTACAAAACGGCATAAAAACTCCTCCATATTGCGATTAAACAACGCCAAACCTTCCTGTGAAGTTGTTACACGATTGCGTTTGTGGTCGACTGTGAGCAAATGCGGCACCCATCTTGCGGAAAGCTTTCTCATGCCCAAGTGATCATTCAAAATTGAAACCACTGAGCCATGCGAGATCACTTCGGCTTCCACAATCTCTCGCACTTTCAATCTTCGGTCGGCCAACACCATATCGTGAATTTTTTCGATTGTTTCGGGTGTAGAGACCTCAACTGGGCGTCCAGGACGTTCGGCATCTTCAGTGCTTGTACGGCCACAACGAAATTCAGTAAACCACTTTTTTACCATTGAAATCGATGGTGCAGAGTCCCCATAGTATTTATCAAGCTTAGCCTTGGTCTCGGCAATGGTTTTTTTTCGCAAGAAATAATGCTTAATAAGCACACGAAATTCACTTTTTTCCATTTTCTCCTCAAACTAGTGAGTAGTCTGATAAAAATAGCTGTCAAACACAAACTAACTGACGCAGCAAGTTTAAATTTTGACAGGAGTCAACTGACAGATGCCTATTAACAGGAGCAGTGTTGCTGTTTCAGTAAAGAGGTCAGAAATTCAAAGTCACGGACTTATTGATCCGCCCTCGTAGAAAATGCATTGAATAAAAAAAAAGTTCGCTGATTTCTTTGAGATGCTAAAGCTGCTTAACGGTAAATGCTGCCAACTAAATTCAAATGACTATTTCTGTATTAAATTACCTCAACAAATAGATTTTTCGTTCGTATTTTCTAAATGATTTTATTCTTACTAAAATAATGATGCCATGAATATACAAAATCAATATTTTCTTAGTAAAATTCAGAAACATCAATATTAATATTAAGCTTAGCACAACTTAAACCATTACTTTTTTCCTTCAATTTTTGTATGCTCGCATACTTGTTTTTAAAGCACTTTTTGTATCATTTTAATTTTATTCAAACTTGACAGGGGTTCGTGAGACTTTAAATCCGGAAGGACGAGCAACACCGCCAGTAGTATGGGATCACTATTCAAATGGGTGCAGCATACGCCTGCTGAACCCTCAGACTTATATCTCTACCATATTTGGAATGAACTCATCCTTACAGGAACTATTCCATTGTATGGTTGGATCTAACGCATATTTAACTCCTCCAAACTCACAAGGATTTGCTCCACATTACGATGACATCGAAGCTTTTGTTCTGCAAATTGAAGGAAGAAAGCGTTGGAAATTATACAGTCCCCGATATGAATACGAACAATTGCCAAGATTTTCTTCTGAAAACTTTGCACAAAATGAAATAGGAGAACCTATTTTGGAAAAGGTACTTATGCCAGGAGATATCCTATATTTCCCACGCGGAACAATACATCAAGCGTTCACAGAACCTGGATTCCATTCGTTACACATAACTCTTAGTGTATATCAAAAGCAATCATTCGCTGACCTGTTTGAAAAAATGTTTCCTATTATCCTTCAACGAGCCATATCTGAGAATGTGGAATTCCGCCGAGGACTACCGTTGAACGTTTGGCACAATGCTGGCATTGTTTATTCGGACGTTTCAGCAAAGGAGCGAAAAGACTTCCTTCGGAAATGTCGCGATCTTATTGCGGAATCACTAAAAGAAATTCCAGTTGATCAAGCTGTAGATCAATTGGCAAAGAAGTTCCAACATGAGGCACTTCCTCCAAATATTAATGATCTAGAGAGATCACGAACAGTATTTGGCAGCAAGAATATGGTCGACTCCAAAGGAGAACTGGTTAGTGACTATAGCATTAACTCAATGACTAAAATTCGATTGTTGAGAGCTAATATCATGCGTCTCGTTGAAGAGGATGGCACTTTTCGTATCTACTATTACGTTGATAATTCCAAGGAGTACTGCGAGTATGATGCGAATTACATTGAAATAGAAAGTGAATTAGTATTCAGCGTTGAAGTTCTGATTAAGTCTTATCCAGAATATATTGCCGTGAATGAATTACCTTTGGAACTGGATGAAGAAAAAAAGATCGGAATTGTAACAGCGCTATGGGAGAGGGGACTGTTGATGCTCGAAAAACCTTTAAGTTGTTGAATATAAAAAACCGTGGTATTTTTTTTAAGTATGCTTAAATAAAAAAAAAAACTATGACTATTATGTATAACGTATGTTGTATGAAAAAACCTGTTTTATTTCACATAGTTTACATAATCATAAATCATCTAATTAATCTAATGTCGTTTTTGTTTGGAAATCCGAAAGCCTTTCGGACACTTGTTCACTTGGCAAAAAGTGAGAGTTCTTATTCTGAAAAGAACACATTCATATAATTGAACGTCAAACTCGACTGTTGTCATTTCTCAGGGATCGGAGAGGGATTCCGGATTAAACGCCATAAGAATCACCAAAATATTATTTGAAAACTCGCGATATTCAAAAATTTGCATAAGGTTCATGGTTCCTTATTAGTGTTTTCCACTGGAAAAAACACCATAACAGGATTTTGTTGTCAATGAATTGGTTTTAGAATACTTCTGGACGCTTCGCAATGCTTCTTTTCTAAAATTATTTGTATGGTAATAACAAAAACCCGACTATTGGAGAAATTGCCAGTTTATCCATTAAAATGGTGAATGGTGAAATATTCAACGCGATTTGGGCGTTTGGGGAGAACCGCTAAGCTGGTCGTTCAAAAATTTGATCCATAGTTCATCAATTTTAAATGTGATTTTCGGCAGATTAACTGATGCGTGTATATACATATGTAAAAAAAGTATGTGATAAAAGCCAAAAACTTGCTTCAACCATTGCTAAGCCCGAGTTTAGTTAAAACTTGATTTGAAAAATTGCTTTAAAATTTACAATTTTGATAACCTTAGGTTTAATATGAAATTGGCGACTCAATATTGCTGAACCACTACAATCCTTCCTTACAACCAAACGTTCGTTTTACTTCTGAACATAATAGAATAATTTCTGAACAAAATTAGTTTTATGCTGTGAAAGCAAATCTTCCGTTTTTAGCAAGATTTCATCGAATTTCCCTTTTTTTGCAAGTTTCGTACAAAAATAAGATTTGATATCGATTTGAAATGGTCGTTAGGAATTTAACGTTCACATAATAATTCTCAGCTATAACTTTCTTTTGTTGTACCCCATACAAAAGGCACAGGTGGTAAAAAAAACAGCTGCCATGAAAGTTATCCCAAAAAATCGATCCAGTATTCAACCAACATTATCCGATGACATGTAATGTATAAAATACACCCAACTGCAAATTTCATTTGATACTAGTTTCGTTTTAATATTTGACAGCTTTCAGTTAACTTCAAAATGTCCACAAACATGACGGTTGTGGTCTTTTCGATTGACCGTACTGTTCTGACCCCGACAAATGACAGTTTTCCTCAAAACGAATACTAAAAATTACTCGTTTTCCAATACAATTTTCATACACGACTTGTTTTGCAAAACGACTCGTTTTTGATAAAACGCCTTGGAAACGAGTAGCAATTAAAGGATGAATTAAGCGAACAGATCTTCCGTCAAGTAAAATTGATATGATTGTGAATAGGCCCTCAAAAAAAAAGAACAGCTGGTTGCTTGCTGTCAAACAAAATAAATTAAAATCTTTTTAAACGATTATGGCACAGACATTTTTGCAAATTTATATTTATTTGTAATAAATTTTAATTTTTTTATTTTTATTTACATATTGTGGTTGAAGCATATGCCAAACTTTCTGGCAGATTTTTTTTGACTATACACATATTGCAGCCACATCTACACCGAAGAGAGCTAAGATTCTTCTATCTTCGGCTGATCTCAGCGCAAAAATTGCTATGGCTACCCTTTTTTTAATGGGCATATCAAACGTGAAATTTTCACCATCATTTTCCAATATTTCTTGCTTTCAGAAAGTGTTAGTACGTAAAATATTAAAATGCATTAGGTATAAAGGTTTTTTGTGTAGTGAATTCTTATTAAAAGCTCACCTTTGTCCGCTTGCTTCCATGAATTGCACAATTTTGAGCTATACTTTTTTTCACTTTCTATGCAGCATCATAAGATTTTATTGCTTAGCATTCATGTTCTATCAATGTTTTGACAGCTTTTCCAAAACAACTGAAAAGTCAAACAAAAACTAGTAAATATTATAAACGAATGTTCGTCAATTTTGACATTTCGTTCACATAGCTTTAATTTTATTCGTCACGAATATAGGTTGAAAATCTGATTTTGGGGTAAAACGCGCTCAAAAAAATTACTCGTTGAAGGGTGGATGGTATGTGGAACGCGAAATGAGTTTGACTGTTCGTAGCAATCAGATGCAATTCGCAATGACCAATATTGTTTTCTCAAATGTATCTTATTTTGGCGATTAAAAAGTAATTTTTTCTATCGTAAACATTAATATAAATTATATTTCTACAATTTTGCTTAGATTTTGTGAAGAATTTTGGTTGGTAAATTGTTTTAAATGGAATCTATTCGTTTATTCGTCGGTCGTTGGTCGCTCTCATGTGAATAGTCTTTAACTGTGTGAACGTCGCCACTATTTAAACTACATTCGCTTCACATACCAATCACCATTAAGTAGGGTACACACACAGTACACAAGGTAATATATTCCGGTTTTCATTTTCGTTCAAGTTCGCGCATGTGACAAAACTCAGGGACACGCGTGTCACATTTGGCATGCACATAGGCTTAGGCGTGGGCCAAACTGCTAGTTGCAATATCTGTTACTGCTACTTTTGAATAACAGTTATAAATTCCTGTTACTGAAATAACAATTATGGAACAAAAATTGTCAGTGAAATCACAATTTTAATAAACTATATTCCACTACCATTTTCAAATGAATTAGTCATCACTTTTTCATCTATATTCCGCTGTTTGGTTTGATCAAAATACAAATTTAGAAATTTCAAACGTTATTTCAATTACAGTTATTTTTGATCTACTGTTACCTCTTACTGAACACATCTCTCTGAAATATTGACTCATCCCTATTTGTATGTGAAAATGTTAAAAATGAGAGTGCATGTGCCAAATCTCAGAGACATTTTGCCAAATATGAGAATCGAATTTTTGAATTATGACAACCGAATTTTGACAACATGCGCAATATATTACCTTATTATGTGTACTGTGGGGTACACATACTTCGAACCTGCCAGACAGTTTTGCACACGATCGATAATGTGTACACTTGCATGATGGCATGGCCCGCATGTACGACTGCTCATAAAAAATTTTAATATTTACCCCGTTTATATGAGTGAATTGAGGAATCGAATCGAATCGAATTGAGATTTCGATTCAGGTATATGGCCTCGTGGGATCGGAAGATCGAATTAAAATGGAATCGAAGTAACAATTTGAGTTTACAGAATAAACAACAAAAACATGCAACAGAAAAAAAATATAAAGAAACAGGAAACCCACTGAACACAAAAAACACGATTGGTGCACACACACACCAAGAATCAGATGTGAATTCAATTCCTCGATTCAGGTATATAAGAACATTTTCAATTCGATTCAGCTCTTCTAGTGGGATCGGATCGAGTAATCCTATTTTAATCCGATTCAAGTATACAAAGACCTAAATCCTGATTCAATACCGATTCAATTCTCCATATAAACCTAGTAATTGCCCGTCCGGCAGCGTTCTTGATCGATGATGTGTATTCAAATCATTCATCGAACAACATTCAACAAGTATTTTTCTTGTTAGTTAGTACACTTTTGAATCTTTGTCAGTTTGGAATAAGAAAAATAATATTTTTATGTGTTTATTGAGCTAGATCTTCGATTGAAAATGAAAATTTTGTTTGGCGGAAGGACAACAAAACTGATAAATGTGTATCCGAAACTTTTCACGCATGTTCCATATCCTACAAGAATGACATGCAGGTTCGATAATGTGTATCCTACTTTAAATTATCACTCATGTGGAAGGCACTTAATCCCAGTGGTCGATAAGGCAGGCTCTAGATGTCATATGGGTTTTGACATTTTACCACAGCAGTCATCTTTCCTACTTTTCTTTAAGTTTATCTTTTAGGTAATGTTATTTGTAAATTGTAAAAAAAAATACTTCAATTAAATATTGATTTATTTAGGAATATTCAAAAATGTTTATTACAAATGTTTTAATGAAAAAAGTCAAAAGCAAGTAAGTAAATCGCCGCATAGAACAATCTAAATACTATCCCCATTTCCCAATTCTTACAGGAAGCTCATGGTTCTTATGGAAAGTGTTGTTAGTGGTCATCAGTTTAACATTATTCGCGAGCGATTGGCTGATAAAATTGAAATAATTCGGTTTGACCCATATAGTAAGTAAATTTAAATTTATTATAACAAACAATAGAAGTTAATAGTTGTTTATTGAACTGTGTTAACGTTAAACGCAGTTCAAAGAGATTCTGTTTACAGAGAGCGACGAAAGATTCGCAGTGCTTAGGGGGACTTGGATTTATTGTGGTGTTTAACCAATTGTTTCATAACAAATATTTATAGAAAATGTTAAAATAATAAAAGAAGAAAACGTATGAACGCATACCAATGTTAAAAAGCTAGCGTCATTGTTTTTATTTTGCGAAATTATAAAAAAATGGGATAAATTGGTAGGTAATCTTTTTCCCTAAAATTTTTTTTGGAGTGGTGTGGTCTCCGTTAACAAAATAGGAAGGCCTGTTGTAGATTTATTTCGATTCGAGATTTTCATTGTAATCGGAAAGCTGTAAATACAAATTCCCAAAAAAAATATCATAGAATCCTCCCTAATTACAACTTTATTTGTTTTATTTTATTTATTTAGCTTAGTACAAGCACACTTAAGGCCCGTTTGCTGATACGAATCATAAATATTTATTATAGGTGTTCGAGATTTAAATATGTCTCTTTTGGCTGTTTTGGTCTTAATGTTTTCTTAATGAAACAATTTCATTTCCTTTCCCGACGTTTCGACTGTGTTTGCCGTCTTCTTCAGGGATCTTTTATTAACAAAAATAAAATGAACATATTATACACATAAGAACATTTAGTGTAAAATTTTGGCAAACTTACATTTAGTACGCATTACATATGAACATAAATAATACAATGAAAAACAAATATAAAATAATGTTTTAAAAAAAATATCGTAGATTACGATAACAAAATGAAAGACCTGTATACCGCCCTCTCGGGGAACCCCTCTTTCTTCTATGCAAAATAAAAACAATGAACTGGTGAAATGGCTACATGGAAACAAGTTGATTGATGATAGCCAAAAGACAGCGATGACGACATACACAGCACAAATACCTGCAATTTATGGATTACCGAAAATTCACAAACCAAACATGCTTCTTAGACCTATAACGTCATTAATGAGAGTTCCTTGTTATGAACTTGCAACACACTTCGTGAGAATTTTACAGTACGTGACAAGAGATTCGGTCTACTCAACTTAAAGTTCTTATGAATTTAAAGATAAGGTAAATAATCTGGTTCTAGAACAAACTGATGTTTTAGTATCTTATGATGTTGTATCATTATTTACTAATGTTCCTGTACAACTGGCACTAGCCATCATTAGGAAAAAAATGGGAGACAATTAGTAAACATACACAGTTGAGCCAAACCAAATTCATAGAGTTGTTGGATTTTTGTCTTAAAAAAAAACAATTACCTTCAGTATAAAGATAACTTATACAGACAAATTCATGGAATGCCAATGGGAAATCCACTTTCTCCTACCATTGCCGATTTAGTTTTGGACAACATTTGGACAATAAGTATGCCGATAGTAACAAACCAAAGATAATCGTCAAATATGTAGATGATATACTTGCAGTTGTTAATGAGGGGGAGGTCGACAATGTTTTACGATGCCTTAATTCATATCATGAAAAAATACAATTTACCGTTGAGAGGGAACAAAACAGAGCGATAAAATTCTTAGACGTCAAGATTCATCGCGTTAATGATAGACTCTCTTTCAATTGGTATCAGAAAGACCCAGCATCTGGAAGACTTTTCAACTTTAGATCCAATCAAGCAAAGCATATTCTTATTAATACAACCTCTAATCTAGTTCCAAAATTCTTTGCGGTGAGTGACCGGGAATTTCTCGCCGCAAATGAGTAAATAGTCACACAAATCCTCCTAGATAATGGCTATCAAATGGAAATCATACGGAGCTTGATACTTCGCCAAAAACACGAAGCTCCTGTTGATAGACGGCAAAAAGAGAGAGGTATTTATAAGAGTATAGTTTATGGTCCCAAACTGTCAGAAAACTTTAAAGAGACGGTAAAAAATAGTACTAATGAAGTCAGTTTAGCGTATAAATCCAATAGGACGCTGGCACCTCTTTTCACCAACATGAAAACAAAAACGGAAAAGGATAAGTGCACAGACATAGTCTATAAAATTAACTGTCGTGGCAATGCGGAAGAAAATTGCAATCTTTCCTATATCGGTACAACGAAACAACTTCTACTTCAACTAATTTCCAACCACAAGTCCGACATTAATTTAAAAAGCACTGGGAAGACAGCATTGGCCTTACACTCCATTGAGCGTGGACACAAACCAGATTTTGACAGAGTGGAAATCCTGGAAAGGGAGAAACATGTCTCCAAGCGGTATACTCTAGAAACGCTTCATATTATTAACAACAAAAACAATATGAATCGTAAACAAGACAGCCAGAACATTTCATCGGTTTACTGCTCTTTGGTGAGTAAGCAGATTAAGTGACAATTTAAAGCCGACTAAACTTAAATCGAAGTGTTTTTTTTATATCATAAACATTTTTTTTTAAACATTGCTTTATATTTGTTTTTCATTGTAATATTTATGTTTATCTGTAATACGTACTAAATGTAAGTTTGCCAAAATTTTACACTAAATGTTCTTATGTGTATAATATGTTCATTTTATTTTTGTTAATAAAAGATCCCCTGAAGAAGACGGCAACCACCGTCGAAACGTCGGGAAAGGAAATGAAATTTTTTCATTAAAAAAACATTACGTCCAAAACAGCCAAAAGAGATATATTTAAATATCGAACACCCATAATAAATCAACCAATTGGTCAATAACTTAACAATAAGCATAAATATTTATGTTCAACTTAAAACGCTTTTTCATCTGCGTAAACTGTCACATACGTTCTTAAGTAGAGCTTAAATGCTTAAGTTGAGTATCAGCAAACGGGCCTTACATTCTAACTTAAAACTAACTTGTACCGGGTTTTAAACTTCGAAGGATTCTGTGATATTTTTTCTAGTGATTCTCATCAAATTTCCGTTTACTTTGGAAATCATAATAGGGGTCTATTTGTAATAACACATACTGAAGTTATATAAAGTATTAATATGTGGTAACACTTATATAAAAATCGGTACCACGCGGATTAGATTTACTGAAACACTAGCTTTCAGATATACTTAGCTTGGGGTGCTAGAGAGTGCCCAGACGACTCGATTCATCACCGTCTTACCAGTTGGTTTTACTTACTTACTGCGGGGTGGACCAGTGCCTCAAATAACAAGCTCGGTTTCGCACTCCAAGTTGGTTGAGGTCCTCTTCCACTGGCGTGTTCCACCTTTTACGCTGTCCACCTCTGTTGCGATGTCCCAAGGAGTCGAATTCAAGACTTTCACAGCCGTAGCATTGATGTCTATTCCCTCTAGGTGACCAATTCATCTTAGTCGTTGGCTTTTCGCTTTTGTGTCTAGGTTGGTGTGGCTGTGCAACCCGACGCGTACAGTTCGTTGTTGTATCTTCTCCATTCCCGATCTATGCAGACGGGACCAAAAATCACCCAGAAAATTTTCCTCACAAAATCATAAAATAATTGTCAGTAATAAAACCAAATTTATGTACTTCAGTTTGAGTTTCCATGAATGTCCTGATCTGCATATACTTTTTAATGCTCTTAATTGTGAACGTTATTGTGACCTCACTTGATATAAGTCGAAAATTTAGTTCAATGCATCTTGCTTCAAGATTAATGTTGTTAACCATTTTAGATATCCTTTTTGATGACTCATGATTTGGTCTTATCACATTGAGAATTTGAAATCGTATCTTCATTTGGCTCTTCGTGCCTTGTTTCACCTTGAAAAGTTCTTAAATAGTAAAACTTTGCAAATGGTGTATGTGAATGTTTTACCCTAAATTAGAGTATGGGTTAATTTGTTGAGGTGGTGCGTATCATTCAAAAATTCAGCCTCTTTCAGTCTTGCAAAAGTACGTTGTAAGAAGGGTTTGTAGGAGCAACCGCTTTGTTGTACATATTCTATTGCGAGTACTATAGGGAAAGTTTTGCGAGCTTTTAATCAAACTTGACATTACGATGATAGAGTCCTCCAAATAAATGGGTCCCGCAATTACACCTGTCTATCTGTCTGTAGAAATATCTACAGCTGAAGCGATTTTCTTTAAACTTGGTACTTAAGCGTTTTAGGTGATTAAGAAGGTGTTTTTTTTTATAATACAATTCTATATACTACTGAAATTACTCAGCCAAGTAGAAGACTTATAATGCTAAGTCTTTTGCTTAGCAAATGCTTTTTTGTCAAAAAATGCAAGAAAGTTGAACTGAACTTAACAAAAATTGCGTATTGGCAAGGCGCTCACTAACCAACTGATGAGTCCAAGTGAGATTGCCGGGATGAAACGCAAATTTTGTGGCTAAAGGCCGTTAAAAGCTGTTTTAGGTGATTGTCCTAAATATATTTTTGAATCGTTTTTAGCCCTAAACATTACGGTACTTGCCATACATTTTTTTCTACAATCATAATTATCTCGAAAACGTCTCAACCATTTTGATAAAAAAAAAGTGTGTATAGTCTACATTTTGGTCGAATTTTCTACATATTTTGTTATTAACGGTACCTGCCATATAAGTATTTTTTTTTATTTTCTACTTTCTCATAAACGGGTTGACGGATTTCGATCAAATTTTTTATGTAAGAGGTCCTGCAAATTCTAAACAATACTGCATACCAACATTTCCGAAAAATATTTTTTTTAATTATGAATATTTTTTTCGAAAACGGATAACAATATTTTTTCGAAATTATATTTGTAAGCTTTTATTATTACATCAAATTCCCATACCTTTTTTTAGAAAAAAAAAATTATTATTATTTTTTATTTAACTACATATATAAATTTAAGAAATTTTGTAAATACAAAAATTAAAAATGAATATGCCTTAATGTCTTAGTAGCTGTAGATCGCAGCACTGTTAAAATTGAAAAGCACAACTAATGTTCTGATGTTCTTTTATATTTTCGAATTTATAAAATCAGATTTTAGATCACTGATTTATGTTCAATTGGTTTGTTATTCATGCATTGTATTTTTAATCTGATGTTTAAATACTTTTATTTTAAATCAAGTAGATAGTTATCGGGAAGATTGTGATTTTTTCAATTCAATGTTTCTGGAATGGAATTGTAAAAATAAATAAATTTTATTTTAGGTTACCTAAATTAAAAAAATATTTTCAAAAAAATCGATTTTCAAAAAAAAAAAATATTTCTTTTTAAATTTGGATGCGCAATAGTATTTATAATTTTAACGAGTGCCTGCATCCAAAAGCAACTTAAACAATATTAATCAGTGCATCCAATAGTAATAAAGTCGAATATTTTAAAAGTTGTTCTATGGGAAGTACCGTTAATAAGAAAGCAAAATTAAATATTTTTTTTTTTAAAAAGGACCCCGACCCGGGGTTCCGTTCTGTCTCCGTCTATCTTTCTTATATTTATTAATGATTTCTTATCTGCAACTTCTAATCCAATATATTGTTTTGCTGACGATTGTACCCTCAGCTTTTCACATACATTTTTAGATTCACACCCATGTCTTTTGAATGTGGAACTTCAATGTCCTTTGAATGTGGAACTTCTCGACACAATAGTCCAAATGGGAATAATCAAAAAAGTGTTGAATTCAAAACTTCAAAAACTCAATGCGGGCTTATGTTGTCAAAGCTGGACTCACCCCCAATGCTGGTGTTCATGAGCGGCGTTTCCATCGAGGAAACCGAACAACTTTCAGTTTTTGTGGAATGACAACATATTCATGGGTTTTCTTCTGATATGGCTGTAATCTATAAATCATACATCCGTCCAAACCTTGAGCACAACTGTCATATATGGGCAGGTGCTCCCACCATATACCTAAATCTCCTGGATAGAATCCAAAAACGAGCTTTAAAAATAATGGGCGATAGAACAATAACGGAAGCAATTGCACCAATCAAACACCGCCTTTCATTGTTTTATCGTTATTTTTGTAGGCAATATTCTAATGAAATAGCCAGTTGCATTTCTTCCCAAAACAATTCAATCGTGACACTTGCGCTTCTAGGAATGCTTAATTTACCCTTGCATCCAACTTAGGGCGTACTTCCAAGCATGACATTTTTCTTTGGCTTCACCATACGTATTTAAAATGCTTAACAGGTATCTTCTTAGATAACCAGGCTATAAAATCTCTGGAATCGCCCTCTACAAACTCCATAACTGCTCTCAACTGCCATTCATTTCTTATGGAGATTCAATATTCAATATTCACCAATGTTGGGTGCTGGCGCACAGGGATATTCCAGGGAATTGTAAGGCTGATGAACTTACCAAAAGAGGAACGACACTACCTTTATTACCTGACAATTATAAGTATACTCGTTACTACATGTAAGTTAATGCTGAAACAAGATGCTTTAGAAAGGACAAATCTAAGATGGAAAAATACAACCACCTGTCCGATGATGACAATATAGTTCTGGTCAACACTTGATCTAAAATCCTCCAAGTGTTTAATATCATTGCAGATAGCATATCAGCTCCGTAATTGCTGTTATAACCGGACACTGCCTCATAGGCAAGGACGCAACGAGGCTTGGTGCTTATTCAAACGATTTTTGCAATTTGCAGAAGCTGCATGGACAAAGAAGAGGTGGAATCTATTCCTCATCTTCTTTGTACATGTCCTGCTCTATCTCAGAGACATTTTTTTTTCAGCGATCTAAACAAAATAGATATCTACCGTCTCTTACGCTTCATTAGGAGCTCCAAATGGTTCAGCGAATAGTGAGATTATGTCAGTATGCATGTGGTATGACAAGGGATCAACTCTGGTCTAATGGCGTTTTTATTTGGCAATCCGGAATTGTTCTCCGATCCGGGATCCCAACTGAACACTTTTGTGTGATTCTGAATTTTAATGAGATTGTATGTGTGAAAATAATTGTGTACGGGAGAATATTCAAATTCAAAAAAGTGTTTGTTGCACAAATATGATACAAAAAATGATAACAGTCGAGTTTGACGTTCAAGTATATGAATGTGTGAGTGCTTCTGGTTCTGATTCTGATTTCAAATCCAGAAGCAAAATTCTCTTCTTTTCAGAATTAGAACTGTCATTTTTGCCCAAGTGACCACTTTCAGAAGAGTCCGGAAGGCTTCCGGATTGCCAAATAAAAACGACATAAGTTTGTCGGATGCAAACGCTGACAGCCACTTCAACCTAACCTAACTTACCCGACCGAGTTTTTCCCTCCCATTGCGATATTAAAACATTTAAAACCAATTATGCGCTTCGGTATCTAATGTCTAATTATATCCCATTTAGCTAATCGCTCGCACTGTGTTTTAACATTTTAATGGTAATCAATGGAAGGGGGATTTCGTGTTCTTATGTTCGATCACATCGTATGCAAAAGATTTCTATTAAAAATCTAATTATATTTTTAATATGCATATACAAAATTTCATTAATTTTGTTCTAAAATAAATTGGTATGCCAATATTAAATATTTAATAATATAAACTTAAAAACAAAAGATTAAATCTGTTTAATTAAAGAAAAAATAATTCAAAATTCTGAAATAAATACTTAAACTAATTTGAGCTAAAAAAGAAGTACGCCATTTTATTTCTTGGGTAAATTTGAATTAATGAAAAAAAAAAAAATTTAATCTGTGGAGCGGTTTTTGAGAAAAAAAAGTTTTTTTTTTAACTTTTTGAAAACATTTTTCAAAATAAATTCAAAAACGCCAATTCATAGGTATTCAATATTTATAATTTTTGAAAAAAATTTAATGAGCAGTTTTCGAAATATAAATATTTTAATTTTTTTTCTTAAAAATGATTTTAAAAATACAGAAAAATATTAATTAAAAATATTGGTACGCGGTATAATTTGAGCAACCAAAACCTATATATGGGTGAAATTTCGAAAGAATCGGTTGATCCGTTAATGAGATAGTCGAAAGCAAAAAAAAAAACGGTCCTATGGAAATACCGTTTTTAGACATTTTTCTATTTTTTTTTCAACCATATGATCGGTCGTAGCTAAAAAGCCGCACTGAATTGTTTTAATATAAACCGTTAGAACCGTTTCCGAGAAAAATAGGTTTGAACGTAACGGTTATATGGCAGGTATCGTTATTTTTTGAGCTAAAAAAATTTTTCAATTTCTCCTCTGTACAATACCTAAAAAACTCTATATACCAAGTTTGAAGCAATTCGGCCCACCCGTTTGAGCTGTAGGTGTCTATACATACATACAGACAGACAGACATACAGACGGACAGAATTTTTAGACCATCTTTTTTCGTCTTCGCTATCATCGTAATGTGATGTTTGATTGTTATCTCAAAACTTTTTTTTGACGAATGCATAACTTGCCTCGCAAGTAAAAAAGAACACTGAAAATTCTTGAATTCTGATTTTTTTTTGTAACGGGTTTTTAACGGATTGTAGGGATCGTTGTTTTTTGTTTTAAGATAATCAATTTTATCAAATAAGTCGTTTTCGAAAATATATTGTTTAAAAAAATGTTTTTTAATTAAAAAAAAAATTGGAAAAATTTTGTTTTACAAAACTTTTTAGTAACATAAAAAAATCAAAAAATACTCTTATCCAATCAACACAAAACTACAAAAATGAGAAAATCATATATAGACCAAGATCACAGGGCCGGCAGGCATACGTCATTTTATCATAGCTGCATTTTTTTCTGTGAATAGATACCAAAGTAGATAAAAACGAATGGACATTCCTAATTTTCAAAGCTGGGGCTTTTCGGAGATATGTAGTTTTAACAGTGCCTACTCAACTACGTTATTTTATCAAAGCGGATTTTTTGATATGTTTAAGGGGATAGTGTCTCAAACTTTGTTTGACACATGTCAAACACCTACAGTGGGGCGTTAAGGTGTCATCTTACATGTGTCTGCCAGACGAAACGTCCGTTTTGATGAAATCCTGTTTTTTATTTTTAGTTTTTTGAAAATAATTTTTTTTTCAAATGTTGGTATGCACTTTTTTTAGAGTTTATTAATATACATGCTATTATAAAATTAAAAAAAAAATTTTTGATTAGTTTTAAAAATATTTATTTTTGAAAAAAAAAAGTTTTAAAAATTAATTTTAATTAGAAAAAAAGTTATTAAATATTTTGATATGCAGAATTAGTTTGGCTACTTAGATCTTTTCAGATATTTTTTTTTCGTGGGTAGGTGTAAAACCTTCAAAAGGCTCTATGAGGACCGAAAAACGCGTGTTCATAGGAGTGTGAGATTCTTACTGCACTAAAAACACCTCCTCCTCCCAATTGCAACTAAGTTGAAACTTATCTAGTAATTTATTTTTAACGATTTTAATTTAAGTGTTGCAGGTAACTATCTGGTGATAGTTCCTGCTTATACCGCGATTTTAAAGCAGATTCTCGTTTAGTGCACCAGATCGGAAGGCTTTGTCCTTCGCAGGCGGCGTACTAAATTCGTCTCATCGATAATTTCGATTATAGTACTATTGCAGTGTTGTAATAGCCGTTTTCTATGATTTCGAGCTAAATTTTTTATTTCATCGCGAACCGTGGGAATCCCGAGATCTCTGTGGAGATATTCGTTTCTAATGTACCAAGGTGCGCTTACAAACGATATTAGGAGTTTATTTTCAAATGTTTGTAAGGTATTTAAATTAGAATCTCGCGTACAACCCCAGAGTTGTATACCGTAAGTCCAGACAGGCTTAAGCACCTGCCTGTACAAAATTAGCTTATTTTCGATACTGAGCTTAGAGTGTTTCCCGAGCAACCAGTACATATCTCTGAGTTTATTATTTAAGTCTTCGCATTTCTTTTTAACATGCGGTTTCCATTTTAATTTCGCGTCTAGAGTCATTCCGAGATATTTTGCTTTGGTAGCAAACGGAACTTAAACCGTATTAACAAATGCCCGTGATCTATTAATTTTCTTATACGTAAAATCTACATGGACTGATTTTACTTCGTTGAGCGATATCCGCCATGTTTTTGTCCAATCATTGACATTATTCAGAGCTTTTTGTAATTTTGTCGTAGAATCATTTCTCGTTTGGCCCACTGCTAGTATTGCAGTGTCGTCAGCAAACGTGGCTACGATAGTGTCTTCTGTTTGAGGTATATCACGTGTAAATAATAGGTAAAATATTGGACCTAAAACACTTCCCTGTTGTACCCCACCCACTATTTCTTTGAGATCCAAGTAATCGTTTCCATGTCTTACTCTAAAAAGTCTATTTTCTAGATATGCTTTTAGCAGCGTATAAAGTGGCTTAGGCAGAATTTGTCTTAATTCAAAATTTAGGCCTTCGTGCCAAACTTTATCATAAGCTTGCGACACGTCTAGGAAGACCGCCGAACAAATTTTCTTTTTTTCAAGAGTCTTATCAATGACGTCAGTGACCCTATGCACTTGGTCAATTGTCGAATACTTGCTTCTAAATCCGAACTGATGTTCAGGTATTAGGCGCTTTTCTTCTATTATTGGCTGCAGGCGCAGAAGTAATATTATTTCAAAGACCTTTTCAGATATGAAATTTGAAAGAAAACCAATGTACCGTTACCGAGAAAGTCAAAATTAAAAAAAAAAAAACGTTATATGGAAAGTACCGTTAAGAGACTTTTCCCGTAAACTTGGTTCAGATTAAATGATTGCTATTGCCAACAAAAAAAATTCTGAAAAATTTTCATCAAAATCGTTGGATTCGTTTTCGAGAAAAATAAGATTTTCCTTATGGCAGGTACAATTATTTTTAGGCCTAAAAATAAAATTTCAATTTCCCCTCTGATGAATGTCAAAAAAATAATTTTATCTACATTCATACTCGTAGGAATGTAAAATTTTGTTATCATTTACAAAAATTAATTTATTATACCAAATATAAACCTCTAAGGAAATCGGAAAGAAGACAAGTACAACTTAGGGTGCATATTCAAAATTAATTATTTTTTCAGTTAATAGTATGCAAATTGCTCAATCATAAAAACCCAACACTATTAATTTCGTTTGTTTGTTAAATGTAATTTTCCCGACGTTTCGGGAAGATTTGCTTTCTTTTGGAAAGAAAGCTACGATGCTTAAGACCACTCTAACACACAATTGAATTACCTACATATATTATGTAGAATCATATTTATAAGTTTTTTTTTTAATTTAATTGATCCTTATCCCATTAAACAAACGTAAGAAATCGATTTTACTTGCACTAAAGCAACGTGGCAAGAAGCCGTTGAAATGTAAAAACGTAGTTTTTAGCACTGCAACCTGAGAATAATTTTTTTTTCTAAAGCTAAGAGTCGTAGTGATGACATTGTTCAAAGTCGTTAACACATTATCCAATTATACCTGCCAATACAAAGTTTATAGTTTCACTTTTTCTGCAAGTTTTGCAAAAAAAAATCCATTTTAATCTTAAAAAAAAAAGTTAGTAATGTATGATACTCGTTTATGTAATTCGATAACCTACCGCCACTTATTTAATTAAATTTATTATAGAGGTCATATGAACAATAAACCAACCTGCAATAATTTTAAATTCAAAATTAGAAATGGATTCTAATATACTTTCAGTATTTAGTTATAACTAAAACCATCATTGAAACACCAGTCAGTAAATCATTCAATAGCAATCGGTTATAATAATTATGGTCACGTTCAGAAGACATAAGGAGCTTCTTCATTAGTCAACTGAATTCATTGAAAGCAAGTTATTAATTTTTTCGCATGTTATCAATGTCAAACTTGGAAGCATGGAACTTTATACTATTGAGCTTGTAGATAAAAATGCAGTTGAGTTAATTTGAAGGGAGACCTTTTGCAGTCATTTTCCAATAAAAGTTGCTTAATGGGGTTTTCTTTTGGTAATTTCAGATTTTGATAGGAAATTTGATTTTTTTCGTCGCGAATGGTATACGATTTCAGATTGATTTTTTTATCATGGGATTATTGTATATTCGTGTCTGTGGAACCAGTATGGAACCAGTAAAGGTTTCGGATGGCAAATGACTCGAAAATTACATAAAGTTGAAATTTTTCGGAACTTACCGTTAAATGTTAGAAATATTTTCAATTCACGGGATGAGACTGGCGATTGATGGATGTTGTTTTAGTTATTGTTTTTTAGCTCTCGCTCTCAAACAGTACCGGTGCGTAGATGTTGTTGCACTTGGATTGCTTGTGGGTGGTGTACTCATTCTAGGTTGTTGTAGCGTTGAGTCGATATATTCTTGTACACATGCAAAGCTTACGATATCGGCTACAGGTTTTTTGATTGGTTTTACTTTTGTTTTACTTATGAGAGGATCCCACGTTGGCGATAATTTAAAGCTAGAATCTCTATTGAAATTTGTATGTTTCTTAATTTCAATTGCTTCTCTGACAATTCTTCGTACATAAAATCTTTCATTTGCGATTGATCTGGCTTGATCAAAACGGATAAAATGATCTTCGTTGTAGGCCAAATATTCACATATTGCCGATTTTGTGACAGCGTTGTTTTGGATAGCTTTAATATGTTCGTTCAATCGCGTTTTTATACCTCGTTTGGTTTCACCAATATAAGAAGACCCACAAATGCAGGGAACAGAGTACACACCAGGATTTTGAAGTGGAATTTTGTCCTTAGGCGATCTTAAAAATTGGCGAACCTTGGTTGGCGGTCTAAATATGGTTTTTATACCATATTTTTGTAAGATTCGCCCAATTCCATCCGTTATGCCTTTGATATAGGCAAAAAGGCCATTTTTTCCAATGCTGGAGGTAGCGAATGTTTCTTTGAGCTGGGTTTGGGTCTCAATGTTCTTTGTTTGTAGCTATAGCCATTCCTTTCAAGTGCAATATCTATATGCTTCAACTCTTGTTTAAGGTGTTTCGGGTCACAAATTTTGTCAGCACGGTTCACAAGAGCAGATACAACCGATGTTAAGTTGGCTGGGTGATGATGCGATGTAGCATGTAAATATCTTTCCGTATGAGTTTTTTTTCCGAACACTGTGTGGCCGATCGAACCATCCTGCTTTCTTATGACTTCTTATGACTCCAGGAAAGCTAAAGAGTTTTCTTGTTCTCTTTCCATTGTAAATTTGACTCTTTCGTGGATGGAATTAAGATGTACACGATAACTTTCTACCTGATCCTTCTTGAGTACGCAGAAGGTGTCATCTACGTACCTTTTCCAAATAGTTGGTTTTATTAATGATGATTCCAATGCCAATTCCTCAAAGTGTTGCATCCAAACGTCTGCAATTATTGGTGCAATAGGTGAGTCCATTGCAACACCATCAATTTGTAAATAATATTTACCACTATATAAGAAATATCCTGATGTAAGGCATATGTCAATTAAATCTATTAACTTAGAGTTGTTTTGAGAATGAGACAATTTCGATTTTATAACATTCAGGGTTTCTTCGATTGGAACATTGGTACATAAGGAAGTAACATCAAAACTAATCATTATTTCATCCGGTTTAATGTGGAAGTCCTGGATCATAGACACGAAATGTTCCGAGTTTTTTACCATCGAGTTTGAGTTTTTAATTAATGGCTTAATTTTAAAGGTTTATTCTTTAGCCAACAAATATGTTGGTGAATCTATTTGGCTGACGATGGGTCTTAAAGGTACATTATCTTTATCTGCTTTTAGATCAAAAAATAACCGTACCTGCCATATAACCAATACGTTAAAGCCTATATTTCTCGGAAACGGCTCTAAAGATTTTGATTTAAAAAAATCAGTGCAGCTTTTTAGGTACGACCGATCATAAGGTTAAAAAACAATTTTTTTTTAAATGTCTAAAAACGGTACTTTCCATAGGGCCGTTTTTTTTATTTTGACTATCTCATAAATGGCTTAATCGATTATTTCACACATATATAGGCTTAGGTTGCCCAATTTATACTGCATACCAATATTTTTAATAATATTTTTTTTGTATTTTTAAAAGTATTTAAAAAACATTTTAATTTATATTTTGAAAACTGCTCAATACATTTTTTTCCAAAAATTATAATTATATGTATTTGCTGAATACCTATGAATTGGCGTTTTTGAATTTTTTAAAAAAATTTTTCAAAAAGTTTTCAAAAAAAAACTTTTTTTCTCAAAAACACAGATTTTTAAAATTCTTTTCTCATAAATTCAAATTTATACAAGAAATAAAATGGCGTACTTTTTTTTTAGCTTAAATTAGTTTAAGTATTTATTTCAGAATTTTGAATTATTTTTTCTTTGATTAATCCGATTTCATTTTTTGTTTTTAAGTTATATGATTAAATATTTAAGATTTTCATACCAATTTTTTTTTAGAAAAATATTATAGAAACTGACTTTAAAATATATTTAGATTTTAAATAGAAATATTTTGCATACGATGTGATCGAACATAAGAGCAAGTTCGTGCGATTTAGTCGTGCATTTTATTGTTAAATGCAGGCATGTTTTCACAACATTATTTCACTATTCACATAATTACTGAAAACAAAATCTTGTCAAAATTTCCATTCCATTGGAAGGCTTTAATTGTAGAAATATGTGTTTTGGAAGATCTGAGGGGGGACAAACTGAGTTTTTCTTACGAAAAGAAAACCCCACTAGTTGAAGGCAAATTTTTTGACACTTGATCAATCACAATACAAACTTGGCGTACTTTCATGTCGCCTTGAATGACGCGGTGGACATTGAAAATAGTTTTATTTGATAAGTGTACTTGTCAATTGAAAAACTAATTTTGAGGTTAGAGTTGATCATTAAAAGAAGATCCAGACATAACTGGAACAAACCAAAATAAAATGGAAGACTGGATCGCACGTACTTACTTTTATGTTAGATCACATTGTATGCACAAGATTCTTAGTACATTATAAACGAAATATATTTTTAAAATCGTTTTTTACTAAATTTTTTGTATACAGAATATATATAATTTAATTATTTTATTAAATTTGGTATGGCAATTTTATATGTTTAATAATTTTAGCATAAAAATATAATTTCAAAAAAATGTCATCCGATTTTGAAATATTGAATTTTCAAAAATTAATAAAATATTTATTTTTTTTTAAAATCCAAACAAATATTTTTCGAAAATTTTGGTACGCAGTAAATTTTTTAATTTTTTTTCTTAAAAATGCTTTTAAAATACAAACAAATATTAATTAAAAATATTGGTACGCAGTATAAATTGGGTAACCTAAGGCTATATATGTGTGAAATTTCGAAAGAATCGGGTAAGCTGTTTATGAGATAGTCGAAAGCAAAAAAAACGGCCCTATGGAAAGTACCGTTTTTAGACATTAAAACAATTTTTTTTTCAACCATATGATCGGTCGTATCAGCTGCACTGATTTTTTTAAATCAAAATCGTTAGAGCCGTTTCCGAGAAAAATAGGCGTTAACATAACGGTTATATGGCAGGTTATTTTTTGAGCTAAAAAAAAATCTCTGCACAATACCTAAAAAACTCCATAGACCGAGTTTGAAGCAATTCGGCCCACCCGGGGTGGTGTAGGTGTCTATACATACATACAGACATACTGACAGACTGACAGACTGACAGACTGACAGACTGACAGACTGACAGACTGACAGACTGACAGACTGACAGACTGACAGACTGACAGACTGACAGACTGACAGACTGACAGACTGACAGACTGACAGACTGACAGACTGACAGACTGACAGACTGACAGACTGACAGACTGACAGACTGACAGACTGAAAGACTGACAGACTGACAGACATACAGACGGACAGAATTTTTAGACCATTTTTTTCGTCTTCGCTATCATCGTAATGTCATGTTTGATTGTTATCTCAAAACTTTTTTTTCGACGAATGCATAACTTGCCTTATAGTACCTATAATTGCAAGTAAAAACAGTAGATGAATATGATTGTATAACATCTGACACCACATTGTTTTTTTTTTAATCAATATTAAAACTATCAATTAGGAAGTTTCCTAAACATTAGAATCTATTTTTTATCATTTTTATAACTCATTCTATACAAATTAAATAGAATGCACGACTGAATCGTACGAACTTGCTCTTGTAGCTATTTAGTTAATGTAATGTAGTTAATCATTGACTCTGTTAGTAGGTAGGTAGCCTAGTTATCCTATGCATATGCATAGGTTTAAAGCCGATGTAGTGGTAAAATTGCGATTCTCAGTATAATGAATTGTCGAATAGGTGATTCAAGGAATAGTTACATAGGTACCTACCTATACAAATGTATATTTAAATCTAGATTATGGATTTTAATTATGTAAGTTAAAAGAATAATATGTACCTACATACATTATGTAGATGAAACCTAGGTTATGTAAATATGTAGAAATAATAATGAAAGTGAGGGATGTAGGTGGGTTTATAGCTACATACATACAATGCATATAATTTTATAATTTAGGTACGATATACATAATGTTCATGTGATTTTTAAAAATACAGTATACATATATAAATGTATGAGGAGCTACATAGTATACATATATGTAGATATTCAGTGACGTACGCAAAAATGCGTTAACATAAAATATTATTAGGCTGAAATAAATGAATGACATAATAAAATATTTTTATATTGCTTAGTTGTTATGGTTTGAGGGAAAAAAGATGTCATTTGAATTGTTAGAAAAATATGAATATAAATAAAAAAAAACAATAAAAAATCGTTGGAGCCGTTTTTAAAAAAAATATTTTTTTATTTATAATAATTTTGAAGTAATTATTAACATATAAAATTTTAATTTCAAAAGATTTATTGACTGGTTTTTGAAAAATCGATTTTTCAAACCTATTTTTTATTTATTTTTTTAAAAATCGAAAAATCATTTTTTTTTTTTGAAAATTTGAGTATTTAGTTCTATAAACGCTTTAGGGAGCATTTGCATAGGAAAAATAATTTTAATCGTATCATCTAATAGTGAAAAAGGCGAAAATATGATAACTACCGTGGGAAGTACCGTTAATAATTATAAAAAACAAAATATTTTTTTTTACTTACAAGTGACTGCGCTAATTTAAGAATACACATTATTTTATCAAAATTCTTGGAGACATTTTTGAGAAATACATTTTTTTCGTAACGGTTTTTTAACATCTGTATAGGAGGAAGCCTTGTTTTTTATTTTATTAAAATTGTTTTTTTAATGTCAAAAAACTACCAATTCCGAAAAATCGATTGAGTCGTTTTCGAAATATTGAGTTTAAAAAAAATGTAACCTTTTTTTTGAAAAATTTCGGTTTACATTACCTAGTGTTTAAACTTTCTAGGGTTTCTGCATAAAAAAAAATCAAATGAACTGTTTTCTAGAAAATCGAAAACGAAAAAATGATTCTACTAGATGCACCAAAATTAAGCATTTTTTTCAACAAAAAAAATACCAAAAAGTACCTGTTCCCTTTATTATCGAACAGATTTTTTTTATAAAAATTGTTGGAGCCGTTTTTTGAGAAAAGAAAAAAAGATTTTTCATTTTGACCAAAAAATATGTAGGTACATATGTATGTTAGTTACCGTTATTTTTCGTCTTAAAAATAAAAATAAACACCAAAAAAGTGGGTCTCGCAATTCCGTCTGTCTGTCTGTCTGTCTGTCTATAGAACGATCTACAGCCTAAAACGCTGAACCGATTTTGTCCAAAATAGATTTTTGAATCGTTGTCTTAGCCCCAAAAATAACGGTCTACCATCTTAATTATCTCGAAAACGGCTCTAACGATTTTGATAAAAATTGGTGTGTGACTACTTTGGATATGGTCTTCATTTTGGCCAAAAATTTTTTTTCAAAAATTTTGTTATTAACGATACCTGCCATACAACCATTTTATTGATTTTCTAATTTCTCATAAACGTCTTTACGGATTTCGATCAAAATTTTTATACAGGAGTTACTTCAAATTCTAAATAATACTGCATTTCAAAATTTTCGAAAAATAGTTTTTTTTTCTGAAAATTCAAGATTTCGAAAACGGGTGGACGATTTTTTATGAAATGGTGTTTTTGAATTTATATTATTAAAGAAAAAATTTAAGTATTTTTATATATAAAAAATTAAGTGAAAAACTAATTTAAAAATACATTTATCCGTTTCTATTAAGAATCTTTTGCATATAATGTGATCGAACATAGGATCAAGTACGTGCGATCCAGTTGTGCATTTTATTTTTTTTTTTGTAAACACCTACGAAACGAAAGTATGGTAGTCTGGTCATACTAATTTATGGAGAAAAATTCTCATAATATTGCATTACCTATTGTAACAGAAAATCAATGGGCATGTAGAAAGCTTAGAACACAACAGCTAGCTTCTACCACTAACCTCTATATTCTGGCGTCAGGAAAGGAAGGCAGAGGGTTGTAAATGCGATTACGTACCCCTCGCGCGCATTTGAAACCTTATGAAGCCCGTCAGAGCTCTACAACGTCATCATTGTCAGCAGTAAATGGTTTCGTCCATGATGGTTGGCCCCACAGACACTCTGAAGCTTTTGCCTTTTGTTTAGTTTATCACCGTCGTTCGTTGGCAGCGCAAGTTCTAGCGGAAAAAAAAACCTAAGAGCTGAGGTTGGTTGGCTGTATCCACCACCTCCGCCTCAGTAGTGTGTTTTTGTTTTTATCATATTTCTTCTATAGAATTAAATAAAAAAAAATTAAAAAAATAAATAAATCTCGAATGTGGCGCAATATTAAATAAAACATCGTTGGTTTTTGAATTGAAAAAAAATACCCTACTTCTGAATTTTCGTCGCGGCGAAATTAACATATCGTGAGGCAAATTATAAAAAAAAACGATGAAAATATTTGTTTTTCATCTCAAAAGTATTTACATGATAATAATTAATAATAATAATTGTAAACCAAATGCAAGTGCCATACAGTAGTGAAACAGTAAAAAATAAGTATTCCCAAAGTGCAAAATAAATATCAAGGTGTGTACAAAGTATACAAGCTATAGCCAGTGGCATATAGGGTGTGGGTTTCGTGCAAAACAAAAGTATAAAAAAAAATCAAATGTTAATTTTGAATTTGCCGAATCTTTTCAAAAAATATATGGTATTGTGTTTTTTTTATAAGGCTTTTTATATTTATTGCCAAAACAACAATTTATCGTTAGGTTATTCTAGACACTGTAAATGGACAAGTATAGGCGCCTTGCCTCCGTCCGCTACTTCTTATTACGAAATTTCTAGGACCTTTTTGAATAATGAATGCATTTCCTATAGCTGATGGCCAACGAAAAAAAAATTAATGAAAACTTCAACATCACTTCTGGCTCTAGACTCCTGGGAGGAACAAGGATACCTTATTAAATCTCAATGCGCAAGATTTCTCTTTGAGTATTGTTATTTTTTTGTTAGGGTATTTTTTTTTACTACTATGTATGACAATAAGAGCGACAGCTTAGCTATTATTTCTCTTTTGAGAGTGAATTTTGTTGTTTGTCAAGAGTCAAGGCGAAAGGCGAATTGTTTCGAAAATGTTTACAAAATAAATTTAAAAAAAAAAAAAAACGTACTTATGAATATACACATTTTTACTATTCATACATTTTTTTTAGGATTTCATCTTATCTGTTAATATATAGGATTGCGCTTTATTGCTGAAGCAAAACAGATAAAAAAGTAAAAGAACATCTAAATCTTTTTTTAATTTAGTTGATACCTATACCTACTTACGCCATTAGAATTATTTTCATAGTTAGGATTAATTCAATTAATTAAATATAATAGATATATTATCTACAGAACTAAACATTTTCAATCCTATAGATTCAATTAGAAAAAAAAACCTAAAGGGCCTAAATACGTGTAGACACAGAAAAGTGATACCTTCCAAATTGTTCGACTTTTAAGCTACAATATGAACTCTGAAACCTCCTAAAAAGAATAAATCAAGTGTCCCTTAAGAAACTTATTACCATATGGTAATTAATAACTAAATCAATTGCATCTCATTTGAAATTATTTCGACGCCTTTTTAGTTATTTACGAACGCGCAGAAATGTTAATTAATTAATTAACATCCAACTCGGTTCTGGAGAGGATTACATTTTTTTTTATGGAAGTAAACGTTTTATGTTTGTAATAGGTTTAGGCACATAACATTTTGTGTGTTGTGACATTTTTGTTTCCTGTTATACAGTTCTTAACCCCTGAAGAGACATAAGCTGATATAAAATCTTACACCTGTTTTCAAAAGAGTAGGCTATAAAAAAGTTCTCGGTTCGGTAAAGTTTTCAAAGTTGTGTAAAATTATTGAGATTTAAAGTTAGCAAGCTCTACAAGCATGTCTTTATGTATGTATGTTTATTTTTGTAATGATATTTCGATTGGAGGAAGTAAGATTATGTATGTAGGTATTTTTGTTTTGTGAATTTAAAAGAGAGCAACGATGTACCTATATTTGAAAGATATTTAAATAATACATAATACTTGTGTAGGTATTTTGTTAGGTAAGTGATATGAAGAACTTTTTTTTTGTCTATAATATTTTTGGTATTCATAAGAAGTGCTAATTTATAACAAAACAGTCGTACGCCATTAAAAGTGTTAAATATTAAAACAAATATTGCAATAAAAAACCTGTTAAGTGAAACATTGCGTGAATGAATTAATAGACAGGGTGTCCGGTAAACAATGGATAATCCTGAAACGGCCGGCGTATAGCCCACCTTATGACTGCTCTTAAAACGGAAATAAAAACGAACTATCTCAAAGGGTACACAAAATATGAGCGTTTTTCTTATAGGGCAAGTTTTCCATTTGCAATAAATAATTGAATTCGAATTTTAATCAAACTTGACATAACGATGACAGAAAACAGCAAAAAATAGAGTCCCTCAATTTAGTTTGTCTGCCTGTCTGTACAACGAGCTACAACCTAAACGACTGAAGCGATATTGTTCAAACTTGGTACTTAAGCGTTTTAGATAATTGCCTCATATATTTAGATATTTGAAACGTATTTGTAACCTTAACTACTTTGAGCATAGTCTACATTTTGGTCTATTTTTTTTTTTACATATTTTGTTAATATCGGTACCTGCTATACAACCGTTTTTTTTATTTTCGACTTTCATTTATAAAATGACTTGACGGATTTCGATCGAATTTTTTTTGTAGGATTCCCTTCAAATCCTAAACAATAATAAAAATAAAATAAATTATTTTTTAATTTGATAGTGGAGATTTTTTAACGTGTTTTTTATTATAAATTAAAGTTTTTATTTTTAACAACTTAAAACAGAAATTATTTATTTTTTTTAAATAGAAAAATAAATAATTTATGTTTTAAGTTGTTAAAAATAAAATCTTTAATTGAAATTATTTTTGAAAATTTAATATTTCGAAAACTTATACCTAACGACTTTTTATCGAAATTATATTTTTAAGCTTATATTATTATTTACATAAAATTAGCATACCAAATTTTATTCAGAAAAAATTAAAGAAAAAAGGACTTTAAAAATAAGCTAAATAAGCCGTTTCTGCTAAGAATATTGTGCATACAATGTGATCGAACATAAGAACAAGTACGCGCGATCCAGTCGTGCATTTTATTTACTTACTTTACGTTTTCTTTTACAGCAATTTTCTACACTATTATTGCCAATTCATAATCGGTAGAATTTGTTTATAGCTCTTGGACTTTTTTATTTATAAACAATTAATTTGTTTATAATTGAAAAAAATTGAAAAAAATTGAAAAAAAAAATTAAAAATTACAAAGTTCAAGCATCTGTGGTATAAAAATAAAATGCACGACTGGATCGCACGAACTTGCTCTTGTAGCTAACAACTTTAATGTAGCTAACCATTGAGGTTTAGTTAGTTAGGTGTAGTTATCCTATGCAGGTTTAAAGGCTATGTAGGTAAGATTAACTTGATTCTTAGTATAATTAATTGTGGAATGGATGATTCCGACAAATGTATATTTTAATCTAATTTATGGATTTTAATTATGTAAGTTATGAGAGTAAAATATATCTACAGCCATATACATATGGATGGAACCTTAGTATGTAAACGTGTATATATAATTATGAAAATGAAGGATCTTGTTGGGTTTTTTCAAAAAAAAAAATATTTATTTTTTAAAAATCGAAAAACTTATTGGTAAACAGTTTTATTAGCAACCTTAGGGAGCATTCGCAAAAAAAAATATTTTAATCGGCTCATCCAATGTTGAGAAAGTCGAAAATATAAAAAGTGGTTCTACGGGAAGTACCGTTAATAAGTAAGAAAAAAAATATTTGTATACTTGAAAGTGGTCTGTACTAATTAATTAATTAAGAACACATACATTTTTTTATAAAAAATCTTGGAACCGTTTTCGAGAAATACATTTTTTCTTAACGGTTTTTTTTTAACATTTGTATGGAAGGTACCGTTGTTTAATTTTAGGAATATAGTTTTTTTAAGTTTTCAAAATTATGTCAAAAAACTACCAAATACGAAGTTTCGACAAAATTCATTAAGTCGTTTTCGATTTTTTTTTAATTTCCTAAAACATTTTTTTTTTGCAAAAATTTGGTGTACAGTAGTGTTTAAACTTTTTATTAGCTTCTGGTAAAAAAAAAATCAAAAAAATTTAATTAACCGTTTCCCATAAAATCGAAAAACAAAAAAATGGTCGTACTAGAGGTACCAAAAATCACAATTTTTTTCCAAAAAAAAAAATTATGAAAAGGTACCATTACCCTTCATTAATGAACTGATTTTTTTTATAAAAATCCTTGGAGCCGTTTTTGAGAAAAATTAGATTTTTCTTTTTGGCCAAAAAAAATGTATGGGAGCTATTATTTGTTATTTGTCGTCTTAAAAAAAATGAAAAAAAAACGTTTACCGAAAAAACAATATGTACCAAGTTTGAACCAAATCTATCCAACCGTTTAGGCTGCAGATTCGAGGACAGACACACAGACGGAATTGGGGGACCCACTTTTTTGGTGTTCTCTATGATCGTAATGTAATGTTTGATTGTTAGAATTTTTTTGCACGAATCCATAACTTGCCTTATAACGGGTTATCCATTTTGCGGTTTCAAAAGTAAAAGTAAATAAAACACATATAAAATATTTGTTTTTCATGATATTTCTTTTTTATTATAAAGTTTGAACGTTGACATTATGTGTGAAACACTACATAACTTAAATGACCACCACTCGAATTGTTGCAAGCATCGATTCTTTTGAGGTAATTTTCGACCACTTTTTGACACATATTGGGCGGTATCTCAGCCATAACTTGACGAATGTTTGTTTTCAAGTGCTCAAGAGTTAAGGTTTATCTGCATAAACACGGTCTTTCGCGTAGCCCTACAAAAAAAGTCCAGCGGTGTCAAATCGCATGGCCTTGGTGGCCAGTTGATATCACCACGACGAGAAATTACGCGGCCAGGAAATGTCTCTTGCAATAAAGCCATATTCGCTCGAGTGGTGTGGCATGTGGCACCGTCTTGTTGAAACCACATATTCTCCAAGTCGTATCATATGACCATAACGCTCCGAATTGACGGTGACAGTCCTTCCATCGTCGTTTTCGAAGAAGTAAGGTCCAATCACACCTCCGGACCAGAGAGCGCCCCAAACAGTGACTTTGTGGATGCAATGGCCTCTCTTCAATTACTTGAGAATTCTCAGAACCCCAAATACGACAATTTTGTTTATCAACATACCCACCGAGTGAGAAGTGTGCTTCGTCGCTGAAGAAAATTTTGTTCGGAAAATCGCCGTCCACCGCCTGTTGTTCAAGCACCCATTCGACGTATCTACGACGTTGTGAATGGTCAGCTGGCTTCAGTTGTTGTGTGAGCTGGACTTTATATAGATATAGGTGTAGCTCCAAATGCAAAATACGCCATAATTCCTGAGAACGACGAGGAATCGACACATTCGCGTCCTCGGCAACACTTTCACCTACAGCAGCGATATTTTCAGTTGTACGAGCGAAACGATGATACACAGGCCTTACAATATCTGTAACCAATCCAGTCTCTTCAAATATCTTCACAATTTTACCAATTGCTTGCGTCGTTGAACGATTATGTGAACCATAATCTCCTCTTAAAGCACGATACCAATTTTTTAACAATTTGTATTCTTTGTGCGATAGTTAAGCGATCCATTTTCGTAAATGTCGGACTTTCAACTGAAAAAAAAATTACTTTAACAACTTAGTTTGACAGATGCCGAATTCCAGCCCTATACTTTTGAAACCCCAAAATGGACAACCCTTTACAATTAAAATTCTTGATGTTAGCTTTTGATTGTTGAGACTTAGTTTATTTTTTATAGAAACAACAACCAAAATATGTGTATGATGGGTCGCTTTCAAGACAACATCAAACTTAAGAAAATAAAATACACGACTGGATCGCTCGGACTTGCTCTTGTAGCTAACAAATTTAATGTAGCTAACCATTGAGGTTTAGTTAGTTAGGTGTAGTTATCCTATGCAGGTTTAAAGCCTATGTAGGTAAGATTAACTTGATTCTTAGTATAATGAATTGTCGAATGCATGATTCAAGGAATAGTTAAATAGGTACCTACAAATGTAGATTTAAATGGATTTTAATTATGTAAATTAGGAGGGTAATAATGTAAATATGTACAAGAACATACATAGCTATGTATACAATGAAAGTGAATGGTGTATAGGTGGGAAAAATCGTTTTTAAACTTATTTAAACTGCCAAAATCATCACTTTAATCGGTTTTTCGAAAAAACGAAGAACGCCATTAGATGCCACGGATCAATGAAAATATTATAAAAAAGTATCTCGAAAATTGTAGGACGGCTTTTGATGAAATCCTGTTTTATATTTTTCGTTTTTTGAAAACAAAATAACATACCAAATTTGAAGGAAATAGCTTACGCCGTTTAGGCTGCAGCTAGTTATACATACAGGCGGACAGACTGACAGACATTTTTTGTCGATCACTTTTAAAGGCTTCTATGTATGATCGTGATGTCATGTTTGATTGTTAGAATTTTTTTTTACGAATGCATATGTTGTACCTAATTAATTAGAATTTATAAATTTATAAACATGCTTAACATATTTTTCTTAAAACAATACAATATTTTTAGAATTTACATTTCTATTACTATTTCTATTACTATTGCTATACCAGTTTTACCAATTAAAAGAGATTTTAGGAACATTAGTAGTTTAAAATTTGTGGTTATTTCACAAGGAATATTATATCTTTTTCTTGACATTCAATTCAGCGTAAGCTATTTCTTGGGACGAATCTTCTTTCGCACTCGTGCAGTTGATAGAGTCCTTAAAGACCTCGACATATACAAATCCGCTGGCACGGATTGTTCTGAAGAGCTGTTTTTCAACGCTGGCAAAACCACTAGCTTCTCCATCTGTCCTATTCTACTGGTTTTTCCGAGAGGAACAGCATTTGCTATTTTCTTCACCCTCCAATTACCGTCCAATTGCACGTACGTCCCTTTTCTTTCTAAGATCATGGACACGCTGATAAACTATCAGTTTAAGACATATCTTGAAGAACGAAAGCTGCTTAATTACCGCCAGTTTGGCTTTCGTAGCAGTAAATCCACTGGTGATCTGATGGAATATCTCACCGAACAGTGACAAATCTTTACATCGTTTTGGAGAAATTAAGATTATTTCAGCATCAAGCTCTCATCGAAAATGCGTATATTTGTTATCGATGAATCTCTTCTTCGTTGGATTAGAAATTACCTTTCGGACCGCTAAATACAAGTCTGCTCTTCATAACATAAATGCTGGTGTGCCCCAAGGCTCCGACGATTTCAATGAAAATTTCAAAAGTTGATTTTTATGAACAAGAAAAAAAAATATTTTAAGTGACTTCCGCCCACATTCGCGTCATTTTTTCGAGAAAGCCTAATAAATGTTAAAAATGTTGTGAAAAATTGGTATTACATTCATGAAGAGTTATAATCTTAGAATTAGTACATAATTTGATGACCGATTAGTGCGTACATTTGTTTTAAAAACTTTGGCGCAAAATTTTAAACAGCCTCATATTAAGGGCTTAGCATGATACTACTTAATAGTTTGCTAATACTAAAACACTACTAATATTTTCCTAATTTTAAACACTTTTTAACTAGCATCATACTAAATCTATTTTCTAAATAAACTACAACTAAACACGTCTAAAATAGTGCAAAAAAGTAAGCGAACATAACTTTTTGACGTTTGTAAATGTCAAAGTGGCATATGGATTTAGTACGGCACTAAAAAAATAAAGTAGCCATTTTGTGATTTTAACTTTAGTAAAATGTTAAGAAAATAGTTCGATACTAAACTGGTTTAAAATTAGCAACATCCTATTTTTAGCCTAGTATCATACTAAAAATTATTTAACATATTACTAAATCGTGTAAAATTTTGCGCCTTTAATTCTAACCTGAACATTTAGAGATACAATGGCTTGGGATTTATAAAACTCATTTTGATTTCCTACCACATGAATTATGATTATGTAAACCCCCCAACATTCATGAACTCGACCGATCCACCCTTAAACAAGGGCTTGCAGCAAATTTAATTTTATTAAATGAAGTTAAATTCTTAAGCACAATATAAACGGTGATTTTTTAAGAGCTTGGTTTTTGAAAATTCAAAAAAACAGAAACTTGTAAAAAGTGAATGAAATTTTTATTTGGATCGATAAATCAATTTCTGCCATTTACTTTTTAAAAATAATTTCACTTTAATGTTGCCCGCGGCTACGCTTCAGGTGGTCCATTCTGAAGGTCCAATTTTGGCAAACTTTTTCACACATTTCGGCCGGAATCTCACCAATGACGCGTTCAATGTTGGCTTCCAAGGCAGCAATCGTGTTTGGCTTGTCCCCATAGACAATAGACTTAACATAGCCCCACAAAAAATTGTCTAACGGGGTCAAATCACATGATCTTGGTGGCCCATTGACTGCGCCAAAACGTGAGATCAACTGCTCACCAAATTCGCCTCTCAATTGATGCATGGTTTCGCGTGCAGTGTGGCATGTGGCACCGTCCTGTTGGAACCACATGTCGACCGAGTTCAATTTTTGCAATTTCGGCAAAAAAAAATCTGTTATCATCGAACGGTACCTTTCTCCATTGACCGTAACCCTGTGGCCTTCATCGTCCTTGAAGAAGTACGGCCCAATGATGCCGCCTGCCCATAAACCGCACCAAACAGTGCATTTTTCGGGATGCATTGGTAGCTGCTGAATTGCCTCTGGCTGTTCTTCACTCCAAATACGGCAATTCTGCTTATTCACGTATCCATTTAGCCAAAAATGAGCGGAAAAAAAACGGACGTAGCTTGCGAAACACATTTTTCACAGAGCACGAATTTTGATAATAAATTTCAATAATTTGCAAACATTGTTCAGGCGTAAGTCTATTCATGATGAAATGGCAAACAATACTAAATCGAAATGTCAAATGTTCGTGGAATTTGACATGTGGGATCTGTCAAAAATATAAACGTCAAAAACCAAGTAGCAAAAAAATCACCCATTATGTACATCACCATTCATAAGCACAATTGTGTTTGTGTGACACAGTTGTAAGGTTCTTTAATTTTATTAACTAAAACATTTTTTTTCCATTTCAATCATAAAAAAAAACTCTTTAACATACCACTCCAGAACATAAAGAAAGCATAACTAGAGCTTAAAATCACACAAATATTTCAATGCCCATTCACGCTCAGCACATCATGGAGTAACTTTCTATGATTTTTAATCTTCTTCAAAATGAAAAGTGAATGCTTGCTTGTCAATGGCATCCTTTCAAATAAAATAAGATATAACCCAGTACCAGATGTCCAGGGAAGTAATTTTCAAAGTAGAATTTGCTGTTGGGAAAACATTTAAGCTTGCGAAAATAGGATGAGAATATGCGGAGGGAAAATGGCTATCTAAATTAAATTCTACCATCTTATTTCAATGGAAATAGTATGAAATGGTTGATAAGAAATCAATATTTAATGTATTTGCTAAAGCAGACTTTGCAAATATGTATTCGTATTTCGTTCTGGTAAAAAATATTTTTTTTTTATTTCTCCAGATTTTGTATTCTTATTCATCGGAGAAAAGGTTTAACACGAGAAGTTCTGCGAAAGAATTAAATTTTTTTCATTTTATGAATCAGTCACTAGATCTTCACATAGAAGATACACTCTTTAAGTTATAAGAGATTTGAACTGTATCACCCTCACAAGTGAACAGACCCTCATGATAAATTAAAAGTAGGTACTTTGCTTTTTCTTTAATTGTGTACTTTGAGGCAAAATCGAATTATTTTAAGAAGTAATATTTTTTAATCACTCTGGTTTCTTCGAAAAGCGTTGATATACATGCAGACAAAATTATTCCTGAAAACTTATAATTTTTAAGACCCATCTGAAAAGGTTTGTGTTATAATTTATTATGGCGTTAACTGTAATTCGTTTTTTGTCAGCTTTTATATATTCCTCACTGAAGAAATTGTTGACTAGACTAGACGGTGTTGTATAATCGAGTGGCTGATAATACTATGAAATGGACAGTATACCTAATGTATTTTATTCAAAAGAGAATATCTTCGAAAGAATCATAAAAAGACTGAACGTTAATTAAATAAAACGCATTGACAAATTTAAGAAAAAATCAGACAGACTTTTTATTTTTGTAGCCAAAGTGTTTCTTTTACTTTCTGTCAAAATATCGTATATTAATCAGTCACTAAAGACAAATCATCATGACAAGTTACAGCGTCGAGCAACAAGTGCAAATGATAAAACTTTATTATCAAAATGGGTGTTCTCTAGTAGCAAGGATGCGCGCGTTGCGCCTCTTTAGCGATGAGGCCCATTTTTTGATGACTGGGTACGTGAATAAGCAAAATTGCCGGATTTAGGACGGCAACAATCCACGCGAGATTCACGAGTATATATATATATATTATAATGTAGGTACTGTATGGTAAGTTTTGCATTTCGAACTCGATATATTAATCAAACTTGACATACAATGATAGAAAACACCAAAATATTGGGTTCCGCAATTCCGTCTGTCGCACATACTTGCTCCTATGTTCGATCACATTATATGCAAAAGATTCTTAATAGAAACGGCTGAATGTGTTTTTAAAGTCGTTTTTCACTTAATTTTTTTATATTTTATTTAAAAATTTATAAAAAATTGTTTATATAAAAATGCTTAATTTTTTTCTGAAACAAAATTGGTATGGAAATTTTAAATATTTAATAATATAAATTAAAAAAAAAATTTAAAAAAAACTGGTATGGAAATTTTTAATATTTAATAATATAAATTTAAAAACAAAATTTAAAATAATCCTCCACCCGTTTTCGAAATATTGAATTTTCAAAAAAAAATTTCTTTTTGTTTTAAATCCAAAAAACTATTTTTCGAAAATTTTGAAATGCAGTATTATTTAGAACTTGAAGTAGCTCCTGTATAAAATTTTGATCGAAATCGGTTGAGCCGTTTATAACAAAGTTGAAAATCAATAAAATGGTTGTATGGCAGGTACCGTTAATAATAAAATATGTTTTTTTTAATGTTGGCCAAAATGTAGACTAAAACGCAAAAGCACCAATTTTGAACAAAATCGGTTCACCAGATTAGGCTGTATATCGTTCCACAGACAGACAGGCAGACTAAATTGTGGGACACACTTTTTTGGTGTTCTCTATCATCGTAATGTCAACTTTGATTAAAATCTCGAGTTCGATTTTTTTTATTATTTCCTGGATAAATTTGAATTTATGAGAAAAAAATCTTAAAAATCTGTGGAGCGGATTTTGAGAAAAAAAATTTTTTTTAAACTTTTTGAAAAAAAAATTTAAAAATAAAATCTAAAACGCCAATTCATAGGTATTCAGCAAATATATAATTAACTATAATTTTTGAAATAAAATTATTGAGCAGTTTTCAAAATATAAATTTTTAAAAATACAAAAAAAATATTAATTAAAAATATTCGTACGCAATATAAATTAGGCAACCTAAACCCATATATGTGTGAAATTTCGAAAGAATCGGTTAATCCATTTATAAGATAGTCGACATAAAAAAAACGGTCCTGTGGAAAGTACAGTTTTTAAATTTTTTATTTCAATTTCCACTCTGTACAATACCTAAAAAACTCTATATACCAAGTTTGAAGCAATTCGACCCACCCGTTTGTGCTGTAGGTGTCTATACATACATACATACAGACAGACTGACAGACAGACATACAGACGGGCATAATTTTTAGACCATCTTTTTTCGTCTTCGCTATCACCGTAATGTCTTGTTTTATTGTTATCTCAAAACTGTTTTTTTTTTTTTTTTTCTTTTAAATTCATTTTTATTCATTTTAACTTATAACTATCTTAAAGCTAGACAAAAATGTTAAAACTAGCCTAATTATCAATAACTTACAACTAATTTACTGGCCCTTTACAGGCGTTCTAAATTAAACAATAACTTTTAAAACTAATGTCTTTCGACCTAAAAACTATTTTAATTAAATCTAAATTTTTTTGTTTTATTTTATTTTATATTTCAAGGAAACTTTACAAAAACTTGGTGTCTTATCAATTTTTTTTTTTTTTTTAACTTATAAACTAAACCTTAATATATATTAAAAATAATTAAAACTACTTAAAATACCTAATAATACTTAAAACTACTTAAAAACTAGAACAGCCACAGCAGCATTTTTTTCGTTTTTAAATTTTTTTTGTTTATTTGTTATATGCATGCAGACACACACCAACATGCAACCCACCCATAAATGTACATACACACATACATATACGTACGCACATACATGTACAGACACGCAGATGCATGCACGTATGCCCCCGCATACAAACATATTTTTAATTTTTTTTTTTTTTTTTTTTTTTTGGTGCCACCCTGACCTATACCTAATGCCCTAAATCTATGTAAGTCGGCCAAGATATATCATCTTCATCGACTTTATATATCACGATGCTGTTCAGAGAGCCACCAGAACTGGTTCTCCTGTTCGGTTCTCCTCTCAAAACTTTTTTTTTCGACGAATGCATAACTTGCCTTATAGTACCTACCTATAATCGCAAGTAAAAAGAGTGTGTGCACTACTTTAGGAATACAGTCGAACTTCGATAACTCGAACCATCATTTGCCAAGAAAATAATTCGAGTTATCAAGACTTCGAGTTATCAAGTAAAACAGAAAATTAATATACATAAATTATTTAATATTTATTTACGAATAAAAAAAAGTACAGTTGTTGTGATTACTTAAAATATTCTGTTATACTTTACTGACGAATGGATTTGCCGGAATGCTATATTTAATAGCCACATCCTTCTTTTTTGACCCACTCTCCACCTCTTTTCTTAATTTCAATTTATCTTCAAACGATGTTTTTAATGCTCATTTAACGACATATCCACGTTAGCTTTGCTTTTAATAAAAACTACACACTGCACTGTTAATATCTACGTCAGTTTCTTTACACTTTTTATTTGTTTTTTTTTTTTTATTTTTAAAATAGGACTTTGAATTCGTATTATAATACATACCTATATCAACCTAATAATGTGTGTACTAACACCGGAACATGACAGTTTTTACTCACATTTAAGAGAATTACAATTTTCAACACACACATATGTATACAAGGTCATAGAACATACAAACACAGTGCCCACGAACGCAATGCATTATGAAATGAACTTGTAAAAATATACAGAATTTGATAATTTCCCTAAAAAAAACGACTTATCGAAGGTGACGCCAAATAATATCTTCGAGTTATCGAGACATTCGAGTTATCGCGACATTCGAGTTATAGAAGCTCGAGTTTTCAAACAAAAATTACATGCAAACTTCAGGCGTTATTGCCAACCAATATCAATTCAATTCAATTCAATTCAATTTTTATTTATTTCATTGGCTAATACAGTAAGACTTAGTCTTTTATAGTATTTTACAAAGGAGGTTAAATTATATTTAAGGCTTAAAAATTAAAATTAAAAATACAATACGCTTTCCAACTAAATTTATAATTTATAAATATATAAGCTATCCACATTTTTCCATTTTCCATTCCTTCCTTCTACTTATATTTAGTTTGAGTTTAAAAAGATTAATATTTAAATAACGCACATTAGAGAAATGTTTAAATGCTTCACTTTTGAATTTTGCGAATGCTATTTACAAAAAACAATCGTGATGAGTTTAGAAAGTAAAACGAGGGCATTGATATATTTCTTGTGCTAGACGATTGGCAGAAACTTATTTTTTTCAAAAAGATACTGGAGTGTTTTTGTGTTAATCAATTTATGTAAGAAAAGACAATTTCGATAATTAGTATATGCTTGTAGTGTACAGCCCAGAATATTGCTTTTATATGGAGATATATGGTCGTATCTTAGGCTGTACACATACTTTGTCATGTCGTTAAAAGCGACATTTACCTTGTGTTCGGACATAGAATCAAGATTAGGATAAACTATTTCAGAATACGATATAATTGACATAAGAACCGTTTTAACTAATCGAAGTCGTGTTTCAGTAGGGGTAAAGTTACTTGAGATCCAGAGTTTCCTTAGGGTTCCATAAATCCGCCTCACAACAGTATTTACATGCTCCCTGTTGGATAAATTACTCATTAGTTTAAAACCAAGACTGGTAACTGATTTCACATAAGGAATGGTTGATTCATTTAGCATGATGGTGGGACGTTGTGTCACATTGTGCTCCGTTTTAGATATTAGCAGAGCCTGAGTTTTCTTAGGGTTCAGTGTCAGACCGTTCTCCTTTGTCCATTTGTAGATGGATATGATGTCCTCATTAACACGAAAAACAAGGTCATCCATCAAACCAAATCTCCTTGAAAGATGTATCTGTATATCATCGGCATAGAGATGAAAGGAGACATTTTTACAAACAGAAGGAAGATCATTTATAAAAATAGAGAAGAGGATAGGGCCAAGAATAGAACCCTGTGGAACTCCCGTTTTCAAGTAACTTGGATTTGACCAATCTTCGATCACCACCCGCTGGGTTCTGTTATATAAGTAGCCTTATATAAGGGACACTGCTAAATCCGAAAACCCGAAATAGGCATAGAACATTATGGTTGACTTTTGTCGAAGGCCTTTGAGAAGTCCAACAAACATAGAACTGTTAAACTATTTTGATCATATTGGATTCTGATATCATCCAGTATTTTAACCATAGCAGAAGAGCAGGAATGGTTAGCTCTGAAACCAGATTGATATGGAGATAGTAGCCTCTTAGTGTTAAGATGTTCAATTATTTGTTTCTTAATAATCTTCTCCAAGACCTTTGACATGCAAGGCAGAATGCTTATGGGTCGATAATCAGACTGTTCAACTGGTACGGAAATTTTAGGAAGAGGAGTGATCGGAGCGGATTTCCACAGAGTTGGAAACGTTGAGGATGCTATGCGGTGATTGTATATATGCGTAAAGGAGTTTGCTTCATAGGGCAAAATGAGTTTAATAAAACGAAGTTTAATTCTCTCTTCTCCAATAGCTTCAGATTTTAAGGGTCTTAAAAATGCTAATGACCTCGTCCTCTGAAACAACCTCGAAATCAAAAACGTCATCGCAATCATAAGATAATTCATCTTTAGCACTGAAACTACTAGGAACGTGGGTGGATGAGGCAAAAAAAGTGTTGAGTGTATTTGCACTAAGCTCATATTGAGAAATTTGACGTTTTCCAACACCAATTTCATTTCAGATATCAAATATTCGAGTTATCGGAGTTCGACTTATCGAAGTTCGACTGTAGTTTCCATTTTGGTCAAAAATGTTTTTTTTTTAGATATTTTCTTATTAACGGTACCTGCCATACAACATTTTTTTTTATTATCGACTTTCTCATAAATGGTCCTTCGAATTATAAATAATACTGCATATCAAAATTTTCGAAAAAATATTTTTTTTGGATTTTTTTGAAATTTAATATTTTGAAAACGGGTGAATGATTTTTCAGAAATTTTGTTTTTGAATTTGTATTATTAACTATTTAAAATTGCTATACTAATTTTTCTTAGAAAAAAAATTAAACAAATTTTGTATATACAAAAATTAATTAAAAACGACTAAAAATATATTTATCCGTTTCTATTAAAAATATTTTGCATACAATGTAATCGAACATAAGAGCAAGTACGTGCAATCTAGTCGTGTATTTTATTTCTGTTTCAGAGTAAGAGAACATAAAATTCTTTATTTGGCTACGAATTGCATACGTAAGTATGTAAATATATTTTTTGTTAGGTAATAATAATAGTTGAAATTGTGGCCAGTCTCATTGAGCATATAATATGTTTTTACTCATTTTAAAAAGATATATTAAAAGCTTGCGAAGCAACGTGAGGACGGGTCGGCTAGTGTACTTGTAAGATTACTCTAATTAAGTTTTTTCCTCTGGGGGTTTTTTGGGGTCATGGTGCTATTGTTTTTGAAATATCAACAAAAAAAATTAGAAAAAGTCCAAGAAAGCTATGTGCAAAGCTTAAGATAAATCCCAGCAATTGCCCTTATCACAACGCAAGTTCTTAAAAAACCGTTTTAACCCCAATAATACTTCATATTTCATATTATATACTTTTCCTATATGAAGTTACTACAAAAGTATATTGACTTATGTTACCTACTTCAAATCAGTTATAAATTCTAAATGAGATTATAAAATATTAAATCTTACTCGCCCAAATTTTAACAATTACGCGAATATTAATCTAATCAATTTCTATTATACTATTCATATTCGAGATACAATCATAAAAAAAAATACAACAATTTAAACTAATTACAACGACACTGAAACCCTTTTATCTCAAAAAGTGGAACTTAATTTTCCGCCTTTTGTTTGTTGTTCATTATAGCATATAATTGAAAAGTTAATCATTGAAGCGAGCACCTTCCATTCCCATTTCTCTTAATCATGAAAAATAATGAAAAACATGGTTTATCTATTTTATCCAGATGCTTTTTTCATGTTTTTTTTTATCCATGTTATCAAAGCTTATATTAGCGACAAAGCTGGAACTTTGTAGTCGCCGGTAGTTAGAGTGACCATACCCTTGGAAAAAAAACATGCATATATAATTATATAATTTAAGGAAGTGACTCTTTTAGGTAGTTATAATCGTACAAGTATTATTTATGTGTCTTTGCAAAATCAAAAAGGGCAGTATATTTTCGGAAGTAAGATTTTTACCCGAAGAGTGTGGTGAATATTTCATAAAAGTATTTTATAAAATTATGACAATTAACTGTTATACATTCATAGAGATATTTCTTTGCAAGTAAAGTTCCCAGTTTGACATTGATGACAGGTGAAAAATCCCGTATGTCTTCCGATGATGACCATTTTCCCTTGACTTATTTTCCAGTTGACTTTCCAATAAAGTTCATTTAATTGGAATGCTAATTTTTGACAGCTGTCCATGGCTAATTATAGAGACTAGACACTTTCATTATGTCCACTAAATGCATTTTGCATTTGCTTACAGGTATTCGATAAAAAATAAAGCGGTTATCTAATATTAATAAGGCGAGCAAGTGATTTATTTATAAATTATTTTAATCGTATTCGCTGTCATCGATCGCCGTGTCGTGATTATTATTTGTTGATGGAAGATGTTTGTTTGTCTTATGTAAGAAATTTACTGAGTCAATAAAGTTGTGTAAACATTCCCAATTACATTTTATCTGATAGGTACTTATTGTTTTTGTGTTGAACAACAATATTAAATATTACGGATGACATTGATAGTTTCAGAAAATGTGTGCGTGCCTAAATGTGCATTATCTAGATGTGCTATTCGAACATTACAAATCTAAAAAAAGTTTTTTTTTGGAATTGATTGATTTATGCTTTTATTTGTACATTCATATAAAAATAAAACAATTAATAAATCAGTGAATATGTAAGTGCATAAATTACTTTTACTTGCATTATATACATACATAGGTACTATAGGACAAGTTTTGCATTAAAAAAAAAATGAACTCGAGATTGTAATCAAACTCCAAAACAATGGGTTCGACAATTCCGTTTCTCTGTCTGTCTGACTGTAAATCGTTCTACAAATATGGTACTTATACTACGTTTCCACCGAACTTTAATTGTAGACTTACTAATCTCAAAAAGTGTTTCCACCGCTCCAAAAGTAGATTAATTTTGACAGCACTATTCAAAATGCATATATCTTTTCATTTCCTGTTATGATGTAGAAGTGCGACAGGCAGCTTCATCTGTGTTAACTGAAGAGAAAAATTCACTTTCCCGATGAATGTGTTCATTTCGATATGAAAATAGGGTAGTTCGATTGAAGATTTAAATGAGATTTAAGGAGGCTTTACATGTACCTTCATCTTCATCTGCATTGACATCTGCTAAAAAAGAGGAAACAAAAAAAAAAATCATACTTGTGCGATAGAGAGCGAAGACCAAAGTGGTGATCATCTTCATGTATGAAGATTATAGGAAGTATTAATCTGAAGATTGCAGATTATAGGAGGCTTTACATGTATCTTCATCTTCATCTGCATTGACATCTGCAAAAAGAGAGGAATCAAAATAAAAAAAATCATACTTGTGTGATAGAGAGCGAAAACCAAAATGGAGATCATCTTCATGTTTGCAGATTATAGGAAGTATGAATCTGAAGATTGCAGATTATAGTGAAGATGAACATGTTCATCTTCATTATAGCATTTTCATCTGCACCATAATTTGTTCCGTTCAGGTAACGAATTTTCAAGATTTTTTTACCATTTCACCTCAGTTTGCTTAAAAACAACGAAAATAGCGAACATTTTCTTCCCAAAACTACATTACTGAACGCTAAGATCATGTGATTGTGAGATGTGCCAAGAAAGTTATAGCAGAGTTCGAGTAAGTTATTAGTGTGTACCCTGTCTTACTTTTATGTTTGTTTTATATTATGGTCCTGCTCTACTTTTCTTCAAATTTGCAGATGCAGATCCATGTAAAACCTCCTTTATTTTAAATCTTCATCTGGGAAGATTAAAATTTGTATGGTAAATCCTCAAGATTTGTAAAAGATTTAGCTAAATCTCGGTTTAGTGGTCGGTGGAAACGTAGGATTAAGTGTTTTAGATGATTGTCTCAAATAGATTTTCGAGTCGTTTTGTTAGCCCCAAAAATAACTGTACTTGCCATACAATTCTGTTTACCATCATAACTATCTCGAAAACAGCAATAACTATTTTGATTTAAAAAAATCTGTACACTACTATAGATAGTCTACATTTTTGGTGCAAACATTTTTCGTACATATTTGATTATTAATGTTATCTGCTATACAACCATTTTTTATATTTTAAACTTTCTCATAAACGGCTCGACGGATTTCCATTAAAATTTGTATATAGGAGGTCTTTCGAATTCTAAATAATACTGCTTCCCAATATTTTTAAAAAATAATTTTTTGGGTTTTTGAAAAGTCTTTTTTTTTTTTTTGAAAATTCAATATTTTAAAAACAAAAATTCGAAATTTTCGTTTGAAATTATGTTTTAAATTTATATTGTTAAATACTTAAAATTGCATTACCAATATTTTTGTTTAATTAACGGATTTGAGTTTGTAAACAATTAAGTAAAAAAAGAGGTTAAACATATATTTAGGTGTTTCTACTAAGAATCTCGTGCATAAGATGTAATCCAACATAAAACCAATTACGTGCGATCCAGTCGTGCATATTATTTTTAAAATCTGTTTTACACAAAAACGACCAGAAATGTGCAGGCTTGTGGGCTATATGAGTGGAAACTTTAATCTTATCTTAAACTGTCATAAATTCTTTCAGTATCATAGAGGTAGAACAAATAACTATAAAATACTCTTTGTTTCATACACGTAATATAACGTGGAAGAATCGTTAGCTTCACTACTTTTTTAAAGCCTTTTGCCGGCTTTAGATTGTTCTCAAGATTGAACATTGATGTATGTTTTTCTTTTTTGTAAATTCATTGGCAACATCCAGAGGGAGAGAGAGAAAGAGAGAGAGAGAGATAGAGAGAGAGATATATAGGGAGAGAGAGAGAGAAAAAAAACTATCAGCAAAGCGACACATCTAACTCTCACGAAAACTAAAAATTAATGAGGCAATGTTTTATGAATTGTCAGTTAGAATTAAATTTTAAATGATGTAAGTGAACGATTGATAAAAGAAAAACTATTTCTATTTTGTAAATTATATAATTTAAAATTTTAAAATAAATAAATTAATTTAAAAAAATTGAAATTATTCAAAGACCTTGTGAAACCGAATGTTGTGCAAATAATTACACCTTTTTGGAGGATGGTCACCTTATTCAAACCAACCTATGCACATATCTACTAAAAAACATTTCAATTTTTGTATCAACCAACCCAGCCCCTTTGTAGTTTAGTGAAATAAAAAAAAATGGCTTGCAAAGTGGCATTATTTACAATAGATAACGAAATATGTATGTTCTGAAATTATTATCACCGTTACTGGTGTTCCTGCGAAACCCCCTTTGATTTAGACAGTGTGAATAAGGAAGTAAGGAAGGGGGTTCTAATCGTATGTTTACTTTACTCGTAAAAAATTAACACATATTCTGTGTAAGAGTGAACAAATAAATTAAGTTGCCACGCACATCAGCTAGTGTACTTGGTTTAGTTTATTTCTAAAAATAATTTTATTTGTTTGAGAGCATATCTACAAACGTTTTTTAATTTTAAAATTAGATTTTATAGGTAATTGAGTAAAGCTGTTGTGGCCAATTTTTGAACGACTGCGGACGCGGTGCCTCTTATCTTTTTGGTTATCCTAAACCTCAGTTTAAATATGAAGTTAAATGAGCTCGTTTTTACAGTGATTAGTTAACCTCAGTTTAAATAGAAGATAAGAAGAAGACTTCACAGCGCTGCAGGTACATAGCTGCAAAAAATATTGTATGAATTTTAATGTTTACTGGTTATTTATAACTTATACTATAAAATACATGGGGGTATATTCATAGTCGCTGATAAACCCAGGTTTTACTAAACTACAGCTTAAGACAATTTTGGCTAAATGAATACAGACAGATTTTACTTACAAATTGTTGGTTTTATATTTTTATAAGATTATTAACTTTTTTTATTACACAAATAGCTTCAAATATTTTGGAATGATAAACTTAATAATAAAATGCACGACTTGATCGCACGTACTTGCTCTTATGTTCGATTACATTATTTGCTAAATATTCTTAATAGAAACGGGTTAATGTATTTTTAAAGTCGTTTTTCAATTAATTTTTTATTTATTTATAAAAATTCTTAATTTTTTCTAAATATTAATTATAATATTATTGTTAATAAAAAAATATTTAAAAAAAAAATTTGGCCAAAATGTAGACCATACCCAAACTAGTACTCACATCAATTTTTATCAAAATTGTAAGAGCCGTTTTCGAGATAATTAAGATGGTAGAAAAACTTGTTTGGCAAGTACCGTTAATTTTGGGGCTAAAACAACGATTCAATAATCTATTTTGGACAATCACCTAAAACACTTAAATACCAAGTTGGAAGAAAATCGCTTCAGCCGCTTAGGCTGTAGAGAGTTGTACAGACAGACAGACGGAATTGCGGGACCCACTTTTTGGTGTTCTCTATCATCAACTTTGATTAAAATCTCGAGTTCGATTTTCTTCCAAATGCAAAACTTGCCCTATAGTACCTACATATATCGCAAGTAAAAATAGAATCAGCGTCCGAAAATTCAAAAGGTAATGATATTTATACAAAAATGTTTTTTTTTTTTTGTTTTTGTTTAAACGGATGCGCGCACTAAAGGGGTTTTGACTACCCTTAAAATGAACAAGCACAGTGCGAGCGTTAGGAAAGTAGGGAAGGATGCAAGATGAGATACCGATGCACATTGGTTTTGAATTTCTGAATATCAAAATGGGAGGGGAAAATAGAGCCGGGTAAAGTATTCCACATTCGCATTGTACGGCTAAAGAATGATTCTCTGTACTTAACAGTACGACCGAAGTTGGGCTCAAGGGTAAACTGATGAGCATTCCTAGAAGCGCGAGTATTACGGTTGAAAAATTTAAGGGGAGGAATGCAACTGGCTATTTCGCTGGAACAGTGTTTATAAAAATAGCGATAAAATAGTGAGAGACATATAACATTTCGACGATGTTCTAGAGATGTAAATGTTTCCACTATAGTTCTATCGCCAATCATTCTTAGAGCTCTATTTTGAATTCTATCCAAAAGATTCAAATGAGTTTTGGGAGCTCCTGCCCAAATGTGCGAGTTATACTCCAGCTTTAGACGAATGAAGGCCTTATAGATTACAGCCAGATCAGACGGGGAGAAAAATTTCTTGCACCTTCGAAGAAAGCCCAAACACTTTGCAGCGTTTTTGGCGACATCAAATATGTGTTCATTCCACAAGAGGTGGTCTGTGATGTACATGCCGAGGACTGAAAGCTGATCGGTTTCTTCAATGCAAGTGCCGCTCAAGGAAAGCGGCATTAGGGTGGGTTCTGCTTTAACGACAGAAGACAGCACTGAGTTTTTGAAGCATTAAATTCTACGCGGTTTTTTATTTGGACAATGCATTGGACAATGCTGTCAAGATCAGAATTTAATGAGCTTATCATACGCTACCGTTCCAGTTGCACATCCGAAGAACAAGGAGGTGCATCTGAAAACGAATATAAAAAGCTGAGAGTACTATCGTCAGCAAAACAATTAAGTGGATTAGAAGTTCCAGATAAGAGATCATTAATAAAAATGAGAAAGAGGGTCGGAGACAATACGGAGCCCTGGGGCACACCAGCATTTATTTTGTGAATATCAGACTTGAAACTGTCCAATACAACTTGTATTGAGCGGTCCGAAAGGTAATTTCTAATCCAACGAAGAAGACATTCATCGATACCAAATGCACGCATTTTCGATAGGAGAGCTTGATGCCAAACTCTATCAAATGCTTTTGAAATATCAAGCGCAATAATCTTACTTTCTACAAAACGATATAAAGATTTGTGCCACTGTTCGGTGAGATATACCATCAGATCACCAGTGAACCTATTGCTACGAAAGCCATAAAATTTAAATAAAAGGAATCAAAGTTAAAATAAATATTTACTTCAGTTTTTATTACTATAATTACATTTTTTATAGCACATGTTTTTTTTTAGATCAAAAAGTTACTGTCATGCTAAGATTTTAAGAAGAAATGTAAAAATAATACAAACGCATGTGCATACGTAGGTATTGCTTTTGTTCTTTTTTTGTGGACTCTGCTTTTAGTTTTCTTTTTTTCTTTTGTGACCTTTAGTCCAAGTCAAACAGTAAGGAATGGAGAGGGAAATATTAGATCGATGTGTTCAATTTTGACGAAGGTTAGCTTTCTAGGGTTAATAGGAAATAAAATGCACAGCTGGATCGCACGAACTTGCTCTTATGTTCGATCACATCGTATGAAAGATTTCTATTAAAAATCTAAATATATTTTTAAAGTCGTTTTTTACATAATTTTTTATATATCCAAAAATTGGTATAAGAATCTTAAATATTTAATAATATAAACCTAAAAACAAATGATTAAATCGGCTTAATCAAAGAAAAAATAATTAAAAATTCTGAAATAAAAACCTACTTAAACTAATTTGAATTAAAAAAAACTCCATTTTAAAAGGTTTTATTTTAATACTTTTTGAAAACATTTTTCAAAAAAAAAATCAAAAATAACTATAATTTTGAAAATAAAATTAATGAGCAGTTTTCAAAATATAAGTAATTTTTTTTAAATGCTTTTAAAAATACAAAAAAATATTGGTATGCAGTATAAATTCTCTAGTGTCTGGTAGAAAGGGGTAAGTCAAAAAAATCGGTTTTTCGATTTTTATTGGACTTAAGTCATATTTTTTTTTCTATATCTTTTGGTCCCACCGGCGTAAGCCTAGCCTTACTCCTTCCTATAGAAATATTTCGGTACAAAGGGTGTAAGTCTTCAGATTTGTTTGGTAAAAAGGGTGTAAGTGGACTTAAGTCCCTTGTATTTAATTATTTTAAAGGCTCAAGTTATCTTATAATTCAAAAATCTTGTTGCTCCTAAGGTCTTAAGTCATCTAGTATAGTCGGTTTAACAAAAGATAATAATAATAAATTTCGTAGATGTCCTAAAAAAAATACAAGAGTTCAAATCCAAAAAGGATTTGTACTCACTTTTAACCTTAGTTCCACCTGTTTTTCATGACTGTTACAAACATTTATCAACTTCGGAAGAGGCATCAGATAATAATTCAGATTTGTTAGAAGATGACGAGAATAAAATGTGAATACTTATTATTTATTTGAATTAATTTATTGTCTTAAAGTATATTTTTCAATTAAATTGAGTTATTTATGTACAAAAAGATTTTTTTTTTCTTGATTTAAGCCCCTAGAAAAAACGTAATTTAAACAGGTGGCTCTAAGGAGATAAGTCATCATAAAATCGGGTGGGTACTCATATTTTGTTGTCAATAGCTTAATGTTATTACAGAATACCGCTTTGATTATTATTCTGCATCATTAATTTTTTGAAAAACAATGTCCGGACTTACAAATAAATATTCAATCTTAGATCTCATTTTGGGGAACACTACTATTTCTGACTTAATCCCTTTCTACCAGGCACCAGAGAATTGGGCTACCGACACCTATATATGTGTGAAATTTCGAAAGAATCGGTTAAACCATTTATGAGATATACGAAATCACAAAAAAACGGTCCTATGGAAAATACCGTAAGTCAATTTCCCCTCTGTACAATACCTAAAAACCTCTATATACCAAGTTTGAAGCAATTCGGCCCACCCATTTGGGCTATAGGTGTCTATTATTATGTACATACAGACATACAGACGGGCAGAATTTTTAGACCATCTTTTTTCGTCTTTGCTATCATAGTAATGTAATGAGCAAGTTTATTCTTCCTCTCGATGTGCAATAATTTTCAAAATGGTATCATTGTGTTTTTTTAATTTTTTTCTTGTATAATCTACACGCGCTCAAGGGATTATGAATACCCTTTAAATGTATCAACATAGCGCGGTCGTGAGGGTGAGGTTAAGGAAGAGAAAGAATGATAGGAAAGATGTGTGGCGCGATATTCAGAGACTGTAGGTGGTTGTTGTCTCAGATTTTATCTCCAGGGATGGCGGCTGAACTAATGCGGAGAAATTTCCGTGTCTTATTTATCTATGTCCCTTATAATTCGCATTAATTTTTGTATTCTTTGTCATATTTTATCGGTATACTTGTTTTACTCAATCACATGTTGTTAGTTCTATGCCTAAACAGCATGTAATGAGAGGCGATCTGAGAACCTTGGTTTCTCCGGGTTTAATGATGAAAATTTGGCAAACGGCATAATCGCCGAGCGAAATGGCACCAGTTCCCTGTTAGTTTCGAAGATTGAGCTCCAGCTCATCTTTGATTCACTAAAGAAAAAGAAATCAACAGGAGTCGATGGTATATCCAACGTTGTACTACGACATTTGCCTCAAGAAGCAGTTGACATTTATACCACACTGTTTAACAACGCGCTGAATAATGCATATTATCCAGTGCGGTGGAAGACAGAAGTGGTGCATCCTCTCCCTAAAAAGGGAAAGGACAATTCCAATCCGGCGAATCTCAGGTCGATAAGTCTTCTTCCGAGTATCAGCAAAGTATTTGAAAAGGTTATTAATAGGGCTCTCTTCAAGTGGGCGGAGGACAACAAAATCATACCGGATACTCAGTTCGCTTTTAAGACGGGACATGACACAATTCATGCCGCGTCTAAACTCGTTTCTGATGTCCAATGGAAAAAATATAAAAAGCAGTGTACGGGTCTGGTTGATCTGGAGAAGGCCTTCGACACCGTATGGTTAGAGGGTCTCTATCTAAAGCTTGCCAGACTTGGTATAAGTAAACCGCTATTGTACATGCTTTATGACATGCTTAATGGTAGAAAGTTTGTTGTCAAGAGTGGCAATGTAACTTCTACCACAGTTTTTAATATTAACAATGGTCTTCAGCAGGGAGCGTTTAACTCGCCGATTCTCTTCAGCATTTACACCAGCGATCTGATAGGTAGTCTAACTCAGGCAATTGCGTACGCCGGCGATCTAATTGCGTACAGAACAGCTCCAACAGTTGAGGTCATCAAAATTCTTTTGCAGCGTGACTTCGACAAGATTCAGCGATATTGTAATGACTGGAAGTTGAAAATCAACTTCCAGAAATCAGAAACTATTTTGTTTAGGACTCCGTTGTCTAGCGCCTCAAGGGATACGAGAAAGAACTGGCGCATGCCGGATTTACACGAGTGAAAAATTGCCATTATTTCTTCCATTTTGTTGACATTACTGACAAAATCGTTTAAATGGTTTGAAAATTTGTCATTGTTTTCGTCATTAAAAAAATGGCAGGGAAGACTGGCATTAAAGATTGCCATTATAATGAAGTCATGTAAATCCACAATGCTGCCATTTTCAAAATTATGGCACATCGCGAGGAAGAATGAACTTGCTCATTTTTTAATGGCAGATTGCCATTATCAATCAAACAGTCATTATTTTACCCCGTGTAAATTCTTATCATTATTGATTTGATTTTACCATTATTTTGCCAGTTTAATGGCATGAATCAATGGCAATTTGTAACTCGTGTAAATCCAGCATTAGAATCCTGCTACCTGTATTCCGCCAATATAAATTACTCTTACGAAAATTCCTTTCATTTCTTTTTTGCATGTGTATGTAATATGTACATATGTGTGTATATTATGTAAGAAATAAATTTATTTAACATTCATATTCGATGTAATTAACATAAGATTTAATTATGCTCCATAGGCCTCAACTAAAATAAAATATCATTATTACTTTATTTTTGCATTAAGCCTGAAAGGCAATAAACACATTGGCATTGCAACATTATTCGCCGGTAATACCATACCGTCATTCTACTCAGCTAGACTTTATAAATTTTCCAGTCCTTTTGTGGTTTTTATTCTTTAGACGATATTTATAGCAAGCAACTTAGGAAAGGTATCTTCACCTAGTACCAATGCCAACCTTCATAAGAAGAGGATAATCACGTTTTTTTTAAAGCCAATATCGATTCGGTCGGTACACTGCTCTGCTGGATCATAGAGTAGATACAACAATATTTTATTTCCTTTTACTCCATTTCATTGTTGGCTTTGTGTAATACTCGTAGATTGTATAATACGTCCTGTTTGTGTTTTATGTATCAAATTGATGGGATAGGTTCCAGGTTCTAACAAATAGTTGTAGATACCATATTGGAGTCGAGCGAGAGTAAGAACCGATGAATTTGTTATATGGCCCTCCTGCGTAGATTTCATGGCAACACATGAGTCCTTTATTGTTTGCTTGCTGTGTTTGGTTTGCTGGTTCGGTGAGTACAAACTCATCGTGGACGACGTCGTCATTTTTGGTGTCGATCTAATGGAGATAGAGATACTTTTGGGGATGACGAAGAAGAAGAAGAAAAAGCTAAAAGTACTATCTATTTTTAATTTAATTGGAAGTGACATTTGCTAAGTGACTTTTGGGGTGGTAATTTAGCAGTACTTTTGTTTCCTGCTTTTTTTTAATAATATTGAATTCTAAGAAGTCAAAAAGGTAAACGTTTATTAATACAACCTTATTATTCCTTTAATATTATTTTTAAAACAAACGACTTCCCACACTGGTTGAGTGTTTTCTTATTTTTTATGAGAATTAAACCATGTTCCCCCTAATTAAAGATTTTTTTGTTCGCAGAAAATGTTTACACAAGTTAGGTATCCCTAATAATTATAAATGTACTTTTGTAGTCCAGAAATCGTGTTTATCTATACTTCAATTAGGATTCTATTTGAGGAGAAACTATTCACGATTCTATAGATCTAAAAATAAAATCAAAATAAAAACGAAGGCGAAATGCAAAACCACGTGGGATTAAGTTCTCAAAATAAAATTTTCATGGAACGAAGCAATTTATTTTTAGCAAAAGGCATCTTCACATGATATAACATTAAATTAAACTTATAATTATCCATGCACGATTTTTGCAATAATTTCACAGAACTTATGTAGGTACATAATATCTCGGGGGACTCACGATTAGTTTAACATTCTTCAACCCTCAGTGAAACAGAGGAGTAGATATAATTAGCTTTATTGACAGGGGATTTAGATCAAAGCTGTGCATCAATTATATTAAAATCGCGTTTAATTTGATTCCTCATTTGATTTTTAACACTTTATATAGATGATCTATTGCGTTAAAGTCATATAAAATTTCAGTTCTTATTTGTGCATTCATCTATTACATTATGGTTCTATAAAAAATTTTAATTCTTAAATAATAGCCACGTTTTATTGGGAAATCTATCGGCAGTGAAGCAGGTTTTTAAAAAAAAAAAAGATCCTCAGCAGCCTGAGTTTGTATATTTTTAGGTTTGTATTACCGTCCATATGTGTCTCATAACATTTTTTTTTAATACTTATCCGATGGAAATCTTCAAAAGACACTCAGTAAGAATCTGTACCGAGTAGTGTGGGACTCTTACCGCACTAAAATCACCGGTGAAATCAGGACCAATCTATGAAAGATCGACAAATGATTTTACTATCTTAATTAAAATGCAAATCGCATTGTGGGAAGTTTAAAGTTATTACACTTTACCATAGCTTTTAGAGCATCAGCTCATGAGGCTTGGTTCTTCTTAATCTCCGAACATTGTCTTCTACATTTAAGACGGTCTCCATTTCGGAGTTGGTATAAGTTTGCAGTCGCTGGTTGTGTGATACAGCGTGTTTTTAACCACTTCTGTAACCATTTCAATTTGAAGGTCACGATGTATGTAGATCGCTATTTCTTATATACCAAGGGGCAATTATTATTCCACAAAGGACCTTGCTTTCGAATTTTTGGATGGGTTCAGCATTTGTTTTCTTTGTACAGCCCCATAGTTGGATGCCACGGGTTTCAGTACTTGCTTATATAAAATTAGTTTGTTCTGGATAGATAGGTCAGAGTTCTTTCCTAGTAACCAGTACATTTTTCTGTACTTCAAGTTTATTTCTTCTCGTTTCTTTTTGATATGCTCTTTCCATTTAAGCTTTGCATCCAAAGTCACTCCAAGGTATTTGGCGGTATTGGAGTAAGGTACTGCTGTATTGTTTATAAATATTGGAACATTGTTTATGTTTTTGTTAGTAAAGCTTATATGCGTCGATTTTGTTTTGTTTAATTTGATACGCCATTTCCGCGTCCAATCACTAACTTTATGGACAGCATTTTGCAATTTTTGTGTAGCCTTCGTAACGAATTTATCTGGCACCACTATTGCCGTATCGTCAGCAAAGGTGGCCATGATAGCGTTGATGTCCACTGGAATATCCCTTGTATATAACAGATACATGGTTGGTCCTAGGACACTTCCTTGTGGTACACCGGCTTCAATTTGCTTTAGTTCCGAGTAATGTTGGTCGTACCGTAATCTAAAGAGTCGGTTCGTAACGTAGGATTTCAGTATTTCGTAGTACTGCCTGAGAAGGTCCCTATGCAGTTTGTACTCAAGTCCCAAGTGCCATACATTGTCAAAGGCTTGACCAACATCTAAGAATATAGCCGAGCATACTTGTTTTTGTTCAAGTGCCTTTTCCACGACATCCGTAATTCGATGCACTTGGTCTATCGTGGAATGTTTATTTCTAAATCCAAACTGATGGCTCGGAATTAGTCCTCTTTCTTCTATTGTTTTGTTGAGCCTTTTCAGTAGCAGTTTTTCAAAAACTTTTGCCATGATTGCTATAAGCGATATTGATCGGTAAGATGTTATTTCTGTTGGTGGCTTACCTTGTTTCGGTATAACAATGACTTCTGCAATTTTCCAATGATGTGGAACATATCTTAGTTTAAGGCGTGCGTTAATTATAAATTGGAGTTTCTTGAAGGCTATTGATGGCATTTCTTTCAAAACCTGTGCAGTTATTAGATTGTACCCTGGTGATTTTGTGTTAGACAACTTATGTTGACACATGCTTCTTACTTCTTTGAGCGTGACAATAGGTATTTCACATTCGTCGTTTCTATCAACAAAGGGATGTAAGGGATCTTTAGCTGTGTTTGCTAGGAATGACTTAAAAACATTCGCGAGATGTTCAGCGAAGCGATCAGCCTTTTGCTTCGGACTTGCTATCCATTAACCATCTTGAGATTTTTCTGGCGGGTTTTGTGTCTGAGGTGTTTTTAGGCGCTTGGCTGCTTTCCATAAGGAGTATTCGGAAGAAGCTTCCGTCGTCAGATTTTTTAGGAATCTACTAAGTGAATGATTTTTGAACTCACTTTTTTTAATTCGTTGTTAAGACGGTTAAAAACTGCCTTATCATCTGGGAAGCTCGTAGTTTCTTTTTTCCAATATTGGCTCTTTTATTTCGACAGGATATTTTATTTCTTTTTCTCTCGCGTTCGAAATAGTTGGAGTACTTTCTTCTGCAGCCTGTCGCTCATCAGCAATTAATTGTTCTACTTCCTGATTAATTTGTTCAATTGTTTGCATAGGGGATCTCAGGCTTATAAAACTTTCAAGTTTATCTCTGAATTCGTTCCAGTTTGTTTTCTTATTCACGAGCTTGGGATTACTTTTTTCTATTATTTCTGCTTCGCTCAGTGATATAATTACTGGAGTATGGTCTGACGATAAATCATAATTATCTTCGATATTTATATGATTTCGTTTAATACCTTTAACTACGAATAAGTCTATAAAGTCTGGTATTTTGTTAGTATCAGATGGCCAATATATGTTGGCCATCTGATTCGCAGTTGTATTTGCGGCCTGCTTGGTGTAGACGTTTACCTTCTGTAGTTATGAGCCTAGATCCCTAGTGGGTGTGCTTAGCATTGAAGTCGCCACCTACAAGGAAGTTATGTCCTAACAAATTTAGGAGTTCTGCAAAGTCTCCTTCAGTTGGAGAGCGCCTCGGAGGGCAGTATATAGCTGCTATTTTAAATTCTTTCTTTTTATGGCAATACTTATTGTTGTTACTTGCATGTTTTCATTCGTAAACTTTGGTTCTTTATAGTATGTTAAGCACTTTTTTATAAGTATTGCTGATTCTCCCCTAGCTTTGTAAGCTGTGTGCGGAGCGTGATAACACGTATAGTTTGGTAATTTATTATCAAGACTTTGTTCTATAGCAAGGTGAGTTTCGGACACCAAACAAATGTCTATATGCTCTATTTCTAAAAAGATGTTTACTTCTGATCATGTTGTAAAAAACCGTTTGCATTTCATGTTGCGATTTTAAGTGTTTTATAACTAAATGCAAAAAATCAACAATTGATTTGTGTATATTTCTTTAGATTAAAGGCACATAAAAATACTAAAACTTGAATTAAAAGATGCATAAAATGGAATATATGTATATGAAGCAGTAAGAAATAACAAAAAGTTGAATTTTCCACATCTGTGTGTTCCAAAATGTTGATTTTAAAATTATTTTATGTTTGACGTTTTTTTCAATAAATCAGATCTTATGCAAATGAAAGGGTATGTTCGCATTGTGTGTTCTTGCAAAAAATGATCGCATTCATTATTTAACTATTAAGTATTTTTAAACTTCGTTTACATGCGACTCAAAAATTGAATTGGAGTAGAGAGGCCAATTCAAAATTATTTATATAAAATATGGACAGAAAGGCCCTTATAGAATCTCGTAATTGTGGTAAATAGTCGTGTTTTGGTAAAAATTATAAACGTCGCAACAAATAAACACGGAAAAAAAACAGTTATGTCCACTTTTATATTCACTGGTTGGGCAACGGTAAACTCGACTCTAAATTCAAAATGACGTAATGCTACGTTTTCACCTACCACTTAATCCAGATTTAGGTGGATTGACCATAAATCGTCTTTGAAATCTCCTAAATCTTGAAGATTTCCCATACAAATTTGAATCTCCTTAAATGAAGATTAGAAATTAATCTCATTGAAATCTTCTTCGAAGTAGAAGATTTTCAAAATAAACAAAACTTATTTCGTGGAACGGGCCTATCCAAATGTCATTTTCTCCATTGACAATCAAAATAAAAAAAAACTGTCATACCATATCTCCTTAATTTAAACCGGATTATCTTTAAGTGTAAACGTAGTATAAGATCGTGAAAATCTAGTTTTGCACGAATTTTAGGGTTAAGTTCATTATCTACGACATCCATTAATAAAAGTTTACATTTTATGTCTAGGCAATTAGATGTATTATGAAATATTTAAAATGTATTTCTTACATAATTTCGCCGAAAAGCTCTAAAATATCACCCTTTTCCACAGATGAAATTTAATTTGAAAATTTCCAATTTTTCGTATAAAAGAATTGAGACTATTTAGAAGATATCTTAATAATCTTTCAATGGAATTCGACAGTTTATGTCTTGCACATCTCATAAGTGCTCTATCGATAACACACACTCACGTAATACAAAATAATAGAAATGCACTGACTTGCTCCTTAAATGCTTGTTGCTATTCCAATTTAAGATCTTTGGTAGGGGTCGCTGCTCAAGTTTCAGTTAGTTCATTTTTAGGCAATTTGACAGCAGCTGACAGAAATCCACTCAAACATCATTTGATCTGGCAGTTTCGCACGAATAAGATAACTTTATCTTTCACTGAATGAGGAAGAGCGCCCCCTACCTATTTAGGCACCACACTTTAAGTGAAATGAGTAAAATCGAATTAAGTTTCGACCACTTAAATGTCATGAAGCAACAACAAAATATAGGTAGCTACAATGTTACATATGTACCTAAGCAAAGAAAATATAAACAAAAACGTCAAAACAATAAAAATGCTAAATAAATTAAATCCGAAAGATGTATTTATATTAATACACATATTTGTACAATAACATCTATTTTGAACATTAAGTTCAAATGCATAAGTACCTACATTGTTAGTATATCAATTATAAAGCAACAAAAATAAATAAAAGGTATTTTTGGCATAGTTAGTTACGTTAGTAATTTTTTCGTGTACGTGAATAAGTGTGAAACATTTTTGTTTGCGAAAAAACACATACTTAACCAAAAATGATTGATTTTTGACTGCTTTCAGCTAACCTATCCGAATCGTTCACAAATATATTCGAATAGTTTGGTATCGAAAATAAGTTATCTAATAAATGGGTGAACGTGCCCATTGACAGAAAGAAGACATCTATGAACAAAGACTTCGAGATTCATCAAAGCCATTGGAACTACCAACTAAAAAACATAATATCATTCGATACTCGAATAAATGTCACAAACCTATCCAAAGCAGACTTCTGCTTTTAGTTTTATCGGAAGCAGATTCTTGTATTTGTAATGTGTATAAATCCTGCTTTGCTACTCATAGCTTTTCCCAAAAAAAAAAAAAAACACGGCTAATGAGTGTGTTCACGTGTGAAACGTTGTCAAAATCCTTACCCGACACAACCAATGGCATTAGCGCAAAATTTTAAGCATTTAGCACCTACTGTAAATCATTTTTAAAATGAGGTCCGGCTTTTTGATAATTTTAAACAACAAAAAGCATACTTTAACGTTAAAGAGGTAGTCTAATTTTAAAAGCAGCAAAACGCTTCTTTTTCTTTTTTAGAGTATACTTTATCCAGTTGACGCTTGATATCACATAACAAAAAAATTAAAGAGAAATATTTTCTGAAGAAGATTTGAATATTTTTGAAGATTTTGAGCTTTTTAGAAAGTTCAAAAAAAAATTTATGTAAATTTTGAGCAAATCCTTTCCGTCCAAAAAAAAAATGTTTTTCTTTCAATATTGTGGAAGCAATTCATGCAAAAAATCGGTCGGATAGTCGGTCACGCTTTCAACGGATTTGTACGAATGCAGTTCTCCAGCGATTTGGATTTAAATATCGACGTCCTTATTCTTCGCTGCCAAAAACAACAAACTCGTTTTTGCCCTATTCTATAGGGGTTTTCAACAGGGACGCTACAAAAGTACACCGACAGGGACAGCAAACGACGCCATATGTCTTGCCGCTCTTTTGACATTTCTCTCCAGTAAGGTTTGCCATTTCATGATGGAAAGATATACGAGCCAACAACGAGTCGAAATTATTAAAATTTACTACCGAAATTCGGAGTCATTGGCCTCAACGTTAAGAGCGCTACCTTCAATTTATGGTCGTCATAATCGTCCTAGCAGATCAACAATTGAGCGTCTAGTGGAAAAATTTTAATCCACAGGCACAGTACAAAATGTTCCCGTGCCAGTGAGACAAAGAAGTGCCCGTAGTGTCGACAATATTGCTGCCGCTGAGGTTTCAGTTGCAGGAAGCCCAAATGTGTCTCTCACACGTAGTTCTCCAGCGTTGGGCATTTCTGTGACGTCGTTGTGGCGAATTTTACGAAAAGATCTTGGCCTACATCCTTACCAGATTAAATTGACGCAAGAACTGAAGCAGCTTGGCCACCAGAAGCGTCTTATGTTCGTGAATTGGGCTGAGCAACAACTTGAAAATGATTCGGATTTTCATCGAAAAACTTCAGCGATGAGGCTCATTTCTGGCAGAATGGCTTCGCCAATAAACAAAATATGCGGTATTGGCCAGGCAGCAATCCACACATACTCCATGAGTCAACATTGCACCCCGAAAAAATTACGGTTTGGTGTGGTTTATGGGCCGGCGGCGTCATTGGGCCGGCACGTTACTGTGAATGGGGATCGCTACCGTTCAATGATAGCCGAATATTTTTGGCCCCAATTGGATGATATGGACTTGGGGGACATGTGGTTCCAACAGGACGGCGCCACAACCCACACAGCGAATGTCACAATCAATTTATTGGAAACCAAGTTTGGAGAACGTGTTATCTCACGAAATGGTCCACTCGCTTGGCCGCCTCGGTCGTGCGATTTGACGCCGTTAGACTATTTCCTGTGGGGCTACGTCAAGTCTATGGTCTATACCAATAAACCAGCGACGATTTATGAACTTCGTACGAATATCGAACGTGAAATTGTAGCAGTATCGGCCGATTTATGCTTGAAAACCGTCGAAAATTGGGTTCACCGTCTGGACTTCTGCAAGCGTGCCCGTGAAGTCCATGCAAAAGAAATCGAATTCCATACATAATGGTATCGAACGTACTTTCACAGGAATAAAGAATTTCATTGATATCCAAAACCGTTTTTTGTTTTATTTAAAAAAAACTTATGTAGCGCTCTTATTGAAAAACCCGATATTTAAAAGAAAATTAAAAAAGTTACGGAATGAATACCCGCAACCCAATTTGATAACCTCACTTTTTACATGCGAACTTATTTCCTAAAAAAATAAGAAGCGAATTGATAAATATCGCATTGAATTTCAATTGATCATAATGACGTTTGCGGGTGTAATGCGCGATATACGACTATCTGCAATCAGTGTAATAATACGCAAAACTCAAATGAATTGCAGCAAGAAAAATAGCACTTTTCCTTAATAGAAAATGGCAATGTGCCAAAAGACATGTCTCAAATCTAGCGCAGTCCAAGTTAACGTATAACGCCATCTATCGGGTTGTGGCTTTGATTGTAGCACAGCGCCAACTATTATTTATCTTGTTAACTTTTCCCACACAAAATGCACGTAAAACGTCTTTACTCACAATGAATTTCACAATTATCAGACATTTTCCAAGCTTCATAACGAATTATGCGATACAAATTTAATGTTTCGCGTTTTTCCGTAATTTTGTAATTTTCCGAGTAGTTACCTTAGAATTTTCTATTTTCTATTCGAAAAGCCATCCGGAACAATTGCACACCAAATTCCATAAAAAAAAATCACTTTCGATTTTTTTCAATTTCCCGCCATTTAAGGAAGGTTTTCCCAAACAAACAAACAAAGTCTGAGCCAAATCGGTCCAGATGTTCTCAATTGATGAATTACTATATTAACATACCATTTTTATATGTATAGAAGATTTCATAAACTAGTCGATTATCCTAGTCTTAAGAATTATGATTCATATTTTTGAATATTTGAAAACTATGTAACTTGCTTAAAAGATTTAAGTCTTCATGTGTCATTAGGGGTATTTACGAGCCGATGTAACTGGTCTTCTATCATTGTAAAAGCGTAAAAGTGTATCATTTTTTTGCACTACAACAACAAAATATACTGAATGTCAAAGTCTTATACACTTTTATGCCGGACTTACACCTTACACGACTGTCAAATCGGCAGTATTACTGTCAAAATCTTTGCATTATTTTGTTTGTCGTGTAAATGGTGGAAAATGTGGCAGTATATTTGTCATTAAAAAACTGCCAGCCAGAATTTTCGTTGAGTTGTGCCATTATACTAACATCGTGTAAATTCAGTACTGACAACAATTTTCAAATAATGACAATTTGCAATAAAGAATGAACTTGCTCATTCTTTACTGCCAGTTGGCATTGTTTTTTATCTGTCATTATATTAGCTTCGTGTAAACGAATGTCGTTAATTAAATTAATGACATCAGTATTTTTGCAGTAAATATAATGTAAAAGTTTACTATACCCGAACACTATTGTAACAGAAAAATACAAGAGTGTAAAATTTTTTTAACACAAAAACTAAGCTATTTCAGAACAAATGTGAAACCGATTTTGACATTTGCTTCAGTAGGCGTTTTTATTTTTTAGTTCAGAGCAGAGTCTGAGTTGTCAAAAAATTAGTTTGTGTTTCTATTTAACTCAGAGCATGCAGAGGACTAAATGTGTGTTTCTTTTTTCGTTCTGAACATGTGTCGCACTCGACGCGCTCGAACATATTTGACTGAGCATATGAGTAAATTGCTGAACACACCAAATGACATGTGTGTCAAAAAGGAAAATGTGAAGAAAAAAATTATTAGATACATAAGTTGGCGAAAGAAATTGATCGCTTGTTGATTTTCTGTATCTGGTGTGTATCAGTGTACAAAAAAGGGTAGGTGTTGCTTTTTATGGTTAAAAATGAAAATGCATTCTGATTTGTGTGGTCCAAGTGTGTTTAAAAAACATATCATCAGTGTTCAGTGTTCGCTCGTTTCGAACAAGTTCAGTGCATATTATTTGTGTTCGAACTCTGTTCAGTGCTCTGCTCTGAATGAAAAAGAAAAACGCCTAGTGTTGCTACAAATTAGAAAAGGTGTGTTCACAGTCTGTTGTAAGAAAATAAAATTTTACAATCTTACGAGACTTGTTACACCAGATCGTGAATAACACTATTGTAAATGAAAACCCAAAAGCTGCTATAAAAAGCAGAAAGAGATTGAACCGACCATTGACATACTAGATCTAGTATGTCAATGGAACCGACAATCTAATTTCTTACGTATTTTGTTTTAATATATAAAATTTCACGTCAGTGTTGCAGTTGTATTTACACCCAAATTGAGCTAGACTATATTCTTTTAGATTTCTATAAAAATTCCGAACTTCAATTAGATTAGACCATGTTTGAGATGAAATATTTACATTTATGGTAATTGAAATCAAGTTTGCTAAACAACCTTTCATTTTCAACTGAAAATGTTTTTTTTTTATATATATTCTGAAGTTTTCCTAATACGTGTAGGCTAATAAAAATATTTACCTATGTATATGTGTACACACGAGCAACACACAAATCATGCAATGAATATATAAATTCTCAATAACAACTGCTGCGCTGTCGTGCATATATACGAGTATATATAATTATTCAATATTATTGTTATCGTTTGTCTTATAGTTTGTAGTAATTTCAGACTTTTATCGTGTAGGTACTTTGAAAGCTTAAGAAATACAAAAAAAAAAGAATAGGTATAACTACTTTATAGTATTTAGATATATTTCTGGATTCTGGTTGTTTATCTTTAATAATGGAAATGCAGGACTGGGTCGCACGTAGTAGCTCGTATGGATCAGGTCTAGAAAATACTTCATTGAAAATGCTTATCTGGATCGCACGAACTTGCTCTTATCGATCACATCGCATGCAAAAGATTTTTAATAAAAATCTAAATATATTTTTAAAGTATACAAACATTTTTTTAATTTTTGTCTTGTTTTTGTCATTGGCATGACAATCTTAAATATTCAATAATATAAGCTTAAAAACAAAAGATTAAATCGACTTAATCAAAGAACAAATAATTAAAAATTCTGAAATAAATACTTAAACTAATTTGAGCTCAAAAAAAGTACGCCATTTTATTTCTTGTATAAATTTGAATTTATGAGAAAAAAAAAATTTAAATCAGTGGAACGGTTTTTGAGAAAAAAAGTTTTTTTTTTTAACTTTTCGGAAAAAATTTTTTAAAAAATCAAAAACCCCACATAGGTATTCAGCAAATACATATAACTATAATTTTTGAAAAAAAATTTAATGAACAGTTTTGAAAATATAAATTTAAAAAAAACTTTTAAATGCTTTTAAAAATACAAAAAAAAATTTATTAAAAATAGATATTGGTACGCTGTATAAATTGGGCAACCTAAACGTATATACATACATATGTGTGAAAGAATCGGTTAAGCCATTTATGAAGACGAAAAAACGTGGCCTAAAAATTCTGTCAGTCTGTCTGTATATATGTATAGACACCTAGATCCCAAACGGGTGCTCCGAATTGCTTCAAACTTGGCATATAAACGGTGATTTTTTAAGAGCTTGGTTTTTGAAAATTCAAAAAAACACAGAAACTTGTAAAAAGTGAATGAAATTTGTATTTGGATCGATAAATCAATTTCTGCCATTTACTTTTTAAAAATAATTTCACTTAAATGTTGCCCGCGGCTACGCTTCAGGTGGTCCATTCTGAAGGTCCAATTTTGGCAAACTTTTTCACACATTTCGGCCGGAATCTCACCAATGACGCGTTCAGTGTTGGCTTCCAAGGCAGCAATCGTGTTTGGCTTGTCCACATAGACAATAGACTTAACATAGCCCCACAAAAAATAGTCTAACGGGGTCAAATCACATGATCTTGGTGGACAATTGACTGCGCCAAAACGTGAGATCAACTGCTCACTAAATTCGCCTCTCAATTGATGCATGGTTTCGCGTGCAGTGTGGCATGTGGCACCGTCCTGTTGGAACCAAATGTTGACCGAGTTCAATTCTTGCATTTCCGGCAAAAAAAAATCTGGTATCATCGAACGGTACCTTTCTCCATTGACCGTAACCCTGCGGCCTTCATCGTCCTTGAAGAAGTACGGCCCAATGATGCCGCCTGCCCATAAACCGCACCAAACAGTGCATTTTTCGGGAAGCATTGGTAGCTGCTGAATTGCCTCTGGCTGCTCTTCACTCCAAATACGGCAATTCTGCTTATTCACGTATCCATTTAGCCAAAAATGAGCCTCGTCGCTAAAGACAATTTTGCGATAATTTCATAATTTCGACATTTTTCACAAAACACGAATTTTGATAATAAATTTCAATAATTTGCAAACGTTGTTCAGGCGTAAGTCTATTCATGATGATATGGCAAACAATACTGAATCGAAATGTCAAATGTTCGTGGAATTTGTCATGTGTGATCTGTCAAAAATATAAACGTCAAGAACCAAGTAGCAAAAAAATAACCCGTTAGATTCAAAACAGCTTTTAACGGCCTTTAGTCCACAAAATTTGCGTTTCGTCCCGGAAATTCAGTTTTTTTAGGTATTGTACCGAGGAGAAATTGAAATTTTTCAATCAAGCTCAAAAAATAACGGTACCTGCCATATTATAAACGTTATGTTAAAGCCTATTTTTCTCGAAAACAACTCTAACGATTTTGATTCAAAAAAATTCATTGTCGCTTTTTAGGTACGACCCAGCATATAGTTGAAAAAAAAATTTAAATGTTTAAAAACGGTAGGTACTTTCCATATGACTGTTTTTTTTTTTCTTTTGACTATCTCATAAATGGCTTAACCGATTCTTTCGAAATTTCACACAGATATAATTTTGTAGGTGTAGGTATCCCAATTTATACTGCATACCAATATTTTTAATTAATATTTTTTTGTATTTTTAAAAGCATTTAAAAAAAGATTTTTTTTTTTAAATTTAACTATATGCCTGTAAGACCTAAGGTCTTTTAAATGCAACCTAAATTGCACGGCACTAATTTGGCACAGTGGATTTGAGAACCAGATAGTGACTGTCTCATTTTAACCCATCGGCGACATCCAATTAAAATTGGAGGTATAGAAAACAATGCGCCTAGCGTGAGGATCGAACCCACACGTCCTAGTTAGCAATCAAGCACTTTATCCACTACGCCATTGCCACCCAGATTTTTACTTGCGATTACATATATACTATAAGGCAAGTTATGTATTCGTAAAAAAAAAATTTTTTTCTAACAATCAAACATAAAATTACTATCATAGAGAACACCAAAAAAGTGTGTACCGCATTTCCGTCTGTCTGTCTCTCTGTCTGTCTGTAGAACGATCTACAGCCTAAGCGGATGAACCGATTTGGTTCAAACTTGGTATTTAGGCCTTTTAGGTGATTGTCAAAATAAATTTTTGAATTGTTGTCTTAGCCCCAAAAATAACGGTACTTGCCATACAAATTTTTCTACCATTTTAATTATCTCAAAAACGGCTCTAAATATTTTGATAAAAATTGGTGTGTGTACTACTTTGTACTACACCCATTTTATTGATTTTCGACTTTCTCATAAACGACTTATCGGATTTCGATAAACAAATTTATATAGGAGCTCCTTCAAATTCTAAATAGTATTGTATTTCAAAATTTTCGAAAAATAGTTTTTTTCTGATTTTTGAAAAAAAAATATTTTTTTTTTTTGAAATTTCAATATTTCGAAAACGGGTGTTTTTGAATTTATATTATTAAATATTTAAAATGTTCATACCAATTTTTTTTTAGAAAAGTTTAAGAATTTTTATATATAAAAAATTAAGTGAAAAACTTTAAAAATTATATTTATCCGTTTTATTAAGAATCTTTTGCATATGATGTGATCGAACATAGGAGCAAGTACGTGCGATCTAGTCGTGCATTTTATTTTTGTTTACGAAAATCCTCCCTAGAAGTGTTAATAAAACTGTATACCCACCCAAATTTAAAAAAAAGGCATACAACATACACATAGCTATACCTTACCTACCCACCTAGACCCTTCACTTTTATTATTATATATACATATTTACATACCTAGGTTCAATCTATGTATGTGCACATTATTCTGCTAACTTACATAATTAAAATCTATAATCTAGATTTAAATATACATATATGTAACCATTTCTTGAATCAATTCGACAATTCATTCTACTAAGAATCAAGGTAATCTTATCTACTAACAGCTTCAATGTTTAGCTACATTAAAGAAGCCAGTTCGTATGATCCAGTCGTGAATTGTATTTTATAAAGTAGTTAAAAAATATCAATGGATGACTGTCGTTTTAATTTGAGGAAGCTAAAGATATTTTAAGTCTATTTAAGTGGGCAATTGATACTTAAAACTAATAAGTCATATGCCGGCAATACTCAAATAGCTTATTATTATTCATTATAATTTATTGATGAATGAGTTTTTATCTGCAGCAATAACGAAAAACAATCCAACCGCAGTTAGGCTTTTATTCAAGAAAAAATTAAGCTCGTATTACTTGTATGTATGCATAATTATTTTGAGAGAATTCAAAACTATTTAATTATTAGTAGGAGTAGTAGTAGTAGTAGTAGTAGTAGTAGTATTAGTAGTAGTAGTAGTAGTAGTAGTAGTAGTAGTTAGTAGCAAAATGTTTTTATTTCGAATTTAATATGAGATATTTTTCAATTTTTGAACTTAAATTTCAATTTAAGTTAAAAATATTATAAACTTACAACAATGACAAACGCCGGCCGTCTGTCGGGTAGTTTAATTTTAATTTAAATGTTAGCTTAAATAATGACGGATTTTATAATTAAGAAAATTATTACTGATTAAATTCTCTAATAAGTTAATTACGATATGGTAATACTATAGTGTTAAATAGTGTTGGCCTATCAAAATCAGTACTTCTTTTCCATTGAGTATATGATAATTTCAGCTTCTGTTAAGGAAGCACTCTCAAAGCACCTCAACCTAAATTCACTATAACCTGAATGGTCTCTTCTTTCCTCACACACTGTACATATAAATGCTTCGTTCTCCACAAACCTTCTGACGTTTAAAAGAATTTAAAGGAATTTTGGATCTTGCTATAAAGTACAGTTAATTTTGTGGAGTTCGGAGTCATCATCATTCTTGTTTTGCTTTCAGATGTGCTCCGCTGGTTTTCTATTATGATCTCTGATTTCAGTTGTAGGAGTAGATTTGAGCTTTTTTTGTCCATGCACTAACAATATCTCATCCCAAGACAGGCCATAACTATGGCCAAGATTGTTTACCTCTTTTATATAGAACAATTTTTTCTTCAGAAAAATGTTGGCTTATTGTTGTTCAAGTCTTCTTTCTCTGTATTCGAACATCGTCTTGGCTACACGTCTGAGGTGAAGGTGATTCTAGTGATATTGCATAATTTGCAGTAGATGAAGGTAATTTTAAGATTCGTTTAAAAAAATAGGACTCTATAGTTTATGTACTTCTTCAAACAATCTGGAACTCCAAACCTGAGCTCCGTTACTCTGGACAGCTCTACATACAGCTTGAAAGAGTTTCCACTTTGCACTTAGATTTATGTTTCTTTTTGCCAGAAAGCTTTGCCACCTGCCACGCTGAGTTCATGTAGCAATATGTCTTTTCTCCACATGATTTGAAAACTACATTTTCGGTGACAATACGACTCCTAAATCTGCGTAGTTAGGTAAAAACAATACGGATGTTTTCGCCATTCAGATTCATTTTGCATAAGCCAAATGGAAATTTTACACAAATAGTTAACTTGCCCAGTATTTTACATCTTTGCACGAATACATTATACTGGGTGTCCACCGGGAAGGTGTACTACTTTGTTTGTTTATAATTTTTGATTAAATGAAAGTGAATGGATCTTATATTGATAAATGCTTTACTTAATGTCGGCAATTATGTATGGAATACAATATCAGGTAAATGTCCGCCTCTGTTAGTCTCACAAATACATTCTCACACATTTCACGTGGTATTTCATTAATTTCATCACGAATATTTAGTTTGAGTTGCTCAAGCGTTTCTGGTTTGTTTGCATAAATCTTGCTTTTCAGATATCCCCACAAAAAGAAGACCGGAGCAGTCAAATCAAGCGACCGTGGAGGCCAATCAACATCAGCATTTCTTGAAATAACTTGTTGTGGAAAGAGGTCTCTCAGTAATTCCATTATAATCCTGGCTGTATGCGATGTGGCACCGTCTTGTTGATACCACATGTTAATCAAATACAAAGCATGTAGTTGTGGCATTAAAAAGTTTTCAATCATATCACGATATCGCTCCCCATTCACATAGTTACCGTTACGCCGTTTTCACTTTCAAAAAAGTAAAGTCCAATGATTCCTCCTGACCAAATTACACAGCAGACTTTTAATGGATGCAAATGTGACTGATGAATAATTTGAGGGTTTTCCATTGCCCAGAACCGACTATTCTGTTTATTCACATATCCATTCCAATGAAAATGTGCCTCGTCACTCATTATAATTTTTTCATGAAAATCGGGGTTGTCATGGGCTAGGTGTAACATCCTATTGGCATATGTACGGCGGCGTAAATGGTCTTGTGGAAGAAGCTCTTGTGTCAACTGAATCTTAAATGGAAACAAATGCAAATCCTTGTGCAAAATTGTGGCCAAATTTGTTCTTTGAACACAACTTCCTAACCACGGCGTCGAATTGAGGTTGATGGATTGTTTTGAACACTTCCTTGAGCAGCAGTAATGTTTTCATGCCGATCTTGCAGTACGTTGTGGTCCATACATGGGCCTATCACCTACAGCCTTCTTCGAAATCATTCGCTACACGATAAATAGTGCGTTTTGTTGGCACGTTGTTTCTCCCAAAAATGTCACGTAATTTTCTCATCGTCACAGTAATCGATGATTGATTTTGATAAAATGTTTTAACGATTAAAACACGTTGGTTTATCGAATATTTTTCCATAATAAATTTGCCACGTGTCTACTTCACGACTGCCAAATATGAACTGTCAATATTAATGTTTACCAAAATGGCGACAAAACAAAGTAGTATACCTTCCCGGTGGACACCCTGTATATATGAGAATACTCGCTGATAATTAAAGATTGGTAGAAATCTTCCCGTGAACTTCGATAACAAAAAACAGTTTAAATGCCAGTTTTTCAGCACCTGCGTTAACTCCAAATTAAACTAGAGTTAGTTAACCCAGCAAATAAATTAACCTCGAGTTAACTAGAAAGCAGTAACTTTTGCTTTCAAATGTCAAAAAAGCTATCGAAATAGCGATCTTATAGTTTCCCACATTGATTTCCAAAGGTTTTTGACAAGTAAGTTTATTTTCAAAATGCTGGTGGTCTCAGTACAAAAACAAATGAATTTTTTTCTTCATCTTCTCAACATGAATATGATGTCATAGTTATAATTGAAACTTGGTTCAACTCGAATGTTTCATCATTTGAACTTTTTGACAATTCTTACTGTGTCTACCGCAAGGATAGATCAGTTCTATCTGGAATGGAGTATGGAGGAGGAGTTTTGATCGCAGTTAAATCAACTTTAAATAGTAAACAATGCAACATGTTTAATGACCCAGCGTAATCTATAAACATTCATCTATCTCGCTAGTTATATTCGTCCTAAAAGTTCAATCGAAGTTTATTCAAATCATGTTATAAACATTAATTACATGGTTAATCAATTAATTACTAACCAATTTCCCATTGTACTCGGTGATTTTAACGTTGGTGACATTCCGTTTAATGTTGTTAAGGACAAAGAAGCGTTAATCATTAATTCACTCGCCTATTTGAATCTTAATCAAATTAATTATTTTCATAATGATCTAAACAGAATATTAGATTTAATTTATACTGGCAATGATGTCAAGTATTACTTTAAAGTTGCGGATTTCCCATTTGTTAGTAATTCTGTTCATCATAAAGCTTTGTATTTTTTTTTTCAATCTTATAATTTTGCACCTACTCCGATATGAAATAAAATAAAATGCACAACTAGATCGTACAAACTTGCTCTTGTAGCTAACAAGTTAAGTGTTACTCACTGACGCTGCTGGTAGGTAGCTAGTCTATTATAGTTATCCTATGCAGATTTAAAGCCCACAATGAATTGTCGAATGCATGATTCAAGGAATAGTTAAATAGGTACCTACAAATGTATATTTAAATGGATTTTAATTATGTAAATTAGGAGGGTAATAATGTAAATATGTAACAAGTACATACATGTATATAATGAAAGTGAATGGTGTATAGGTTTCGTTTTTTAAACTTATTTAAACTGCCAAAATCATCATTTAAATCGGTTTTTCGAAAAATCGAAGAACTCCATTAGATGCCACGGATCAATGAAAATTTTATAAAAAAGTATCTCGAAAATTGCATAACGGGTTTTGATGAAATACTGTTTTTTTATTTTTAGTTTTTTGAAAACAAAATTCTTTGAAATATTGGTATGCAATTTTATAGAGACTATTCATTTTCATGTGAATATAAAATTAAAAATTATTTTTTTTGATTAGTTTTAAGATTATTGATTTTTCAAACAAAAAATTTAGTAAATTATTTTAATTTAAAAAAAAAGTTATTCAAAATTTTGATATGCAAGAATAATTTAGCTGCTTAGATCTTCTCAGATATAAAATTTGACAGAAATCCAATGTGCCGTTCCGAGAAAGCCAAAAATTAAAAAAAAAACGTTATATGAAAGGTACCGTTAATAGACTTTTCCTGTAAACTTGGTTCATATCAAATGATAGCTATTACCAACAAAAAAAGTCTCAAACATTTTTATCAAAATTGTTGGAGCTGTTTTAGAGAAAAATAAGATTTTCATTCAAGGTCATATGGCAGGTACCGTTATTTTTAGGCCTAAAAATAAAATTTCAATTTCCTCTCTGAGGAATGCCAAAATTATCACACATACCAAATTTGAAGGCAATCGCTTAAGCCGCTTAGGCTGTAGTTCGTTATACATACAGACGGAAAGACTGACAGACAGACAGACAGACATTTTTTGGCGATGACTTTTTTAGGCTTCTCTATGATCGTAATGTCATGTTTGATTGTTAGAATTTTTTTTTTTTTTACGAATGCATAACTTACCTTATAGTATTTATAATCGCAAGTAAAAACTGACTTCGCTGCATTAAATAATTTTTTTCGATAATTTAAATTGGGAAGAGTTATTTGAAGGCAGTTCACTGGAACTTTATGTATTTGCTGATTTTTTTAAAACATCATACACTCATGATACTATTTTAAATATTGATGAACTGTACTCTGATTTATCACAATTAACTGATTTTTCCCTAACTCTACTTGCTGAATATGATGTGTTAAGATGTTTGAATAATTTAGATGAATCTAAAAAAGCTGGATACGATTCAATACCACCTATACTTTTAAAGCAATGCTCACTTTCACTCTGCTCGGCACTAACCATCCTTTTCAATAAATCAATTTCATCTGGAACTTTTCTAAGAGAATGGAAGATATATTATATTGTGCCAATATATAAAAGTGGGTTAAAACATTTGGTAAAAAAATTACAGACCCATTTCAAAGGTATCTGCAATACCAAAACTATATTTCTCTGTTAAAAATACACTTTCACTCAAACAACATGGATTTGTAAAAGGTCGCTCAACTAGTACAAATCTTTGTATCTTTACTAATTTTTAACAAAACAAAATTGAAAATGGTAGGCAAATTGATGTTTTATATACGGATTTTGTGAAGGCCTTTGATCGTGTTCACCACGGTCTTCTTTTGCGAAAGCTGAGAATGTTAGGTTTCAACTCCTTTCATAAATTGGTCGAGTTCTTATTTACGAGATAGAAACCAAGGGGTTCACATTGATGGATTCTTTCCTAAATCTATAAGAGTATTATCAGGACTACCACAAGGTAGTCACTTAGGACCACTTCCTTTAATCATTTTTGTTAATGATCTTCCAACCATAATTAAACATTGTCAGTGATGTACGCCGATGATTTTTTTTATAATAAACCCGCACTAAAGGGGTTTTGGCTACCCTTAACATGACAAGCACAGTGCGAGCTTTAGGAAAATAGGGAAGGATTAAAAAGGAGATACCGATGTACATTAGTTTTAAAGTTCAGAATGTCAAAATGAGGGGGGAAAATAGAGCCTGGTAAAGCATTCCACATACGTGTTATACGACTAAAGAAAGAATCTCTGTACTTCACAGTACGTCCAAAATTGGGCTCAAGGGTAAACTGATGAGCATTCCTAGAAGCGCGAGTATTACGGTTGAATTGTTTAGGGGAAGGAATGCAATTGGTTACTTCGCTAGAACACTTTTTATAAAAATAGCGATAAAAAAGCGAAATACATGAAACATTACGACGACGTTCGAGAGATGTAAATGTATCCACTATAGTTCTATCGCCAATCATTCTTAAAGCTATATTTTGAATTCTATCTAAGAGACTCAGATGAGTTTTGGGAGCTCTGCCCAAATGTGCGAGTTATACTCCAGCTTTGGATGAACGAAGGCCTTATAGATTACAGCCAGATCAGACAGGGAAAAGAATTTCTTGCATCTTCGACGAAAGCCCAAACATTTTGCAGCGTTTTTGGCGACATCAAACAAGAGGTGGTCTGTGATGCACATGCCGAGGACTCAAAGCTGATCGGTTTCTTCAATGCAAGTGCCGCTCAAGGAAAGTGGCATTAGGGTGGGTTCTGCTTTAACGACAGAAGACAGCACTGAGTTTTTGAAGCATTAAATTCTACGCGGTTTTTTATTTGGACAATGCATTGGACAATGCTGTCAAGATCAGAATTTAATGAGCTTATCATACGCTACCGTTCCAGTTGCACATCCGAAGAACAAGGAGGTGCATCTGAAAACGAATATAAAAAGCTGAGAGTACTATCGTAAACAAAACAATTAAGTGGATTAGAAGTTCCAGATAAGAGATCATTAATAAAAATGAGAAAAAGAGTTGGAGACTATACGGAACCCTGGGGCACACCAGCATTTATTTTGTGAATATCAGACTTGAAATCGTCCAATACAACTTGTATTGAATAGTCCGAAAGGTAATTTCTAATCCAACGAAGAAGAGATTCATCGATACCAAATGCACGCATTTTCGATAAGAGAGCCTGATGCCAAACTCTATCAAATGGTTTTGAAATATCAAGCGCAATAATCTTACGTTCCGTGAGATATACCATCAGATCACCAGTGGAACTACTGCTACGAAAGCCATACTGCCGGTCATTAAGGAGCTTTCGTTCTTCAAGATATTTCTTAAGCTGATAATTAATCAGCGTTTCCATGACCTTGGAAAGAAGGGATGTAAGTGCAATTGGACGGTAATTAGAGGGTGAAGAAGATGCGCCTTTTTTAGGGACATGCTGGACAAATGCTGTTTTCCATCCACTCGGAAAGAGACCTGTAGAGTAGGACAGATGGAAAAGCTTACGCAGTGGTTTTGCCAGCGTTGAAGAACACCTCTTCAGAATGATGGAAGGGATACTAGCCGGGCCAGCGGATTTGTGTATATCAATGTCTTTGAGGACTCTAGCAACTGCACGAGTGCGAAAGAAGATTCGTCCCATAAAATCGTTTACGCTTTCAAGTACAGGAGGAGTCATAATACTTTCTGGCAGCGTCGAATTAGCAGCGAACTGCGCTGCAAGCAAATTGGCTTTTTCACGAGAGCTGACAAAAGGGGTGTCATTAAAGATGTTAAATTATTCTTAGATATATCTTCAGTTTCAGATTGTCGCTTCCTGCAACAGGATATTCAAATTTTTTTGAATTGGTGTGATTATAATCATCTCCAGTTAAACTTTGCGAAATGTAAAATATTCACTGCTTCAAGATCATTTTTACAAATAAACTTTCAATACAAGTTTTTTGATGAGTCACTTCATAGAGTTGAAGTTACCAAAGATCTTGGAGTTATTTTCAATACGAAACTCGATTTTAAAGATCATATTGATTTTGTTGTCTCTAAAGGTAATTCTATGCTTGGATTTTTAAATGGAAATTCTACAGCATTTAAAGATGTATACACTCTAAAAACATTATTTATGTCTTTAGTTTTGTCCTTTCTAGAATATTGTAGCATAGTTTGGTCGCCTTTTTATGAGAACAGTATATTGAGAATTTAAAGGATACAAAAAAGATTTACGCATAACGTGCTAAGGAAATTTAACTGGTCGGGTGAGTTGCCTGACTATCCTTCCAAATAAGCTCTTATTGATTAAATGTCGTAGAAAAAATCAGTGTTTATTATTTGTTAAGGAAATTTTTGATAACAGAATAAATTCTAATGAATTGCTTTCTCTAATGCTTATTTATGCTCCCGAAAGATGTTTGAGAAATCGAGTTGAACTATTTTATGTGCCCTCACATAGGACTAATTGCGGTTTTCATGAACCTATTACTCGCTCCTTAAAACTTTTTAGTTCAGTTTGCGGCGAAGTTGACCTTTGTATGCAAAGAGAATGTTTTAAAAAAATAATATGTGAATAATTGTATTTGTTTATTATATGATTTTTTTTTGTTGATATTAATATATTTTTGTATATATATTATTTTAATAGTAATTGTAAAAGTAATTATGTAATAAATAAATAAAAAGTAGGTTTGAGAAATATCTACTCAGTTAATCCAGAATTAACTCTATGAATTTGTCGAGTTACCTCGAGATCTACATACAAACACTGACTGACAAAAAAATATGCAGGAGTTACCGCAGACTTAACATTGAAAATAGGATGATCTCCCATCGCACTGAACAAAAAAACAGAGTTAACTTTCCAAGTATTATTTTATGTATAACTGACAAAATTTACCAATATATCATTCTTCATTTAGGTCTACGCAAATAAATAGAAGTATCTGACTCCTGTGAATTTTAATGTTTTTTTCCCCAAAATTTCGAAGAATTAACACCAAAAACGATCACATTAAATAATCATCAAAAGACAACAAAATCAACATGTATGTATAATCTGAATTCATTTAACTTTCGCACACTTCTCAAAAAAACATAAATAATCCCCCATGTAACTAGTGCCGCCACTTTAATAAAAAAGACGTAAATAATCGCTTACATTAACAAAAATTTTACCAATATTTTCAAAAACCAGTGCGAGGTAATATTTTCATTATCAAGTAACAGCACTTGGCAGTCGCACATTCAGTTAACAGCAGCTCCCCCTTCCCCCAGTCTTGTTGATGTCTTTTTGGCTCGTTGCCATTTCATGGCAATTTGATCGTCTAGCTTTTCTATTAAGTTGTATTTTTTTTTGTGTTTGGTTTATTTGCTAATTTATTAATTTCATTTGGAGTTCATTAATGAGATATTTCAATTGGTTTGGGTACCTTTTCTGCCCAACGTTTACTGGCATTTTGTGTTCATGAGCTCATTAAACTTCAACCAAAGCGTCATGTCATGGACGCCTATATAATAAAAATGTATACAATTTATACCTATTATGAACTGCAACTCACAATTAAATATATCTACACTACAAAAAATCATTTGCAAATTTTAAGTTAGTCAAACAAAAAAAAAACACGAATATATCATTAATATTGCAAAGTGAAGAGAAATAACGGGTTATCCATTTTGCGGTTTCAAAAGTAAACGTAAATAAAACACATATAAAATATTTTTGTCATTATATTTCTTTTTAATATAAAGTTTGAACGTTGACATTATGTGTGAAACACTACATCATTTAAATGACCACCACGCGAATTTTTGCAAGCATCGATTCTTTTGAGGTAATTTTCTACCACTTTTTGACACATAATGGGCGGTATCTCAGCCATAACTTGACGAATGTTGGTTTTCAAGTGCTCAAGAGTTAAAGGTTTATCTGCATAAAGACGGTCTTTCGCGTAACCCCATAAAAAATAGTCCAGCGGTGTCAAATCACATGATCTTGTTGGCCAGTTGATATCGCCACGATGCACGCGACGAGAAATTACGCGGCCAGGAAATGTCTTTTTTTTATATTCTACACGCTCTCAAGGGATTATACTACCCTTTAAATGTTTCAACAAAGCGCGGGCGTGAGGGTGAAGTTAAGGAAGAGAAAGAAAGATGTGTGGCACAATGTTCTGGGGCTGTAGGTGGTTGTTGTCTCAGATTTTATCTACATGGATGACTGAACTAATGCGGAGAAATTTACGTGTCTTATTTATCTATGTCCCTTATAATTCGCATTAATTTTTGTATTCTTTGTCATATTTTTTATCGGTATACTAGTTTTACTCAATCACATGTTGTTAGTTCTATGCCTAAACAGCATGTAATGAGTAAACCAGCAACTCATCATATGACATTTATTTTTAGAATTGTTTTTTTAATGGAAAATAAGAGGTCATAGACTACGGCAGGGATCGAACCTGTGACCATGAGGTTGACAGGCGAACACACAACTATCGCGCCACGGCCACCCCCTTGCAAATAAAGCCATATTCGCTCGGGTTCTGTGGCATGTGGCACCGTCTTGTTGAAACCACATATTCTCCAAGTCGTATTCTTCAATAGCAGGCAAAAATAAGTCGGTTATCATATGAACATAACGCTCCGAATTGACGGTGACAGTCGTTCCAGCGTCGTTTTCGAAGAAGTAAGGTCCAATCACACCTCCGGACCAAAGAGCGCCCCAAACAGTGACTCTTTGTGGAAGTAATGGCCTCTCTTCAATTACTTGAGGACCCCAAATACGACAATCTTGTTTATTAACATACCGAGTGAGAAATGTGCTTCGTCGTTGAAGAAAATTTTGTTCGAAAAATCACCGTCCACCGCCTGTTGTTCAAGCACCCATACGACGTATCTACGACGTTGTGAATATTCAGCTGGCTTCAGTTGTTGTGTGAGTTGGACTTTATATGGATGTAGGTGTAGATCCGAATGCAAAATACGTCATAATGTGCCGTAAGACAGTCCTAATTCCTGAGAACGACCAGGAATCGACACCTTCGGCAACACTTTCACTTACGAGCTTACGATAATGCACATGCCTTACAATATCTGTAACCAATCCACTCTCTTCAAATTTCTTCACAATTTTGCCAATTGATTGCGTAGTTGGACGATTATGTAAACCATAATCTCCTCTTAAAGCACGATATATGGCTGTGGCAGAATCACCATTTTTGTAGTAGGTTTTAACAATTTTTCTGCTTTGTTCGATAGTTAAGCGATCCATTTTCGTAAATGTCAGACTTTCAACTGAAAAAAAAATTGGTTTAACAACTTAGTTTGACAGATGTCGAATTCCAGCCCCATACTTTTGAAACCGCGAAATGGATGACCCTTTAGTATCTATTTGAAGAAAATCGATTCAGACAGACAGACGTAATTGCAAGACCCACTTTTTACTTGCGATTATATGTACATACTATAACAAGGCAAGTTATGTATTCGTAAAAGAAAAATGTTTTTATGACAATCAAACATGACATTACGATCATAAAGAACACAAAAAAAGTGGGCCCTCCAATTCCGTCTGTCGGTCTGTCTGTCTGTCTGTCCTCGAGTCTGCAGCCTAAACGTTTCGGTGGATTTGATTCAAACTTGGTACATATTGTTTTTTTGGTAATATGCCCAAACATTTTTTTTTTCATTTTTTATTAAGACGACAAATAACAGTAGCTCCCATACATTTTTTTGTCAAAAACGGCTCCAACGATTTTCATAAAAAAATCAGTTCATTAACGAAAGGAAAGGGCACCTTTTCATAATTTTGTTTGTGTATGTACCTCTAGTAGAGCCATTTTTTTTTTTTTGGTTTTCGATTTTCTCGGAAACGGTTAATTTGATTTTTTTGAAATTTTTTACGCAGAAGCTCCTAGAGAATTTAAATACTACTCTGTACCAAAATTTTCCAAAAAAAATTTTTTTGGAAATAATTTTTTTTTTTTTGAAAATTCAAAATTTCGAAAATGACTTAATAGATTTTTGCAAAACTTCGTATTTGGTGATTTTTTGACATTATTTTGAATAGTTAAGAACCGTTAAGAAAAAAAAATATTTCTCGAAAACGGCTCCAGATTAGTACAGTTCACTTTTAAATATAAAAATATTGTTTAGCGTACTTTTTAACGGTACTTCCCATAGAACCACTTTTCATATTTTTCGTAATGTCAATATTAATTAAAATCTCGAGTTCGATTTTGTTTTTTTAAAAACCTACCTAAATAATATCGCAAGTAAAAATAGTTGTTAATGCAATTGTAAATATGTAAAATGATAAAGCTTATATTGCAATATAATGGTAACCATGTGTTAGGCCACAATGTAAAAAAATTTATTCAAAATTTGGCTTCTACATCTTTGAGTGCTTTGGACAAAGCTACTTTAAATATTCAATTCCGACCCATTTTAAACTTGCGTAGTTTCATTTAAGTAATTTAAGGGCTTTTTCCCCAACGCGCATATGGGATTGATAATAAAATTAGAAAAATCCCTACAAAATGGAGTAGATTTCCGTCGCTCTGAGGTTGCAAAGAGTGCACTGAGTGCTTTATTCGGATAAGAAGTACAAAGATGGGAATCTTTCGTTCATTTCAGCCTCCGAAAACAATTTCTTAACATGTACTAGGGCTGTGTTAAGAAATTCAAATTTTGATGGCTTATTCATACTTTATTTGTGGGAAAATTTTGTTTGCATGAAAAAGAACTGTGGTAGTGTTACCAGAATTTAGTTTTATGTGGTAGTTCACAGATTTGTCAATACTCCGAATTTTTGTGCTAAAACAACGCAACCATTTCTTTTTAATTATATGTGTGTGTGTATTCTGTAGACTAAACAAAACCGTTTGACGTTTCAGTAAATTTACTTTACTTTAGTGTGTGTGCAAGTGCTTGGTTTATTAAAAATCTGTGATGCAGATCCCGAAAAGAACGCCAAACTGGATTCTGGATTGATTTTTTGGTTGAAATTAAAACAACATTATCCAAAAATATGTCATTTTGCAAATTTCGAAAAAAAAATTCAAACTGAAACTTTCTAAATTGATTGACATTGACATTAATTGATGTTCGATTAACTGGATTAACAATCGTACAATCGTGGTTCAGCCTTGGTTATCAATATTTGAACTCTGTTTAACTCCTTTGAAGTATTGTACAATCGAAGCTTAGACTTAACTGACCGCTGAATTTTCGATTCTCGTGTTCTCTTTTGTGTTCAGCGTGTGCTATTAGAGAGCAATTTTTGGTATTGTTTTTTATTTACGTGTTAGTTGTTAAGAATAAATCCGAATTAGATCATGTGAAAATAAAACGCAGTTAATTACTGTAAAATATAAAAACGAAACTTCAAATTCGAATTTCATAAAGACTCAATAGTAAAATGGAAAATAAAGATTTGACGTTAGAGAAATATCAAATCTTGCTAGTGTGCATAAAGTGTATAATATCTTGCTAAAAATGTAAAATTTGTTTTGTCGAAATAAACTCGATTTTGTTTGGAAAATTTTCGATTTTGTCCAGAAAAATGAATTATGAAGTGGAAATTTCACTAAAAAGTGACAATTTGAAATAACCCTTTTTGAAACTGGGTGCATTTAAATCCTACCTCATTTGCACGGAATATTCTTTTTTCTACTCATTTAAAAGCGTTTGAAAAAAATGTAAGCTTAATGCATTAAAGATGAGCCTTGAACTAAATTTTTAATTGTTAGATGAAAATACTTTTTTGCAAGATTTTTCAAAACACTGATTTAAGTTATTATGTATATACTGTAACTAATTTTATTTATATTTAATACAATTCTCAATTGAAATGGTATGCATTTTAGGTGAGGTAAGCACTCACTAAAAAAAATGCATTACGTTTTCATAGTTTTTGAACATACCCACCGATTTTAACAGATTTCCGGTGAATGAGATTATAAGAAAAAATGGCGGGCGGATGGATGAAACTATAAGAATAAAATATTCCTACAAACCTGCTCTTATGTTCGATCACATCGTATTCAAAAGATTTCTATTAAAAATCTAAATATATATTTAAAGTAGTTTTTTATTCAATTTCTTTAATTTTTTTTTAATTGGTATGACAATCTTAAATATTTAATTATATAAACTTAAAAACAAAAGATTAAAAAATTATTCAAAATTCTGAAATAAATACTTAAACTAATTTGAGATAAAAAAATGACGCCATTTAATTTCTTGGATAAATTTGAATTTATGAGAAAAATTTTTTTAAATCTGTGGAGCGGTTTTTGAGAAAAAAGTTTTATTTTAAAAACTTTTTTTCAAAAAAAAAAATCAAAAACACTAATTCATATGTATTCAACAAATACATATAACTATTATTTTTGGAAAAAAAGTATTAAGCAATTTTCAAAATACATATAAATTTTAAATTTTTTTTAAATGCTTTTAAAAATACAAAAAAATATTAATTAAAAATATTGGTACGCAGTATAAATTGGGCAACGTAAACCTATACATGTGTGAAATTTCGAAGGAATCGGTTCAGCCATTTATGAGATAGTCGAAATAAAAAAATCGGTCAATAAACCGGAAATTACCGTTTTTAGACATTTTTAAATTTTTTTTCAACCATATAGGTCGTACCTAAAAAGCTTCACTGATTTTTTTAAATCAAAATCGCTAGAGCCATTTCCGAGAATAATAGGCTTAACGTAACGGTTATATGAGAGGTATTATTAAAATAATAATAACTAAATACTATATACCATGTCTGAAGCAATTCGGCCAACCCGTTTGGGCCTTAGGTGTTTATACATACATACAGACAGACTGACAGACAGCCATACAGACAGACAGAATTTTTGCACAATCTTTTTTCGTGTTCGCTATCATCGTAATGTCATGTTTGATTGTTATCTCAAAACTTTTTTTTTTCGACGAATGCATAACTTGCCTTATGGTACCTATAATCGCAAGTAAAAATGGCTAGCGGACGGATGACAGCAGCTTATGGGCAAGTCCGTTTCACAGTCGAGGATTCCCATCTTGGCATTTCTCATGTGTTCGGGGCCATAGGAAGGTAATTTTATCTGATAAGCTCCCATCTGGCTTTTAAAATAGTTGAGATTGTATTTAAAGAGTATTGGTCATGGAAATAGTTATACAAATTTTTAAATTTACATTCTGTTTGTTTACTTTCATGAATATCTTGAATTGTTAATAATTTAGGATTTTTTTCAGTACTTGACAGTTGAGCAATCCTGTTCATGTTACTGAGTTATTGGGATCTCACTAAGTAGATAAATTTTAATAATTAGGAAACTTAATATTTTGGAATTTTTTATATTTATTTAAGTTTTATAAGAATCGACACAGAATTTTCTTTAAGTGTACGAGTATATCTACTTATGAATTGACGTTATTTCTTTTTTTAACTTTGGAATTTTTACGGTTTGTTTTTTTTTCTGAATTTAATTTTTCCTATGTGAATTATTTTTTCCCATCTGGACACGCGCTCAAGTTGAAAAGTTTATATTCTTTTTGCAAAATTAAATGAATCTTTAAACACCTGTTATGGTCACAACAACTGAAAATTTTGTCTGTAACAACAAGTTAATTGACTCATAAATGGAGCAATATATCTTATAAAGTAATAATTTATTTAATAAATGTTCATTTGACAAGAAAAAATGTATTGTACCAACTGAGGTGCAAATTAAACAGCCAACTATGACGTTCAAGTACACTCATTCAAAAAAAAAACTAACACAAAGTTTAATGATTTGTTATGATGAACTATTATAAATAAATTGCTTTAGAAATCATTTACATTAAAAAAAAACCCTACTTATTAAAAAAAAATAGCTTGTTGTGCTTTTTAAACACATACAAACATCGAACCTAGGTATGCACAATTCTGCCATTGTTTATTTTACTTAAAAAGTCTCGTGGTGGAAAACTTTAAAACACAGTGTTGAGTCACAATATATGTAAGCATTTAAAAACATACACATTTACAGCACAGTATCATGAATTTGGTGCTCTTATCAGATACTTTTTTTTAAATAATTTCACCTGTTGCTTACAAATGATTTGTTGCTATTATTAAATCAGCTTACAGATTTGTGTGTAATAACATAAATCAATTAACAGCTAATTTAAAAATAATTACGTGGGTTAACAATACGGAGCATAATATCGAAACAACAAAAACATTAATTAAGCAACACAAAGATTCATTAAAATAACAAGTATAGATTGTACAAGTTATTGCTTTTCTTAATTGGCCATTTAGTGAATATTTTTTGGTTTCTAAAACAAAAAAAAATATTTTTAAACATTTTTTCGTTTCGAAAAATTGAGGTAAATCAATATTCGAGTAATTACACTGCGTTTCATTGGTTTAAGTACAGTTTTTTTTTTAAATTTTATGTTGGACACCGTTGGCCTTACCAACTAAAGTATGCAGTATTAAAAGTTGGAACTTTTGCCTTGTCCGCCATAATCACTCAAATAATAATTGACTTAAACACAATGTTGAAAACGTTCGGTGTTGGCTTTTATGGAAATAGACTGTTTGAAAACAAAAAAGACCTAATTGAAACCATACATTTACTGCAAAGTAGACTTTAGGAAGTAATCGAACATTCTGCATGGAATCATATACTATATATTATTTCTGTTGCCAAATTCCTTTTTTTTTTCATTTATAAAATGGTCGAATCTACTAAATTAGGTATCACTGGATAGGAATTTATAGATAACGATGCACAAAAACTTTATGTTACACCAACTTATTTTCTTTAATGGGGTTATCGTTTGGTAACAAAAATCAATTTATTTTTGATTTGGATCTGTCAAAAAACTGATTTTGACAATTTTTGCCTTCGATTGTCCAAAAAAATTGATTTATTTTTTGACTTCAAATCAATTTTGCAGATCTGGATTTTTCGGCAGATCTATCAATTTATAGATCAAAATATAAATTTACCAAACGAAAACCCCATAAGTTTCAGCAATTTCAAATATGTGCCTCATTTTAAACCCATTGAATGGGTGAAAGAGAAAAATATGTATTACTTCTGTAATTTAAAATTCTCTTTTTTTTCTCTGCACCTTAATAGGGTTTTCGTTTGGTAAATTTATATTTTGATCTTTAAATTGATTTTTCTACGTAACGAATCTAATACATTTTCAGATTAATTTTTGTTTGCTATAGTATTGGTGTATATATACGGTCTGTGAACCTTATCAAATCTCTTCACCAATTTCTTCGTTGTCCGAACTTGAGCTGGACGAATAAATTCATTCACTTTGCCGGATTTACACGACTGCCAAATTGGCAGTATTACTGTCAAATTCTTGGCATTATTTTGTTTGTCGTGTAAATGGTCGAAAATGTGGCAGTATATTTGTCATTAGAAAACTGCCAGCCAGAATTTTCGTTAAGTTGTGCCATTATACTGACATCGTGTAAATTCAGTACTGACAACAATTTTCAAATAATGACAATTTGCAATAAAGAATGAACTTGTTCATTATTTACTGCCAATGTTGGCAGTATTTTTATCTGTCATTATTTTAGCTTCGTGTAAACTAATTTCGTTAATTAAATTAATGACAGCAGTATGTTGGCAGTAAATACTGCGAACTTGGCAGTCGTGTAAATCCGGCATTAGAACTGCTTCTATTTGAACTCAAAACTATTTTCATTCTTTCTTGCAACCGAAACAAATTATTTTGAAACAAAAACTTGTCCAACTGATGGTTCTCAATTATGATGCATAGTGTTGTTAGTAAAAGAGGGGTTGTTGATCTGCCGAAAAATCCAGACTTGCAAAATTGATTTAAAATCAAAAAATAATTCAATTTTGTTGGTCAATCGAAGGCATAAATTATCAAAATCAGATTCGCTTGGTATCAGAAATAAATTGATTTTTTGTTACCAAACGAAAACCCCATACGTGGGTGGGGTAGAAACATATTTGCCACTTTTGTTGTTTGTATTCTTTTTTCTCAAAACTTATTCAATGTGCGAAATTTTCTCAAGGGTCTTCTGCATAAAATATAATGTCAATGGAACTATTAAAATATTTTTTTGTTGATCCTGCCATCGATTTTATGACTGAAATTAGAATAATAATTTTGTATGGGGACTAAAAAAATTTCCTGGAGTTATTGGTTGCAGTATGATAATAAAATAATACAACCAATAAATTTCTATAATTAAATTTTTACTTGTGAAGTATTCAGATTCCAGATATTGATCAAACTGTACATTACGATGATAGCGAAGCCGAAAAAAGTGGGCCTCACAATTCTGTCTGTCTGTCAGTCTGTGTGTCCGCGGGTCTACAGCCTAGACGGTTGGATGGATTTTTTTCAAACTTGGCAGATATTGTCTTTGCGTAATATGCCCACATTTCATTTTTTTAAGACCAAAAAATAAGGGTAGCTGTCTTACATATATTTTTTTGGCCGAAAAGTTAAATCTTATCTTCTCAAAAAACGGCTCCATAGATTTTTATAGAAAAATAAGTTTATTAATAAAGGGAAAAGGTATTTTTGGATTTTTTTGTTTGAAAAAATGGTTATTTTTGGTCCCTCTAGTAGAACCATTTGGTTTTTGATTTTCTGGAAAACGGTTTGATTTAAAAAAAAATTAAATGGGGGGTCCCCAGACGTTTAAACAACATTGTAAACCAACATTTTTCCATTTTTTTTTTTTTTTGAAAACTCGAGATGTATTTCAAAAACGACTCATTCGATTTTCTCAAAAATGATGCCAAGAATTTTTATATAAAAATGTGTATGTTCTTAAATTAGCGCTGTTCATTTTTAAAGTAAAAAAAGATTGTATTTTGGGTTCTAATTAACGGTACTTTCCATAGAAGCGCTTTTCATATTTTAGTGATTCTCACTATTGGATGAACTGTTTTTTTTTTTTAATGAAAATACTTTGATGGAGCATTAAATAATATTTCATATGCAAATTTTCAAAAAAAAATTTTCTTTAGTTTTAAGAAAAAAATATTTTTTTTTTTGGAAAAAATCGATTTTTCATTTTTTAGTCACTGAATTTTCTTGAAATTAAAATTTTATAGGTATATTAATAGTTACTTTAAATTGGCGTTTCAATTTTTTTTGCTAAACATTTAAATTTTTATATATAACAAATATTTTTTTTTAAATCTCTCCAACGATTTTTTAATTTTTTCATATATGTATTCATATTTGTCAAATAATTCAACAGGCATTTTTTTTTAATTTAATTTTTATAGGACTAAATAATCTATCTTAAATTGTAGGTATACGAACAAATTCAAGGAATATATCCATCCATTCAACAATTAATTATACTAAGAACTTATGCCAGTCGCTCACTACATGCGCAGCAAGCTCAAACAACTTCGTTCAACTTTTCATTCAACTCCATTGCAAACCCTTCCACTAGTGCAGAAACTTCTTCACGTTGAGCAACGAATCCAGACGTAAAATTGAACAAAACGTGTTTGGAGCCCCATACACATATTTGACAAACTTACTCAAATGTTGAATAACCTCGTACATAAGTTGATTAACTTGTTCCATTTGGGCAAACAAAAAAGTTCATCATAAGTTGCTCAACTTTGTTTTTGATATGGTTCAACAAGTTGTTGGGCTAGTTGATACCTTCGTACACCTAATCAAGATTACATAATTTTGACTTTAGTTCGGTACAAATTTTTAGTGTGTCAGTATCACACAAATCTTTGTTGAAAAACATAACCTAAGAACTTGAAATTAGTGCGTTGATCATCTAGTTGACGACCGACATTAGGTAAACTGTACATGTTTACCCGCTTAAGGATAACTACCAACAGCGTCAATGCATTAATGTTGTTAACTACAAGAGCAAGTTAATACGATCCAGTCGTGCATTTTATTTCCTAAATGTTACTGAGAAATCGAAAATAAAGCTTATTAAAAAAACACTGTATTTAAGCGAATGGAACGGAGTGTGTGTATAAGTGTGTGGGAAGCAGAATTTATTATTAATTTTGAAAGATATGTTTGTGGGAAAAGTTGACTTTGTTTAACTTAGCATTTTATAGACTATACAATTTTGTTTATATTTTTGCTTCCGACATACTATATACAGTTCTTAACATAATTTTTGTTATTTTTTTTTTTAATTTTGCATACTTACTTTTTCGATGCAAAGATAGGGAAACGTCTATTGAATGGCGAGATATTTATTACTGGATTTTTTTTAAACTAATTTCTAAAAGCTAACGGAACTTTGTGAAATCATTTTGTTAGAAGACACATCTTGTTTTTTTCTTTCTGCATCAAAGGAATTAAAAACAATTTTATAAATTTTATTCAATAAAAAATAAAGCGTTGTAATCAAGCAATGGCTCAAGTAATAAAGTATATCGGTCGCAAAACAGATTTCAGTGGCAAACCACTTTGGGAAATTCTCGGCAATTAAAAAAACCACGGCGTCGGCCGAATTGTTATCCGGGGCATGTTCGAACGCTATCCAGAACCCTCTTATATGAAAATTCTAAAAGTTGAAGCTGTTCCCAATGAAGAAAATCGCAAAGTCCGTGTAACAGTAGAACGCACGTTCCGCGGTGTCAGACTACCAAAACTAGCTGTCATCTATAGTACATCATACAAAGCTGATGATCGTCTCATTCCCAAAGACGAAGAAGCCGAATATTGCAAATCCGCCCAACCCGTAAAGCAAATGATTCTCCCACGTGAAATAGAACTTCCTCCATTGCTGAGGGAGTTTGTGATTGAAGAAACTGGCAATCAGAATCCCATGATGAAGATTAATTATAAGAAAAACTTGAGCAAATCTTGGCGTTTTTCCGAGCCCGGAGAGAAGCCAGATCTTGAGGTCACCATTGGCCTGGGCGAACCAGCCAGTCCTAAGTTATATGAAAATTGTTTGTAAGATTAATAAGATTGTTCTTTAATAAATTTAAGTCTTCCAACCATGTTTTAATTTTACCAATTGTTTAAATCGGCGCTGAAAAATATGCAACGCATATACATTTGTGTGTACATAATGTTTTTTAACTTGCTGAAAAACTTAAGCACATCCGCCATTTTTGACTAGGCAAAATTCTCATGGAAGTAGGTATTATGGAGAGCTCTTTGAGTTTATTTACTTTTTTTGAATTATTCTGTTTTTTTTTTTTAATAATTTTCATGCCGTTTGTTTAATGTTTTCTGCGGCTGAATCTTTGAGTAAAAGATTTAAAAAAAGAAGATTTTTTTTAATATAAACATTTATAATTTAAGACTGCTTTTCGATTTTTTTTAAGTCGTTAAATTATGTCATGTGTTTCTTATTTAAAAAAAACCCCAAGTTCTAGCGATCTGGTCTTTAAATAGTGTAAGTTCCTACTTATAAATCGTCACAAAATTGCGCGGAAGACAAAAAATATTTTTTTTTAACTACATATAATATGTATTTTATTTAAGGTATAAATATATGTGAATGGTGAATCAACAGAGCTTGTTGAATTTAGCTTTTGCATCTTTGTTGGTGTACTCGCATACATTCTTCAGAAAAAGATGTTTATGTTTGTCCAATCTCAATTCCTTAATAATGTGTATAATTATGTTACTGGTACTAAGAGTTAGTATACTCAACTAGATATTATCTCTTTTATACGAAAGAGTTCAACCGACGACTTTTTTTGCCTAAAAATAAAAAGAAAGAAATATTATGTTGTTAAATCTTAGATGAAAATTAACAAACATTTTTGAGAAGATATTGAACTTGCAAATTTTTGAATGTGTTTTTTCAATGTATCTATGCGTTTGAAACTGAATTATAATATTTCTAATACGAACTAGAAAAATTCACATGAGCAAAAGAATACTAACCAATTTACTCATGTTTCTAAAACCTATTGGCCTGACCTACTCTTGAGTACTGTGGAAAGACAAATCGTTGCGGTACCATTTTCTTTTGAACAATATAGAGAATCAAGTAGTTTACATTTCCCTTTTTGAAGAATTCAAAAAACTCTCTTTCGAACTCTATATCGAATATTTGGAAACCATGGGCGTTCTTCGAAGTTAGACCCGAAAAACTTCTGGAAATTTATAAATTCTAAAAAGAAATGTGACGGGTATCCAGTAAATCTCATGTATAACGACGTAATCTTGAGTACAACTTCTGAAATCTGTGATGGATTTGTAATTTTAGCCAATCCCCTTCATTGATTCACCTGTAGTTGTTGACGAAAACTATTTTCATTTTTTACAAAATTGTCCTCAGAAATCATTTAACAATATTACAATAGCGCGTGAAAAAATTTTGAGCTTTTTGTCACATTTAAAACAGGACTGTTTTATTCGACCTGATGGAATACCACCGGCTGTATTTAAAAAAAATGTAGGCCCATTTTAGCTCTTCCTCTGAGAAATATTTTTGAACTATCTTTGAAATTAGGTAAATTTCCATCAGTTTGTAAGAATGCATTTATAACCCCAGTATTTCAAAAGGGAGTCAAAACCAATATTATCAACTATAGGTACCAATTTCTAAACTTTCTTGCATTCCAAAGCTGTTCGAACAATTTGTATGTGATAGTTTGACATTTATAAGTACAAATATTATCTGCATTACATTGTTTTATGCAGAAACGTTCTGTTACTAATCTAGTTGTATTTTTGAATAAATGTTTAAACTCCTTAGAAAGTGGTCAAGAAGTTGATAGTGTATACGCAGACTTTTCGAAAGCTTGGATCAATTATCTCATGAGATTATCAAGTTTAAACTTAATTCATACAGGTTTCCTCCATCTTTCATCAAGTGGATATCCTCGTATCTTGAAGATAGGTTATATCAAGTCAAATTCAGAAATTCTTATTCAAGACCCTTTATTGCCAAATCAGGTGTTCCGCAGGGAAGCCATCTTGGACTATTACTCTTTACATTGGCTATTAATGATGCTCCTCTTTGTGTACGCAATAGCGAAATTCTTATCTTTGCATACGATATAAAGATTTATAAAAATATATCATCTCCAAAAGATCGAACTCTATTGCAGGAGGATATTAACCACTTTGCCTTGTGGTGTGAAAAGAACAGTTTGAATCTTAGCCCGACAAAATGTCAAACAATGACATTTTCAAAAAAACGTTCTCCTGCTTCTCATGACTATGTTATCTCACGGCACATTTGAACTCGTGTTATAACTGTAAGGGACCTTGCAGTTCTCTTTACGCCCAATTTATACTTTTCTGTCCATATTAATGGAGTGGAGTGATCCTTCTAATGCCCTCCCTTATGACCAACGTTTATCTATTCTTCAAATGCAAACACTTGCACAGAGAAAAACTAACAATGATTTGGTATTCTTCCACCAAATAATAACTGGCGTCACAGATGCACCAGACCTACTAGGTTCCGTTTTTTTTTTTAATTACCGCGGAGGAGGTTATAATCTCTATGGCCTCGACTTGATTAAAGTCCCAACACATAGGATGCATGAGCCCTTAATACGTATGGGTAGACTTTTAAATTGGAATTCCAACATTTTTAATTTCAATATCAGTAAAATTAAATTAAAAAATATACTCAAAACCAGTGATCCACGCTCCTAAATGTGTTTGTTTCATATTATGTTCTTGTTTTGTTTTTGACGTAATATTATTTGTTTATATTTTGATTTTGTACTTGTGTAAGTGTTATTTGTAATAGAGATTGCCTACTAACAACTAACACTGCACTAAATGATGAGCCGGTGGTATAACAGAGTTTTCTGTGTTGGCAAACCATTGGTCGGAAGACGGAGCTTGCTATAAGCTCTCTTCGGCCAATTCTGATAGTGTGGAAAAAAACTAAGTGTGTTCTAAAATAAATAAATTTGGTGGTGCAACAGCTCATGAAGAACCAGGGCCTAGTGACTTCAAACAACTCTAAACCTGAAGAATAATACTCTTGAAGGATTTGTCACTTCCTCGCAAGGGCAAAACAAAATTTTTACTTGCGATGATAGGTACTATAAGGCAAGTTATGTATTCGTAAACAAAAAAAAATTCTAACAATCAAACATGACATTACGATCATAGAGAACACCAAAAAAGTGCATTCCCCAATTCCGTCTGTCTGTCATTCTGTCTGTCTGTCCTCGAGTCTACAACCTAAACGGTTGGATAGATTTGTGTCATTCTTGGTACATATTGTTTTTTCGGTTATATGCCCACACGTTTTTTATTTTTTTTTTAAGACGACAAATAACAGTAGCTCCCATACATTTTTTTGACCAAAAACAAAAATCTTATTTTTCTCAAAAACGGCTCCAACGATTTTTATTAAAAGAAATTAGTTTATTAACGGATGGAAAGGGTACCTTTTGATAATTTTTTTTGGAAAAAAATTGTTATTTTTGGTACCTCTAGTAGAACTATTTTTTTGTTTTTCGATTTTCTCGGAAACGGTTAATTTGATTTTTTTGAAATTTTTCCGGAGGAGCTCCTAGAGAATTTAAACACTATTGTATACCAAATTTTTTTTTTGGAAATTAATTTTTTTTTTTAAGCTCAAAATTTCTAAAACGACTCAATAGATTTTTTCAAAACTTCGTATTTGGTGGTTTTTTGACATTATCTTGAATAGTTAAAAAACCTATTTTTCTAAAATAAAAAAACAACGGTACCTCCCATACAAATGTTAAAAAACCGTTAAGAAAATAATGCATTTCTTGACAAGAATTTTTATAAAAAAATTTGTTTGTTCTTAAATTAGTAAAGTTCACTTTTAAGTATAAAAATATTTTTTTTATAGTGGTTCCCAACCACTTTTCATATTCTCGACATTATCAACATTGGATGAAGCGATTAAAATAATTTTTTTTATATAAATGGTGCCTTAAATTTGTAATAAAACTGCATACGAAAATTTTAAGAAAAAAGTTTTTCGATTTTTAAAAAATAAATAAGAATTTTTTTTTGAAAAATCGATTTTTTAAAAACCAGTCACAGAATTTTTCTGAAATTTTAATTTTATATATATATTAATAATATCTTCAAAATGGCGTTTAAAATTTCTTTTCTAAAAATGTTTTCAAAATTTTATACATACAAAATTAATTTATTAAAAACCGCTCCAACGATTTTTGATTTTTTTTATATATTCTTATTTATGCATGAATTCAAATGGCATCTTTTTCAAACTATAACGACTAAGCAATTTAAAATATTTAAGAACGTAAATTATCCATTTATTTCTACCTTTATTTCCCTTTTTAAAAATTCTTGCGTACGTCACTGAATACAATGTAGGCCCTCATACATTTAAATAAATTGTATATATGTATATTACGCCTAAATTATAAAGTTATATGCATATAGCTACCTACCACATACATCCTTCATTTTCATTATTTTATGTACATGTTTAGATACTTAGGTTCCATCAATATGTATATATATACAGATACATTTTACTCTCCTAACTTACATAATTAAAATCCATAACTTAGATTTAAATTTACATGTGTACGTAGGTACCTATGTTACTATTCCTTGAATCATCCATTCCACAATTCATTATACTAAGAATCGAGTTAATCTTACCTACATAGGCTTTAAACCTACATAGGATAACTACACCTAAATAACTAAACCTCAATGGTTAGCTACATTAAAGTTGTTAGCTACAAGAGCAAGTTCGTGCGATCCAGTCGTGTATTTTATTTTTTTTAGATGGAAGTGACTGGGACTAATACCCAGACCTTTAGCGTAACAGTCCAAAGCCGTGGCGCGATAGTTGTGTGCTCGCCTGTCAACCTCTTGGTCGCAGGTTCGATTGCTGCCGTTGTCTATGTCTTCTTATATTCCATTAAAAACCAATTCTCAGAATTGTCATACAAAATGAGTTGCTGATTTTACTCATTGCGTTCTGTTCAGGCATAACACTAACAACATGTGATTGAGTTAACTCGTATACTCATTTATATGACAACGAAATAAATAAAATAATGCGAATTATAAGAGACATAAATAAATAAGACATGCTAGTTTTCTTCGCATTAGTTCAGACGCCATCCCTGGAGATAAATCTGAGACAACAACCAGCTCTAGTCTCAGAACATCGCGCCACACATTTTTCCTATCCTTCTTTCTCTCCTTTCACCGGATGGCCGCGCTGTGTTAAAAACATATAAAGGGTATTCATAATCCCTTGAGCGCGTGCAAAATTATAAAAAAAAATTAACATTAAGTTGTAAACGGTTTATACCATTACCTTTCCAGAACTCTGGCTGGAAAGAAAATTCATTATTAGTCTGGTGCCGATAAGCTCTAAGAATTCTGCCCGATATATTCAGCCACGAATTTCCGGTAGAGCATTATAATTTTGCTACTGTTTTTTGAGACGTTTAAAATGTATAAATTCAAATGTTATTTTGGTGCCAATATTGCAAAATTGAGGTCATAATTATTATTTTAATAAATAAACATTTTTATACAATTATTTTAATAAATTAAAGATTTTATTTAATTTATTAAGCATAACATCCGAAATGTACATTTGAACAATAAATAAATAATTTGTGTTTTAGTTAATTAAATAAAATCTTTAATTTATTAAAATTAAAAACACGTTAAAAATCTCCACTATCAAATTAATACAATTATTTTAATGTACCTATAATATACATGGACATACATATATGTACATGTTATTTTTTTTTAATTGCTAGAAAGTACGCAAACACTATAAAATTTAAAGAATATTTTTCTATCACATGATGCGAGAAATAAGACCATTTATCTATCCGTCATCAAACCCACGGAAAGATGGAAATAATGTGGTGTAAAGGTGCGTTCATTTTATTTTTGTTAAAGCTTAAACGAATATTAATTTACCCAATCAATCAAGATAAAGAAAAATGTGTGTGCCTAACATTTTTAATCTTAAAAATCGAAAGCTCATCGTCAAATTGAAATTTTTAATCTACATGTTTATGACGTAGGTAGAAACGTCTTCGTATATTTATACAACACGAAAATTCAACCCAAAAATACATCAATGAATTTATCTAATATCATTAATGCCACTTCATTAATTCTTAGCAGGGGATCACAGGTAAGTTGGGGTTGGTGGTTTGAGTGTTAAAGCGAATACGTCTATATCATCTGTAGTGAAAAAACAGTGTGTGTAATCTTATACCTTGCCTTGTCAATAGTTATTTGTTCCACCCTTTTCTGGTTCTAGGTGAAAATAAAATTTTCGAAAATTCACTTCAGTACGAGAAGCCATTTATAGTGACGTTTAGTGAATAAATGACGTATTAAATTGTCACATTCACCTTAATGAGCGTAGCGCTCAGCTTAGAAAGCAAAATTGAACGACGAAAAGTAACAATCTTTATTATTCAGTGCATCCTATATGTGCTTTTTTTGCACGATCTTTGGCATGTCCTTCTGACAGATAATATAGTTATTTCTATTTGTAGCAACTTAATCACTGAAAGTAGTGTCGTAGGTTAAAACATTTATATGCTGCTTGTCGCCTCTATACAAACCTTTGTCCCCTTTATTAAGTAAATATTTAGAAAAAGAACACCTTAAAACTGTGAACACATCCATTTGAAGTTAAAAATCCTTTCAAGCTGTACGCATCCACTTAACTACATGTCACTTCACGCGTAAAAGTGATTCTTCATCTGTCAGTTTATGATTTGTGCTACTTTCTGCCATTTGTCAGTTTATGGGGATAAAGCACCCCTCCCCCGATAAAATCGATAAAAGGTATGGTATTTACAAAACACAAGAAACAAGACAAACGAGTTTAGTATATTAGTTTATATTTAGATGTACTTAAATTGATACTAACCAATCTCAGATAGAATATCGTATTGAAAACTGAATGCAACCATTGATTGAACTACTTTATCATTATCGTTGCAAATAGCTGTGTTCACTGAAGAACAGATTAGAACAGCACAGGAGAACAGTTTATTAGATACGTCAATTAAACCACATTTGTCAAAATAACACGAAAATGGAATTTTTGTGTTTTTTGTTTCTTGTTGATAATGCAAATTTTTGATTTTATTACTAATAAATAATTATCAAAACAAAAGTGGTCTATTTATTCTAACCAATAAATAAACAAAACAGAAACAAAAATAATTTTGACAGTTCTCACGATTCTGTTCCCAGAAGTACCGCTAATAAGAACGCAAAATGAAATAATTTTTTATTTAAAAGTAGACTCCACTGATTTAAGAATACACATATTTTTAATCAAAATTCTTGGAGACTTTTTTTTGAAAAAACATTTGTAAGTTTCTCATTTTAAAATGGTATAACATATTTTGACAACATTTCATAATAAGGGAAACAAAAATGTTTTTCTCAAGTAACCCGGTTTTAAGATATTTTTTTTAATTCATTAAAAGAACTTTGAATGCAGTCTAGGCTTTCTCTTGTCTAAGTTTGAGTTCGACGGAGGTGAACAGTAATTTAAAAGTGATTCATTTCTATTGATTTGGTTTAAGTTTTAAATAAAATTCAATTTTTCAACAAAAATTGCATCAAAAGTTATTTAGATTACCTATAACAAATGTTCAAATTGTTTGCCTCTAACGGCAATGCAAGACCTACATTTTCTTTAAAAAGATCGGTTAATACGACGCGCGAATCTCCTTGTGTTGATGTCTGCAACAGCCTCCGTGATTTTTTGGCGCAGTTTGGCTAAGTTTTTAATCGGTTTTGAGAAATCCAGAGGGCTTAAGTCAGGTGAACGAGGTGGCCATGAAATTGTACCAGACCGCCCTATCCACCTGCCAGCATATTCTTCATCAAGAAATTCTCTAGCTGGGTTATCATAATGTGCTGGGCAGCCATCTTATTGAAACCACATATTTCCATAAATGCTAAGTGGCACATCTTCCAAAAAATTTGGTAAGTGGTTTTGTAAAAAATCTAAATGCACCTCGCCGTTCAATTTCTCTGGTAGCTCGATTGGTCCTAAATTTTACCATTCAGAATTTCGGTCCACATATTAACTTTGAAGCGATACTGCGATTTGTCTTCCCGCATCAATTGTAGATTTTCTACATGCCACTCGTGCAAATTGTGAAGGTTCATGTATCCATCCTTTTTAAATGTTGATTCATCGGAGCACAGAATTTTGTCCAAGAATCACGGATCTTCCCTGTACCGTTGTAGTTTCGACAAAATGCAACTCTTTCAGGGTAATCAGGGGTGCGCTCGTTGAACATGGTATAGATGGAACTCATTTTCTTCAAAATTCGGTGTGCTGTACTTTTGGGTACTCCTGTTCTTGGGTCTTGATCGACTTCTTGTAGCACTAATTTCTCGTTGGGCATGAGGGGCCTGGCTTCACTAGTCCTTTGGTATCAAAATAGACCTTCTGAGAATGACTGGTGCAAATTCACAAACACCCGATGATCCGGATAATGCTCAGCATTGGGATATTTCTCACGGTAAAGTCTAACTGCAGCACAAGCATTCTCCATAAATAAGGTGCATGTTCGCATATTCCTGCGCAAGAAAAACATTTTTGTTTCTGTTATTTATGAAATGTTCTCAAAAATTTTATATTATTTCGAAATGAGAATTGAATACGCCAACTTCTAAGGTAACTTGCTAAAATTTCGTAGTAAATTTTTTATCACACTACACTCCATTGAATTAGGGTCATGTAAAGATTTTGAGTAGAAAGTTCGGCAAAAAAGTAATGTTTTCTTGAAAACTGATGCAGGTGTGCTTAAATTTGATTTGTAATCACGGCACTTGAAAGACCGTCACAGGGTGACCATTTTTTCGATTTTTTTCGAATGCCTATAACTCACAAAATACATGGCTACGATTTTTTTTATTATTTTTCTGATAGCTGTCACCACCTACCCTATCACCCGTTTTCTTTGCGACGTTGACTTTTGGGACACCCTGTATATACAAAAACTACTAAATACAAAAGTTTTGAAGAAATCCAAATGTGCTTATGTGATATTCATATTGGCAGTGCTCGGACCAGTCAATAGTGACAGAACCCAACTGAACTTGAACATTTCACGGTAAAAACAGGCTTGGTTTTAAATTTCCATTGGGAAAAATAACTTTCTAATTGAACAAGAAGAGAAGCGTTTGCACTATTTTCGGTGAACATCTCAGTATTTATATATATATACCAAAGGAAAAAATTGCGGTATTTTCGGTAAATATAGCTATTTTGAAGTTTTCACCAAGAACAGGCAAGGTTGGAAACACAAATATTAAAAAGGATGGGACCAAGTACAGGACCTGGGGAAACCAAATTCAATCTGTTCAACAGAAGACTTATAGTCTTGAACTTTATCAAAAAATTTATACATTTTAAAAAGCTTTGAATCATTTTGATTATTGTCATTGACAAATTGAAGATATGTATCAAAACGCTGTGTCAAATCTAGTAGAATGTTTTTTCTTAAATTTTATACTAACGTTAATTTTTTAAACCTTAGAATTTGTTGATTTCTTTACCAAGGCAGCTGAGTAGACTGATACGCATGTAGTTATGTTAACAGCATTTTCAAGATTTCCAGGCTTATCAAATAGTATAACTGGTAATTTGTCTTGCAATATTTATTTATTTATTTATTTATTTAATCCGTTAATTTACTAACTTTAGAACTTATAACTATTTAATTTAGGGGTGGCCGTGGCGCAATTTTAATACACTTAAGTATTACCTATAATATAAATACACAATATAATTCCAATGATGTATTGAAAAAGTTTACTTTATATTGTTTGCTTTCAAAATTGTCGTTTGTGGAAGTAATTAAATAATAATGCTTATTGAGGAAATTTGACGACATAGGGATCACGAAAATCACGAGAAAATCTTTTTATGAAACCTAGAATTTTATTGGCTTTTTTAATTATATAGGTAAAGTGGTCTGTAAGAGATAATTTAGTGTCAAATATAATACCCAGATAATTATAAGTTATAATTTTTTGTTTGCGTGTAAAGCACATGGTTTTGCATTTGTCAATGTTTAACAAAAGTCGGTTTTTTTTCACCATTCCCTAAACCTATATAGGTCGTTTTGTCTTTTTGAAGAAGTAAGCAGTCGTTTATTGAACTTATGTTTTTGAAGATTTTAATACCATTGGCATAAATTAAAACCGAGGAGGATTTTATGATCGAGGTTAAGTCATTTAAATGTAAAATAAATAATAAGGGACTTAAATGGCTTCCTTGCGGGACACCAGAGTTGAAGCAAAATTGAGCAGAATGCTCATTTCTAAATGTTACACAATAACTTCTATTGTTTAAATAAGATGAAATCCACTTTAAAAAACTTTCATTAAATCCTAAGGCCTTTAGTTTTTGGGTTAAGGTCTTGTGACATAATTTATCAAAGGCCTTACTAAAATCCGTAAACACACAGTCTACTCGTTTCCTATCTTCAAAGGCTTCAAGACAAAATGAAGTGAAATTAAAATGTTTGTAACAGTTGACTTATTTTGGACGAAGCCATGCTGGCTGTCGCAAATAATTGATTTACAATTAAAAGATAAGACATTACAGATAATGGACTCAAACAATTTAGGAATAACAGAAAGTTTGGCGATAGGTCGGTAATTCGCGATGTCGTTTTTGGATCCATTTTTATGAAGAAGTGTTATAAAAGCGCTTTTCCACAATTTTGGAAAACTTGAGCACCTAAGAGATTCATTGAATAGAACATAAAGAGGATAAGATAGTTTGGGCACACATTTTTTTAATACACAAGATGGTACACCATCAGGACCGGTGCTTGCGTAGTTAGACGATTATGTAAACCATAATCTCCTCTTAAAGCACGATATGTGGCTGTGGCGAATCACCATTTTGGTAGTAGGTTTTAACAATTTGTATGCGTTGTGCGATAGTTAAGCGATCCATTTTCGTATATATCAGACTTTCAGCTGTAAAAACAAAAATTCGTTTAACAACTTAGTTTGACAGATGTCGAATTTCAGCCATATACTTTTGAAACCGCGAAATGGATAACCCTTTATATGTATGTTTTTCCTTCGTTTCTGAATAACTTGTGACATTAATTTTTCGGTGTTCCAAAATTTGTTTGTCGTATTTTGCTTTTAAATAATTGAGCTCATTTCATGTCTCAAATCCCTCGCATTTTTATTGAATGAAATTTGAAACAAATCTACGAAAATTATAATAGTTTGTTTTAGTAAAATGTATAGCTGCATAATTTTTTGAACACACATTACTTTCTGTTAAGAAGAATATTGGATTTAAGAATTTAAATTATTTTAACAAACTTTTTACCAGAAGTGTCATATTCAGACGGAATACTTCTCAAAATATTAGGTAAAGTCCGTAGCAAGCTAGATTCTTTAACAGTATCATCGCTTCGTATTAAAATATTATTCTGAAAACAATAAGTTTCCAAAAAAATTCGGGTTATTTTTAGTTTTTTTTTATAAAAGAGTCTGAGCCGCTTGAACTCGAAGCATAATTTACATCATCCCGAAAATCGTCGATTAATTTATAACATGTGAAACATTTTAGAATAAAACTTTATTCAATTTAAATTATAAGTCCTTATGAAAGAAGTTCCAGATTCATATCGGGCACTGGAGAATTCAGTTTTAGCGATAGCGAAGCAATTCCGTCAAAAAGCTTAGCAGACTGTGATCGGCTATGATATTTATACTTTTTTATCGACACAGTTAGACTTGTATTCACACACGGCAAATGAAAAATATAATAGTTTTCTTGCTTATGGCGTATGTATATACTATTTCTTAGCATAATTGACACCTGGTAAGTTGCTTTCCACGCCACCTGGAAATCAGGGTGTGAACTTTCAATTGGAGATAGATATTTTTTCGATTTGACGTTCAATGTATTTCCCATAAGAAAAAAACAAAAAAGAGTCTGAAAAACATTAATTTTACTACTTAATTTTATATGAACGATACATGATACATGTGAGTATGTAAATCAAGAAGAGTATATATCTAAACTTAATTTTAATTTGCGCTATTTTGCAGATAAAAAATGCAAACAAGCCCGAAGTGTTGTTGCTGTTTTTTTAAATGAGCTCATGTCATCTGTCAAAGTGATTTCATGTGCCTAGTATGGGAAGGGGGTTAAAGAAACTAAAGTAAAATAGTGGTTAATGAATTTCTATGTTCCCATATTTTATAAAGCAAAAGCCCAATATGTCAAAATGAAGGAGGTGGACCTTGCGCAAATATGTTTATAATATGGATGTAGGTATTTCTATTAATTTAAAGGTTATATGCATTTCATAAATTATTTTTTTACTAGCAGAAAATTGATGGAATCCTTTGTCGTTTGTGAAATTAATTAACATAAGCATTTGATATATTCAAGATATAAATAATATAGGAACCCCTTTGTACGTGGATCCAATAAAAATGTTCACTCATTTTGTTGTTAAATTTTGATATGGAATTTTCAATTTTTGTAGCTTTTATTGATATAAAAATTACACACATAAATAGTACATTAAACAAAAATAAAATCGCTCAATTTATCAAAAAAAAATTAATTTTATCGAAAATAAATTATTATACCTACAAACAAAAATCAATGTTTTTTTTTAGTTTTAAAAATTCTTAGATTTTTTCCATAATTAGTATGAACAAATTATTTATTTTCTAAACAAACGTTCAATTATTGAAAAAGATTCATTTTAAAAACAAACTTACTTTTCGTAAAAAAAATCGTAATTTTAATAATCCTGGCTACGGCCCTGTCTTGTTTTTTCGTAACCGATGATGTTGTTATTGTTTCTCGTTGAAGGGTTGTTTTTTTATCATTTTCCATTTTAAAAGTAAGGCATTATAGTTATCAATTTCGATTTAATTTATGCTTGATTTAGAATCTTTCATGCTTTATTAGTCTATTACTGTCAAAATATTTAGAGAAAAAGTGATATTAATGAGACCCTTTTTTGGTTTTCTCTTATGGTAAATACATTGAACGTCAAATCGAAAAATAATTTATCTCCAATTGAAAGTTCACGCGCTGATTGCCAGGTGCCGTGACTCCATGCGTCAATACTGCAATTTGTGTGCACATACGTCAAGTCAATAATGAACGTCCAATTGATTTTTCGTGACTTACGTTGCAAGACAGTAAGACGTATACGTCGAAAAAATCTCAAACAATTTCTTTCGTAAATTGCATGGAAAATTTGACGTAAATGCAAAAAAAAAATGGTGTTTACGTCAAAACAATAACTGAACTTTGATGGTTATACGTCAAAACCATTCTGAATATCTCAGCAACGGAAATAGATACAATAAATAGGCTAACAGAAAATCGAAAACATAAGACTGCATATCCAGTTCAAAAAATGTAATTTGGCGTATACGGCACTTTGTGCAATTAAAATTGTATGCTATGAAATGCCCAATGCCAAATTTTCTAGCATTCTATTTTTCTTTCTATTTATCAAAATGACAGATAGTATACTATAATATATAGACATCGTATAACATCAGGCGGTTTAAAATATTGCGTCCTTGAATTTTAAAATTCTAGGTCTGGCCGGCCTGAAAATAAAATTTTGTATGTCTGGTCTCGTCTCCGATATTTATCGTTTTTTTTTTTATTATTATTAAAGTAATATTGACATACGTTACATACAGCATATCTATAGAAACTGTAAAATGTTTACATTGAATAAATCAATTTTATAGTTCAAACATGAATTTTTTTTTATTTACGGACTCGTCTTGAATATTTTGAAGGTAGTCTCGCAATACCTCTCCCATATTTATAGGTGGTGTGACAAAAGGATGTGTTATGAGCATTTTAATAACCTCAATGGGAAACGAAGCATTTTTCTTTTTTATTTGAATGTAGTCACTGTCTTACAAATGCATGAGTACTTATTCATATTGTCTTATCGTGTCCTTGTTTGTGTGTGTATAAGGTCTCGACATAAAGTTAAGAGAACTCCCTCTTTTCTTTCGTGGAAACATTTGATATTCTATTTTTTCGTCGTTTCTATTTAATTTGTGGCACTTTAATTAAGCTTTAAACTATTACTTCTGTGTTTCGTCGTTTTTTTTGTAGATTCATCCTTGCAACTGTTGCAAGTGTAAGAAAAGTTTTAACACAAATTATATAGAAGCCCTTCTTCTAACTTTTTTACTTCTCATCTAATTTAAAATGCAAGTTCTTTAGCTTGTCTCGTATAAAACTCCTTTTCAACTCAATCCCTTCATGGATTTTGTAACTACCGGACATAAAAAACAACATTATAATGCGGTCTTGTCAAAGTATTCCTATAACCAAAGACGAAACATCAATTCTTAAGAACAAAAAATTAGAATACAAATTTCAAAGAGATTCAACTTGTTAAAAGTATACCAAAACTTTGGCTTTAGAAGGCAGTCAGGTTCTCACATTGACACACTTAAATTTGTGCATTCTTAATGGATGTAGACGCATTCAACTAAAACTGCAACAATTTTATGTAAGGATCTTCTACTTGATGTATTTTCCCTCCACATTTTCACAGAGTAGTTAGTGAATGTGCACTTAAATTCAGAATGGTAAAATCATTTACTATGCGAACTATACCTATTTGTAAAGCACCTGAGGCGCAGGTGATGTGTCGGCTCGATTCAAAATAGGGTGCTAGCGTTAAGGTAGGTGGTAGTGGTAGTGTTACACAAGTTACTTGCAGCTTGCGATTCGAGTAAAGTTGCTTGAAACGGGGACGACTAAAGCCATTAGAGATTTATGCACTCTTTTTGTACGTTTTGTGTGTGTGTGTGCAAAGTGCAAACAAAAATGTTTGATTTTCCTGTGAACGAAGTTATCCTTTTTAAACCTTTTTCAGTTTATTTTTTTTTCTTGCTCATCGTTGATGAAATACAGAAAACCCAAATTAAGGATCCTCTGGGTCACTTTAATTTTTTCTTATACCTTTATACTCGTAGCTACATGATCTAAGGAACCCAGATTAATTTGTTGAGTTCTTTAACACCAATAAATGAGTGCGAGTAAAATGGCGATTGGGATTGTGTTATTATTTTATTTATGTACAAGTGTCATGTCGGCAGAAATAATTTTTGTTTTTAATTTAAATGTTTATTCTAACATAAATAATAAATAGATACATATGTTTATAAACGGTGATTTTTTAAGAGCTTGGTTTTTGAAAATTCAAAAAAACACAGAATTATTTGGATCGGTAAATCAATTTCTGCCATTTACTTTTTAAAAATAATTTCACTTAAATGTTGCCCGCGGCTACGCTTCAGGTGGTCAATTCTGAAGGTCCAATTTTGGCAAACTTTTTCACACATTTCGGCCGGAATCTCACCAATGACGCGTTCAATGTTGGCTTCCAAGGCAGCAATCGTGTTTGGCTTGTCCCCATAGACAATAGACTTAACATAGCCCCACAAAAAATAGTCTAACGGGGTCAAATCACATGATCTTGGTGGCCAATTGACTGCGCCAAAACGTGAGATCAACTGCTCACCAAATTCGCCTCTCAATTGATGCATGGTTTCGCGTGCAGTGTGGCCTGTGGCACCGTCCTGTTGGAACCACATGTCGACCGAGTTCAATTCTTGCATTTTCGGCAAAAAAAATATGTTATAATCGAACGGTACCTTTCTCCATTGACCGTAACCCTGCGGCCTTCATCGTCCTTGAAGAAGTACGGCCCAATGATGCCGCCTGTCCATAAACCGCACAAAACAGTGCATTTTTCGGGATGCATTGGTAGCTGCTGAATTGCCTCTGGCTGCTCTTCACTCCAAATACGGCAATTCTGCTTATTCACGTATCCATTTAGCCAAAAATGAGCCTCGTCGCTGAAGACAATTTTGCGATAAAAGCTTGCGAAACACATTTTTCACAGAGCACGAATTTTGATAATAAATTTCAATAATTTGCAAACGTTGTTCAGGCGTAAGTCTATTCATGATGAAATGGCGAACAATACTGAATCGAAATGTCAAATGTTCATGGAATTTGTCATGTGTGATCTGTCAAAAATATAAACGTCAAAAACCAAGTAGCAAAAAAATCACCCGTTATTTCAATAATTACCTAATAATACTTAATATACATTTATCTGAGCACGTTTATTGACCAAAGCCTAAGTCTGCCTGTACAACGGTCTACACCTAATAATAGGCTGAAGAGTTTTTCTTCAAACTTAGTATTTAAGCGTTTTAGGTGATTGTCTCAAATAAATTTTTGAATAGTTTTTTTTTCTTAGCCCAAAAATAAAAATATACAATTTTTTCTACCATGTTAATTATCTCGAAAACGGCTCTAACGATTTTGATAAAAAAAAAATTATGTGCACTACTTAGGTATAGTCTAAGTGTCTTGATACACTTATGTCTTCCAAGAAAATGAAAGGCTAATAACCAATTTTATTTTATTTTAAGTGGTGTTTATTTGGCGACGGTCTGACGAAGAATGACTTTAAAATTATTATGATTGAAATCAATGAGTTATTTTGTTTTATATTTTTTACAGTTAGATTTTACGAAAGTATTTAAACTACGAAATGAGTGCAATAATTTCATGTACTATATTATTCGTTAAGTTAGATGACTCAAAGTTATATCTTTGAAATAAAATAAGTTTTAGTTTTAAACGATAATAATAATATATAACAATATTATATATAGTATACCGCTTGGAGACATGTTTCTCCCTTTCCAGGATTTCCACTCTGTAAAAATCTGGTTTGTGTCCATGCTCAATAGAGTGTAAGGCCAATGCTGTCTTCCCAGTGCTTTTTAAATTAATGTCGGATTTGTGGTTGGAATTTCGTTGACGAAGAAGTTGTTTCGTTGTACCGATATAGGAAAGATTGCAATTTTCTTCCGCATTGCCACGACAGTTAATTTAACAGACTACTTCTGTGAACTTATCCTTTTCCGTTTTTGTTTTCATGTTGGTGAAAAGAGGTGCCAGCGTCCTATTGGATTTATACGCTAAACTGACATCATTAGTGCTATTTTTTACCGTCTCTTTAATGTTTTCTGACAGTATATTATATATAGACTACAACAATTCTGCATTATTAGAAAAGTTAAATAAAATAATTCTTCTTATGTATTCTTGCTGGTCATTAAAATTCAGTCCGTTACAATATTTTTTTTATTAACGTTACCTGCCATACAAGCATTTTTTTGATTTTCGACTTTATCTGGCCGCACCGATTTCGATAAAAAAAATTTTATATAGGATTTATATTTTTTTATTTTGAAAATTCAATATTTCGAGAACGGATGGACTTTTTTGAAATTTTGTTCTTAGGCTTATATTATTAAATATTTAAATTTGCTGTTTTGGTTGTCTTATTTCCAAACAAAGTTATCTTCTTTCTATATCATCTCTTAATAGAAGGTTTTTTCTGTAGTTTTTCCTCCAATCAAATATTTATTTAAGATCTATGATATTTTTTACTTGCGATTATAGGTACTATAAAGCAAGTTATGTATTCATAATGTCTGTCTGTCTGTCTGTCTGCCTGTCCTCGAGTCTGCATCCTAAACGATTCGGTGGATTTGCTTCAAACTTGGTAAATATTGTTTCTTTCGGCAATATGTCCACACGTTTTTTTTTTGTTTTTTTTAAGACGACAAATAACAGTAGCTCCCATACACAAAAATCTTATTTTTCTCAAAAACGGCTTCAACGATTTTATAAAAAAAAATAAGTTCATTAATGAAGGGAAAGGGTACATTTTGATTTTTTTTTTGGAAAAAAATTGTTATTTTTGGTACCTCTAGTAGAACCATTTGTTTGGTTTTCGATTGTCTCGGAAAAGGTTAATCTTATTTTTTTGAATTTTTTTACGCAGAAGGTCCTAGAAAGTTTAAACACTATTGTATACCAAAATATTTTTTTGGAATTTTGAAAATTCAAAATTCACGACTCAATAGATTTTTTTCGAAACTTGTGTGGTTTTGTAGTGGTTTTTGACATTATCTTGAATAGATACACAAAAACGATTTTTATAAAATAAAAAACAACAGTACCTTCCATACAAATGTTAAAAAAAACCGTTAACAAAAAATGTATTTCTCGAAAACGGCTCCAATAATTTTTATAAAAAAAATTTGTTTGCTCCTAAATTAGTACAGCTCACTTTAAAGTAAAAATATTTCTTTTTGCGTACTTATTAACGGTACTTCCCATAGAACCACTTTTCATATTTTCGACTTTCTCAACATTGGATGAACCGATTAAAATTATTTTTTTTACACAAATGTTACAAAATTGTTAAAAAAAATGCATACCCAAATTTTCAAAACAAAAAGTTTTTCGATTTTTAAGAAATAAATACATTTTTTTTTTGAAAAATCGATTTTTCAAAAACCAGTCACAGAATTTTTGTTTTAATTCGAATTTTGAATGTATATTAATAATATCTTCAAAATTACGTTTCAATTTTTTGTTTCTAAATATGTTTTCAAAATTTTATACATAAAAAATTAATTTATTAAAAAACCGCTTCAACGATTTTTGAAATTTTTTTTTGATATATTCTTATTTATCAACGAATTCAAACTGCATCTTTGTTTTCCCTCAAACTATAACGACTAAGCAATATAGAAACATTCAATTATGTGTATTATCCATTTATTTCTACATTATCATTATTCCCTTTTTACTAATTTTTGCCTACATCACTCAATACTAAATACAATGTAGGCCCTAAATCACATGAATCTTATGTATGCAAAGTGCACCTAAATTATAGTTATATGCATATAGATACCTACCCACCTACATCCTTCATTTTCATTATTATATGTACATGTTTACATACTTAGGTTCCATCAATATGTTTATATATGTAGATATATTTTACTCTCCTAACTTACATAATTAAAATCCATAACTTAGACTCAAATATACATTTGTAGGTAGGTACCTATGTAACTTTTCATCTAATCATTAATTAGACAATTGGTATGACAGTCTTAAATATTTAATAATATAAACTTAAAAACAAAATATTAAATCGGCTTAATCAAAGAAAAAATAATTCAAAATTCTGAAATAAATACTTAAACTAATTTGAGCTCAAAAAAAAGTACGCCATTTTATTTGTTAGATAAATTTGAATGTATGAGAAAAAAAATTTAAAAATCTGTGGAGCGGTTTTTGAGAAAAAAAGTTTTTTTTTTTAAGTTTCTTGAAAACATTTTTCAAAAAAAAAAACCAATTCGTAGGTATTCAATAAATACAAATAAATATAATTTTTGACAAAAATATAATGAGTTGTTTTCGAAATATAAATTTTTCATTTTTCTTAAAAATGATTTTAAAAATACAAAACCATATTAATTAAAAATATTGGTACGCGGTATAATTTGGGCAACCTAAACCTATATTTTTGTGAAATTTCTAAGGAATCGGTTAAGCCATTTATGAGATAGTCGACAGCAAAAAAAAAACGGTCCTATGGACCCTTTTTATACATTTTTCTATTTTTTTTTTCAACCATTTGACCGGTCGTAGCTAAAACCCGCAGTGATTTTTTTATCAAAATCGTTAGAGCCGTTTCCGAGAAAAATAGGTTTGAACGTAATGGTTATATGGCAGGTACCGTTATTTTTTGAGCTAAAAAATTTTCAATTTCCCCTCTGTACAATACCTAAAAAAAACTCTATATACCAAGTTTGAAGTAATTCGGCCCACCCGTTTGGGCTGTAGGTGTCTATACATATGTACATACAGACATACAGGCTCATTTTCCTAAATAACGGTGCAATTTCCATGCATTTTGTCGAATTTTCCTAAAATATGTTGGGCTTTTTTCCAAAATTATATCCATATTTTTTCCAAAACACTTAGACTTAATTTCCTATGGCCTAATTTCATGGAGCTCCCTAAACAACCATGGTTTGACTTTGACTGTGAAAGACTAAGGAATCAATCATTTCGTCTGTTACAACTATATCGAAAATATGATGAGCCAAGCTAGGCACAGTATGGAAAAATTGCTGGAATATAAAAATATATCCATGAAATTCAAATATTAAATTTTCCAGGCAGTTTCTATTTCAATAATAGCCGTCTTTTATTTTCCCAGTGATATTTTTGTGATCCAAAAGTTAGTTTTTCTATTTGTGTGAAAAGTGAAATTTTGTTTTGTAAAGGTTGGTATCTGCCAACTATTGTCAATAAAAACAATATTTCGACAGTCATCTCCATTTTTTTATTCATTTATTTAAAATAGCAAATTTCAAACAGCTACCAAACATGAAATACAAATATATGAATATCCGAGCTGTTTTATTTTCTTGGTCTGGTCCCCTATTCCGGTTTTGTGAAAAAAGCGATGATAAATCTTTTCATCGATAAATTTGATTTAGCGATTCCCGTTTCGTGTAAACATGAAAACTTCTGTCAAAAATTTGAGATGATTAGTTTTTTATCATCGCATGATTTTGTGTGATAAAGTAAAAATGGATAAAGAAAAGCAGGTGTAATTTAATAATAAAAACATGTCAACTAATTATTTTACTTGAAATTCATAATTTGAATGAAAATAATGGTTCAATATTGTTGTTTGAATTCTTCTACCCTCAAAAGAAGTGAAATTAAGATTGTTTCACTATCATCTATTTTAAAATTAAACGCCGCCGTGTGATCGTCACTGCTAGAAACAATAAATGTCATTGCAGTTTAGGCTCACCTCCAATGATCAGCTGTTTGAGAGTTGTCACGACGTGTGATAGTCATTGTGTTGCATGTCATTGCTGTGACACCGAGACACAAATATCACCGTGACACACTTTGACGTTCATTGCATTTTGGGACAACAATGACAGACATGTGTCATTCGTGTGATAGTCATTGTAGCTAGCCATGACACGATTACCTTTGTCACGGCAATGAAGGTGGTAGGACCTTTTTTGTTGTGACGTCAGAGTGTCACGGCAATGACACATTACAAGGTCCGTTTTATACTAGCTTTACTTTAAGAATACATATGCGTATGGGATTCTGCACTTGTTTTTCACTCGAGCTATTCCAGCTATTTTGATTGTTTTTTTTTTATGAATGACATCCTGATGTAATCTCTAAATTTTTAATTGTTTACACATCACACATTCTAGACATTATATTTCATCTTAATAGAAACAAAATAAGGGTACAAGTATTGGACTCGCGAAACATGTTTGAAGAGTTTTATTATTTTTAATGGAAATTTATTGACAAAGTAAGGGGTTTTCCAATAACAGGTGTTATTTTGAATAGTGCTCTATTTCGGTAGTTGTCACTTTTGAAGCTGTAATTTTGTTGACATTTGATAAGTAGAAACTACGCAATTAATAAAAATGGAACGATAAACGCTTCAGCAACGCATTGAAATTATTAAAATTCACTATAAAAATGGTGAAAATTTGCCAGAGACGGTTCGTAAAACTAAAACATTTTTTGGTCGTCGTGAAACACCTTGTCGGACCGCAATTCAGAAATTGGTTGAACAATTTGAGCTATTGGGAGAAGTTAGATGTACCCGTGCACGTCGCTCAAGAACAACTGAGAATATTGCTGCTGTAGCCCAAAGAGTTGAAGAAAACTCAGTTTTGTCCATTTCTCGTCGTTCTTTGGCATTGGACATTCCACAAACGTCATTACACCGTATTTTGCATAAAGACTTAAGGCTAGCAAAGTTCAACTAAGACAAGAACTCAAGCCGGCCGATCATCAACAACGTCGCGTCTTTGCTAATTGAGTCCTTGGAAGCATGAAAATGATTCGGAATTTCATCGAATCATCTTGACCGATGAACCCTATTTCCGCCTCGGTGACTTTGTCAATAAGCAAAATCAAAAATTTCAAAAATAAGCATCTTGGGCTCGGAAAACCCAAAATGTATTGTTGAACAGCTCAGCGTCGATTCAAGACCCCAAAGATGGAATTCGTGAAGCTATTGAGGGCATATAGCAGCCACTTTGAGATTTGGTGATGGAAAATTTCATGATAAGGATATTGATATTGTTTTGTAAGCGTAGCCGTGGCGGCCATTTGGCTGATATGGTTTTCCATTATTAATGGCATACTTTCCTCTTTACATTGAAATAAACACCCGATCATTTATCTCAAAAAATGTCTGTTTTCTTTGAATATTTAATAACATTTCTAACAATAAAAACTCAAAGACTCAAGTGGTTAAAGAAACAATTCGAAATCAACAATTAAAAACAACGTTTTTTTTTTGACATTCTTCATATTCCAGTGATGAACATAAGTATTTCTTTTGAAAATCAAATTTTTAATAATAATTAGTCGGGCTCTTTTTTGTACGGTAAAAAAATCCTAATCCCAAAAGCTTGGTTTGTAGTTTTGTATCAATGGTACCCCTGCACAGCTGTCACAAGTAATGGAAGAGTTTCGTACAACGTCAAATGGAGAACAAATAAAAATTATGAACAAAAATAGATACTAATATTAATTTATATTTTAAAATCTATTTCTGTTTCCTTTTTCCTTCATTTGGGATTCTTCAATCGAACATTAATTTTGCATCAATTGAATTGAAATGATAAGTGGATAATTTGACCTTAGGTCAAAGTAAAATGGCGTCAGAGATTGATTTTTGTTTCCAATGGAAAATAAACATTCGCCTAAGTCCATCATTAACTTATGCGAGGGACGAAAGTTGGCAGCCTTTTGCAAAATGTTGAAATAATGTGTTATCCATTTTGCGGTTTCAAAAGTAAACGTAAATAAACACATATAAAATATTTTTTGATATTTCTTTTTTATTATACAGTTTGAACGTTGACATTATGTGTGACACACTACATCAGTTAAATGACCACCATGCGAATTGTTGCAAGCATCGATTCTTTTGAGGTAATTTTCGACCATTTTTTGACACATATTGGGCGGTATCTCAGCCATAACTTGACGAATGTTGGTTTTCAAGTGCTCAGGAGTTAAAGGTTTATCTTCATAAGCACGGTCTTTCGCGTAACCCCACAAAAAATAGTACATCGGTGTCAAGTTGTTATCGTAACCACGAGAAATAACGCGGCCAGGAAATGTCTCTTGCAATAAAGCCATATTCGCTCGAGTTGTGTGGCATGTGGCACCGTCTTGTTGAAACCACATATTCTCCAAGTTATTATTCTTCAATAGCAGGCTAAAAAAAGTCGGTTATCATATGACCATAACGCTCCGAAATGACGATGACAGTCGTTTCATCGTCGTTTTCGAAGAAGTAAGGTCCAATCACACCTCCGGACAAAAGAGCGCCCCAAACAGTGACTTTTTGTGGATGTAATGGCCTCTCTTCAATTACTTGAGGATTCTCAGAACCCCAAATACGACAATTTTGTTCATTAACATACCCACCGAGTGAGAAATGTGCTTCGTCGCTGAAGAAAATTTTGTTCGAAAAATCGACGTCCACCGCATATTGTTCAAGCACCCATTCGACGTATCAGGACGTTGTGAATGGTCAGCTGGCTTCAGTTGTTGTGTGAGCTGGACTTTATATGGATGTAGGTGTAGATCCATATAATGCAAAATACGCCATAATGAGCCGTAAGACATTCCTAATTCCTGAGAACGACGAGGAATCCACACATTCGGGTCTTCGGCAACACTTTCACTTACAGCAGCGATATTTTCAGTGGTACGAGCGAAACGATGAATCACAGGCCTTGGCCCACAATATCTGTAACCAATCCAGTCTCTTCAAATTTCTTCACAATTTTGCCAATTGCTTGCGTAGTTGGACGATTATGTAAACCATAATCTCCTCTTAAAGCACGAGTGGCTGTGGCAGAAACACAATTTTTGTAGTAGGTTTTAACAATTTTTATGCGTTGTGCAATAGTTAAGCTATCCATTTTCGGAAAAAAAATTGGTTTAACAACTTAGTTTGACAGATGTCGAATTTCAGCCCTATAATTTTGAAACCGCAAAATGGATAACCCTTTAATATTTTAGAATGAAATTTGTTTGGAGCTAAAAAATAATATTGAGTTTGAAACGAGTTCTATTTTTATTAATATTTTGTTAGATGAAGGAGCGCAGAAACTCCGAAAAGTAAGTAACATAAAATATGTGTGTAGAGTATAAGTTTTTTTTTTAATTTGAGATGAAATTAATGTGGAACAGAAGTTTGTTGAAGTAAGTTCTTTTCCGGGAGTAATTGGACTAATTAGTAGGCGGAGCCCACATCAAGCTTACTTCTCCTAAGAAAGATGTTGAACATCTGTATTATGGTGGGCATTCAAAAAATGTGAAAATTGTTTGTAAAAGTAATTTTATTATATTATGAATGTAAATGGATACTCCCTTGGTGCATATATTTGGCGGCCGGCGTCGATCAATCGAGTCATTGTGTCTTGGTTGTTAAGGAAAAGCTTATTTTTTTGGAAAACGGCTCCAACGATTTTGATACAAAATTTCGGAGAATTGGTACTAGCTATCAATCAGAACAAAATTTACGGTATTTGCCCTAGAATTAAAATGGCATCTTTTTTCCCTCAAAATTTAATATAAGATTTGTGCAAACGTCACATATATATGATTACCTACCCACCTATATACTTCACTTTCATTATTTACGTCCATATTTACATACATAGGTTCCATCTATGTAGGTAGGTACAAATTACCCTCCTAAATTTTAATTAATTAAAATCTATTTACATATACATTTGTAGGTAGGTACCTATGTAACTATGCCCAACCGTGACAAATAATGACATGGCAGAAATTCCTGCCGTGTCACGGTTGGACAGGCTACGTGTGACGGTGTCCCATCAACAATGAAAGGGCTATCACACGGTCACGGCAATTTGTCATCGCATTGACCTAAAAGTGACGTGTCACGGTGCTTGTCATTGTTTTTGTCACGGCAATGACATGCAAAACAATGACGATCACACGACGTGACACTTTTAGGACAGACAACTACGTCATAGTGACGTCAGAGTGTCACGGCAATGACACATTACAAGGACCGTCTAATACTAGCTTAAGTATGGCTTTCGTGGCATGGATTAATAATGTGTTCAATCGATTCAACACTTTGTCAAGCCGTGATTTCAATATTTGACAGAAATTAATTAGTTGATTACATTATACACATATTCAAAAACTATAAACCTCAAAACCTAATAAATATAAACTTATTTCATAGTTCTAATATGATTCCTCCTTATACAATAGTGTACAATTGAATAGAACTTTTTATATTATACAATTCTATACCTTCCACCTACAAGTCATCAAATAATATAATGAAACAAATTTTATGAGGACAATCGCTCTATTTTGTTTTCCAACAAATAAAAGAATGTTATTCGCCAGTTGAGCTCTCCATTGAACCAAAATAATAAAGCAATGAAAAAAATACTTTTTAGCTACAAAAAAAACAAACTTTTCCGTTGTGTTTGAAATGAACTATTTTATGATACCTAATAAGATGTTAAATGCCCATTTGAAAATAAAGTGTCACCACACAATTCCATTGTGACACACCAATTGAATAAAGTGCTTCAATTATATCATATTCACGCGAGTATATTCAAATTTGTAATCTATTTCATTTTATTTTTTATTTTTCAGATATCAACTTTAACATTCAGTATTTAATGCATTCCATATAGCTAAGCCATTATTTTAGTAACTCGAAACCGAAGAAGAAATCAAAGTTTTCAATAAGAACTTCCATAGCGTTTGCGCGAAGTTCGCAGACAACGCCAAAATACTTGCCAAATATAATCTCTTTATAGAATTAAACTCACCGCTCGAACTCTTATTGAGGGACTGCGTAGTGAATTCAATTCTTACCTTACCGTTATCAAGTTGACACTCAAGATAACCGCACGGGAATCTAATAACTTTACACCAGCAACATGACGAAGAAGTATGAATTCGATTGGATTATTCCGGTTCCGCCGGAACTAACAACAGGATTGGTATTTGATCGCTGGTTCGAAGACAAAGATACAACAGACTTTGAAAAAGATGCTTTATTTCGTGTCGATGAATATGGATTCTTTTTATATTGGAAAAGTGACACAAAGGTAAATTTTATTATATGTATATGTATATTCAAATCTTTCCCGTACATCTAAAGTTTATGATTTTATATGAATACGGATCTTATATTTGTTTCGCATATCCGGTCATGTTTTTCGTATTATGTATCTGGGGTGAAATTCAGCGATGATATTCTACATCGCCCAATAATTTAATATTATTTAATAAAATTCGGTGTTTTAGGTGAAACAGACAAAACAAAATTCATAAATATTGAATCATGAAATTAATAAAAACCAAACTATAAAACGCGCAAAATTTTAAAAATCAATTGACCACACCTTACCTCTTATGAAATGTCACGCCAAATCAAATAAATAATGATTGCTTTATTTGGAATTAATACAACTATATAAAGCTCGAAAACGAAACTGAACTATTTTCTAAATTTATTCTGAAATTTTTTGTTCAAGTTGTACATAATTTTGCATTATAAATTACACAGGTGTTAATTTACATTCTGCCACCACTTTTCAATATTCGGATATTCACCATTCGAGTCTAGCTCATCCCTAACCCAACTCATTAATTAAAAGTATGCAATAAGTAACACCTAAAAGTAGGCAATATATAACAGGTGCTCTAAACCAAAGCGAATGAAATAAAATAAACGAAATGCGATACAGAAGGAGAACGTTGGCTTTAGCACAATTTCTTTAGTTTTTTTTTTTTTTTTTAAATCAATGATCGCTCTCGTTTCGTTTGTAACAGAATGTGGCCCCTAGATTCGGATCTGGGGATATCTATCAATTTATGTGTTCCAAATAAAAGAAACCTGATAACATTTTACTCCTTTTATTAAGGAATACTAATTTATCTCACAAATAAATTAAAAACTCACTAGATGTCAGCCCGTTGGTTTTTCTTTAATATCGTTTCCAGATTTATGCAAAAAGTTCTCTTAGAAATGTTCTGTCCATTGTGAGGTGAAATAAAACTTACCGAGAAGGAAGTTCAGTAGGTTGTTGTCCTTGTTAAAATGTAGTTAATTTTATATGAGGCACCGAGATGGCGCTTATGCCTGTCAAAAAAAGGTGTTCAAATAAATTGGTACAGTAGGTCGATTTCAAAAAGCGGGACGAATCGCATTTTAAGTGTTATCATAACTTCGACCACTTTCGTTTTTGGTTACTCCTAAAAACTGCCATTTAAATATCATCTATTTTCATTTCCAATTTTCCATGTGTGCCGTGAACCTAATTGCAAAAAAAAACAACTTCACACAAGCCCGATTTTTTTCTGGCTTTTCTCCAATTTTTTTTTTTTTTTTTTTTTTTTTATTTTGGAAAAAAACCCAGAAATTTAGGAAAAAATATGAGACTACTTTGGCTTTGTTTTCTAGGAAAATTTGCAATGGGCATTCGGAAATATTGATGAAACCGATTAGGATAGTTTTTAAATGGATTAAAAAAGATGAAAAGTTCTACATCTTCATTAGCGTGTTTTAGGCGGGAATTATGGCAATTAGAGAAGTCCTTTCCTGGTTGAAAGAAAACGTGATATCAACTACTGATATCCGTATTTCTACTATCTCAGATAGTCAGGCGGCTATTAAATCTCTGGAATCGTCCTCCACAAATTCCATAACTGCTCTCAACAGCCGTTCATCTCTCATGGAGATGGCGCAGCAGTTCAATATTCACCTATGTTGGGTGCCAGGGCACAGGGATATTCCAGGGAATTGTAAAGCTGATGAACTTGCCAAAAATGGAACGACGCTACCTCTATTGCCTGAAAGGGCAAATATAAGTATACCCATTGCTTCATGTATGTAAGTTGATGCTGAAACAAGATGCTGTAGATAGGACAAACCGAAGATGGAGAAATACAACTAGGTACCTGTATGACGACAAAACAGTTCTGGTCAAAACTTGATCTGAAACGCTCCAAGTGTTTGATATCCTTAAGCAGATTGCACATCAGCTCCGTTATTTGTGTCATAACTGGACACTGCCTCATAGGCAAGCACGCAACGAAGCTTGGCGTTTATTCAAATGATTTTTGCAGAAGCTGCATGGACGAGGAGGAGGTGGTATGTTCCCCATCTTCTGTGCACATGTCCTGCTTTATCTCAAAGATGTAAGCTCCATCTTGGAGACTTTTTCTTCGATGATCTCAGCGATCTAAACAATATAGGCATCTATAGTCTCTTACGCTTCATTAGGAGCTCCAAGTGGTTCAACGAATAGGAGGCTCATCTGAGGATTCATGTGGTATCACAATGGACCAACTTTGCTATAACGCTGACAGCCACTTCAACCTTGGCGATTTAAGTTAATTGGATGCACATCTTCTGTCTCCTTTTTAAATTTTTATAGCAAAAAAAAATAAAAGGCACGATTGGATCGCACGAACTTGCTCTGATGTTCGATCACATCGTATGCAAACGAATTCTATTAAAAATGTTAATATATTTTTAAAGTCGTTTTTTATTTAATTTTTAATATATACAAAATTTCTGTAATTTTTTTCCAAAAAAAAAATTGGTATGACAATCTTAAATATTTAATAATATAAACTTAATCAAAGATAAAATAATTCAAAATTCTGAAATAAATACTTAAACTAATTTGAGCTCAAAAAGGTACGCCATTTTATTTCTTGGATAAATTTGAATTTATGAGAAAAAAATTTTAAAAATCTGTGCAGCTGTTTTTGAGAAAAAAAAAGATTTATTTAACTTTTTGAAAAAAATTTTTAAAAAATTGTAAAACGCCAATTCATAGGTATTCAGCAAATACATATAACTATAATTTAAAAAAAAAAATATTGAGCAGTTTTCAAAATATAAATTTAATTTTTTTTAATGCTTTTACAAATATAAACAAATATTAATTAAAAATATTGTTACGCAGTATAAATTGGACAACTTAAACCTATAATTGTGAAATTTCGAAAGAATCAGGTAAGCCATTTATGAGATAGTCGAAAACAAAAAAAAACGGTCCTATGGAAAGTACCGTCCCACGGAAAGTACCCTTTTTAGACATTTAAAAAAAAATATACTCAACCATACGATCGGTCGTACCTAAACAGCTGCACTGATTTTTTTAAAATCAAAATCGTTAGAACCATCTGGGCTGTAGGTGTCTATACATACATACAGACAGACAGACAGAATTTTTAGACCATCTTTTTTCGTCTTTGCTATCATTGTACTGTCATGTTTGATTGTTATCCCAAAACTTTTTCTTTTTCGACGAATGTATAACATACCTTATAGTAGTACCTATAATCGCAAGTAAAAATGCTTAAAACGCCTTTTTTCAATCTACTTGTTTTGACTTTATTTTGCTGTAGTTTCGCTTACCAAATTCGAAACTTTATTTATGTATGTACATATGTACCTATTAATGAAATTTGTCAGTTATCGGGGACCAAAAATTACTCATGTAAGATAAACGTCAAAATTTGCGACCATTCGCACAATTCGCAGCACATATGAAAGGCGCTTATCAGCCCCTTTACGAGCAGACAAACTCTATTTGCGTTCCACTTACCATCCACACTTCAACGAATAAATTGTTCGCGCACGGCTTACCTCAAATTAGTGATGATCAATTATAAAACGTCTTTAGCAACGAATAAAAAAAAACATGTGAAAGAAATGTCAAAATGTATACGAATATTCGTTATTTCGTTGGTAGTTTTCAAAAACGTTAATATACTTTTGTATCCCATGACCATTCAGGAACTTAAGTGAATGATACTAACCTATTTTAGATAGGCTATCGTTTCATTTTTATTTATTATTACCTTATAACTATTTTAAAGCTAGACAAACATTCATAAAACTAGCCTAATTATCAATAACTTACAACTAATTTACTGGCCCTTTACAGGCGCTCTAAACTAAACTATATCTCTTAATACTAATGTATTTCGACCTAAAAACTATTTTGATTAATTCTAATTATTTATTTTTATTTTACCAAGAAAACTTTACTGCAAAAACTCAGTATCAGATCATTTTAAAGTTTTACTTAAAAACTACCTAAAGCTAGACTAAATATTATTAAAATTAGATAATAACTAACTTATACTAACTTATGCTAACTAAAAATAACTTAAACTACTTTAGATACCTAAAAATACCCAAAAATACCCAAAACAACTTAAAAACTAGAACAGCCACAGCAGCATTTTTTCGTTTTTTAATTTTTTTGTTTATATTTTGTATACGCATGCAGACACACAGCTACGATGACGTCTCGTCCGTACAGGAGTCGCCTATCCACAGTTTTCCGTCTGACGTGGTAGATGAGCGAAACCGCCAATATATCCTGTATCAGCCCTCGACTGTCTAAATAGAGGAATGCCTCGGGAAGGATGTAACCACTTAACCGCGCACTCTCGAAATATTCGTTATTGGGGTAATACGCCCCAAAAATTAAGTTGATAGTTGAGGACATCGCTCTTGCAACGTGCCCCCGAATCAGCTTAAACAAAAAATTATCTATCCTGTTTATGTTGGCTCCGTTGTATAGAACCTGGTTGGAATAATATCTTGCGTACTCCGACTCAGGTGTTCTGTGTAATCCAAGGCAACGTCTAAGACATTGCCTCTCAAACACCCGAATCTTTTCCATTTGAGATTGGGCAACGTTGAACCACACCGGGCATTCATAGGCAATCATCGGCCTGATGATGGCCATGTAACAAATCACCTTCACCCTGCTGTCAAGACGGCTACTATAAAAGAGTCTTTTTGCCAGGACAAAGGCTCCCCTAGCCCTGTCCAGAGCAGCACCTATATGTCTGTCGAAATACAAGTACTGATCCAACCAGATGACAAGGTACTTTACTACCCTTTTTCTCGCCAGTGGATGTCCATGTGGCCCTACGATCAACAGCTTGCGCCAGTTATTTCTCGTATCCCTTGAGGCGCTAGACAACAGAGTCCTAAACAGAATAGTTTCTGATTTCTGGAAGTTGATTTTCAACTTCCAGTCATCACAATATCACTGAATCTTTTCGAAGTCACTCTGCAAAAGAATTTTGATGACCTCAACTGTAATACTGTTCTGTACGCAATTAGATCGTCGGCGTACGCAATTGGCTGAGTTAGACTACCTATAAGATCGTTGGTGTAAATGCTGAAAAGAATCCCTTTTTTGGGAGAGGGTGCACCCCAGCTGTCTGCCACCGCACTGGATAATATGCATTATTCAGCGCGTTGTTAAACAGTGTGGTATAAATGTCAACTGCTTCTTGAGGTAAATGTCGATATACAACTTTGGATATACCATCGACTCCTGCTGACTTCTTTTTCTTTAATGATTTAAATATGAGCTGGAGCTTAGTCTTCGAAATTAACAGGAAACTAGGCCCATTTCGCTCGACGATTATCGCGTTTGCCAAATCTTCATCATTAAACCCGGTAAGCCATAAGTGATGAAGCAGAGCTCTGTTCTCCATGATTCGGGTGAATGCTAGCATTCGCCTTGTACACTTGCTGGAAAGCAGCCCCCACAGCCTCCACTTTCTCCAGCGGATCTTCGATTATATAGAGGTCATCGCCCAATACGGCATCCTCTGGGTCTATGTCTGCTGTCAGGAGTACGTCTCTGTTCTCTGTCGTCCTCTGGGGCTTAAGACACGGAAGATCGTTTTGATCTTTTCTTCTAAAAATCTTATTAATTTTTGGGAACATACTTGGGTCGCTAGAGTTAACGCCACGAATTTTATTGTCCCAAAACAAATTAATAGACAACCTATAATTTTCTTTGATCAATTGGTTGATGTTTTTGATGGACGACTTCAATGTCCTAATCTCCCGATCTCGTGTATCTGTAAACCGTCTGTACAAGCGTTTTAGTCTTGTCAGTAGACCACTTTTTTGTCTGTGTAGTGCGTCAATGGTCGTGTTACGGTACATGTCCGTTGCGTTACGTTCTTTGTATTTCGGTATATATATAGGCTATCGTACCGACATTTTAATGTACCGGTTTATTTTTTTTTTTATTTATATATTTATTGTGTGTATCTTTTACAATAGATTGCATCAATCTTTACTTTGTAAGAGTTATCTATGAAATTATAATTTAGAAGAGTAAATCAGAAAATGAAAATGTTGCCATTATTCATTCTTAATGCATTGGCATCATTACATTTATTTTCGAATTCAAATAGTCACAATTTTGAACATCAATTTAGCGATAATAGAAAAAAAATATTTGATTTATAGACAATGGGATGGTTATTTTTCTTTTAATTTGATCTATACATGCGAAATTTTACAATGGTTATTCATCAAAAGTTGTTTTGGTCTCTCAAACTTTAACTGTTAAACTACCTATTTCAAAAGTTGATATTTCTATTCTGACAAATGTCAAGATATCTCCGGATTTTTTTTTTTCGATGTACGAATGTATCTTATGTAATAAAGTAATTTTAATATTTTCATCGATTTTAAATTGACTAATGTTATGCAATTTATTTTTCTGCAGGAAGGTGACGTTATAGAATTGTGTCAAGTGAGTGATATAAGAGCAGGAGGAACACCAAAGGTAAGAAGAATTTGCGTCAATGTATATTTTTTCGTTTTTGCGTAAGCTTGCATACAAGTAGGTTTAGTTGTTTTATAATGAGTAACACGAACAGTTTTTGTAATATTATATCCTTGATTATATATGTATATGCTAGTTGAAATGGGTACTTATAGTAGTTACATTGAAAAAAAATCAAAAAGTAGTTTGCCCAGTTTGATCAGTCCGAATATGTTTTGACTTTTTAATTTATTACGGAACGTGTTGTACTGTACTTGAATTTTGTATTTATTATGGTTATTATTTTATTAAAGAATAATAGTTAAAGAAATTGGATGAACAAAACTTACGTCAGGAAACAGCGGCGACAGATTCAAATTACCATTTGCAAAAAACAATAGATAAAACGAGTTGTAGCAGGTTTTACATTTTTTTTTTTTTGGGAATAAGGCTTGAACATTCTAGTAGGGAATTATTATGCACTTGTAATGTAATAGCGGAAACGGGAAAACCTCCAGAAACCATAATAATTTTATTTCGGCAGAAATGAACTGCCCAAATTTTTATGGGAAAAGTATTCTGCAAAGCAGATAAATTTATACCTCACGAATTTGATGCAGCCAGAGAAGAAATAAACCTCATAAAGTTAGTTTAACGAACAGCTGATTATTTCCCACATATACGCAAGTATTTTTGAGGGAGTGTTCATGCAAACATCTAGCGGAAAGTTAAATCTTTCTGCAATGCGGAAAATTATCTCGGTGCATGAATACCCTTATTATATTTTCAATCATTGTGGCGATAAATTTCCGCAGATTTTACTCTTATATTAGATATTAATTGTGTTTTCGATTGGTAAATTCAGATTTTAATCTGAAAACTGATTTTTTTTCGTGGCGAATGGAATACAATAGGAATTCATTTTTTTTTTTTGATTTTGTATTAGTGTAATTTCGTGTCTGTGAAACTAGTAACAGTTCATTTAAAACTGCTTCCATTTTTGTATTTGGTTTAATTTTCTTTAACATTTTGTTTAACTTTTCACAATCGAAACAAATTACAAATTCAAAACCACATTTTTCATGCTGACAGCTGAAAATTGTATTTGTATTGTTGCAAGGAGGGGCAATACTGTTGAAAAATCGAGATTTGCAAAAGTCATCTAGATTCAAAAATAAATCAATTTATTATGCCCAATGGTACATATAAAAGGGGAAAATCAATTAATTTTACAACAGGAAAACCACAAGTGTCTAATAATGTTTTATGTATTCTATGGTTCTGAAAGTTGTTGTCAAATGTCAATTCTTTTTCCTTCGCTAATGGCCTTTTCGATTGGCCTTCCGGAACACGTTCCTCCAATAAAACACCCGGAAACAATTTGACTGATTCTGAATTGTATGTATCACTGTGCTTGTGAAAATTAAATTTAAAAAAATCACATCGACTAAAAAGAATTTCCGAAACACTTGATTTCAATTTAGATACACATTTTCTTCTAATAATAATAAATTAACTTGCTTCTTTTTATGTTACTTTACCAGAAAAGTAGTTTAAATTCAATAAACTCATCGAAATTACACAAAACAAATTAACCCGATGATTTTGACATTTTAATTTTGTGAGTGTATTAGTGATTCTGTTTTCGATTCTGAATTAAAATCCAGAATCGTTTTCTGTTCTGTTTAGAGTAACAACTGTCAATTTTTGGGGTTCAGAACAGTTCTGGACGGCCAATCGAAAGGCCATAAGCCACCTTCTTCGATGGGTTAAACAAGTAATAAGTTTAAAATGTCAAATAGTAGGCATTTTGTTGTTACTGACAAATAAATAAATAAACAAATAATTCCAAAAATCTGATTAATATTAAACCGATGATATACATAGATTACGATAACAAATTTGATTTAAAACTCTGGCCTGAAACAAATGCTATAGACAAAAGGTTGAAAAACATCATTTAATCAAAGGCCCTCATACATACGGTGACCATCCGTCCCATATTTCCCGGGACAGTCCGCCGTATTACGCTCGACTGCCCCGGCTAAATTTTAAGAAAACCCAGGACGTACAACCGTGTCGTATTTTATTTTTGTCCCATATTACCATATATTTATATTATTTGAATAACGTTCAAAAATTATTTACAATAATTTAATTATATGTTTAATAGGCTTTTCACACCAAAACATAAAACACGGTTTTCGAGAAATTATCGGTTTTGGCTGAAAACCTAAAGCGAAAACACAAGTTTTCCCATACGTTTTTGATAAACCACTCGTTTTGATAAACTACAAGTTTTAAATAAAACCTGTCGAAAACATGTTGGATTTGCAAGATGAACTAAACAAACACAGCTTGCGAAACATTCAGTGCTCAAATAATCGTCACATAAATAGTTGACGGGTTGCTGCCAGGAAAAAAGAAAAAAAAACAGCTGTCTGGGGTAATTTCAATTTCAATTCACAACGTATTTGTTGTTGTCTGTCGTGCCAAAATAATTGGAATGTCAAACGAAAACTTGTAAATATGCAGTGTGAACAGTTTTCGAGTTTTCGTAAACTTTTAGCTGAAATTCCGATTTTGGGTTTAGTGTGAAAAGTCTATAATACTTTTATGTCAAAGTTCGAATCCGCTTTAACAAATGGTTCAGAGACGTATACTATAAAAGCATGTTCACTGAACGCATTAAATTTCACCTTCGTTGAGCTGTCAGATTTATTTTCAAACTGTAACTTCACAACAGACAACCGTCTCAAGCGACATAAATGCTTATGAGCAAAAGCAGTTCTACCATAAAGTATATATATACAGTATACCATGAGGTTATTCAACTAACCAAACCCGAAACGTAGGCCATATGCTATAGCCACTTTTATTTTATTACTCCATCTATTGTTAGAATTAGAATTAGAATAAGACGAACATTTTAATCGTTTTAAAAAAGACTCAATAAAATTTAATTCAATTCAATATCATCACAAACTTCAAACTGTATCTTCAAAAAAAAACACAATACATTCATTTGAAATTTATGTCATCATTTTTAAAAAAGATAAACCTATGTACTTTTACCGAATGAAAGAAAGAAAGTGAGTGTTTACTTGTACAAACAAATGGAATTTGTTTCTTTTAATTATTTACAATAAATTTAGAAATTTGTGAAATGCCTTCAAATAGAAAATGTGAATTCAACGATGATCTTCAGATGGATTTTTTCTCCATAAAGAAAAATGAAAAATCCAATACCGTAACCTGCTCAAAATACGTTTCTACGTTTTCTATAAGCAGTGGTTGAAGATATCATATTGAACAGCACTTAAAACACAAAAAGAAAAAAAAAAGAATCTTATTTTGATGCCACTTTCAGCAAAATGTATGATGCTTTTTTAATTCGACAAAGTATTAAGGACCTGCAAAAAAGAAAGCAATTAATGAAGGCACCTGGACTCATTCAGGTCTAATGATTGCACTTATTAAAAGCTGTTTTGATCGAATGTATTCCTGTCATTGACATACTAGATATGAACTGCTAGGAGCCAACTTCGCGTTGGATCTCTCCTCACCTAGGACCACACGAGCGCCACCCAGCTCCCAGCGGAAGCCACAAATATTATTAAGTACCAGTGCTAAGGGATTTTTTTTTTCAAAGAAATCCATACACAAATCCAAAAATGTCCCTCTCTATTTTCTACAGAAAAAAAGTAGGCAACTATATTATACAATTAAGGCTAGATCAAATATCAATTAATTTTTTCTTTTCGACGCGACTAATAAAATTAGGCACACGATTTAAACGTTTAAGCTACATTTAAGTTTTTTGTTTTAACTTTTCGACGAAATAAATAAAATCTATAAGATTTAAAACAACTACGTAATATAAGTTAAAGTGGTAAAATGGTAAATGAGCTGTCAAAATTAAAAAAGTTTACCAAAAAGTGGTAAGCTTTTCCGCATAATTTTTTGTGGGAAAGCTTACCATCTGAATTTGTTAAATGTGAAAAACTTTTGACATTTAATTTTGACGTTTTATGTGTCACAATCATGGTATAACTATCCTCCTTCCTCGTATTATTTTTGGCCGACAAGTCAAAATATAGGAACAAAAAGTCATTAACCACGTTTACACAAGTTGATTTTTTCATGAAACGTGTGTCGTTAGCTTTCCCATTTTCCGATGTGGGAAGGCTAGCACGGTTTTATGAATAGTCTTAATGTATAAAGTAGATACTGAACTCGCATATATATACTATTTCCATCACCATCAGAAGTGAATTCGAGCCGCAAACCTCAATGGTTAGTTAGTATTTTTAACAATTTTCTGGCCGATGCAAACAAAATAAAAAATATGGTTACGAAATTATTATTTAATTATGTTTATATAAAATTTAGCATTTTTTAAGAAGAACAAAAATCGCAGTCCTTAAAAGCACTACTGAAACGGAAAACTAACAAATGAGAAACAATTTTCTAAATAAATTGATTTAAAATAAAGAATTAATTTAATTGGAAAATAAAAATTAGATTTGTATTTGTTTTATTTCGAATTCAACTCTAAAAGCAATCTCTTTCCTAAAATGAAAGAAAAAGGAATTTTTCTTATAGTCCCCCAGGACTACAGCATTGTTGACTTTCTATAAACAATAGATGTCAGCACTTATTATCTTAGGGGTCAGTTATAGCGATCAGGAAAACGCATCAGGAAAAGTTGAAACAGTATGAAAGTGAACATTTTTCCTGATGGTCGTTTATAGCAAACAGGAAAATTATGTCAGTTGGTAAGCCTCACTTCTAGTCTGCCATCAAGTTTTCCTGATTGAAACACACACGAAAAAGTTTTTCGTCCACAATTCTGTCAGTGGAACGAGAGAAATTTGGACCCAAATCATTGGAATGATTTGTTCCATTTTGTGTCAAATTGCAATCAGCTGGCACGAAAAATTAATTTTCATCAGGAAAATAATTAAATACATTTTTAACAAAAAATAATTGTTCTATTGCAAATATTTTTTGCAAAAAAAATTCTTGAGTTATTCGTCATCGATTAGTGTAGCATTTTTATTTTAAAACGCGTGAAATTATCATAAATTATCCATTTTCCTGATTCGTTTCCCTGTTCGCTATAACTGGCCCCTTATACAAAATACTAATAGATGGCCTTTCTTTACCTGTTGACTAAATATGGTCCGCATGCCAAGAGTGACAATAGATTGCTTTTAAAAGTAATATTTTTGCTTGCTACTTTGCTCAGAGGGGCGTAAAGATCGGTCTCCTCATTTTCAATAGAGCTTTTGTATGGAAATGACAATCGACTAGCAGTCCATGTATAGTATGTCAATGATTCCTGTGCGTGCACACAATGAGAAAACATGTTGTTCAATGTTCTTGAACTAAATTATATCAAAGAAATTAAAACTTCTCTGCACAGAGTAAGTTTTGTGACAGTTTTTTCTGACTATTCTAATCATGGCTGTACAAAACTGCCGTTATTTTATACCACAACTAGGTATCATTGTCAAGACTTTGGCGGTTGAAAATCTTCCAAGGAAAACATCGGACATCACTTCATAATACATAGATAAAACTTTGGCAATGTGTGCTTACAACATAAATTGTAATTCTTCGGGTCAGCAAGGAAAGACAAGAACAACACTTTTTGATAAACTTCAACCCATTACCGCTAATGATCTCATTGTAGTTAATTGTGCTGATCACGATTTAAATAACTATTCGTTTTTTATGTCTACACTGTTCGTGTTGAAAAATTAAGGGAACTTCAAACTAGTTGGTTACAGCAAAAGTAGTTGGCTATCACTAAACCAGCTATTGAGAGAATAATACAACCTTATAATCCTGCAAGAGGATTTTTCTAATTTTAAAGAATTTGTTTAACAACTCTTTATCTAAGGTCCTTCTTTCTCCATTTTATTCAGTCCGAGGGCTCAATTTTTCATGTGAGCATATTATTATCAGAGTCTTGTTTGACGAATTTGTGTGTCACAAAATTATAACAAAATTGATAAAGAACAAAATAACTGTGGCCGAGAAATGGAAAGACATATTTTAGCATTTTTGCAAGCAAAGTATAATCTTCAGAAATCTTTTACTTATTGTCGAGTTAGGCCTCTGTCAGCCAGGTTCAACTTCAAATTCTCCAACCGAAAGAGTTCTTTGCATAATGAATAATATTTGAACGAATAAAAACACACAACTGAATTTTGAAACTCTCAGAGCCATGTTAATGGTAAAATTAAACTATAATTTTATCTGTCAGTAAATTAAAAAATATTTAATAGGAAACGATAATAATCATCATAGAAATTTGTTAGGCAAAAAAGTACCAAGTACCAAAAATTTTGTTGGTAATGTGTTATTAATGTTTATTTTTCAAAGACTTGAAAAAAAATGTAAAGTGTTTTTTTTTAATTTTTTTTTTTGAGAATTTTGTTGATTTTATACCAAACAGGTTTTTCAATTTTTAAATTTATGTCCCGGGTTTTGCTCAGAGAAAAAATATGGTCACCGTACTCATACGTACCTATAGGTACTTATAACTTTTCTTCGATATAATATGTAGGTAAAACAAATATGAAAAGGTTTTAAAGGCATATTTGATGTACATTTGACTTGGGGTGTAGTTACATGATTATACAAAAATGTGTTCAATTTAGGTCTTAGAACCGCAAAGGCTTTTAGGGTTATTTTCAAAACAACTTCGCTCTACGAGAACTATAATTTTTATGTTAATGTAAAAAAGATAGGATAAAAAAAAACTTTAAAAATAAAATGTTTTTCTATTTGCAGATTCTGGCTTGCAAGGTAAATAGGTACTTAATTAATTTGGTCAACAATATATAATAACCAAAAAGTTTTTGCTTTGTACACATATTAATTTGCTTTAACATTTTTTTGTTTTATTGGCTTAAACATATAAGTACACTTGTAAATATTATTGTTTCTAACAACTTATACTCGTAATATGGGTCTAAAGACAGCATGCATTAATAAAAAAAAACTAATCTATTGCACTTTGTTTCAGGATCCGAAGCTATTAGACAAAGTAATTAAAAAGCACGGGAATGATTTGAATAAGCTAGATGAAAGATCATTGACAATATGTTCGAATACAGATTATATCAATATAACGTACCATCATATAATATGCCCAGACGCCGCATGTGCAAAGGTAAGTCTTTTATACATTTTCATAATTAAGTTAATGAATACCTACAACTACAAATGCTGAAAGGAATAATATGGCTAGCGTCCTATTTCATAACTTTTAATCCATGAATTCCTAATACATAGCTTCATTTAAATTTGTTAGAAAGACGTTTGGAAATTGTGTGAACAAATTTACCTCCTATAAGCAGTTTGAATCCCTACCTGAAAATTTTTGCTTCTATCAATACTCATCGGGGTACAACATGAATGTGCAATGCTTTACCAGATTCTACTTTTCCTAGAACCATCTATTTACTAACTCTGCTTCTGACATCTTTTCCTGGGATTTTGACAATATCTTAAGCTAATTAATATCTACTCGTTGCAATTATTACTATCGGCCTATAGAAGTTAGAAGTTCCAGCATAAAATTCAATTTGTATAACTAGAGTATTTTTTCTTTCGTAAGAAAAAAACTTACTCAACATTCTTAAATATGATATTAGCAGTGTTCATTTGGGGCTGGTAAACTAGTCATGAGAACTTTACTTGCCATTTTCAATGGAACGCAAAAAATCACCTTTGCTAGTATATAGCAATCTACTACAAATTTAAGTGATATAATTGCACATTCGCAGAAACTATCTTTTGTTTACATTTGAATAACAAACACATCCGTCACATTTTGTTCGGTTCATATTTGTATACATCCTAGTATAGCTCACATACAAGAATTCTCTACATCCCACTTCTTGACGTTTAGTGGCATTTCCATATTCAGTAAGCTACATATAATTTCTCAGACCAAAACCATAAATGTTAAAAAAGGGACAAGTTCTTCTATGCAAAAACCACTATGTAAAAAGTCAGCCGTGAAAAGTACTGAGATCTAAAAGTACGTCAAGTTCGTACTTCATGAAGTTTTAATACCAAATATTTAAAGTAGAATCATATATTGAAACACTTATACAAATTAAGAGATAGATTTTATTATTTAATGTATACTGACTAAATGTTCACTGTTAAGTTTTTAAAACTTTTCAAATTGTTTTAGTATAGAAGAACTTGGATCTTTTTTTCCTTTTACATTTATACATTTTGTTTGTTCTCACACCTTTTTGCAAAAAATTTAATAGTTTACCCGCCCCCCAAACAAAAAATCTGAAATATAATATTTTTTCTCTTTTATGTACTTTAATAATAACCACTCTAAGAAATTTCATTATTCTACAGCAATGGAAGCTCTTCATATAATTGATAACAATTTTGAATGCCCCAGAATTAAAAACTTCAAATTTTCTCGCTTTTTCTTTGTATGCAATTTAAACATTAACCGTCTACCAAATTTCATCGTTCTGCAGCAATCTATTGAACTATCACCAATTTACATCCCCTGAATGGAAGACCTCAATTTTTCGATTTATTCTTTCGCTTGCATTACAAGACCTACCGATGTGCAAAATTACAAGATTCTACGATGTCGTGAAGTCCTGCATAATTTTGATGGTCAAATTGTTTTAAGTCCCAACTCAGTTACGGTTTTTGTGATTTTTGAGACCTCAGGAACCACTTATGCCAAATGCTTGACAAGCTTAGCAAGTATTCGGAATTTTCTGACTTCATTGGTACTGGAAATAGAGGGGGTCGAAAACCGCCTGAGTTTGTTTCTGTAAAACTTCTGGGTGTAGTGCCAGAACTTGGCTGAGAACCTCCGTGCCCTTTGATATGTCGTTTTCGATTGGCTGTCCCTTGTTGATCTTTTTCCAATCCTGTTATTCCGAAAAATGTTCGATTAGCTGTGCCGAGTAAGATTTTCGGAGTATTTTTCTATTCTCCATTTCATAAGGAAGTAAAAAAAAAGAACACACATAATACACTCAAATGTTTTCGCCGGACTATTTGTCGAAAGTAATAATTGTTTGCCGAAGTATTTTTTTTTTATTTCGACGTTTAAGTATGTATGCCTTAATTTGTGAATACGACATTTTGATAATCAATTTGAATCAAAAAGGAGTAGAAAAGACTCCCAAAAACCAATCGAAAACGACAATAATGTCAGATACAATTGCGAGTCTTTGATCTGTGCTCTGGAGATGTATTTTGTTTATTTTGAAGAATTGTATTTTGGGACAGAAGCAAATTTATAATTCCATTACAATCATGAAAAATTGGCAACAAACAAAATATTTGTGTGTAACTTCGATTAGCCATCACCCCTTTGCGCTGTAGCTGTAGCCTAATTTGTTCGTAGAGTTATTTTTCTTGCGAAACAGTGCCATAAAGTTCTACCGTTACACTCTGCCATGTAGTCATTATCATTGACTACGAAACAATGCAATGGGTTCAATAAAAAAAAACTTTAAATCCATATATCATTTACGAATATTCCGTTTCAAAATTTGGCTTTCTTTTTGTTCTTTCCATGTCAAAAGTCTTTATTTCGATGAAGAATCTCTCACCTTTATCAGACGCCCTCTGGCGTTTTCTAAGTGCTCAACTGCTAGGGTAATCTACTCGTACCTGAGATCGTATGTAAATAATAGTACTAGATTACTGTTTCCACTAACCAGTACTTAGCCACCTACAAAGGAACACGAATATTATTTTACGATATTAGAAAAAAACAAAAATAAAAAAACAAATTTTCTGCTATTTTCGACCTAACCTACCCATGCATACTAATAAAAACAAATATCCAAAAGGATTTAATTTGATGGGTTTCAGTGCCTAACTTTAATTTAATATTATTGGTAGTTTGAGGAAGCCACCACCTTAATTTCTCCATGACTACATCCAAGATATAAAGTTTCTCAGTTGCTATATTTAATTAAATTTCAAACTTTTAATAGTTATATCTTGTCGTAAGTACATAAAACGAGGAATCTGTAGTGTAGGTACTTACTTTGATAGAAAGCACTACACTTACCTTAAATATATAAAGGGAATAATTAGAGTAGGTATATATGTCAGTATAAAAGATAAAATTAAAACTTGTTTGCTCCTGATGGCGTTATTGTGTTGAAAAGGTGTGTAACTCTTTGAATGTCTTAAAGCTAGTCTCCGGTTTTATTCGTAACCGATACAATATTAGATAACTGCAGGAAAATTTTCTGCACACTTTTGTTTTCAGCACTTGTGGTCTAATAAATTACACGTTAAGTAATAAGAATAGGTCTAAATTATTTTCTTTGAAAAGGATGAAGTTCTATATAAGCTTTATTAACATATGTATATTCGATGTTGTTTCTATATTTCATGTCTTCCATTTCTTCCCCAGTTTTGTATCCGTTAGAGTTAAAATTAAAAATTCTCAAGGTCTGTTACTATACTCGGTTAAAATTCCGCCTGACTCATATATTGTTTTCGGAAAATGTCGCCTAGTTTTTTTTAAACATTTTATTCCTTAGTGTCTCAAGCCTCGACCATTATTATTGTTATTGTTAGCTTTAGATATTAACATTTACAAGCTAAATGCTCTTAGAAAATTTAAAATCAAACAAGATTAATACAAAATAAATGTTTTTTTAAATCAATATTAATTGCAGCTGAAAATGTCCAATAAATTGACATCGTGCGAAAAACTAACCAAAAATATATGACAGTTATTTTGACATCTAGAAACGTCAAAGTATCAGATGGTAGTTAGTATATACGAAACTACACAGATAGACTTGTTCTATTACAATCACCGCTTAAGCGAGTTCTAAGCTTGCTAGCAAAAACTGTTATTTTTTGTGTTTCCTTTTAACCTTCCGTTAGTCGCGCACCTTTTTTTACATCCATAGTCGCGCTGCACCTGTGAAGTGAATAGTCAATTTTGGCAGTAAAAGAGGTTTAAGCTCTGCAAATTCATAAATAAAGTGCTAAATAACAAAACATATGTAAATGAAATATTTATTTGCATTTCAAACAAATAAATAAACAATAAAACAATAACTAATACAACCAAACAAAAATCAAAAGAAATTCACAAAAACAACTAACATGTTGAAAAATAAATAGTTGCGCTAAACCACGGGGTAAATTTTTATTAAGCTTTAGTAAAATACAGTAAAAAACATGTTCCCAATAACAAAAAACTTGAAAATGAAACATTAGCAAAACTTACATTAGTCGTCGCGTTGAACCTGTGAGGTGCAATAGTACGTCTTTCGCATTATTATGCCTCCAATCTGACATGGACAAAGTTTGATGCACTACTGATCTGTAGATCAACAAGAGATAGGAAGCTAGACGAAAGGATGTGGTGCTAAGCCACTGTGGATGAATTTTGTGAGAAAAATAAAAAATGCACGCGACTATCGGAAGATTAATGGTCGCATTCAGATTTCAGTAGGATATCCTTTTTCCTACACAAGATACATTAGTATCCATATACTTTTCTGAACATAAAAAAAACCGAATAAATATTTTAGGTTTACATAAATAAAAACAGCATCACATCGAAATATTTTCGTGTCGGCAAATTTGTTTTATTTTTTAATGTTGAAGTGTATTTATTGAAAAGTATGTGGTTTATTTAATATTTAAATTGAAAAACAACAATCGACTAATGCAATTGAAAAGGAAGAAGTATTTACTTGATAATTATGGTATTATGTCCTTGTGTGACTTCTCTCCTTAAAGAATCTATTAATAACAGCCAAAATAGGCCGGATTTTGGCCAAATCCAAAGGTTTATTTTATGGTTGCCGTGCGTCGTGGTAGGGACTTAAAAAGCCAGACAGCTGCCGTTTTGTTTTTACCTATCTATTTACACTTCAATAAATTTGCTTGAAAAGTTAATTTATTAATTTTTTTTGTCACTTTTATTTAATCTTAAACGGAAATTCTTTACGTTCTTTGTCGTCGGCCGATGCAAACTTATCGTCATCGTTAAGATTGCCCCTTCCATTCCCGTTGACATTTCTGCCTGCGTCACATAGTTTTCGGAATATATAATTAATTAAAACCAAATCTTAATCTTCGACCACTTAGGAATTTACTTGTTTCATTTGGTTACTCCAGGGCATCCATGAAGTACATTTGTTCAAAATTTACATCTACATATAAATAAAATATTCAATAATATTATTTTGTGTAAAGAAGCAAATTTAACAGACAACTTCAATGTCCTCAATAATTATATATTCAGTATTATTTAAAATTATTGGCGCAAATTTTAAACAGCCTGATGTTAAGGGGTTATCATGATACTACTTAACAGTTTGCTAATACTAAAGCACTTTACTAATATTTTCCTAATTTTAAACACTTTTTAACTAGCACCATACTAAATCTATTTTCTTAATAAACTACAACTAAACACGCCTAAAGTAGTGCAAAAAAGTAAGCGAACATAACTTTTTGATGTTTGTAAATGTCAAAGTGGCATATGGATTTAGTACGATACTAAAAAAATAAAGTAGCCATTTTGTGATTTTAACTTTAGTAAAATGTTAAGAAAATTGTACGATACTAAACTGGTTTAAAATTAGAAAAATCCTCTTTTTAGCCTAGTATCATACTAAAAATGATTTAACATATTACTAAATCGACTAAAATATTGCGCCATTTTCCTTTTGATTTTTAAATTTCTGAACAATTGTAAACAAAATGAATATATATATGTATCGATTTCTGAATGCGGCCAATGTTTCTGGGTTTGAACGAAGGCTACGTGTAGCTTAATGCCGGATTTACACGACTGCTAAGTTCGCAGTATTTACTGCCAAAATACTGCTGCCATTAATCTAGTTAACTACATTCGTTTACACGAAGCTAAAATAATGAGAGATAAAATTTTTGCCAACTGTCAGTAAAGAATTAGCAAGTTCATTCTTTATTACAAATTGGCATTATTTGAAAATTGTTGTCAGTACTAAATTTACACGATGTCAGTATTATGCCACAACTTAATGAAAAGTATGGCTGGCAGTTTTTTAATGACAAATATACTGCCACAATTTCGACCATTTATAGAACAAACAAAATAATGCCAAGATTTTGACAGTAATACTCCCAATTTGGCAGTCGTGTAAATCCGGCATAACTTAATAGGGAACATAAAAAAAGTCTCTTCAAAACGTTGACCGGGGAGATTTTGTGTACTCTTCTTACCTCTTGCCCTTCTCTCATAAAAACTGAAAGTGGCTGTCAACTTAGTTGCTCTGTGTGAATGGTCCTATCTTTTAGGCAAACCAAAACAGCTGTCGAAATTTCTCATCTGTGGCTTCATGTCATGTAGGTTTAGTAAGTCCCCTTTCACACAAGGAAACTGAGTTGCCGGCAACTGGGAATTTGATGGCGAGAAGGGCAAGAAATAAGGGGAATGAAAAAAATATCCACGGTCAAGGATTTTAAGAGATTTTTTTGACGTTTTGCTTTGCATTCCAATTCACCCAATAAAATCTTTCCAGGTTCCTCCTCAGTTTCCTGCTGCCAGTTTTTTCGTGTGAAAGCTACAAGGCAATTATATAATAATATTTTCATTTTAGTAAAGTAAATTGAAAAACTTCGTTATGATGGAATTATGACGCTTCATAGAATAAATTTACAAATTCCTAATAAAATCGCAATTTAATTGAATGAACGTTTTTAAAAAGTTCTTCATTTATCTAAAACCGACATGAACATTTTGCGAAGATTTTAGTATTTTTCCTTTTGTTTTTTTAAATACTTAAATATGTGTGCAGGTATATACACATACATAATGTATGTATGTACGGAAGTACAATATGTTAAATAGCTCAGTGTCCTTCACATAAACTTTTATGGTATGTATAAATCAACCTCAGTGTCCTTCATCCTGCAAGGTGTTATTTTTCACATCCAGTTCCACCCTTCTCATGACAATTTTTGAAAGTGGGAATATCTACTTTGGACAGCTTATGCAACCTTAAAGTAATTTTTTTTCACGGGTACTGCCTCTTGCGAGGAAATGACAAATGAAAATTCAAACACACAATGCATTTTATAGTTGGTCATATGCAAAAAGCATACATAGCATTTCCTCCGATGAACAAATCATGTCCTAATGTTTGTTTTACTTACGTTGCGTATTTTTTTTAAGTAGTCCGTCAACGGGTTGCAACTTACAAGGATCTCAAATTCGACTCACTTCTACCATAATTGTTTTAAATAAGTAAATCATCTGACTTCTATGCACATAATTGAGATGTCTTGCGATGTTTCCTAATTGAAGGGGACAAAAAATGAGCTTTCTTCAACTCGGGAACACATGTATTCTTATAGACTTTTTAATTTCATACTTCGTTTTGTACTTGGCAACCCTAACAGTTAGTTCAATAAAAGAGGGTCGTTACGTGTGAGATATGCATAACTATACGGAAAATGTAACATTTTGTTTGACAGCAGGAGGAAATATAAACAAGGGCAGCATACATTACATGCGTTACACACATTACATACATTCCCATTTGTTTAAAGAAACGTTTAAGTAACACTTCAGAAATGTTTTTTTGGTGTAGACGCTTCGAGAAACATTTCTGAAATGTGTCTCTTTTTTATGTATCCAGAGTTGTGTTGAAAAAAAGAAGTAGCACTGAGCGTCATCTGTCATCCCTCCGCCAGCCATTTTCTTATAATCTCATCCATCTGATATGTTGAAATCGGTGGGTATGTTCAAAACCTTTGAAAACGTAATGCACTTCTTTTTTATATCATTTGAATTTAGAATTGCATTAAAGATAAATAAAATTAGTTACAGTATATAATAACTTAAATCAATGTTTTTAAACTAAAATGAATAATCGAATATGTTTAGCAATTGCTTAAAATCATACAATACAACTTATTTGTGAAAATCTTTCAAAAGTGTTTCTATCTAACAATTCAAAATTTAGTTTAAGGCCTCATCTTTAATGAATTAAGCTTACATTTTTTGCAAACTCTTTTAAATGAATACAAAATAGCAAATTCCGTGCAAATGAGGTACGATTTCACTTCACCTCGCATCAAAAAGGTTGTTTAAAGCTGTCAGTTTTTTGTGGAATTCCCACTTGATTATTAATTTTTCTGGACAAAATCGAAAATTTGTATCCATAGTATCATTTTACATACAACATCGCTATTAGCTAATACAAAGCTAAAGTAGAATCCTACTGTAAATGGATGGTTGACGTTTATTTGAGACTCGAATTTGATTTGGTTTGTACGATTGGTAGTCAATGGATGTGTTCATGGAGTAGTTTTGATTATTAATTTCCATTCGACCGACAAATCGATCTTTTTGAATGCTTTTTTTAGTTGGCCAGTTTAAATTTCTGTAATATCAGATAGCTCAATTTTTGATTAAATAATAAGCTGTTCCTTGAAATTTTTCTCACTTTTACTATTAACACCTTGTAAGTGAAAATTTCACTCTTCGTTCAATTATTTTCTGGAGCACGTCTAAAATCTCACATGTGCCTGAAATGTTAAGTGAAGTCTGCTGAGTGAATATCGAATTGAAAGCAAAACATACATAGTAAATTAACTTGAAGAAATAAAGGGGATATCTAAGAGAGTGAACAATTTAAAATAGGTTTAGTGTGTTCAAACCAAGAAATATTAAATGGGCACAAAAAAACTGCAGCAATTTTGTTTCCTTGCGTGAAAGGTACAAAAGATTTTTAAAGCAATTAAGATCCATTTTCTTCACTATTTGTCAACGTGCCGCAAACTCTCTAGTTGGCCAACTCTAGAGTTGACACAAACTTGAGAGTTGAGTGAAAAGTTGAAATTTTTTCTTCATTATTTTAAATCTCAACTCGAGAGTTGAAATTTCAAAGTTTACCAACTTGTGTTTTTTTAAATATCCCACGGAAATTTTTGACAGATACGCATGTTTCAACTTTAGATTTGAATTTATTCTGTGAGATTTAAATTTATTATGTGCGATGATTTCGACAAAGCAAATAATTTTGGGACTGACGCGACGGATTCGAGTTTGTTTCCAAAATTCTGTGCAGATCTTATGTGTCGCGAATTATATTAGGTGACGGGACGGCCGAGTACGTAACAAAATTACAAAAATGAAGCATAACATACAAACAACCTTGCCTGGGAAATCTTATATGCATTCGGTAAAACGTATGGTGTTTTTCGAGATGTCGTTGTTAATGTGAGCTGTTTTTTCAAGTTAACTCTAGTGAAAATTCTATTTTACTTTCTTTATTGAAATTAAATTTCTGCAATTTATATATTTTTGCTTCTGCAGTTTTAGTAAAGAATTAATCTCTTTATTTAATTTGATTCAATCGGTGCAAAGTGCTGCAATGTATTATTTATTATTGATATCAGGAAATTTTGCTATATCATAAAATTCTCTTGCTGTTTGTAACCGATCTTTTCGTGTTTCTTCATGGCCATCGCATTTTTTCAAGCCCGACCCGTAGTCACATTATATATTGTCTTCTTTCAAAACCAACAATTCTTCTTCATCTTCGCTTCCGGAAGAACACGATTGATTATTTTCCCTATAATAATTTCCACGGAACATTTTATTTAAAAAATATTTTTTTTCAAAACGAAACAGAGAATAATTTTTGAGAGAAGATGCAACAAAATGTATTAGAAATTTGAATTTGACATAAAACTCTCAAGTTTGCTCTCTCAACTTCTACTATTTTCGGAAGTTGAGAAAACCAGAAGTTCATCAACTCGAGAGTTGAGAATCGAAAGTTGAAACTGTCAACTTTGAGTGAAGAAAAACAAAATCACAAGTTGAGAATAAAAATCCTCAAGTTGAGTTCAACTTGTAGTGAAGAAAATTGCACTGTGTAAAACACACTTATCATTTAATTTCTATTGATACAAAATGAATGTTCGAATCGTGGCGCGATAGTTGTGTGTTCGCCTGTCAACCTCATGGTCACAGGTTCGATCCCTGCCGTAGTCTATGTCCTCTTATTTTTTCATTAAAAACCAATTCTAAAAAATAAAATATCATACAATGAGTTGCTGGTTTACTCATTACATGCTGTTTAGGCATAGAACTAACAAAATGTAATTGAGTAAAACTAAAGGGTCCGCCAAATAACTTTTTTTCTTGAAAATGCTATAAAAAAAAACTACTGAATATTTTATCAAATTTCTTTTTTATTTGATAGTACATTCCTTCCGGTAAATAATGGAAAATAATTTCATTCAAATGGCTGCCTCGGCTGGCCATGTAGTAGCCTACACGACCGGTCCAATTTTTAAGCACATTATCGATTGTATGCAGCTGTATTTCACCAATGGCTTCACGAATATTGTCCTTTAAAGCGTCAATTGTCTCTGGCTTGTCGGCGTAATACTTATCTTTTCCGACACCCCACAAATAATAGTCCAACGGTGTCAGATCGCAGCTCCGAGGTGGCCAAACAACATCAGCTCTGCGGCTGATAATGCGATCTTCAAAAACAGGGCGCAAAATATCGAGTGTAGCTTCGGCTGTGTGGTACATAGCGCCGTCCTGTTGAAACCAAATATTGCCAATATCCTCCTCAATTCAATGTTTTTGAACAAAAATTCGTTCAACATGGCCCGATAACGATCGCCATTGACTGTAACGGCCACTCCTTGCTCATTTTCGAAGAAAAATGGCCCAAATATGCCTCTGGACCAAAATCCGCACCAAACAGTGACTCGTCTTGGGTGTATCGGCTTTTCAATGTATGCGTGCGGGTTTCTGTGACCCAAATGCGACAATTTTGCTTGTTTACATACCCACCAAAATCAAAATGAGCTTCATCTGAAAAGATGATTTTTTGGCAAAATCGGCATCTTCTCTAAGTCGATCGCAGGCCCACTTAGCGAAGCGAAAACGCATTGGATGGTCAGTTGGCTTCAACTCCTGAGCCAATTGGACTTTGTATGGCGTCATACCAAGGTCTTTAGGCAAAATTCGTCTCAGTGATGTCTCCGAAATGTTCAATTGTTGAGAACGACGGTGAATTGATGTTGATGGCGCTTCATACACACTTTCTGCCACAGCAGCAATATTCTCGGGTGAACGGACTGTTTTTGGCTTTTCACGCTTTGGTTTATCGATGAGGATGCCAGTTTCTTTCACTTTTTTCACAAGATAACGAACATACGGAGCTGACGGTGCTTCTCTTCTTCCAAAATTCGTACGCAATTTTCGCACACATTCTGCAACATTACCATGATTTTCAAAGTAATGTCGCAATATTTCCCAGCGTTGTTCAAGCGTATTCACAACCATATTCGTTCAACGGAAGGATAAAACTAATTATCTGTCAAATCAGACATGAGCTAAGTGTTACCATTCACGAAATAAGCACTAGTTGAAAAAAAACGTTAGATGGCGGACCCGTTAGTATACCGATAAAATATTACAAAGAATAAAAAAAATTAATGCGAATTATAAGGGACATGATAAATAAGGCACAGAAATTTCTCCGCATTAGTTCAGCCGCCATCCCTGAAGACAAAATCTGAGACAACAACCACCTACAGTCTCAGAACATCGCGCCACATACCTTTCTTTTCATTCTTTCTCTTCCTTATTAAATGTCAACAACAATGTCGTGTAGGGATGAGCGATATTGAAATAATAGCACGTTCAAAAATCGATTAAAAATTCAATATAAAAATATATTATAAATTTAAAATACCTTTATTGTTTTGAAAATTATACCAATGTTTTTTGTTGTAATTTTCGTTTCCCTTATCGTGTATATGAGGTACATATATCGCACTAGCGGCAATTAAACTTCACACAATTTCACATAAATAGTTGTGAAGCTTAGTAGTTTCGCTGAAGACTTCAAACACTTAAAGCATGAGATTGTTTATAAAAAATTTCAGCTTAAGTCGATGCGATGTTTTGAATATTACATCGAAGCTGCGATGTTTCAAATGCTTAAACATCAAGGTTGAAACATGGCTGTTTATTTCGTCTAACATCGATATTTTTCCAAAATCGATAAACATCGCCCATCCCTACATTTTCGTGTCATTGTTTTCCTGTCCAACACATAAACTCACATTAAAATCCAGAATCAAGAATCGATTGTTAACTTGTTCGATTGGAATCCCGGATCGGAGAGTTCCTCCGGATTACCAATCGAAAAGGACAATTGACTCTAGGAAAATTTTATAAATTTTCAACATTTACTAACAAAATATTTTTAAATATTCTTTCTGAAATATCTACCTTTATATTTTTCTTAATTATATGCAATTTACAAACAGAACCTGTTTTTCATTCATTTGTAACCTTGTAAGCATTGCGGAATGAAGATTTGTACACATAAATATCCCATTTGTGGTCACTCTGCCCTAAATTTCAGGGAGAAGAAAAGAAAGGACGTAAACAAAAACAAAATATTGCTTCCAAGGTCAGAAGAAGAAACTGTTATTTCTCTTATAGGTATTTATATGTGACACATTTTTTTAATGAAATTCTTCCTTTTGAGAAAATAAACGCAAAACCCTGAAAAGAACTAAAGTTGATGTCGAGTAGATGTGTAGATGTAGGTGGATTTGTATGAGAAAAGTTTGCAATTTTCCTCGTCATCGGAAGTTTTCTCATTTCGTCTGGTTGCCCCATGCTTCATAACTTTCCTAACAATCCATCTAGTTTGATATCTTTTACCTTGGTACCTCCATCAGAAATATGTTAACGCACGTACAGAATAGTTGAGTAATGTGAAATCGTTAAGACTTTTTTTCTCAAATAAATTATTAAGACACGGCTAAGTCTAAAAATAGGTAGGTAGATAGGTACCTACATATTGAAGAAGGTTCCTTAAAAACAGATGCTACCTTTATCTAGAAGTTTTTTTCTTCTTGATCTCAGTGTTATGGTGTATTTTTAAAAAAAAAAATTTTTTATCAAAGGAAACCTCGAAAACCATTTCATTGAAATTATATATGCTTAATCCTATCTCATTGCAATTTTAGATTTGGCTTCGTGGCCTGAGAAAAATCACTCATAATTCGAAGGCGAACAACATCTGTCCCATGATGGTTCTTAAAAAACAGTAAGTTTAGATGAAGAGTTGGTAAATCAACCTTTTATAGTTTTCTGCATGCAAACCTATATATACGTTTCTTTCAAAAACTTTTCTGTCTATGTATGTATGAGTATTATGTGTGACTACATTTGTTTGTTTATTATTCGCACCATTGTTTTCACGCAATTTCAATGTGAAAATATTTGTCTATACACTAATTTTATTACTAATATGTTATTTTGCATGAGCGCTTTTAACTTCTTTTTGAATTTCCTTTTAATTTCAATGTTTCAAAATCATAGCGTTGGCAGGATGGATTACGCCATATAACTCATAATAACAAAGCAACGAATGTCTGTCCAACAACAAACCTAATGAAACAGTGAGTATAATAATAATTTGAAAGGATTTTTAGTGAGTAATAATTTTTAGACAGGTAAGTTGTAGATGTACAAATGAACTCTTCTTGTCATAATAAATTAGTTAGAATTCATTTAATTCAAACATAGTACGAGTATCTTTCTTTCTAATTCTAAGATTATTTAGATTAATTAAGATAATTAATAATCAATTTACGATTTATGTAATTTTTGTAGGAGTTTTATCTAGTATTTAATGTAAGAAGATTGTAATCTAGGACAGAATCGCCGCTTCAGTGACAGAGTGAGTGTAACGAGTGAACGAGTAACAAACAACTTTGGGATGATGGCATTCGTAGTGTAACTTATCGTTTAAATATTTAAGGCCCGTTTGATGATACGAATTACAAATATTTATGTTCAACTTAAAACACTTAAGGTATACTTTTTCCTCTGCGCAAACTGTCACATAAGTTCTGAAGCAGAACTTAAATGCTTAAGTTGTGTATCAGCCAACAGACCTAAATGGTATTTGTTATTCTTACTACACGAGTTTCTGTGGCTAATTGGTGCCAAAACTGTCAAAGCACCAAGCTGTCAAGTTTTTGTCTGCTATTTACTTGGTTTAGTAATGGGCACATTCGAAAGCAAATAAAACTCCAGCAAGAAGTTCATTATTTGTTTAGTAAAATGAAATCTTCGTATTTAAAATGAAAAGAAAAAAGACAAACAGGAATAAAGAAAGAAACGCAGTAAGGAAAACAAAAATAATAAATAAGTGGAAAATTTAAATACATGTTCACTGGAATTCTCGAGTGTTTTCTCATTTCATTGTATAAATTATTATTGTTTTGTGGACTGTTCATTGCGTTGCGTATTGTTTTTCTCTTTTTTTAATTTTTTTTTACTTTTGTTTTCGTAATGTCTTGAGTGGTCATATTCAATTATGCCCATCACTACTTTAAGTCCTTGCATCCGGAGGATCACCATCATTGACATACTAGATATGGACTGCTAGTTGTGATTCATTTCCATACAATATTTGCAAAAAATATGGTTCGCTGCTTTCAGCGACTATTTCAGGCCAAGCGGTGTAAAGAAAAAACAAATTGAGCACCATCTGTTGTCGATATTACCTTTCTACAAATTTTAGGCAAAGAAACTAGAGCTATCTATTGGCACATAATATAAGAAGCCCTGCCATCTAGTGTTTGTTAGAAAGTTAACTATTGATGTAGTGCTTCGGGACAATAAGAAAAATTCCTTTTTCTTAGCTTATATCTAAAAGATTGCTTTTAGAGTTACATTCGAAATAAATGGAATACATTTTAAACCTGCAAAATACGTTATTATTGGTCACGTGACAAATATTCAAGTGCAAGTTTTTTTTTAATTTAAATTTATATTACGCAGTTAAATTCTATAAAATTTATTGGTTTATTTTTTTCATATTGTACAAAAAATAACCAAACTCTGGCAGACGGCTTTTTAATTTATAGTTATATATGATTTAAAAATCTTAATACTTGTAAAAGTATGATTTAAAAAAAAATAAATCAAATTATCTATGTCAATGGTCACCATTGTCGCTTTAAACACAAATTACAAAATTTGATGTTGTTTACTTTGTTGCAAGATTTAAAGAAGTTCCTTCACTCTTGGAGTTTGACAGTTGTTACACTTCTTACTTCAAAAAAGATACCAAACATAACTAATATGATAACTGCAGGACTGTAGAACAAATAACGGTTCTTCACAATGTTTTCGATGTTCAAATGTCAGAATAGAATGAAAAATGATAATAGATCTTGGGAAACTGCGAGGCGATGATCTTGTCAGAAATACATTGAACCAAACGGTCCATGATTTTCACGAATAATTTCCTATTTTCCACGAATCTGTCCATCAAAATTGAACCAAACATCACGTTCTTATGATTTAGGTATAATTGTATGAATGCATTCATACGAGTAGGAACGAGTCATACGACACATGATTTGTTTTTAAAATGTATGTATCTTATGTTCATAAATCCAATGTTTGTATGCTTAAGCTATATGAATGAATTTCATTCAAAGTGATTTTTTTTTCAGTTACTATACATAGAACTTATGAATATGTTAGTTAAAGGGCGTATCAAACAGGTACAATTATTCATTTATCTTCCTTATAATATATTTATAATTCACTCTTTTTCATGACTGTCTTTCCGTAAAGTTTTAATTTACTACTATGTCGTTGTAACACAGAAAGGGGCAGTAAGGAATTGCTCACGGCCTCAGAAGCGCAGATAACTGGTGCATCCTATAGACCCTGATTAAATGTATCCACGGTTCCTTTTTATTACACGTCTTTCCATTTCGTTAATAGAAAAGTGTTTTATTTCCAGTTCTGCTTTTCTTTCTAACTATTTAAGAAGGTACATAATCTTCTTGAATTTTTTTCATCTTTTAAGTTCGGCCATTCTTGACAAAGAATTATAAAAATTACTGTTTGACAGTTATCTTTTTAAATTACTGAATTTGCCTTGTCAAAATATTTATTTCAACTATTTTTTTCTTTTTTCTTTTCTGTACAGACATGCAGTTACATGCACGTATGCCCCCGCATACATACATATTTTTAATTTCTTTTTTTTTTTTTGGTGCCACCCCGACTGTTCCCTATACCTAATGCCCTAAATCTATGTAAGTCGGCCAAGATATAATATCTTCATCGACTTTAAATATCACGATGCTGTTCAGAGAGCCACCAGAACTGGTTCTCCTGTTTCGCCCTATCCCTCCGGTCCCGATCGGACACAGTCCTACTAAACCGAAGGCGCTCTTCTCCACCTTGAGCGATGACGTCTCGACCATACAGGAGTCGCCTATCCACAGTTTTCCGGCTGACGTGGTAGATGAGCGGAACGGCCCCTCCATCCTGTATCAGCCCTCGACTGTCTAAATAGTGGAATGCTTCGGGAGGGATGTAGCCACTTAACCGCGCACTCTCAAAATATTCGTTATTGGGGTAGTAAGCCCCAAAAATTAAGCTGTTGGTTGAGGACATCGCTCTTGCAACGTGACCCCGAATCAGCTTGAACAAAAAATTATCTATTCTGTTTATGTTGGCTTCGTTGTATAGAACCTGGTTGGAATAATATCTTGTGTACTCCGACTCTGGTGTTCTGTGTAATCCAAGGCAACGTCTAAGACATTGCCTCTCAAACACCCGAATCTTTTCCATTTGAGATGGGGCAACGTTGAACCACACCGGGCATCCGTAGGCAATCATCGGCCTGATGAGGGCCATGTAGCAAATCACCTTCACCCTGCTGTCAAGACGGCTGCTATAAAACAGTCGTTTTGTCAAGGCAAAGGCTCCCCTAGCCCTGGCCAAAGCAGCACCTATATGTCTGTCGAAATACAGGTACTGATCCAACAGGATGCCAAGGTACTTTACTACACTTTTACTCGCCAGTGAATGTCCATGTGGCCCTACGATCACCAGCTTGCGCCAGTTCTTTCTCGTATCCCTTGAGGCGCTAGACAACGGAGTCCTAAACAAAATAGTTTCTGATTTCTGGAAGTTGATTTTCAACTTCCAGTCATCACAATATCGCTGAATCTTGTCGAAGTCAATCTGCAAGAGACTTTTGATGACCTCAACTGTATTAGCTGTTCTGTACGCAATTAGATCGTCGGCGTACGCAATTGCCTGAGTTAGACTACCTATCAGATCGCTGGTGTAAATGCTAAATAGAATCGGCGAGTTAACCGCTCCCTGCTGAAGACCATTATTAATATTAAAAATTGCGGTAGAAGTTACATTGCCACTCTTGACAACAAACTTTCTACCATTTAGCATGTCATAAAGCATATACAATTTTACTTATAACTAGTCTGGAAAGCTTTATATAAAACCCTTCTAGCCATACGGTGTCGAAGGCCTTTTCCAAATCAACCAGGCAGGCACCCGTACACTGCTTTTTAGATTTGTTCTATTGGATATCAGAAACCAGTTTAGACGCGGCATGAATTATCCCGTCTTAAAACAGAACTGAGTATCCGGTATGATACTGGTGTCCTCCGCCCACTTGAACACGGCGTATTAATAACCTTTTCAAATTCTTTGCTAATACTCGGAAGAAGACTTATCGACCGGAGATTCGCCGGATTGGAGTTGTCATTTCCCTTTTTTGGGAGAGGGTGCACCACAGCTGTCTTCCACCGCACTGGATAATATGCATTATTCAGCGCGTTGTTAAACAGTGTGGTATAAATGTCAACTGCTTCTTGAGGCAAATGTCGATATACAACTTTGGATATACCATCGACTCCTGCTGACTTCTTTTTCTTTAATGAATCAAAGATGAGCTGGAGCTCATTCTTCGAAATTAACAGGGGACTGGGCCCATTTCGGTCGGCGATTATGGCGTTTGCCAAATCTTCATCATTAAACCCGGTAAAACCAAGGTTCTCAGATCGCACTATTTTTTTCTTATTTTGAGAGAATTCACCGATTCCAAAGACTTCATGCAGTTAAAACATACGAAACTGTACAAAAATACTGCCACCAAACGACTTGAAAGATTGTTTGCCCTTAATACAAAATGCTTTTAAAAGACTTCAAAGACGAATAATATTGACTGCAATTTAAAAAAAAATTCGACAACTATCAAAATATTGCCACAAGTTTTGAACTACATGAGAAATCGACTCTTTTTTTGGGAACAAAATCAGAAATGTTTATTCATTCCTTATCTCCAACTCCTATGCAATTCTGAAATTTGTGCGTGCCACAAGCTAATATTATAATCTTTATCATTTTATTGATTTTTTGTTATTATTTATGCGCGCGGTGGTATATTAATGAATTTCAAAAGGGTTAAATTAGTACTTATCGGAATAAACAAGTGCTTCTGAGAAACCACATCATAGACATGATAGCACATTATAAGTTGTATAGATTTCAAAGATATAACACTCTCGAAAACAATAGAAAGGATATTTTTCACTGGTGTAGATACTCGTGTAAAATAGGAAGTTTTTTTTTTTTAATTAAATTTATGAAGGAGTTTTGTTTGATTATAAACTTGTACACAATATTAATTGTATTCCTAATTCAAATGTAACAAATTGTATTGTGGAATTTTAGTGACCATTATAGTTTACAAAATGTATCTAAGGGTGACACAATATGCTTGCCGAGCAAGCTATGGCTCGCTGATGTGTTTTTCTCGTCTATGGCCGCTCGCTGTTGGCGAAAAATTTCGATTTTGTCGTGTTCGTTGGCTTCGACGTTTGTCGTGTAGCAAAACGAATATGAGATTCAAAAAGTGAAAACTACAAAAATAAAGTTGGGAAAAATAAATCCTTGCAAATTACTCATGTTAACACTTTGAATAATCACCAAAATATGAATGCCGTGTATGGGCTAACGCAACTGAGCATATTCGGCGAGCATGTTCGTCGTTTGTCCTTACCTTAAGCTGCCTGATTTCTAGAAACTTCAAAAGAAAACAATATGAGCTTTAAAGAGTTTAAACGATTGGGAGACGTAAGCTTTTGATGTTTTAAAGGCATCTTACTGAGGAAAACTGGGATAAGCTTAAACAACCCCGAAGGAAAATGAAACAAATTCTTACATAAGCAAAAATTAAGGAGAAAATGTTTGGTCATTCATGACAATCTACTAAATTCTAGTTCTTTCTTGATTCCGACGCCTATTTCCAATTACTTTCGTGTGGTAAAAAATTCCTGCATTTTTTATTGATGGACCTCTTCTTCGGTGAATTAGAAACTACCTTTCGGATTGTTAAATAAAAGTAGTTTTGAATGGTTTCAAGTTAGTTTGCTTCATGGCTCCATTTTGACTGTCTTTCTTATATTCATCAACGATCTCTTTTTCCGGAATTTATAATCCAGACAGAAGCCTCAGCATTTCATATTTGTTTCTAGATTCACATCAATGTCCTTCGGATGTTCGGAACTACACCTAATTTAATTAAGACAACAGCATTATAAAATGGGGAATAAAAAACCGCGTAAAATTTAATAATGATTCGAAAACTATAAACTGTCTCATTTCACTAAAGTGAGACCCATCCATTATGCCATTATCTTTGAGAGGAACTTGCATCGAGGATATCTAACAACTTTTAGTTTTTGGTATGTGCCGATTTCGTGGAATGACCACATATTCGATGTCGCCAAATATGATGAGTGTTTGACGGTATATGCGAAATATTTCCTCCTTTCTGATCTGTGTATAATATCCAAAGCTTGAGTACAACTGTCATATCTAAACAGTTCCTATAACTCACTTAAGTGTCTTGGACAGAATCCAAAAAAGAACTTTAAAAGTGATAGGTGATAGAACATTAATGTAAACAATTGCACCTCTCGAACACAGCCCCAGTGTTTTATGGACACTGTTATAATGAACATTGCAGTTGCATTCCTCTTCCTCCTCTAAAAATAATCAACCATAATATCCGCGCCTCTAGCAATGCTATTCCTTTACCCTTGAGCCAAACTTCGGCCGTACTATCAAGTATAGCGATTTATTATCAAGCCACACTGCACTAATGTGGAATGCTTTACTAGTCCAAATTTTACCTCACATTGGATATTCACACATGGCTGATACGTTAGGCCCCACTGTAAATGGTTGCCGGCTTGGGAAACATTGCTAAGTAGTTGTCTGGAAGAAAATATATAAAAACTAGCTTTGATAGAAAAAAAAAAACGTGAATAGGGCCATTTTTTGGCAGCTTTAAGTTGTCTGCCGGACAAAATGATCCACTGTAGGTGTCTGCCAAGTGTCAAACAAAGTTTGAAGCACTATCCACTTAAACATATCAAAAAAATAACGTAATCGGGTACGATTTGTATGCACTTTTAACACTGATTTGTCTCCGAAAGGCCCAAGGTTTAAAGATTCGTAATATCCATTTGTTCTAACCTAATTTGTTCTAAGGGGTATTCACGATCCGATGTATCTTGTCTTGTATCATTGTAAAAGTGTAAAAGCGTAGCATTTTTTGCACTACAACAACAAAATATACTGGATTTTAAAATCTTACACTTTTACCCTCTAACAATACCCAAACCCTATTGTAACAGAAAAATACAAAATACATGTAAGATTTTTTAACACAAACTTAAGCCTTCTTCAAAACAAATGTGAAACAGATTTTGACATTTGCTTCAGTGTTTCTACAGATTAGTAAAGGTGTGTTCACAGTCGGTTGTAAAAAAAATAAAATTTTACAATTTTACAAGACTTGGTACACCAGATCGTGTATACCCCTATTAATGTACTATGGTAACTTTTAATGATAATAAATCAGCTATGATAAAATGACGTATGCCTACAAGCCCTGGGATCTTACTCTATTAGGCTGTGTGTAAATTCGAATTAAAAAAAATATATTAAGGGTATTCATCCAACAAGTTTACCAATTGTGTAAATAGATATATAATTTTTTGGGTAAATGTTGTGCAAACTAATGCGAATGATGAAAGGATAAAAAAATGTATGATAAACAAAAATCGTACTTTGTTTATGTCGAAAGGCAATTGGATAAAAAAACTATGTCGGTAGGCGCTAAAAATTTACGAAAAGTAGCTTTCACATTTGCCACGTAATCCCGGTTGAATAGTTATAGAACTCGGGGACAGTTCTCTTAAGTCCTCTGAACTTTGAGATAGTTAATTTAATCATATTTCAGAACACGCCCAATTCTAAAAGCAACACTGCCATTTTATATATTTGTATAAGTTTCCGCAGCAAATTCCCTAGTACTTTTATCCAATTGGCGTAAACCATTTTACATACAAAATTTGACAGTTCATTTACCAAAAGATAAACTTATCGCTGTCAACGGCCTTGGTTCGATCAGAGAAATCAAGCATCGTTGAGCGTAGTTAGTATTAAAACAAATTATCCCACGGGAACCATACATTTTACCGTTATATAAACCTATGTGCTATTCCAGACTGTAATCTATCTCTGTGCCAAATTTCATCCAGATCCGCTTAGCCGTTCTGACGTGATTGAGTAACAAACATCCATTCAAACTTTCACATTTATAATATTAGTAGGATTATAGTAGGTACAAGTTTTTGAAGTTTTTCAGGAAAGATTACTACCAAGTTATAAAGGTTTCTCGATTCTACATGAGATTCTTATAAAAAAAATTATATTTAAAAAAATTGATGCTTAGAATGAATTAAGGAAAAGAAAACATTAAGTTTTTATTTTTTGAAAAAACAATATTGAATTTTAAGTATGTAAACCATAATTAATATAAATAAAATGAAAATCTTATTGCAAAGAAGTTGATTCCAATATCTAAAGGTAAGTAGGTAACACTACCTAAAATATTGTATAATGCTTGATTCAGTAATTGTGTTGTACACAGTTGTTGTGTTGTTATGGGCAATTTTTTTAAACTTCTTATTTTTCTTCCACAACGAGTGAAACTAAAATATCTTTAATTAATTTTAGTTGGATGCGATTATGCTTCTTAGTCGATGTCAAAGGTCGGATACCGGTGAAAGTCATTGCAAAAACATTTGCCTCTGGTAAAACAGAAAAGCTAGTCTACCAATGTATTTCAGATGTGGGATTGCCAGGTGAAAAAAGTGCCACAATGACCAAAGACGAATTTACTTTCGATAAGTTTTATGCTTTGTATCATAAAGTCTGCCCTAGAAATGATATCGAAGAGCTATTTGCAAATATGTAAGTTCAAAATCATTGCTTAATATATACATACATATATCTACATATATATTTTTGTTTGATATATAGAACCAAAGGAAAGTCTGATGTTATCGGACTCGAACAGTTTGTTCAATTTCTCAACGAAAAGCAAAGAGATCCTCGGATGAATGAAATTTTATATCCTCTTTACGATGAAAAACGTGCCACAGAAATCATCAACGATTACGAATTAGATGAAACTAAAAAAGGAGCTTGTAAGTTATAACATTTAATTTACTTATAATATTATTTAAACTTAAAAAGAAGGTAAAACTGATTATTGTGTAAAATAAATATTTGCAAATTCAAAATTTTTAAATTTCGTAAAAACTATTGAAAAACATGAATCAAATAAAATAATAAAGAAGCTTGTAATCGTACTAAAAACTATGTGAAAATAGTACAGATTACTAAATCGCATGAAAAACAGAAGACCTGTCGCCATTTTTTGAACTTTGGTACTCTTCACTTACGTTTAGGTACTATGTGGCAATGGCAAACTATGGATTCGTAAAAATATCGAACTTGAGATTTTGATCAAACTTGACATTACAATGGTAGCAAAGACGAAAAAACTGGGTCTCACAATTCCATCTGTCTGTCTGTCTTTCCTCGAATCTACAGCCTAAACGGTTGGATGGATTTGCTTCAAACTTGGTTAATATTGTTTTTTCGGTAATATGCCTACACGTTTTTTTCGTTCTTTTTAAAAGACGATATAATAACGTTACTTGCCATACATTTTTCTTACCAAAAAAAAAAGAATCTTATTTTTCTCACAAACGGCAAGAAAACGATTTAAAAATAAAATGCACTACTGGATCGCATGAACTTGTTCTTATATTCTATCACATCGTATGTAAAAGATTTCTTTTAAAAATCTAAATACACTTTTAAAGTCGTTTTTTATATATACAAAATTTCTTTAAATATTTAATAATAACGGGTGATTTTTTTGAGGTTAGGATTTTCATGCATTAGTATTTGACAGATCACGCGGGATTTCAGACATGGTGTCAAAGAGAAAGATGCTCAGTATGCTTTGACATTTTATCATGAATAGACTTACTAACGAGCAACGCTTGCAAATCATTGAATTTTATTACCAAAATCAGTGTTCGGTTCGAAATGTGTTTCCGCTTTTTTATCGACAAATTTTGTTCAGCGATGAGGCTCATTTCTGGTTGAATGGCTACGTAAATAAGCAAAATTGCCGCATTTGGAGTGAAGAGCAACCAGAAGCCGTTCAAGAACTGCCCATGCATCCCGAAAAATGCACTGTTTGGTGTGGTTTGTACGCTGGTGGAATCATTGGACCGTATTTTTTCAAAGATGCTGTTGGACGCAACGTTACGGTGAATGGCGACCGCTATCGTTCAATGCTAACAAACTTTTTGTTGCCATAAATGGAAGAACTGAACTTGGTTGACATGTGGTTTCAACAAGATGGCGCTACATGCCACACAGCTCGCGATTCTATGGCCATTTTGAGGGAAAACTTCGGAGAACAATTCATCTCAAGGAATGGACCGGTAAGTTGGCCACCAAGATCATGCGATTTGACGCCTTTAGACTATTTTTTGTGGGGCTACGTCAAGTCTAAAGTCTACACAAATAAGCCAGCAACTATTCCAGCTTTGGAAGACAACATTTCCGAAGAAATTCGGGCTATTCCGGCCGAAATGCTCGAAAAAGTTACCCAAAATTGGACTTTCCGAATGGACCACCTAAGACGCAGCCGCGGTCAACATTTAAATGAAATTATCTTCAAAAAGTAAATGTCATGGACCAATCTAACGTTTCAAATAAAGAATCGATGAGATTTTGCAAATTTTATGCGTTTTTTTTTTTAAAAAAGTTCTCAAGCTCTTAAAAAATCACCCATTATAAACTTAAAAACAAATCGGCTTATTCACCTCCAAAAAAAAGTACGCCATTTTATTTCTTGGATAAATTTGAATTTATTAGAAAAAAAATTATAAAAATCTGTGAAGCCGTTCTTGAGAAAAAAAGTTTTTTTTTAACTTTTTGAAAACATTTTTCAAAAAAAAATCAAAAACGCCAATTCATAGGTATTCAGCAAATACATATAACTATTATTTTTGAAACAAATTTAATGAGCAGTTTTCAAAATATAATTTTTTTAAATGATTTAAAAAAAAAACAAAAAAATCTTAATTAAAAATTAAGATAAGCAGTATAAATTAGGTTAGCTATACCAATATATGTGTGAAATTTCGAAAGAATCGGTAAAGCCTATGGAAAGTACCGCTTTTAGACATTTTTTTTAACTTTTTTTCAACCATATGATCGGTCGTACCTAAAAAGCTGCACTGATTTTTTAACTCAAAATCGATTGAGCCGTTTTCGAGAAAAATAGGCTTTAACGTACCGTTATGCCCTAAACAGATGTGCAGCTTTTTCACATGCAGCGAAAATAAATTACACAGGTTTTTATGAGGGTTGATACATTCCAAGGGCTGCATGCAGAGCTCGCTGCACGATGTCTCTATTTCTAAATTGGCTGCCAAGTTTCATTGCAGCCACAACCGCAGAGAAAAAAATCTGAAATAATTGGTCTTTGGCAAAAAAATATTTTTTGTTTTATGATTTTAAAAATGGAAGAAAATCTATGAATTGGTTAAGAAAATTAAATTTTTATATGATAAGTTCTTGTTATAAGAATTTTAATGATGGAGAAAATGAGCATAAGAATTAGTTTTCCCTTTTTAATTCATTAATACCCATTTTTAATAACTTTCAATTTTTTTGCCCCACAATGACTGTTCTCATTGAGCGCGTTCAGATGTCGGTAGGATAGCCAAGTCTATCTAAGATAGCTTAATATCTATCTAAGTTCTTGAACACCCAAAACTGGGTAGATTGAATTTGTATATTTTCGTGCATATGTAATGGCATTTCTCATGGGATACAAAAGTATACGAACGTTTTTCGAATAGCTTGAGATTTATTTTTTGATAGCAGCTATTTTGTCCCCAGCTATGGTCTTAGATGGAATTACACCAACACCAACCTATCCTGATAGCTATGTATCGATTTCTAAATGCGGACATGATTTTGGCAAAACTATGCATCATAAATGTCAAAGAGTATGCACATATGTTTCGGGTTCAGCGTTGTATGCAGCAATGCGTGCAGACATGGTGCACATCTGTTTTAGCCATTATACGTTATTTTTTGAGCCAAAAAAAATCAATTTCCCCTCTATACAATACCTAAAAAAATTCTATATACCAAGCTTGAAAGAATTCGGCCCACCCGTGGGGCTGTAGGTGTCTATACATACATACAGACAGACAGACAGACCATAATTTTTCGCCTTCGCTATCATCGTAAGGTCATGTTTGATTGTTATCTCAAAACTTTTTTTTTCGACGAATGCATAACTTGCCTATAATCGCAAGTAAAAAACCAGTTCATCAATGAAGGGAAAAGGTACTTTTCAGTAATTATTTTTTTTTTTGGAAAAAAGTTGTTATGTTTTGTACCTCTAGTTTTAGAATTACTTTTTTTTTGGTTTCCGATTTACTGCAAAACGGTTCATTTGATTTTTTGAAATTTATTAAAAAGTTTAAACACTGTAAGCCGAAATTTGTCAAACAATTTTTTTTGTTGAAAACTCAAAATTTAGAAAATGACTCGATAGATATTTTCGAAACTTCGTATTTGGTGTTTTTTTTTACATTACCTTGAATAGGTAAAAAAACTATTTTTCTAAAATAAAAGCGACGGTACTTGCCATACAAATGCTAAAAAAACGCTAAGAAAAAAATTTGTTTCTCGAAAACGCCTCCAAGAATTTTTATAAAAAAATGTGTGTGTTTTTCGCTTTCAAGCATAAAAATATATTTTTGGCGTACTTATCAACGGTACTTCCCATACAACCACTTTTAATATTTTCAAATTTCTCAATTGGATGAACCGATTAAAGTAAATTTTGTATGCTAATGTTCCCTAAATTGTTAATAAAACTGCAGACTCAAATTTTCAAAAAAAAGTTTTTCGATTGCTAAGAAATAAATAAATTTTTTTTTTGAAAAATCGATTTTTCAAAAACCAGTCACTGAATTGTTTTAAAATTTTAATTTTATTTGTATATTAATAATATCTTCAAAATGGCGTTTAAATTTTTTTTTTAATGTTTTCAAAATTTTATACATAAAAAAACTTATATCTTGCTAGTGATGTTGATAGGGTCTTGGCTTATAGCCAGCTCCAAGCTTCTGGTTTCTCCAAGCAGGACTTGATCTTTACCTGTTTGGGTATAGCCTATGAGGTTGGTCAGCAAATTTTTCAATATCGAGATTTCAAAAATATAAACCTATCACAATTGTTGCGAGATTTTAATGACATAGACTGGAACTCACTTTACCTGATACGAAATGTAAACGATCAGGTATCCTTCTTAGGGCATAATGTCAACTTTTTGTTTAATCTGCATGTTCCAATTAAAACCTGTTTGGTAAAGCATTCGGCTCCACCTTGGCTGAATGGCGACATTTCAGCTGTCATGTCACAACGAGATGCCGCCTACAGTCAGTGGAGGCGATACAAAGTAGAACATTTCCACCAAACTTATCGCAGACTTCGAAATCAGGTAGTCAGCATGATAAGATCAGCAAAAATGCTTTTTTATGAACAAAAACTTGGTTCTTCAGCCTCAAGCAAAAATGTATGGAAAAATCTGAAAGAAATGCGTATTTGTAAACAAACTAAGGCACCATCTGACGACATTGATTGTGATGCTCTCAACAGGAAGTTGACTTCAATGCCACTAACCACACATACCCCTAATTACACCATGTCAGCAGCGTTTTCAATTTTGTTAGACTTCAAGAAGAAGATATTGTTGAGGCAATTCTTTCGATTAAATCGAATGCAATTAGCCTCGACCTTATACTCCCAAAATTTGTTAAACTACTGCTTCCGTACTTATTACCATTTATAACATACATTTTTAACAGTATACTGACTACTTCGGAATTTCCCTTGGAATGGAAAAAAGCCAAAATTATCCCTATTCCCAAAAAAACTACAGGTATAGTGTCAGAGTTCCGTCCAATAGCCATACTTCCTTTCCTTTCGAAGGTTTTTGAAAAAGCAATTTTCAAGCAGATACAGCCTTATTTATCTTTGAATAATCTTTTGAGCTCATGCCAGTCAGGTTTTCGGCCACATCGAAGTTGCAAATCTGCATTGCTTCTAGTGGCAGACGAAATAAGAAGTAGAATGGATAGTGACCACTTAACACTCCTAACCCTCTTAGACTTCTCTAAGGCTTTCGACACGGTCAACCACTCAATATTATGTAGAAAATTAAGAAATATCTATGGATTTTCTTTCGAGTCTTGCAAATTAATGCTCTCGTATCTTAGTGGAAGAGAACAACGCGTTGTCATAAATGACATTGACCGGTCATCCAGCTTAATGAGTGTACTAACTGGTGTGCCACAAGGATCTATACTTGGACCGATCCTTTTTTCGCTATACATCAACGAGCTTCCTCTAGTTGTTAAAAATTGTGTAATTCACCTATACGCCGAAGATGTACAACTTTTGATAAGTCGCCCATTCCTTGCTAAAAACGACATGGTTTCTTTAATGAACGAGGACTTGCTTCGTATCTCCAATTGGTCCAAACAAAATAATCTTTGCTTAAATCCTGTAAAGTCGAAAACCCTACCCATCTACCGAAAGGCATTTGATTTATCAGTTTTAAACCCGTTGAAGCTGGAAGACGAAAACATTGATTATGTCGGCTCGGTGAGAAATCTAGGAATGGTTTTCAATCGTAGTCTCACATGGAACGATCACATAAACAGCGCGATCGGGAAGGTTTATGCTAGCCTTCGTGCTCTTCAGATCACTCAAAGGTACATTCCCAAAAAAACTAAAATGTTGCTAGCCAAAACTCTGTTACTCCCTGTTTTACTGTATGGATGTGAAGTTTTCTGTGACTTGGACTATGCGACGAAGCGCAAACTTAATGTTGTATACAATAATATTGCCCGCTATGTATTTAACCTACGCCGATACGACCATGTATCTGCCTTTTCAACACAACTTTGCAATTGCAGTCTGGATAATTTACTGAAACTTCGTCAACTGAGCTACTTGCATCAAATCATTCAAACTCATGAACCCGATTATCTTCACAGCAGACTGAATTTCCCTCATTCAACAAGGTCTCTCGTTCTAATACCGTCTCGTTATAAATATCTTAATACTCAACGTCAGTTTTTTATTCATGTTATACGCCTCTGGAACTCCCTGCCAATCGCATTGAGAGGAATCAGAGCCAAAGGAAGATTTAAATGTTTTCTTTTCACGTATTTGGCAAACCATTGAAATTTTTGTTTTTTCTTATTTTTTGTTTCTTAATTCGGTTCAACATATAGCTACACATACATGCATAAATATATTATCTTTTAACTTAAATTTATTAAACTTAAATAGAATCCAATTGAATTCATAAATCCAATTAAACTTACTCTTAATTCTTATATTAATATAAAGGCTTGCAACAACTTATAAGACGAATGTCTTACTTTGTAAGTGATTTTTGAATAAATAAATACAAAATACAAAATACAAAAAATGAATTTATTAAAAAACCGCTCCAACGATTTTTGAAGTTTTTTTTTTATATATTCTTATTTATCCATGAATTCAAATACTACTTAGGTGCCATCTATATGTATATGTATGTATACATTTTAATCTCCTAACTTACATAATTAAAATCCATAACTTAGATTTGAAGATACATTTGTAGGTAAGGTAGGTACCTAAGTAACTAGTTCTTGAATCATCCATTCGACAATTCATTATACTAAGAATCAAGTTAATCTTATAGACTTTAAACTTGCATAGGATAACTTCACCTAACTACTAACTAAACCTCAATGGTTAGGTACATTGTTAGTTGTAGTTGTTAGCTACAAGAGCAAATTCGTACGATCCAGTCGTACATTTTATTTTATTTAGTTTCCGATTTTTTGGAAAACGGTTCATTTTATTTTTTGAAATTTTTAAAAAGCTTTAACACTGTAAACCCAAATTTGTCAAACAATTTTTTTTGATGAAAACTCAAAATTTCGAAAACGACTCAGTCGATTTTTTCGAAACTTCGGTTTTAGTAGTTCCTTGACATTATATTGAGCACTTCGAAAAGACTATTTTATTTACAAATAATGTTAACAAAACCATTAACCATTATTTCTCAAAAACAAACGGCTCCAAGAATTTTGATAAAAAAATTCAAAATGCAGCATGTGTGTTTTAGACTTAAAAGAAGTCCATATTGGCATTTTATCCTCAGATTACGAATCTTAAGTAGCTACTTATTCAGATAAGCGCACACTAATGGGGTTATCGTTTGGTAAATTTATATGTTGATCTATAAATTGATTTTTTTCGTAACGAATCGAATACGTTTTCAGATTGATTTTTATTGGATATAGTATTTGTGGCTGTGAACCAGCTGGAGGTATCAGCTGTTTTGTCAGACTGATGGCTGTCAATTATGATGCATAGTGGTGTTAGTAAAAGAGGGGTAGATCTGCCGAAAAATCCAGATCTGCAAAATGGATTTGAAATCAAAAAATAAATCAATTTGTTTAACCAATCGAAGTCAAAAATTGTCAAAATCAGTTTTTTGACAGATCTAAATCAAAAATAAATTGATTTTTGTTACCAAGCGAAAACCCCATAAGTAATTGGTGCGATCAAATGCCAATTACCCCAAACTTGAAATAAGTATATAATTTTCGGATATTGTCTAATATGTAATAAATTCATAAATATATATACAAATCAACCTTATTTTTCTTCTATAGTACAAATGTCATTGGATGGTCTGAAACGATACCTCATGTCTGACGAAAATGCTCCGGTATTCTTAGATCGGTTGGAAATTTATATGGATATGGATCAGCCACTAGCTCACTATTACATTAATTCCTCGCATAATACGTATTTATCTGGTCGTCAATTTGGTGGCAAAAGCTCGGTAGAAATGTATCGGCAAACTATGTTAGCCGGATGCAGGTAATTACAAACAGCTTTTTTTATTTTTAATAATTTAAGCTTGATTATTTCTTCAGATGTGTTGAACTTGACTGTTGGAATGGCAAAGGCGAAGATGAAGAGCCAATTATAACTCACGGAATGGCAATGTGTACTGAAATCATGTACAAAGTATGTTGTTTTATTGAAAGCATGAAATCTATGTATTATAATATTGTATCTTTCCCATAGGATTGCATTCATGCCATTCGTGATTGTGCCTTTGTGGCGTCAGACTATCCCGTGATTCTGTCATTTGAAAACCATTGTAATCGGGCTCAGCAATATAAGTTAGCGAAATACTGTGATGAGATATTCGGAGAATATCTGTTAAAAGAGCCATTGCCCGATCATCCGGTATGTAGTATAAAAACTAAGAAGAATAAGAGAAAATATTGTTGGTCTTATTGATTTATCCATATATATAGTTGGAACCTGGAAGACCACTCCCACCTCCCTCAGCTCTTCTTAAGAAGATTCTCATCAAAAACAAAAGAATGAAGCCTGAGGTTGAAAAGATTGAACTTGAGTTGTGGCTCAAGGGTGAATTGACAATAAGCGATGAGCCTAGCGAAGATGCCAGTGCTGCGAAACCCCCACCGGTAGAACCTCCACCAGAAGCGCCCCCGGCAGAGGGTGCTCCTCCAGGCCCCGACGGCGCACCAGCTGGTGAAGGTGCCGAAGCAGCTGCAAATTACAGTGGATCAACAACCAATGTGCACCCGTGGCTGTCGTCGATGATCAACTATGCGCAACCCATCAAGTTCCAAGGATTCGACAAAGCAATCGGTAAGTATAAATTACAATTAGGTTCACGTGATTTTGGAAATTATATCACAAGTTTTTTTTTTATTTTATATTTTAGAAAAAAATATAGCCCACAACATGTCATCTTTTGCTGAAACGGCTGGCATGAATTACCTAAAGCAGCAAGCCATTGACTTTGTCAATTATAACAAACGACAAATGTCCCGAATCTATCCAAAGGGTACGAGGGCTGATTCTTCAAACTATATGCCTCAAGTATTTTGGAACGCTGGCTGTCAAATGGTGTCGTTAAATTTCCAAACATCAGATCTGCCCATGCAACTTAATCAGGGCAAGTTTGAGTACAATGGAGGTTGCGGCTACCTACTAAAACCGGATTTCATGCGACGTGGTGACAAAGACTTTGATCCATTTGCCGACGCTCCAGTAGACGGTGTGATAGCCGCTTCATGTTCTGTGCAGGTTATTGCAGGGCAATTTTTGTCTGATAAAAAAGTTGGAACGTATGTGGAAGTTGATATGTTCGGTTTGCCATCTGATACCGTTAAAAAAGAATTCCGAACACGTTTAGTGCCAAATAACGGTCTCAATCCAGTTTACAATGAAGATCCTTTCCTCTTCCGAAAAGTGGTCCTGCCTGATCTCGCTGTGCTTCGTTTTGGAGTTTATGAAGAGAGTGGCAAATTAATTGGTCAGCGTATTCTTCCAGTAGAGGGCCTGCAAGTAGGTTATCGACACATCTCGCTGCGAACCGAAGCAAACTTTCCAATGTCCTTGCCTATGTTATTCTGTAACATCGAAATGAAAATCTATGTACCTGATGGCTTTGGTGACTTCATGGCGTTGTTGTGCGATCCTGGTGGCTTTGCAGGAGCTGCTGCCAAACAAAATGAGCAAATGAAGTCTCTTGGTATTGAAGAGACCAGTGCAGGAGCAGCTCGAAATGCTGGCAAAGGTAAAAAAGAAGAAGAAAAGAAGGAACCACCTTTGGTATTTGAACCTGTAACACTGGAGTCTTTAAGAAGCGAGAAAGGCTTCCAAAAAGTTGCCAAAAAACAAATCAAAGAACTGGATACTTTGAAAAAGAAACACACCAAAGATCGCATGGCCATGCAGAAAACTCAGAATGCTGCTATTGACAAATTAATAAAAGGCAAGAGGTATGTTTGAATATTTTTTTTTTCTATTTTTAGGATTGATTTTTTAATGTTTATTATAATTTTGTAGCAAGGATGAAATCCGTAATGATTCCGCTATTAAGAATGCTATTACTGAACAAACTAATCAATGGACTGAGATGATTGCGAAGCATAAGAAAGAAGAATGGGACATGTTACGCGTACACGTTCAAGACTCGCAGGAAGCCATGAAAGCATTGATGCTAACTGTGCAGGCTACACAAGTCAAACAACTCGAAGAGAGACATTTAAAGTAAGTAAAGGAAAAAAAAATCTGTGGCGAATTCGCAATGTTTTCTTTATTCAAAAACCAAACACAGAAACTTTATAGAAAAAAAAAATATTTTATCACATAGCCCACCAACAGTCTTGATTTTTGAAGTATCTATTTTGTAAGACTTATAGCGAGTTTCATTAAAGAAAAGATCTGCTCTTTCTGACAAAAGATTTCATCTTTTTGAATTTTGAGAGTTTCATTCCAACAAAAAGAGCAAATCTAGATCAGATCTAAACAAGAAAGATCGTTCGAAAACAAACCCGCTACTAAGGTATCTTGGCTAGCCTATCGGCATTGCACCGAACGCGTCCAATGCTGAATGACTGACACACACATTTCTGAAAAAAAAAACATCTTCATCACCAGATGATGAGGAAGATAAAGACAAAGCAATAAAAAACTCCACTAAAATTATATAATTTAAATTATTAACTTTTTCGTCTATTATTTGTTTATTTTTTGTTTAATTTTTTAACAAGGACTGGCACAATTTCACAATAAATTAATAACAAAATAGTTTCCATTTGATGTTTGACAGAAAAAACGTTTTACGTGTATGCGTGCATTCAGATCAAATCTGCCTACCCACCAAAGATCAGATCTTTCGTGTTGAGATCTGATCTAGATTTGCTCTTTTTGTTGGAATGAAACTCTCAACATTCAAAAAGATGAAATATTTTGTCAAAAAGAACAGATCTTTTCTTGAATGAAACTCGCTATTACCTACTGAATTCATCATATCCATTTTACTTGACATTTCAATTCGAATGGGTTTTCAACTTTAACAGCAAAATATTTTTTGAATTTTATGGGGTTGTCTTTTGGTGACAAAAATTAATTTTGTTTCCCCTTCAGATCTGTCAAAACACAGATTTTTACAATTAGAACCTTCCAATGGGCAAAAAAATCAATTTATTTTTTGATCGGAAATCAATTTCGCCGATTTGGATTTTTCGGCAGATTTACCCCTCTTGAACTAATACCATAACACCATCATAACAATTGACATCCGTCATTTTGACAAGATTTTGTTCTCAGTAGAATTATGTGAATAGTGAAATAAGAAGTGTGTTCCCGTACTTTGTGAAGACTGTCATTCTTTCAAGAGTGGGGTAAAAAGCTCTCAGCACGCAACATAGTTTCACAAAAGTACGGGAACGCTTTGAACAACAATTTTTGCCATTTTCTAAACGTCACCGTAAAAGTATATTTTTGAAAATGTTTATTAAAGGTTTACGTGAAATTTTTTCTTAAAATAACCAATTTGATATAACAAATTTTAATTTATTACAATAATAAGCGCGACCAGACCATAAATTCCATTATTTTAAACTTTTGTAACGATATACATGGCAATTGACAGCTTATGTTTTGTTTTTTTCCTTTTTTCATTCATTTGACAGTCTTCATAATTTTGCGCAAAGAAATTTCTTGGACTAAAATTCGAAGCCTGCGGAAATATTTTACTCTCTCACGAGCGCTCTCTTCTGTGGAAAAACTACGAAAATTTGGAGTACGGGAACAGGATTTGACTGTTTTTCGTAGAAATTCGTAGTTTTAGGGAGTACGGGAACGGACCTAAGGTTGTGAAAACATACATACATTTAAAAAAAATAAAAGGAATTGTGTATTGACAATTGTGTAATCCTCCAAATTAATTTCGGCATTCATTTTTTAAACATTGGAATCGCTTCGTTTTCAAAAGAAAAAAAAACTTGAATGAATAAACAATTTTCGAGTCATTTGCCATCCGATACCTTTACTGGTTCCACAGACACGAATATACACCAATACCGTGATGAAAAAAAAATCAATTTGAAATCGTATATCGTAAATTTCCGATCAAAATCTGAAATAACCAAAAGAAAACCCCATTAATAATAAATTACACTAACGATTTGTTTTTGAGCTCTAGGGCCGCCGTGATATGACAAACCTTAATTCACTCTGGTAAACAAATTCTGTGTTTTGTTAAAACTAGGGTTACCTTGAACTCGACATGAAGAAAATATTGAAGCATCGATTTTTGTGTTTTAACTTCGATGTTTCGTTAAAATTGATGAACGTCGCTCATCCCTGATCTGAAGATTTGTTTTGTTGTGAATTCGCGTTTTGTATGCAATTAGTTATTTTTAAAATGGAAATTACAAAAATACTCTAATTTATTTCCATACACAGAAATAGAAAATAGAAGCCTTTGAAGTTGTTGATTGCGGATAGGGTCAAAGCAAATTCACTAAGAAATTGAATTTAAACATCATTTAAGTTATATTCATTAAATGAGGTTACTTGATTTTCTTCAACATCTTCAACAAATTAATGGCCTTCGGCTATTTTTTTGAGAACCGAAAACCCCAGGTTTTTCGAAAACTCTTGGAGTTGTCAAAAAACCTTGGTCGACCCTACGTAAATTTCAACGAACGAACCTAAAGCTAGTTTAGACGGTCCTTGTAATGTGTCATTGCCGTGACACTCTGACGTCACAACAAAATAGGTCCTACCACCGTCATTACCGTGACAAAGGTAATCATGTCATGGCTAGCTACAATGACTATCACACGAATGACACATGTCTGTAATTCTTGTCCCAAAATACAATGAACGTCAAAGTGTGTCACGGTGATATTTGTGTCTCGGTGTCACGGCAATGACATGCAACACAATGACTATCACACGTCGTGACAACTCTCAAACAGCTGATCATTGGAGGTGAGCCTAAACTGCAATGACATTGATTGTTTCTAGCAGTGACGATCACACGGCGTCGATCAATCGAGTCATTGTGTCTTGGTTGTCAAGGAAAAGCTTATTTTTTGGAAAACGGCTCCAACGATTTTGATACAAAATTTCGGAGAATTGGTACTAGCTATCAATCAGAACAAAATTTACGGTATTTGCCCTAGAATTAAAATGGCATCTTTTTTTCCCTCAAACTATAATATAACATTTCTGCAAACCCACCTATATACTTCACTTTCATTATATATGTCCATATTTACATACATAGGTTCCATCTATGTAGGTAGGTACAAATTACCCTCCTAAATTTTAATTAATTAAAATCTATTTACATATACATTTGTAGGTAGGTGCCTATGTAACTATGCCCAACCGTGACAAACAATAACATGGCAGAAATTTCTGCCGTGTCACGGTTGGGACACAGTCCTTGCATCGACAGGCTACGTGTCACGGTGTCCCATCAACAATAAAAGGGCTATCACACGGTCACGGCAATTTGTCATTGCAATGACTTAAAAGTGACGTGTCACGGTGCCTGTCATTGTTTTTGTCACGGTAATGACATGCAAAATTATGACGATCACACGACGTGACACTTTTAGGACAGACAACAACGTCATAGTGACGTCAGAGTGTCACGGCAATGACACATTACAAGGACCGTCTAATACTAGCTTAACAGAGTAAGTTCTCACTCTATGAAAACGCACAGTGAATGGTGTTTGTATTGCTCATTATACTTTAAACGAGTAAAATCCTTGATGCTTTCGACGATCCTGAAAAAAAATATCTTTTTAAAATTTACAGAACCGTAAACAATAACTTTTTGATAACTTATCAAAAATGCTTTTAATATTCTTGGATTTTTAGTTTTGATAGGTAAATTATTTTCAGTTATTCGGAGATGGTTAAGGAAAAAATACAGCCAAAAAAGATGTGAATCATTCTTATGTCTTGGCAATCCGGAAGCATTCCGGACTCTTATGAAAGTGTTCACTTCGGAAAAAATGATGGTTCTGATTCTGAAAAGAAATTTGCTTCTGCATTTGAAATCAGAATCGAAACCAGCAGCACTTAAAATTCAAACACTTAAACGTGAAATTCGACATTTGCCATATTTTGTATCAAATCAAACAGAATCGAAAGATAAGTGTTCAGCTATGGAATCCCGGATCGGAGTGATGGGTTGCCAAAAAACTTCCATTTCCGTATGACTTTTTGACCAAGAAAAAATTACTCTTTTGGAGAATCTGCCGATAATTTAACAAAGGAGAAAAAGTGAAAAGTGGCAACAAGTCTGAATATATTCCGCGAAGCAATGACAAATAATTTTTCGGCACGATATCGATTGTACCGTTAATTTTGACATTCGCAATTTTTCGAAAAATAAATGATCGTCAACTTCAATTTTTTTATTCTTGATTTAAGCATTTTTAATCTGTACAAAGATTCATTATTTTCATTCTCATTGTCACTATTAAAATCAGAAATCAGAATCAAAAAATAATTTAATCATTTAAAAAAATTAATTTATTTAGATGTGCATATTTTTGCACAATTTATTTTTCTTACCCATTTTCGAACTGTTTTTATTCAGAAAATACAAACTTGTGTAAATTAATGACAACTTTTAAATTACCTGCAACACACTAGCAATAGTTATGTCGAATTCCAAACAACCATTTCAAATCGATTCCAGATTGATTTTTTTTTTGTAAGGAACTTGCAAAAGTCTATGAAATCTGGCTAAGAACGCAAGATCAGTTTTGAAAGATTTTGTTTATAAATAATAATAAGAAAAAATCGAATGTATGGGTTGTTTGGAATTCGAAAAAAAAGGAAAATTTTCCGTGACACTTGCCACTTTCTGTTACAAAAGGAGGAAAATCTCCCTTGACACATTTTAAAGTGACAATTTTTGTCACAGCGCTTGTAGACTTGAATTGAATTGACCTATGTATATTTTCTTTATTGTATTATAGAGATGTCAAAGACTTGAATGCAAAACAAGCAAAAGTTTCTGTAGAAACTGCAAAAGAAGTTCAAATGGACAAGACCTTGAAAACCAAGAATGAAAAGGATCGCCGTCTCCGAGAGAAAAAACAAAATAACATTAAACGATTCATGGAAGAGAAAAAGGTAACTAAAATGACTCATTGATAAATTTTTTGTTGTACCTATGAATGTATTGTTTCTTTTTATTCGTTTATTAGCAAATTGGTAACAAACAGAATCGTGAAAAGGAAAAACTAAAGAATGCCCATACCAAACAGGTCGAAGACTTTAGTACTGATGTTACAAAGGTACTTGATGCTAACATGCAGAATTCGGCTACAGTTACCAGTATTGAGACTGTACTTTAGGCTAGATAAAATTTATAGAAACCCTATACAGCTAGATACTCAGTAGATGAATTTATTAGTGTAATATCTCTTATTAGATTACTGTTTTTTTTTCTTTTTTTTTACTACCAAACTGCTTATTTATTTTCTATCTTTTGTATGTATTTTAACTTGTAGATTTTTTTTAAATTAATAATTAGAAAGAAGGTATTTAGATATTTCTATTCGTTTTTTTTTTAGCAGGCATGCTTAGTTTATAATTGTTCTAACCTAAGTCAATACGTTAATACAACATTTCATCTTTTGGGTTCCTTTTTTATGATTACCTAGTTTCTTTGATATATTTTATTATTAAGAAGCAATAATTCTTTTACATTCTGTTTTTGGTTTTAATTATGAGAACACATGTAGATACAAATTAAAAATACAACTAAGTATACATTTTTACATTTAAATCATAAATTATACTTAGTAATTTCGCTTTATAAATATCTTAAAATTATCAATCAATGTTTTCAATAATGGGTTTCAGGGCTATAACTATAATCAGGTCTATCACGAATTCCATCGTAATCGGAAAATTGTTACGAATCCCGAAAAAATCTATCACAGAACCCATCGTAGTGGAAATTCTCATACAAATTGCCAGTACGAACGTATTCTGCGATATCTTTTTTCGGGATTCGTAAAACTTTCCTGTTACGATGGAACTCGTGGAAAGCGAATTAAGAAATCCCATTATTAGACGTCAAACTGGAAATGGAGTATCCTCGTATACATCGTTCCGTTGAACAAAATTAAAGAACATCCGGGAAAGCCAAATTAGTTATTTGCATCCATAATTAGGTGCGACTACGTTAAGTTTCGTCCGTTTTTCGTTAAACTTTTCGTTTCATCTACCTGAGCATACACGTGCGAGCCATTTCGTATTATTGGATTGTGAACTTTGAACTTCCTAAAAATTCAATTGGCTCCAACAGCAACGTTATTTTCTCATGGTTGAGTTCTTAGTCGTCTCTTTTATTTACTTAGCTGCACCCATCTTATATTAAGCTTGGTGCTATTTTGATAATTTTTCACCCAACTTCGAATAACTGAGCACCGCTAAAGTTCAGTGTATTTGTTGTGCACGGGTACTATCTACCCCTTTACATCCCATTCACGATCGTATTAAATTGTTACGTTACCTACCAGTTCAACTTTATATGAAATGTACAGTGAATTATTAAAAAATAATATTTTTCTCAAACTACAACGGTTTTTTATAATGTCGAGGATTGCGAAAAAAAGCTTGATCGTTTATCGAACGGTAAGACTTGTAAACTTTTTCAGAAAGTCATTTTATATCACAACAAAATTGTAGATTTACTTTTATGTAAGATTAACTAAAGGTACATTTTAGAAGTAAAGTTTCAAGTTTGACATAGATGACAACTTTGTATATAAAAACAATAGTAGGTTTGTTCGTTTAGCCCTGAAGTCGCCCTAAATGTTTTTTTCTTTTTGAAAAACCTGAAGTCACCCTGATAATCGAATTCTGTGTTTTGTGAAACCTAGGGTCGCCCACAACTTGCCCTGAAATGGATCTTGGTTTTTAGCTGGGGCAAGTTGAGGTAAATGAATAAACGTCAAAGTCAAATGATAACTGTAGTAGGAATGGGCGATGTTGAGAAAAATATCGAATACTCATCATCGATTCTAATAATTATCGATTTGAAGGAATTTTCTTTATTCTTCCTTGAAAATCGATTTTGAATCATCGATTTTTTTAATATCGATGTTTCAATAACAGAATAGATGAACATCGACCATCCCTAATCTGAAGGTTTTGTTAATTTTAAAATGGAAATAAAAGAATACTCAAATGTATTTTCAGACGCACAGCCATGCAAAATGGAAACCTTTGAAGTTGTGGATTGTGCAAAGGGCAACAAAAAATGTACTAAGAACTTAAATTTAACATATTTTATGTTTTAATTATTAAATAACATAACTTGCTTTTATGCAACATAAAATTAATGTCCCTCGGGTGTTTCTGAGAACAACTCTTGGGGTTGTAAAAAAACCTAGGTCGACCCTGGTGTAAAGCTCAACGAACGTACCTAGTAGGTATTATCATCAGATAGATTTTTTTTAGTCGAACAAAAGCATGTAGATGTCGCCACTCTCGTTTCGCAAGATAATACTACCATGATTCTTATATAAAAAGATGACCGTGGAAAATGAATTAGGTTTTTTAGTCAAATTTGCTTTCAATGAATGGAGTTGACTACATAGTAGTACATTGTATATACATATAGTACATATGTACATATTTATCTTAAACGTGCATCGGTCTTGAAGGATTAAATTTGAAAATTTATAAAAGATATTTGGAAACTTCTAGCTTTTGCATGTTTGATTGTTTATCGAAGACTTTATAATAAAACGTATTTACTGCTCACTAATAAATATATAAATAATATTCAAATAAAACATAAAACCAATATAGCAATAATAAGCTTAATTTTTGTACAAATAGTTACCAAAAATTGCCCAACAGTTTCAAACAGGGAATCCTTAAAATTTGTTTTTACTTTTTAATACATAGATTCTTGAATTTTGAATGCAAAGTTATTATATAGAGTTTATTAAATCAATTATTTTAATTTTGTATTGCTATTTATCGTAAAACACGTCACAAATTAAAATCTACCTTTTATCAAATAAACACAATAATTAAAATGATCACTGTATTTACTAATTGGATAAATCTTATTGTTTTCTCTTCTTTTTTTATATTACTTTTACCAATTTTTATAATTTATAATGAAAAATAAAATAAATATCGATGCAGCTACTTGATATGTACAAAATGGAGGAAGAAGCTTACAAAATTCAAGGCAAATCGGAATTTTTCGCTTAAGAATTATAATTAAGTACCATTTAATAACGAATACATACCAAAATTATACTAAATTTAAAAAAAAAAATATTATATTCGCAATCGAAGTATAAGTTTTATTTAAAAAAAATTAATCATATATTATACATGGATTAATTACGGCAATATTCTCAATCGGTAAATTGATTGATGTTTCCCGACGTTTCATCAAGGTTTATTGATTGTAATATAAATAAGCGTTATGCCTGTATTAAACTATTGGGTCAGTTCAGAAAAATAAGATCTCACAAACTTTGTTCCGTCAAAAAGTGCAAAACGAATCCAATTCTGTTTCCTATTACTCGTAGTATTTGACAGTTTGCGGCTATTGAAAAACATAAAATTATTTTTTTTCTTTTACATATACATATATCGACTTAATTATTAACAAATTAATTTAACATTTAGAAAAATGACAATTTAATTTTTGGTGTGAGGCTTAAAAGATTTGATGCTCGTGTCGATGACTTTTGTGGTGAGAAGATAACCACAACATGTCCGTATTTTCTTTTGCCAGACCAGACAGCTAGCAACCAACCACAGAGAAATTCTTCTGTCGTTGGAAGACTGCATGTAGCTTCATGTGACACTCTGATCATTTTCTTTTTGGAATGACTGCTAACAAATTGGGTGCGTTCCAAAGTGCAATGCTTTAATTAATTTACTTGATGGTGTCTTGGCATGTGGATAGTGGATTTGCGTCCGGCACAACAGCAAAACTGACAAATTTTTCGAAGGAATCTTGTTTTTTTGTGATTGCTGATATCTCTGAGGTCTTATTTTTCAGAACTCGCCTATTCCTTTGGAAAATTTATATAAAAAAAATAAACATTATAATTAAGAACAATTCAAGTGTACCTATTCAGTTATAAATTAAAAAAAAAAAACATAACACTAATCATGATTTATTTACCTAAATTCAATTAAATAACATTTATTTATTATAAAAAAATAATGTAGTAAAAAACAAATATCTAAGATATACTTTAAATGTAAAACCAGAAGAAAATACACCGATTAACTTGTAAGTAGAGAAATTAAATATTTATTATATTTATTGTTTGATTTTGTAATTTATTTATTTAAATTTATACAAAAAAAAAACATTACTTTCATTCAAAAAGGCAAACTTTTTATCATTTCGTAAGACATACCTATGTAAGTCACCCTGGTTTGTCTTTGAATCAACTAAAACCTAAAAAATTGCATTGTAGAAATCAATTTGCATTTTGCAATTATATACCAGATAAAAACTGTTTATAATTTTATACTTTCTTATAATATTGAATTTGCTTTGCAAAATGGAATTTTATAATAAGAAAACAACAATCCATGTGTATTTGAAAAGTAGCATTATATTGTATTTCTAAATAAATAAAAAAATAAAGTCAAACTTTATGAGAAAATAAAAGTGATATAGATGTTCTAGATTTTAGAATATTAAAGAACACAGTATATATACAAACATAGACCTAATGTGAATATTGAATCAATTAGAAACAAATTTATCTATGAACAAAAAAAATTAAATTTATTTTTTAAAAATACTAAATAAGTAATTAAAACAAAAACTATTTAGTGCGTTGTTGGTAGACAGATAAACATTTGTTAATGCGTACGCATTTAATTGAACCAAAAAAAAAACCTTAAATAATATTTATAAATTTACTAGTATTGTGAAACTGCGCTGTGTAACGAACGACGACGACGAATGAATGATATATGTTTTAATTTAAATTTTTATTGGACCACTTCGGTGTAAAAATTGCCTTTTGGAAAGCTTGTGTAACTAAAATTTATTCACAGGACAAAATTCATAAAATACAAATTTAGTAATTGCTTCTTGAGGTCTTAAAGCGAAAATATGATCGTCATTAGTCAATTTTTATATCGGGGTAATATTAAAAACAATTATTTATATATTAACCAATAGTTTATAAGAAAAAAATCAATATTTATTATTCATTTCAAGTCCAAAATCAAGTACCTACTACATAATTCAGTTTGTATTTTGTTTCTTTTTTTTTGTGAAAAAGTTGGAACAAGCATCTATCGCCATCATGTATAATGAGGATCATATACCTATCAATTGCTATAAGTAGTTGTTAACATTTACCTGAAATACTATACATTGATAACAAAATCTAACAGTTTTCCAACTATATTTTCAATCGTTTTGCATATGATTTCGTGCCTTATGTGTTTTTGTACAAAATCTGTCCAAAGTTAGTATCTTATAAGGTTTTCTTTCCTTCAATCAACGCATTAACTCTAACTTCCACTATCGCAGGGTCAATAGTAGTTACTACATATATACGTATTCCGAAAATAATAACACATTTCTGGTCATAATGCATCACCTTCTACTAAATTAATAGTGCTGTTTGGCAACTAGAAAATTTTCACCAAGTTTCCCAAACCTGGTTTTTTTATTCTATGGGTTTTGACAGCAAAATTTGAAAATTTGTACAAATTCGTACGAATTTTCACGTTACCAAACACACCTAATATTTCATTACTAATTATTCCAATAAAATTTGTTTTATAATCTTAGGGCGATTTTGTTCATTATTATTCAACTTAGCGGAAAATCCAAAATTGGCTAACTCTGGAGTTGGTCTTAACTCTAGATTCCAGCGTCAAAATGCCTTTTTGAAGATAGTGAAGATCTTAATTCTGACTGTAGAAATTGAAATTCAAAACTTGGTCAACTTGCAATTTTGAAAATTTCCGTGGGATATTTCAGATGAGACAGATGACACTTAAATCAAATGTCAGTTTCAACTTCGGATTTGACATTTTTGTTTACGTTTATTAATTCTGTTCCGTTTTAAGAAATTGAAAACTAATAATTGAATAAATAAAAGGAAAAAAAAGTTCGATTATAGAAAATAAAAGTTCGGACGGTGCTACCATTGCTATAAAGACAAATCTTAGGAGTACATACAAAATGAATTCAATGTTGCTAACCCGCGCCGCACGCCGCGCCACTGGTCACGAATTTGCAGGATATTTAGTTTTGTTAACAATTTTAAATAATTTTCTCTATCCCGGAGATAATTCAAACGAAAAATAAGTTCATAAATATGTACATACTTATATGTACGTGTCTTATATTAAGGGTATTCATACAACGGCGGAAAACCCAGATAAACCTCAGAAACCAGATAATTTTATCTCCGCCGATATTAACTGTCAACTTTTGTATGGGAAAAATATTCTGCAAATCAGATAAGATTATCTCGCGAATTTGGTGTAAAAAGAGAATAAATAAACCTCATAAGATTAATGTAGCGAACATCTGATTACTTCCCACATTTACGCAAGTATTTTTAAGGGGGTGTTCATGAAAACGTCTATCGGAAAATTATATCTTTCTGCAAAGCGGAAAATTATCTCGTTGCATGAATACCCTTATAGATTGAATAAACAAAAATCAAACAAAATCCCAAGTTATCTCCATCAATTTCTACTATATGCGGGAGTTGCGAAAATCTAAAGTTGAGCAACTCTAGAGTTGAAAATCAAAAGATGAAAACGTCTTCTATGAGTCAATAAAAACAAATATACAAGTTAATAGCAAAAATCATCAAGTTGTGTTCAACTTTGATTGAAAAAAAAAATCGCCCAGTCTATTTCTAATATTACAATATATAATTTAGGTTTAATATAACTCCTTTTACCCTTTATTTCCTTTCATATGAATATTGACGTCTTTATTTTCTAAATTTTTAATAAATAAATTAACAATATATATGAACATGAACGTAATTTTAGTTAAGTATAAATCATTAAAGAAATTAGAAATATATATTTCATTCTTTAAATGTATATAAATGTTAAGTGTAACTTATTTTGACAATTGGCGAGAACAGATGAATCTAGTTTAAAAAAAAAAAAACATTCTATGAATAAACTACATTTAAAACTACTGAAATGAACTTAATAAAATGAAAACCAAAATTATATTTATAGTTTCAAAAACAAAAATGATATCGAATAATTAACTTAAACCACAATAAATTGAAAATAAGAGACATCCCCAAAATTGTGACTACTTGTGGGAGGAATACAATTTTGTACGTACATACATACATATATGTAACCAAAAGCAGAACTTTATAGTACCTACAGATAGAAAATGTTGGACACTTTAAGAACGTTATTTTTTCTGGAATTCAAGTTTGCAACAGACAGATTTATTTACTAATCTTTTCAGGAAGTAATAAAATAAATGATACATAAGTATTTAAATTGAAATAATTACTGTTCTTTTTTTTGGAGAAAGCTTTGCATATCTTTTTGAAAAAAGATTGCCCGATTGTAAAGGGTAACGCAAAACCTAATATAAGTATGAAGATTATAATTTGTTTAAATATATGTGTTGAAGACCTGGGTTAAAAGTGACGAACGGAATCATTGCGCATTACGTATACCTGACGTTTAACAGTTTTCAGTTTGTGCCATAAATTATTTAACAATTATGTAACGGGTGTTTTTTTAGCTGCATGTGAAGTTTAGAATTTAGATAGTTGTAATCTATGGTTTGACAGTTGAGACAGTCAAACTCTGTTTACATTTCTATTCAGTAAGGTTTGGCACAAATAATAATGTCGTTTTTATTTGGCAATCCCGAAGCATTCCGGACTCTTGTGAAAAAATGACAGGTCTAATTCTGAAAAGAAGAGAATTTTGTTTCCGGATTTCAAATCAGAACCAGAAGCACTCATACATTCATATACTTGAATGTCAAACTCGACTGTTGTCATTTTTTGTACCATAATTTTGCAACAAACATTTTTTTTAATTTGAATATTTCTCATTAAAATTCAGAATTGTTAGAATCACACAATAGTGTTCAGTTGGGATCCCGGATCGGAGAAGGAATTCGGATTTCCAAATAAAAACGCCATAACACTAACAACAGCATGTGATTGAGTAAACTATTATACCGATAAAATATGACAACGAAATAAATAAAAATAATGCGAATTATAAGAGACATAAATAAATAAGACACGGTAAATATTCTCCGCATTAGTACAGCCGCCATCCCTGGGATAACTGGGATACCTACAAATGTATATTTCATATGTATACATATAATGAAAGTGAAGGATGTAGGTGGGTAGGTAATTACATAGTGACGTATGCAAACATTTTATAGTTATAGTTTTAGGGGAAAAAGATGCCATTCTTGCACAAATATGAATATATGTAATCAAGAAAATATTTCTCGTTGTACATATTAAAAATCTTTTAGTGAACTTAAAAATATTGTGTAAGCCATCAATTTAATCATTTCTTCGAAAAAATACCAAGAGCACCATTGCCACGGATCAATTAAAATTTTATAAAAATGTATCTCGAAAATTGTAGGACGAATTTTGATGAGATCCTGTTTTTTATTTTTAGGGTATTATTAAATTCTGGTATGCGTATTTTTAGAAGAGTTAAATAATATACATGTGATTATAAAATTTAAAATAGTTTTATTTGATTTGTTTTAAATATATTGTTTTTTTCAAAAAAAAAAAATTAATAAATCCAAAGTGCCGTTGCCGAGAAAGCCAAAAATTAAAAAAAATGTTTTATGAAAGATACCGTTTTTAAGCCTTTGCCGTAAATTTGGTCCTGAGTAAATGATAGCTATAGTACCACAACAAAATTAAAAATTTTGATCAAAATCGTTGTAGCGCGTTTTCGAGAGAAATAAGCTTTTACTTTTCGGTTATATGGCGGGTACCGTTATTTTTAGGCCTTAAATTAAAATTTCAATTTCCCCTGAGGAATGCCAAAAGAATGACATACTAAATTTGAAGGCTGTTTAGGCTTTAGTTAGTTATACACACAAACGGACAGACTGACAGACAGATAGGCATTTTTTTGTCGATAACTTTTTAGGCTTCTCTATGATCGTTGTTTGATGTCATGTTTGATTGTTAGAATTTTTTTACGAGTTCATAACCCTCCTTATATTTCCTATAATTGCAAGTAAAAATTATAGGCCATGAAATTATCTGCCAGATTATAATAATAAGCTCTTAAAAAAACACCCTATATTAGATTTTCCTAAAATGCCTCTCAGAGGTTATTTAGTTAACATTGCATTAATATTTCAATTACTTTTAAGCAACATCGCTTAAGTTCTTAGACCCCTTTCACACAAGGAAACTGAGTTGCCGGCAACTTGGAGTTTGTAGGTGAGAAGGGCAAGAAGTAAGGGGAATGAAAAAAATCTCCCCGGTTAGTCCCCTTTCACACAGGGAAACCAGTTGCTGGAGATTTTTTTGACGTTTTCCTTTAATTGCCTTGTAGCTTTCACATGAAGAAACTGGCACCGAGAAACTGATGAGGAAACTGGGAAGATTTTGTTGGGCTAATTGGAATGCAAAGCAAAACGTCAAAAAAATCTCTTCAAATCGTTGACCGGGGAGATTTTTTTCATTCCCCTTACTTCTTGCCCTTCTCGCCTACACACTCCCAGTTGCCGGCAACTCAGTTTCCTTGTGTGAAAGGGGAATTAACGATTTGAAGAGATTTTTTTGACGTTATGCTTTGAAATTTTCTTAGGTTTCCATTTTGACTTCTGTCTCTGATAGATGTCAAACACATTTTTTTTAAAAGAGAAATTGTTTCTTACAATTATATTATTACATTAACCAAACCAAGTGAGCTATTTAAATAAATTCATTGTGAAAGAAAATTTCAAGTTTTAATTCTTGTAGGCAAGGCATTTAATTCAATCCATCACGAGTTGGTACACATTTCATACATACAATTATGCGCCTAGACATGGAAAATCGACAACAAAAACGCACGGACCAACTAAGCTATCAGCTTGTGACTTCATCATCACATTTGGTTTATAATGACGTTCCTGTATTAGCGAGCAGCAGCAGGCAGCACCACAGGTATCAGTCATATCATCCTGTCAGTGGTTAATGTGTCCAACTGTACCAATAAAGCTTCGGTGCATTCCAATAAGCCCAATATAATCTTCCCATTATCACTATCATTTGTTGGGTCCAAGATTTGGATAGCAAGAGAAATGCACAACAAATCTGCACACAAATCAATTTTTTCCTGTTTCATTGTTTTTCCGTGACCTTTTAATATATTAATTTAGCAAACCATTATTAACAACCACAATAAAAAAAACAACATTTACATATATATTCGCACCAGGTTTCTTTATTTTGAATTTATTTTTCTAAAAATAATCTGCGGTAAATTCATAACTAGTTAACACGCCGCATTTACATGCACCCCGTTATGATTTGCCAGGTCAGCAAATCATGTTCGAGCAAGTTGTAGGTTCCCACGATTGGCGAGGATCATGTATCAGCGCATTTTGAGGTAAATGCACGGAAGCCTTCAAGGTCGCTGACGCTGCGAATCATCGTGCGGCGAATGGAATTGGGATATGGTTTATTAAGTGTGGGAAGAGTTAGTCTTAAGTTAGTCTTAAAACAGGTCGGACGTGGTAATAAAGATCAGTTGATTTTAATAAATAACGGATTGTTTAATTTAAGTAAGTCGAACCGTTGGGCCTGCCCCTAGTGGGCAGGCGTTCGCGTTTTTTTTAGGATCCCTCGGAGGGAATTCTTTTACTGGCGCCCGAACAGGGACCGGTGTCAAAGATCCTTATCCTTATTGCCTGTGAATCTGTATCAGGACCAATACGTCCTATGGGGTGCACGTCACTGTTATCATGGGAACACAGTTGACTATTTTGGATCCCTGATACAACCTTTCCGTATTAACATGGGAACATACGGATATTCTAGAAGGCTTAGGGATGGGGTGGTGGTGTCGACCGTGCCATTAGTAGGTCCACTAATCTGGACTAAACGGGATTAACACGGCTTCCCCCATGTACACCGGTTTCCGTTTGAAGGTGGACACGCCGCGTGAATTTTTAGTAACCGGTTTTTTTGTCCTTTACAGAACACTATCCTCACTCAATCGATATAATTTGAAAAATAGTAATGATACTGTGAGTGGAAACAATTTACAACAAACAGAAAAATTGAATTAAAATTTGAATAAATATTTAATTGAAAATTTATGTGAAAAAATTAGTAAAAAAAAAAAAAAAAAAAAAAAAAAAAAAAAAAAATTATAAATTTGTAAAAATAAAAAAAAAAAAATTTCAACCAAATTATAAAAAGAAAAAATTACAAGTGCTATAAAAAAATTATATATCGTTCATATATTGTGCAAGAAAATTAGTCAAAAGCTAAAATAGCAAATAATTGCTGAGAAAAATTCTCAGAAAAGTGTGTGTGTGCCTTAGTGAAAGAAAAAAAAAGAAAAGAAATTTAAATATTGCAAGATAAAAAGGCTTGAGATTAAAAATAATAAATAACGGATTGTTTAATTTAAGTAAGTCGAACCGTTGGGCCTGCCCCTAGTGGGCAGGCGTTCGCGTTTTTTTTAGGATCCCTCGGAGGGAATCCTTTTACTTAACTCAAAATTGTGTAGAATTTTCCAGCCGTGAAGCAAATTGTTTGTTTACAAAAAGCGAATGTCAAATCAAAAGCAATTCAGAAAACGAGCAACTCAGTTTCCTCATCAATTTCTTCGTGTGAAAGCTACAAGGAAATTAAAGGAAAACGTCAAAAAAATCTTCAGCAACTGGTTTCCCTGTGTGAAAGGGGAATTACTTATAGATAATCAATTTCCCATTCTTAACTAAACGATCCTATAATGTAAGATGTAACGTAACGTGAGAAATTTCGCAATCTGCTAAAATTCTAGTGCATTGTATATATATGCGACAGCTGTTTTTTTTACCATGTTGAATATTGTAAATAAATAAAAGTTAAAATCTGAACAATGTAACGTAATCTAATATATTTGAAAATATAAATACAGGAATGTACATACTACAATACACATACATTTATGTAAGAAAGAAAAAATCAGGTAGGTTAGGTATACGAATTTCCTAGTATTTTTGTATTTCATATATAAGGGATGGTGAAGAGCGAAGACTGCCAACATGACTGACAGCAGACAACTTTTTTTTTAAATAAATAAATGATTTTATATAAGACAGACTTACAGATCAGTGATTTCCGAATGTAAATAAAACTATTTCATTCTTTCTCGACGTTTCGTTGGGGTTTTCCAACTTTTTCAAGAGGTTTATTGAATTTACATTAGTGGTATAATTTATATTTAGACATCACTTTGAGGTTGAACATTAAATTACAATGAAGAAAATAAATAAATATGTACGTAAAAAACGTACATATTTATTTATTTTCTTCATTGTAATTTAATGTTCAACCTCAAAGTGATGTCTAAATATAAATTATACCACTAATGTAAATTCAATAAACCTCTTGAAAAAGTTGGAAAACCCCAACGAAACGTCGAGAAAGAATGAAATAGTTTTATTTACATTCGGAAATCACTGATCTGTAAGCCTGTCTTATATAAAATCATTTATTTATTTATCAAAAACACCAGATCACCATTTTCAAATAACTTTTTTTTTGATTAAATTAAATAAAACAAGAATCCATTTTGAATAAATATCTTAATTAAATGACAAAGTAAAAGCTAATTCACAATATTTCCCACTTCAACAGATGACTGGTATTTCAAAATACATTAACAGGGCTTTAAATAACTTCTAAACGCCACGAAGTGTGTTTAAGTTAAGAGATCTTTAAATAACTTTTACTTAAATAATTAAATGAGAAAATTGTTTATAAATACGGATATTGCACTAAAGTATTGTTGAAAAGTATTTTAAAGCTAAGAAAATTTTTAAAATTTTATTAGATAGGTCCGCGATATCTGTAGAACCACTTTTTCGATCACAATTGCCTGAAGCTTTTTTTTTATTGGATTTATAAAATATTTGAATGGCTGTGAAAATGCAGAGTAATTTATTTTTATATAAAATATTTGCAAATAACTTATATATACCAGCATTGTAACAATTATATCAAAGCCAAATATTTATTAATAAATGTTTATAATGCATTTGTTTTTGCGACCCCTTTTAATTTTATTCTGCGGCACCACTGCTTGGTGGTACTTTTCGTTGTACATTAAAAGCTTTTTTCAGTTGAACTCTTTAGTATCTACTGTACTGCCTATGCCTATGGCTATACTCAGTCTTAAATGAATGATACAAATCTTTAGTGTTGTTTGTTCGGTGCCGTGCTGTTCATGTTCAGTGTTTAACCTACGGTCGTCTGACTAAAACACAAGCATATTGGCATCGACATTGGCATAACTCTACTCGGTCTCGATGCAGTGCAATTTTATGTACACACCTACATTAAAGTTAATTTAAATGGCAAGTTTCGGAACGAAATTTTCAAAAATATGGCCACCCGAAGGTATTTTCCCAAAGTTAACAGATTTTGGGAAACAATTACTTGCTGCTAATACGCAGATAAAGAAAATAGATAAACCCAACATTGATTTAAATGAAATTATACGAAAGTCGGCAAAGTTCCCAATTGAGGTATGTATTTTATTAACAAAATTTACATTGAGGTAAGCTCACTCGAACTTAAAATTAAAAACATATTTACTTCTTAGTTTGGTACAGAAACTTGTCGAATAAAAAATCAACCAACAAATCGACATTCATTCATTGAGCAACAAGTAGCATCGGCTTATCCCGTGATTCATGAGAGAGTTCTTTGGTTGTATATGAGCTTTTTAGAACACAAGTGTGAACATGGTAAGTAGGTGAAGTTTGTTTATTTTTCCACACAGTCATCTTACTTAAAGCGAACAGTACAAAAAGATTTACCATCGGACTTTTTTTGTGGCCACATTCTGCGTTGTGGTACAATATATGTAGAGACATTTTTCTCCTCGAAAATGTAAATTTTTAACGAATTTAAGAACTTTTACACGTTGCTTCGGCAATTCATAATTTAGGAAATAACGTGGAAAAAAGGGTATTCGTCTAAAAAGTGTTGTATTTGTTTTTGAATTTGGATGAACACGTATTCGTTTAATTTTGTCGTTTTCTTATTTTGTTATTCATACAAATGTTTCGATTTTTCACATTAAAGCCTAGTACGCTGCTGATGCGAAACGAAAAATCCCATACAAAAATGACAGAACGAAAATTTTCGCTCTAGAGTACGCTGTTCCATGACGGTTTGGTTTTTTCTTCTTAAAAATTTGTTAATTCATGTTTTCATTAGCAATTAGCATTTCGCTCTCCTAGTGGAGAACACCGAACATTTTCTTTTCGCATCAGCATCGTACTAGCTTTAAGCTAAAGCTAGAGCATGAGAGTGAATGAAATAACTAAAGTCCACTTTTGACATTTCTTTCAAATGATTTTTTTTAAGTAACGAATGACGTTTTATAATTGATAACCTCTGATTTTAAACTGTAAACAATAACCCCCAGTTTCACAGTGGGAGTTTAAACTCAAGATCAACTGAACCTTAAACTGAGATTAATTTTTTTAGTTGAATTCGTCCGGTTTCACAGTGAAATCTGATCTTCAGATCAGTTAAACTTCGTTTAACTATATTTTATGAAAATAGTTGGCAGCATTGCCATCGTCCTCCCTTTATCTCTCTGACACAACAAAAAAAAACACGCGAAATGAGAATAATAAATTAAGTAATATTCAAAATCACTATAACAACTCTATAACATTTGAATACACAATTTTGTTTTGTTCATAATATTTTATGAAAAAAATAAAACAATACAAACGCTCTGAACTGAAGTTTAAACGGCAGAATAATCTCGGTTAACTTAAACTACAAATTGAACTCGGTTCAAGGGTTAACCGACACTGTGAAACCGAATAAATTGTTGATCTGAACTTTAAACCAAAACTGGAGTTTAAACTCGCACTGTGAAACTGGGGGTAAACGATATTTTTTTGTGAGAAAAAATACGAAAACGTTAAAAACTTTATCTCTTTCCTCAACGTGTCGAACTACCAACGCTCCATCTGAGTGGTTTCTTTCTCGTTTTCCGCTAAAAGCTTTTTATTCAGGTCCGTACGAGTTCTTTGGTATCAAAACGGCGCTTTCCATATATAATGGCCTATAACAATATACATATCCTGTGCTTGCAAAAAGTGTAAAAGCAACAATTTTCAAATTTAGTTTGAGATAGTCTTCCCGGCTGGAAACTTACATATAACAATGTGACAAACCATAGATTTCGATTTCAAAAACATTTCTTCTACTCTTTTTCGCAAAGAATCGGTGCTTGTTTATGATTATTGATTAGTTAGAACGTAACGTAAGGCACTATTTTAATTATTTTAAAGGTAACAAAATAGAAAAGAAGATTTATAAGAAGCTATCTCTTGTCGACTTTGTTCAACGTTTGCTAAACAAGCGATGCGTTGTTTTCATGGGATCTGCTGATTTCTATGTACTCATGTCGAATAAACAAGGTTCTGGTGCTTTTGAAACCATCGGAACGGAAGAAGAAAAACCTCCTTTGGTTTTGAATGATGTTTTGAGTTATGACGAAATTAAGGTAGGACTTATATTTGGAATACGCATATTAAGATTGCTTTAGATAAAAATTGATTCAATCTAATCTTAAGCTTTCAGCATTACTACCAGTATCGTCCCATTCAGAATTTCTTAACGATGGGAACCGATTCAACGCTGGGGTAATCGAAAAAGACAAGTCGAAAATAGAACAAAGCGGAGTTGTTATTGGGATGATTGGAGCCCGTTTCGAGAGACCGAATGTTATGGAATGGCAAGACATCATAATTAGCAAGTCACAAAACACAAAGTCTAATGGCTATGGACAAAATTGTACCGATAACGAAACAAGGTCAACAAGTTATCGAAATATATGGAAAAATTTCTACGAAGAACCAGATTATTTGTATGATGAAGTTGTTGTAGATGAAATGCGTTTTCAAAGCTTAAATATTTCAAATGACATATTCGACAAGTTGATTATGAAAAAACGATATTCGATCTCATTTGATATGCTTCTTTTGGAAAGTGAAGCTAGAGCTAAAATCGCAGGAAAACGTGGGTACATTCATGTTGTTGGCTTTGGACTTGGTGTTTGGAGAATACACTCCGAACAAAGAGATATATTTCTAATGACTTTTGCGGAGAGATTACAAGCTTTAATGCCACGTCTCAATCATGTATCATTTGTGAATTTTTCATGGTTTCATGTAAATGAATGTGGGGATTTAAAGCATGCCAACATAATGATATCAGAAACTCATCCGGATGGTGGAGTTAGAATATATTTTTCAGACCGAAATCCTGCAGATAAACTGGTGAGTTATTTTTATATTTTTGACTTAATTCTAAAAAGCTTCGTGAAAAAATATTGTCTTTCCTTAATTTCTGTTTAAATACATTTAAAAATAAATTGCAGTCTGTTTTGGATGCTTAAAAAGAAAAATCAAAGAATATTTCGATCTCAAGATAATAGGAAAACTCTGCAATATTTGACAGATTTTATTTTGAAAAAAAGTCTGTCTACATATACTCAATATACAGCCATGGACATTATAGTATGAATTTACAAACCCTACTCATATATTTTGCCATATAGAAAAATTCGTATTCCTATTAATTCTAGGCAAAATTCCCATATAAGTGTTATGTAGATTTCTGGGAGTTTATTTAAAATTTTTGAAGGTGTCAGGCTGTTTGAAATTTGAAAAAAATTAAAATTCATATAATTTGAATAAACTGACATGAGATTTACATACATGTCCCATACACCTACTCTTTTGGCTGACAGAATGTCCACAGTTACATCAACCAACTAAATTTTAGCTTCCATAAAAAAATTTCTTGAAAATTTAGCAGAATTTAGTTTTTTACTATACATACGCAAAATTCAGCTCCCGAAATAGTTGTACGGTACACTATTCTGAAGCTAAAATTTGACAGATTCTGTTAATTTATGTTGTAATTGTGAACACCGTCACCTCTTCGTTATCGATAACATGTATGTTAATGTCAATCATAGTGTTTAGTTGTGAAGTAAACTCATTTATTATCATTTCTAAGAAGATAAAAATCATACAGTAAAATTATTAAAAATCATACATTTGTAAAATATGTGATAACAATTAAAACAATATTAATAGCCTCTCCCAGAACATGAAAATACATTACTGATTGTATCGTATGCTTGGGACGGAAATGCTCTACCTGGAAATGAATTCTGGCTTGTAAAAAAAAATAACTATTAAAAATTAGCATCGGTTAAGTTAAGATTTATTTATTTTTATTTACAGAAAAGTCTTACAGGCTCTGGAGACCCTGCAGCGGCTTGCAGCACTCTTATAACTGAGATTCATAATCCTCATATCAACACAGAGATGGTTTGTGGTGAAAATCTGCATATAGCTTCTGCTGAATATGGAGTTTTACACATCTCTGAATACAGTAACAAATTAAGTGAATAAGATACCATCCCCAAAGACAGCAAATATGAAATTTGTGTTGTTTGAAGTGGAGGGAAATAAGTTATGGGTTCATTTAAACATTCGATTTTCAATCCAATTCGATTCCAATCTTTATGTGCCTAAAATTGATTTACAACATTTCTGCATTAAAAAATACGGTAGTTTTTTTTTTTTTATTAAAAGTATTCGTTGGACCGCTCCTATTACAATTGATAGATTTCCAAATAAAATACTGCTAATGACTACGCCATCGCAGACTAACACTGTGGCTCTACTTACAATATATGATACAGTGGCAATAGCAATGGTAATAAAAATATTGGGTGGGCATTTCATTGCTGGAATTTCGATTTACTCTATTGTTTCTATTTTTGTTAATTTAAGCTCACTCATATTTAATATACTTATGTTGTATTTTTTTTATTTGTTTTCATTTTTGCTAACTCCGTAAATTGTTTCACGCGCGCCACTTTTTCAAAATAACGGGAATGCAGTCAAATTAAAGGAAAGTCATTTTGAAATGTCGAAATATATTGGCTCGGAGATGGAAAGCAATTATTGCCTTTCAGGCCGCGACTACATTAAAAATATTTATTTCAGCCATTTATGCAGACACCAATACTAAAATGTATATTTCTTTGCTATATGGGCAACAATAAATCGTAAAATTTTATTCTTCTCTGCTTAAGGTAGGTACTTTAAAATAGGTATAATATTTTGTTTTAGATGAATTATTGGAATTTAATATAAAACTGCAAGCTATGAACAAGATTCAATGGAAGGCATGTCATGAAACGTCAAATTTTATTTTGCTGTTTATTTCTTCTGAGAAGACAAGAAATAATTACAGGTTTTTATATCTGAAAATAAAAAAAATCCAGTCATAAGCGGCCTCCACCAGAAATATTGACTATATTACACATTTCTTGCAATCATTAGTCTGATCCAGACTTTTTTTGGGCGGAAAGTGGTAGCTTATAAAATTTTGAAGAGTGTGGGTGAAATTCTCTCAATAAAAAATATAATCCGAAAAAGTCGGAAACAGCTTGAGCACAATTTTCTGCCAATTTTTAAACGTCAACAGATTTGTTTTTTTTTACATATTTTTGTTTGTTTAAAATTCACATTTTTTCCTCTCCAAACTAATAATTTTGGATTGTAGTGGTTCTAAATTAATTTATTTGTTCAACTAATCTTTTCTCAGAACAACCGCGAGATGTATTTTCTTTATTTATAATAAACGTCAAGTTGACAATTGTAAATTTTCTGCCCACAAATTGCTGCCTACAAAAATTTATTGGGCAGAAATTGGCAAGAAATTGTCAGGAAGGGGAAATATTTTACTCTCTCAAGAGCGCTGTTTTCAGTCCAAAACTACCAAATTTGTAAGTCTGGAACAGGATTTGGCAGAAATTGGTGCCAATTTGTGTCAATTGGCAGAGTGTGTATCAGATGTATGTTTTTCAAGTGGAGGCTAGGGGCACCGATCGGGCAATATTGACATTGCCAAGCGCATCTATTACACGGTGTCTCCACTTTCTACGTTTTATAGTATACTATGTGTCATTTTGATAGATAGAAAGAAAAATAGAATCCCACAAAATTTGGCATTGGGCATTTCATAGTATACTATTTCAATTGCACAAATGTCGCGAAGGAATACGCATCGCTGTTTTCTTGCTCTAGTAGCATAACAAGACTTAAAAAATCTTCAACAAAAGGAATTAAACAAAAAAAACAAGGAATTATAACAATACACACACCACAAACGTTCACGAGCTACAAACGCTAACCTCAAAGTGAAAATGGCAGCCAAATAGTATACTGTCGATAGAATGCTATGAGCTGTGCAATGTCTAGCATGAATTTTTTTTATAGAATGCTATTTGTGGTCTCCATGAGCAATTTTCATAGAATGCGACCTAGCTAACTAGAATATCTAGATCGTGGAGACCCCATGTTAGCAATATTGAAGTCAATGGCAATATGTGAATCAATTTATTGCAATAATAATTGTATGTGTAAATTGGATAACATAAGTAAAGCCCAGTACGCAGATCGATAAAAACTAAATTTTATCTCTACAATTTTAATCTCTACAATCACTTGGCAACAGCCAAGTTGGAGAAATAAGAGGAACTGTCAAGTATCTGTCAATCAAGAATTTCAAAAAAGGAAACAAAATTTGCTGAGTTGCACTCTATTTATTAAACACATTAAATAAATGCAAAACAATGGGTTTTCACAAGGTTTTTCACAAATGTATCGCGGGTAATTCTTCGATTTTCAATCATAACTTAAATTGGATTCGGCATCACATCATGGCTCTAGACGGTCTAAACTTCAGGATATGGATTCATATCTTTTCATAGTTGGTTGTGAGCCAAACATTTCGCCAGCATTTTAACTAAAAATTAAAAATGTAAAATAGTTATAATTATGTCTTTTTATTTTGAGTCCTAACCTGCACGTAATTGTAATATTTTTCCTCGATCTTAAATTTTCTGTGTCCAGTTGAAGCGTGAAGGATACTCCTTCGATTTTCATGTTGTTTTTTTTTTTTCATTAAAAACAATGTAAGATACCAGTAAAGAAATGATTCGACTTTAATTTTGTTTTTGGCTCGGCCGTAGCGAAAATTAAAAAATGTTTACTTTCACATAATGTATATCACAATATAATTCTGCCACAATGACTATGAGCTGTCAAAATTTTTCCTGCAAAACAATGCGACGAGCATTATTTTACCGGAAAAATTATGTGGAGAGATTTCTTGTACAGCGGATACATTTCAAAAGTGCAGCGGGTACAAACGTCACAAATTTACGCGTGAGCTGCGTACTGCCAGGAAAAATTTCAAAGACAAAATTCGTCCTAGGAAAAAAATTGTATGGGAGAAAAATTTTTTCCCGAACTGTGTACTAAGCTTAAACTCTTGTTAAATCTAGTATCATATTTCTGCAGTCCGAACCCTGCTGCAGAACTTGTATACTATTTTTTTTTGCGCTGAAGCTTGAACAGATCTAATTTATTTACCAAACGTCATTTTTGATTTTGTGTGGTTGGTTTAAATTGGAATGTCTGTCGGTTTATTTATTTACAATTGTTTTTAATTTTTTAAGAAAAATGTTAAAATTTGGTGAAAAATTCAGTGAATCGTGGCCGAACGAAAACGCAAAAAATCAGCTTACAGATTTTGGAAAGAAACTACTTGCTGATTGCTCGAAAATTGAAAAGAAATGTTTCGGCGACACGACACTGACGGATATAATAAATGCATCCTCCAGGTTTCCAATTGAAGTAAAGTGTTAAAACAAACTAACTAGCCTATGAACCATCTAATAAACTGAATATTTTAGTTTGGCACTCATAACTGCAGAATTCAAAATCAACCAGAAGACCGCAATTCATTCATATTAGATCAGTTGGCATCTGCTTACCCTATTATTCATGAAAGAGTCTTGTACCTCTATATAAAATTTCTTGAGCACAAGTCTCAGTATGGTAAGTCAATTTTTACTTTTACAGAATGATTCATCCATACCATAGGTGTAATTTCACAAGATTGCACTTAATCGAAGAGACGATGGCCGCGCGTTTAAATAGTGTTGTTTTGAGTGTAGTGTGAAAAAATGTCAGGGGCTACCTAAGGGGCGATTGAAATAAGGCGCTGTAAAGTTTCCGTAAGTAAATTTTCTCAAATCCACGTGCCAACAAAAAATTCTTTCCTATCATTCTCTTTCTTCTTACTAAACTAAACTAAATTAAAAGTCCTTAGGTCTTACAGGCTCTTAAAGTTAAATTCAAATTAAATTCATGGACGCATTCTAATCCTCAGTGGAGTAACGAAAGCAAACACCTTAATGGTAAAACTTTTTGTAAAACATTATTTTAAAAACAGGACTTTAAAACATTGTTGCCGGGCAAGAGGAGGAGGATAGGTGGCGGTAGTGGGGATAGGTAGGAAAAAGGACGGGCTAGGAGATTGGAAAGGAAAAGCTCGGAAAAGGGAAAGAATGTCAAGCTCCGGAGGGTGTGGCCTGCTTGCTATGCACGGCATCAGCTCGTAGGATGGGGGGATCTTGCCCCCGGAAACCTAACCTCAACTACAAACAAAAAAACAAATCAGGCCTGAGGAAAGGAAAAGGAAATGAGACTTGAAAAAGACCGACGGACTATTGTCACTTCAAGGCACTGCGGATGTTGTTGCAGTGAGGCCATTACCCACCCCACCATAGGAATCTTCGGCAATTTTTAGATTCGGTGAAGATGGTATGATCTGATTCTTGGGGGAATCTAAAAATTGCCGAAGATTCCTATGGTGGGGTGGGTAATGGCCTCACTGCAACAACATCCGCAGTGCTTTGAAGTGACAATAGTCCGTCGGTCTTTTTCTAGTCCCATTTTCTTTTCCTTTCCTTATGCGTGAATTATGTTTTTTTTTTTTGTAGGTGAGGTTAGGTTTCCGGGGGCAAGATCCCCCCATCCTACGAGCTGATGCCGTGCATAGCAAGCAGGCCACGCCCCTCGGAACTTGATATTCTTTCACTTTTCCGACCTTTTCATTTCCAATCCCGCCTCATATCCTCCTCCTCTTGCCCCGAAACAACAATAAAATTTTGCTTGGGTATTACACATTCCTTGAAATCACTGTCCAACTGTGGTCTGATATTGTATCTGTAATAATGTCCAAGTTAATTTTATATATAATAATGTCCAAGTTAATTTTTAGTTTGTCAATAAATTGCATGACGCAACAATTTATTGATTAAAAAAAAACAATTCGTTTAATCAATTTTGTTGGTCTAATTAGAAATAAGAAATTAAACGAAACTGTAACTGAATTTGACATCAGAAAGACTTTACCTTAAACATTTTTAACCAAAGACGAACTAATCTGAATTGGTACAGTTAGATTATTTAATTATTTTAAATGTGTTTTTCAAACTTTTTGAGTACGTGACCCCTTTGATAGTAAACAAATTTTGTCAACGCCAAATTATTAAAAATAGGTTACCACGTACACTGCCCTTTCTAATCCATTCTTGTTATAGGTATGAGATCTTAAGGACTATTCACATGAGAGCGACCAACGACCGATGAATAAATTCCATTTAAGACAATTTACCAACTTATATTCTTCACAAATTCTAAACAAAATTGTAGAAATATAATTTATGTTAATGTTTACGACAGAAAAAATTACTTTTTAATGCCAAAGTAAGATAAATTTGAGAAAACAATATTGGTCGTAGCGAATTGCATCTGATTTCTACGAAAAGTCAAACTCTATTCGCGTTCCACATACCATCCACTCTTCAACGAATAATTTGTTCGCGCGCGTCTAACCTCAAAATCAGATTTTCAACCTACAGTGGCGACAAAATAAATAGCACATTTATCCTATGATTCCTGTTATCAAAGTTGTTCGTACTTTTTTACACTTTAAAAAACTGTAAGACTTATGAAGTAGTAAGAACAACAATATGTTGGATTTATTAATAAGAAAAATAATAAATATTGAATTGAAACAAAAAAAAAATTCATTAGAAAAACAAAAACAAGTAAAATAACATAACATTGATCGTAATTCAAAGAAAATTATGTGTTAATATTTAGTGAGATAACCTTTATTATTTATCACAGCGATACGCAACGTTTAATAGTTAAAACAAGACTCTCAAATCGTACAACAGGTACCGAGTACCAGCCTAGCTAAGCTACCTGTCAAAGCTTGTCCAAATTTGAACTTGCGAATCTATTAATTTCTTTATCCAGGATTGCGATCTGGGGATCGAACTGGTCATTCCATGACCGCGATTTTTTGGATGGATAACCATTGCTTCACAGACCTAGCGGTTTTACCTTGGGTCGTTGGCCTGTTGAAATGGCCACTTCAAGGACACACAGTAGCATTGTATTCCTCAGGATTTCTTTGTATTCTATATGATCCATAATACCTTCCCACACCATACCAGGAAAACATCCCCAAACAAGAATACCACCTCCGCCATGCTTAACACTTTTGATAGTATACTTTAGATAATATTCTTGATTTTTTCGGCTTCGCACATATTTTTTACCATTCAAACTTAACTTATACGTCCACATGATATTTTTCCACCTATTTTGATCTTTTGAAATATGATCCTTTGCATCTTCTGGCAATTCTTCCAAACATTTTTTTTTCACGGGGGCGGTTTTTAATAGTGCTAACAGACCGTAACCACAAAGATATTTCTCTATTGCTTGTTTAATTTTTAGAGCAGTCATGAACGGATCTGTTTGTATCATGTGGGCGATGGCAACATCAGTTCGGTTCATGCATATTTTGTTTTTAACACTTCCTGCTTCTTGACAATGGTGAAGAGCATTAATAACCTTCTCCTAGAAGATGTTAATTTTCAATTTATTGAAGAATTTGGGTGACATTAGCCGTGTTTTATTATCGCCAATAACCCATATGGTTCACCCCGTAAAAATAAAACGATCTGGGTTATGTACTGATATGTACCCACTGTTCGCAGAATTTAATACTAATATTTGCAAACCCAGATAGAAACCCCGATAGAAACCAGGATCTTGTGTTGTTTTTGTAATACGTGTTAAAAAATAACCCAGACCCGTAGATAATAAAACGCGACTATTCATTTTTTAAAATTGAGAACTCGTAGCTTTAATGTCTCTGTGGAATGCTTGCCACGACCCATACTATACATATTAACAATTTAAATTTTACTAATTATATAAAAAAACTAAGAAAAAACTCCAAGCTTTCCCACTTACATTTAAATTTTTAAAAATATTTACCAAAAATGCATTATGTTAACACGAAAACAATATGTATATGTTCTTACAGTATTGGCATTTTAAATTAATTTATGATTTAATTCTTTTTCAAATATCTTAACAAAGCTGTGCTATTTGTTTTGTCGCCACTGTATATTCGTGACGAATAAAATTAAAGCTATGTGAACAAAACGTCAAAATGGACGAATATTCGTTAATTCGTTGGTTGTTGGTCGCTCTCATGTGCATAGTACTTTACTTATGGCCTTTTCGATTGGTCGCCCGGAAGACTTCCGAATGCTTCTGAAACTGTTCGATTTGTATCAAATAACAGTTCTTCTCCTCGGTAGAAGAGAAATGTCCTTCTGGATTTGAAGTCAGAATCAAAACCAGAAGAACGCACACAGTCACACCCACTCGAATTAAATGTTAAGAACAATATCGTGTAGGAATTAGAGATATTGAAAAACATCGATGTTAAGGTCGAAAAAAAACACTTCAATGTCAGAAATTATCGAATCAGAAATATCCATGTTTCTTAACTTCAATATTTTTCTAATGCATATTTTGAAAAATAATAGAAAATTGGAAAATCGATTAAAAATTTAATATATTATAAATTTAAAATACGTTAATTGTCTTGAAAATTGTAACAATGTTATTTTTCGTAATTTTCTTTTCCTTTTTGTGTGTATGAGCTAAATATGTATTTTGGACTAAGCGGCATTTCAACTTTATACGATTTCATATAAATAGTTGTGATTGTGTAGTTCCGTTGAAGGGCAGTTCCGTCGAGTGCGGTCTAACTTTTAAAAGGCGCCAGTTATAGCTTTCATTGAAACTCATCATTGAAAACTTTGACTATCAATTCTGAGGCACTTAAACAAGTAAAACTGATGTCGTTTTGGTTTTGTCAAAAAAAAAATATTTTATTTGCTCTACGACTTTCTTGTAAATTCACTTTTGATGTCGGCTGTTCATTAAAAACGCTTTTCATCATTGAAAAACTAAAAGTAAATTTACAAGAAAGTGGTAGAGCAAATAAAATACTTTTTGACAACAAATATTATTTATTTATTTATACAGACTAACATAGTAATCTTAAATTGCTAAGTTAGTACTAAGTTTAGAGAGCATAGGCTGCAATGGCTTTCGGCTCGCTGTTATAAAAAATACTATATTAAAAAAAAAATTATATTTTAAAATTAAGATGTGTTATTGTTTTTTGGATAGTATCTAAATTTTGAATATTGATATTTTGAAAGATTTCGTAAATGTTGTAATGATTGTTGAGTAGTGAACGGTTGATGTGGTCTAGGAGGTGTTTAATATCTATTGTTTCTTAGCAACTAGAACATGTTGAAGGAGTTTCTCTTGTTAGAAGGTGCTGGTGAGTTGTTAGAGTATGGCCTAAATGTAGGCGAACAAAACTAGTGATGGATGATTTCTCCGTTTGAGTTGGATAAATATGAGGTATTTTATTGTTGTTTATTCTTGAGTAGTGGTGATTATATGAGATCCAGATATTCATCTGGCAGGTTTTGACTTGTAATTGTACTCTTCGTAAAAGATCTTTCTCACTATATATGTTAAACAAGAGTGTAGGAGTCTTGCTAGCAAAATTGGCAGCTTCGTCAGCGTACTCATTTTCCTTTATGCCTATGTGAGCTAGTACCCACATAATTTTGATTTTTGTTTTTATTAAAATATCCCTAAGCATTATTACTGCTGGGGTGTTATTGTTAAGGTTCATAATGGCGTGGATAACTGACAGACTGTCACTGCATATAACCCAAAGTCCTTTTGTATAAGAGGCGTATTTTAAAGCTTCATAAACCGCTAGAGCCTCAGCGGAAAAAACTGATACACACTCAGGCAGAAAACCCTGTCTGAGTAATACACCATTGTCTGTTGTTACCGCAAAGCTTGTATGATGTTTAGCTTTTGACCCGTCACAAAATATGAACTTCCACTTTTTGGTTTTGAGATCATTCTCGATAGTATTGAACATTGTCCGGTTTATATTATCTGGTGTATGATCCTTTGGGTAATTCGACAGCGACATCTCAAAGGACTCGGGTCTACAAAACCAGTATGTTGATGTTGGGTTAGAGCTTATTTTTTTTTGGCAGTTGGCAGTTTTACCACAAAAACGGCATCAGTTTTATTTGCTTAAGCTTATTTTAAGTCGATATTTTGAATCTTAACATCGATGTTTCACATGCTTCAGCAACATCGATGTTCAAACATCGATATTTTTTTCGTGTGACATTCAAGTATATAAATATGTGAGTGCTTCTGGTTTCGATTTTGATTTAAATCCTCTTCAAATATCTTTTCAGAACCAGAATTATAATTTTTTTCAAAAGAGTCCAGAAGGCTTCCAGATTACAAAATAAAAAGGACATAAGTGTTGTGCTGGTACATGAGTGCATTCCTGCGTTGAGAATATTTTCGAAGATATTTTTAATCAGATTATTCGAGATACTCGTATCAGTAAGCTCTCAAATTCCTCTCATAACACAAGTTAATTTCCAGAAGGTGGAAATGGACAAAGATAGGCCCTATAAAGATGAAATCTTATAGATTTAGATGCAGATGGCATTCTAAAATTGTAATTGAATTTAAAAGCAAAATATGCTAAGCAAATGGTCGTTCCTAAATCCCAACATAAGAATCCTTGCAATGCAAACTGTCTCAAAACATAGTTTATTCTTTTTTCTTGTGCAAAATCGAGTACATTTGTGTAAGCTTAGTCTTTTGTAAAATTGATTTATTCTTCAAAATTTGTGTGTGTTGCCGTTGTGCAGATTTTTTCAAATTTCTTTCCGATTTTCATAAAACGTACAGCTAAATCTCAACTTTATTGCAATAGAACTGCAATTTAGGCTTTTTCAAAAAATTCATAAAACAACAACGTTTTCTTTATATTCTCTCACTTGTAGGCTTCTTTGCTGATATGCATCATGAATATTTATGTTAATGGGCTACTTTTTTCTCTGCGTAAATTGCCACATAAGTGCTTAAGTAGAATTTAAATGGTTAAGTTGTGTATCAGCAAATGGGCCTTAGTTTTGCTCCGTATATTTCGTTAACTTCAAAATTAGATTTAAAAAGTGGATTTTAATCCATTATTTTTATGTTTTTCTATTAATATTTTGTCAAAGAGAGGAAACCATTTTGTTAGTACTTTCGAAATTTTATTATTTTATTTGTTTTCAATTTTTTTTTGTTATTTTTAATTATTGACTTGACTTATTCTGTGAAAAAATAATCAAAAACAAAATTAAAATACTAATTAATTTGTACATACATATATAGTTCACATTTTACTGGTTAAGTTTTTTTTAACCGATAGTCTTACATGCTTAAGGGTAATTGAGCCCCAAGAACAGGTTCGCTCAGTTGTGCTTTGTGCAGTTTTTTTTTCGTATCTCATTTTTAAATTTAAACAACAAAAATACAATTTCGTTTTATGTATATCAACATTATATTTTGGTCAGTGAATTTGTCCCAGGGGCGCCAAGAAGACTTAGGCCTTCACTGTAAAGAGCTTAGTCACAGTGTTCTCTAGGGAAAGTACATTTATGATATGAGTATTAAACAAGTTGTGGAGTGAGTGTAGGAAAATTATAAAAGTGATATCATTCTCTATATAATTTCATTTCGCGCAGTGAAGTTTCTTTTATAACATCTCATAAAAATATGGCAGATTTTGGAGCCGAATTTCGTAGTATTTGGCCCGGTATAGACACAAATCCTAAATTTACTGAGTTTGAGAAAAAATTACTACAAAATTGTTTAAAATCACAAAAATCAGACGGAAGTGCTATCGACTTAAAAGAATTCAAGCGCATATCATCCAATTTCCCAATAGAGGTTGGTTGGAAATATTTCCATTATGTATGTACATATATTGAATACATTGAATTTTAATCTAGTTCGGAACAAATACTTGTCGCATTTACGGCCAACCGAAAAATCGATATGAATTTATTCAACAACAAGTTTCCTCGGCTTATCCTGTCATCCATGAAAGAGCGCTCTGGTTATATTTAAGATTTTTAGAACATAAATCATTGCACGGTGTGAAGCATAACGTTTTGTTTAGAAATAATCTTTTGTATGTTATTAATTTAAATACATACAAATTTTCTTTTAGCGAACAAGTGTGAGAAAGAGATTTTTCCAAATCTTTCCCTTACCGACTTTGTGCAACGACTTCTAACAAAACGATGTGTAACTTTCTATGGGAAAAACGATAAATACCAACTTATATCAAAAGAAAAAGGTTGCAGTGGATTTATGACGGTTGGAACGGAAGCTGAGACGCCGCCATTACTTTTAAAAAATGTATTGAGCTATGATGAAGTTAAGGTGAGAACATGTTTTTAATGTATTTTAATGTAATTATTTGTTTTTTTTTCTTTTAAACACCGCGACCAAAAAATAATCATTAGTCAAAAAATTAAAAAAACATAGGGATAATCACATTTATGAGAGTTTAGGTTATTATTTTCGCGGATGATATTCATATTACATAAAGTTTAAATTTTTCGGAACTTACCGCGTTAAATGTTAGAAATATTTTCAATGAGTCTCATCCCGTGACCACGAAGTTTGAAACTTCTTCGAAACGTCGCGTCGGTAAAAAGAAATTGAAAATATTTCTAACATTTAACGCGGTAAGTTCCGAAAAATTTAAACTTTATGTAATATATTAGGCGTGTTTTTTTCTAAGCCCCGGGGAAATTGGACGAAAAAAACGATGAGTAGGATTAACAATTTGCATGTTAAATCCATCAACAACTAATCCCCGGGGGTGCTTAGCTTAAACCCAGAGAATTCTCGGGACTTAGCTATTGGAGAGGATAAAATCTGTGCTACCAAAAACTTTTTCACTAAGTTATCGATAAAATGTATAGAAACTTCAAAACTGACATTTTGACATGTCAAATAATTATCAATTTTGTTTGGTTTGGTTGAGCTTTTGGTCTAAGTGTGTCAGTTGTTTTCCTGACGGCCATGTCAACCTAACCTAACCTACCTTTTAATATACATTCCGCAAAAACAAATCTATTTTAACATTTTTCGCTTTTGTATTGCCTCTATGGTTTTTTCCACCTCGCCATGAAGACAACCTTCTATAGTGATTTTCATTTTTGCGTTTATTTTTATTATAGGTATATTAAAACTTGACTGTGAAAATATTATTAAATAAAAAAGCATTTCCTGAAGTTGATATTTGGTCAATTAACAAGAATTAAATGAACAACAAAACAAAGGTTTCTCTGAGAAGATTGTTTTCGGCTGCGTTTTGTTGTACACGGGAGCAACCCAATACAGATTCTCTGCTACATCCTTGGCATACTTCAATCTTCTTGATCGTCGTCCGCTCTTGCTCAGACCTATATTCCTAATGACATAGGAACTGAGGGTCCCGCCCGAATAAGCAACTCGTCCACTAATATCATGTCACCAGTGACCGACGAATGGGGTAGTTTTCAAGTAGTTGAATTCTATGTACTACTGTATTTGTAAAAATTAAATTAAAAGAAAATCACATTGGCTAAAAACAATTTCCAAAATACTTGATTACAATTTTCAAATTACTTGATTCACATTTTTTTGTATAAATAATAATTAACTTGGTTCTTTTTATGTTATTTTAATAGGAAAGTAGTTTAAATTCAATAAGTATATCGAAATTACACAAAACTAATCAACCCGATAATTTTTTGAAGAATGAGGATGAGCCAAACAGTGATGTTTTTTTTTCTTGTATTACAGCTGTTGCTCAAATGTCATCTTGTAAATTAATAGTGCTACCAAGCATTTCAATAAGCGCCTTGGTCGTTTTTTTCAACCAATACCCCCGGGGATTGCAAAAAAAAACGCACCTATTATAGGTGTTCGAGATTTAAATATATCTCTTTTGGCTGTTTTGGTCGTAATGTTTTTTTAATGAAACAATTTCATTTCCTTTCCCGACGTTTCGACGGTGGTTGCCGTCTTCTTCAGGGGATCTTTTATTAACAAAAATAAAATGAACATATTATACACATGAGAACATTTAGTGTAAAATTTTGGCAAACTTACATTTAGTACGTATTACAGATAAATATAAATAATACAATGAAAAACAAATCTAAAGCAATGTTTAAAAAAAAAAAAAACACTTGGATTGAAGTTTAGTCGGCTTTAAATTGTCACGGATTCTGCTTAGTCACCAAAGAGCAGTAAACCGATGAAATGTTCTGGCTGTCTTGTTTACGATTCATATTGTTTTTGTTGTTAATAATATGAAGCGTTTCTAGAGTATACCGCTTCGAGACATGTTTCTCCCTTTCCAGGATTTCCACTCTGTCAAAATCTGGTTTGTGTCCACGCTCAATGGAGTGTAAGGCCAATGCTGTCTTCCCAGTACTTTTTAAATTAATGTCGGATTTGTGGTTGGAAATTCGTTGACGAAGAAGTTGTTTCGTTGTACCGATATAGGAAAGATTGCAATTTTCTTCCGCATTGCCAAGACAGTCAATTTTATAGACTACGTCTCTGCACTTATCTTTTTTCGTTTTTGTTTTCATGTTGGTGAAAAGAGGTGCCAGCGTCCTATTGGATTTATACGCTATACTGAAGTCATTAGTACTATTTTTTTACCATCTCTTTAAAGTTTTCTGACAGTTTGGGAACATAAACTATACTCTTATAAATACCTCTCACTTTTTGCCGATTATCAACAGGAGCTTTGTGTTTTTGGCGAAGTATCAAGCTCCGTATGATTTCTATTGGATAGCCATTATCTAGGAGACTATTTTCTCATTTGCGGCATGAAATTCCCGGTCACTCAACGCAGACTTTTTGAACTAGATTAGAAGCTGTATTAAGAATATGCTTTGCTTGATTGGATCTAAAGTTGACAAGTCTTCGAGATGCTGTGTCTTTCTGATACCAATTGAAAGAGAGTCTATCATTAACGCGATGAATCTTGACGTCTAAGAACGTTATCGCTCTGTTTTGTTCCCTCTAAACGGTAAATTGTATTTTTTCATGATATGAATTAAGGCATCGTAAAACATTGTCGACAAATATATCATCTACATATTTGACGATTATCTTTGGTTTGTTACTATCGGCGAATTTATTGTCCAAAAGGTTTGTCCAAAACTAAATCGGCAATGGTAGGAGAAAGTAGATTTCCCATTGGCATTCCATGAATTTGTCTGTATAAGTTATCTTTGTACTGAAGGTAATTGTTTTCTTTAAGACAAAAACCCAACAACTCTATGAATTTGTTTGGTTCAACTGTGTATGTTTACTAATTGTCTCCCATTATTTTCCTAATGATGGCTACTGCCAGTTGTACAGGAACATTAGTAAATAATGGTACAACATCATGAGATACTAAAACATCAGGTTGTTCTAGAACCAGATTATTTACCTACCTTTATCTTTAAATTCATAAGAACTTTTAATTGAGTAGACCGAATCTCTTGTCACACAGTGTAAAATTCTCAAGGAATATTTATGTAATATAATCACATTTATCTCAACAACACATCACTCCGATTTTCGACTTTTCCATATTCAAATCATGATTTGTAGTGTTTTTCAAAAGGTGTATTACTGTTACATGTATTTTTAAAATTAATTAAATGCTAGGAGTTTGTTGTCTTTTAGCTCTCTGCATTGCTTTCTGTTTCATCACATTCGGAGTTTCTTAATGACGGAAATCGTAATAATATTGGTGTAATAGAAAAAGATAAATCAAAAATAGAGCGCGCTGGCGTTGTAATAGGTTTAATTGGTGCTCGTTTGTCCCGTCGTGATGTAATGGAGTTTCAAGACATTGTAATTTCAAGAACCCAAAACACATTTGAAAATGGTTATGGGCAAAATTCTACAAGCAAAGAAACAAGGCAAAGCAGCTACCGTCAAGTGTGGAAAAGTTTTTACGAAGAAGAAGATTTCTTATTTGATAAAGTAGTCAAAGATGGTAAACGTTTTGGCAATTCAAAAAATATGAACGACATTTTTGATAATTTAATCATGAAGAAACGCTATGCCATATCGTTTGATACACTTCTCCTGGAAAGTGAGGCGAGAGCTGCAACTACTGGGCAGCGTGCATTTATACATGTTGTTGGTATCGGATTGGGTGTTTGGAAAACAGCACCACAACAAGAAGAAATATTTCTTATGACTTTTACAGAGAGGCTGAAAGTACTGGCACCTAAACTCAATCATGTGGCATATGTACATTTTTCATGGTTTAGCGTGACTGAATGTGGAGAGTTAAAACATGGGGGAATAATTAAATGTGATACACATCCAGATGGAGGAATAAGAACTTTTTTGTCAAAAAGAAATCCCGCAGATAAATTGGTAAGACACATAAACAAAATATATATAATTTAAAGTTATACTCCAATATATGTTGATGGTGGTGAACTATTAGATTGTAGTTCTATTTGGGCTTTAGATCAATAAAACAAATTGAATCTTTGTCACGATGTTTCGTTCATGTCTATGAACATCATTGACATCTGATGACATTTCAACGTGTCGTGACAAAGATTCAATTTGTTTTATTGACCTAAAGGCCATTTTCAAATAGAGTTATACTCCAATGCTTGTGGGTATTTTTTATTTCTAATTCGCTTTGTACTAAATGTAGTAATTCGTTATGTGTAAAACAAAATGTTTTTTTTTAATTAAATAATTATTGATTTGACATTGAGCGTGGTCACCGAGAAACTGCTATATCAAAATTAAGTGTTATATCTGCCGAAAATCTGGTTAATGCATGTGGATGACACGTTCTGTATCTTTAAAGGTTCCAACGTTATGAGTTTTTGGAACATCTGCAAATTTAAGGCCTGTAGTGTCGATGCTGTTTCAACACGCTCACAGAATATGTGATAATGACCATTTACCAGCGGAGCAGAATCCGGTTAACAACGTTCTCATAACGAATGAATATTCTAAGAAGGAAACAACGTGGAAGCCAGTGGTGTCTCAGGAAAGGGACCAGAGTAAACTCGATAAAAAATCTTTTTTGCCATACGTCAAGGGCTTCACGGATAGAATTGGAAAAGTGTTTAAAAGATATGGGATAAAATCCATATATGTATATACCATCAAAAAAAGTAGATTGTCATCAAAAGTACCTTTTCCTCTTCAAACACTGGGTATTTGCAGTCTCTTGTAGCTGTGTGTCTTCATATTTTGGACAAATACAAAGGAGTATTGTCACCCGCTTAAAAAAGCACACTAGTGCCGTGAGCAAAAAAACAGCGGGTAGGGTAAATTCGACGATTGTGATCTTGGACAATCAAGGCGAACAACAATTGATTCATCTTGACCAAGGTTTTAGCTCAGGAAATCCACTACACCCCACGGTTAGTACGCGAAGCGATTGAAATCAATGGCCGTACAAGACGACAGTTTTAAGATTTTTCAGTCATGGGATCCGATTATCAAAACCTCACGATCATACTAGATAAAACTTAAAACACCCTGGGATGCAGTGAGTATTGCTTGCTTCCAAAAACATGCACCTAAGCAACAACAATATCATAAAATAGAACAGTCAACGCACAGATAAAACCTGCGTAGCCAATCTAACACATAACTTTCCGATAGCAGTTTCCCGGTGACCACACGCTCAATGTAACTTGATGCGAAACTTTCGGGGTGAGTACAAAAAAAGTGCACTCTTGAATAATTTTTAATTTTTTTTTAATTCGCGAGTAATCCGAAAAATCAATAATTATTTAATTATGTCCAACCACTGCGAAAAGCTTAAAAGTTATACAAAATGTTTTTTTTTTTTTACATGAATACATATAAATATGTATGTGTATTCAAGTTTAGCTACTAATTGTAATTTGTTTTTATGTTTGAAACTAAATGGCGAGATTGTGGTGGAAGCTGGTGCTGTTTTTTTTTAAGTTTTAATTAAATACAACATATGAATGCTTTTAATAATTTTACATAATGTGTTTTAAAAATGTATAACGGCGTAGCTTTTGCGACCTTTAGTCCAAATTAATGTGCGTTTCGCCCAGGTACTACAGATGGGCTCATCAGTTAGATGCTGCAGTACCTTTCTAAGACGCAATATATTAGTCGATGGCTACCGACACAAATAAAATGTACAGCTTTAAAGCACTGTGAATTATATTGCGTCTTAGAAAGATACTACAGCATCTAACTGATGAGCCCATCTGTAGTACCTGGGCGAAACGCATATTAATTTGAACTAAAGGTCGCAAAAAAACTCGGAGTTTTACGTTACTGGAATTGGCAATAAAATAAAGTTGCATTGGTTTGTTTCCAACTTTTTGACAGGAATTATTGTCCTTTTCAGGGGGGGCATTATTCAAAACAGTATATAATTAATAACAATTGAAGATTACATGTATGCAAAGAAAATATAAAGAGTAATTTTTGTGGGGAATTACTCACGTTAAAATGTAATATTTTGTAAAAAAAAAAAATTAATAAATATAAATTATTATTTATACATAAAAAAAAAACATTTAAATAAAGGAAAAAAGCACGTTCGGTTGGTGAAGTATTCTCAAATACATTTTTTATTTGGCGTTTATGATGGAAGCGAGAGAGGATTGTTGCACTTTGAAGTGTAACTTTCTCTTTGTAGAACTTTCACTTTGAAGAGCCCTTCAAGCAAGCGACTCCGTTTTAGATGCGATACCACTTCATAAATGAACCCAAAACCGGATCCAAAACGATTCCAAATCGGATCAAATTTGTATGGAAATTAGAATCACCACGGCGCCATTATGTGACTGTATTGTGAGAGAGAGTTTTCTATTTCACCATACTAAGCGAGAACGGAACCTAAATGGAATCCAAAACGGATCCAAAAAAATGTACTAATCTAATAAGAAATAGGTACTTATATGCTCTTTTACACATATTAAACAATTCTTTGTTTATTTGATAATAATCCCGTTTTTCCATTTTAAAATATTATTTTATAAACTATTTATGTTTGTTATTATGTATTTTGGTTTTCCTTGAAGATAAAAATTTGCTTGTCGCTTGCAAAATTGAAAAAAAAACAATAACTGTGTCTCTCCATGTGTCTTGATTTCTAGTCCATAAAAATACTCCCCAATCGAATGTCGACTTTCTCTCTCTATTTCTCGGTCCATAAAAAAATAATCTCAATTCTAGTTCTCCGTTTTACATGCATACACAGAAAATGTGTTAATATGCGTGAGACACTCAGTTTTTTTTGGATTCCAAAGTGATTCCAAAGTGAACCGAGAAATTCGGGTCCGTGTTTTTGTTTGAAGGGAGGACAGCAATTACTGTCACAATGTGGGAAACAGATCAATGCAACTTTTTTTCATTGGCAATTCAAGTGACCAATAAAGTGAATGGGTGAGGGTAACCTCACCACTGACAAATAATAATATCCAATTTGGTCAAATCACTCAATCACGGTAGGATTTTAAGTAAATAACCGAGCCTCGATAATATAGAATCTTGCGTTTGAGGACTTTAATGTCATCAAATTTTATTTAATAACGAGAACTATTTACTCATTTATTATCTTAAGTTTTCAAATTCACTTCAGCATCAGCCTGAACACGAAAATGTCCTACTTATCGTATCGTATGCTTGGGATGGAAACGCTTTACCTGGAAATGAATTTTGGATGGTATGTACAAAACATAATAAATTGATATATATTAAGTTTTTTTTTCTTTTAATAATAAAATTTTATTCTAACAGAAAATGCTTAAATCGAGCGGAGATTCTTCAACAGCTTGCAGCACACTTATCACTGAAATTCACAATCCACATATTAACTCTCAAATGGTTTGCGGAGAAAATTTGCATATAGCTTCACCGGAATATGGAGTTATCCATATATCAGAATATAGCAAGAGAATTTTAAATTTGTAGCTTATTTTCAAAGATTATATGTACATTATATTCTATCTTTTTTTCTTTTCAAATCTGTATCTGATTTTTGGTGTTGATTGGATCTTTTTTTTGCTCTACTGAGTTTAGATAAACATCGAGTGTTGATTGTTGTATTTGTTGGTAATACATCACGGCGAAAAAGAAATGATGTTGGTTCATCGGGAGTTTCCAATTTAATTATGGCTTTAGTTTGAGTTTGGGGAGCGATCATTAGGAGGTTATTATTAGTAGTTCTTTGTATGTTATCTAATTGAACAATTGATCGTTCACATTTAACATGGAATTCTTTCATGCCATTTATCGTAGTTTTATCATTGTTGTTTGGTTCGTTTTCTTCGACGTGTTTAACCTCTTCTTGTTTCTGCCAGTCAAGAACATTAGTTAATAGTTTTATGTACTTTATAGACATTCGAAGTATTTCGTTTTTTGACAATTTCTTGTCAGGTGGATGTGTTGGTACCAATTTGCGGAGTTCAGAGAATGCACCAGAAACGTTCTGCTGACGCCAGCGTTCTCTAGTATTTGTAAAAACTTTTCGTACAATAACTTGACCATTTTTCATTATATTACTACCCGGAGATGTGCTGCTTTGAACATGTGGCTGAAGGATGTTGTTTCGACCTTTTAAATAAAAAATGACAAATATTTAATAAGAATATTAAAATCATGAAAATTATTAGTTTCAAAAACTTGCAGGTTTGTAGTATTTTAGGACCAGTTTTACAGTGCGAAGTCATCCTAGTTCCGTGATTAGGGTGGAGTGACATCCTAAAATATGTATTGGAATCAATTTGATTCTGAATTTCAAACTGGCTTAAAAACGATACAAATATTAGTGCGGGGATATGGTAAGAACAATTTCTTTAATATTGCCATCTGGAATTTAATAACGAAAGGACATATCCAAAGTGTGGCAATTTAATTTCCATTTAAGAACAAAAAGTTAAATTTAAACCTTCCCTGGAATTCGGTTTAGTTCTGATTTAACCCAGAACTATTACGTCACTGAAAAACTGGAACTAATTTTAAGAATCCATATTTCTCTTACCTTCAATATGATTGTTAAATTCTTCATCTTCGCTATCGTTTGAAAAATCAGACATATCTCCGTCAGAAATGGAATCGGTTTTAGCGTGACTGCAAAATCTGTTCGAAGCTTCTTTAGGTGAAGAGTCAGGTTTTACATTATAGGACCGTATGTGGTCTGTAGTACTGCTAATCGAAGAAGTTGAACTGCGATCGTCATTTTCGGCTTGAGATTCCATTCTAAAAAAAAATAAATTTAAAAAGAATCCATTTAGTCGCAATAAATTCCATTAGTTGAGTAAATCGACATTTAACATTAATTTTTTTACAACTCCAATATTAGTTAATAAAATTATCCCCAAAACCTCAAACGTTAAAATGTGCTTAAATTTTAGAACTACATCAAATCAATGTATTATTTTGCGAATGACTACCTAATACCCAGAGTATTCGGACTTCGAGATATTCAGACAAATATTGCCATAGAAAATGCCAGTAATCTTACTAATATTATAAATGTGAAAGTTTGGATGGATGGATGTATGGATGTTTGTTGCTCAATAACTCCAGAAGGGCTGAACGGATCTGGATGAAATTTGGTACAGAGATAGATTATTGTCTGGAATAGGCCACATGCTACTTTTTATCCCGGAAAAATGTATGGTTCCCGTGGGATAGGTGTGTTTTTATTTTTCATAGAGCTCATTCTACAAATAGCCAGCATAGCTTTTATTCACAAGGCGCATAGAAGATTGGTAGATGGATGGGGTACTGGATTCTCACATAGGTCATTTTTATCCCGAAAAAATGAACGGTTCCTATGGGAGAGGCTTAAATATGAAAAAATATATACATATACTTGGGTGTTTGTTCCGCTTTCACACCACAACGACTGTATTATTGTCATTAGATTCCCGTGGGATAGAAAGTCCGTATACCATCGCACGGGCATCTGCTATTAAAAATGATGTGAAAAAATGTATTGTAATTCATCAATTGAGAACGAATGTGTCGATTTGGCTCAAACTCTTTTTTAATTGTTCGTAAAATCCAGGAGAAGGTTTTTGCGAAAGAAAATTTTGGGTAAACCCTCCAGAAAAGTCGGGAAATTTTAAAAATCGAAAATTGATTCTTTGTATTTAATTGTGTATGCAAATGTTCCGGAATGGCTTTTCGAATGAAAAAATAGAAAATTCTTAGTGGAAAACTCGAAAAATTCTAGAAAAACGCGAACATTTTTTCTCGATGATATATAGATAAATTTAAAGCATGATTTGATGATTTTGGACAATGTAAAGGTAAAAAATTCGTTGTGAAGCTTGGAAAATTTCGGATAATCCTACTGATATTTTTAATGTAAAAGTTTGGATGGATGGGTGGGATGGATGTATGTTTTTTGATCAATAACGCCAGAACGGCTGAACGGATCTGGATAAAATTTGGCGCATGGACACACACATACTCGATTAACACATAGGTCATTTTTATCCCGAAAAATGGAACCGAACAGTTCATATGCCTATATGGGAGAGGCTTATATATGAACAAAATATATACTTGGTTGTTCGTTTGTGCCTACATTCAACGACTGAAGGGCTTTGAATGAAATTTTGTAGGTGGATAGATGATTTCATTATATTCCCGAGGGTTCGCAGCATCGCACGGGTATCTGCTATTTGGTTATAAAAGGAAGAATAGTTAATGAAATTAATAATATTGTGCATATGGATCGTGATACGTGTTAAGTTCATTACAAAATCTCATAGTAAAGAACACTTAGCTTTTCACAATTTTTCTCACTCTAAATATCTAATTAGACTAATCGGTGCAGCAATAATCAAGTTATCCGTTTACCAACGAACAACTTTTCATTTCTTATTATACAGGGTGTTCGTATAATGTGTGTCAAAAAGCTAGAAGGCTTAGGTTAGGTGAAGACAATAAAAAAATGCGCGACTGGATCGCACGCAATTGCTCTTATATTCGATCAAATAGTATGTACAAGATTCTTAGTAGAAATAATAACGTTTTTTTTGTAGAACAGTTCAATACAATTTTTTTTTGCCATAGGAAGGTCTATCTCCCCCCGTTTGGGCGGAAGGGACAATTTCATAGAAAAAGACTTAAAAATGAAAAAAATTATTAAAAATAGTAATACTTACAAATAATTATTATATCTTTTTTTAAAGCCCATATCCTCTTCTATCAGCTAATTTTTTAAATCAAGGGAAACCTATATTATATATAGGCTCAAGCGTTTAAATCAATGGATAAATTCTAATAACCTGCTCAGTGAGTGCCAAGCTTGCTTCAGATCGGGATACTCCACCGTCGATCACATTTTTGTACTTCGCTCGATTGCTGACTCGTTTCTATCGAGAAATAAGAAACTGTTTGCATTTTTTTAGATTTTAAGGCTGCTTTCGACACCGTAGATCGAAATGCCCTGTTTTACAAGCTTTTTCAGAAAGGAATGTCGCTTAAGTTCGGTACAGTATTGCAAAATTTATACAAGACTACCAAAGTAGCAGGAGTGGTTCCAAACGAAATCGGGAGTTAGACAGGGTTGTGCACTCAGTCCAAGCTTGTTTGCATTCTTCATTGAAGATATAGCCGAACCATTACCCGCAGGAATTGAGTACGCAGACATTAACATTAAAGCTCTTCTATTCGCTAACGACATTGTTCTGCTCGCGCATACACCGCAGTCCCTCCAGCTAATGATAAATAAGCTTGCTGATTATTGTAAAAGGTGGAACCTAGTGGTAAATTTAAATAAATCCAAAGTGATGGTTTTTAAGAATGGCGGAGGAAGATCGTCTGCAAATGAGCAATGGCACTATAATGGTAAAAGAATAGAGATAGTGAAAGAGTACAAATATCTAGGAGTCTGCTTTACTAATAACTTGAGCATGGAAAAACATCTCACTGACAAACTTGATAAGGCGAAAACCGCTATAAACCTAGGATGGAAGCAATGCTTTAATAATAAGGAAATTACACATATCAGTAAATTCAGAGTTATCGAAGCTGTATCGGAATTCAGCTATGTTTTATGCGGAACAAGGGTGGGGAGGTCCGAAATATGAACAAGTGGAACAACTGCTCAGATTTTACATAAAACGGATTTTCCACCTTCCTTCGAGTTCGCCAAATTACATGATCATGTTGAAAACGGGTTTATTGCCTTTATTCATCGAAACACTCAAGCTGCAGGTCGATTACATCCTCAAAGTTCTTGATATGCAAAGTTATCGTCTTCCAAAGAAAGTAGTTCTTCAAACAATCCAATCCCGAAGTGGATGTTTTAAAGACTGGATATAAATAGCCGAGCAGGTGGATGTTGACCTGAACTATAGTACTCCCGCCTCATGGAAACCAACCTAATACCGCTTAATAGCTCGTCTGTATGAAGCCTTAAGAGAACAATACACGGAGCAAGCCAAAAGTTCACTGCACCGTACGTTCTCCAGTAGACTAGATTACGATCTCCGAGAAAGAAACTACTTCCACGACAACTACACTACCGAACAATTCCATGCATGTTCAGATTAAGAGGAGAACTCCTTAATCTGAACTACATTTCCCACCGCGAGGACTTACCGATTTTATGCAACCTGTGCAACTTGAAAGAGCGCGAGGATGTTTTTCATTTTGTCGGACGATGTGCGGTACAGAAAAAAACAAGAAGACATAACCTAGACAGGGACTGTCTTTCAAATAATGAAATCTTAAGCCTTCTACAGGAAACGGATGTCACAGTTATATGCATATTGCAAAACAGCACTAAAATATAGAAATCAAATATTAAATGAAGCGTTTTAATCTTAAACTATCTAATTAATTTATATAAAGCTATAATTTTAGTTGTCAATCAGACTGACGGCAATGCCATGCAACATATTGATTGTATTAACCAAATTATTGTTAAAACTTATGTTGAAATAAAATCAATCTAATCGAATCTAAATTTATTTTTTTTTTTTTTTAAAAACTGGTTTTAATCTTAAAATTTTGGGAAAAAAGAATTTAAAAAAAGTTTAAATGCAATTTTTCAAAACTCTAAAATTACATATTATTTTTTTCTGAAATTCGTTGGTCTAAATAATTCTTATTCAAAAATTATAACTAGAAGATCTTCTAGTTTTTGAGAAAACTGAAAATTACTAAAACTAGTTTTTATAAGATATAGTTTTTTAGTATTTACGGTGATATCACTTTGCGGACAGAGTGCGATAACTACGATGGCGCAAATAATAACGGATTTTTGTAGATGGGTTTAATAAAATCATTAAGTGTGTTCCGTAGTTGGTGCACAAAAATGTGAGCTGTCATTTTTGCAAGAGTGGGGTTAAAAATCACTCAGAGAGCAACAAAAGTACGGGAACGCTTTGAACAACAATTTTAGCCATTTCTTAAGTGTATTTTTGAAAATATTTATTAAAGATTTCCATGAAATTATTTCTTAAAATAACCAATTTGATATCACAAATTTTAATTTATTACAATAATAAACCCGACCAGACCAGACCATTCCATTCTTTTCAACTTTTGTAACGATACACATGGCAACTGGCAGCTTATGTATTGTTTTTTTTCTTTTTTCCTTCATTTGGCAGTCTTCATAATTTTGTCCAAAGAAACTTCTTGGACTAAAATTGGAAGCCGTGGAAATATTTTACTCTCTCATGAACGCTCTCTTCTGTGAAAAACTCCGAAAATTTGGATTACAGGAACAGGATTTGACTGTTTTTCGTAGAAATTCGTAGATTTTCGCAGTTCTTGGGAGTACGGGAGGGAACGCACATATTTGTTCCTATGGAAGAGGGATTCTATCTTCCTTAGGCGGTAGGGTAATTTTTCTTTTTTTGAAAAACGGGTCAACATATATTTCTCTTAATTTAAAAATAAGCTAATACAACAGGATATGGTCGTTAAAAAAGTTATAATACTTGTAGGTAAGTAACGGGTGTTTTTTTTTAGACGTGTGGTTTTCAATCTGGCAATACTAGGTTAGTTCGTTGAACTTTACAAAGAGTCGACCTAGATTTTTTTGACAACCCATAGAGTTGTGAAAAAACCTGGGTTGATCGGTTTTCAAAAAAAAACCCGGTGCCATTAACATGAAACATCGATATTAAAATGAAAAATCGATGATTCAATATCGACGTTGAAGGAGGAAAAATAAAGAAAAATCCTTTAAAACATCGATGTTTCGATAAATTGTTGAGACGCCGTTATATCCTCAAAAAGTCACTGATTGGTGTGCTGTATGGGCAGAGGGAATCATGGGTCCATATTACTTCAAAAATGAAGCCGGACATAATGTTACAGTAAATGGGGAACGCTATAGAGCCATGATTAATGACTTTTTCGTCCCTGAATTGGAGGATGTTGATGTGGATGACCTTCGGTTCCAACAAGACCTCACTACATGTCATACAGCCGACGAAACGAGCAATTTATTGAAAGAAACTTGTTGAGCTTTTATCTCGCGTCGTGGGCCTGTGGCGTGGTCTCCAAAATCGTGCGATTTAACACCGCTGGGCTATTGTTTGTATATAGTTATGTTAAGTTGCTTGTCTACGCAGAAAAGCTCGAGACGATTGACGCCTTGCAAGAGAATATTCGGCGCGTTATTGCTGACATACGGCCCCAATTGCTACAAAAAATGATCGAAAATTGGGCTTTTCGACCGGAATTTATTATAGCAAGCCGCGGCGGCCACTTGGCCGAAATCATTTTTAAAACATAATGGCAAACCCCTATCTTTATAATAAAGCTAAATTCTTGGCCATAACATTAAATTATATGCGTTTTATATCTTCTTGAAAACCACATGTCTAAAAAGAACAATCTTTATAACTGATTTTTTTGCTACTTGGTTTTTGACGTTTATATTTTTGACAGATCACACATGACAAATTCCACGAACATTTGACATTTCGATTCAGTATTGTTTGCCATTTCATCATGAATAGACTTACGCCTGAACAACGTTTGCAAATTATTGAAATTTATTATCAAAATTCGTGCTCTGTGAAAAATGTGTTTTATCGCAAAATTGTCTTCAGCGACGAGGCTCATTTTTGGCTAAATGGATACGTGAATAAGCAGAATTGCCGTATTTGGAGTGAAGAGCAGCCAGAGGCAATTCAGCAGCTACCAATGCATCCCGAAAAATGCACTGTTTGGTGCGGTTTATGGGCAGGCGGCATCATTGGGCCGGTTTTCTTCAAGGACGATGAAGGCCGCAGGGTTACGGTCAATGGAGAAAGGTACCGTTCGATGATAACAGATTTTTTTTTGCCGAAAATGCAAGAATTGAACTCGGTCGACATGTGGTTCCAACAGGACGGTGCCACATGCCACACTGCACACGAAACCATGCATCAATTGAGAGGCGAATTTGGTGAGCAGTTGATCTCACGTTTTGGCGCAGTCAATTGGCCACCAAGATCATGTGATTTGACCCCGTTAGACTATTTTTTGTGGGGCTATGTTAAGTCTATTGTCTATGGGGACAAGCCAAACACGATTGCTTGGAAGCCAACATTGAACGCGTCATTGGTGAGATTCCGGCCGAAATGTGTGAAAAAGTTTGCCAAAATTGGACCTTCAGAATGGACCACCTGAAGCGTAGCCGCGGGCAACATTTAAGTGAAATTATTTTTAAAAAGTAAATGGCAGAAATTGATTTATCGATCCAAATAAAAATTTCATTCACTTTTTACAAGTTTCTGTGTTTTTTTGAATTTTCAAAAACCAAGCTCTTAAAAAATCACCGTTTATTTAGCCACTACCAAGAATATTTTGTATAGGTACGGTGTGATCGAACATAAGAGCAATTACGTGCATTCCAGTCGTGCGTTTTATTTTTAATTGTTTTCGACGTTTTCGTTATCCTTGAGTTGAATTTTCGACATGATCATCTGTCATTTAAAGAACATTTAATATGTTTCTTGAAAGAACCTTTTCTGTGAATGCTGATATAGGTACATATAATACATATATACCAGCAGTCCAAGAAAAGGTTCTTGTGTCCGATAAACGGCTGAAGCGATTTTCATCAAGCTTGGTATTTAAGCGTTTTAGAGGATTGTCTCAAATAGATTTTTGAATCGTTTTTTAGCCCCAAAAATAACGGTACTTGGCATACAATTTTTTCTACCATCTTAATTCTCTCAAAAACGGCTCTAACGATAATAATAATAAAAAGTGCGCACCCTACTGCGAATAGACTACATTTTTGTCTAAAATTTTGTTTACATATTTTGTTATTAACGGTACGTGTCGTAAAACCATTTTTTTGATTTTCGACTTTTTCATAAACGGCTCGACGAATTTCAATAAAAAAATGTATATAGGAGGTCCTTCGAATTCTTAATAGTACTGCATCCCAAAATTTTCGCAAAATATTTTTCTTTGGATTTAAAAAAAAAAAAGATTTTTCTATTCTATATTTCGAAAACGGATGGACGATTTTTTTTTAAATTCAGTTCTTAAATTTATATTATTAAATAATGGTACTTTATTATTCGTGAAATTACATAATCTTACAAAAGATTGTATACATTTAAGCATGGGAAAGCCGTCTGCCGTTATTAAATACATACTTGAAATTATGATACTAAACATTTTTTAGAAAAACAAAAAAAAAACTAAAAATATATTGGGCTCTTTCTACTAAAAATCATGCTTAAGTTGTGATCGAACATAAGAGCAAGTACGTGCGATCCAGTCGTCCATCATATTTATTATTGCTAGTGAATTACTTGTTTTTTTTTTTGGTCATTTATAAGTTATTTGATGTTTTGTTTTGAAGTAAATAATTACTATTTAAATAAAATATTACAATTGATACTAGTTTGATTTGTTAGTATTTTTAAAAAGTTAAATTATTATTTTTCAATATTCGATCACGTGTGATTGTAATAAATGTGATAATCGTCAACCATATTAGCCGATTCCACCCGGTTCTCCTGAATATTTTTCAACAACATGCAGCTTACGTCTTTTCCTTTAAATAAATTTCTTTTGTAAAAATTCCAAAAACAATTATTCATTATCATCACTTGAAGATGACGAAGGAAAGGAGATGAAATGTTCATTTTCGTATCATTTTTTTTGTTATAATTTAAAATTTCAATGGGGGCATTCGGTGTCGCACAGCTTTCTGATACATTTGGCGTTTTTCTTTTTTAGCTCCGAGTAAAGAACACAGCTGTCAAGAAAAGATCTGTGTTTCTTTTTTAGCTCAGACACATTTAATCTCTCAACTCGTGTTTCTTTTTCAAATCAGAGCTAAATCGGGGCATGAACCATTAGCTCAGAATAAAATGACCGATCAAACGGAGCAAATTGCTGGGCGCGGCTAACCTTACTCATAATTTTAACAATAATCACTAAAGTAAAACCAATTAAAAACAAAAATGAATTCGGAAAACGAAAGCTTTAAAAAGAATTATAATAATATATGACAGTTCTGCGCTTAAGTTTATTTCAAAATTAAATCGGAGATATCTGACCATGCTCTACTCAATCTAAATCGGTTTAATCAGGCTCTGCTCAGAGATCTGCTCTGTTGGCTGAAATATAAATTTTAAATAAATCAGGAAGTAAGACCACAAATGTTTCAAAAAAAGAAGATGATGTATTAGCCATGTAATTAAAGTTCACAAACAACAATTGAAAAGACAGCTGATTTCGTAGTCTGCTGTGGACTACGATACCTAAGTATACCAGAAATTTAGCGCTAGCTGTGCGCCACCGAAGGCCCCCAATAGCTTTTACAAAACACAAATGCACATTTCCAAAATTAAATATATCTTCTAAACGTGACCATTGGTCTAGTAGTATCGTAGTAATGAGTGGCACATACATTGAGTTGTATGTATAAAATAACACTTTGTAGGTACAACATTCAATTAGCGAGTTTCATTCAAACTTCAAAGATCTCGTCTCAAAATCCAGATTTGATATTTTCAATGAAACCTTTTTCCAAATTTAATCGTAGCATTGGTGAATAACTGACGCATATTTCTGAAAAAAAAACACATCTTCATTATCAGATGACGAGAAAGATGAAGACGAAGCCATCAAAAACTCCACTGAATTTATTAAATATAAATTATTAATTTATTTCTTTATTTTTTTTAGCACGGATTGGCACTAATTCACAAGTTTACAACAAATTAATAACAAAATATTTTCTTTTTGACCCTCGACAGAAAAGATTTTTTACATGTATGTATATGCATTCAGATCAAATCTGCCAACTCATTAGAGATCTGATCTTTCGTGTTAAGATTTGATCTAGACTTGCTCTTTTTGTTGGAATGAAAATCTCAAAATTCAAAAAGATGAAATCTTTTGCCAGAAATGAATGAAACTCGCTATACGTATGTAGGTTTTAATGATACACACAGCAAATAAATACTACTTTTGCTTGGTATCTTTTTTTTAGTAAGAAGTAAAACAACTTTCGAACTTCAAGAGTTGTGGAAATTTTTTAAATCTTGCAACAAAGTAAGCAAACGCAAATTGTGTAATTTGTGTCTAAAACGTCAATTTTGATCCTGCGGATGCAAGGAGAGAAAGTAGTGATGGGCATAATTGAATGATCACTCAAGACATTACCAAAACAAAACTAAAAAAAATTAAAAAAAAAAAGAAGAAAAACAAAACGCAACACAAAGAACAGTCCACACAAAAATATTCTATAAAATAAAACGAGAAAACAATCGAGAATTTCATTGAATTAATGTTAAAATTTTCGAATTCTCCAATTTATGTGTTTTCCTTACTGCGGTTCATTCCTTATTCTTGTTTGCCTTTAATTTTCAATACGAAGATTTGATTCTTCTACACAAATGATGAACTTCTTATTCTTGCTCGAGTTATCATTGGGCCCTATCGGGAATTTCCAGGGAATTTCGTTTCCCACGAAATCTTGAATCTCCCACGGAATAAAAATCCCTCGAACAAAAAATCGTATGAAATGACAGCAAAATTGCCTAGGAAAGCTTATTAACGATACCAATAAATTCCGAGGGAAACTTTTGAGCATCATTCACGCTCCCAAGATTCGAATTGGGGAAAATTTTTCCAGGCAATTTTGTATTCACGATAACCCCCATTATGTTCGAATTTTCCCATTACTAACCACCCAGTTTCACAGTGGGAGTTTAAACTTAAGATCCGCTGAACCTTAAACTGAGTTTAAACTTTTGGTTTAACTCGTTCGGTTTTACAGTGAAATCTGATCTGGTTGGTAGCATTTTTCTTGCCTTGTCTTCCCTTTCTCTCTCTGACAAAAAGAAAACACACGAAACAACAACAAATTGATTCGTGCTGTTGACAAGTGAGGGAAGATTTATTTTGTTTCAAAGTACCGTCATTATTCGGATTTTGGTCCGCGAAAGCCAAACGAGAATAATAAATAAAGTAATATTCAAAATCACTTTCACAACTCGATAACAACAATTTTTGTTTGCTAATAATATTTTCTGGAAAAAAAACCATACAAACGCTGAACTGAAGTTTAAACGGCAGAATAATATCGGTTAACATGAACTACAAATTGAACTCAGCTCAACGTTTAAACGACACTGTAAAACCGAATTAATTGTTGATCTGAACTTTAAACCAAAAGTGGAGTTTAAACTTGCACTGTGAAACTGGAGATAAACCAAGGAAATAGTACACAAACCCATGACAGCTTGGTGTTTTGACAGTTTTTACACTAGTTATCCACAAAAATTCCTGTAGTAAGATTTCACATTTTTTCCATGCTGGAGAAGTTTTTCTCCTCCACTTTGACAGTCTGTGTAGTATTTTTTTCGAGTTAACAAACAGCACTTTTTGAAAATTTGTACAAATTAAGTGTGTTTCCGTACTTTGTGCACAAAAATGTGAAGACTGTAATTTTTGGAAGAGTGTGGGTAAAAATCTCTCAGAGCACAACAAAGTTTCACAAAAGTACGGGAACGCTTTGAACAACAATTTTTGACATTTTTTAAACCTCAACCTGAAAATGTTTATTAAAGATTTACGTGAAATTATTTCTTAAAACAATCAATTTGATATCACAAATTTTAATTTCTTGCACGAATAAGCCAGACCAGACTATAAATCCCATTATTTTCAACTTTTTTAACGATACACATGTCAACTGACAGCTTCTGTATTGTGTTTTTTCTTTTTTCCTTTATTTGACAATCTTCATAATTTTGTCCAAAGAAATTTCTTGGACTAAAATTCGCAGCCTGGGGAAATATTTTAGGCTCTCTTGAGCGCACTCTTGTGTGATAAACTACGAAAATTTGGAGTACGGGAACAGGATTTGACTGTTTTTCGTAGAAATTCGTAGATTTTCGCAGTTTTAGGGAGTACGGGAACGGACCTATTGTTACGAACAGTTAACAAACAGAACTATTATGATGTAGACACCTGCATAAAGTTGGAAGCCAGCCAACTCTTCAATGATAAGACACTACAGAAAATAAATTATCAAACTAAAAAATAATCGCACAATTTTGAACTTCGCACCGATTTCAGTTAAATTTATTTTAATAAATTTATTTATTAAATAATAATTCTATAACTGTATTGGCTTTTCAAGGATTTAATTTGATTTTTTTTAAATTTATAATTACATAGTAGGTGATGAGAACAAGCAAACTATCACAGTAATCTTATTTTGAATAAAATGTTAATAATCAAAATTAGATTTGTTGACCTTTAGAAATTTATTATTTTTTATATTTTTATAAATTTGAATTACCGATATCCTGCTTTGACAAATACGAGGACGAGAGTATATTTCACAAATGGGGAAAAAGAAAATTATGATTTTGTTTTTTGAAAAGCGTTTCGATTTCATTCAAGGACACGCCTTGCTTTGGGCGGAGTCATCCCATAAAACAAACCCTCTTGCAGGATGAGATATCTAAACAGAACCATTTTTGAGTTGGTGAGTAGAGTGAGGGATTGCGCTTTTCAACCCTTCATGAAGCTAATGTAAAATTAACTACTTTAGCTAGATGAGTTTTTATTGTTGAGATTAAATGTTAAAGTGACCAAGATGCAGAGTTTTTTTTTTGTTATCAATCAATAAGAGGATTGTTTGTTATTCATTACGTGATTAGATGTCGGTGGTATCGTGTCATTTTTTAATGCGACACGTGTCTTGTTTTCGGAAACAAATTCATCTGTGGAATATGCAATAAAATATAGATTAACGTATGACAAAATACTCCCTGAAATTTATTAAAAAAATATATATATTAAATTTGGTTTTCTACATTCTTCTATGTATACCTACGTATATAGAATACCAAACTTATGATAAATGTTTTGAATTTTACTTTTATTTAAAAAATAATTCAAAATAGGATGTAATATAAACATAAAGGTTATAAAGAATCACCCGTTTGTGTATAAAAGAACAGAATTGTTCCTATTCGTCAAGTTAAGTATTTAAGTTTGTTTGTGGTTTAAATTCCCTCGCTGTGCTGCCTGTAACCCGCTGGCCAATTGGCTGAGGTTGACCTCCACCAGCTCGTCAAACGGGTTTCTTAAGGTGATCTGGTTGAGCCCTGGCTCGGATATAGTCGGACATGACTCAACCCTGGCTGCGGTACGAGTGAGACGACCCCTACCTCTTGGCCTCAATACAGTGCCTTTCTTGACGGCACCAGTCGCACGTTTGCTCATTTTTTATTCAACTTTTCTTCACACAAGCACCAGCAAAATAAATTCAAAAGCAAAAAAAAAATCAAAAAAAACAAAAACAAAAAAAATTTTGCTATTTAGAAATTCAAAAATTTTTTTTTGTTTTTGTTTTTTTGATTTTTTTAATTAAATTTTTTTTTTATATTTTGAATTAAAAAAAAAGATTAAGTTAAAATTAAGAAAGAAAAAAAATGAATTAAAACTAATAAAAAAAATCAATAATAATGAAAACAAATAAAAAGGCAATAGTAAATTTCTTAAAGTAAAAAAAAAAACAACGAGATAAAGTTAAAATTCAAATTTAAAAAAAAATAAAACTATATAAAAAAATTATTAAAAGTAAAAAAAAATAAACCAAAACCAAGAAAAAAAATTAAAAAATAAAAATTAAAGAAAAAGGTAAAAAAAAAATAAAATCAAAAAAAGCTGAAAAAAATTAGTAATTCAGAAAATAAAAAAATTAAACTGTTTAGAAAGTAATAAAAAAAATATATCTATAATCATGATGAAGTGTGTGAAGATACGACTGAGTATCCAAACGAATGTGAGAGGAAAGTAAAATGGTATTATTGTCTAGTATGTTTGTTTGTAAATGTCTGGTCAATCGTCAAGTTTACGTCCTGTTAAGTCTTCGTAAGTTCTTGTATAATTTCAACAAGTCAGTCATGTTTACGACTGGTACCTCTGTAACTCGACGAGTGCTTCGAGTTATCCCTAGTCTTTCCACCACATCGAGCTTTCTAATATTAAACCTAAAAGGTGGTTGGCTAGGAAGCAGAGATAACCTTCCACACAGTAGAATTTAAAAACTTCACGTTCACGCTACTCTATACGTCTGGATACACCTGACCATAAGGCTAGCAATGAACGTTCAGCTTTTCCATTCTACTCTGCTAATTGCACTGTGAAAGACTTTGTTCAACCTCACAAAATCTACTGGTACTAAACCTGTCAGATTGGACAGCTGAACTCTATCTCCCACTATACAACTAGCTATTACGGTCTCCAGATTTGTACTTTAAAAGGTAAAAAAAATTTTTTTTTAAATTAAAATGTGAAAAAAAATTGAGTTGAAGATTATTGAGAGTCCAAGAGGATGACCTTAAGATAAAAATCATCTCCTTAGAGTCCCAATGGATCTTGTAGCCGTTCGTTGCGTTGGGCGCCATTGTTGCGAGTCTAGGTTATACCACGGAGGCGTCTTCGGTGAGGGTAGAGAGTAATGGCTCGCTTGCTTATTGCACGGCTAAGCTCGGTGGATTGGGGGTAGTTCTTGCTAACAAAAATTGACATATTTTTGATTATAACTGTTTTTTTTTTAGACGTGTGGTTTTCAAGAAGAAATAAAAATAATTTAATGTTATGACCAAGAATTTAGCTTTATAAATATAAGGATTTGCCATTATGCTTTAAAAATGAATTCGGGCAAGTGGCCGCCGCGGCTGGCTCTAATGAATTCCAGCCGAGAGGCAGAATTTTCGATTACTTTTTGCAGCAATTGGGGCCGTATGTCAGCAATAACGCGCCGAATATTCTCTTGCAAGGCATCAATCGTCTCGAGCTTATCTGCGTAGGCAAGCGACTTCACATAACTCTATACAAACAATAGTCCAGCGGTGTTAAATCGCACGATCTTGGAGGCCACGCCACAGGCCCATGCGCTCCGACGCGAAATAATCCGCTCACTAATAGTATCTTTCAATAAATTGATTGTTTCGTTGGTTGTATGGCATGTAGCGCAGTCTTGTTGGAAACAAAGGTCGTCCACATCAACTCCTTTAATTCAGGCACGAAAAAGTCATTAATCATTGCTCTATAGCGTTCCCCATTTACTGTAACATTATGGCCGGCTTCATTTTGAAGAAATATGGGCCAATGATTCACTCTGACTTGTGGATTATGATCACTCCATATACGACAATTTTGTTTGAGCTGAACAAAATTTTCTTGTTAAAATCGGGATCGGTGACCAACTCGTTTTGAGCCCACCAAATGTGCGACGCACTTGATGATCGTTCGTCTTCAATTATTGCACGAGTTGGATTTTGTAAGCCCGCAAACCAAGATCCTTCCGCAAAATCTTCCATAAAGTGGGCGGACATAGCTCCAATTGCTGCGCGCGATGGCTGATAGACTCATTCGGGTCTGCTTCGATACTCTGCTCCACAGCAGCAATAGCGTCTTAGGTGCGCACTGTACGATTCTCATTATCCACTAGAGTAAACTTGGTGCGAAACCGATACACGGTTTCTCAAATTACCGACTCTGCTGGGCGATTATGTCGACCGAATATTGGACGCAGCGCGCGATGCGTCGCACATTTCCACAATTTGCAAATGTTGTTCGCGAGTTCATTATGAAATTACAAACCAAGCTGAGCATAAATCAAGTGACAGCTGTCAAAAATCCCAACTCCGAAAAATGATTGTCAGATTGAAAACCACACGTCTAAAAAAAACACCCGGTATCTTATATTTTATTATGTTTATAAATGGTAAATGGTTGAGAGTAGGTGTGAAAAAAGAAATAGAACAATTGAATAATTAAGGCATGAAAATATCTGTCGTTTGCCTGAGTGGTACATTTGATAAATTTTACAATAATTTCAATGTTCTGATAAATTCAACAAATAAAAATATAATTATTGTTTTTATTTAAATATTTTTTTTTAAATTAGCACAATAAATTATTTTTAAATGATTGCAATTTTTAAAGTTTCTGTTATTATTCTTTATCTATAAGTGCTGGCTTTTTGGTAATAGCTGAACAGAAGCTTCCAGTCCAAAAAGTTTATATACTTTTTAACTTCATCAAATTCAAGAGTATAATTTTTCCAAGGTAGGATCGTCTTTTGAGAGTAGGTAGTGACACATATTCTCGACGAACATCGCCAGTTACCGAACACCTTTTAATAAGATCATTATAATTCCCATTTTTTTTATTTTTCTCTTTCAAATTAGTACAAATACATAGTGGGACAATTTGTCCAATTCCACAAAGTCTCTCAAGGATTCTATTATTTACTTCTGTTTCGAAGAATTCGTATATGGGCGTAGAAAGTTATTAAGGAAAGCAATTCAATAGCCTATACAATATTCGACTAGAGAGTCTTCGAGCTCTAGAGGAAAGTTGGGGTTTCTGTTCAGTTAAGTAAGTACCATATCTTCTATTGGATTTTGTGTCTTAATATATAGGAAATCTATATTGCATATATGGGCCATATTTGCAACACTTAATTTACTATAAAGCAAGTTATGCATTCGAAAAAAAAGTTTTCAGATACCAATCAAACATGACATTACGATGGTAGCGAAGGCGAAAAATGATGGTCTAAAAATTCTGTCCGTCTACCTGTGTCTGTTTGTCTGTCTGTATGTATATGTATAGCCACCTACAGCACAATAGTTTAAAACTTGGTATATAGAGTTTTTTAGGTAGGTATTGTACAGAGGAGAAATTGAATTTTTGTTTATCTCAAAAAGAACGGTACCTGCCATATAACCGGTACGTTAAAGCCTATTTTTCTCGAATACAGCTCTATCGATTTTAATTTCAAAAAATCAGTCCAGCATTTTAGGTACGACCAATCATATGGTTGAAAAAAAATTTAAAAATGTCTAAAAACGGTACTTTCCATAGGACCGTTTTTTTGCTTTAGACTATCTCATAAATGGCCTAACCGATTTTTTTTAAAATCTTTTTAAAAATGTTGAAAAAAAAACTTTTTCTCAAAAACCGCTCCACAGATTAAAATTTTTTTTTTTTCATAAATTCAAATTATCCAAGAAATTAATTGGCGTACTTTTTTTTGAGTTGAAATTAGTTTAAGAGGGTGGCCGTGGCGCGATAGTTTTGTGTTCGCCTGTCAACCTCGTGGTCACAGGTTCGATCCCTGCCAATCTATGTCCTCCTCTTTTTCCATTAAATACAAATTCTAAAAATAAATGTCATACAATGAGTTGCTGGTTTACTCATTACATGCTGTTTAGGCTTAGAACTAACAACATGTGATTGAGTAAAACTATAGTATACCGATAAAATATGACAAATAATACAAAAATTAATGCAAATTATAAGGGACATAGATAAATAAGACATGGAAATTTCTCCGCATTAGTTCAGCCGCCATCCCTGGAGATAGAATCTGAGACAACAACCACCTAGTCTCAGAACATTTTTCCTATCATTCTTTCTCTTCCTTAACCTCACGCACGCGCTGTGTTGAAACATTTATAGGGTAGTATAATCCCTTGAGCGCGTGTAGATTATAAAAAAAAGTAGATATTTATTTCAGAATTTTTAATTATTTTTTCTTTGATTAAGCCGATTTAATCTTTTGTTTTTAAGTTTATATTATTAAATATTTAAGATTATCATATCAATTCTTTTTAGCAAAAAAATTGAGAAATGTCTTATATATACATTTTAACATTTTAATTGTAGAATATGATAAATCAAATCAATACATCGATTAAGCTTTCCAGAACATCCTGTACGCAGAAGCTTACGAAAAATCGGTTAAGGGACTTATATCTAGAATCTCACCAGTATCCACGATAAGGTCAGTGTTATATGCTTAAATGCCTTATTCTTGGTATTTTCTAAATTTTTAATCCTTAAGTTAAACCAAGAAATATTAAATACTTAATAGAAAAGTAATATTAGTGACCAATTGAAAATTTTATAATTTTATCACTTCAAACCCATAACTTCTTTTTCAATCAAAATTAAAATGCACAAAATTGAAAATAGGTTATATTTGCATAACCCCCCATCGTTCTGAAGAGGTGTTCTTCTACGCTGGCAAAACAACTGTGTTAGCTTCTTCATCTGACCTACTCTAGTGGTCTCTTTCGGAGTGGATGGATTTGGTATCAATGAATATCTTCTTCGTTGGATTAGAAATTACCTCTTGGACCTCTCAATACAAGTCGTATTAGATGGTTTCAAGTCTGATATTCACGAAATACTGGGCTCTGTTTTATCTCCAACTGGTTTCCTCATTTTCATCAACGGTCTCGATCTGGAACTTTTAATCTACTAAATTGTTTTGCTGACGACAGTACTCTCAGTTTTTCATATTCGTTTTCAGTTTCACCTCCTTGTTCTTCAGATGTGGAACTGCAACGGCAGCGTATATGCCGTTATCCATGAGCGGCACTTGCAGTGAAGAAACCGATCATCTTTCAGTCATTGATATGGGCATGACAGATCACCGCTTAGGGAATGACCACATAATCGCCAAAAACTTTGCAGTGTTTGGATGGGCTTTTTCGAAGATGCAAGAAATTCTTCTCCCAGTCTGCCTTCCAAAGGTGGGGTATAACAGGGCAAGGAGCTCCCAATACTCACTTGAATATTTTAGATAGAATCCAAAATAGAGCTCTATCTCTAGAGAATGATAGGGGATATAACTACGAGTATAATTGAACCATTTTAATCACTCGAACACCGTCGAAATGTTTCATGTCTTTCATTATTTTATTGCGTTTTGTAAACAATGTTCTGGCGAAATTGTCAGTTGCATTCCTCCCCTTAAAATGGGAGCGTAATTTTTTCCCAAATAACGATTGCCCGCATTTTTTTTGGAATTTGTCAGAATAGTTTCCCGCATAAAGAAATATTAATTCATGATTGCCTGAGTAACGATTGCCTGGAAATTTTGGAAAGTACTATTTCGTACTTATTGAAAATATTTTATTCATTTCATTAAAAATGATTCGACATTATGCAGTTTCGTTGAGCCCACAAAAATCTTTAAATCCAAAAAAAACTTTGAATACACCAAAGCTCAAGCACACTCCAAATCCTATAGTTTGCCAAGCAGGAGGTTTGCAGGTTGCATACATCCCTTACCCGCCGTAATGTCAAAAAGAAATTCCTCTTCCAAAATTAAAATCTGCGTACTGTTAAAACCCAAAAATAGTATTAGTTTCACAGATAAAGGTAGCAAATGCGGGGAAATGGAAATCGTTCAACGGGGGAACTCATTTTGCGGGCAATCGTTACTCGGGAAATTGTTTTCCGGGCAATCGTTATCCGGGGAATTGTTTTCCGGGAAATTATAGCCATCCCATTAAAAATATTCAACCGTATAACTCGCACTTCTAGGAATGTGCATCGGTATCTCCTCTTAAATCCTTTCCTAACGTTCACACTGTGCTTGATAATTTTAAGGGTAGTCAAAACTGTTTAGTGCTCGCATTATTATAAAAAAAAAAGCTTCATATGTCGCCACAAAAAAAAAAACGGTGATATATTTTGGGAAAAGTATAAAGGCTTATCCCTACTAAAGATCCTGACGCAATCCTATCTAATACCTACTTCGTGAGCGTATAAAAACCTCAGATACCTGATGTGTATATCTAAAACACTTTAATCACCAATTTATTAGTGTAGCTTCCGACAAACAGATTTCAAATCGAGACTCACCATTTCTTCAGAGCCTTCAAAGCCGCATATGGCACTATTTATAGTAAGAATCGATGGGCAATCTCGGGAATATGAATAGGTTAATCATTTTAATTACATATGTCCCTATACCTGCTTCCAGCATAATCTAATTAAAAAACTAAATTTTAAGTCAAAGTGTGCAGCCCACTAATTTAAAATAAATCATAAAGGCAATTAAAAAAAAACTACTCAGTACCTCGCCAACAAATGGGCGCATTAAACTTAATTGTCTGGTTGGGAAGTAAAAGCCATACAAAATCTTTTTTCTACTCCTTCTCGAAAAAATTCCCACAATATAATAATTCGTTGAGTAATAATCCCATTAACACTTTTCACCTCTTCTCAGCATGACACACCCACTGGCAACGATATCTATAACACTAACACCACAAAAATATCTTGTTCACTCAACCAAAAATCCTTTAAATTAATTCTGAGGACTATCAGCACGTGTCCTTTTGCGATTAGGTATAATGACAAATAGAAACGAAGTTAGTGGTGAGTGCGGGCGTTATAAGTATGAATATTTTTTATTTCATTCGCATGGACGGGACGCTGAGATAAGGAAAGGCACTGTGATACCAGCCAAGTGATGAGATAAGAAATCCGAGATAATACCTTGGACACTTTCGCCTTGGAGACAGGACACCGATGGCTAGGAGATTTTATTATTATAGGTATGCTATTTGCAATCTTGTTTTCACGCCATGGTGTTAAAGTTTATTAATCTGCCATTCTATTTTGTAACTTATTTTTTAACTTTTGAATTATGCGCAAATTAATAAGATATGTATTTACATACGTAGTTTTGAACTTTGAATATTATGATGGTAAAGAATATGATTCTTCTTCGGTTTCTTTGGTCACTTGATGTGCAATGAAACAAAGTTTTTACATTTAGCTACCCAAATACTTTCCCCATGCTTCGACAGCGATGGCTAGGCTGATATTTGTTAAGGATGTGATACAATTTTCATTTTTTTTGTATGTCTAAGCCTAGTACGCAGATGGGGAAAAACTATGTCGATTTCCTGTAGCAATTTTTACTTGCGATTATAGGTACTATAAGGCAAGTTATGTATTCGTAAAAAAAATTTGTTTTCTACCAATTAAACATGACATACTATCATAGAGAACACCAAAAAGTGGGTCCCGCAATTCCGTCTGTCTGTCTGTCTGTCCGTCTGTCTGTCTGTCTGCCTGTCTGTAGAACGATCTACAGCCTAAACAGTTGAACCGATTTGGCTCAAACTTGTGCTTAGGCGATTTAGGTGATTGTCCAAAATAGATTTTTGAATTGTTGTTTTAGGCCCAAAAATAACGGTACTTGCCATACAAATTTTCTACCATCTTAATTATCTAAAAAACGGATCTAACGATTTTGATAAAAATTGGCGTGTGTACTACTTTGGGTATGGTCAACATTTCCGCCAAAAAAGTTTTAAAATATTTTGTTATTAACAAAACGGTTACTGCCATACAACCAGTTTATTGATTTTCGACTTTCTCAAAAACGGCTCAAGGGATTTCGATAAAAAAAATTTTATACAGGAGCTCCTTGAAATTCTAAATAGTATTGTATTTCAAAATTTTCGAAAAATATTTTTTTTGGATTTTTGAAAACAAAAATATTTTTTTTTTTTTAAATTCAATATTTCTGAAATTTTGTTTTTGAATTTATATTATTAAATATTTAATATGTTGGTACCAATTTTTTTTTAGAAAAAGTTTAAGAATTTTTATATATACAAAATTAAGTGAAACACCTTAAAAATATATTTAGCAGTTTTATTAAGAATCTTTTGCATATAATGTGATCGAACATAGGAGCAAGTACGTGCGATCCATTCGTGTAATTTATTTTACTTACTTCTAGGTACTATAAGTAAAGTTATGCATTCTTCGAAAAAAAGTTTTGAGATAACAATCAAACATTACAGTACGATATAGCGAAGACGAAAAAAAATGGTCTAAAAATTCTGTCCGTCTGTCTGTCAGTCTGTCAGTCTGTCAGTCTGTCAGTCTGTCAGTCTGTCAGTCTGTCAGTCTGTCAGTCTGTCAGTCTGTCAGTCTGTCAGTCTGTCAGTCTGTCAGTCTGTCAGTCTGTCAGTCTGTCAGTCTGTCAGTCTGTCAGTCTGTCAGTCTGTCAGTCTGTCAGTCTGTCAGTCTGTCAGTCTGTCAGTCTGTCAGTCTGTCAGTCTGTCAGTCTGTCAGTCTGTCAGTCTGTCATTCTGTCAGTCTGTCAGTCTGTCGGTCTGTCAGTCTGTCAGTCTGTCAGTCTGTCAGTCTGTCAGTCTGTCAGTCTGCCAGTCTGTCAGTCTGTCAATCTGTCAGTCTGTCAGTCTGTCAGTCTGTCAGTCTGTCAGTCTGTCAGCCTGTCAGTCTGTCAGTCTGTCTGTATGTATGTATAGAAACCTACAGCCCAAACGGGTGGGCCGAATTGCTTCAAACTTGGTCTATGGAGTTTTTTAGGTATTGTGCAGAGAGGAAATTGAACCTGCCATATAACCGTTACGTTAAAGCCTATTTTTCTCGGAAACGGCTCTAACGATTTTGATTTAAAAAAATCAGTGCAGCTTTTTAGATACGACCGATCATATGGTTGAAAAAAAAAAATTTTTAAATGTCTAAAAACGGTACTTTCCATAGTACCGTTTTTTTGCTTTCGACTATCTAAACGGCTTCCCCAATTCTTTCGAAATTTCACACATATATAGTCTTAGGTTTCCCAATTTATACTGCGTACCAATATTTTTAATTAATATTTTTTTGTATTTTTAAAATAATTTTTAAGAAAAAAAATTTAAAACTTTATATTTTAAAAACTGCTCATTAAAAACTTTTTTTTTTCTCAAAAACCGCTCCACAGATTTATACATTTTTTTCTAATAAATTCAAATTTATCCAAGAAATAAAATGGTGTAGTTTTTTTGAGCTCAAATTAGTTTAAGTATTTATTTCAGAATTTTGAATTATTTATTCTTTGATTAATCCGATTTAATTTTTGGTTTTTAAGTTTATTTTATTAAATATTTAAGATTGTCATACTATTTTTTTTGGAAAAAATTAAAGAAATTTTGTATATATAAAAAATTAAGTAAAAAACGACTTTAATATTTAGATTTTTATAGAAATCTTTTGCATACGATGTGATCGAACATAAGAGCAAGTTCGTGCGATCCAGTAATGCATTTTATTTCCCTTGTACGAATTCCATAGACAAAGAAATTAAATTTTTTGATGAAGAATTGAATTTTCTCGAATCTCTTTTTGAAGACGGATTTACATAGATTTCCACATGGATTTTCACACACACCACAAACTTAACATTTCGGAGATGTCATTTCTTGTGATTATTTACAAAACATTTTGATGCAAGTTCAATTGGTTAATAAACTATAATTGTGAGAAAAATATACATATATAAAATAAAATATATGTATGAACACAAACATTGCGTAATTTTGAAAGAGCCATGGAATTGTTTCACACATACATTCAATAAAGAGATTGCTTTTTTTTTTATAACGCGCTCAAGGGATTATGAATACCCTTTAAATGTTTCAACACAGCGCGGGCGTGAGGGTGAGGTTAAGGAAGAGAAAGAATGATAGGAAAGATGTGTGGCGCGATATTCGGAGACCGTAGGTGGTTGTTGTCTCAGATTTTATCTCCAGTGTTGGCGGCTGAACTAATGCGGAGAGATTTGCATGTCTTATTTATCTATGTCCCTTATAATTCGCATTAATTTTTGTATTCTTTGTCATATTTTATCGGTATACTAGTTTTACTCAATCACATGTTGTTAGTTCTATGTCTAAACAGCATGTAATGAGTAAACCAGCAACTCATTGTATGACACTTATTTTTAGAATTGTTTTTTTAATGGAAAAATAAGAAGACTAGACTACTGCAGGGATCGAACATGTGACCATGAGGTTGACAGGCGAACACACAACTATCGCTCCACGGCCACCTCGTGGCCGTTCATATTGCCTTCAATTCAAAAAGAATTGAATTTTAGTAGCGATTCGTCTTCGTTGAAAGGAAAACCATATCAATTTATCTCTAAAATTTGTATCCCTACAAACAGTTGTCAAAAAAGGGCATACATTTGAAATAACTTTAAAATGTCGAATGTAATTTTGCAATAAACAAATTGTTTGAAATGTTAAATTTTGAAAGTTTTCTGGTTAATGAGTTTAATTGAAGACTGGGTTATTTTATGTGCTACATTGGTGCTAACTGAAATTATTCCAAATATCAAAGGGCACGGTAGTGCCCAGCCAAGTTCTGCCACTAGACCGTTTTTACAGGATCAAACTCAGGCGTTTTCCAATAAAGTCAGAAACTTCAAACTCGCAGTATTTGCTAAGCTCACCAGGTTTAGGAAACTCACCAAATTTCAATTCTTTAGCATTAGTGATTCCCAAGATATAAGACCGCAAAAATCGCAAAAACCGTAACACTCAAATTTATGGAGTACTTCCCGATATCGTAGAATCTGGTGATTTCGCACAACGGTAGGCATGGACGTGTATACAAAGGAAATAAAATGCACGACTGGATCGCACGAAGATGCTCTTATGTTCGATCACATCTTATGCAAAAGATTTCTATTAAAAATCTAAATATATTTTTAAACTCGTTTTTTTACTTAATACTTTATATATACAAAATTTCTTTAATTTTTTCCCAAAAAAAAAATGGTATGACAATCTTAAATATTTAATAAAATAAACTTGAAAACCTACCTCACCTACAAATGTATCTTTAAATCTAAGTTATGGATTTAAATTATGTAAGTTAGGAGAGTAAAATGCATCTACATACATATACATATAGATGGAACATAAGTATGTAAACATGTACATATAATAATAATGGGATGTAGGTGGGTAGGTATGCAATAACTTTATAATTTAGGTGCAATATGCATACATAAAACGGCGCCAAGAATTTTTATTAAAAAAATTTGTGTGTTCTTAAATTAGTACAGTCCACTTTTGAGAATAAAAATATTTTTTTTTGCGTACTTCCCATAGAACCAATTTTCATATTTTCCACTTTCTCAACATTGGATGAACCGATAAAAATAATTTTTTTATATAAATGGTGCCTTAAATTGTCAATAAAACTACATACGAAAATTTTCAAAAAAAAGTTTTTCGATTTTTAAAAATAAATAAGAATTTTTTTTTGAAAAATCGATTTTGCAAAAACCAGTCGCAGAATTTTTCTGAAATTTTAATTTTATATGTATATTAATAATATCTTCAAAATGGCGTTTCAAATTTTTTTCTAAAAATGTTTTCAAAATTTTATACATAAAGAAATAATTTATTAAAAAACCGCTCCAACGATTTTTGATTTTTTTTAATATTCTTTTTTATCCGTGAATTCAAATTGCATCTTTGTTTTCCCTCAAAATATAAACGACTAAGCAATATAAAAACATTTAATTATGTGTATTATCCATTTATATCTACCTTATTATTATTCACTTCTTACGAATTGTTGCGCACGTCACTGAATACTAAATACATTGTAGGCGCTCATACGCTTATACATATATACATACGCATCCTTAAAAATCACATGAATCAATGATTTTTAAGGATGCGTATGTATATATGTTTTTTTATAAAACTTATTGGAGCCGTTTTCGAGAAATGCATTTTTTTCTTAAAGTTTTTTTTTTAACATTTGTATTAGAGGTACCGTTGTTTGTTATATTAGAAATATAGTTTTTATAATTGTTCAAGATAATGTCAAAAACTACCAAATACGAAGTTTCGCAAAAATCCATTAAGTCGTTTTCGAAATTTTGAGCATTCAACAAAAAAAAGTTTTTTTTTAAATTTTAATTTGAAAAATTTTGACTCACAATAGTGTTTAAACTCTTCAGGAGCTTCTGCGCAAAAAAAAAATCAAAAAAATCGAATTAGCCGTTTTCCAGAAAATCGAAAACCAAAAAAATGGTACTACTAGAGGTACCAAGAGTAACAATTTTTTTCCAAAACAAAAATTACTAAAATGTTCCCTTTTGCTTCATTAATGAACTGCTTTTTTTTTTATAAAAATCGTTGCAGCCGTTTTCGAGAAAAATAAGTTTTTTTATTCTTGGCCAGAAAAAAATGTATGGGAGCTACTGTTATTTGTCGTCCTAAAAAAATTAAAAAGACGTGTGGGCATATTACCGAACAAACACTATATACCAAGTTTGAAGCAAATCCATCCAACCGTTTGGGGTGCAGACTCGCGGACAGGCAGACAGACAGACGGAATTTTTAGACCATCTTTTTTCGTCTTCGCTATCATCGTAATGTAATGTTTGATTGTTATCTCAAAAAATTAAGTAAAAAACGACTTTTAAATATATCTAGATTCTTAATAGAAATCTTTTGCATACGATGTGATCGAACATAAGAGGTAAGTAGGTCTAATAAAATAATCTTTTTCGTTTTTCTTGTTTTGATCAACTTTACCCCCAGAACTAAAATCCTGGATATGCGCCTGTGTTAGGTATAAATCATCATTTGGTACAAAATATGTTAGCTTTTCTATTGCAAAGTCGGTGTCCTTTAATTTAACTCAGCTTTTTGAAGCTTTTATAGTGTTGAATGTTGAGAGTTGACGTAGAAGACACACCTTTAGGGGAGGCGTCATACCCAGTAGGTACGTTATACAACATACAACAACCCCATTACCAAACTGACTTCCTTTTTAAGATCTGTGAAGGGAGAGAATTTCTTAAACAAAGCAAAACCAACGCCAATATTCATTTCACCCGTAAGAATTAAGAATGGAGGGTTGTCTTTTTAGCCTTTTACGTATTGTTTGTTGTGTGAGAAGTTGAAGTCATAATAGGATTCAGGATGATGTTTTTTATCTATTTAAGAGGATTGTTTATTCTTCACTACGTACGAGTATATGATTTGATTTTAGGTGTTGTTGATGTCGTGTGTCATTTAAATGCGACACGTGACTAATATATTTTCGGAAGCAAATTCTTCTTCGAACTTTGCGGTACATATGAAACAATTAAATAAAATTTAAAAAAAATGATTTCTAAAAAAATCCAACAAAATATTTTTATTTAGGTTATACATAATCATATCTTATTATTTTTTTTTCTTAAACTTTAAGTTATTGATTAGATTTTCTACGCAAAATTTGTGTACTTACTCCTTCGGATGGTGATGGGGTAAATATAAAAATTAAAATTCTGCCGGGGTAAAAATTCTTTAACAAAATTCTGCTTCTCAAAATTCTGCTTTTCAAAATTCTGCTCATCAAAACTCTGCAAATAATAAAGAACACAATAGTTAGTTTTCTACATTATTTTTAGAGTTTTAATAAGCATACTCCTTTATTAAGAGTTTAATAAAAAAAATAGTTCTCTTTGGATTTGTTTAGCTTTATTTGCTTGTTTTTTGTAATTTTTTTTTCATACTTACGATTACCTAAAGGGCTCTGTAAACAGTCGAACATGGTGCGAGTAAGCTTGGTTCAAGCAAACCCCACAGACAGTGACACCAAACTGAGACAAGCTAAGTACTCGAACTTTATTTTTTTTTGTATAATCGCAAAATAAGACTTTAATTTTCTCGTATGCGAGCTCATGCCTTCACCAAAATAAACTAATAACAATTTGACTTTTCGATTAAAAACCGTAAATTTAGTCCGCAGACGTTGAAAATATCAAAGTACTTTTAATTTTGGTGAGACCAAGTTTTTGGATTACTCGAACCACGAAATTGGTACTCGAACCAGACCCCGGACAATTAAAATCAATTCGAACATGGTACTCGCACCAAGTTTACTCGTATCATGTTCGAGGGTTTACAGAGCCCTTAATGGATTGTTTTGTTTTATTTTTGTTTCCCGTTTTCTATTGTTATTAAAAATAAAATGCACGACTGTATCGCACGAACTTGCTCTTGTAGCTAAAAACTTTAATGTAGCTAACCATTGAGGTTTAGTTAGTAAGGTGTAGTTATCCTATGCAGGTTTAAAGCCTATGTAGGTAAGATTACCTTGATTCTTATTATAATGAATTGTCGAATGGATGATTCAAGGAATAGTTACATAGGTACCTACCTACAAATGTTTATTTAAATCTAAGTTATGGATTTTAATTATGTAAGTAAGGAGAGTAAAATGTATCTACATATATATACGTATTGATGGAACCTTAGTATGTAAACATGTACATATAATAATGAAAATGAAGGATGTAGGTGAGTACTCGTAGGTACCTATATGCATACAACTTCATCATTTAGGTTCAATATGCATACATAAGATTCATGTGATTTTTAAAGACACATATGTACCACAAATAAGCCATAATAAAGATTGGAAACCTTCGTACGTTTCAACCCCCAAGACCCATTTGTTTACATTGTTGTATTTGTAGCTTTGAAACTCTATCCATGAATAGATGGGAAATCGAAAAGCAAAACAAAAACAAATTACTAGGGCTGTGTTGTCTATGTGTCTATAGGAAGAGGAACAGAAAAGATTCTTGTGTGCATTTTTATCAATGTGTCTATTGGAAGAGGAACAGAAATGTTACTTGTGTGCGTATTTCAGCTTGTAGGCAAATGTCAAATGAAAGCAGAGGTTTCTGGTCTTTAAGTTATTAGTTTATGATATGTACATATAAATGTATGAGGGCCTACAATGTATTTAGTATTAAGTGAAGTACGCAAAAATTCGTAAAAAGGGAATAATAATAAGGTAGAAATAAATGGATAAAACACATAATTAAATGTTTTTATATTGCTTAGTCGTTATAGTTTGAGGGAAAACAAAGAGTTGGGGTGGCCGTGGCGCGATAGTTGTGTGTTCGCCTGTCAACCTTATAGTCACAGGTTTGATCCCTGCCGTAGTCTATGTATTCTTATTTTTCCATTAAAAACCAATTCTAAAAATAAATGTCATACTATGAGTTCCTGGTTTACTCATTATATGCTGTTTAGGCATAGAACTAACAACATGTGATTGAGTAAAACTAGTATACCGATAAGATATGACAAAGAATAAAAAAATTAATGCGAATTATAAGGGACATAGATAAATAAGCTACGGAAAGTTCTCCGCATTAGTTCAGCCGCCATCCCTGGAGATAAAATCTGAGACAGCAACCACCTACAGTCTCCGATTGTCGCGCCACACATCTTTCCTATCATTCTTTCTCTTCCTTAACCTCACCCTCACGCCCGCGCTGTGTTGAAACATTTAAAGGGTATTCATAATCCCTTGAGCGCGTGTAGATTATAAAAAAAAAAAAAAAAAAAAAAATGCAATTTGAATTCCTGGATAAATAAGAATATATCAAAAAAATTCAAAAATCGTTGGAGCGGTTTTTTCATAAATTAATTTTGTATGTTTTATACATACATTTTGAAAACATTTTTAGAAAAAAAATCTGAAACGCCATTTTGAAGATATTATTAATATACATATATATAAAATTTAAATTTCAAAAAAATTCTGTGACTAGTTTTTGAAAAATCGATTTTTCAAAAAACAATTAATTTATTTTTTAAAAATCGAAAAACGTTTTTTTGAAAATGTTTGTGTGCAGTCTTATTAACAATTTTAGGGAGCATTTTTATAAAAAAAATTATTTTAATCGGTTCATCCAATATTGAGAAAGTCATCCAAAATATGAAAAGTAGTTCTATGGGAAGTACCGTTAATAAGTACGCAAAAAAAATATTTTTACACTTGCAGTCAATTACTTGACTGTAGAAATATAAGAACACACACATTTTTTTATAAACATTCCTGGAGCTGCTTTCGAGAAATACATTTTTTTATAGGTTTTTTTAACTTGTATGGGAGGTACCGTTGGTTTTTATTTTGGGAATACAGTTTTTTTAACTGTTCAAGATAATGTCAAAAAAATACCAAGTACGAAGTTTCGAAAAAATCCATCAAGTGGTTTTCGAAATTTTGAGTTTTCAAAAAAAAAAGTTTTTTTTTTTAAATTTCAAACAAATTTTTTTTTGAAAATTTTTTGTTTACATTAATGTTTAAACTTTTTAGGAGCGTCTGTATACATAATTTAAAAAAACTCAAATCAACCGTTTTTTTAGAAAATCGAAAACCATAAAATTGTACTACTAACAATTTGTTTCCAAAAAAAAATTACTAAAATGTACCCCTTCCATTCCTTAATGAATAGATTATTTTTATAAAAATCGTTGCAGCCGTTTTTGAGAAAAATAAGATTTTTGTTTTTGGCCAAACAAAAATGTATGAGCGCTACTGTTATTTGTCATCTTAAAAAAAATGAAAAAAACGTGTGGGCATATTACCAAAAAAACAATATGTACAAAGTTTCAAGCAAATCTATCCAACAGTTTAGGCTGTAGACTCGAGGACAGACAGACAGACTGACAGACTGACAGACTGACAGACTGACAGACTGACAGACTGACAGACTGACAGACTGACAGACTGACAGACTGACAGACTGACAGACTGACAGACTGACAGACTGACAGACTGACAGACTGACAGACTGACAGACTGACAGACTGACAGACTGACAGACTGACAGACTGACAGACTGACAGACTGACAGACTGACAGACTGACAGACTGACAGACTGACAGACTGACAGACTGACAGACTGACAGACTGACAGACTGACAGACTGACAGACTGACAGACTGACAGACTGACAGACTGACAGACTGACAGACTGACAGACTGACAGACTGACAGACTGACAGACTGACAGACTGACAGACTGACAGACTGACAGACTGACAGACTGACAGACTGACAGACTGACAGACTGACAGACTGACAGACTGACAGACTGACAGATTGACAGACTGACAGACTGACAGACTGACAGACTGACAGACTGACAGACTGACAGACTGACAGACTGACAGACTGACAGACTGACAGACTGACAGACTGACAGACTGACAGACTGACAGACTGACAGACTGACAGACTGACAGACTGACAGACTGACAGTCAGACAGACGGAATTGGGGGACCCACTTTTTTGGTGTTCCCTATGATCGTAATGTCATGTTTGATTGTTAGAATTTTTTTTTGCACGAATCCATAACTTGCATTATAACATTTATTTAGTACCTATAATCGGAAGTAAAAATGAATTACAAATTTAATAAAAAATTAACAGGATCTCTTTTTCTTTTTTGTTGACGGGCAGAATTTTGAAAAACAGAATTAATTTTGAAAAGCAGTATTTTGAAGAATATAAATTTGTTAATCAGAAATAGTATGACCAATAGTTGCCAATGAATATCGCACTTCTAACAAATCAAGACACCCACTTATATCAATAAACCATAATAAATCGTTATTCAGTCATGCGAAAATCCTTTATTAATTTATACACGATTATCTGCACGTGACTCAAGCTAATTCTTAAGTGAACTTGGGCTCGGGTTTTTCTTACTTTGGACAATGCGATAGGGAAAGTGTGATAAGAGTTTGGCTTTAATGCGGATCATTATACAAATTTCTTAACCAATTTGATACTTTTTGTTTTTTTTTCCAAGTGGCTTTCGAGTTTCCCATCTCATCTATTGAGTCAAAAGATATCTTTTTAATTTCATGCGGATTATTTATTAATTTTAAAATTATATGCATTTTTAAGGCAAAGAGAAAATAAGGAATTTTAATTGTTGTTTTTTACTTAGCTGCACCTATTTCAAAATCTGTCAGTCATTGCGTCAAAAGTTGTTAAAGGTTAAGGACCGTTAAGGGGAGCGTTCAGTTCAGATTTATATCTATCTAAATATCTTTGAACCCTTTTACGCGACGAAACTTTTGTAACAGAATCTTTCAGTTGTTAAAAAGAAAGACACGAAGTAAGGGAATTACCAAAAATCGCCTGGAAATTAAAAAAAAGGGAATTAGGATTAGATTGAATCCAAGACCATAAGAATTCATTGTGCATTTTTAGCAAATAGGAAAACGAATCAGGAAAAAGGTTCTAATGGATAATTTATTATGTTTTAAAGCTTTTTACAATACAGTAAATGAAATTCAGAGATTTTTTTCCGAAAAAAAAATATTTTCAACAGGAAAATTATTTTTTGTTAAAAATGTATTTAACTATTTTTCTGTTGAAAATCCATTTTTCGTGGCAGCTGGCAGTCATTTCAAACAACATGGAACAAATTACTCTAATGATTTGAGCTCCAATTTCTCTCTCAAAGAATTGTGGACGAAGGCGCAAGTTATAGGTTTCATTGAAATTCATCATTGAAACACAAATCTGTGAAAAGATCGAATTTGTTTGGCAAGTCTGTTATAGCTATCATTTAAACTTGATTTCCATTAAAAAATCTTTCATAGCCAAATGTAATTTTGAGGTTAGATTTGATCATTGAAAGAAAATCTGACGTATGAAAACAGGAAAAGAAGTTAATACAAATCATTGGAACGATATGTTTCACTTTTGGGAATAAATTGTCAGCTGTTCATGGAAAATGTTTTCCATAATTGAAAAATCAAAAGTGATTTTTCAAGAAAGTGGTAGATCAAAAAAGAATATTTTTTTTGGAAAAAAAATATACATATATTATCAGCGTCATGTTGGTACCTAACCAACATGAGTTTTTTCTGTTTAAGTGCCTCAGAATTGATAGTCCAATTTTCAATGAAAGCTATAACTGGCTACTGGCGACGAAATCAAATTCCCAGATCCGTATTTTTCATTGAGTCTACACCCCATTTACTAACACTACTAAGCACTACTACAATGGGAAGTATTTAGTTTGAGAACTACTAGTTTCACAGATACCAATCTATGCCAATTCCATAGCAAATAAAATGCACGATTGCATCTCACGAACTTGCCCTTATGTTAGATCACATCGTATGCAGCAGGTTTCTAAACGGTGATTTTTTAAAATGTTTTGGTTTTTGAAAATTCAAAAAAACACAGAAACTTGTAAAAAGTGAATGAAATTTTTATTTGGATCGATAAATCAATTTCTGCCATTTACTTTTTAAAAATAATTTCACTTAAATGTTGCCCGCGGCTACGATTCAGGTGGTCCATTCTGAAGGTCCAATTTTGGCAAACTTTTTCACACATTTCGGCCGGAATCTCACCAATGACGCGTTAAATGTTGGCTTCCAAGGCAGCAATCGTGTTTGGCTTGTCCCCATAGACAATAGACTTAACATAGCCCCACAAAAAATAGTCTAACGGGGTCAAATCACATGATTTTGGTGGCCAATTGACTGCGCCAAAACGTGAGATCAACTGCTCACCAAATTCGCCTCTCAATTGATGCATGGTTTCGCGTGCAGTGTGGCATGTGGCACCGTCCTGTTGGAACCACATGTCGACCGAGTTCAATTCTTGCATTTTCGGCAAAAAAAAATCTGTTATCATCGAACGGTACCTTTCTCCATTGACCGTAACCCTGCGGCCTTCATCGTCCTTGAAGAAGTACGGCCCAATGATGCCGCCTGTCCATAAACCGCACCAAACAGTGCATTTTTCGGGATGCATTGGTAGCTGCTGAATTGCCTCTGGCTGCTCTTCACTCCAAATACGGCAATTCTGCTTATTCACGTATCCATTTAGCCAAAAATGAGCCTCGTCGCTGAAGACAATTTTGCGATAAAAAAACGGATCCTCATCCAACTTTTCTAAGGCCCATTCACCGAAAATTCTACGTTGTGGTAGGTCGCCTGGCTTCAATTCTTGCACCATCTGTATTTTGTATGGCTTTAAACCAAGATCTTTGCGTAAAATCTTCCAGGTGGTCGAATAACACAATCCCAATTGCTGCGATCGGCGCCGAATGGACATATCGCGATCTTCAGCAACACTGGCGGAAGCAGCAGCAATATTCTCTTCGGTACGCACCCTACGGATACGATTTGGTGGATTAATGTCCAATAAAGTGAAACTGGTGCGAAATTTGGTCACAATGAGCTGAATAGCCTGCTCGGTGGGTCGATTATGACGACCATAAAACGGACGTAGCTTGCGAAACACATTTTTCACAGAGCACGAATTTTGATAATAAATTTCAATAATTTGCAAACGTTGTCAAATGTTCGTGGAATTTGTCATGTATGATCTGTCAAAAATATAAACGTCAAAAACCAAGTAGCAAAAAAATCACCCGTTATATAAAATACATTTTTATAGACATCATTTAAAATTTTTTTTTTCTAAAAAAATAACTTGGTATGACAATTTTAAATATTTATTAATATAAACTTAACAAAAAAAATTTAAAAAAAATCATCAACCCGTTTTCGAAATATTGAATTTTCAAAAAAAAAAGAATATTTTTTTTTCAAAAATTCCAAAAAGTTATGTTTTGAAAATTTTGGTATGCACTATTATTTATAATTTAAAGGACCTCCTACATAAAAATGCTTAGAGTATACCAAAAATAGTGCACACACTTATTTTTATCGAAATCGTTGGAGCCGTTTTCGAGATAATTGAGATGTTCTAAAAAATTGGATGGTAGGTACCGTTAGTTTTGGACCTTAAAAAACGATTCAAAAATGTATTTTATACAATAACCTAAAACGCTTAAATACCAAGTTTGAAGAAAATCGCTTCAGCCGTTTAGGCTGTATAGCGTTGTACAGACAGGTGGAATTGCGGGGCCCACTTTTTGGTGTTCTCTATCATCGTAATGTCAAGTTTGACTAAAAATACATTCTCCTGTTCCCCTAAAAATCTTTTCCCTACGATGTGATCGAACATTAGAGCAAGTACGTGGGATCCAGTCGGCATTTTATTTATTTCGAACCTTAAACCACAGAAACACTTTTGTATTAGTTAGGTGTATAATTCGGCCTCCCAGCATCAGCCTATATTATTTTTGTCCAAAAGAAATTATACAAATGGTAAACTTATTTAGTTTTATAAGTGCTCAAACATTATTTTGGTTTGGACTGAAATCCAAATATCGAAATTGATATTGATTCACTCCGACCCACAGTCACAGATATCAATATGGTGTCCGTGCTTTTTTTAACGTCTAATGTTTGGCAGGGGTGTCATATTACCCAAGGTTGTCTGTACCTTGCAATTGATTACTGGTAGCACAAATATCCGCTGACGAAATTTATAACCCACTATACAAAATAAATAGAACTTAGGTCATAAGTCCAACAATACCATGATGAAAGCTTAATGCGTACGTATGAAAAAAGCAGTTACTGATTTGATCACTTTAATAATATTAGTCATTTGTGTACCTAAAACTGATTTATTTAAAAGTATGAGTTCTTTTCGAATTGTTTGAGGCGGCTGCTTTTGGTATTAATAATTATGGAGATTTTAAAACAGATTTGCAAAATGAAATCAACTTTTTCAGAGTTTTTGACAAACTCTTAAAGAGCTTATCTGGAATTTACAGAACAGATGAATTATAGGAGTGTGTGTTGGGTATTGGGTATTGGTAAGTGGGACCATCTTTTCGTAACGTAGAACAGGCAATTTTGAAGACTGTAGTCCTCATCAAACCACTCTCATTTTGGGTACCTAAGAAATATCACGTACGACACTTTTTGACAGCTTTTCCAGTGCAACTACAATTCCAGTTTGCACTTCATTTATGGCATCAGCTGTTTTTCCGTACGAGTATCTTTAACTTATTTGTCTGTGCTAAGAACCTCAAGACAAAGATATTTCGCCTAATTCGCCGCATCAAGGTATTTTTGTTTATGGGAAAATACACATCATGGTTATTATCTTTTCATTTTATTTATTTTCAGGTAATTGAAAAAAAAATAATTTTCGCACCTACATATGCTTTAAATAATATTAAGTAGTAATAGTATTTATTTAATTATTTAATTTTTTTTCAATTCGATTTACAATTTATGAACAAAATAAATAAAATATGGACATGGTTTGAAACAGTCTGCCAGATGCCAACTTATTTTTTTTATAAATTGTTTGCTTTCAATTTAAAATATAAAAACAAAAATAATATATAATAGCTTTTATAATATAAACAAATTTTATGTATAAAGAAAAGATTTTTATTTAATGTGAATATACATTTCAAATGCTATTAATTTAAGTTTTAAATACACATTTTTATATGTTTATATGTCTATTGTTTGCTCAAACAAAAATGGTTTATTCCTGAAACAAATAGAATTTAAAAGAAAGTGAAATTGAAGGCTATACAATCTGTTAATAATCAACAAAATCTTTCCGATACTTAATAGTTTCAATAAAATATTAGGCAAGAAGTTTCCAGTTATCTCCATTTAAGATTCTTATCGAATCTGCTTCATTTAAAACTGACTTTTGAAAGTATAGAAATCTTAATTCTTTTAAAATGGGACATACAGATAAAAAGTGGTAAGATGTTTCTTGTTCCTGCACTGCAAGTTGCACAAAGAACAAAACGTACTCCGGTCATTAAAATATGGTCTATAATTTTAATCAAGAAGGTCGCCTATTATACGAAAAATATTAGAAATTTCAAACAAGCTTAGTTCGTCAGTGAAATACTCGTAGTTTATATCGTTTAAATTGTATTCAAGTCTAGGATATAGTGATCGAAGTGACGAGCTTCTAGCTTCCTCTATTAGATCTGATCTTATCCGATTATCTATTAAATTAAGGATGTAAATTAATTTTTTCCTTAGATATATATTTAAAATATCTAAAGATTCTACAGAGACTCCGCACAACAAAAATATATCATCCCACTTTTCAAACCAACTAAAATTTTTATGTATGCTATGTTTTGCTAATATTTTCGGGAGACGGCTATCATCATTTATGACAAAAGTAACATATTCAATGTGTATTCTTAAAGTATACAGATATATAGGTCGGAGACCGGTTTCAAGTAAAAGCATGTAATTGGGAGTTGACTGTGGTAATTTAAAAGTTTTCTTAACGAAAAATGGTTGTAACTTTTCCACTTGGTCATACTGCTGGTATCCCTATACTTGTGAGCCATAAGTCATTATTTGCCTAAAAGCTGCTTCAAAAACTTTGAATTTAACGCTATGCTCCACGTTCTTGTTTTTAAATAGATTTTTCCAAGTGGAATTTATAGCAGCCATTGATTGTCGTAGCTTCATCTCAAAGTGTTTTTTTGGGTTAAGGTTAGGGGTGATTATCATACCAAGGTAGTTATCCTCATGCACCACTTCAATGTTTTCTTTATTCAAAAAGAAAGATGCCCTAGCAGAGGTGCAATTGGCAACGGCAACATCAGCCGATATGCCATTTAAGAGAAGGAAGAGAATTCGATGTGCACCGAACCTCGTCAAGCGCCGCTCCACCACCACTTCAGCTAAGCTGCCAGCTGGGGTGGAGGAGTCGCGCATAGCAAAAACAACAGCGGCAACAAACATACAACAACAATTAAATACCATGCCATCTGACGAGGAAATTGAATATATGTCCGAAGAAGGAGAAGGGCATTAAACTGGAGATAGCAATATGTTTGTGAATCTCCCAACCTCAGAGACGTCGTCAGGGGAAGAGATTGGAGAGCAGATAATGCTCAATACGATCGCAACAATAGATGTGGAAATCCAAAGCCTCGAAAGCCAAAGGGAGTCTCCAACACTCGCCGTTAAGGCCAAACAAGAGATGCGCCGAGCAAAGGAAAAGAAAGAGCTCGAAGACAAAAACTCGCTAGAGGGGCAGCAGAACGTAGCGCAACATCAACAACAGCAGCAAAGACAACAGCCAAAGCAGCAGCCAAAAGAACAACGGCCAAAAAAACAAAATACAAATCAACAGCAACAACAAACAAATAAACAGCAGAAACAACAACATCAGCAGACTCAACAACAGCAGCAGCAGTAAAATTCAACAGCAGCAACCGCAGAAAAGCAGAAAAGAAAAGGTGCCACCAATTAACACCTACAAAATGGAACTAGAAGACACCATTAAATTATGTAAGTCGATCATAGGTCCAAATTTCACAATCAAAAAATTAAATAATGATAGGCATGCTATCCACTGCTTCACAGTAGAATCTCGACTTTATCGGGGTCAAGCCGTTCGCTACAGTTAGAGCTAGGCGGGAGAAGCGGAATCTTCCCTTCTGCCTTGTGCAGCTTTCACCCAGAAGCAAACTGGATAGTTTGAGGAGTATCTCCGTCCTCAACTACCAGGTTGTACCTTGGGATAAATTAAAAAGGCGCGGCGACATGCTTCAATGCATGCGTTGCCAAAGGTTCGGCCACGCCGCAGCAAACTGCGAAATGCAGTCGCGCTGCGTTAAGTTTGGAGAGAACCACAATGCAGAAAAATGCATGTTAGGGAAGGAACGGGTCGAAGATAGGACCAGCTAAAATGTGAACTCTGCAGAGCCGACGGACACCCCGCTAATTATAGGGGATGCCCGACGTTTCACCTAATAAAGAACAATAAAGCAGCAAAGCAAACAGTGGTAGAAAAGCGTCCAACAGTGTGCCCTCCTACAACAACGCCCGTCAACCCCCAAATTTCTTACACCCAAATCGCGTCAGGAAGGGGAAGCACGGTACATACTACACCAAAGGTTGCCCAACAGGCCCCCGTGCCTAAGGCGCCGGAGGCACAGGCGGATATTATGGGCCATCCAGGGCCAGTTGACTGGCCTCCAAAACCAGATCAGGGAGCAGGGGACTAGGGTGAATTATCTCTACTCTAACGCTACTTAGAGGTTAAGGGCACGCTGCCGGAGAGACCCTTTAAGATCCTAGCTGTGAATGTAAATTCACTGATTAGGACCGAACGTAGAGCGAATTTATTCCAATTGCTGAAAGACATAAGTCCAGATGTGTTATGGCTAGCGAAACTAAGCTTAACCAGAAACATAAATTGACTAACAACAATTACAATATCGTAAGAAGAGACCGACCCAACTCCACTCAAGGAGGGGGCGTCGCAATCTTTATACGTAAAGGCATTAGTCATAAGGTAATATATAATAGTGATGTGCGAACATTTCGGACGTTAGAGGCATGCATCTCCAACAGGGGAAGCGAATGTATGTGATTGCTCCCTATGCACCGGAAACACCTCAGCCCACCAAGTTTATACCAGAGCTTGAAAAGCTTTTTGAATGCTTAAGATTGAGCTCGGAAGAGAATTACTACATATTGGCTGGTGATTTAAACGCCAAGCACATGGATTGGGGAAATCAAATAAAAAACCTCGAGGTAACCATCTATTTAATTGGATGGGTCGATACAACTTTGAGTATCGCATCGATCTTCTAGCCACAGACAGGCCATCGGTTCCAAGAAGCGGTGCCTATCTGGATCTATTGCTTAAAGACGCAAGACTAACAATTACTGACGCTGTGGGTCAACGGCCAAGAAATTGTTTACGAAGGATCGAGTACGACAGTGACCACTGCGGAATCGCCGCCGTAATACAACTTCCGAACGCGCTTATGGAGTTGGAGGAGTATGTGCTAGTGCATACTTACAATTACAGTAAGGTGCGCTGGCCACGCTTCTACAATGCCTTATTGAGTGAATTACGTTCAAATGGTATACCCACCAAATGACAGGCATCTGGCAAAAACGGAAATCGACAGATACTAAGAACAAATGGACGAAACAATTCAACGATCAATGAACAGAACAATACCGTACCGTAACGCGACAGTTGACGCACTACACAGACAAAAAGGTGGACTACTGATAAGACTTAAACGATTGTACAGACGTTTTACTGACACACGAGATCTGGAGGTTAGGACACAAACATCAACCAACTGATCAAACAAAACTACAGGTTGTCTATTAATTTGTTTTGGGACAATAAAATTCGGGCCGTTAACTCTAGCGACCCGAGTATGTTCCCAAAAATTAATAAGATTTTTAGAAGGAAGGATCAAAACGATCTTCCGTGTCTTAAGCTCCAGAGAACGACAGAGAACAGAGACGTACTTCTGACAGCAGAGCTCTGCTTCATCACACCTGGTTGCAGAACGATATAACCGAATGGCGATTTGAGAACCTTGGTTTTACCGGGTTTAATGATGAAGATTTGGCAAACGCCATAATCGCCGAACGAAATGGGTCCAGTTATTTTGTCATATCGTTCCGTATAATCAGTTCGGTTTTAAGGCAAGACATGACACAATTCATGCCGCGTCTAAACCGGTTTCTGATATCCAATGGCACAAAACTAAAAAGCAGTGTACGGGTGCCTGTCCGGTGGATTTGGAGAAGGCCTTCGACACCGTATGGTTAGATGGCTAGATGGCCTCTATCTAAAGCTTACCAGACTGGGTATAAGTAAATCTCTATTGTATATGCTTTATGACATGCTAAATGGTAAAAAGTTTGTTGTCAAGAGTGGCAATGTAACTTCTACCGCAATTTTTAATATTAATAATGGTCTTCAGCAGGGAGCGGTTAACTCACCGATTCTATTCAGCATTTACACCAGCGATCTAGTAGGTAGTCTAACTCAGGCAATTGCGTACGCCGACGATCTAATTGCGTACAGAACAGCTAATACAGTTGAGGTCATCAAACTTCTTTTGCAGAGAGACTTCGACAAGATTCAGCGATATTGTGATGACTGGAAGTTGAAAATCAACTTCCAGAAATCAGAAACTATTTTGTTTAGGACTCCGTTGTCTAGCGCATCAAGGGATACGAGAAAGAACTGGCGCAAGCTGGTGATCGTAGGGACACATGGACATCCACTGGCGAGTAAAAGTGTAGTAAAGTACCTTGTCATCTGGTTGGATCAGTACTTGTATTTCGATAGACATATAGGTGCTGCTCTGGCCAGGGATAGGGGAGCCTTTGCCCTGACAAAAAGACTCTTTTATAGTAACCGTCTTGACAGAAGGGTGAAGGTGATTTGTTAAATGACCCTCATCAGGCCGATGGTTGCCTACGGATGCCCGGTGTGGTTCAACGTTGCCCCATCTCAAATGGAAAAGATTCGGGTGTTTGAGAGGCAGTGTCTTCGACGTTGCCTTGGATTACACAGAACACCAGAGTCGGAGTACACACTATATTATTCCAACCAGGTTCTATTCAACGGAGCCAACATAAACAGAATAGATAATTTTTTGTTTAAGCTGTTTCGGGGTTACGTTGCAAGAGCGATATCCTCAACTAACAGCTTAATTTTTGGGGCTTACTACCCCAATGACGAATATTTTGAGGGTGCGCGGTTAAGTGGCTACATCCCTCCCGAGGTATTCCTCCATTTAGAAAGTCGAGGGCTGATACAGGATAGAATGGCGGTTCCGCTTATCTACCACGTCAGCCGGAAAACTGTAGAAAACTCGACTCCTGTATGGTCGAGACGTCGTCGCTCAAGGTGGAGAAGAGCGCCTTCGGTTCATTAGGACTGTGTCCGATCGGGACCGAAGTGATAGGGCGAAACAGGAGAACCAGTTCTGGTGGCTCTCTGAACAGCATCATGATATTAAAAGTCAATTAAGATGGTATGTCTGCTGCTGTGGCTGTTCTAGTTTTTAAGTAGTTTTAAGTGGTTTTGGGTATTTTTAGTTATCTTAAGTAGTTTAAGTTAGTTTTAGTTAGTATACAAGTTAGTTGTATCTAGTTTTAATTATTTTTAGTCTAGATTTAGGTAGTTTATAAGTAAAAATTGAAAAACGATACGAGACCGAGTTTTTAAAAAAAGTTACTTGGTAAAACAAAAATAAAATAAAATAATTAGAATTAATTAAAATAGTTTTTAGGTCGAAAGGCATTAGTATTAAGAGATATAGTCTAGTTTAGAGCACCTGTAAATTAGTTGTAAGTTATTGATAATTAGGCTAGTGTTAACAATTTTTGTCTAGCTTTAAGATAGTTATAAGGTAATAATAAATAAAAATGAATTACAAAAAAACCGACGCGACGCCGAACGTGTTTATTGTGTATACAAATTATAATTGCCTAATCCCTGATGGATTTTGAGATAAGAAAATAAATCCTGATTCCGAGATTGCAATATCTAATTGTTAAATACTTTACACCTAATCGTCCAATTTAGATCTATATAGGTACATACTTACATACTCATCGTAATTTTGTAGATTGACCTTAAATCAATAAAAAAAAAAAAAAAAAACAAGATTAATATAAATGCGCAATACGTTTGACTATATCATGGATATAGAATTTTTGCAACTTTCGTTATCTTTTGAAACAACAATATAATCCAAATCGAAGATACTGTATATACTCACAAGGCCTGTCCTATCTTAACTTCAAGTAGAGGAAAATCCAAATCGCCAGCCTATATTTTCTGGTGCGAATAATTAATTTAGCTTAGTAGTTATCAGAACTTAAACTAAAACGTTTGTCATTACAATCACTTGACGAAATGTACTTCGCTACAAGCATAATAATCGGTCTGGCCTTTGGGTCAGCAATCTTCGCTGCATTTGTTCTGATGTTGCGTCGAAAATCAAATTGTATTTTTGGAATTTATCCAGAAAAAGGAATCTTCTATCATCTGAAGTATCCACTGGCTATCAAATTCGTTCGCTATTGGAGACGAAAAATCTTCACCGAACACGAAAGCGAATTTAATTCTTCCGAATACTTAGAATCTTTGGAGAAACCACAAATTTTATCCAGCAATCCCAAGTCGTATGATGTGGTGTCATTCTTCGGAGCCAACGACAAAGGATTTAAGTTTATGATCACCATGGAACGTCGCCGTAGAGGTATTACAAGGGCTGCCTTTTATATATGGATTCCCAATCGTGGATTATTTTCATCGCCAAACCTACCGGACATGGAACACTTTACGACTGATGGTCTCTCCGAAAGTGAAGAGTTTTTAGCTAATGGTTTTAAAATCTTTCCCCTGGAGTGTATGCGTCGATGGAGAGTTACCTACAATGGTGAAGTTAAACAGGGTGCCAATCGGCTTCATTTTAAATTCGAGGGTGATTTTACTTCGGAACTCGGGCACTTTGACTACAACAAAGACCTTAGTTCTTCGGTTATTGCAGATTCTGTTGCTCGAGAGGCTTGGGACGATCAATTTTTTCACATGGTTTGGAATGTTGATAGCATACTAAAAACTAGAACTCACTACGAGCAGTCTGGACGAATCAATGGAACTTTTAAGTTAGGCGATGAGCCTGAAGCTCAACTTGGTCTAAGCGCCTTTCGAGATCATAGTTTCGGAACGGATCGTTGTCTTTCGTCCATTTACCGATATGTATACTTTGCCCTTTTCCTTGACGATGGCACAAATTTGGTTGTTGGAATCCTTAGTCAACCATCATTTTTTCTATCTTCCTTGAAGATAGGATATATTTGCTTGCCGCAAGGTGGTGGATACGAACCAATCACGGCTTGCAATTTCGAGCTTTACTCTTACGGAGAGAGAGGTTTTCCGCCTAATCATGAAAACTTCATTGTTGAAACTAAAAACCGCCGGCATTTTATTCAAATTAAATCTGAGGATAGTTCTATTCGTTATGCTGGTGGAGATTGGGAATCCAAAATCTATAATCAATTTGTTTCGTGTACAGTCAATGGCATTAAAGGACATGGAATTGCAGAATATTTGTATCGAAACAAGACCGGTCGTTCGAAGACTGCTGCAGAAAGTGATCCCAAATGGTACAAAGACATTAAGTCTGTCGAAAGAAGTGTAAGTCAAAGGGAGCTTGTTGATGATGAATGGAGTGGCGTTTTTTGGTAAAGCTGTCTTATGTAAATTTATATTTTTATAGTATAGTATGTTTAGTTGTGATTTTTTGTAATTATACGTATACATGTAAGTTATAATTTAAAGACCTGATATGTATTAAGATTAGCTTATGTAAGTTAAATACAATTTTATAATCATAATTTTTATTAGTTTGTTTTATTTTACTGGTTTGTTGTTCCTTATCAAGGCTAATGCGGATATCCTTGTAGGAAAAATACTGTAGGTAAATTTGGACATACACAGTTCCTTACATTTTATGGCAAAACGGTCACCATATTTTCTCAAATAAGTTGGAAAATTTCGGGGGTGGACTGGGGAACAGACGGCCCGGACTTTGAGATAAAGGGCCCTGAATTAAAATTATTCTATTACCTCAAGGTGCGCTCGGTCGATTGTGCGGGTCCCAATAGCTTTATAAGTATAAGTAAGTAACAAATTCATTTGTGTATCCGTTATTATTTGTTGAAGTTAACCTAATACATGAATTCTAAAGCTATGGTCAGCCTGGTTAGCAAATATAATTTTCATAAAAACAAACCGTAATCACCCTGTCGCATTCGAAAAAAAATCGAAAAATTGGTCACCATGTGACGGTCTTTGAAGTGCCGTGATTACAAATCTTAATTTTTTCCAATATTTGTTGTTGTTATGGAATCCTGAATAACTCTGCTAACAATTGCATTCAAAAATATAAACACACCTGCTTCAGTTTTAAAGAAAATATAAATTTTTTCCCCTACTAAGTACTTAACAATTACACTAAAAGGCAAGTTATGTATTCGTAAAAAAAAATTTTTCTAACAATCAAACATGACATTACGATCATAGAGAACACCAAAAAATTGTGTTCCCCAATTCCGTCCGTCTGTCATTTTGTCAGTCTGTCTGCCTGTCCCCGAGTCTAAAGCCTAAACGGTTGGATAGATTTGCGTCAAACTTGGTACGTATTGTTTTTTCGGTAATATGCCCACACGTTTTTTTAATTTTTTTTTTAAGATGACAATTAATAGTAGCTCCTAATACATGTTTTTTGGGCCAAAAACAAAAATCTTATTTTTCTCAAAAACGGCTCCAACGATTTTTATAACAAAAATAAGTTTATTAATGAAGGGAAAGGCTAGCTTGTTATATATTTTTTTTTTGGAAAAAATTTGGTACCTCTGGTAGAACCATTTTTTTGCTTTTCGATTTTATCGGAAACGGTTAATTAGATTTTTTTTGAAATTTATTTCCGCAGAAGCTCCTAGAGAATTTAAACACTATTGCATACCAAAATTTTTCAAAAAAAAATTTTGGAAATTAATTTTTTTTGAAAACTCAAAATATAGAAAAGGACTCAATAGATTTTTTCAAAACTTCGTATTTTTCGTTTTTTTGACATTATTTTGAATAGTTAAAAAAACAATTTTTCTAAAATAAAAAACAACGATACATCCCATACAAATGTTAAAAAACCGTTAAGAAAATATGTATTTCTCGAAAACGGCTGCAAGAATTTTTATACAAAAATGAGTGTGTTTTTAAATTACTACGATTCACTTTTAAGTATAAAAATATTTTTTTTGGCGTACTTATTAACGGTACTTCCCATAGAACCACTTTTTATATTTTCAACTTTCTCAATATTGGATGATACGATTAAAATATTTTTTTTTGTAAATGCTCCCTAAAATTGTTAATAAGACTGCGTACTCAAATTTAAAAAAAAAAGTTTTTCGATTTTTAAAAAATAAATAAAATCTTTTTTTTGAAAAATCGATTTCTCAAAAACCAGTCACAGATTTTTTTTTAAATTTGAATTTTATTTGTATATTAATAATATCTTCAAAATGGCTTTTAAATTCTTTGTCTAAAAATGTTTTCAAAATTTAATACATACAAAATTAATTTATTAAAAAACAGTTCAAACGATTTTTGAATTTTTTTTTTTTTGATATATTCTTATTTATCCATGAATTCAAATTGCATCTTTATTTTCCCTCAAACTATAACAACTAAGCAATATAAGAACATTTAATTATGTGTTTTATCCATTTATCCTTAGGAGTAACCGGGCTCGTTGTCCTAAGGGGCATGTAGACTAAATACCCATAACTTCAAACCTACACAATTTTATGCCTGTTTTTTGTTGCCGTTGGTGCATAACCTCACATTTTCTTTCGTCAGGAGTGTATGTAGTTCGAGAGTTATTGGGCAAAAACTATTTTTTTCATCTATAACTTGACTCATGATTTTCTCGTGTGACTTAAAGGAAAAAAGAACTTTTGTGAGAAAAATATTTAGAGGCACTATATGGAGCACATTCTAATGGACCATGCGTCAAAGCTCATCTATACTAATCGAAAAAAGAGTATAGGTACCACATGTTGTTCATGACAATATTTGTTTCACTTACGAAACCCAGTAAATGAAAACATTTATCCTGATTCAGAGCTTATGGGCGTTTTTGCAACTGACAGGTATTACAAAATACCTACTAATCAATGTATTTCTGAGCAGCAATTTTTTTTTTTGAAAAATTTCAGTTTCATACTCCCAACGCTCAAAATTATAGCATAGTCAACTTACCCCATAGTCATTGCATTGTATTTATATATATATGATGGAAAATCCACACTTGATGCGAGAAGACAAATCACAGTATCGCTTCAAAGTTAATATGTGGACCGAAATTCTGAATGGTAAAATTATTGGACTAATCGAGCTACTAGAGAACTTGAATGGCGGGGTGTACTTAGATTTTTTACAAAACCCATTACCAAATTTTTTGGAAGATGTGCCACTTAGCATTTATGGAAATATGTGGTTTCAAGAAGATGGCTGCCCAGCACATTATGCTCACCCAGTGATACAATTTCTTGATGAAGAATATCCAGTCAGGTGGATAAGGTGGTCTTGTACAATTTCATGGCCAGCTCGTTCACCTGGCTTAAACCCTCTGGATTTAAAAAAAGCCATCCAAAACTTAGCCGAGCTGCGCCGAAAAATCAAGGAGGTTGTTGCAGACATCAACTCAAGTAGATTCGCCCGTCTTATAAAGCGATTTTTACTTGCGATTATAGGTACTATAAGGCAAGTTATGCATTCGTAAAAAAAAAAAAAAAATCTAACAATCAAACATGACATTACGATCATAGAGAAGCCTAAAAAAGTGATCGCCAAAAAATGTCTGTCTGTCTGTCAGTCTGACTTTCAGTCTGCTTGTCAGTCTATCTGTCAGTCTGTCCGTCTATATGAATAACGAGATACAGCCTAAACGGCTTTAGCGATTACCTTCAAATTTGGCATGTGTGATTCTTTTGGCATTCCTCAGAGGGAAAATTTAAATTTTATTTTTAGGCCTAAAAATAACGGTACCTGCATTGATGATATTGAAGGCAAATCTTATTTTTTTCTAAAACATCTCCAACCATTTTGATAAAAAAATTTGAGATTTTTTTTGTTGGTAATAGCTATCATTTGATATGAACCAAGCTTACAGGAAAAGTCTATTAACGGTACCTTTCATACAACGTTTTTTTTTTAATTTTGCCTTTCTCGGTAACGGTACATTGGATTTCTGTCAAATTTTATATCTGAGAAGATCTAAGTAGCTAAATTATTTTTGCGTATCAAAATTTTGAATAGCTTTTTTTTTAAATTAAAAAAAATGTATTAATTTTTTTTTTTTGGAAAGTCAATAATTTTAAAACTAATCAAAAAAAAAATAATTTTAAATTTTATATTCACATGAACATTAATAGTCTCTAAAAAATTGCATACCAAAATTTCAAAAGAATTTTGTTTTAAAAAAACGAAAAATAAAAAACAGGATTTCATCAAAACCCGTCCTACAATTTTCGAGATACTTTATTATAAAATTTTCATTGATCCGTGGCATGTAATGGCATTCTTCGTTTTTTCGAAAAACTGATTAAAGTGATGGTTTGGCAGTTTAAATAAGTTTAAAAAACGATTTTTTCCCACATATACACCATTCACTTTCATTATACATGCATGTACTTGTACATACTTACATTATTACTCTCCTAATTTACATAATTAAAATGCATTTAAATATACATTTGTAGGTACCTATTTAACTATATTCCTTGAATCATGCATTCGACAATTCATTCTAATAAGAATCAAGGTAATCTTACCTACATGGGCTTTAAATCTGCATAGGATAACTATAATAAACTAGCTACCTAACAACAGCTAGAGTGAGTAACACTAAAGTTGTTAGCTACAAGAGCAAGTTTGTACGATCCAGTCGTGGATTTTATTTTTAAGGTATAGGTCTTGTATTGCCGTTGGAGGCAAACAATTTGAACAATTATTATAGCTAATCTAAATAATTTTTGAAAGCTCTCCGAGTGTCTTTCAGTCACACTCATTGAGTATTTTTAGGAATTTTTTTTTTCAAAGATGAATAGTCTGTCTGACTCGAATATTGGGCAAATACTTAAAAAAATATAGTAGAAGTCCTCTATAGATTTAAGGTTGTCCTCTATAGGTTTAAGATTGAATATTGTACAGAACTGATCGAAGCTCCCATTATAAGGACTTCCATTTAAGTTAAGTAGTTAAGTGAATCGTTGAGTTTCAAGATTGTAATGAAGCTGTGAGCATTGGCGGAGCAAGACCTAAGCTTAATGTGGGCAAGGTACATTTCGCAAGGCCGTCTGATGGTGCAAGAAGCAGGGAATATAAAATAAAAAATCTCTTAAAATTAAACAGTTTTTATTCATTAAGATTTCACTAACACTACTTTAAGTACATCGTTGGGACTGCTATTAAACAAAAAAAAATTACTAAAACTCTTTTGACTTTGAGTACAGCTTTAGGACAGGATTTCGTGTTACAAAAACATCAATGTAAATAAATAGGTCTTACGGGGCAAGAGAAGTAAAGGTTTGCCTTCTTGCTCATTGCTTTTCTCTGATAGTGATAGGTACTTTTAATACGGATTTCTAATAACGGGAAGTCCCGAGTTATGTCCCGTCCCTGACCGGGGACTCCCCGCAATAGCAGCGTAATGCCAAGTAATGTTGCCAGACTAAACGAATTATCAGGAATGAAAGAGGTAAAATTTGTTTAATTAATTAATTTTATAACACAATTTAATGTAGTTTTCCATTGCTAAATGAAGAATTTGATGCCGAATTTTATTTTTTTTTCGTGGCGAATGGAACGTTATTTGGATTTAATATTTTTTTTGTTAAAGTGTTGGCTTCTATTCGCGTCTGTAAAACTGGTAGCTGTCAAAATAAATGCTTCCAATTGCACTTGTGCTTAGTAGTGTTAGTAAAAGAGGGTTAGATTCGCCAAAAAATACGGATCTGCGCATTTCATTCAGAATCAAAAAAATATTAATTTTTGTTGCCCAATGAAAAGATTTAACTGTCAAAATCAATGTTTTGACAGATTCGTATCAAACGCGAATTTGATTCTTGTACCAATAGAAAACCACATAAAGCGTTTTTATTTTTTAGTTCAGAGCAGAGTCTGAGTTGTCAAAAAATTGTTTGTGTTTCTTCTTAACTCAGAGCATGCAGAGCTCCAAATGTGTGTTTCTTTTTTCGTTCTGAACATGTGTAGATCGCACTCGACGTGCTCGAACATAATTGACTGAGCATGTGTGTAAATTGCGGAAGCCACCAAATGCCATGTGTGCCAAGAAGGAAAATGTGAAGAAAAAAATAATTAGATACATAAGTTGGCGAAAGAAGTTGATCGCTTGTTGATTTTCTGTAGCTGGTGTGTATCAAGAACGGATAGGTATTGCTTTTTATGGTTAAAAATGAAAATTTATTCTGATTTGTGAGGTTGTGTGTTTAAAAAACATATCAGTGTTCAGAGCTAGCTCTGTTCGAACTCTGTTCAGTGCTCTGCTCTGAACGAAAAAAAGAAAAACTTCTATAAGTGTGGTATGAAATTTTAGGTTTTTTTTTCGGACACGATATTCATATTATATAAAGTATGCATTTTTCAAATTTCTTCTTACCCGACGTTTCGAAGATGTGTGTCATATTTCGTGGTCACGAGATGAGACTGGCGTTTGATTAATGTTGTTTAATGAGGTTTTCGTTTCGTAAATTCATTTTGATCTATAAATTGATTTTTTTCATAACGAATCGAATAAGTTTCATATTGATTTTTATTTGCTATAAAATTGGTGCATATTTGTGTCTGTGAACCACCTAGCGGTATCTGTAAAAAATTGACTCGAACGTTGTTTTTAATTTCAAATATGTAAGTCCGAAGATGAGCTGAACGAATAAATGAATTCACTTAAACTGCTTCCATTTGAATTCAAACTTATTTTAATTATTTCTTGCAACTGAAAAAAATTATTATCACACGAACTTGCAAAAATTGATGGTTTTCAATTATGCAACATAGTGGTGTTAGTAAAAGATGGGTAGATCCGCCGAAAAATCCAGATCTGTAAAATTGATTTAAAATCAAAAAATCAATTTTTTTGTCCAATCGAAGTCAAAAGTTGTTAAAATCAGTTTTTGACATATCTAAATAAAAAATAAATTAATTTTTGTTACCAAACGAAAACCCCATAAGTTATTGTTTTTTAGCTCTCGCTCTCAAACAGTACCGGTGCGTAGATGTTGCAATGGGATTGCTTGTGGTGTATTCGTTATAGGTTGTTGTTGCGCTGAGTCGATATTTGAAAATATTTCTAACAATAACGCGGTGAGTTAAAAAATGCAAATTTTATACAAGATAAGTAGTTATCAGAAATATCGATTATTTTCTTCACATTGATTTCGTGCGCCGAAGAGTTTAAGTTGACAATTAATTCTAATGTATTTATTATACAAAAAAGTTGTGATTTGTTCGTGTACCGCGAGGCCCACACCGCCCACGGAGGTATTCCTGTTTTGAAGTAGATTGAAACATTTGGTTTGTTTCGAGGCAAGTCGAAGATTTTTTCAAATTAATTTTAATCATATTCAAATTCAGTTTTTTCACAATTACTTCAAAACTATAGGTTCTTTTGAAAAAAGTTGTAGGTACGCATTGTAACTCATGGTATTCTACATAAAAAAGATTAACACACTTTTTATTGTACAGTTGATAGATTTAGAGAAAATGGTTGAAAACATTGGGGTGTAATATATTTTTCAAAAACATGTGGTAAATTTATGTTTTTGAGTGCGGAAATGTTTTGTTTTTAGTTATGTTTAGAAAAACATGCTCTATTAAAAAAATACAAATTTTATGTGTGGAACCGAAAGTTAAATGCTGCCATCTTAAAAATAGTAATTTATTTTATTCTGTTCAATAACTCCCAAAACCTTTATTTTTCTCAAAATTTTCTAAGGACAACTTGTAGACAATACAATATCAATGACTTCTGTATGTCAATTCGTTCGAAATATTTAGGACGTAAAAAAGAAGCTATCCACCAAAATTCAGCTTTGTCGGAATTTTTTCGAAGTGAATGTCTTATTTTCCTGGACTAATAAGGATTCCAGCCGAGAGGCCCAATTTTCGACCATTTTTTGCACCAATTGGGGCCGTATGTCAGCAATACCGAATATTCACACGAAAAAGTCATTAATCATGGCTCTATAGCGTTCCACATTGACTGCAACATTATGGCCAGCTTTATTTTTGAAGAAATATGGACCATAATGATTCCCTCTGCCCATAGAGCACACCAAACAGGGAATTTTTGCGGATGTAACGGCGCCTCAACAATGGCTTGTTGATTATGATCAATATATACGACAATTCTGCTTATTAACGTACCCATTTAAGAAAAGTGAGCTTCATCGCTGAACAAAATTTTCTTTTGAAAATCGGGATCGGTGGCCATTTCGGTTTGGGCCCATTCACCGAACGTGCCACGAGTTGTTAAGGATTTAGTCTATTGATTTTGAAATGGCAATATGACCAAACTGAACATAAATCAAGTGACTGACAGCTGTCAAAAAGACTAACTCCGCAAAAAGTATTGCCAGATTGAAAACCACGTGTCTAAAAAAAAACATCCGTTATTTATATTTGAGGAGTTTCTGAGAAAGTTGTTCGTTTAGATAACTCAAAGTGCTGTAGTTCAGGACTTCAAAGAGCAATAGAATAAAAAGCTTAAAAAATGTTCTTTTAATTATCAGAGAAGCCCAAATCCCATAGCTCAGGTGTTTTAGCTAAAATAGCTCTATACTTGTCATGTTGCCCCAATATAATATAAAAACGTATCATTGGGCCACAACAGCTCAATATTTATGTGGGGTCATATCTTTGATCGCATTAGAGAGTTCTGACCGCGATACGCTACGAGTATCATAGGTGCTTTGTGTTTAAAAAACGTCGACAAGATGGTGGTTCTCGATTTTGAATTCGTTGGTTTGGCGAAAAGATGGTTTATAGTCGATTTGCCGAGGCGGAACCCGGGAAGTTCGACTAACAATAAATTATTTAAGAAAAAAGGTTAACACACGAGTACGCTCACACAAAATAGGGGATACGCATACGATCTTGTAGGCGACATTTAAGAAGCATGTGCCCCTATAATTGTTCGTGGACATTGGATCGCTTTCTTAAAGATTGGACAGACATCATCACTTCGTCCTCACATATAGGTACTTGGTTGATAATTTGGTATATGCTTTTGGGCATAAGGTATCACCTGCTCCACATTTGTAAGGCATTGCTGGTAAGCCATCTGTGTGTGCAGCTGTGTAATTTTAGAGGCGTCCCAGCAAACATTTTAATTCAGAAACAAACGATAATTAATTCATAAAAGTGAAGAAACCGTCCGAAGAAGAATTCACCTATGATGCGATTTGAATCTTTTTACCTGGGCTCTTAGACACCGATTTGAACCATTGTAATGATTCATTTATGATCTGAAAATTCGTCATTTAAAGATCGTATATAAGGCTACTCCATCGTCTCTGTGGCGTCCAATGTGAAGATTTCGTTTCTTTGCGGATTGCAGTTCCAAAATGACCTACTTTAATAAATTCAGTTCGTTTCTACGTTTCGAATAATAAAAATCATTTCGGTCCGATTAAGCACTGATAAGATCAGACATATACCAATCGGATTTTCTTCAACATGCGAACTATGTATGTACATAACATACCAGAGCTGTAGCTACGCATTTGGTACGTGAATTCTACACAAGGATATTGTTTATCAGATGTTGATAGCAGAATTTTAGGACAAAACATTCTAAATATAGTAATTCAGATTATTTTCAATGAGACCTACAATAGTTTCCACTAGCAACATTTATTTTAATTAATAACAAATCTTATCAAGAATATCTTGGTGATGTAGGTATATTTCGATAATCTGAACGCTTAAATAACAAACATAAACTAGCTAATAGTAGCGCAGTCCATAGGGGGAGATAAAGGGGTAATTCGTCCCGGGTACGGGTTTTTTTAAAGAATAAAATTAATTTTCACTTAATCTATAATAAGGGTAATAATGCAACGGGGAAACCCCTGATAAACCTCAGAAACCAGATAATTATATCTCCGCAGAAATGAACTGTCAATGTTTGTGTTTGAAAAATATTCTGCAAAGCAGATAAATTTATCTCGCGAATTAGATATATAGAAAGAGTTGAAATAAACCTCATAAAGTTAGTTTAACCAACAGCTGATTATTTCCCACATTGGTTCATTCGCTAGCGGAAAGTTATATGTTTCTGCAAAGTGAAAAATTATCCCGTTGCATTAATAACCTTTATATTCAATTTTGCATTGAGTTGTTTAAAAAAATTTCAACAAATTTAGAAGCAGTGAAAAACTCTGGGGAATTCTCATGTTAATTTATCGCCCTCCTCACAATACAAAATTTTCATCGCTCTTACTGGTACCAATGTGCAAATATACCTTCTTTACGAAATAATAACCTTTAATATAAGGAAAATTGACACTTAAGCTAGTAAAGCTAGTATTAGACGAACCTTGTAATGTGTCATTGCCGTTACACTCTGCCGTCACAACAAAATAGGTGCTACCACCGTAATTGCCGTGACAAAGGTAATAGTGCCATGGCTAGCTACAATGACTATCACACGAATGACACATGTCTGTCATTGTTGTCCCAAAATACAATGAACGTCAAAGTGTGTCACGGTGATATTTGTGTCGCGGTGTCACGGCAATGACATGCAAAACAATGGCTATCACACGACGCGACGTGACAACTCTCATACAACGGATTATTGGATGTGAATCTAATCTGCAATGACATTTATCATTTTTAGCAATGACGATCACACGGCGTCGATCAATCGAGTCATTGTGTCTTGGTTGTTAAAGAAAAGCTTATTTATCTAGAAAACGGCTCCAATGGTTTTAATACAAAATTTTGAGAATTGGTACTAGCTATCATTTAATCAGAACAAAATTACCGATATTTGCCCAAGCTTTCAAATTGCATCTTTTTTCCCCTAAAACTGTGACTATAACAATTTTGCAAACTTCACATATATTATTACCTACCCACCTATATTCTCCACTTTCATTATATACATATAATGCCCATATTTACATACCTAGGTTCAATCTATGTAGGTAGGTACAAATGACCCTGCTAATTTACATAATTAAAATATATTTAAATACACATTTGTAGGTAGGTACCTATGTAACTATGCCCAACCGTGACAAACAATGACATGGTAGAAATTTCTGCCGTGTCACGGTTGGGACACAGTCCTTGCAGCGACACGCTACGTGTCACGGTGTCCCATCAACAATAAAAGGGCTATGACACGGTCACGGCAATTTGTCATTGCAATGAGCTAAAACTGACGTGTCACGGTGCGTCATTGTTTTTGTCACGCAATGCCATGCAAAACAATGACGATCATACGACGTGACACTTTTAGGACAGACAACTACGTCATAGTGACGTCAGAGTGTCACGGCAATGATATTTAACGAACATTTAATTTAATTTCCAAAAATAGCTTGATATTTTTCCTTCGATTAGAAAAATTTAATTTTTCTTCCGATCCGATGATATATTTATCCAGAACAACACTTCAATAAGAATATTCATCTTTTCTTTTCCCTCTTCTCTTATATGATTTTTCAGCCCCGGGCCCGAGATTTCTTTCGGCCTTCGATTCTAAGCAGGCACATGATTTTACCAATGGGGTTATGTTGTTTTTTTGTTGGGTTACAGTAACAGGTTAATAACCTGTTAACTTTTAAAAAATATGTATTAACGAAGTAATCTAGTATCAATTTTAATATTTGATTTAAATAGTATATAATTCAAAACTAATCACAAATACCAAAAAACAAGTAATTCATTTGTAAAAATAAAAAAAAACATTTATCAATCAATAATTCAAATCAAATAAAATTCACGACTGGATCGCACGTACTTGCTCTTATGTTCAATTACAGAAACGGCAAAATATATTTAAAGGTACCTAGCTTTTAACCAATTTTTTTATATAAAAAATTACTTAATTTTTGTTCTGAAAATATGTTTGTTCCTATATATATAAAATTAAAAACAGAACTTAAAAAACTCGTCCACCAGTTTTCGAAATATTGAACTTTGAAAAAAATATATTTTTTTTCAAAAACCCAAAAAACTATATGTATTTGGAAAATTTTGGCATGCAGTATTATTTAGAAATCCGTGGAGCCGCTATGAGAAAGTCAAAAAATCAAAAGAAAGTGGTTGTATGACAGCTTTTTTTTTATCAAAAACGTTAGATCTGTTTTCGAGATAATTAAGATGGTAGGAAAAATTGTATGGCAAGTTCCGCTATTCTTGACACCATCACCTAAACCGTTAAAGTAGCAAGTTTTGAAGAAAATCGCTTCAGAGGTTTAGGATTTACATCGATCTACAGACAGACGGAATTGCGGGACCCAATATGTTGGTGTTCTCCATCAACGTAATGTCAAGTTTAATAAAAATCTCGAGTTCGATTTTTTTCCAAATGCAAAACTTACATTATAGTACCTATATCGCAAGTAAAAATTGCTAATGGCTTAAAAATGTACGTTCACTTTCATTTATAGTTTATTTTTAATGCTTTTTGACAGTTTTGTATGTTTTTTTGTATTTTGTACTCACCCACACTTTATGGGATTTTGCATTTGACAATTGTTGTACTCTGTTTGCATTTTGAATGCGTTAAATATGAGAAGAAAGAAGTATCATACGGGCTTAAGTATAGTTGTCTTTCAAAATATTATTTATCCAGCAAATAAAATTAAAGGGAAAAATTTAATAAGATTATTCATGAAACCGCGTAAATGTGGTAAACGTGGCTGTGATACCGCCCAATATGTGCCAAAAAGTGGTCGAAACTTACCTCAAAAGATTCGATGCTTGCAACAATTCGCGTGGTGGTCATTTAAATGATGTAGTGTTTCACACATAATGTCAATGTTCAAATTTTATTTTATTTTTTTATTATTAAATTAGATTTATTAATTTCTTCGAAAATTTAAATCAAATTGAATTAACAAATATACATAAATCATTAGTGCATGGCAATGCCGTCTGCCTGATTGACAACATACAAAAATTTGACTTTTGGTGTAAATAAAATTGAAAATAAGTATTGGATTTAGGATATTACAATATTTCTAATACAAACATATATATAATTTTTATTTTGTGTACTGAGTTAAAAGATTTCTGTTATTATTTTTTGTCGATAAGAAAAAGCAATTGTACAGAATTCGAACAACTGTTTCACATTTACTTCATTGAGAAGTTGTATTACTTGATTGTTGGATATAAAATCAACACCCAGGACATTTCTTCTCGTCTCTCGCAGGATTGGACACCTTCCTAAAAAGTGATATACATCTTCACGTTCCTTCAAATTGCACATACTATATAAAATATGTAGATCCTCTCGGTGAGGTATGTAATTAAGCCTTAAAAGTTCACCTCTTAGGCGGAACATCATAGAGATCTCCTTTCAAATTTTATAATAAAAAAGAAAAATCATGAACAAAATATTGTATGCGTTTTATTTACGTTTACTTTTGAAACCGCAAAATGGATAACCCTTTATTAAGGGTATTAATGAAACCGCGTATACTTTCCCACAACGTAAAATGGAAAAGTTTACCACGCACATTTCATGAACCCTTATAAATAGGTAGTCATCAGACGAAGTGCCTGAGTATATACCTATACATTGATATGTATATGTATAGACAATTAATGATCATTTAAATGTTGAATTATAAACTACACGTACGCCATACATTTCTTTTTGTATTCATAACAGTGTTATTTTAAAGAACACACTACTGTAAAATGTACTAGATTTGACAGCAATCGAGCTGCCGCATATTTATGGATAACAACGCGTACCAAAAACTCAAATCAAGATGTCAAAACATCACCCACCCCTTCGAAAATCCAACTTACCTCTTCTATGTGTGTTTATTGCAAGCCAAAGCCTCTATCAACTTTTTTTTATTAATTTTTCTTATAATAATTTAGCACATGGAATATACATTTTTTCTAAAATATTACATTTAACAAATGTTTGTGCATAATTATTTCAACTGAAAACTGTGTTTTTTAAAGGACTAAATTCAAAATCAAGTAGTTAAATAGAGGTGAATTTTTTTCTCTTGCCAATAAAAGAAAAAAAAATTGATCATGCTCCTTGTTATGTGCTGAAAGGAAAAACTTCTGACTTCTGAAACAAATAAAAATAAATAATAATTTAATATGGATCCGGTGTGTGAGAAGAAGTATAACTTCTTACAGAAATATGTCCCATGTTTGGCTAATCTCATTAAACTCCTGGCTAATGATAATGAAAAACAAGGCAAGCTGGCACAGATGCAATTACTATATGATTTATTAAACAAGCCGGACAATAGGTATTAACACTACAAATACTTAAAACATAATATTCACTAAATTGTTTTTTTTTTTACATTTTAAATAATAGTGTAAAAATCGAGACTTTAGAGAAGTGCGAAGAAGTTCTGTGTCGGGTATTTGGCAACAATGACGAAAAAATTGTGAGAATATTGAAAAATTATAAATAATTAAAAATTTATTAAAATTTTGTTATGTTTTAACATAGGCCGTCGATGAATTGGTTATGCCGAGCCCATTTATTAAAGAAGAACTGAAGGAGGAACCTGATGATAGTTTAGAACAAGTCGAAGAAAAAAATTGGGAAAATGTAAGCAAATATTTACTAACTAAACAAACCTGACTTGTAGTATTAAAGATAATTAATCGATTTTTTTTATTGATGTTTCAAAAATTCTGTTCTTAAAATTTATGTCGATTTCGTTTCAATAATTAGGATTCGCTATTAAAACCAATACTTTTTTGCTTTGAAACGACGATTACGGACCGAATCTCTTCTCTTTTTGGGACTGTGTGTGTTGCTTGGCAGCTCTAAAAAAAAAACAAATCTTCAATTCGTTAAAACATCATTATTTCGTTTTAATTTCCCGATTCCGACGCGGTGGAGTTCCTAAACCCACTTGCACTTTTTTAATATTTGTTTTCAAGAAGTTTTTAACAATTTTTTTTAGTTTTTAATATATTAATTTACTTTTTCTGTACACTGGCACAAAATAAAAATTAATTCACAACACAACAATTGAGAAACTTCAAAACAAATATTGTAGTGTGTGTAAGAATCTGTGCACAAATCCCTTTTGAATCCGTGTTTTTTTTTTATTAATTTTTATTTAATCTTAACTTATAACTATCTTAAAGCTAGACAAAAATGTTTAAAACTAGCCTAATTATCAATAACTTACAACTAATTTACTGGCCCTTTACGGGCGCTCTAAATTAAACAATAACTCTTACAACTAATGTCTTTCGACCTAAAAACTATTTTAATTAAATCTAATTTTTTTTTTTTATTTATTTTATATTTCAAGAAACTTTTATACAAAAAACTTGGTATCTGATCATTTTTAAAAAAAATTTTTTTTTTTTTTTTTTTTTTTTTTTTACCTATAAACTAAACCTAAATATATATTAAAAATAATTAAAACTAAATAAAACTAACTTATACTAATTAAAAATAACTTAAACTACTTAAAATACCTAATAATACTTATAACTACTTAAAAACTAGAACAGCCACAGCAGCATTTTTTTCGTTTTTTAAATTTTTTTTGTTTATTTCTTATATGCATGCAGACACACAACAACATGCAACCCACCCATACATGTACATACGTACATACATATACGTACGCACATACATGTACAGACACGCAGATATATGCAAAAATGCCCCCGCAAACATACATATTTTTACATTTTTTTTTGTGCCACCCCGACTGTTCCTTATACCTAATTTACCTAAATCTACGAAGTCGGCCAAGACATACCATCCTAATCGACTTTATGTATCATGATGATGTTCAGAGAGCCACCAAAACTGGTTCTCCTGTTTAGCCCTATCACTTCGGTCCCGATCGGACACAGTCCTACTGAACCGAAGGCGCTCTTCTCCACCTTGAGCGATGACGTCTCGACCATACAGGAGTCGCCTATCTACAGTTTTCCGGCTGACGTGGTAGATGAGCGGAACCGCCATCCTGTATCAGCCCTCGACTGTCTAAAAAGAGGAATGCCTCGGGAAGGATGAACCACTTAACCGCGCACTCTCAAAATATTCATTATTGGGGTAGTAAGCCCCAAAAATTAAGCTGTTGGTTGAGGACATCGCTCTTGCAGTGTGACCCCGAATCAGCTTAAACAAAAAATTATCTATTCTGCTTATGTTGGCTCCGTTGTATAGAACCTGGTTGGAATATATATTGTGTACTCCGACTCTGGTGTTCTGTGTATTACAAGGCAACGTCTAAGACATTGCCTCTCAAACACCCGAATCTTTTCCATTTGAGATGGGGCAACGTTGAACCACACCGGGCATCCATAGGCAATCATCGGCCTGATGAGGGCCATGTAACAAATCACCTTCACCCTGCTGTCAAGATGGCTGCTATAAAACATTCGTTTTGTCAAGGCAAAGGCTCCCATAGCCCTGGCCAAGGCAGCACCTATATGTCTGTCGAAATACAGGTACTGATCCAACCAGATGCCAAGGTACTTTACTACTTTTACTTGCCAGTGGATGTCCATGTGGCCCTACGATCACCAGCTTGCGCCAGTTCTTCCTCGTATCCTTTGAGGGCTAGACAACGGAGTCCTAAACAAAATAGTTTCTGGTTTCTGGAAGTTGATTTTGAACTTCCAGTCATCACAATATCTCTGAATCTTGTCGAAGTCACTCTGAAGAGACTTTTGATGACCTCAACTGTATGAGCTGTTCTGTACGCAATTAGATCGTCGGCGTACGCTATTGCCTGAGTTAGACTACCTATCAGATCGCTGGTGTAAATGCTGAATAGAATCGGCGAGTTAACCGCTCCCTGCTGAAGACCATTATTAATATTAAAAATTGGGGTAGAAGTTACATTTACTTTAATGAATCGAAGATGAGCTGGAGCTCATTCTTCGAAATTAACAGGGGACTGGGCCCATTTCGGTCGGCGATTATGGCGTTTGCCAAATCTTCATCATTAAACCCGGTAAATCCAAGGTTCTCAGATCGCCATTCGCTTATATCGTTCCGGAGCCATAAGTGATGAAGCAGAGCTCTGTTCTCCAGGTCATGATTCGGGCGAATGCTAGCATTCACCTTGTACACTTGCTGGAAAGCAGCCCCCACAGCCTCCACTCTCTCCTGCGGATCTTCGATTATGGGTCTATGCCTGCTATCAGAAGTACGTCTCTGTTCTCTGTCGTCCTCTGAATCCGTCTCCAAAAAGAGATTCAATACGGATCTGTTTTTCCAGAAAAAAACTGGTTTTAATTTGAAACGAATTTGATTTTCAGAAAAAAATTGACGGCGGATCGACGGCAGATCGATGTTTTTGTTGAAACGAAATCGACATTAGTAAATAGCAGTTGTGAGTTTTGAAACTAAAATCAATATTATTATAAGTTTATTTGGCTCAACGGCCATTAAATTAATACAATTTATATATTTACATTAAGTGGTTGGGGTATATTCAAAGTTTGTTCTAGGAAAATTTCAGTTTTGAAGCAATTTATGTTATTAATATTTCTTTTATTGGAAGGTAAGTTGTTGAATGCTTGTAGTCCCATGTAGAATATGCTAGCTTGAGCTCTTGTAACGGGTCCGCCATCTAACGTTTTTTTTTTCAACTAGTGCTTATTTCGTGAATGGTAACACTTAGCTCATGTCTGATTTGACAGATAATTAGTTTTATCCTTCCGCTGAACGAATATGGTTGTGTATACGCTTGAACAACGCTGGGAAATATTTCGACATTACTTTGAAAATCATGGTAATGTTGCAGAATGTGTGCGAAAATTGCGTACGGATTTTGGAAGAAGAGAAGCACCGTTAGCTCCGTATGTTCGTTATCTTGTGAAAAAAAGTGAAGGAAACTGGCATCCTCATCGATAAAATGAAGCGTGAAAAGCCAAAAACAGTCCGTTCACCCGAGAATATTGCTGCTGTGACAGAAAGTGTGCATGAAGCGCAATCAAAATCAATTCACCGTCCTTCTCAACAATTGAACATTTCGGAGACATCATTGAGACGAATTTTGCATAAAGACCTTGGTATGACGCCATACAAAGTCCAACTGGTTCATGAGTTGAAGGCACCTGATCATCCAATGCGTTTTCGCTTAGCTAAGTGGGCCTGCGATCGACTTAGAGAAGATGCCGATTTTGCCAAAAAAAATCATCTTTTCAGATGAAGCTCATTTTGATCTTGGTTGTTACCAAAATTGTCGCATTTTGGGCACAGAAAACCCGCACGCATACATTGAAAAGCCGATACACCCAAAACGAGTCACTGTTTGGTGCGGATTTTGGTCCAGAGGCATAATTCGAAAATGAGCAAGGAGTGGCCGTTACAGTCAATGGTGATCGTTATCGGGCCATGTTGAACGAATTTTTGTTCACAAAAATTGAAGAGGAGGATATTGGTTTCAACAGGACAGCGCTACATGCCACACAGCCGAAGCTACACTCGATGTTTTGCCCTCATTTTCAAAAAAAAAAGTTTTTATTTGGCGGACCCTATAGTCGTTCGTACAATGCTGAACTCCTCAATGTTGCGTAGGTTGTATGGTACATTTCGTCGTTCAGGTACACTGGATTGTAGATACTGAGGGCACATGTTATGATTTATTTTAAAAACAAAAATCATTGCCATCATGAATAACCTCTGGTTTATAGTTATTAAGCCAGTTAAGTGAGTTCAACATATTTATAAGGTTCCAAATGATTTTATTTCATACAAATTTTGGTGTATCATTCATTTTTTAAACATGGCTTACGCGGTCTGTCAGTTGACAATTATTAATACTGAATTAATTAATTTTGTTTAATATACAAATTTGAAACATAAAATTAAAAAAGTTCTTCTAAGATCCGTTTTCTGTAGTTAAGTGCTAGCTTGGTGTAGTTGTAAAGGGATTCCCAGTCTAAAACTCCGTTTAAAACATCTATGACTTCTTCTTCACTGAGGTAGATTTTTCCAAGTGTACTCCTTTTGATTTCCACCAAAACAGGACATCTTCCCACGAAATGGCACACGTTTTCGCGTTCTCTAGTGCTACATAATCCACACATTTCTTCCAAATCACTCCTATGAGGAACATAGTTGAGGGGAAGTATCTCCCCTCTTGCTTTTAAAACCAGTGACATGAGATCGGTTGGATACTCCGCCCTGAAGTAGTAATTTCGTAACAGGTTATAGTTTAGCCTTGCATATATGTCCCTGTGTAATGAACTTCTGGCTTTCATAGTATAATCCCCTCTCTTTCTTTCGTCCACTAACGATATGAGGCTATAGAGTTCGCTTTTCCACGTTGTTTCCATCCTATCGCTTCGGAGTAATAGTGGATGTCCACAGTACTCTGCTAGATCTCTCCATGACTCGAACCATGATATTTGTTTTTGAATCACAAGCATCGTAATTTTCTTTGGTAGTCTCCTATCATCCATTGCTATAGTCTTTAAAATATAGTCTATCTGTATTTTTAGATTTGAAATAAATAAAGATGGTAGACCTGTCTCTAGCATTAGTATGTGATTCGCAGTACTATTAGGTAGTTTCAAGCTTCTTTTTAAGAAATAGCGCAGAAGCTGCTCAACTTCATCGAACTACTTATGGCCCCAAACTTGAGCTGCATAACACATGATCGCTTTCGCTGTGGTTTCAAAAATACGATATTTGGATTCGTAGTGAACATCTTTACAGTGAACCACAGTCCTCCATGTTGCGTTTAATGCATGCTTCGATTTGGCCTACTTATCAATCATATGATTTTGCCAGTTCAGGTTTCTAGATATCCGCATTACAAGATAGTTGTATTCATTTACGACTTCGATGTTTTGAGCTCCAAATTTCCAGGTTTCACTGCGGCCCTTTCGGCCGCCTTCTCTACGAAAAATCATGACTTTAGACTTCTCTAGGTTCACCTGGAGCCTCCATTTGTTGTAGTACTCGAACAATCTATTGATCATGAATTGGAGACTACCAGGCGACTCCGCTAGCATCACAATATCATCGGCGAACATTAGTACCTAGATTAAAAGATCCGCTGAAACACATGCTTCACCCTGCAATACCTCTTCTGAGTCATCTATAAATAGAGCAAATAATAAAGGACTCAGAATACATCCTTGCCTCCTTCTTATTTCCACTTCGAATTGTTCGGTTTGTTTGGATCCAAAAGCGACTGCAGAAGTTGTTGAGTTATAGAGGTTTTCGAAAACGTTCAAAAACTTTGACGATACTCCTTTGTTACACAGCTTCAGCATAAGTGCTTTCCTGTATATGGTATCGAATGCCGCCTTGAAGTCGATGAAAAAACCGTACAGTTTTCTTTTAGATTTTATTAAGATTTCAGTTATATTGGTAAGCGAATAGATTTGGTCTATGGTCGAATAATTCTTTCGAAACCCAGCGTGCGATTCGCTTAGTAAGTTGTTGTTATGAACCCAATCATAAAGCCGTTTGCAGAGAAGTTTCGTAAAAATGTTCATAGTTGACTTCAACAATGATATTCCTCTGTAGTTGGCCGCATCTTCCTTGTCACCTTTTTTAAAAATTGGGCAAATGATGGCTTCTTTGAAATAGAACGGTAAATAAGCTGAATCGTATGCGTGGTTTAAAGCTTTTGTTAGAGATAGATAGTGTCTATTTTATAGAACCCTTCAGGTATGCCATTCGATCCTGGAGACTTGTGGTTTTGGAGCTCTTTCAATACAAGTTGAACCTCTGCACAGGAAAAAGGTGCATCCAACTCTTCGTTCTCATAAAAAGGTGTGGCAAATTGGAATGTGGAAGAGAAATTGTCTTTTGTTAACGTTTTGAAGTGTTTTGCAGGGTCTTCGATTTCAATGGGTGAAATAACTTGATTGTTACGCTTTTTACTAAATTTTCTAACTACTGTCCAAAACTCAGCAGCATTTCTGCAGTCTGCAAGGTCTTGAGCAAGTTTTCTTGAGTAGGTTTGACGTTTATAGCTTAGTAGCTCTTTGTATTGTTTGTTAACTGCAAGATATTGCGCTTTAAAAAAGATATTCTCTGGAAAACTTCTTAGTAATCCTAGCCAAGCAAAAGATTTTCCATACAATCATTATCAAACCATTTTTCGTGGTAGTGGATAAAATTGTTGTTTACCTGACATTGCACCGGAATAGACTTAAGGACAATATTGTCCAGCTCCGATAAGCTAAGACAAAATGTTGAAGATAATGTCGCTTGAAGGAGAAGACTATTTATTCAAACAATGTGAGTACCTTTCGGCAAAAACATTTTTCCACCTGAATTTTCCCGGAGTTACTGAGTCTTCTGGTTGCCTCTGGTTTCTGTTTAGGTTGATTGTTAGTTGGATTGGGAGGTGGTCGGAATGTATTTCTGTTATGACTTCAAAATCGTCCATCATAGCACTCCTGACACCATTGCGTAGTCGATTACTGAGTTTCCTTGTGGTCCTATAAAAGTGAAGTCACCTAATTTGTCTCCTTCCGCAGTACCATTGCAAACACTCAATCCAAAGGAATTACATAGATCGATAACTTGTTTACCTTCTCTTTTAATTGTTGTATCTTTTGAACTACGATTCCTATTTTCTATAAGCTTACTTTCACTTTCTAGCGCTCCGGTTCGGGCATTGAAATTTCCAATAAGCATTAAATTGTTAATGTCTATATCAAATAAAATGTCTCCAAGCTTAGTGAAGTCACTTTCCCAGCTGTTGCAATTTAAGTATATAGGGATGAGATTAAGTAAGGTAGTTATAATAGATGTATATCGGTCACACTTTAATATGATGCGCATGGCTTTATTTTGAAGTTTTTGGAGCCTTTCCTTTTGAGTCCTGTTACACAGATATAAAAGACTTGCACAGTATTCAAAATGGGGCTTGACTGTTACATTAAACACTTTTATTGCACTATTTTTGAAGATATTAAGACGTGTTCTTCTAAACACACCCAGTTTCTTTGACACTTTCTTACAAATAAAGTCTACGTGTTTATTAAAAGATAGTTTATTATCTAGAAGAACGCCGAGATATTTAATTGATGGTATTTGTTCAATTTGGGTATTGTTAATTGTTATTATCAAATTTTGTTGGGGTGAATTTGGTTTTATCCGTGTTTAAAATATTTAACCACATACTATATATATTTCACTGAGATCTTTTTGTATGTTCACAGTTAATGTTTGTAGATCATTTCCTGTTATATAGATTAGTCCTTCATCAGCGAAAAGCACAAGTTTACAATAACTAATAACTTTTTCCATATCGTTTATAAACAATAAGAAAATGAGAACACCCAATATTGATCCTTGGGGAACTCCAATATTGACATTAACAGCACTTGAGATATTGTTATTTACCGATGTTTTTTGTTTTCTACTAGACATAAAAGTTTTAAGCCAATTTAGTTCCGTTCCTTTTATGCCATATTTTTCAATTTTATTTAACAAAATTGCATGATTCACGGTTTTAAATGCTCGTTTAAGGTCTAAAAAAAACTGCTATTACATAGTTTTTTTTATCAATTTCACTTTTTTACTCACTTATAACATAATTTACACAGGTTTGACATAAATGGTTTGATCGGAAACCTGATTGATTAGCAGTTAATATACAGCTGCGGTAAATAAAATAGCACCATTACGAGAACCAGATTTCATTAAAAAATTAAGTTTAAGTCAATATTTTGAGGGACATTTTGAATATGCGAAAAGCTTATATTAAGTCCAAAAATTCACATTTAAAAAAGAATTCCAACTTTTATTCATCAACTTATTAAAAAAATTAACTTTTTTCGAGAAACTCAAATAAATAAGCGGTAAAAAAAATAACACCATTTGCTCATCACACAACTAAAAACTAAAACATCATACAAATAAAAAATCTTTTTCTATGATTTTATTCTTTAGGTGTAGTCCAGCAAAATTAGTATTTTGTTGAATAGCCTTTGTTGGCTATTACTGCTTCACAACGTCTGGTCATTGAATTAACCAAATGTTGGCACCTTTTTACCGAAATATTCCCTCAGGAGACTTTTACCGTAGCCAAGAGTTCTGTGTTACTAGTCGGTTTGGTTCCAGAGACTGCTTTTTTCACACCAGCCCACAGATTTTCAATCGGACTTAGGTCAGGTGATTGCGCTGAACCTCCGTGCTTAAATACTTTAATTGTTTATTTGGGATTATATTCCGCTTTCGGAGGTCTTCTCACGTAGGAACGAGATCCTTTACGGCCAAACAATACGATTTTACTTTCATCTGTCCATAGAACGTTGCGCCATTTCTCTATTGGCAAATACAAATGCTGTCTTGCAAATATTAAACACTTTTTAGCATGTTTTGCAGTTAAAAGAGGGACTTTCCTTGGACTATAAGCAGTTAAATTATGTTCCCCCAATCGGTGGCGAACGGATTCCACGCAAGCTGTAATATTCAGCTCTTTCTTAAGCTCAGTTATAGGCTTATAAGGATTTTTATGGCTTTCTCGGGCTAGGCGCCTGATGAGAGTTGTCGTTATAACAGGTTTTCGTCCACGAGATTCGGTTTTAGGTGTGTATATTATTGCATTTCGAATAATTTTGTTAGAACAGCCAACAAAACCGTCGAACTTCTCCATACGTTTTACCTTTTTTTTCTAATAATTTACCGTTTTTCTTTGGTACAATGCTTTCCACGACCCATTTTCTTTTAAAAACTGTAATTTTTGTGTTTTAAATGAAGATACCGATTAAATATAAGCAAATTCTAACACTTGACAGCCTTACCTTGAAATAGGCACAAGAAAAAAATAGTTTTCTGTAACGAAAACTGCGATCAGTGCTATTATTTTTACCGCACAAAAAGTGGGATTTTCGCCATTATGGCCCCGCAAGAAAAAAAACGTTACCATTTCAAAGCCAGAGATATACAAAAGAGAGAGGTTATAGTTCAAGACAACATAATAATAGTAGAGGCTGTAAATATTTTGCTATCACTCATTTAAAGATGTTAAAATGAAACTTGTACCAGTGGTGCTATTTTTTTTAACGGCACTGTATATTATTATTATCAAGATGTTTTTGGAGTTGTATCATTGCAATTTTTTCTATTATTTTCTCGTATATTGAGAGCATGTTGATGGGTCGAAAATCGCTGCATTTTACAGAATTTAAAATTTTCTTTTTTTGGAAGAATAAGAGACTCTTTCCATGGCTGAGGAAACACACCAGAGCTAAAAGAACTATTTATTATTCTAGTCAATACTGGACCAACTATGTCTATAGCGTCATATAACATTTAGGAAATTAAAGTCATATTTTTTGTTTATCACAGTAAGGGTATTAAGAACATCACCAACGTTAACTAACATAAACTTAAATTATATATTGCACTCTTCTAACAGAAATATCACAGTTTTTTTTGTAAATTCATTTTTATTTAATATTAACTTAAACTATCTTGAAGCTAGACAAAAATGTTTAAAACTAGCCTAATTATCAATAACTTAAAACTAATTTACTGGCCCTTTACGGGCACTCTAAACTAAACAATAACTCTTAGAACTAATGTCTTTCGACCTAAAAACTATTTTAATTAAATCTAATTATTTTATTTTTTAACCAAGGAAACTTATTGACAAAAAACTTGGTATCTTATCATTTCTTTTTTACTTATAAACTAAACCTAAATATAGATTAAAAATAATTAAAACTAAAAACAACTAACTTATACTAACTAAATTAACTTAAACTACTTAAAATACCTAATAATACCCAAAACCACTTAAAACTACTTAAAAACTAGAACAGCCACAGCAGCATTTTTTTCGTTTTTAAAATTTTTTTTTGTTTATTTCTTATATTAGCCCTCGACTGTCTAAAAAGAGGAATGCCCCGGGAGGGATGTAGCCACTTAACCGCGCACTCTCAAAATATTCATTATTGGGGTAGTAAGCCCCAAAAATTAAGCTGTTGGTTGAGGACATCGCTCTTGCAACGTGAGCCCGAATCAGTTTAAACAAAAAATTATCTATCCTGTTTATGTTGGCTCCGTTGTATAGAACCTGGTTGGAATAATATCGTATGTACTCCGAGTCTGGTGTTCTGTGTAATCCAAGGCAACGTCATTGCCTCTCAAATACCCGAATCTTTTTCATTTGAGATGGGGCAACGTTGAACCACACCGGGCATCCGTAGGTAATCATCGGCCTGATGAGGGCCTTGTAGAAAATCACCTTCACCCTGCTGTCAAGACGGCTGCTATAAAATAGTCGTTTTGTCAAGGCAAAGGCTCCCCTAGCCCTGGCCAAAGCAGCACCTATATGTCTGTCGAAATACAGGTACTGATCCAACCAGATGCCAAGGTACTTTACTACACTTTTACTCGCCAGTGGATGTCCATGTGGCCCTACGATCACCAGCTTGCGCCAGTTCTTTCTCGTATCCCTTGAGGCGCTAGACAACGGAGTCCTAAACAAAATAGTTTCTGATTTCTGGAAGTTGATTTTCAACTTCCAGTCATCACAATATTGCTGAATCTTGTCGAAGTCACTTTGCAAAAGAATTTTGATGACCTCAACTGTATTAGCTGTTCTCTACGCAATTAGATCGTCGGCGTACGCAATTGCCTCAGTTAGATTACCTATCAGATCGCTGGTGTAAATGCTGAATAGAATCGGCGAGTTAACCGCTCCCTGCTGAAGACCATTATTAATATTAAAAATTGCGGTAGAAGTTACATTGCCACTCTTGACAACAAACTTTCTACCATTTAGCATGTCATAAAGCATATACAATAGAGGTTTACTGATACCTAGTCTGGTTAGCTTTGGATAGAGACCTTCTAACCCTACGGTGTCGAAGGCCTTCTCCAAATCAATCAAACAGGCACCCGTACACTGCTTTTTAGTTTTGTTCCATTGGATATCAGAAACCAGTTTAGACTCGGTATGAATTGTGTCATGTCCCGCCTTAAAACCGAACTGATTATCCGGGATGATATTTTTGTCCTGCGCCCACTTGAACAGGGCCCTATTAATAACCTTTTCAAATACTTTGCTGATATTTGGAAGAAGACTTATCGACCGGAGATTCGCCGGATTGGAGTTGTCCTTTCCCTTTTTTGGGAGAGGGTGCACCACAGCTGTCTTCCACCGCACTGGATAATATGCATTATTCAGCGCGTTGTTTAACAATGTGGTATAAATGTCAACTGCTTCTTGAGGCAAATGTCGTAGTACAACGTTGGATATACCATCGACTCCTGCTGACTTCTTTTTCTTTCACAGTATTGCTAAGATCATTCACACTTTTAATAAAGAAATTATTAAGTTTTTCAGCTATAACTGCACTATATTCTTCTTTAACACCGTTCTCAAATTCCACTTCGGTAATTTCATCTTTGTTTGTTTTTAACACATATTTTTTCTATTGTCTCCACATGTCTTTTTGGCTATTTGCTCGCTGTATTTTATTTGTTATAAAGTTAGACTTAGCACTTTCTATTATATGCTTATAATAATTTCTGTATCGACGATACACTTGTCAATCGTCAGAACTGTGCGATAGAATTGCTGTTTTGTAATAATTTATTTTAGTAGTTTTTGCCAATTTGAGATCATTACTATACCATTCTGCATTTTCATAAGGAACAAATCAAGAAACTAGCATATTGCTTACAATAGACTTCAATTCAATGGCAAATTGTTCACTAAGTACATTCACGTTATGGGGAATTTCAGAATTGAAGCTAGAGAAGAAGTTGTTTGATCTTAGCTCTGTAATAAATTCTTCTATATTGTACTTACAGTATCTTATGTTTTTTTTGTTTTGTTTATTTCGTTTTATACACTTAATGCGAACTTCTAGGGCCTCATGGTCACTTATTTTATTTTCACACAAATATTGTATATTATAATTTTTACTCAACACACTTATAATGTGTGTTCAATGAGGCTGTTCGGAACAGATTAGAACACTTTAGAACAGAAAAGTACAGGATTTTTGGTGTTCAATGAGAAGTTTTCTGTTCTAAACTGTTCTGGTCCCATGTCCTATAACTTGCGAATCGATAAAAGTAGTCTTATGACTTTCAATTTATCGCCTTCCATTGGAAAATCACAGTCAAACAAATCAAAAATTTAAGGTATCGCCTCAGCTTACAGAAAACCATTTTTTCAGAGGCCTTAATTGAGGAAAAGTTATCGCCTGAGTTACAGAACATGGGCCCAATGATTTGGTGTTCAATGAGTCTGTTTGGAACACTTTAGAGCAGGTAAGAACAGATTTGTGAGAACTGGCAAAACCAATTGTTGTTGTTAAACAAAAACATTATCGTGTTGGATTAAGTTTGTAAATCATTTTCCGTGTCGGAATCATCTCAATTTCATGAAGAATATTTGTTTAAATAAATTCAACAACATTTCATATTATTTTTAAGAATGTTTCTGTAAAAATAAACGAACTTGAATTGTAGGTAAACAACAATAATTTTTTTTAATAATCTCTGTCAGATGACTGACCGTTCTAAGTTGTTCTATCTTGTTTTGAAGTTTCTCACCAATCTGTTCTGTTCTGTCCTGTTCTGTTCTATCTTTTTCGTCACTGAACAATCTTATAATAAACTCTGATTTCTGTAGATAAACCACACTAAATTTGTACAATTCTGAAATAATCATATTTTCTATATACAGTGGATCAATGAAAAACTCGTACGAAGTGTTGAAAGTATGTTTTCCGCTAAGATTTTTGATTTTGGACATCAAGCAAATTACCAGTATTTTTCTTTTATTTTACCACACTAAATAATGCTAAAAATATTGAATTAAATTTAAAAAAATAAATACAGGCTATTTTAGGACAAGATTTACTAACACAGATTAAATTTCACATCAAAGTTAAGTTGAGTTTAAACATATACTACAAAAAATCCATTTAATAATTTGTTGGAAGGCCTTTGTTTGCATTAACAGCTTTCAACATATTTGGCAAGGATTTTACCAATTTTTCGCAAAAATAAGTTGGTGTTTTGTTCCATTCTCCCAGCAAAACTCTTTTTACTTCGTAATATGGTGCAGTCTTAACTGGTCTCTCAAATAACTCCATAAGTTTTCGATGACGTTAAGATCCCTTTATTGTGGTGGTGGCTCTATTTTTTTTTTTGGCAGTTGTACAGCAACCAGGAACGAGCTTTGTATGAATTGCGCTTGGGGTCATTATCTTCATTTCAAGTCCATCAGCATTAGCATGCAAATTTTTTCTCATGATATTTAGGTAGGCTCTAACATTTTTTTCCTTGAGCCCTTCATTGGGCTTACGCCAAACATTGACGTTACCATCAGAGCCAAATACAATAGGTGGTCACATAATTATGACCGATGAAAAAATTTCTTAATTTCATACTTTGAATCGCCTTAAAAATAAAATGGTATTATACATTTTAAATGTTAAATTAATTTTATTATTTTCATATCAAAAATTTATATTGAGATAAGAAAACCAATTTAAAAATAGTTAATATTTGGTGTGCCCACCTCTTGTTTTTATAACTGCCTCTATTCTTCGAGGCATACTTGCTAAAGAGTTGGTTATTGTTTCTCTTATTTTTGGGTCATTAGACCACACATCCTTTTTATTTTCTTTAAGTTCAGTTAGTGTATTGTTTTGACGGTCATATACTCTCCTTTTGAGCATATTCCCACAATTTTCTATCGGGTTTAAATCCGGAGAACTGCCAGGCCAATGGCAAGGAGCTCCGCCTTGCATGAAAGTGTATTTATTTTTTCTATGGCTCAAGGTACTCAGATACTATGTAAAAACCGAGTTTAACACGACAATATACTGCTCAGAGCGCATTGTTCCCTCGACGAAATAAATTGGTCCAGGACCTTCGTCTCTTATGCAGCTCCAAATCATTTCGCTGGATGGATGTTTTACTTTTGAAGCCACGCAACAATCCAAATATCTCTCATTCTTCCTACGGCAAACAATTTTTCTGTTGACAGTCACTGCCTCAAGCCGACACTCATCACTGAATATCACCTTCAATTTTTTTTTTTGTAAATGAGTGCACTTCAGAAAGAAGTATACAAAATTGGAAAGAGGCTGAATAAATTGGACTTACCTAGCCCCAATATCTAGAAGACATATCTCTATGTAATCTAGGCCACATTAGTCGTTTGACATGCATGGCTTTAGTTAGTTTTGGCGTGCGGCTGATAGCACGCCTGCAAAATAGACCATTTTCTCTAAGGCGTCGTCGCACTGTTCTGGCTGATATATGGATATTGGAAGTGTTCATGTTCAGCTGCTCTGCGATCATTTTGATTGTGCGCTTCGATTTCTTAGAGCAAGATTCACAATTTGTCGGTCTTCTCGGGCTGTTGTTTTTTTTTCTTCCGGACCATTTTTGTTCTCTTGCTCACAACCGAAACGTCAAAATTTTTCATTTTCTTTAAATTTTTTGCAATTTTGACCGCAGAGGTTTTTCGGGCAATTTTTGCATAAGCAAAGACTTTATTTAAAACAAAGTTTTTTGCGTTGAGAGACCGAAAATTCCACTCCGCTAACGAAGAAAAAGTTACTCAAATACTGATGGCGTACTTGCCTGGTTTTATTTGGACTTACGCTGGCGGACGTGCGTCTGTCCGTATGGATGATAATGATGTCTTGCTGGCGGACGTGCGTCTGTCCGTATGGATGATAATGATTTCTTGCTGGCGGACGTGCGTCTGTCCGTATGGATGATAATGACTTCTTGCTGGCGGACGTGCGTCTGTCCGTATGGATGATAATGATTTCTTGTTGGCGGACGTGCGTCTGTCCGTATGGATGATAATGATTTCTTGTTGGCGGACGTGCGTCTGTCCGTATAGATGATAATGATGTCTTGTTGGCGGACGTGCGTCTGTCCGTGAATTGGCCCAATGTGACTCGGCTTCGGGCTTAGCCAAGGACTGAATCGACTACATATGTAAGCCCAAATGTGCCAGCAGGCACTCTAGCAAAAGCTGAAGGCTTCGTGAATCGTGAGTGGGCACAAAAAAAAATAATTTGGAGGAATTTTACAAATAAAATAGTTTTCACTTTGGACACGTTAGATTATCTTTTAATTTGTTCTGTTTATTGTAAGGAATTTACATATATATAATTTTTTTTTCTTCTCTTAGAAGCACGATGTGCTTGTCTTGGCTGACATCAAACGAAAGGGAAGAAACTTAGAGGCAAAGCCGGAAATGCCCACCAACTTACAATGGGTTTTTTTTTTTATTTCCCTTTTACGTTGGCTGCCATTCTCGATTGTAGTAGATGATGGGTGCTGCCAAACTGTCATATGTGCGGTAGCACAGCTTAGCACTAAATCAGTGCGGTGGCACAAGCTAAATTAATCTGACTACAATCGAGGATGGCATGAACAAATACTCTTAGACAACAGTTTTCCGACAGAAGTTATAAGGAACTTGATATTTCGTCAAAAACACCAAGTTCGTTCAGAAAATAAGTTGGAAGAGAGGAGATGTGATTATAAAAGTGTCGTTTATGTGCCCAAACTTTCCGAAAATTTCAAAGAAATGGTCGCGAAAAACAACCCGGAAGTCAACTTGGCATATAGGGCGAACCAGAAAGTTGCATCCCTATTCACCAACCTGAAGACGAAACCTGACAAAGATCGCCGTTCAGACTTAGTTAATAAAATAAATTGCCAGGGGAAAACGGATGAATCCTGCAATCTTTGCTACATCGGCACCACCAAACAACTCCTTCGGAAAAGAATGGCGAACCATAAGTCAGATATTCTCCTAAAAAGTCCTGAGTCCGGTCACACACCAAACTTCGAGGGAGTGGAGATCCTTGCAACAGAAAAACATACATCTAAACGTTACACACTAGAGACACTGCATATAATTAACAACAAAAATAATATGAACCGCAAACAAGACACACAAAATATATCTGCCGTTTACTGTTCATTAGTTTCTGACAGTAAATATCATAAAACTTAGACTAATCTTCAAATGAGAAGTGTTCAAAATCTGTTTTTAATCTGTTTTTTTTGGTTTTTTTTTTTTCAAACAAATTATTGTTTGGTATATTAAAAATCTTAAAATTTAACATTATTGTAAATAAAGACACCCCTGAAGAAGACGGCAACCACCGTCGAAACGTTGGAAAAAAAAAATGAAAATTGCTTTCATTTAATCATCATTACGACCAATAAAGCCGATGAGAATCATTTTTTAAATAGTCTCCAAAGTCCAAATAAAAATAAAATAGTAACAAATATTCATAAAGGATTATGAAATTTTAAATATTATAGATTAAAAGTTACGACTGCTAGGCTAGGCAGTAAGAGATTTTAGTGGATTTTTTACAAGGGGAAGAATAAAATCAAGTAAATACAAGCAAATGATTTTGTACCCTCAATAACCTAAAAAACAATAATTAATTTATGTTTTAATTATTGCTTTTATTTCATAGTTTATTCTTGTACATTGCTAGGAAGCTCTAAGCGATTTGTTTCATCTCTTATTTTCTTCAAAATCACCCTACTGTCTTCGTCATCACCATTATCATCCACCACTAACAGGGTGGCCGTGGCGCGATAGTTGTGTGCTCGCATGTCAACCTCGTGGTTGCAGGTTCGATTCCATTAAAAACCAATTCTAAAAATTGTCATAAAATAAGTTGCTGCTTTGCTCATTACATGCTGTTTAGGCATAACACTAACAACATGTGATTGAGTAAACTAGCATACCCATAAAATATGACAACGAAATAAGTAAAATAATGCGAATTATAAGGGACATAAATAAATAAGACACGGTAATTCTCTCCGCATTAGTTCAGTCGCCATCCCTGGAGATAAATTTGAGACATCAACCAGCTCTAGTCTCAAAACATCGCGCCACACATCTTTCCTATCCTTCTTTCTCTTCTTTCACCGGATGCCGCGCTGTGTTAAGAAAAACATATAAAGGGTATTCATAATCCCTTGATGAAAAAAACTGTTATAAAATAACTGCACCTACTTATCATTGTTTTTGTAATTTAGTTTTTTTAATAACTTTAAACTGATATAAATTTACAACTGCAAATATTGTGTTTCAAAATTTACATAAATATTATTCTCTGAAAGGTTAAGTCAACTTTTAGCCAAGTTAGCTAAAATTGAAAGGATGGATTCAGGCATTTTAAGTCATGTCATGTTCTTGACTCTCACTAGAGTTGTGAAATAATAAAAGTATTATTCTTAATGTCCTTTATTTTATTCTTCTTATATTTCATCTCTAGAGGTTTTTAAGCATGTTTCAGACATATTTGAAAATATTTAAAAAATTAACTTTTCACGATGGTGATTTAGTATAGGAGTTAAAGTTATAGTTATATAATGAAAAAAATTACTCGTATCTTAGCAATTTTTCATTTGAAATCTGAAATTTTATCAATCAGTAATGTCTTATACAATTAAACGTATAAGACTTGTGAATGGCAACTTTGAGAAGGACGTAGTCGAGTTGAAAGCTTGTCAAGTTTCTGGTTTCTGATTGGACAGCTGCCAAAGAACAAGGCAATTTTTGGCAACTGGTAAATCTGAAACCAGAAACTAGACTAGCTTTCAAGTCGACTACAACTTCTGAACAGGGCCAATGAGCAGGGTGTCTGGCAGGCTTAATTTTGACATCTCTACAATAATAAAAATGTCAAAATTAAGTCCGATTAATCGGATTCTGTAATAGCTGATCTTATAATAGTACATACTAAATTATGAACATGTATGCAGTCTTCTTGACAAATCGTAATAGGTATGATTTATTGATTAGACTAAATAGAACGCAGAATAACAATATCAGAAATATCGTTTGATTTATTAATAACACTTTACAACTAATTTATTTTTCTTAGCTAAATGGATCTATTGAACATCAAAATGATGGAGAGCAATCTTTTACATCAATTGATGGTTCCGCGACAGAAAATCACTCAGAATTAAATCCAAAAAAACAAATAGAGAACCTAGAACCAGAACAGACAGACAATACTGAAGCTGAGCCATCTAAACATTCCAATTCAAAACCAACTGAAGAGGAGCAAAAAGAAGATGATGATATTGCAAATTCTGATGATTCTGCAATGCAAAAAGAGTCTAAAAATGAAGATAATACTGATGCAAGTATAGAAGTTAAAGAAAGTAATGACGACGTTTCTAAAGACGATGCTGAAGCAGAAAAGGAAGCTAAGTTAAATAATGAAACAGAAAATAAAACAAAAATACAAGAAGAAGAAAATGATCTCCAAGCGATAAATCAAGACGATGACTCGAAATCAACAAACCTAATAAATAAAACCGAACAAATTGAAGAATTAAAAGCCGAAGATAATACTCCTAAAGTTACTAAAGCCCCTGACTTAGAAAACGAACAAGAAAAAAAGGAAATCACTTCACACTCTGGCTTAGAAGAAATCAAAGATAATTTAGAAAATGAGGAAATCAGTCATATTGAAGAAACAAATGATATAACGAAAGATACAGCAGATGACGAAAAGTGCTTAGTCCAAAATGAGCCTGAACCGAGCACTCCCTGTGTCGAAAAAAGTGAAGCAGCACAAGAAGAAGAACCTCTTCACACTGATGCTGATGTAGAAAAATCTGCTGATCCTCTTAATAAAATTAATACTTCAACCCCAAAAGAATCTGATTCCAGTATATCGAGTGGATCAGTAGAAACAGATCCAAAGGCTAAAGAAAATCCAAAAGAAGACGAACAAAAAACTCATTTGAGTGACGATATTGAAAAAGAGGTCTTATGTGCACAAATTAAAGACAATGTTGTTGACACTGAGGAAGCAAGTGGCGCAAGTAGGACGGACGACCAGGTTGAAAGTAAAAATAAATCAGACAATATTGACGAGAAATCAGACAAATCAGAGGAAATTCAAAAGAAAGCAGGTACTGACGTAAATCTCACACCAGAAAAAAATAGCACTGGCGTTGTAATCATGCAAAGTCCTACGGAAAAGTTAAGATTTAAAATAGTTTCAGCAGAAAGTTTGGCATCGCCAGAAAATACTACTGGAAAGGACGATGAAAAAATCACAGATTCATCAAACAAACAATTAAATGATACTGCCAAAGAAACCAAGCCATCTGAAGCTGACAATGATCCATTGGATCCATTGAGCAATTCGCCAGAAAAACATTTGCCAACGAACAAAGCACTTGAAAACGGATCAACTTCTCAAAAAAACACAAACAAAGATGAAGACGACGATGATGTACTCTTAGTAGAAAATCGTTCATCTCCCATATGTATTGATTCTGATCCTGAGGATGAGGAGAATATGAAAGGAAATCGTTCTATGTCTATCATTCCAACTAAACTTCCAGCACATAAGCACAAACTACTCCTTCCTAAATCTAATGTACGCAAGTCAACCACAGCGGTAATGGAAACTATACGTCACATTATTAGCAAGAATCAAAACATCATGGCCAAACGTAAACTTCCAAATCAACAGAAGCAAAAACCATTTCGTGAGGCGGCATTTGTAAAAAAAGATCCTAAGGCTCTAATGGAAACTATTGATCTCTTAGACTCCGATTCTGAAGATGAACGTTCAAAAATTAACATCAAAAAGCCCAAAACAACTGCATCAAACACTGATGACGATGTTATTATTGTAGGTTCCACACAACCTCAGCGCAAGTTGCTGATGAAGAAACTAAATCAAACTGTACCAGCACCAAAACAGATCCCTAGACTCTATTCAAAATTAGTTAATAAATCACCAACAAAACCGGCTACAGCTCAATCAAATTTTTTGAATGCTGTAAACCTTCAACCGGCTAAGTCTAATTCTTCAAATCCAGCTACGTTCTCTGCACGACTTTCTAATAAAAAAGTTATAATCCCGAATGCATTTTACGGAAATCCCTCATACAATAGAAAATCATCGGTATCATCGTTGTCATCAACACCATCCAGAGTCAGCAGTGGCAATCAAGAAGAGTCTTCACCAAAAGAGTCTCCGGTAGCCCCACCTACTCGCGCTGTAGGTGTTTACTCCGGAGTCAGTATCCGTCATGTGCAGGACAAAATGTTGAAAGAATGGCTAGATGGTTTTTTAACAAATTTTGCTAGTCCATTACAAATAGCTTCGCATGCGTGCTTTGTGCTTCTCCAACGTGTCTTAAAGTATCGATTCTTTCAGCGTTTAAAGGAAACGCGTATGTTCCTAAATACAACAGCAAATAATTGTTCTGCTGGGAGCGTGGACGTTCAAATGTTATTAGATTTACGGAATGTTTTTCTAGAAAATGATTATTTAACCGAAGCGGGTAGGAGATTTTGTCGATTTGCTACAAACGATGCATTTGGTAAACCTGTGGCATTGACAACAGATTCAAAAACTGGACGTGTAACTTGTCGCACCAGAGTAGCTTCGAAGGGGGATTTACCTACAGATATCGCCAAAATTTCAAGCAGTTCATTCATTAGAAGTCCAAAACCAATTACACTAGACAAATCAGCGGTTTCAACAGTAGCTCAATCGCCAGTAGCAACAGCAACAGCAACTGCTTGCAATTCAAAACCATTTTTGAATGCCGCTAAACCTAGTCCATTATCTAATACATCTACTCCTGTTTCAGTCCCTAAGCGAAGAGGAAAATTCCGTAAGTTGAGCGACGGCTTAATTGTTGCTGAGAAAGATGAAGATGATAATGATTACACACCTGCACATGATGAAGTCGAGCCCGAAGCAGAGATCGTTACGGAACGGAAAAGATCCTTGCGTACAAATCGTACAAAGCGAAAGGAAGCTGGATTTACGTATAGTGAAGATCACGATGACGAAGAATTTGAAGCCATAGCTAGAAAAATTGAAAACAAGAAAAGAGAAGAGCTAAGATTGGCCGAAGAGAGAGAATTAGAAATAGAAAAAGAGCAATTAGAACAGCAACGCAAATTAAATAAAAAGACTGTAGCCAAAAAGACGACAGCGAAACGTAATGGTGGACAAGTTGGTAAGTTTTTGTTATATTAAAACATTGGTTAAACAAGTTTATTGAAACACAAAACAAATGCGAAGTCAACAAAACCAATGGTTTTCTTGACATTTGACATTATATAGTTTAAAGGTTTCATGGCGTTTGTTTAGATTCGTTAGCTTTGCTGGTTCCAAAGGTTTGTTGTCTTTGAGCAGAAAGCATTTTAGCTCCATAATAGACGTCATAATTTGCAGTTACGCCAAAAATCTTTGTAGTTGAAGCTACCAAAAGTCTAAAATTGTTGTTTTATACATCTATGGAGAATATTTGTGTTACCCTTTACCCTTTCCCTAATTTTAAACAAACTTCGAATATGTGAAAAAATACTCAGGGAAAAAAGTAGACATTCTAAATGTAAAAACGGAAACTTTTTCTCATTTAGCGCTTGTTTGTTCCCGACACATTTGCTAGAGAATTGAGAAAAAATTAAGTTTTTTACTGCATGCAACTAAAACATAAAACGAAAATTTCAATTACTTTTGAGGTCAAAAATAACGAACAAGTGCCATCTGCAAAAAGGGAAGTTCTGTTTTGCGTAAAAAGCCAAAGTCCCTTCTTTTTTCTTCGGCCGTTTGACACACTTGTATTCATTGTGAACACAGCTGTTCCCCGAAGATTTGCAGGACTTTAGAAAACACTTTGCTAAACCAGGGTTGGGATAAACTAACTTTATAGTCTGTTTCAAGCCCCGTTTGGTATCCTTCTCACTTCTCTTCTCACGCACTCAATTTTATTATTGGAGGAATTTCCAACCGCTTTCAAACTGGCTGACACAACCTTGCGAGCACATGCAACAAGTATTTAAAAGCAACTTTGTTAACTCTAAAGTGTTAAACCAAATGATTTAATGAAAGATGTTACAAATAATTCTGTTATAAATGCACATATAACCATTGTGTGCATCCTCCAGAGGATTCGATGCATCACTTAGGGATCTTGTTCTAGCTCTTGGCTTCGGTTTTCTTCAAACTGCTCTTCATTCAAAATTTAATGCGATGCTGAAAATTTTAGTAGATATTTTATTTATTTAATTTTTCACTTTATTTATTTAAATATTCACTTTTTTTCATCTAATGTTGTTTTTTTTGTTTAGTATGTCAAATACTGCGATACATTCACAATTCTCGTTCCCGCTTTTGAAGGGAAAACTAGATTCCGGGGAATGCATAATTGGGGAATTCTACTCCCGGAAGAACACATCTCCCTCCCGGAGAGTAATTTTTCCGGCCAATATTTAAAATTTTTCAGATTTAGTTTTTTTTGTCCTGTTTTTGGCAAAAAAAATAAAAAAATATCAGACATCATGCAGCTAAGTATTTTTTTCGTTTGTCTCCAGTAATGAATAGCTAGTTTCATTCAAGAAAAGATTGGCTCTTTCTGTAAAAAGATTCGGCCTTTTTGAATTTACAGAGTTTCATTCCATCAAAAAGAGCAGATCTAGATCAAATCTTAACACGAAAGATCTGATCTCTGAAGGGTTGGCAGATTTGATCTGAATGTACACGTACATGGTAAAAGTCTTTTCTGTCAAACGAGAAACGGAAAATATTTTGTTATTAAATTTATTGTGAACTTGTGATAGAATAAACAAATAATGGACTAAGAAGTTTGCTTCGTCTTCGTCTTCCTCTTCATCTCATGATGAAGATATTTTTTTTTTTTCGAAATGTGTGTGTCAGTCCCAATCTGAATACTACAATTAAATCTGGAAAAAAGTTTCATTTAAAAAAATCAAATTTCGATTTTGAGAGGAGATCTTTGAAATTTGAATGAAACTCGCTATAATAATGGGTTATCCATTTTGCGGTTTCAAAAGTAAACGTAAATAAAAACACATATAAAATACTTTTTTTTCATGATATTTCTTTTTTATTATAATGTTTGAACGTTGACATTATGTGTGAAACACTACATCATTTTAATAACCACCACGCGAATTACTGCAAGCATCGATTCTTTTGAGGTAATTTTCGACCACTTTTTGACACATATTGGTCGGTATCTCAGCCATAACTTGACGAATGTTGGTTTTCAAGTGCTCAAGAGTTAAAGGTTTATCTGCATAAGCACGGTCTTTCGCGTAGCCCCACAAAAAAAAAATTCAGCGGGTTCAAATCGCATGATATTGGTGGCCAGTTGATATCGCCACGACGAGAAATTACGCGGCCAGGAAATTTCTCTTGCAATAAAGCCATATTCGCTCGAGTTGTGTGGCATGTGGTACCGTCTTGTTGAAACCACATATTCTCCAAGTCGTATTCTTCAATAGCAAGCAAAAAAAAGTCGGTAATCATATGACCATAACGCTCCGAATTGACGGTGACAGTCGTTCCATCGTCGTTTTCGAAAAAGTAAGATCCAATCACACCTCCGGACCAAAGAGCGCCCCAAACAGTGACTTTTTGTGGATGTAATGGCCTCTCTTCAATTACTTGAGGATTCTCAGAACCCCAAATACGTCACTTTTGTTTATTAACATACCCACCGAGTGAGAAATGTGCTCGGGATGTTGATCCATATATCGAGTCACGTTATCGAGTTGAGTTACGTGAAGCAAATTAAAGAGGATCTCAGGGATGAAAAGCCAATTTTGTGGACTAAATGCCGTTAAAGTTAATCACCCTTCAGTACTTTTTTTTTTTTTTTATTTATTTTTTTTTTTTAACAACTTTATTTTATTTAGCAAACTTAAAGCTAATATTCTTATAAAACAATAATAGTTCAATATAAAAACAAAAAATAGCCTAAGTTCATTGTATAAAATAGTTAGGAACATTCAATTACCAAATGGTAAGAGACAAATGCACCATTAAATTAACAATTTATTTTGAAAATTAAATTGATGGGGATCAATTGTTATAAATTCAATTTTTGTTTGTATTCTATTTCAATTAAAAATTAATAAGTAGGAAAAATATAAAGCAAGATAAAAAGTAATATTCGTTCAATAAAGCTATTCAAGAAGATGACAATAAAGTGTACATGTACATGTACATACCCAATATACATAATCTGTTAATTATGTAAATTAAGTATGTACATGTACATGTTTATTAATAATATATTAATTCAAACTGTTATATTAACTAACAAATTTATATCATTATGATCAAATGTGAAGAGCCAGTTTTTAATATTTGTCAAAAACACCGATTTAACTCTCTCGCATCTTAGATTTTCAGGAAGATTATTAAATAGGCGAGCAGAAGTTATTCTATAGAAAAGCGTATAGTGCGATTTTTTAATAGCAGGCACAGTTACTAGATTACGATTATTCACACGTAAGTTATAAAACCCATATAGTCTTGAAGCGGAATATCCAGAATTTTCAAAAAATGTCTTAAGAACTTTGTAAAAATATAGATGCTTTATAGGCAAAATTTCTAGGTTTCTAAACAAATCAAAGCTATGAGTTCTCCGGTTAACTTTACATAGAATGCGAATGACATGCTTTTGCTTAGTAAGAAGAGGATCGATTTTATTACGGTGAGTGCCACCCCAGCAGGTTAACCCATACTGGAGTTTTGATTTAAATAGGCCATTATAAACTAATTTTAGAACGGATTGGCTACAATAAAGGCTAAGATGGTAAAAATGTCTCAAAACTGTATTAAAGTATTTATTAAGGCTTGAAGTGTGTTCTTTCCAACTCAATCTACGGTCTAAAATGACTCCCAAATATTTAAAACTTTCAACTTGTTCAATAGTAAAGCATTCAACACAACAAGATTCACTATGATTAAAAGTATAGGAATCTGAATAATGCTGACAGGAGTTTCGCAGGACATATTTAAGACAGCTTGGAGAATGAAATTTGAAACGCAAATCATTATAAGTTGCACCGGAAAGGCTGTATAACATGAATTTTGTTTTTTCGCTAATACAAAGTTTATGACGAAAAAACCAATGGCGGAGAGTTTCCAAATCACTATTTACAGAAACGTTTAAATCAAAAAATGTTTTTGTAGAGTACGTTAATGCTGTGTCGTCCGCAAATGCCGTTATTTTGCCCTTAAAGTTTTGAATAAAAAGCGAATTGACATATATTAAAAATAAGATTGGACCCAATACAGATCCCTGTGGGACACCTAAATTTAAAAATTTTTCGTCACTATACATATTTTGAATTCTTACTTTTTGTCTGCGATTATTAAGATAAGAACTAAACCAGTTATAAACGAACCCACGAAAGCCAATCTTATACAATTTATCCAGCAACAGTGCATGATCCACCGTATCAAACGCCTTAGTAATGTCAATGAAAAGGGAGGCCGAAACCTCAGATTCATTTAGGCTAGTATATACTTCATCACAAAGCTTCAGAACAGCATTTTCTGTACACCTTCCTTTCCTGAACCCAAACTGAGAATTACTGAGAAAACTATTTTTATCTAAAAACGAAAGTATCCTTGATTTCATACCCTTTTCAAAGACTTTAGAAAAAACCGATAAAAGCGAAATGGGCCTATAATTGTTTATGCTAGTATTAACTCCTTTCTTATGTAACGGAATCACAATCGCCAACTTTAAAGAATCAGGAAAAATGCTCTTGGTTATACTTTGGTTAAATATATAACTCAACACATCAGATATAAGATAAGAAATATTTTTCAAGATCTTAGCCGATACCAAATCGTCAGATGTGGAATTAAACATTTTGAGAGACATAATAATTTTATGAATTTCAATAGCAGAAAAGTTCTCAAAGAAAAACGTTTCTGTACAAAAGTTTTCAGTAACAATAGGGCTATCACATTGACAATTATTCGTAAAATTGGGGAGATTAGTGTTTTGGCTTAAATTACAAAAGAAATCATTAAATAAATTAGCAACAGAGGAAGGATTTTTGATAATAGTGCCCCCGCTTTCTACAGATAAATCAACTATTGGTTTATTTTTATTTAAGATTTCATTTACAACCTCCCATTCTTTTTTGGAGTTACCTACGTTTTCGAAAAGCTTGTTCTTAAAATAGTTATCTCTACAAAGTGGAATTTCAGTTTTTAATTCTTTGCAAATGTTATCAAAATACCTTTTCAGTCTAATATTATTAGGATGTTTTTTAAGTTTTACAAAGAGTTCATTCTTTTTGTTTATTTTTTTCAGCAGTCTAGTATTCATCCACTGCTTACGACTAGTGAGCGTCTTTTTATTATTTACAACCTCTTGGCTGCATTTAGAAATTAAATATTGGAGCTTACTAAGAAATAAATCGAAAGCAATTGATGGGTTACAAGCACTATAAACTTCATTCCAAAACTCAAATGTCAAAGCTGTTTTCAAAGCAGAAAAATGTATTTTTGGAAAAGTTTTTACTGATACATTTAGTTTTCTATTTTGACTACAATCAAATTGAATACTGGTTAAACAATGATCAGTAATCCCAAGTTCAAAAACTCCTGTTTGAAATCCCACGTTATTATTTTTATGAAGTCTTAAAAAGACATGGTCCAAGCAAGATGGTCCTCTAGTAGGTGTGTTTACCAAAGAAGTAAATCCAAAGGAGGAAATGGTAGCAACAAAATTATCAGCATCAGGTGAGGAGGACAATAAATCGATGTTAAAGTCACCTAAAAGAAGCATATTTTTACCACAATGATTGTCCAAAAATCCAGAAAATTCATCTATAAACGCATTAATTGTAAAAGAATGCAATCTGTACAGTCCGACAAAAAAGTAACGAGTTTGAGATACTACAAAATTTAAACAAATCATATCTGCACTTCTTAAATTCGCATTTGTTACTTCACACATTATATCGCTTCTATAAAACACCGCCACCCCACCAGCTGCATAAGAATCATTACAAGAAGCCGCGAAAGTAAAACCAGGAATAAAATAGTTAGATATTTCAACCTCATAGATCCAAATTTCGGAAACGAATATGAAATCAGGCAGATGATCTAAAGATGCGAGATTAGCAAGAAAGGTGTCAAAATTTTTTCTTAAGCTACGAATATTTTGGTGTACTACTGATAAACCTGAATTCAACTCTATAGTAGGATGATCAATGTTATACTATACACATGAGAGCGACCAACGACCAACGAATTGACGGATATTCGTCCATTTAGATATTTCATTCACATGGATTTAATTCTATTCGTCACGAATATAAGTTGAAAGTGGCCGTTGGGGGTGGCCGTGGCGCGATAGTTGTGTGTTCGCCTGTCAACCTCATGGTCACAGGTTCGATCCCTGCCGTAGTCTACGTCTTCTTATTTTTCCATTAAAAACCAATTCTAAAAATAAATGTCATACAATGAGTTGCTGTTTTACTCATTACATGCTGTTTAGGCATAGAACTAACAACATGTGATTGAGTAAAACTAGTATACCGATAAAAAATATGACTAAGAATAAAAAAAATAATGCGAATTATAAGGGACATAGATAAATAAGACACGGAAATTTCTCCGCATTAATTCAGCCGCCATCCCTGGAGATAAAATCTGAGACAACAACCACCTACAGTCTCCGAATATCGCGCCACACATCTTCCCTATCATTCTTTCTCTTCCTTAACTTCACCCTCACGCCCGCGCTGTGTTGAAACATTTAAAGGGTGTTCATAATCCCCTGAGCGCGTGTAGATTATAAAAAAAAAGTGATTTTAGCGAACAAATTACTCGTTGAAGAGTGGATGGTATGTGGAACACGAATAGAGTTTGGCTGTTTGTTACAATCAGATGCAATTCGCGACTACCAATATTGTTCTTTTTTTCAAATTTATCTTATTTTGGCGCTTAAAAAGTAAATTTTTGTGTCTAAACATTAATATCAATTATATTTCTAAAATTTTGCTTAGAATTTGTGAAGAATTTAGATTAGTAAATTGATTTAAATGGAATGTATTCGTCCGTCGTTGGTCGCTCTCATGTGAAAAGCTCATAAGAGCGGCGAAGAGGCTTGCGTTTAAGTAACACAATACCGATTTAAAAGCGACACGACTACAAAAACGGCAATTGTCGATGAAGTGAAACGACTACCCCAATAAGGGTTAATTTGAATTCTTATTAAATAATGTAAAGGCGTCGTTACTCGTCCCTAAATAAGAATTTTCGATTAAAAAGAGACCACAGCTTAGTATAGAGATGTATGGGGTATTAATGCACTGCGAGATCGTATTCGTAACAAGCTTCGATTACGATAGAATTCGTAATGTATCTGAATATTTCTTAAGTTGGACAAACCAATACACATATTCAAAATTCCATTAAAATTGGTTAACAGAATACGAAGATTGGCGTGAATAAACATCTTGACATGTTATTTTTACATGCTAATAATAATAAATTAAAACTAAACTTCATGGAAGTGGCAAATATCGAAAAAAGTTTTAATAGACTTGTATATAGTCTACGCCATTTTTTTTTGACAATTTTCATACTATACCATAAGAACTTTTTACTACTAGTAGTTTATTCATTTCAACTACTTCATAGGCTTCTCAGTTCTCGTCTTTCAAAACCTTAAATTCGGCTACAAAACCTTTAAATTATTATTAATGTACAACATTTTAAATTATTATTTTAATCGTTGCTAATATTTTCTTTACAAGTTTCAACATAAACTTTTTTTACCAAAACATATTACATATTAACATGTGGACTATATAATAATAAAACTTGTGAAAGTTTCAAATTGTAATATTTTAACAGATAATCCAAAAGGGCCAACTCGTAAAAAGCTACGATTGGCCAACACATCAATAGTAGGTTCTGAAGAGAATGACCTTCTAACTCCCACTTGGATAGAAGCCGATGGCGATGATGGCGAAGTGGATAGCTTATTGGATTTTGCTGATGACCCAGAGTCTCCGGATATGGGAACAAATCTAGCTTATGAAGATAACAACTCCGAGGAAAATACTTTTCAAAATGATGAAACAACCGAGGAAACATCTCAAGACTCTTCAGAAACATTTGATACACATACAGATAAAACACTCAAAAATATTGATCGCAATCTACATTTACACAGTAAAACTTATGATTTGTGTGTCCATTGTCAGAGAAAAGTGCCCCGAATCGTTCACCACTACATTAACGAGCATCGTTCTTCGGAGGTTTTCCCCTCACGTCTTCGAAATAGGGATGTTCGCCGACTTCTTACAACAAGTAATGTAGGATTTGTGCATCTTTATAAAGGAAACCAGATACAATATGCTGCACATTGTATTTTCTGCGACAAAGAAGCTAAGTTCTTACTGCCCTATTGGTTTGAACATTTTACTATGCACACAGGTGAATACAGCTTCAAATGTAGCGGTTGTCACATTCTGAAACCTACGAGAAGTCTCTTAACCAACCACATAACATCTAATACGGGCTGTCCGAAAAAAGGTTCAGCAATAAGATTGGTTAATTTCGACACTAAGGTGCATCAAATTGAAGCGCACATCTGTTCAATATGCAATTACATTCAAATACACCGAAAAAATGTTTTGCGGCACCTACGGACGCAGCATGGATTGGACACGATATTACCAGATCTTATAATAAAAGTTGTGCTACTTCAAATTTCTGCGCCATCTCACGATCAAAATGAGGAATCGCAATTGGCATTGCTGCAACATTCAGACGATGATGACGACAACGTCATAAATAATGCGCCTTTAGATGAAAATTCGTTAATGATGCAAAACGACTTCACCGACAATGACGATTTGTCATTTATGATTTGTGGAATGCTTGATGTTCAGACGAATTTGTCACCAACCGGTTGAGAGTATTCGGGTAATATGGACGCAAATACTGTAGATAACAAATAAGTTCTTTCAATAATTAATTCTTGTCATCTGATTGTTCATTTTTTTTTTCGTTTTCTCAGCTACATTAGGGTTTTAATTGTTTCATTTTCATCTTTTCTTTTATTAAATTTACTCGCTTATTTTAATTATATCAAATATCATATTGTTTTGTGTTATTCTTAAAGAATATTTGTACTTGTATACATAATGCCAGAAAAAACAAACAAAAATGGCCAAGCAATATAATGCCTTCAATTTGGGAATAATTGTAAAAAAATTATTAAAGAAAATAATGCATCTTGAAACAACGTCCAATCATCCATTATATGTTCGTATTATACTTCTTTTTTATTTTATTAAATATTAATATTTTATCTTTTTAAACAAAAACTAACTATAAAGTACATACAGATATTTTTCTTTATTTAGATTTGTATAATTTTGTTAAATAATTCTCTGCTTCTTGCTAAATATTGCTCTGGCCATTAAAATGTATAATTTTTTGAGAAATATGAATGGTGTGTCTCATTGAGCTTACATGTATTATTCTTTTTTTTTTGTTTTTTTTTTTATAATTTCGCACATTTGATTCAGTTACTGAAAATAATTAATAAAAAAAAAAGTTTTGTTTTGTAAAAAAAAAAAACAGTATGTAGCAAACATTTTTTGTATTCGAAAAGTGTATAGATTAGGTTCGTTTACAATAAGAACATTTATTGGAATTTAAAAGCAACAAGATATCTATAATAATTACATACTATTATTAAAAACAAAGTTGAGGAAACTTTTTAGTTTAGTAAATATATACATATAAATAAAACTAAAATTTCGATCTTTAATAGTTATTTAATAGTTTTAATATGTTTCATGTGCTGCCTCCCTATCTGAATAAAAGAGGTTTTTAAATATGTAATGGCTGCGAGTTTATGAATGAAAAAGCCAGAAGGCGTTTCGCTTAAATGGAGAATGTCATTTTGAAATATTTGTATTTCGATTGGCGTTTTGTCTTCGTTTTTCTCAGCGTAACGCCTTGTGGCCTTTTCGATTGGTTGTCCGGAACTATTCTGAACCCCACAAAATGACAGTATTGTTAAGCTATGAGCGAGTTTCATTCAAGAAAAGATTTGCTCTTTCTATGGAAAGATTTGATCTTTTTGAATTTTGAGTTTGATTGCAACAAAAAGAGCAAATCTAGATCAAATCTCAACACGAAATATTTGACTTCTGAAGGGTTGGCAGATTTGATCTGAATACACACATTACATAGTAAAAGCCTTTTCTGTTAAACGACAAACGGAAAATATTTTGTTATTAAATTTGTTTTGAACTTGTAATAGAATAAACAAATAATGGACGAAGAAGTTTGCTTCGTCTTCTTCGTCTTCCTCGTCATCTGATGATGAAGATATGTTTTTTTTTCAGAAATGTGCGAGTCAGTCAGTCACCAATACAGGGGGTTATCCATTTTGCGGTTTCAAAAGTAAACTTAAATAAAAACACATATAAAATACTTTTTTTTCATGATAATTCTTTTTTATTATAAAGTTTGAACGTTGACATTATGTGTGAAACACTACATCATTTAAATGACCACTACGCGAATTATTGCAATCATCGATTCTTTTGAGGTAATTTTCGACCACTTTTTGACACATATTGGGCGGTATCTCAGCCATAACTTGACGAATGTTGCTTTTCAAGTGCTCAAGAGTTAAAGGTTTATCTGAATAAGCACGGTCTTTCACGTAGCTCCACAAAAAAAAGTCCAACGGTATCAAATCGCATGATCTTGGTAGCCAGTTGATATCGCCTCGACGAGAAATTACGGCCAGGAAATGTCTCTTGCAATAAAACCATATTCGATAGAGTTGTGTGGCATGTGGCACAGTGTTGTTGAAACCATATATTCTCCAAGTCGTATTCTTCAATAGCAAGCAAAAAAAGTCGGTTATCATATGACCATAACGCTCCGAATTGACCGTGACAATTCCATCGTCGTTTTCGAAGAAGTAAGGTACAATCACACCTCCGGACCAAAGAGCGCCCCAAACAGTGACTTTTTGTGGATGTAATGGCCTCTCTTCAATTACTTGAGGATTTTCAGAACCCCAAATACGACAATTTTGTTTATTAACATACCCACCGAGTGAGAAATATGCTTCGTCGCTGAAGAAAATTTTGTTCGAAAAATCGCCAAAATCTCCTCTTAAAGCATGATATGTGGCTGTGAATCACCATTTTTGTAGTAGGTTTTAAAATTTTTTATGCGTTGTGCGATAGTTAAGCGATCCATTTTCGTAAATGTCACGACTTTCAACTGAAAAAAAAATGGTTTAACAACTTAGTTTGACAGATGTCGAATTCCAGCCATATACTTTTGAAACCGCAAAATGGATTACCCTTTACAATTAAATCTGGAAACAAGTTTCATTGAAAAGATCAGATCTCGATTTTGAGAGATCTTTGAAATTTGAATGAAACTCGCTATTAGAGAGAATCCCCAATTAATGAGTAACCCTAATTGCACATACATTACCATCCATATTTTGAATTTCGATCAAAATCGAATTATAATCACTTCAATTTCGCGTGAAACGAAAAGCCTTACATTTCGATCGTTTTCGAAAACTCCGAAATGGTTCCGATCTGTTAAAACTGTGTGTATATCCATTTTTATTTTGTCTCTAAAGTAAAATGATGTCTACTTATTAAAATGAATGTAATTTTATTGGCGATTTTAAGGGAAAAAAGGAAGCAGAACTCTAAAGAAAAAATTAGAAGTCATAATTTGCGAGAAATTAATAAATTAGATTACCTGATAAAATGTGTATGTATATGAATATGAATTGCTACGAGATCTAAAGTCAAATTCTTAATATGTAATTCGACTGAACACCATACACCAATTACAAGCAAACCAATTGCATCAACATCTACGCACCGATACTGTTTGAGAGCGAGAGCTAAAAAACAATAACTTACACAACATCCATCAAACGTCAGTCTCATCCCGTAACCAAGAAGTATGAAACTTCTTCGAAACATCGGGTAAATAGAACTTTGAAAATATTTCTAACATTAACGCGGTAAGTTGCGAAAAATGCAAACTTTATCAATCCTATTCTAATCCTATTCTTGAATTTTCACTCATCACTACTCTGCTATTTATTCGAAGTGAATCTTGTATACATTGGTAAAGTCGATAATATTGTGCGGTATTCTGCTATTCACGTGAACCCAATCACTCCATACAATTCAAACCGTATATAAATAGTTGCGGATTTGGTATTTGTTTATGTCTGGCTAAGTGTTAAAAGGTTAGCGGGTCTTGAAATGTAATAAATTTGCTAGAAAACTCTGATGGAGTTGTTTATAAATACATTTTTTGCTTCATATACCAAATTAAAGAAAAACATCATACGTTTCATTAAGTTTTTCTTATGTCGTTCTTCCGTAGTTATCAATTTGGGAATTTCCTTATTTTTGTTTGTGAAAGGGAAAAAGGTCCGATACATACATACAAATACATTTTTATCCAAACTTCAGACGATTTTCGCATGTGCATCTGTTATAAATGGTAATATGAACTTAGCATAGTGCAGTTCACCCGATGGATAGCAGAATACAAATGAAGTGTGAAAAGCAGCGAATATACGATTCACGTGAATAGCAGAATAGGGCTGTATGCAATATGAATATCGTCCGCGAAAATAAAAACTAAAATCTCATAATATTCAAAAAACTGTTTGCATGTTACGAAAATATAACAAAATAATTAGTACGAAAAAACGACAAAACATATTTGTTCATATATTTTGTACCAAGAAATAAACGGCTAACTTTAATTACACCACTCTCACAAACAATTCACGAATAATAATAAACAAAGTGATTTAAATCCGTTCAGAAAATGGAATAAACCGACATTCAGTACATTCACAAAAACCATTTCGAACGAATTCTCGAACACCCAAATTCATTTCCGCTGTGTGAATTCACAAATATCCATACCTGGGATTATTTTAAATTCCTATTAAACAGTCCGCATAGCTCACTCGCTTCAGTTGATGTATGTAAGTCTTACTTACCTTGGTTTGCGAAAAGCCCCACTCGGCCTTTTTTTCTTAATATGACTTCTATCTTGGTCTCTGATGGTATACCAGCCATTTTTGAATGGTTTGTATAATGAATGTCTAGCAAATTTGTGTAGGCGCAAGTTAAGTGCGATATTGTCATTTCTTGTATGTATCCTTACTTCTTCTAGTAATAGTAACAACAACAACTGTTGTTGGGTGTATCTTTTTTGTAATTTCCTGTCCAACAAAAATAGTCAGTACAGGGCCCTTATTACGTATTACGATTATAGTTCAAAATTCCTCGTTATCGTTAATTTGAGATTACGTTTTACGATAGTGGTTTTTTTTTTACAAAGCTATTTGTTTTCTCTTACGACTGCGTTTGTCTCTCGTATTTTATTGTTTTGACACATTGCTTTATGTATAGTTGTAGTATTGAAGGAATGAAGTTAAAATTAAAATGCACGACTGTATCGCTCGAACTTGCTCTTATGTTCGATCACATCGTATGTAAAAGATTTCTTTAAAAATCTAAACATATTTTTAAAGTCGTTTTTACTTTATTTTTTATATATATAAAGTTTCTTTAATTTTTTTCTAAAAAGAACAAAAGATTAAATCGGCTTAATCAAAGAAAAAATAATTCAAAACTCTGAAATAAATACTTAAACATCTTTGAGCTCAAAAAAAGTACGCCATTTTATTTCCTGTATAAATTTGAATTTATTAGAAAAAAAAAATTTTAAATCTGTGGATCGGTTTTTGAGAAAAAAAGTTTTTTTTAAAACTTTTTTTAAAAAATTTAAACAAAAAATTCAGAAACGCCAATTCATAGGTATTCAGTAAATACATATAACTATAATTTAAAAAAAAATTGAGCAATTTTCAAAATATAAATTTAAAAATTATTTTGTTTAAATGCTTTAAAAAATAAAAATTAAAAATATTGGTAACTGCCTTAAATTGGACAACCTAAACCTATATAAGTGTGAAATTTCGACAGAATCGTTTAAGCCATTTATGAGGTAGTCGAAATAAAAAAAACGGTCCTATGGAAAGTACCGTTTTTAGACATTTTTCCGAGAAAAACAGGCTTTAAACTAACGGTTATATGGCAGATACCGCTATTTTTTTAGATAAAAAAATATTTCAATGTCCCCTCTGTACAATACCTAAAAAACTCTATATACCAAGTTTGAAGCAATTCGGCCCACCCGTTTGGGCTGTATTTGTCTATACATACATACAGACGGACAGAATTTTTAGACCATCTTTTTTCGTCTTCGCTATCATCGTAATGTGATGTTTGATTGTTATCTCAAAACTTTTTTTTCGACGAATCATAACTTGCCTTATAATACCTATAATCGCAAGTTAAAATAGATTTTTTTTTTATTTTATCTAGCAAATATTTATTATCGTAAATCATAATCGGGCCATTTGCCTTTCGCTTCGTAATACGTAATAAGGGCCCTGGCCTTATGGGAGAGCTTTTAGAAATACACTGTGGCCTGATTAGGGAATACGAAGCGAATCGTTTTAGGTGGCGAAAATGAGATTTGATATTACTGTTTTCGCTTTCGTCTCTTTCGTTTTACATTCGCCCTATTTTCGAAATCCAAAGCGAATTGATTCGACATTTCAATTTTTAGCGCCTTCATTTCCGATAGGGTTTCTTTGGCGATAAACCATATCGACACGGTCGAAAGTGATATTTTAGTGGATTTTTTTCATTTAAATAAATACAAATGTGAGTTTAACTATTATTTTTTTTATAAAAACAAACTAAAGAAATAAACCATGATTTTTTTTTTGTAATAAACATGTATGCGCCCAAGACAGTAAGACACCAACCAGCAACAATTTTCTCCGCTCATCGAATTTATGAGGGAAAACGAAGGGATCGCCAAAGGACACAACATACAACGTTCTCTGCAATATGTCTAGCGCTTCGGACATTGAATTGCATACTGTGGGTTGCGCCATTCCAATGATTGTATCCTGCCCAACCACTTTCTGGTGTGATCCTTGCAGACGCAAGGAATCTCAATGTTGCAGCTAATTTTATAATTGGTGGTGTCGCATTGTTGTTCCGTATATTTATCTTTTATTTCGTCCAAGACAATTTTAAATGTTTCTTTTGAAAGGCGAAACAACTAATCGAACCAAGTTGTTATAAAATAAAGCTAATTTAACAAACAATAAACACGTTAAGCAAAAACACTGACTCGAAGCAAGGAAGATCAAAAGGTGAAGAAGCACTTCTTAATAATTTTCTTCTCAAGTTTGAATTTTAAGATTCTTTTTCCTCCTTACGTGAGGCATTTATATAAATAACATTTGAGTCCATTTTTTATTTTAATAAATATTTTATTACAAAGTTAAAGCACCTGGGACAAAACACAACTGATTTTGATTGAAATAATAGAAATTCACTGGCAATCAGCTGTCAATTGCCTGGAAATCTTGGAAGTAGCATTTACGATTCGCTTCGAATTCGTTAATTGATCAAAACGAAGCGATTCGAAAATGAGATATCGAATTAAAAACTATTCGCTTCGTATTCCCTAATCAGCCCACTGGTGCCTGTTGCTGAAATTGGCACTGAAAATAACCACTGAGTTACATACAAATTATTTTTGTAATCTTGTTAAAACCAACATGACCTACCTACTGAACATCCGAACGCACACTGCTGCTTGAGTGGCTTAGCTTCGCCATGCACTCAACCCTCGCTGTGTGCTTTCAAAATAAACACATTCACACATGCTCCGCATTAAGAGTGAAAATGAATTCAAAACGAATTTCAATTTCACATAAAATGAAATAACGTGTTCTGCATTTCCAATTCAATTCGAATTCATTTTCAAATTGTCAAAACAAGTTGTATAAAAACGATTCATATTCGGAATGTAGAACACGAATTTTCATATTCAGAACCCTTAAATTTCACATTCGGAATGAGCTATTTACAAAATTTATTTTATGTGGAATACAGAACATTTTTATGTGAAATACAGAACATCTAAATTCACTTTCGTTACTCAAATTCACAAAAGGTGAAATACAAAACATGTGCGATTGAAATAGAGTTACCTCCTACGTTTCGTATGCTTACTACTGCAATCCTGTAAGAGCTTTAAAACAGTACGACCTTATTGGCATCAATTACAAACCCTTTTTTATTGGTATATGTATAGACAGCGCAGCAAAATTTTATTCAGTAAACAACAACAAAGGAATAGGGAGAATAAATCGGGCTGTAACATTATAGCCGATAATAGTGTATATGTGGAATATTTGGAATGGTCCGACTCGGTCGGGTTGCAGACAAAAAGCTTGTCCACCATTATTGGCAGGCAGAGAGAGATGTAAAATCATGTCGTTTTATTTGGCAATCCGGAAGCCTTCTGGACTCTTCTGAAAGTGTTCATTTGAGAAAAAATGACAGTTCTGAATCTGAAAAGAAGAGAATTTTGCGTCTGGATTTGAAATCAGAATCGGAACCAGAAGCACTCACACATTCATATACTCGAACGTCAAACTCGAGTGTTGTCATTTTTACTTGGGATATAGGTACTATAGGGCAAGTTTTGCATTTGGAAAAAAAATTGAACTCGAGATTTTAATCGGAGAACACCAAAATAGTGCGTCCCACAATTCCTTCTGCCTGTCTGTCTGAACAACTCTCTACAGCCTAAACGGCTGAAGCGATTTTCTTCAAACTTGGTATTTAAGCGTTTTAGGTGATTGTCCAAAATAGATTTTTGAATCGTTGGGTGCTTTCATAAATACATGGTTGCGAAAGTCCGACGAATGCATAGCATTCATAAATGCAAATGATGAATGTCAGACTTTCATAAATGTAAAACGCAAATATTTGCAGCGCAAATATAAAATTTCACATGCATTCAGATTTTTCTCTTAAAGAAAGAGATAATATGATGTAAACGGTGGTACACCTTCCTTTACTGTTCACATCAGTCCAAATTTCCGGTAGAATATTCAAAGTTCAACTTAAAATTAAAAATACACATCAGAATTGTTTCTGGTCCATAGGAAAATGAAGCTAATCAGAGAAAGTATTCATAAATGAATATTAAAATGCATTCGCAAATAATTTTTCTGACGTTAATATGTAAACAAAGCAACCATGAATTTATGAAAGCACCCGTTGTTTTAGCCCCAAAAATTACTGTACTTGCCATACAAATTTTTCTACTATCTTAATTATCTCAAAAACGGCTCTAACAACTTTGATAAAAATTGGTGTGTGTACTACTTTGGGTATGGTCTACATTTTGGACAATTTTTTTTTTTTTAATATTTTGTTATTAACTTCACCTGCCATACAATCAATTTATTGATTTTCGACTTTCTCATAAACTGTTCAACGGATTTCGATCAAAATTTTTATACAAGAGCTCCTTCAAATTCTAAATAATACTGCATTTCAAATTTTTCGAAGAATTGTTTTCTTGGATTTAAAAAACAAAAATATTTTTGTTTGTGTTGAAAATTCAATATTTCGAAAACGGATAGACGATTTTTTCTGAAATTTTGTTTTTGAATTTATATTATGAAATATTTAAAATGTTCATCCAATTTTTTTTATCAAAAATTTAAGAATTCTTATATATAAAAAATTAATTTTAAAAATACATTTAGTCGTTTCTTTTAAGAATAATTTACATATAATGTAATGCAAGTATGTGCGATACAGTCGTGCATTTTATTTGTATCATAATTGTACAACAAACATTTTGGTTTTTAATTTGAATATTTCCAAATACACAATTATTTGCACACATACAATCTCATTTAAATTCAGAATCGTCAGCATTAAACAAAGGCGTTCAGTTGGGATCGCGGATCGGAGAGGGATTTCTGATTGCCAAATAAAAACGGCATAAGAGTATATAAAAATGCATAATATTCAGACTCATAACTGCGCTACCAATAGGTTACCAATAAAATCAGCTACAGTCAGAGTGAGAGGCAAGCTACTTATTTTTCTTGTACTGAATATTTTTGTTGGACAGAGTATAAAACCTAAGCGAGTGAAATAAAAGGTCTGTTTCTTTAGTCAAGTACCATAAAATATTACCGACTTTACCAATCTATAACCAGATTCACTTCGAATAAACACACCAGAATAATGAATAGTAAAAATTCATACAAATTCCCCCCCCCCCCCCCCCCCCCCCATGAATAGCTCTCTGAACAGGGCTCTTAGAAACAAAAGCTTTCGAGCAGGCTATATTAATAATTAAAACCTATAAAAATTAAAATTTAATTAAATAAAAAAATAAATATTTTTTATTAAAAATATCACTTAAAACATTTTACAAGATACTCGTATTCTTTAAAACATAAAAAAAAAATAAAATATAATTATTGCTATAGAAACTTCAAAGATTAAATTACATATGTACATAATATTTATGTATGTGTATAGGCACTTTTTTTGTTTTGTTTTTATTATAAAACAAAAAATATTTTGTTTTCATTTGATCACAATCTATTATTAAATTAAAAATTTTCTGCAATGAGAAAATCATAGTTTTTTTAATAAATATTAAGCACCTAGTATTATAATAGTTATTTATGTAGTTTAAAATAAATTAAAATAAGGTCTTTACTTCATTGAATCACATTTAATTTAATCAAAATACCTCAAAATTACTATTTTTATTTATAAATAAAAACTAAAACTTACAAGTGTTATTTAATAATACTTATGACACCTTAATACTAATTTCTTTGGAAGACTTACGTTGTATGAGGCGAGTTAGAAAATGTGCATAGACACAATTTACATTTTAGTTAATTATTACGTTTGAGCTATCAAAGGCTGAAAATATATTCAGCTTCAAAGCTATATATTTTCTCTTTAAACATTTCCAAATCGAATTCACCAGTGTTACGTAAGTCATCAAATGAAATCACAAAACCATTAGGATGGATGATTCTAATTCTTTTATAGTATTCAAATCTCTGAATCAAGGTATGTGTCAATTCATTCAAATGCGAAAATCGCATATGACTTATAACTTTGAAAACGTTATCTGATAGAGCTGAAGGACACATATAGCAATAAAACTTGAGTTTTTTTTTCAATACTTCGGGATCTATATATTGCTGATGAACATCAAGATTATGGTAAGCAAATTCCTGTGCAGACTGAAATGATAATCTACAAACTTCACATGAATACCTGCGATATTGATAGCCAATATCTTGTAAAGTTTTGAGGATTGGCAAATTCAAACAATCGGCTATAGTCCTTTGATATCCTGGGCAAGCACACAAGGATGACACGGAATAATTGTTGGCACTATATGATAAAGGGTAGCGAAATATATCATTGCAAATGCCACATCGTATATGATCGTTAACATTGCGACATAGTTTTCTTTTGTCGGGATGGACAGTAGCATGGTGATGATCAAATGATTTTAAAATGCCCTGAAAATGACAATACATGCAGCCAACTTTGCGGTCAACGTAGAAATAAAATCCCTGATTGTACATGACATGAGTTTCTTCGTAGTGTGACTGCAAATGAATAAAGTCTATACATTCAAAATGGCAGATTCCACAAATTGGAGCTATTTCATCTAAATTAGGCCTGTTTACTTGACTGATTGGTACACTTGTGTTAGATAATGGTCTCGTGTAAGTTTGCATTCCTGGTATTAATGGAATACTTGCTGGAGTCGTAGCTATTTGCGGTATATTTTGTTGAGTATTCCTGGTTGTAATTACAGGAATTCTTTGGAAATCTTCAATAGTTCTAGGCTGCTCAGCTGTTGGGGCTTCTAGAGGTATTGACAAAATTGCATTTCCAGTTGTCAATTGTATCTCTTTTAGTACTACGTGTTGTTTTTGATTCGACGGCAATGAATCTTTTTCACGGTTCACCAACGTATAATTTGAGGGTGGTGCCTGGTTTTGAGCAGAGGTTTCCTTTCTAATTGGCTGTTGCTGTTGTGAAGGATACTGAAGAAGACTCTTCGCAAATGGTACACAATGTTGGATAGTTGTTGATGGTTGCACAAGTTCGTGAGGTGAATGAAGTTGTTGATTAGACCCTGTGTTGTTTCCAATAGTCATACCCTCAGTAGAAGTTTGAGCATCATGATTGGCAATAAAGGATTCAAGCTCCTGGATTGAACTATCTGCCATTTCGGTAATTTGATGTGTATGTTGCTCAGAACTGTTCTGCAAGAGTTGATTCGTATGTAAACACTTGATAGAAAGAACTTCTGTTTGCTTGTCTTCTTCCAATTCACTTTTTAATAAGATTTCTTCCTTAACTGTTAGTACGGAAGAAGTTTCGTTGTGATTCGATTGTATTTGTTGATTAGAATTCTTTTCTTTTTTTAAACGGATTTCTACAGTTAGAGGGGATCTTGATGTTACAACCAGATTGTACAAATATGTTGTCAAAATTTCGTATTTAACTTTAAACGATTCCATTTGGTGGGACTCCTTGTAATGAGCTTCTCCATCGAATTGTGTAAAAATAATTTTCCCACATATTTGGCACCTTGGACAAAGCGTTAATTTATGAAATTTCTTCAAGTGATGAATAAATTTGTAGCTGTTTCTTATTTCTTGTGCGCAACAGAAGCAGGCTTTTGAAGTTGTAAAACTGATTTTGTTTGGGGGCAAAAAAATTGATAGCGAGACTTTATAGTTTAAATTGCTTCTTTGTAAAAAGAGTACTGGGACATCTCTGCTGTTATGTAGATTTTCTATGTGCTTTATTATACCTTCATTATTGTAATGAACATATTTGCATACACAACAAATATATAAACAAGGACTCATGTGTTGCAAGTTATGATATTTAATATTCTCCCAACTGGGATATGTATTAAGATTTGGGCAGTATGTACATTTAAAAGTTGTGGGTAATTCATGTAAAAGTAAATGATCATCTAATGAATTTTCGTTGGACGCAACAAAATCACATAATGCAACAAAGCACTTGAATAATGGTTGTCCGTCTGGTTTATACCGCGGAATCTCCAACTCATAGAGACATGAATCTGTCATTCCTGCTGTCCATTCCTTAACAGTGTGTCGTTGGATTTTTTCTGTCAATTGCAAATATATTTCATCGGCAAAATGTTCAAGTAATGCTGTATAGTCACTAATAATAGCATCCTCTTTTATTACCAAATAAAACGAAGCTATTGGCAATGCAATAGTATTACTGTTGTCGTGACTTAATTCAAAATGTTCTTGTATTTTCTTTTTTGAACAATAACTTGTGATGCAGTAGTAACAAATGTACTCATGCCGTAAATGGTTTTGGAAATGAGATTCTGCCGAATCAAGTTCTAATTGCTGCATACAATATGGACAATCGACATCTTCGATTTTCTTATGCTTGTTTTTTATATGCGCAAGCCACAAATCAAAGTGCATGAATGAGGAATTACAGTGAGGACATCTGTAAAGAGTAGACCTGTGAACCCCAGTATTTTCGACAAGTAGTTCAAGCAGAGACTTAATGCGATCGCCTTCTTTTGAGACTGCTTCTCTAAAATTATTGGATGTACTTTCAAACGGAATTTCGAGTAGTTCATTTTCGACATGTTCTAGGTTATGATTATCAATTAACGTAGATTGCATAGATCCACATGATTCATGTAGATGGGATTGTTCATTTTCGACATGCTCTAAGTGATGATTATCAATTGACGTAGATTGTACTGGTTCACATAATTCATTTGGAGATTGTATCTGCAAATGATTTGGGTCCTGATATATGGTAGAAAGAATATTGATATTCTCGGTTTTTATGATATCTTCTTCAGCAAAGCAATTTTTTTCAGTTTGCGGTGTTTCTTTTATCGTACCGAGTTCTATTGGCGAATGCTGCATTTCTTTTAAAGGACTCGTGCTGCTGTTGGTGAAACATGCCTCTGATCTCAGTTCAGCTCGACAGTCGATGGCACAACTATCTGGCGATCTAAATTTAAAACATTGGTTAGATATGACTATGATGTATTTAGCTTTTAATCAATAATTTATTTATCAAGGTTTTGTTCAATACATTTTAGTTTAATTAGTCTGAAAAAGACTGATTTGATTTAGAGCTATATGTTGATTAAGCAATTACTATTAAATAAATGATTATTTAATGCTCTGTTCAATTATGTTTTTACAGTTTTTAATCGATCCAGACTAAAAAAAAATATTTAGTTGATGAGATCAACTTAAGATCAACTGAACCTTAAACTGAGTTTAAATTTTTGGTTTAATTCGTCCGGTTTCACAGTGAAATCTGATCTTCAGTTCAGTTGAACTTCGTTTAACTATATTTTATGAAAATAATTGGCAGCATTTTTCTTGCCTCGTCTCTGACACAAAAAAAACACGCGAAACAACGAGAATAATAAATACAATAATATCCAAAATCACTATAATAACTCGTTAACATTTGAACACACAATTTTGATTTGTTCATAATATTTTCTGAAAAAAAAAAACAATACAAACGCTGAACTGAAGTTTAAACAGCACAACAAACTCGATTAACTTAAACTACAAATTGAACTCAGTTCAAGGTTTAAACGACACTGTGAAATCGAATAAATTGTTGATCTGAAGTTTAAACCAAAAGTTGAGTTTAAACTTGCACTGTGAAACTAAGGGTTAACAATTTTATCATCAGGTTAAAAATGCTATTTTCTTTACTTAAAATTCAATATTGCTTTCATCATTTATAATTCTAACAAAACCTTAATGTAATTGAACTAAATATAGATATTTTAAGTGACCTGTCATGTTTTTTTGAAGAGTTTAACGACGTTAAAGTATTGTTCGTTTCCAATTTATTCAATGCTTTTTGATTTTTATTTCCATTGACAACGTTAGGACTTTCGTTTTGTTCGAAAGTTCTTATAACAGTTTCAAGAACATCAAGAGTAATGTCCACTACCATTAAGTCTGCAACTGCATCCTGTTTAAAAAAAAAAAACAAGTATTTAAAATTAAATTATTTCACTTATTAATCAGGTAAATATGTAATCTTACATCAGAATCGTTGGGCTCTAGTTTTCGCTGAATGACAAAGGCAGGTTCATCTGGATGTTTGAATGCTAAATGTACTTGCATCGCTTCCTTACATTTTAATTGTTTCTTGCAGTGAATGCAAGCAAGTTCATTTAAATTTAACGAACTAAACCGTTGAAATGTTAGTGGGTGTGACTTTTGTAAGTGTGATTTTATTGATGCCGCGGAGAAAAAACTATAAGCGCACTCTAGAATAAGAAAAATTACAAAGGTGATTTATAAAAATGTAAATTAAGATGTTATAGGTATTACAAAAAAATTATCTCAACGAATTGCTCGGTTGTAACATTTCTTTTAGAATTTAGTACCATTAATTAAATTCAGATGTGTGTTATACAACAAGAAATGTAGTACAGGTTAAAATGGCAATTACTGCGTAACGGCTTATAGAGCTGCTACTGTAATGGTGGTAGGGATGGGTCAATATTTCAGTAATGTCGTTCTTATTTAGCAATCCGGAAGCCTTCTGGACTTTTCTGAAAGTCCTCACGGAAAAAATGACAGGTATTGGGCCCTAATCCTGAACACGAGTCGAGCGAGTTTCATGTGAAATCGAGACATTTTACATGAAACGGTATTCCCGAACACTACTCACTAATAATTGGTATTTCTCAACTCTAACGTCAAATGTCAAATGCCACTCGAGTGAAAAATACATATTCCTGAACACTAAAGTGAGCATTTTTATGTGACAAACCATTCATGTTTACAAAGTAATCGAGGGCAGACATGAATCCCAAAATGTAAGTATTTACAAACAAACAAAAAAAAGAAGGTAATTAAATAATTTATGAAATTTTAATTAAAAGTTACGACCGCTAGGCAGTATAAGAGTTTTAAACTTTCCGCATTTAAATGATATTAATTTTGAAATAAGTGAACAAACCATTACACAATACATACTGAAACTGGATGAGTGTTTTAGTCCTGGTCCTGATGGTGTGCCATCCTCTATTTTAAAAAAATGCGTTTCTTATTTGTCGTACACTTTAAGTGTTCTCTTTAACAAGTCTTTAAAAAGTTTGCTTTTTCCAACTATTTGGAAAAGCTCATTTATTATACCAATTCACAAGAAAGGTTCTAAAACTGAAATAATGAACTTTAGACCTATTGCTAAGCTATTCGTAATACCTAAACTATTTGAGTCAATCGTATGCAGTGTCCTTTCCTTGCATTGTAGTTCAATTATTTGTGACTACCAGCATGGTTTTGGGAAAAAGCGTTCTACTGTTACCAATCTGTTTAATTTTACGTGCTTTTGCTTAGATGTTTTTGAAAAACGTGAACAAGTAGATTGTATATTTACTGATTTTAGTAAAGCATTTGACAAGTTGTGTCATAAAACACTAATTTTTAAATTGTTTCGCCAAGGTTTTAACGACAATTTCTTAAATTGGATTTCATCGTACTTAGAAAATAGACAATATGAAGTAATATTTCGTAATGAATATTCGACTCCGTTTGTAGAGAATTCTGGCGTCCCCCAGGGCAGTCATTTGGGTCCAATTTTATTCATTTTATTTATAAATGACTTGATTTCGATCATAAAAAATTCGTCTGTCCTTATATATGCTGATGACATTAAACTTTTCAAAAGAATTAATTCTAAATCTGACTGTCTACTTTTGCAAGATGACTTAAAATTATTTAGGGAATGGTGCAATATTAATCGTCTCATTTTAAATGTTGACAAATGTAAAACCATGAGTTTTACACTCAAAAAAGTTCCAATTGTTTTTGATAATATGTTTGATTCTTGTTCTTTAAGTAGAGCATCTGTTTTTTCTGACTTGGGAGTTGTTTTAGATTCGGAACTTACATTTACTGACCATATTAGTTTTGTAGTTAGAAAAGCAAATAGAATCCTTGCTTTCATTAAGAGATTTGGACGCGATTTCCGTGACCCTTATGTTCGCAAAATACTTTTTGTTTCATTTGTGAGACCAATTCTTGAGTATGCCTGTGTTGTGTGGGCACCTTATTATTCTGTGCATATAATGAGAATTGAAGCAATTCAGAGGAGGTTCTTGCGCTTTTGTCTCCGTTTTCTTCCTTGGTTCCGTGGAAACCCTCTGTTTCCTCATTCTCAAAGACTTGCTTTAATTAACCTTCCTTCCTTGGCAAATCATAGAAAATATTTACAATTTTGTTTTATCGCAGCAATAATAAATGGAGCAGTATCATCACCATCGGTTCTTTATCGTCTTAACGTTAGTTTTAGTCGCTCAAGTATACGACTTCAAAGACCACTGAATCAAATTTTTAGTAGATCGAACTATGGTGCTCATAGCCCTCTCAATCAATTAGTTGAAATATATAATACATTTTATTTTATAGTGGCTTCACAAAATAACAATTTTAAAAATTCAAAACATTGTTTTACAATAGCTTGGAAATTTAGTGTTAAGTAGTTTTAAGTATTTATTTATAAACATATTGTTCACGTTAGGATTTACCGAATTGAAATAAATGACGAAAAAAAGACTCAAGCGCTATTATGAGACCCTCTTATGATGATTATTTTATTAAATTTTATTTTCAACTTGTTCATAAATTTTAATTTTAATTAATTTTGTTTTCTATATTTTTTTGTTTTATTATAACCAAGGAAAATATTTATTTTTAATATTTGTTAATCAGTCATAGTTTTTTCTCTGTTTAGTAACTATATTAAAACTTACAAAGCTTTCATAAACTTAAAAGATATTGTATCTTACTATGTTAAGCTATTTCGATGAAATAAATGAAAATGAAATGTATTTCAATAGAGTTTACGCCATGGTGTACGATATACAATACCGTATGTGAGTGCATTCTAGTCGCTTTATCAGCGCTCTATTCCGAAAACGGTTGATATTACAGAAAAATGCAAGAAATTTTTTGTAGATAATTTTACGCGGAACAATTTTTATATTGGTCAATATTGACCTCCGAGTAACAGTTCAGAAGATATTTGCGAAAAAACTGATTTTCGTGACCTTCATAACTTTTTTGCCGGCACGATATCGATGTCGATTTTTCACATCTTCATTACAAGACCGTAATAAAGCTGTATACAAAAATTCAGCTCACTAGGAATTTTTCCGCAGATAAAACTTAAAATGACTGGACTAGAAGCTTCGGTCGGACACTAATAATTAATATTGTAAAATTCAAGTAGAAAGTAGTTAATTCAAATTGTTATTTTACTGATAAATTTTGTTGGGAGGCCGTGGCGCGATAGTTGTGTGCTCGCCTGTCAACCTCGTAGTTGCAGGTTCGATTCCTGCCGTTGTCTATGTCTTCTTATATTCCATTAAAAACCAATTCTAAAAATTGTCATAAAATAAGTTGCTGCTTTGCTCATTACATGCTGTTTAGGCATAACACTAACAACATGTGATTGAGTAAACTAGCATACCCATAAAATATGACAACGAAATAAATAAAATAATGCGAATTATAAGGGACATAAATAAATAAGACACGGTAATTCTCTCCGCATTAGTTCAGCCGCCATCCCTGGAGATAAATCTGAGACATCAACCAGCATTTGTCTCAGAACATCGCGCCACACAACTTTCCTATCCTTCTTTCTCTTCTTCCACCAGATGCCGCGCTGTGTTAAGAAAAAACATATAAAGGGTATTCATAATCCCTTGAGAGCGTGCAAAGTTATAAAAAAAAAAAAAAAAAATTGGTATTTCAGTAACAGCTATTTATAACTGTTATTTAAAAGTAGCAACAACCGAGCAATTTTGCATAAAATTAAACGATTAAACGTTAATATACACTTATAGCGAGTTTCATTCAAATTTTAAAGATCTTCTCTTAAAATCGCTAATTGATCTTTTCAACTTGTTTTCAGATTTGATTTTAGCATTGGTAAATGACTGACACACACATTTCTGAAAAAAACATAGATATTCATTTTCAGATGATGAGAAAGACGAAGCCAACACAATGAAAAACCCCACTAAATTCATAAAATCCAAATTATTTAATGACGAAATATTTTCCATTTTTATTTGACAGAAAAGATTTTTTACATGTATGTGTGTATATTCAGATAAAATATGCCAACCCATCAGAGATCAAATCTTTCGTGTTGAGATTTGATCTAGATGTGCTCTTTTTGTTGCAATGAATTTCTCAAAATTCAAAAAGATAAAATCTTGTGCCAGAAAGAGTAAATCTTTTCTTGAATGAAACTCGCTACTATATTATGTAATGTGATGTCGAATTCCAAACAATCACACATTATTATTATTATTTTCTGAACACAATCGATTTATTTCTAAACAAAATGGATATTATGTTGCCAAAAAAGATCTTGCCTTTTTAACAAGAGTTCATAAACTTTACACGTACACTATTTTTTGTAAGTTCCTTGCAACAAACAAAAAAAATGATCTGAAATCGATTTGAAATCATTGTTTGGAATTCGACATAAGTATAAATACATGAAATAATTCACACTTACCTGGACACTTCAGATTGGCTATATTATTTCTAACTTTCTTTGTCATAACTTTATGTTTGCTCTTTGTTGACAACTTTACATTGCCACATTTGTAAATGAAATCATCTGTTATAATATCTTTGTGACAGATTCTGTGGTGGATTATTACGTTTCCAGGTACCATACTGCGGTACGAACAATTTACGCATTGGAAATTACTCATTCTATGTTCATTCCAAATATGGTGAATAATAGTTTCGAAACAAGAACTCTTTTTCAAACAATAAGGACACTTTAAAATTTTTGTTTGATTGTGATTTGACCAATGTATCTTAAATTCTTTTTCTGAGTTTGTAGAATACAAACAATCCTCCATTAAGCACTTTAATAAACCGAAATTATTGGAATCCAGTCTGTCATATTTCCGATAAATTATTGAATGCCTCTGTTGTGGAGTTACAGTCTCGACTTCATGTTCGGCTAATGACTTCGATGATATTTTGTTAGGCAACTGCATACTGGTATTTCTTTCAATAACCGAATGTTCGTCAACTTGTTTCTCCATGATTTCGTTGGTTTCTTCAATCGAACTTTTTTCTAAATTACCTTCGGGACTCTTGCAAATGTTTTCGCTTGAAATATTATTAATTGGCATACTATTTGGATTGTCAAGCGCTTGTATTCGTCTGTTTGAACTTTCATTGGTGCTTTTAATATATGCTTCAATGCTGGTTAGAGTTTCGGAATCGCTATAATCTTCAAAATAATTCTCTATGTTGGATTCTTCCGTCGAAAATTTTGAAGGAGGACGTTTCTCTTTGTTGGCCTTTTTGCTTGAATTATTAATTTCTTTTGTACTATTAATACTGGTTAAGGATTCCAAGTCATGAGAATCTTCAAGAGACTTTGCAATGTTTTGGTTGGATTTTTCCCTTGAACTTAATTTTTTTTCAACTCTACTCTTGCAATGAACTTTCTTTCTACAATTTATAATAGGCAAGCTATTCTTGCGATCGTGAATATTAAGCATTTTTGGATCCTGACAGAGCATTTTGTTAGTGTATGTTTCAACTTCGTGATTTATCTTATTTTTTTTGGAACTCTGGGCAACGGTAATAATGTTTGTGCAAGTCTCTGAAACTTGCAAGTTTTCATTCGACAGGTCATTAATATCTTCATCAAAAGAATCCCTTGTGAATGATTCACAGGAAACACTGTTTGTCATTGTGTTTTTTGCACTGTTTGGAGCATGCATTTCCTCTAAAAGCTCTTCGGGACTCATGACGGATTTAGATTCATTGGATCTAGTTTTGTCATGAGATTCGTGTCCAATAGCCGAATTATCTTCATCCATCAAAATATTTTCTATATCCATTGGTAACTCTTGTTCTGGGTAAAGAGGAGCTTCTTCTATTTCTGGTGTTGTATCATTATTGTTTAATTTTGTTTCACAATTATTCTCGCTTACACTTTCCTGAACATCTTTTACGACTAAAATGCACCTTTTAGATTTTTTAAGTTCATTTGACATTATACCATGTTGTTTCCGAAGATGATTTTTTAAATTTAATTGGTTCAAATTTACAAAGTTACAAATTTTGCAAACATGCAAATATATAGTTGTTGTTTCAAATTCGTAATTATGAATCTTGATAATTTGACTATTTCTACAAACTCTGGATCGTAGTTGATGGGAGCCAATATCTTCTTTGTATGGTTTTTTGATTTGACAACCTTCACACTGGTAATTATATTCTCCTGTATGATAGGCAAAATGAGCATAAAAATTTTCAAAACGATCTTCTACCTTTTGTTTGCAAAACACACAAGTTATTCTAAATCGATTCCTAACCATTTGATCGGCTACGTTTGTCTTATTTTCAAGTCCACGAATGTCGGCCGAGGAAAGTCGAGAGACATATGATTCTGTTTTGTGTTTTACGACATAGTGATTAGTTAAATCATTCGAGTTTTTGTTACATAAAACGCAAGTTTTAGTTGATTTAAATGTCATTTTTGAATCATTATTGTCAGGTGTCTTTGGGGATGTTTGTGTAGGTTCTAAATCAAAAGGAACAAGACGCGGCATTTCTTTAATTTCCTTATTTGAAGAGCTAATAGTATTACTGATATCGCGATTAAATATTTCATTGTTTCTTCCGCGATCTTTATCAATATCAATTTCATGAAAATCATCAGAGGGTCTGTCGTTTTCTATACTTTTAATATGGTACTTATCCTTGCAGAGTGATAAGCGTCGTAATGTTAATTTAAGATTAGGCATTTCAATGCAAGTCGTCTTCCTTCTACGTTGAATCGGTGCTGGTTTTAAGTCAGCATTTTTTGATTTTTGACTAACATTTTCAGATAGATTAACCAAGCTAGAACTGCAACGCCGCCTTCTAATAGTTTGAGGAAGCAAACTCTGTTTAAAGGTACAAGTAAGGTTATTGAGCTCTCTATAAAAGCGTCGTGCTGGGGAATTTGTTGCCTTTTTAGGACTTGTATCCTTATTCGGTGGGGTAGACATTTTAGATTTCTTCACTGGCGGGTTATTAACTTCTTTTAAACTTCCAACGGAGGGTTTTCTTTTCACTGGCGGGTTATTAACTTCTTTTGAACTTCCAACGGGTTTTCTTTTCAGATCCTTTTGAGTTGCATTAGAATTTTCTTTCAATTTAATTGTAGTATGCGTATTTTCTTCAGAAAAACATTTAATGATTGCTTCTTTTTGTTTTGAGTCTTTTCTTTTGTCAATGTCCAAACAATCGGTATTGAGTTTTAGGTCCGTATCTGCTACTGAAGAATTTTTAAATTTGCTAGGAGCTTGAATCAGTTCCTTATTCGTCTTGTTTGATATTTTGGTTTTCTTCTTTGAAAGTTTGTTCTTGATTTTGTTTGTACTTTCTGTGGAATGTTTTAATTGGCAATCTATCTGATTAACTTTAATTTTTATTGATTTATCGGTACATTTAATGCAATTGTTCTTATTTTTATCAATGTGTGAACAATCTTCTGTTACTTTAAAATCATTCTTTTTGGAAATATGGCCAATCTTTGGAAGTTTTTGTTTTAAACAACAGTCGTTGTCCTGACTTACACTGTTCTTTCGTTTCCTCTCTTTAGAGCCCGTTTTTCTCGATTCGGATTTATCATTTGCTTCTTTTGACTTCAAATCAACCATTTGTTCTTTATTTGAGTGTTGTTTTGATTTGATAGTTTTATGTTCAATGTTTGAAAATACGTCTGCACTCTCCAGTTTCTTATTAACTGAGTCATGTTTAGATTTCACAGCTTTTTTATGTTCGCTGCTTCTTTCTCTAGATTCATGTTTTTGGAATATCTTTGGCATATCAATTTTATTTGAAATTAAAGCTGAGCTAGGCTTCGTTTTTGATAAATCACAATCTTTTGAAATTCGGGGTTTACTTTTTAGAGAGCTAGATAATGAACCTGGCTGTTTTGATGATTCATGTGCTTTGCCTTTTCCCGAAAGTCCAACACTGTTAACTTTTTCAACACCTGTTACACCATTTATCATTTTCGGTCTGAAGTTATGTATTAATTTACCCCTTTCACCAAAACTCATTAATACAACTTCATCGTCTTCTTTGTGCTTTGTTTTTCTTTCTGTTAAATCTCTTTGAATTTCACCACAATTTTGATTTTTTATATTTCTATCAAAATCAGTGCTCAGAGACTTTAAGTGTTTATTTTGTATCTCTTCTGAAATAAGCCTATGATCGCCGTGGATTCTTGAAGATGATTTTAAATTTGGTGGTAGTGGTTGATCAGATTGGGATATTTTTTTAGTTTTTGTAATTGAAGAGCGATCTACATCGTAATTCTGACTTTTTGAACTTTTAGATGAATTACAATTCAACGGACATTGAAGTTTGGATGGTGAAAATGTTTGCTGTTGAAATTGAAAATCTAATTGTTGCTCAAGCATAGCTTTCCGATATGCATCGCCGGAAGTATAGTTGTTATTGGTTTCAAGTATTTTTGGCTCACTGGTTTCGCTTTTCTGAGTAATATTAGGATTGGGCTTATTTGTGATATTTATAACTGGAATTGTTTTTGTAGTGGTCGTTTTGGTTATATTTGTGTAGTCATACACAATTTTTGGTCCCAAACTGTCATTCACTATCTCTACAATAATCTCTGGATTCTTTTTGAGTACACTTACCGAATCTTCAATAATAGAAAGTTCTATAAATGATTTTTTTCTTTCGCTTTTCCTTGATTCTCTTCTTTGGAATAATTCAACCTCTTTTGGGATTTCTGTCTTAGTTGATTGATTAATTTTCTTATCTTCTTTTCTCAACAGCTTTATTATTTCATTTTTCTGATTCATAAGACTTTCGTAACTTTGATGTTCGATTGCTGATGGTTCTTTATCGACTTTTTTTGAGTTGTGTTGGTGTTTCTTCTTCTTTTTTTTATCAAGTTCGCTATTCTTCCTTTGGTGAATTTTGTTATTTGTATCGTTTTTTGACACCTGTTTGTAGGAACGATTGGACGGGTTTTTCTCAAGCACAGGTTTTTTCGCTATGTCCTTTTCAAGATCATTCCAGGACACAATATCAAAAACACTTGCATCGACTTTTTTAGTATTAGTGGAATTAGTATATTTCCTCTCTTCTGATAAATCCTTGCAATATTTACTGCTACTTCTACTTTTTGATGAGATTTTGGACGAAGAATTTGTCTGGAGCTTATTTTTTTTAATATCACTTCGTTGTTTTTTTCGTCTTGTTTCGGTTTTTTTTTCAGATTCAATCTGTGGTTTACTACCTTGTAGGCTTTGGGAGATTTTATTGCTTGAAGTTGAGCTTTGCTCTTTGGTGATGGAATTTTGAATTTTCGCTTCAGTATCATTTGTTATTATTTTGTCTTTTTTAAATATCGATGAAGTAGAGGGTAGGACTGAGTCAACATCATCTTCATCATCATCAGATATAACAATTGATAATCCTCCTTCAAATATTTCAATTATGTGTGTTGGTAAATTCTGTAAAGTTAAAGAAAGGTTAGAATATAAAACAAAGATTTATAAGAGACAAGTCAAAATCATCACTTTACGAGTAAGCTACCATTTATAGTAGACTGAGGGCCAGCGACAAAAAAGGAAAATTTTAAGTATTATTATATAGGCTGAATATTAATAAACATTAAATGAATTGACTGCAACTTATCCGTCAGTAGGCTAAAGGGTTAAATTTCATTATAGCTGAGATTTATTTTTGTAAGCAGATTAAAAATAATAACGTATTCGATTGAGAATAGAATATGTAATGACAATTTTTATAACAAATATTTTCAATAAACATAATCAAAACTTAACTATATTATATTTTTAATTTTAAAAATAAAGCCTTCTTAAAAATGAAAATTTTGAATGAACAATTTATTATTTTTTCTATTTTGAAATAATAATAAATTGTAACTTAATTTAAACAAGTAATTTGCTAATAAAGTTGACTTCAATAAAATATAATTATAATTTTGATCGCAAGTATAAGTTCATCAAGTATTTCAACAGTTTTGCCGATGCTAAATAGTATTGTATTTTATGTAAGATATGTACAAAAAGGGCAGTCAGTTTGGGTGATCGAGGCAGACAAAGGGGAAGGTCGAGAAAGAGTTAATTATCCCCTTTCACACAAGGAAACTGAGAAGGGCAAGAAGTAAGGGGAATGGAAAAAATCTCCCCGGTCAACGATTTGAAGAGATTTTTTTGACGTTTTGCTTCGCATTACAATTAGCCCAACAAAATCTTCCCAGTTTCCTCCTCAGTTTTTTGGTGCCAGTTTCTTCGTGTGAAAGACAATTAAAGAAAAACGTCAAAAAAATCTCCAGCAACTGGTTTCCCTGTGTGAAAGGGGACAAAGAGTATACAATAACTCAGGCGACAAGAAATAATAACGGTGTTTTGTTCAATCAATCATTTTTACTATGGAAGAAGGGGTCTATCTCATCCCGTTTGAGCAGCGGGCAATTTCATAAAATACCAAAAATGGAAAAAAATATTAAAAAATAACGGTACTAACTACAAGGAAAAACTAAATTTAAAGTGTAGTTTTTCAAAACTGTAAAATTATATATTACTAGCAGATACCCGTGCCATGCTACGGACTCACGGGAATCTAATGAAATCATCTATCCAAATACAAAATTTCATTAAAAACCGTTCAGTCGTTGAATGTAGGCACAAACGACGAACATGCTCGCCCAGCATGCTCGCGCTCGCTGTGCTCTCCTTGTAAATGGGCTGGTTCGCGAGCCGCTTGCTGTTGACGAAAAAATTAGATTTTGTCGTGTTCGTTGGCTTCGATGTTCGTCGTGTATGGTCATGTTCGCGAACAAAGCGAAGATTTTATATTGGATTCAAAAAGTGAGAACTACAATACCAAAAATGGAAAAAAATATAAAGTTGGGAAAAATAAATCATGGCTAATCTTCCAGCTGCTTACCAAATTTAATTAAATTCCATTGAATGGATAAGGTATGAATGCGAAACAAACACCATAAGTATATATTTCATTCATATTTAAGCCTCCCCCAAAGAACCGTTCGGTTCCATTTTTCGGGATAAAAATGACCTATGTTATAATCGAGTGAAAAAAGCTGTTTGCTATTCCAGGCAATAATCTATCTCCGTACCAAATTTCATCCAGATCCGTTCAGCTGTTCCGGAGTTGAGCAACAAACATCCATATATCCCAACTTTTACATTTATAATATTAGTAGGATTAATCAAAAGCTGAAAAAATTGTCTTCCCCCAAACTGAGGTTGAGTTTACTATACATTGTTCTCGAAAAAGACTCCTTTGCCCGATCAATAAATGTCTTGAACATTTGATCATCTATAACGGAAATGCAGTCGTAAAGATCTCCCTTCCACGACTCTAAGTTATCAACAGAAGGGTTCAAAGGAAAGTTGTGGGTCAAGACCAACTCATGCCACTCTTTAATAGGGGTATATCGACATCTGAAAGACACCAACAAAATTCTTTTTTGCAAATTGTCAATTGGTCTTTGCATGACTTGAACGATATAGTCTGCACTTGCTTTTAAATTTCTCAGAAACAATGAAGGCAAACCTGATTCAACATGAATAGCATAATTAGGAGTGTTGGATGAGAGCTTAAAGATACGCTTGGAAAAATATCTTTGAATAGATTCAATTTCTTCCAATTGCCTGTACCCATAAACTTCATTGCCGTAGCAAAAACAGCTTTTAATGGTTGCATCCAACACTTTAAACTTAGAAACCGGATCTATTAGTATGTTATTGAAAAAATTTCGCCACATACAGTTGATTGCTGCTTTAGCTAAACCCAATTTGTCTTGGGCTCGAAGATTTAAGTTGTGTGTTATAGTGAAACCTAAGTGTTTAAACTCTTTAACTACTTCTATATTTGAATCATTGATTGTCCAAGTACGGTTATTTATAGCGCTACGAGACTGTGATCTAAAAACCATAATCTTTGACTTTGCAGTATTGATTTTGAGGTCCCACAAATCACAAGACTGTTTCAATTTGTCAATCTAAAGTTGAAGTGTGACAGGATTTTCAGTTAAAATAACAAGGTAATCTGCATAGAGCAAAACTTTTATATGTAGATTGCCGAACAAAACACCACCTGGGGTATGATCTTCTACGTCATTTATAAAGAGGGCAAATACCAACGGGCTCAAAATGCATCCCTGTGGGACACCTGTATCAGACCTAAACTGATTCGAAGTTCGTCTTCCATTTGAAACCACAGCAGTCATATTTAAGAGAAGCTGCTCATAAATTCTTATAAATTTTGTCGAGAGCCCAATGGCTGCGAGTTTGAATCAGAGTGATCTTCTATTTATTGTGTCAAAGGCTGATTTGAAATCAACGAAGAATGCATAGTTTATTTTTTGTCTCTATAAAACGCCTAGCAACACTAGTGAGAGTGAAAATTTGATCTATTGTTGACAAATTAGCTCGGAATCCAGCCTAAAAACAGATAATTTTATTGTTTTGTTCAACCCAACTTACAAGTCTGAAATGCAAGATCTGGATGAATAGCTTGCGCAAGGAACAAAGAACAGAAATCCCCCTATAGTTTTCAGGTAGATTAGGATCAACTTTTTTAAAAATTGCAGATATAGAAGAAGTCCGGATTTAAAATTATAATTGTATTCAAGTTTTTATATTGTTATGATTATTGAAAATATTTGTTATAAAAATGTTCATTACATATTCTATTCTCAATCGAATATGTTATTATTTTTACACTGCTTACAAAAATAAATCTCAGCTATAATGAAATCACGTTTTTGTTAACCCTTTAGCCTACCGACGGATGACGGATAAGTGGCAGAAAATTCATTTAATGTTTATTAATATTCAGCTTATGTAATAATATTAAAATCGTTCTTAATGAAATGACTTTACTTTTTTTGTCGCTGGCTCTTAGATTATAGCTTTCATTGTTGGAACCCATTATTCAAAATTTGAATTCGTAACTTTGATACTTTTTATTTGGAAAACAAATCAATATTATCTTTTATTTTGAATGTACTTTAATGGTAATAAATGATATTCAATAGTTGTAGTAGATTTGAAACAATGTCAAAATGAAAAAAATATATTTGGCTAAAACAAATTTACTTTGGAATCAGGATATTGATAGTGTTGCGCAAAAAGGGCCAATCTGATATTTTCAATCAGGTTTCTCTAGGACTTGTTAATTTCTTATGTATCAGATTAAGTTATTTAAGGCACCGATATGGGTTAATCTGTTGAATTAATAAATTTTAAGCAATATTACAATAAAATTAAATAACATAAACACTACTTTTCACAACTAGAAAATAAAAATAACAACAAGTTGCAGTTTGGCCCTTTTTTTATAAAATTAGTTTCTGTTAACAAAAACTAAAAAGGGCCAATCTGACAGTTTGGCCCTTTTTGCTTCAATACTTCTTTAGCTGAAAACCATAAAAGGACTAATCTGTTGCCCTTTAAATCAAAATAGATAAACAAATATAAAGTCAATTTAGTATTTTAAGAAATATTGTCAAAATCAAAACCATTTATTACCAACAAATTTGTTAAAATGAAAATTCATGACACTGACACCAACATACAAAATTAAGTGTTCGTGGTGAATTATTACAATACATTTTTTTCTTATTTTCATTTTTTTATACAGGGTGGCCCACGAATCGTACTACAAAAATAAAACGTAATAACTTTTTTCGGCTTATTTTATTTTATTCTATTTTATAGGCTACTATTTAGATTTATCAAAATGAATGCTTGGGATACTGAAAAAAAGATTTGGATAGTGCAGCGATACCATTCTTTGCAGTCCGTCATTTCCGTCCAAAGGGAATTTAGGCTGGAGTTTGGCGGTATTCCGGCGAGTAGATAGACCATTATGAGGCTGGTGAACATGTTTGCCGAATTCGGAAGCATCGAACGAAGACCGTGTCATCGAGATCCCAATGTTCGGGTTTAGGATACAATCGTGGCTATTGCATCGGCAATACAGGCAAATCCAAGTGTTTCGACTCGAAACTTATCGGGCCAAATTGGAGTTAGCAGACGGTCATTACAACGGATACTTCATGATGACTTAAACTTGTTTCCGTACAAGACAACACATTGATAAATTGTTTGTTCATGTCTGATGAGGCCCATTTTGACATAAACGGCAATGTTAATAAGCAAAATTGCCGTATATGGAGTGAATCTAATCCAGAAATGCTCCATGAGACGGAACTGCACCCAGAACGAGTCCCTGTGTGATGCGCAGTTTCATCAAGGTGCATTGTCGGGCCATACTTCTTTGAAGAAATCGGTGTAACACAAACTGTCAATGGGGACCGTTATTTAAAGATGTTGAAGGAGTTTTTTTACCCAAAACTTCGCCGAAGACGTATCCCTTTCAGCATGATTTGGTTTCAACAAGATGGAGCAAGTGCTCACGTAGCCACACATGTTATGGCGGAGCTCCAACGAAAATTCCCAAACAAATTGATATCCAGGAACTGCACTTTCCGCTGGCCCCCAAGGTCACCTGACCTGATTGCACCAGACATTATTTATGGGGTTATGTTAAGCAGTGTACAAAACGAAACCCAGGAATTTGACTGAATTGAAGCAGTCCATTAAGACAATAATTGAGGCGATCCCAATTTCAACCCATCAGGCCGCAATGAACAATTTTATGATCAGGTGCCGCATATGCGTAGATGAGCGTGGAGGTCATTTGCAGTCTATCATCTTTAAAAACCATTAGTTATTTAAAATAAAATTTAATTTTTAATCCAATAAAAAAAAATTAATGAAATATATCGATTAAAATAAAAGTTATTTAAATTTCTTATTGTAGCACGATTCGTGGGCCACCCTGTATATACAAATAACTTTGTGAACTCCACTTTTTTTACTTGCGATTATAGGTACCATAAGGAAAGTTATGCATTCGTCGAAAAAAAAATTTTGAGATAACAATCAAACATGACATTACGATGATAGCGAAGACGAAAAAAGATGGTCTAAAAATTCTGTCCGTCTGTATGTATGTATAGAAACCTACAGCCCAAAGGGGTGGACCGAATTGCTTCAAACTTGGTCTATGGAGTTTTTTAGGTATTGTGGGAGGGAAAATTGAAATTTTTTTTTAGCTCAAAAAATACCCGTACCTGCCATATAACCGTTACGTTAAAGCCTATTTTGCTCGGAAACGGCTCTATCGATTTTGATTTTAAAAAATTAGTGCAGCTTTTTAGATACGACCGATCATGTGGTTGAAAAAAAATGTTAAATGTCAAAAAACGGTACTTTCCATAGGACGGTTTTTTTTGCTTTTGACTATCTCATAAACAGCTTACCCGATTCTTTCGAAATTTCACACATATATAGTTTTAGGTTGCCCAATTTATACTGCGTACCAATATTTTTAATTAATATTTTTTTGTATTTTTAAAAGCATTTAAAAAAAAAAAGTTTAAAAATTAATATTTTGAAAACTGCTCATTAAATTATATTTATAAATGTATTTGCTGAATCCCTGAGTTGGAGATCTTGATTTTTTTTTTTTTATTTTTTCAAAAAGTTTTAAAAAAAACTTTTTTTCTCAAAAACCGCTCCTCAGATTCTTAAATTTTTTTTCTCATAAATGCAAATTTATCCAAGAAATAAAATGGCGTACTTTTTTATTTGAAACAAATTAGTTTAAGTATTTATTTCAAAATTTTGAATTATTTTTCCTTTGATTAATCCGATTTAATTTTTTGTTTTTAAGTTTATAAAGGGTTATCCATTTTGCGGTTTCAAAAGTATAGGGCTGGAATTCGACATCTGTCAAACTAAGTTGTTAAACCAATTCTTTATTCAGTTGAAAGTCTGACCTTTACGAAAATGGATCGCTTAACTATCGCACAACGCATAAAAATTGTTAAAACCTACTACAAAAATGGCGATTCTGCCACGGCCACATATCGTGCTTTAAGAGGAGATTATGGTTTACATAATCGTCCAACTACGCCAGCAATTGGTGAAGAAATCGAAGAGACTGGATTGGTTACAGATAGTGTAACTTGAAAATATCGCAGCTGTAATTGAAAGTATTGCCGAAGACCCGAATGTGTCGATTCCTCGTCGTTCTCAGGAATTAGGACTGTCTTACGGCACGTTATGGCGTATTTTGCATTTGGATCTACACTTACATCCATATAAAGTCCAGCTCACACAACAATTGAACCAGGAGATACGTCGAATGGGTGCTTGAACAACAGGCGGTAGACGTCGATTTTTTCGAACAAAATTGTCGTACTTGGGGTTCTGAGAATCCTCAAGTAATTGAAGAGAGGCCATTACATCCACAAAAAGTCACTGTTTGGGGCGCTCTTTAGTCCGGAGGTGTGATTGGACCTTACTTCTTCGAAAAGGACGATGGAACGACTGTCACCGCCAATTCGGAGCGTTATGGTCATATGATAACCGACTTTTTTTTGCCTGCTATTGAAGAATACGACTTGGAGAATATGTGGTTTCAACAAGACGGTGCCACATGCCACACAACTCGAGCGAATATGGCTTTATTGCAAGACATTTCCTGGCCGCGTTATTTCTCGTCGTGGCGATATCAACTGGCCACCAAGGTCATGCGATTTGACACCGCTGGACATTTTTTTGTGGGGCTACGCGAAAGACCGTGTTTATGCAGATAAACCTTTAACTCTGGAGCACTTGAAAACCAACATTCGTCAAGTTATGGCTGAGATACCGCCCAATATGTGTCAAAAAGTGGTCGAAAATTACCTCAGAAGAATAGATGCTTGAAACAATTCGCGTGGTGGTCATTTAAATGATATAGTAATGACACATAATGTCAATCATGAAAAAAAATATTTTATATGTGTTTTATTTACGTTTACTTTTGAAACCGCAAAATGGTAACCCATTATTATTAAATATTTAATATTGTCATACCAATTTTTTTTTAGAAAAAAATTAAAGAAACTGTGTATACAAAATAAAGTAAAAAATGACTTTAAAAATATATTTAGATTTTAAATAGAAATCTTTTGCATTCGATGTGATCGAAAATAAGAGCAAGTTCGTGCGATCCAGTCGTGCATTTTATTACTTTATGAACGGGTTTTTTGATTTTGTTATTGAATAAAGCATTTTTAAAAGTAAAATTGTAACAGAAGGCTGGCTTAATTTTTGCTTCTGAGAGTGGCTGGAAGAGTTTGTCCGAAACACCGGGAAAATAAGAGATCTTGCGTCACATTATGTCATTTTTGTCTTCATCCAAATGCGCACTGCATGGTGTTTCGAATTTGGTTGTAAAAAGTGGTGAATAGATTTGGGGTTGTATCCATTATAATTTGCGACATTAAGATGACTTCTTTTTTTTACATTAGTTCGACTGATGGGTACTTTTAAAATACGATTTAGCATTAAGTGAAATGCAGGCATTTTAATATTCAATGGATATAAAGACAAAGTGATAACAGTATCGGTAGCTGTACTTTTTCTAAAGATGTCGAGGACTTGTTTCCTTGAAAACATTGAAACTGTTAGATCAAGAAAGTTTAACGATCCCGGTCCATACTCGAAGTTAAACTGTAACTTGAAATCCAACTTATTGACTGCGTTTTCAACAAAAGTCAAGAGGTTACGCTGTGTTCCTGTCCAGGCACAAAAAGTATCATCCAAATTATATGCTCCAGAAAAAAGAAATTTTGAAAAAATTGGCTTTTGTAGCCAAACAAACGTTGTTCAAAATCATCTATATAAAACTCAGCAGAGCAGGAGAAAGTGAAGAACCAGAGGAAGAACTGACTTTTAATTATAATAACATCCCATCAAACTCAAAATAGTTTTGGCCGATACATAAGGAGATGCGTTTGAACAATTGTAGACCCTTTTGTTCTCCTTTTAAATTTTCAATGATTCAGCATTTAAGTAATTCTTTGAGTTGTGAAGTTGAAACTGATGGAAACAACTTTTTAACATCAAAGGAAACTTATTTTGCGTTTGATGGTAGAACTAGGTCTTTAAGCTTATCAATGAACTGAAAGGAAGGTTTCAAAGCATATTTGGGATGGAAAATTAAGACAATTGAAAACCCGTTCATAAAAGCAAAAAAAAAAAGTGGAGTTTACAAAGTTATTTGTAAAGAATTTATTGGAATTTACATCGGAGAAACTTCAAGATCACTGGAAAAACGGAAAAACGAATAATGGAACATCTCAAGACCTCAGCATATCACGACCCTTCTTCTGGGATTTCATGGATGCTTTTTCGACGATGTCACACTGCTACAAAGCCTTCCGACTGGCAGAGTATAAGACAAATATGAGGTTTTTGAAATTAACAAATACAAACGTTAAAATGTTCTCAACTACCAAATTGACTTGACCAATTGCAGTCCTTTGTTAAATTTAAATAAAAAAAAATCATTTTAACGTTTTTATATTGTTTTTAAATAAAAAATTATATATAAAAAATAATGAAAATAAAAAAATTATAATAAAAAAAATTTATTGTAATAATTTACCATGAACACTTAATTTTGTATGTTAATGTCAGTGCCCTGAAAGATGTCCTAAGAAGACGAAACTTGTCGGCAATTCTGATACATTTTTTTTTGGAAATTAGCTGTTCCGAAAAGTAAACCTGAAGGAGCTTCTAATTGTCCAATGCGCAATCTTTCGAGGAAACATTTCATTTCAGTAGGCACATTGGCAGAGCTAGAAATGCAAAAATATTCTGAAATGCTTAAGAATTTCTGAAAAACTGCTTTTAAATACTACATTTAAATTCTACATTTAAATACTATAATTTAACACCGTTTATATAGTGTTTGATATCGTTAAACTAGTATAATTGGTATTGCTAAGTGGAATGTTCCCAAAGCAGATTGGACCATGAACACCATACATAACTTCTCATCTAACGAAATAAACAGATTGGCCGTTTGAATTTTTGTAAGGCGGTAAACGAAAAAAGATTGGCCCTTTGCATGAATGCACATTTTTCCTTTTTGCGCAATACCATCGATATACCTACTTCTTTAGATTTTTTTTTCGAAAGGTCTCAAATTTAAGAATTAATTTAATATTTAATTATTTTAATATATTAGTGATCGTTTTCACTTAAATCTGTAACTGGGGCATTCATTCGCAAAGCAATTTAAATATGTGAGAGAAGGCCACGCGGGCATTTATTTTGGCCGTCCTCACGCTCAATTATTATTTAATTCAAAAAACTTTTCTATAAAGCCGTTTTTTTTAATGATTTTTTTGACAGTAAGACACAATTTAAATTATAAACTGTTGGGAGACACATTTATTTGTACTTACCGCTATATTTTTTAGTCTTTCATACTTTTTTCTGATTGTTTTTTCACATAAAGTAATTTGGCATCGATTGAGATTCCTAGAATATTGAAATTATTTGCACATTAGCACATTTGACTGAAACTATTTTATTTTTATTTTTTTATTTCGTGATTGCTTAGTAAATTAATTAGAATTATGCTTACATTTTCAATATTACGATAAAATAAAATAAAAAAAAACTTACGAATGATTGCTTGTTTGAAGCCAGTTAATTAATTGCGTATACTTCGCGTTTTCTATAGGGCCCAAGTCACACAAATGTTTCAAGAAGGGAACATATTTCTTAAGATCGTTCAACATGTTTCGTGCATTTTTGATGTCTTTGATCTAAAATAAAAGTTATGGTTACTTTTAGAAAAAAAATTTAAATCTACTATGTATATATGTATGTACATATACATTGTTTATTTTTAAATTTGTTATCGCAAATCATGTCGGGAAAAAATAATAAAATTTCTTCCCAACCCAGTAAGTAAGTAAATTTGATTATTTCGGAAATTCATAACCATACGAAATAAATAAATCTTTGGAATTCTCTAAGTTAATCAGACAATACACATAACATAAATGTACTCATTATTTTAAATTAATTTTATGTTGCAGAAATGCAAGTTTTGTCATCTAATAATAGATATAGATTGATATATTTATTTCGTAATAATATTACCAAAACAGTCTGTGACCGCGCAAATTTTCCAATTCAGAGATTTGATAAATTATCTTACTACTGAAGCATTTTCTTGAATGAAATAAAAAAATACAATGAATTATAAGGAAAATACGAAAGAAAACCTTCACCCAAAAGAAAAAAAACACCAAATTTAACTGAATAAGTTATTTAAATAATGATAAAATAAATAAATTAATTAATTAACAAATAAATATATTACCATATAAATAAATAATCCAATAAATAGATTAACAAATAAATAAATTAAAAAATAATAAATTAACAGATAATAAATTAACAAATAAATAAATTAGTTAATAAATAAATAAATTAACAAATAAATAAATGAATAAATTAATAATTAAATAGGGAAGAGATGATAGTGCGACTGGATACGAGGGAGTGGAAAGAGAAGACAGAATAGAACAGGAGAAGGAAAGGCGGGAACAAATAAAGGAATCTAGATATAACAGATGGTATAGAGAAATAATGACGGAGGGGATCCCGCATTATCTGGAAGCAGGATGGAAGACAGAAAGAACGAGGAAAATAGCAAGAGTTAAACTAGGGAATGAGGTGAGAGAAAGATGGTATTGGAAACGAGAAGAGGAGAGAATGTGTAGACTGTGCGAGGGTGAACCAGAGACGTGGGAACATGTAATAGAAAGATGCAGATCAGGAGGAAATGAAGGAAAATCCATAGGGGAAAAGTTGACGGAAATAATGGACGAAAAAGGGAGGGGGGGAGAATGGATAAAAGAGCTAGAGGAAGTGAGAAAAGACAAGACGAGAGAAAGTGGAAGGGATGAGGTAGACTGAAGTCAGGAACGGAATCCTGTAACCCTTAGGGGAATCAGTAATAATATTAACTAACTTAACTAATTAATCATTAAATAATTAAATTTAAAAATAAAATAAATTAAAAAAGAAATGAATTAACATACAGTGCCGGTAAAAAAAAAGACCACCACTGGTACAAGTTTCATTTTAGCTTCTCTAAATGAGTGAATAGCAATATATATACAGCCTCTACTATTATTATGTTATGACTTGAACTATCACCTCTCTCTTTTGTATATATCTGGTGTTTAAATGGTAACGGTTCTTTTCTTACGAGGCCATAATGGCGAAAATCCCATTTTTGTGCGGTAAAAATAATAGCACTGATCGCAGTTTTCGTTACAAAAAAAATATTTTGTCTTGTGCATATTTCAAGGTAAGGGGGTCAAGTGTTAGAATTGCCTTATATTTAATTGGTGTTTTCATTTAAAATACAAAATTTACAGTTTTTCAAAGAAAATGGGTCATGCAAACATTGTACCAAAGAAAAACGGGAAATTATTTTAAAAAAAATGATCTCGGAAGGTAAAACTTATAGAGAAGCTCGACGGTTTGTTGGCTGTTCCAACAAAATGATTCGAAATGCAAAAATATACACACCTAAAACCGAATCTCGTGGACGAAAACCTATTTTGACGACAACTCTCATCAGACGCCTAGTCCGAGAGCCATAAAAATCCATTTAAGCCTGCAACTGAGCTAAAATAAAAAGAGCCGAATGTTACAGCGTGCATGGAAACCGTTCGCCACAGAATGAGAGAACATAATTTAAATGCTTGTAGTCCACGAAAAGTCCTTCTTTTAACTGCAAAACATGCTAAAAAGTGTTTATTTGGAAGACAGCATTTGAATTTGCTAATAGAGAAATGGCGCAACGTTCTTTCTATGGACAGATGAAAGTAAAATTGTATTGTTTGGCGGTAAAGGATATCGTTCCTACTTGAGAAGACCTCCGAAAGCGGAATATAATCCCAAATAAACAATTAAGTATTTAAGCACGGAGGTTCAAGCATAATGGTGTGGGCTTATTTTTCCTACTATGGAGTTGGGCCCATATATACTCGTATTTGATTTTACCCATCATGTATCAACACGTTTACTTTAGTATACTCGAAAACCTTATGCTCCCTTATGCAGAGGAAGAGATGCCCCTTTTGTGGGTCTTCCAACAGGACAATGACCCCAAGCACACCAGTAAGAAGGCTGAAAAATGGTTTGGAAATCATTCAATAAATGTGATGGAGTGGCCAGCGCCATCACTGACCCAAATCCAATTGAAAATCTGTGAGCTGACGTGACGAAAGCAGTCTCTGAAATCAAACCGACTAGTAACACAGCACTATGGACTGCAGTAAAGGTCTACTGGGAGAATATTCCGGTAGAAATGTGCCAAAATTTGGTAAATTCATTGACCAGATGTTTTGAAGCAGTAATAGCCAACAAAGGCTATTCAACGAAATATTAATTTTGCTGGACTACCCTTAAGGAACAAAATCATAGAAAAAGATTTTGTATTTTTATTATGTTTTAGTATTAAGTTGTGTGATGAAGCAATGGTGCTATTTTGTTTACCGCTTATTTATTTGAGATTTTCAAAAAAAAAAATAATTTTTGTAATAAGTTGATGAATAAAAATTGGAATTCTTTTTTAAATGTGATTTTTTGGACTTAATATAAGCTTTTCGCATATTCAAAATGTCCTTCAAAATATTGGCTTAAAATTAATTGTTAAATGAAATCTGGTTCTCGTAATGGTGATATTTTTTTTACCGCAGCTGTATATATACGAAATTATAAATATCGGGTTTTTCAACAAGAGCGCTACAAAAGTTTTTTTTAATTAAAACAAAAACGGTTTTGGATATCAATGAAATTCCTGTGAAAGTACGTTCGATGCCATTATGTATGGAACTCGATTTCTTTTGCATGGCCACCACGGACACGCTTGCAGAAGTCCAGACGCTGAACCCAATTTCCGACGGTTTTCAAGCATAAATCGGCGGATACTGCTGCAATTTCATGTTCGATATTCGTACGAAGTTCATCAATCGTCCCTGGCTTGTTGGCATAGACCATAGACTTGACGTAGCCCCACAGGAAATAGTCTAACAGCGTCAAATCGCACGACCGAGGAGGCCAAGCGACTGGACCATTTCGTTAGATAACACGTTCTCCAAACTTGGTTTCCAATAAATTGATTGTGACATTCGCTGTGTGGCTTGTTGCGCCGTCTTGTTGGAACTACATGTCCTCCAAGTCCATATCATCAAATTGGGGCAAAAAATATTCGGTTATTATTCAACGGTAGCGATCCCCATTCACAGTAACGTGCCGGTCTTGATCATCACGGAAGCAGTACGGCTCAATGACGCCGCTGGCCCATAAACTACACCAAACCGTAATTTTTTTGGGATGCAATGATGACTCATGTAGTACGTGTGGATTGCTGCCTGTTCAATACCGCATATTTTGTTTATTGACGAAGCCATTCAGCCAGAAATGAGCCTCATCGATGAAGAAGATTTTTCAATGAAAATCCGAATCATTTTCAAGTTGTTGCTCAGCCCAATTCACGTACATACGACGCTGCTGGTGGTCAAGCGGCGTCAGTTCTTGCGTCAATTTAATCTTGTAAAGATGTAGGCCAAGATCTTTTCGCAAAATTCGCCACAACGACGTCACAGAGATGCCCAGCGCTTGAGAACGACGTGTGAGAGACACATTTGGGCTCCACTAGACGCTCAATTGTTGATCTGCTAGGACGATCATGACGACCATAAATTGGACGTAGCGCTCATAACGTTGAGGCCACTGACTCTGAATTTCGGGAGAAAATTTTAATAATTTCGACTCGTTGTTGGCTCGTACATCTTTCCATCATGAAATGGCAAACCTTACTGCAGAGAAATGTCAAAAGAGCGGCAAGAAATATGGCTTCGTTTGCTGTCCCTGTCGCTCTACTTTTGTAGCTTCCCTGTTGAAAAAACTCTTTACATAATCAAAAGAAAACAATGTAGGTATATTATATTTAACAAGATAATAAATTAAAAAAACAAACGCAATGAGTATCTACAGAAATTTATCACAGATTATACAATAAGTTGGTTTATAAGAGAATTCTCAGAACTTTCACAACTGATGTTAAAATTATTTACAAGTTTACGAATCCTTCCGAAAATCAATTCAACATCAGCCCTTCTGTGGATATTTAAGGTTGAATAATGCCAGGGAAGGTTTATCATCATTTTCAAAACTTTGTTTTGTGATACCTGCAACTTCTTTAAATGGTTTTTTGCAGCGTTAGCCCATACTGGACACCCATATAACAGTATTGCTTGAAAAATTACTTTATGAATAATAATCTTATTTTGATTTGTGAGTGTAGACTTACGATTAATAAAAGGTAAAGCATTTTAATAGCAATACTCATTTTTTAAGAGTTTTTTGGATATGATGGTTAAATTTAAGTTTTGTGTCAAGATAAACTCCGAGATATGTTTTAGACATGCGACGCAAACACTGCAGTGTCATCAGCAAAAATAGCTGCCTCACATTGCGGTAGACTTGGAAAATCCGAAGTGTGGGACGCCATAATCAAAAAATAACATTCTAGAAACATCACAATTTACATGAACTTGACAACATCTACCGGATAAAAAACTCTGAACGATTTTAGACAAATACAAAGGAAAGTCAAACTGTATAATTTTATATATTATTGCATTGTGCCATACGGAATCAAAAGTTTTTCAATATCTAGTAATATCATGCCCGTCGATAGTCCCCGTAAACGATGATCTAGAACATGGTTGCAGATTCTCGGTGCGATGTGCTATGAAAGCGTCGAAAACCAAATTGTATGGCGGCGAAAATATTTTTTTAATATAAGTTGTTTCAGAACTTTTTCGAAAAATTTACTTATATTGCTTAGTAAACTAATTGGCCTATAACTTTTAGGTTTATCTGGAGCTTTTCTTGCCTTAAGTACGGGAACAACCATTGCATTTTTCCAAAATTGAGGGAAGTATTGACATTTAATGCATGCGTTAATTATAAATGTTAAATATCTAATTCCAATCTGAGGGAGTTGTTTTAGATAAGCATTTTTAACTTTTTCTGTCCCTCCTATTTTTCTGGTTTGCAAGCTGTTAATTATATTTTTAATATTTTCTTCTTCGTCTACAAATGCATTAGGAGGAGATAATACGTTTGTAGTGTCAAATCTTTCGATTGCGCTACTAACAAGTTCATTAGTTTCAAACTAACCCAAATGCTGAGAAACCAAGTGATTTTTTGAAAAACTTGTACCAAATAAGTTTGCTTTCTCAATACCTGTCATCTAATAATTCAAACTTAAAATATGTTTAAATTTAATTTCTTAGTACATTTGCTTTGGCCCAAGGCATAATCCACATTCTTTTAATGTCCATTTTAAAAATAACAATTTGTTTTAGAAACAAAAATTCACAACAAAATGAATGCTTTAGATTAGACATTAGCGATGTTCATCTATGTTGACATAACATCGATGTTAAAACAAAAAAATCGATGCTTCAATATCGATGTTGAAGGAAGAATAAAGGAAATTCATTAAAAACATCGATATATTTGATGAGCATTCGATAATACATCGATGTTTTTCTCAATATCGCTCATCACTGCTTCAGATCTCATGTGAGATCTGTTGACAGTTTATTCATTTACCTCATTGCGCCAGCTAAACATCTAGATTTACTTCAGTGTGACCCTAGGTATATAAACGGAAGCAGTCGTTAGGACTGTCGATAGAAATTATGAAATAACACCAATTTTTCATATTAAAATTACTAGTAATATCAAAAATGTAAATGTACTTCATCTCTATATCCTTTACACCGAAAACATTAACACAGTTATTATAGTCCAAGATCCCAGGCCCCCAAACCTTTCTTATTTTCTGATGGATAAAATGTATATGAAAGAGTAGTGTTAGTACATACAGTTAACTTATACATACCTGCTAGCTTGGGCTGACGGCCAATTCCCAGGTACCAGGGTTAAATGCACGGAAAAATGTTGCTAACTTCACTTATATTCTGAAGGCTGATTTTTACGTATGTTTCACGGAAATTTGTTAGAAATGTAGAAACACTATTGCCAGACACCTTCCGAGGGCGATTTTTATAGCCGATTTTTATGCTTTAAAGGTCGTACAAAATAATCAGCCATCAGAATAAAAGTGAAAAAAATTATATTTAAAAAGAAACGTGTTTTATTCCAATATGAGAAAAATATCATTTTTAATACTTACTTTTATACTGCACAGAAATTCTTGAATCGACAATTTTAAATAATTTAATCAAAATACAAACAATGCATAATACCTATATGTATACCTACGCACATTTAACTATGGAATCGGAGAATTCAAATTTACTTATATACATATAAGCAGCACTGAACACCTCATATACTTACGTCATACTTATCTACCGCTATCGATATATTATACCTTGAACCAATTCACTTGGCCATTCTACTGCGCACCTCTCTTCAAATTTCTATCCTCATCTCATTAATTTTGAAAGTTAGGTACACAACACATACACACAATCACCTTCCACAGATGGTCTTTATTTACATGAGATATGATCGTGATTTATTGTGCAGTTTTCAAAATAGTATTACATCTCTGGCGTACAATACTCATTATATCTTGTGCACCATTTTTGTTCTCTTGAATCCTCTCTCTGTGCAACCGAACGCAACGCTGACCAAGTAATTAGGTTCAACCTATAGTTACTTGTTTATTTTCTATATTTTATCGTAATTTTGCTGTTTATTTTCTCATTGTTTGAAATAAGTAGATAATGATAAGTAGGCAATGGAAGAAGCATCGACTTCTTCTCAATTAAACCATATTGATATCGATGTTTTGAATGACTTAACATCGATAAAATTACACCATATTGGTATCGATGTTTTGAATGGTAGATCTGTGTTTTCTCTTTTAACCTCGATATTTCATTAGCATGGATGAATATCGCACATCTTTAGCATGTCGATTTTATCATCTTATGAATCTATACTTTTTACCCATACCGGAGAATACACAAGGTGTCTATAGAAGTTTTCACTTCAAAAAGCACAGAATTTGTCTACTGCGGTGACTCCAGGTTTAAAAAAAAAAGCTCACGGACGACCTTAGGGGCTCATCGAACAGACTATTATTATAATCCGACATCGCTGGCCAGATTTCTAACAAACAGTGCATTTTTACTCACTTTCAGCCCAGCCAAGTTCTGGCACTACACCCTTCTTACAGGAACAAACTCGGGCGATTTTCGACCCGCTTTAACTTCAGTACCAATAAAGTCAGAACCTTCAAACACTCAGCATTTGCTGAGCTCACCAGACTTGGGCAACTCACCAAATTTCAATTCTTTAGCTTTAGTGGTTCCCGATATAAGACTGCCAAAATCGCAAAAACCGTAACTGACTGACTGACTCACTGACTCACTCACTCACTGACAGATCATCAAAATTATGGAGCACTTCCCGACATCGTAGTCTTGTAATTTCGCACAACGGTAGGCCTGGTGGTGTATACAAAGGAAAAAATCGAAAATTTAAGATTTTCCATTCAGGGGGCGTGATACCCGCCCATTTTCATAGAATTGATATACATTATTTGGAGCACTTCTGATTGTCGTAAATTGATGACATTTGGTACAGCGGTAGTGCTTTAAGTGCAAGCAAAGGCAACATTTTAAATTAAAGATTTTACGTTCAGGGGCGTGGTGCACGCCCATTTGAATAGAATTGATATCAATTATGAGGAGCACTTCTGGTTGTCGTGGAATAATGAAACTTGTACAGCGGTAGGCCTCAAAGTTCACACAAAGAGCAAATTTTAAAATTTGAGATTTTACATTCAGAGGCGTGGCAACCGCCCATTTACATAATATTGATAACAATTATAAGAAGCACATCTGATTGTCGTAGAATGGTGAAATTTGGTACAACGATAGGGATCGAAGTGCAGGCAAAGGCAAAATTTTAAATTTTACATTCAGGGGCGTGGCAACCGCTCATTTGCATAGAATTGATATCAACTATGTAGAGAACTACTGATTGTCGTAGAATGATGAAATTTGGTAGAGCGATAGGATGAAATTTGGTAGAGCGAAACACCCATTTTCACAGAATTAATATTTTATATATTCAGAGCACTTCCAATAGGGGCAGGATTATGTTTGTTAGAGCTTGTCAGCTTTCAGGTGTATACAAGGAAAAAGTTGAAATTATGAAATGTTTCATGCGTTCCATCCACCCACTTCTTATCAATTATTACCGTTTCAATAGATCAATTCTAACTAATGAAAATTGGCAGAGGGGTTGGAATTGTAGTACATACAAAAGGCTTAAATTAAAAACTTACGTTACTAAGGTATCGTATCTTCTTTTATTATAACAAATTTCTCAATTTTGAAATGAACATTTGCCAAGTAAAACAACACAATTTAAGTCAGTAATCATTAAATAATAGATTTCTCTGATAATTTTGAGGTTCTTCCATATTACTCTACTTAAAATATTTGATATTTAACATTAATAAACTTAGGAATTGGCGTACTTTTAGATCTCACTACTTTTCACGGCTGTCGTGTTACAAAAAGATTTTTGTATATAAAAGAACTTGGCCACTTTTATAACATTTATGTTTTTGGCGTGATCTTTCTTTTGCAAGAATTGAATTTTTATTGATACTAATGTGGTTTTCCATTGTTATGAGAATTCGTTTCTTTTTTAAAATAAATCTTTCAAAACGCCTTTTTTTAACAATTAAATCCTTCCAATGGTCACAAACAAAAATATTTTTTGTATTGATTCTGAATCACATTTGCAGATCGGTATTTTTTGGTAAATCTATACCTCGTTTTATTAACACTAATAAACACTAGTACAATTGAAAGCATTCAGTTTGAAAAATGTCAGTTTCACAGCCATGAATATACGCCAATACCATAGCAAACAAAAAATCAATTAAAATCGAGTTCCATTAGCCACGAAAAACGTCATATGTAGTTTGAATTTACCAATGGAAACCTCAATTAGAAAATTTTACAGAGTATTTGGTAATTGGTATGGGTAATCCGGAAGAACTCTCCGATCCGGGATTCCAATCGACCAAGTTAACACTTGATTCTTGATTCTGAATTTTATTTCCATTTCTCTTTAATAAATAGGATTCGCTACTAAAACTAATACTCTTTTGCTTTGAAACGAACGATCACGGACCAAATCTCTATTTGTGACAGTGTGTGTTTGGCAGTTTTAAAACAATAGCAAATTTTCAATTCATTAATACATCATTATTTCGTTATTTTCTGATTCCGCGCGGCGGAGTTCCTAAATCCACTTGCACTTTTTTAATATTTGTTTCCAAGAAGTTTTTAACATTTTTTTATTTTGTAATAATATTAATTTACTTTTTCTGTACCCTGCCACAAAATAAAAATGAATTCACAACTCAACACAACATTTAAGAAACTTCGAAAAAAATATTGTAGTATGTGTAAGAATCTCTACAAATCCGTTTTGAATCCGTCTCCAAAGAGAGATTCAATACGGATCTCTTTTTCCAGAAAAAAATTGGTTTTAATTTGAAACGAATATGATTTAAAAAAAAAATAGCAGTAGGAAAGGAAATGGAATGTGCAATAACGTAACGCGATGAGAAAATGGAACCATACACTCTCAAAATTACACCAACTAAGATAATCGGGAAATCCCTTCCTAGTAGGAAATTCACTCCTCAATAAAAAATTCCTTGGTGGAATCCTAAATAACAGCAGTAATATAGGAGAGATTGGCCGTGTTTTGTTATCGCCAATAACCCATATGGTTCACCCCGTGAAAATAAAACGATCTGGGTTATGTCCTTACATGTACACTGTTTGCAGCTAATATTTGCAAACCCAGATAGAAACCCCGATAGGAACCTGGATCTCGTGTTGTTTTTGTAATACGTGTTAAAACATAACCCAGACCAAGACCCGTAGATAATAAAACGCAGCTATTATCTTTGATTTCACTCATGAAACGTAATGCAGTCGGTCACTAGTTTGCCATTTAAGTAGCATGTCGTGCTTAGCTAAAGTAAAAAGGTAGAGAATAGACAACAACAAAAAATTTAATGAATACACAATCATTTTTCATATGCATGAATTCAATGCAAAACCGAAGACGAAGATTTCCTCTATAAAAAGATTTCTGATCTGCGAAAAAAAAATAAATGATGCGAAAGTGATAACTTTGTATGGGTTTTCCCCTCGTTCAGTTCGCACCACTATTATCCTACTGTTTTTTGTCGGGCGTGATTTCTTTTGTTCTATACTCTGTCCCAGAAAAATGGGCAATACACGTCTTATGGGAAAGCTCTTCCAAAATCAGTAGGTGTAATATTTTTGCACCATACTAAATTGAAAGAACTTCTCTATTAAAAGTCTTTGCTCGCCCGTAAATATATGAAATAAATTTCATTGCATCTGACGTAGACCCAACGTCCTACTCAGCGCACATCTGAGTAAGAGTGTCGACTGAATTGTTTTTGTAGTGCCCTTTGGCTGCTGCTGCTATTCAACCCCATTAAATATTGATGTGCTTTCAGTGTCCATTTGTTAACTCGTTCGGTTTGTTTTCCTTGAGTTTCTGTTGAGGTGTTTTTGATTTGAGAGCTTTAAAACAAGTTTTCACTGATGAGAGTTATCGTGGAGGAGTTTTCATTGTTTGCACTTCTTTTAATGTGTGGAAAATACGTTAAAATTTTAAGCTGTTTTCGCACATTATTTGCGTAGATTTCAATTAATGTGAAGTAATTATGTTTAAAAGGTGTGTTTATTTTAAAGTTTTGTGCAATTTGTATCTTTAACTCGTGAATTTTTAAAGAGGTATGTTTTTTTAGAGTTTTGTACTATTAGTTCAAAATGGCACCGAGGAATCCAAAAGATTTAAGTTCCGACAAAAAAAAGAAGAAATTGTTGACGCGACAAAAAAAATCATAAAAATTTACAAAATAAGACAGATACTGTGAAGCAAGTAGCTGATATTTTTCCTGTAGGTGAACGAACGGTTTACAGACTTCTTAACGAAAACAGTTCCAAAGGCCAAAACTCGCCACCAAAGAAAAATCTGATAATGAATTTTTATTTTGCTTGTTTTTTATTAAAAAGGGATTAGGCCTACTGGGGATAACACTTCAAAAACGCACCTTTTATCTTGCCTCATGGTGGTGTGGAAAATATAAATGTGTTAATTTTTTTAAAAACATAAAACGATTAAATAAAATATCCTATCGAAAAAAAGAGCGGTAACCCTATATACTATTCTTTGATAATTGTGTCCATTTAAAATACACACTACGAAAACCCCAAGAGAGCTTTATTGAGTGACAGATTTATTCAATCCGCAAACGTCCTATTTTGCCTAAACTTCCTATTTTTCTGTGACAGAGTAACTATATTCTAATTACACTTTACAGTCTTCTTATTATTATAAAGTTAACTTTACAGTCTTATTTCTATTATTATCGAGATACTAGTTTAAAAAAAAAATGATTATAAGATTTATCAAATGAAAAAAAAATGTATAAAAAGAATTTGGAAAAAAGATTTAACAAAAAAAAATTAATTTGAATTTTCAATTCGACGCCCTGCGTTCCGACACAAAATAAAAAACTGGAAAAAACGAATACGATCAGAAGTGTGCCTGTACAGGTACACAGCTGGTATTTTGATTTGGGGTCAATACATGTTTAATAGGTTGGGAAATGAAATAGGAGATTCATGAAATTGTGCATTGGAACAAGAGTGCATTGGTCATAAAAAATAAAAACAAGTTCTGGTTTTTAAGCGTTTGGAGTTGAGCAATCAAAAGGAAATGGTTATGGATATGAAATTGGAGAGGTTTAAGTAAAGCGGTCGTAGATCGCTGGATTAACGACTTTCTAGCGATGCCCATGGGAATTTGAAGTGGAGTTTAATTGGAATGGGATGAGGGAAGATTGGATTAGGTTGTAACGTACGCCCTTTACAACAGCACTATTATATAGGTAGTCTACATTTTGGTTTATAAAATATTATTAACGGTACCTACCATAGAACCTTTTTTAGTGAAGGAGACCCTTTAAATCCTAAATAATACTGCATACCAAATTTTTCGAAAAATGTTTTTTTTTGATTTTTTGAAAAAAAAAATAAAAATAGGTAGAGGGTTTTTTAAAAATGTTTTTAAATTTATTTTATTAATTGCCAATTATTTTTGGTAAAAATAAATTATGTAAAAAATACCTACGAAATAAATGGCCGTTTCTACTACGCTTCTTGTAAACGGTGATTTTTTAAGAGCTTGGTTTTTGAAAATTCAAAAAAAACACAGAAACTTGTAAAAAGTGAATGAAATTTTTATTTGGATCGATAAATCAATTTCTGCCATTTACTTTTTAAAAATAATTTCACTTAAATGTTGCCCGCGGCTACGCTTCAGGTGGTCCATTTTGGCAAACTTTTTCACACATTTCGGCCGGAATCTCACCAATGACGCGTTCAATGTTGGCTTCCAAGGCAGCAATCGTGTTTGGCTTGTCCCCATAGACAATAGACTTAACATAGCCCCACAAAATTTGTCTAACGGGGCCAAATCACATGATCTTGGTGGCCAATTGACTGCGCCAAAACGTGAGATCAACTGCTCACCAAATTCGCCTCTCAATTGATGCATGGTTTCGCGTGCAGTGTGGCAAACACATTTTTCACAGAGCACGAATTTTGATAATAAATTTCAATAATTTGCAAACGTTGTTCAGGCGTAAGTCTATTCATGATGAAATGGCAAACAATACTGAATCGAAATGTCAAATGTTCGTGGAATTTGTCATGTGTGATCTGTCAAAAATATAAACGTCAAAAACCAAGTAGCAAAAAAATCACCTACTTACGATATAATAGAACATAAGATCAAGTACGTACTATCAAGTGCATGCATTTTATTTTCTATTTTGATTTGTTGATAAAAAATAATCCCTAAATAAAATTATGTTTCCGTTAATTCCGTTTAGGAAAGTATTTGTATGAGAAATTAAAAAAAGAAGTTTGTCCCCGAAAATGTGTTCGAAGGGAGTTACCCGCTTATTGGATACGTCCGCAAGTAGTGTGTATGTACATATATGTTTAAACATAATGGGGAGTATTCATAGTCATTTTTAAACTGTGTCAAACCTAGGTTTAGTTAAATTTTCGGATGTTGATTCTATTTTTTGAAGTTTATCGTTACAAAATATTTGAAACTTTTTGTGTAGTAAGACAAGTTAATAATCTTATAAAAATATAAAACCAACAATTTGTAAATAAAATTGGTCTCAAATTGTCTTAAACTGTAGTTCAGTAAAACCTGGGTTTATCAGCGACTATGAATATGAAATCAACTAACAAAATTGTTGCTTTGATTGGGTTGTTGCAATTTGACATGAAAGACTATTTCTAAAACGTATCTACGTTCTATACTATGCCGGAATTCGGAATTTGTCAATCCTGAAAATCCCGGGATTGGGGAGTTTCAATCCCTGGATTTTTAGGACTGAAATTTCCGGGATTAGTGGCCATAATTTGGTTGCCTACAATTTCTTTCCTCATTACATTTTTGATAGGTACTTTCTTACAGCAATCATAGACAAATTATTATATAGTGAATAGCCTCTGATTTCATGATCTCATTTTAATTTTATTCATTATGATTTCGTGTACGTTAACCTACATATCGTAAAAACTGATATGACTATTGACAAAATACAAAAATTTCGAACAATGATGTAATTTTCATTACAACTTGGCCAAATTTTGCTCTCCATGATCCAGTTTTCCTCATGTAGCGAATTCAGAAAAAATGGATCACACGTACTTGCTCTTATGTTTGATCACATCTTAAGCACAAGATTTTAGTAGAGACAGCTCAATATGTATTTGTCTTTTTTACTTAATTTTTTATATACAAAATTTCATAATTTTCTTTGCAAAAACTTTTTTTAGTATGACAATTTAATGTTTATAATTCTAAATATATAAATTTAAAAACGGAATTTCAAAAAAATCGTCCACCCGTTTTCGAAATATTGAATTTTCAAAAAAAATAATATTTTTTTTAAATCCAAACAAATATTTTTCGAAAATTTTGGTATGCAGTATTATTTAGAATTTAAAGAACCTCCTACATACAAATTTTACTCAAAATCCGTTGAGTCGTTTATGAGAAAGTCCAAAAACAAAAAAAAAATGGTTGTTTGGCAGGTACACGGAATTGCGGGATCCACTTTTTTTGTGTTTTCTATCATCGTAATGTCAAGTTTGATTAAAATCTCGAGTTCGATTTTCTTTCCAAATGCAAAACTTGACCTATAGTTCGTATATCGCAGGTAAAACAAAGCACAGTAGTCAGCATACCTATACTACTATGGACTACGATATAGTCACAGTTTTTTTCTTACTGCATTTTTTTAACTGATTAAATTAAATGAAGTTTACATATAGTAATCTACAGTCAAAAGTGTTCTTGTAGTGATCATGCGAAGTTGTTCGCCCAGGCAGGAGAATAAACAAAGGTGAGTGGACATTTTATTTAATTTTTACCTTAGGAGGCCGAATTAATTTGTACTCTCCGCAATGAAAGAAAAACAAAACAATTTAACGGAAAATAATTTCTAAATAACTTTTTTATAAGAATGTTAAGTCCTGGGATTATCGCGGGATCAAAATTTTGTGATCCCGAAATCCCGGGATTGAAGCGAACATTCCGGGATTGCAATCTCTAGCTTTATACCAAAGTGTCCCCTTTTAGTACAAAAGCTGACAACGTAATGTAGGATGTAATGTACATAAAACAAAAATATGAGTATGGAGGTTGTTCCTCATAAAACCACCAATATTAGTTTCTCAAATTCTTAAATTTTGTATGTCGTTAAGTATGACTTGAGACTTTGTTCATACTCAATAATTTTTATACAAAACTTGAAATTTCTTACAAGGAAAACTTTGACGATCAGAAGCGTCTAATCGGAGCCGAAAAATCAACATTTCTTTATAAATTTTGATATGTGACCAATTCTCTTTGATTTGTTTATTTTTATCTTAGAATCGGGCTATTTTGGTCAAATTTAATTTTTATGCAAATAAAAACAAATACATAAATTTTATTCCGACATTTCGCTGGATTTTCCCAGCATCTTCAGGGGCGTTTTATTTACCTATATTATGCGTATATTAATAAATGTTGTGAACATACAATTATTGTTTTGTTTACTAAAATGCAATAAATATAATGCGAGTTTTAAATAATAACGGGTTTTCCAATAAGAGGTGTTATTTTGAATAGCCCGCTATTTCGGTAGCTGTCACTTTTGAAGCTGTCATTTTTTGACACTTGACAAGTAGAAACTACGCTATTAATAAAAATGGAACGATACACGCTTCAACAACGCATTGAAATTATTAAAATTCACTATAAAAATGGTGAAAATTTGGCAGAGACGGTTCGTAAAACTAAAACATTTTTGGGTCGTCGTGAAGCACCTTGTCGGACCGCAATACAGAACTTGGTGGACAAATTCGAGCTGTTGGGACAAGTTAGTGATGTGAAGAATAAAACCCGTGCACGTCGCTCAAGAACAACTGAGAATATTGCTGTTGTAGCCCAAAGTGTTGAAGAAAACCCAGGTTTGTCCATTCCTCGTCGTTCTTTGGAATTAGGCATTCCACAAACGTCATTACACCGTATTTTCCATAAAGACTTGGGTCTTAAGGCTTATAAAGTTCAGTTAACACAAGAACTCAAGCCGGCTGATCATCAACAACGTCGTGTCTTTGCTGATTGGGTCCTTGAAATGCATGAAAATGAACCGGAATTTCATCGAAAAATCATCTTGACTGATGAGGCCCATTTCCACCTAGGAGGCTACGTCAACAAGCAAAACTGTCGCATCTGGGGCTCGGAAAACCCAAGAGTTATTGTTGAAAAGCCTCTCCATCCTCAACGCGTGACTGTTTGGTGCGGTTTATGGTCCCGCGGGGTCATTGGACCTTACTTTTTCGAAAATGACGCTGGAGCAACAGTTACGGTCAATGGATTGCGCTATCGAGAGATGATTAATGATTTTTTATGGCCTGAATTGGATGGTATTGATCTGGACAACGTTTACTTTCAACAAGACGGCGCTACGTGCCACACAAGCAATGAAACCATCGATCTTTTACGGGAAAAGTTTCCGGACCGTGTTATCTCTTGAAGAGGTGATCACAATTGGCCACCGAGATCTTGTGATTTAACACCTTGCGACTTCTTCCTTTGGGGCCACGTGAAAGATAAGGTATACGCCAACAGCCCAGCGTCGATTCAAGACCTCAAAGATGAAATTCGTGAGGCTATCGAGGACATAGGGCAGTCACTTTGCGATTTGGTTATGGAAAATTTCATGAAAAGGATATGGTCCTGTAAGCGTGGTCTTGGCGGCCATTTGGCTGATGTTGTGTTCCATTATTAACGGCATACCTTCCTCTTTATAATGAAATAAACATCCGATCATTTATCTCCAAAAATGCCATTTTTCTTTGAATATCAAAATAACACCTCTTATTGGAAAACCCTTTATTTAAAAATTCTTACATTAATACTTATATAAAAGTTGTTAATTTATATACACATAATATAGATAAATAAAACGCCCCCGAAAGATGCTGGGAAAATCCAGCAACCGAAAAAATTCGAAACGTCGGAATAAAATGTATGTATTTGTTTTTATTTGCATACAAATTAAATTTGACCAAAATAGCCTGATTCTAAGTATAAAAATAAATCAACATTAATATAATTTTTAAATGTTTGCTTGATCATAAGAGCAAACCATGAAAATTTCATTAAAATCGTTAGAGCCGTTTAGAATACACCAAGCAATGATAAATGTATGCGTGGGAGTGAACGGATTCTACTTAATCCCAATTTTAATTAATTTCCTTATTGTAAGAGCAAATTGTGAAAATTTCATATAAATCGTTAGATGCGTTTCCAAAAAAACAAAAACTAAACAAATACAAGTTTAACTCGTTTAAAGTAGTAATACGATAATTACAATAATAATAAAATGCACGACTTGATCGCACGAACTTGCTCCTATGTTCGATCATATCGTATGAAAAAGGTTTCTATTAAGAATCTAAATATATTTTCAAAGTCGTTTTTTACTTAGTTTTTTATATACATTTTTTTTAACTTTTTTATAAAAAAAAATGGTATGACAATTTTAAACATTTAATAATTTAAGCTTAAAAACAAAATTTCGAGAAAAAAACCATAGCTCAGTTATTGTAAAAACCCAAAAAAAAATATTTTTCGAAAATTTTGGTTAGTTTTATTTATAATTTGAAGGGCCTCCTAATAAAAATGTTGATCCAAATCCGTCCAGCCGTTTATGAGAAAGTTTAAAATAAAAAGGTGGTTGTATAGCAGGTACCATTAAGAACAAAATATTAAAAAAAAAATTTACCAAAATGTAGAGTATAACTAAAACAGTGCGAACACTTTTTTAATCAAAATCGTTAGAGCCGTTTTCGAGGTACCGTTAGTTTTGGACCTAAAAATAAAAGGTTCAAAAATCTATTTTCGGCAATCAGCTAAAACGCTTAAATACCAAGTTTGAAGAAATCGCTTCAGCCGTTTAGACTGTAGAGCGTTGTAAAAGGTTACCCATTTTGCGGTTTCAAAAGTATAGGGCTGGAATTCGACATCTGTCAAACTAAGTTGTTAAACCAATTTTGTTTTTCAGTTGAAAGTCTGACATTTACGAAAATGGATCACTTAACTATCGCACAAAGCATAAAAATTGTTAAAACCTACTACAAAAATGGTGATTCTGCCACAGCCACATATCGTGCTTTAAGAGGAGATTATGGTTTACATAATCGTCCAACTACGCAAGCAATTGGTGAAGAAATCGAAGAGACTGCATTGGTTACAGATATTGTAACTTGAAAATATCGCTTCTGTAAGTGAAAGTATTGACGAAAACCCGAATGTGTCGATTCCTCGTCGTTCTCAGGAATTAGGACTGTCTTACGTATTTTGCATTTGGATCTACACCTACATCCATATAAAGTCCAGCTCACACAACAACTGAAGCCAGATGACCATTCACAACGTCGCGTCGTAGATACGTCTAATGGATGCTTGAACAACAGGCGGTGGACGGCGATTTTTCGAACAAAATTTTCTTCAGCGACGAAGCACATTTCTCACTCGGTGGGTATGTTAACAAACAGAATTGTCGTATTTGGAGTTCTGAGAATCCTCAAGTAATTGAAGAGAGGCCATTACATCCACAAAAAGTCACTGTTTGGGGCGCTCTTTGGTCCGGAGGTGTGATTGGACCTTACTTTTTCGAAAACGAGGATGGAACGACTGTCGCCGTCAATTCGAAGTGTTATACTCATATGATAACCGACTTTTCTTTGCCTGCTATTGAAAAATATGACTTGGAGAATATGTGGTTTCAACAAGACGGTGCCTCATGCCACACAACTCGAGCGAATATGGCTTTATTAAAAAAGACATTTCCTGGCAGCGTAATTTCTCGTCGTGGCGATATCAACTGGCCACCAAGATCATGCGATTTGACACAGCTGGTCTTTTTTTGTGGGGCTACGCGACCGTGTTTATGCAGATAAACCTTTAAGTATTGAGCACTTGAAAACCAACATTCGTCAAATTATGGCTGAGATACCGCCCAATATATGTCAAAAAGTGGTCGAAAATTACCTCAAAAAAATCGATGCTTGCAACAATTCGCGTGGTGGTCATTTAAATGATGTAGTGTTTCACACATAATATCAACGTTCAAACTTTATAATAAAAAAGAAATATCATGAAAAAAAAACATTTTATGTGTTTTGTTTACGTTTACTTTTGAAACCGCAAAATGGATAACCCTTTACAAACAGACACGCGAAATTGCGGAACCCAATTTTTTGGTGTTCTCTATCATTAAAATCTCGTTTTTTCCAAATGCAAAATTGACCTATAGTAATATAGTATAGTAAAAAGCACGCTTGGATCGCGTTTACATGCCTTTACTTAATGCTCGATCACATCCTAAGAACAAGATTCTTAGTAGAAACAGCGAAATATTATTTCTAAAGCTATTTTTACTTAATGTCTTATATGCAAATTTAAGTACAGTCTACTCTCGATAATTCGAAACTCGAGGGACTTCTAAAATATTACGAATTATCGAGAGTTTAAAATATTAAGTGGTTTGAAATTTTTCAGACAAAAAATATAAAAGTTCGACTTATTAATTATTATAGTAGTTTTTTGCTTGAGTAGCAGATTGAGTAGCATAAGTCTTCTCCTTGTTGAGAGGGTAATCAGAAGAATCTCAAATTATTTTGCTTCACTTTTTCTTCCCACCTGCCTCCATTTTATTGTGATTAACTCCTTCCATTCCGAATTCGTCAATCATTTATAATTTCTAGGACTCATAATTAACAAAACCTTTTAATAAGCAAAACCAACGAAAGAGTAATTGAAACTAAACCAACCAGACAGTGTGTGTCAAAATAATCATTCCAAAGCAAATGCTCGTGCAACGATGATAGAAGTTTGAACTTGTCTCAAAATTTCCTTCTATGGAATCTAATAACTTTGAATTGTCAGTATTTAACGCCTATGAGCTCGAATTAACGCGTGGTTTTGTCAGGTAACGATGATATTTTTTTCGAATTACCAAGTGCTTAAAAATGATTTTCTAGAAAACTAGTATTAACTTTAAATTAGGGGGAGGTCCAACTATCGCAGGTTTGAATTAACGAGAGTTGACTGTATTAAAAATATAAATTTTAAAAAAGATCGTCAACTCAGGGGTGGCCGTGGCGCGATAGTTGTGTGTTCGCCTGCCAACCTCATGGTCACAGGTTCCATCCCTGCCGTAGTCTATGTCCCCTTATTTTTCCATTAAAAAACCAATTCTAAAAATAAATGTCATACAATGAGTTGCTGGTTTACTCATTACATGCTGTTTAGGCATAGAACTATCAACATGTGATTGAGTAAAACTAGTACACTGATAAAATATAACAAAGAATAAAAAAATGAATGTGAATCATAAGGGACATAGATAAATAAGACACGGAAATTTCTCCGCATTAGTTCAGCCGCCATCCCTGGAGATAAAATCTGAGACAACAACCACCTACAGTCTCAGAACATCGCGCCACACATCTTTCTTATCATTCTTTCTCTTTCTTAACCTCACCCTGATGCTCGCGCTGTATTGAAACATTTAAAGGGTAGTATAATCGCGTGTAGAATATAAAAAAAATGAATAAAAGCAAAATATTTTAGTTTTCATATTCGGGTTGTGGCTCTGATTCTTCACAAAGAAGAAATAAAGAAAAACAATTAAAGAGTAACAAACGCTTAATATCGGCTTTAGAAAATAACACGATATTTCGAATTGATTTTTTTTTTCAAGCAATGGGTTTCTTTTGCCTACCCACTTTGAGCAACGGTCTAATTATTGTTGCTCAAAGTATTAAAAACGCAATGCAAACTATACATTTAAGCAGTTAGCTTCGATAATGTTTAGTAATTAAATAATTTTGTGACAAAATTCACACAATACAACATGGGTGGTGGTATTGAGTAGTTTCTATTAGATTCACGTGCACAAAATAAATACATCCGTAAGTCGTTTTCTCGTGACAATTAAGTACAGCAAAGTAAATCATTTTCACGAAAACGATCCACACTCCAACTTGATTTTATTTATTTTAAAATGGAGGGATCTTCACATCTGTTTTTTTGTTCTGTCAAAAAGCATACTACAAGGAGAAAAACAAATACAAACATACATTACTAAAAAAAATTACTTCAATGCCCTCTTTGATTGAATAGACTTACTAATTATCGGAACTATATAATAGTTCTGATGAAAAGGAAAAGTAATTTCTAGTATGTTCTTATTGTTATTTTCCTTGTAAAATTTTTACTTTGCTGTACTGGCTAGTCACGAGAACACGACTATTGTTACATACAACTTAAAACAAAATCAACAGACCTGGAAATGATAATTCAAAGGATATTAAAATCAGTAAATGCATCGAGCGTACATCTGGTTAGCAGATGGTGGGAAATTTTCCCACTACATTCTTAAACCCAAGATAACAAAAATAATGTTGAAGCAGCCCGTCTCCCACACATAATCGGACTTGTTACTGATGCACTGCAGAGTGTTCAGTAGCAGTACTTTTCTCGTCAAATTATGATAGGCTTTAGTAAATGCTCTATCACGATTCATATTCAGTTTGTTTTTTGAAAAGTTTGCCCTAAACCTTAAAATGGCCCCGAAAGGCAAGCAGACATCAGTAGAAATAAGAAAATTGGTTATAACGCATATGCAGGATGGAAAAACAGTTCAAGAAATAGCCAAAATTGTCCAACGAAGCCATTCAACGGTTGAGAACATAATTTCACGTTATAAAAATGACAATAGAATCCTTAATGTTGGCAAGAAAGGACAAAGAAAAATGTCGGATGCGTACGAGGAAAAGCTACTTCTTCGATAAGTTAAGGAAAATCCTTTCTTATCCTCGGAAGGTGTTTTTGAAGGAGACCAGGAATTAGGAAGTGAGCAACGAAACGGTCCGAAGAGTTCTGCGTAAACATGATCTGCATGGCCGCGCAGCTCGAGAGAAGCCATTCATAAGTGAAAAAACTAGAAAAGAAAGGCTTACATTGTATGTTGTTTATGTACGGGTTCATCTTATAACATCAAAAAAATGGGATTTGTTCACGGATGAAATTAAATTTAACTTGAAAGGATCAGACGGACGAATGTTTGTATGGATAAAAGCAAATGAAGGTAAAAAGGTTATATCACCATATTACAGAAACATTTGGTGCCAAGTGTCAGTAAGCTCGGAATACCAGAAAATTTCATCTTCTACCAGGACAACGACCCCAAGCATACATCTTATACAGTAAGGTCGTGGTTGTTGTATAACTGTACCAAAGTCCTCACAACACCGGCACAGTCTCCTGACCTTAATGCAATCGAGCATATTTGGGATGAACTGGGACGTCAAGTAGCTCAGAGTAGCTCAGAAGAACTTTCAAAATATTCAAGAGAATGGACAAAAATACCACCTGAAGTTTGTTCAAAACTAGTTTCTTCAATGCCTGGACGCCGAGGCGATTATTAAATCAAAAGGATATGCCACAAAGTACTAAATACAATGTGTCCGATTATTTGTGAGACTTCAAATTGTGGAGCTGTTTTAGATTTTAATTTCTTTTTTTTTTAATAGTAACTTAAAACGTTGTGTTTGTTTATTTAAAATAAATATGAGTTCCCTTATGATAAAATATGATGTTTAATTTTAACACACCCCATACATTTTCTTAGAGAAATTGCACTGTTTATATTTTTGTTTCTGTGTCCGATTAGTCGTGGGAGCCACTGTAGTAGTATTTCTGATAACAATTAAGATAGATAACATACCATAACATGGGGTTACTTTGTCTCAGCATGGGCAATTTTGCGCCACTGACGAAGAGTTGGTTTCTTGATTCACGCTCAGACATGTAACATTCTATAAACCGAACCTACAGTATTTAAACACACACATATAAACATTTGCCACTTGTTGCAATGGACTGCGTACCGCCTGTTGATAAGAAAGTAATTGACCTTGTGATCATGCAGCAAATTTGTCTAATTTTTTAATTCCACAATGTTGTGTGTAAAAACAGTTGTGTGAATTTTAATGAAGTTAGTATAGATTTTCTATTTCCCTTCTTTGTTTAATTAATAAATAATAATTATTGAATTTTTTTCTGACCTGCAGTTGCTCCAGGGCCGTTTCGAGTATCTTGTTAATGAGGACGACGATGAAAACTGATTTCTCGATTTTCTAGAAGGCAGATCTAGAGGCGATCGCTATGAAGTCCTTTTAAAAAAAAAGTTGTTCGAAGTTGAAGATATTTATTGCATTCGTATTTGAAGGACAAAAATATACCCTGGAGAAATTGTCACATTCGCTGAGAAAACGTCGCCATGGTCACTAAGTGCAGATCTCTTAAGTTTTGGAAGTGACCCTCTCAAAAAAATGAACTTACATACCCTTGGAGTGATATTATGGGGTATATTATATTGGCTCCACATGCAATATTTCAGGCAATGGCAATAGCAATGGCAATGACAATACAAATATTGGGTGGGCATTACATTGCTGGCAATTTTAATTTCATAAGCCTTGTTTCTATTTTTGTTAATTTAAGCTCACTCATTTTTATTTTATATTGTATTTTTTAGGCACATGCATTCATTTATTTTCGTTTTTGCTCGGTCAATAAATTGCTTCGGGGATGGAAATCAATTATTGCCTTTCATCGATGGGGCAATATTGCCATTGCAAGCACCTCCATTGGCAATATTCAAGGCAATGGCAATATGTGAGGCAATTTATTGCCCTAAATATTGCATGTGGAGGCCCTTGGTTAAACCGCAAAAACAGGTTTCTTAAAGGGACACTTTTTGCGCCAAGGGGCACAATTGCATATTTTGTTAAGACTTTATTTTTATAATTACAGTAATACCCGGATAAGTGCCTAACCGCATAAGTTGGTATCTTTTTTTAGAACCTAAATTGGAGTATTCTACCTAATTTACTAAATACCTTCCGCTTAATTACCTTTCCCGCTTAACTGCCCTTTATTGTGTATACTTTTAAGTACACATTTGAAATCAGCTGATAAAATACAGAAGTTTGTTATATTCCGCGTCTCCGTTTGATTTATGCCTTAAAGTTCATAAATAAAAAAGTAATAATCTTAATCTACTACAATGATTCGTGGACCAAATGCCTATAAAATCTATTTTGAAACAAGTCCGATTAAATATAATACAAAACACTTTCCTAATTAACTATGTCTGCGGCAGTACAAAATCTTCCAATTTTAATGATTAAAAATTTGAATCTTGTCGGATATAGTTCACATTGGTTTCTTTAAGACCATCACTAGCATAGTTTTAAACGGATGTTTATTTTTTTTAATTTTCTAGTATAATTAATGATCTTATTTGCTTTTATTCTTTAATTTAATGAAAAAAGGGGTTGTTTTGTTTTTTTTTTTGTAAAACAAACATTGGTTTTTCAATTTATTTTAACAGATGTGATCATTTAAAACAGGGGTATTAAAATACAATGCCAACTCTTTGATCCAGCTCTAAGTAAAGGAAATATATAGTCAAAAGTTTCAGATGGAGCTAAGTAACCCCATCCCTTGGACAACTTTGCCCCATTTTTCAACGACAAAAAATATCCCCAGTGCTCTGTTCTGTTTCCGACACTCTATCTCATTTTTATTATTGATCTCCTATATGAAACGTCTTATGCACTTGCCACTTCGCTGACGATAATATCCTTTAATTTAATTTAATATTCGTTCTTAGATTCACCTTCCTGCTCTTCGAATGTGGACCTTCAACGGCAATGTATGAAAAGATCATTAAATTCTGACCTAGATAGCATTGTTAAATGGGGATTCAAAAATCGAATAAAATTTAATGCGTTGGAAACTCAATGCTGCCTACTGTCGTTAAAGCATAATTTCCCACATTTGCCACTATCCATGAGTGGCACTTGTCTCAAGGAAACTGAACATCTCGAAATTCAATGTATGTCTACCTCCAACCACCTCTTTGGAAAGGATCCCCTCTGGGTGTTATCTAAAAGACTCATTGCAATATTTAGGAATTCAAAACAATGTGCACCGAAACCTATCAAACCCTTTCTCCCTATCCTAATGCTCACACTGTGTCTTGGTATAATAAGGGTAACAATAAAATGCACGACTGGATCGTACGAACTTGCAACTAGCTTACAACTTTAGTGTAGCTACCCGCTGACGCTGTTAGTAGGTAAGGCAATACTACGTTTCCACCGATCACTAAACCGAGATTTAAGTAGATTAAGCTAAATCGGCTACAAATCTTGAGGATTTACCATACAAATTTTAATTTTAATTATGAGGGTAATATGTACCTAATTATATATATGGAACCTAGGTTTGTAAATACATATGTATATACATATGTACATAATGAAAGTGCACCAATACACCATGCAAAAATGTAAAAATAGTTTTTTAAATTTATAAAAATTGCCATGATGTTCATCAGTTTTTCGAAAAAAACAAGAACACTATTAGATGCCACGGATAAATGAAAATTTTATAAAAAAAAGTATCTCGAAAATTGTAGGCCGGATTTTGTTGAAATCCTGTTTTTTATTTTTAGTTTTTTAAAAACAATTTTTTTTTTAATTTTGGCATGTAGTTTTTAGAGTTTGTAATAAATACATGTTATTATAAAATGTAAAATTATTTTTTTTCATAAGTTTCAAAAAAAATTATTTTTTTATAATTATATAAGGTTTTCAAAATTTTGATATGCAGAATTAGTTTGGCTACCTAGATCTTCTCAGATATAAAATTTGACAGAAATACTATGTACCGTTATTAAAAAAGCCAAACATTAAAAGAAACGTTATATGAAAGGTAACGTTAATAGACTTTTCCCGTAAACTTGGTTTGGATTAAATGATAAATAGTACCAACAAAAAAATCACAAAAAAATTAATCAAAACCGTTGGAGCCGACCGTGGCGCGATAGTTGTATGTTCGCCTGTCAACCTCATGGTTACGGGTTCCATTTCTTGTTTTTTTTTAAGATGAATTACTTATTTTCATTTTAATAAACAAAACTGTATTACAAAAAAAACTGCTTTCATAAATCTCTTAAAAATATTTAAAAAATTCAAAGTGCGCCACTTTTTTCGAAACTCAGTGTATTTAATAATATAAATTTAAAAATTGGATTTCAAAAAACATCTTCCACCGATTTTCGAAATATTGATTTAAAAAAATTGTTTTCAATAATCCAAAAAAATATTTTTTCAAAATTTTGGTATGAAGTAAATCCGTTAAGTCGTTTATGACAAAGTACAGAATAAAAAAGGGTACCGGTAGTAACAAAATATGTAAGTAAATTTTTTTTACCATTATGTACTCGTACACTATGTCCATAGTTGTTCACATATTTTTTAATTGCGATATAGGCATTTTGAAAAAAAAAACTCGAGATTTTAACCAAACTTGACATTACCATGATAGATAACACCACAAAAGTGGGTCCCGCAATTCCGCATGTCTGTCTGTCTATACAACGCTCTACAGCCTAAACGGCTGAAGCGATTTTCTTATAACTTTGTACTTAGGTGGTTTAGGTGATTGTCTCAAAAAAATTTTTGAATCGCTTTTTAGCCCCAAAAATAATAGTTTTTTGAACTCTTAATTCGATTGATACCTACTAAAGTCAATAGACTCCAAACACTTGAACAATATTCTAGAAGAGGACTAACTAAAAAGACATATAAACCGATTTCAAGGCATAATGATTTGTGAATTCAATACAGTTTCTTTTGAGAGATATAGAGATTGATTTAGCAACAACATAATCTATGTACAGGAAAAATGTCAATTTTAGATCAAAAATTACACCCAGAATCACGAATCTCCGTAATACGTTCAAGAACTTGAATAATGAGCAGCCAAAATATAATATTTTTTTAGATGATGTAAATTGTTTTGACACCAATTAGCTAACACATCATCTTGAAGTTTAAAAAAAATCCGATGAATTCTTGATCCACAGAAAAAGTTTTATCATCTGCATAAATAACACAAAATGCATTTATTAATAAAAACGGTATTTTTTTTATAAAAATATTAAGCAGAAGAGGCAAGTGGCTTCCTTGTTGAGCACCGGATAAAACTTTAATAATCCTTGAATAATTACATCCAAGTTTAACGCATTGAGTTCTGTTTGTAAGATAACATAATTTAACCATTTTAGAAGCATACCATGAATAACAAAAGACTTAAGTTTTGAGATTAAAATCTGGTGGCATATTCGATCAATAGCCTTAGTAACATAATCCGTGTAGATGGTATCAAATTGAAATTTAGATTCAAACGCATCTGTAACAAATATAGTATTTAGCATAAGTTTAGTAGAACAGGGGCGGCTCCAGGATTTCAGTTTGGGTGGGGGGGGGGGGTGTCAAGTTGATCGAAGACAGAATACCGAAAAAGATTATTTTATGAAATACATGTACCTATATTTAATATTAACATATAATATATGTATATCAGTAGTTTGAAAAAAAAAAAAACAAATTTCAACATTTCTGGTACGCTACGTCCTTCTTCAATTTTCTGTTTCCATTTTTGTATCCATAGCTCAATTTTTTGGATAACGATAGAAACAGGTTGATAATTTAAAAGTTGGGTGTCAAGTCAGCTTAAGTACATGTAATTTTTTGGCAAAAATACTCCTAGCTGAAATACTGCCGGTACAACTGAAGAAAGGCGATCTTTCAAGTCTGTCACGACAGAATTCAATTGGGGAATATAAACGGTCCTTCGAAAATACTTCTCGACAGGTAGACTGTCAAGGTCAATGCTTTATAGGAAAACAACACATTATTTTAAGGATCCAAAATTTATTTTTTTTCAGTCAGTATATAATTTCCGTTTCAAGGTGTATTTGTATGTTTATGATCAGGGAGTTAACGTGAATAAAAATTTCCTTGGAAATTTTTTTCCAATTCGAATCTTGGGAACGTGAATGATGGGCTGCTAGCTGATAGCTCTGCCGTATCGTTACTTTAAAACTTTTATGAACTAAAAATATACAATACATTGCAGTATACAAACTTGATATAAACTCCGTTCATCAAAGTATACAGTAATTATTCCCAATGAAATTTATTGAGATTTTTTTTTCGGATAGGTCTAACGTGTCTCGAAATGAGAGAAAAAAAAATTTGTTTTGCTTTAAACGGATCCAATTTAGGAAATTTGCATCATTTTTCAATGATAAAAAGAAAACACACTATTCATCGCAGAAGAAGAGTGCTATTGATTTCTAAAATATATTGCAAACCAACTTTAATTCTAGAAAGTTAACGTTCGTCAAAATAGCAGGCATCGATCAAATATTTCCCACTCTCTTGCTTACTTTTTGACTTCCATAGGGTTAAATAGATTCCGAAGTATACAGTTTTTTTAAGAACAATACACGAATATCCCGAAGACGTTTTTAGAACTCTTCAAATAGGTCAATCGTTTTTTTGATCATTTTTGAAATATTTTAATTATATTTATTTAATATACCATTATTTAATATAAAGTTGTTCTTAACAATAAAATATTGTTTAAAGATGTAAAAAAAACACCAGCATTACCCACATGCTTGCTTGTATACTTTTGTGCAACAGAAAATTGAAAGATACGAGTTTGCGATACTTTAACTGTAGTATTGCAGTATGACTACATTAATGAACACAAGTAGTGATACCAAATTTCTACAGAAATATTACTGGTGTTATACATTAATGAACCTTTCCAATTATGAACTCAGCCATGCTCAAAAGTTTCCCTCTGAATTTATTGGTATCAGGAATAAACTTTCCCAAGGAATTTTGTTGTCATTTCATACGATTTTTTTTTCGAGGGAAATTTATTCCGTGAGAGGTTAATGATTACAGGAAAAATTTCAAGGGAATAAAATATTCCGTAGGAAGCGAAATTCCTGCGCGGTTCCCGATAGGCTCAGTCCTACCAAATAAAATCTCAGTGAGCATGCAATGTCAGACTCACAGCCTGGGGGTTCAATTCCGCAAGCGTGAGTTTTATCTGTTTACACAGAAAGTCATATACACATAAAGGGTTATCCATTTTGCGGTTTCAAAAGTATAGGGCTGGAATTCGATATCTGTCAAACTAAGTTTTTAAACCAATTTTTTTTTTCAGTTGGAAGTCTGACATTTACGAAAATGGATCGCTTACCTATCGCAAACGCATACAAATTGTTAAAACCTACTACGAAAATGGTGATTTGGCCACATCCACATATCGTGCTTTAAGAGGAGATTATGGTTTACATAATCATTCAACTACGCCAGCAATTGGCAAAATAGTGAAGAAATTTGAAAGATTGGATTGGTTACAGATATTGTAAGACCTGTGCATCATCGTTTCGCTCGTACAACTGAAAATATCGCTGCTATAAGTGAATGTGTCGATTCCTCGTCGTTCTCAGGAATTAGGGCTGTCTTACGGCACATTATGGCGTATTTTGCATTTGGAACTACACCTACATCCATATAAAGTCCAGCTCAGACAACTGAAGCCAGCTGACCATTCACAACGTCGTAGATACGTCGAATTGGTGCTTGAACAACATGCGGTCGACGTCGATTTTTCGAACAAAATTTTCTTCAGCGACGAAGCACATTTCTTACTCGATGGGAATGTTAATAAACAAAACTGTCGTATTTGGGGTTCTGAGAATCCTCAAGCAATTGAAGAGAGGCCATTACATCCACGAAAAGTCACTGTTTGGGGCGCTCTTTGCTCCGGAGGTGCGACCTTACTTTTTCGAAAACGACGATGGAACGACTGTCACCGTCAATTCGGAGTGTTATGGTCATATGATAACTGACTTTTTTTTCCCTTCTATTGAAGAATACGACTTGGGGAATATGTGGTTCCAATAAGACGGTGCCACATGCCGCACAACTCGAGCGAATATGGCTTTATTGCAAGACATTTCCTGGCCGCGTAATTTCTCGTCGTGGCGATATCAACATGCCACCAAGATCATTCGATTTGACACCGCTGGACTTTTATTTGTGAGGCTACGCGAAAGACCGTGTTTATGCAGATAAACCCTTAACTCTTGAGCACTTGAAAACCTACATTCGTCAAGTTATGGCTGAGATACCGCCCAATATGTGTCAAAAAGTGGTCGAAAATAACCTCAAAAGAATCGATGCTTGCAACAATTCGCGTGGTGGTTATTTAAATGATGTAGTGTTTCACACATAATATCAACGTTCAAACTTTATAATAAAAAAGAAATATCATGAAAAAAAATATTTTATGTGTTTAATTTACGTTTACTTTTGAAACCGCAAAATGGATAACCCTTTATATGCTTGTTCTGGAAACAAGAACAAATCCACGTGTTTTTAGGTGTATTTACATATGTGTTATTGTTTGAGAAAAAAATGCATAACGAATGTTCTTTAGTGGTTTCTCCTACACATATGCAGAAATCTATGTAAGAAATAATGACCCCAAAAAGTTAAGACAAAATTAACTTTTTAGAAACACCCGTGGAGACTGAAACCTTCTTAACTTTTGCGTATATTTAACTTTTCCGCGTTTTAACTTTTTCCAGTTTTACTGTATTTATATTTTTGCAAAAGCATGCAAGACATTTAATCACCGACAAGAATACAAAAACATCTTTATTATTGATAAAATAACTGATGTACTCTTTGCAAATCATTTCGGTCAGTTTCGTTTATGAAAATCCTATGTAAGTCATTATCTAGTTCCTCTACGAAAAATATTTCCAAATCTTTTAACGGGTACTAATTTTGAGGAACTAGTTGAAAAATGTAGCCGTTTGAACAACTACGAATTCTTCAAGAGAGCTAAGAAGAGTTTTTGCAAAGTCTGTTCGGAACTAAAAATGCCCCTGGTGAACCAATGTTCCGAGCGTTTAAAATATTATTTGATGTACCAATGCTGAATTCAGTTTTTCCAGTTATATTTAATTTTTTTTTCCGTGGGTAACCTTCAAAAGGCTCTATGAGGACCGAAAAACACTTGATCATAGGAGTGTGAGATTCTTACTGCACTAAAAACACCTCCTCCTCCCGATTGCAACTAAGTTGAAATTTATCTATCAATTTATTTTTAACGAATTTAATTAACGTGTTGCAGGTAACTATCCAGTGATAGTTCCTGCTTATACCGCGATTTTAAAGCAGATTCTCGTTTAGTGCACCAGATCGGAAGGCTTTGTCCTTCGCAGGCGGCGTAATAAATTCGTCTCATCGATAATTTCGATTATAGTACTATTGCAGTGTCATAATAGCCGTTTTCTATGATTTCGAGCAAAATTTTTTATTTCATCGTGAACCGTGGGAATCCTGAGATCTCTGTGAAGATCTTCGTTTCTAATGTAGGTGCGCTTACAAATGATCTTAGTTTATTTTCAAATGTTTGTAAGGTATTTAAAGTAGAATCTCGCGTACAACCCCAGAGTTGTATACCGTAAGGCTTAAGCACCTGCCTGTACAAAATTAGCTTGTTTTCGATACTGAGCTTAGAGTGTTTCCCGAGCAACCAGTACATATCTCTGAGTTTATTATTTAACTCTTCGCATTTCTTTTTAGCATGCGGTTTCCATTTTAATTTCGCGTCTAGTCATTCCGAGATATTTTGCTTCGTTAGCAAACGGAACTTGAACCGTATTAACAAATACCGGTAATATATTAATTTTCTTATACGTAAAATCTACATGGACTGATTTTACTTCGTTGAGCAATATCCGCCATGTTTTTGTCCAATCATTGACATTATTCAGAGCTTTTTGTAATTTTGTCGTAGAATGATTTATCGCTTGGCCCACTGCTAGTATTGCAGTGTCGTCAGCAAACGTGGCTACGATAGTGTCGTCTGTTTGAGGTATATCACGTGTAAATAATAGGTACAATATTGGACCTAAAACACTTCCCTGTGGTACCCCACCCACTATTTCTTTGAGATCCGAGTAATCGTTTCCATGTCTTACTCTAAAAAGTCTATTTGCTAGATATGCTTTTAGAAGCGTATAAAGTGCTTCAGGCAGAATTTGTCTTAATTTAAAATTTAGACCTTCGTGCCACACCTTATCAAAAGCTTGCGACACGTCTAGGAAGACCGCCGAACAAATTGTCTTTTCTTCAAGAGTTTTCTCAATGATGCACTTGGTCAATTGTCGAAGGCTTGCTTCTAAATCCGAACTGATGTTCAGGTATTAGGCCCTTTTCTTCTATTATTGGCTGTAGGCGCAGAAGTAATATTCTTTCAAAGACCTTAGATATTACGGCCAGAAGCGAAATAGGTCTATAAGATTTCTTATCATTTGATGGTTTTCCTGGTTTGAGAATCATTATAACTTCCGCAACCTTCCATTGTCTCGGAACGTACTTTAGCCTTAGAGTTGCATTTATTATATAAAGAATATTAATTAGCCCTTTGCGATGAAGCATTTTGAGAACTTCGTCCGTAATTAGGTCATATCCCGGAGCTTTCTTATACTTAAGCTTTCTTATTTCTCTACTTAATTCGGCAAGGGTAACATTTCTTGTTATGTAATGTTCGCTTGAGTTAGAACTTATATTTAAATTTTCGTTGAGTACTTGCCCATCAAAAGGTTTAAATGTGTTCTCCAGGTAATCCGCGAAAACGTTTGCTTTCTCTGTGTCGCTTTTTGCCCATTCGTTTTGATCATTCTAAATTGGAGGCGCTGAGAGCTTTGGTTTCTTCGTTACTTTAACAGCTTTCCAGAGTGAGTAGTTGGATTCTTTTCATGCTGTCAAGCTTTCAAGATAATTTCCAACTTCAAAATGTTTGAATTTAATAAAACAAAAAAGAAACTTGCTTTAGCAATGCCACAGTAATAGCCGTGTTTTATTATCGCCAATAACCCATATGATTCACTCCGTCAAAATAAAACGATCTGGGTTATGTACTTAAATGTACCCTCTGTTTGCCGAATTTAATACTAATATTTGTAAACCCAGATAGAAACCTGGATCTATTTGTATATTTGTAATACGTGTTAAAAAAATAAACCAGACCCAGAGCCGTAGATAATAAAATGCAGCTAATACTACGTTTCAACCGACCACTAAACCAATATTTAAGTAGATCTAGCTAAATCTCCTACAAATCTTGAGGATTTACCATACAAATTTTAATCTTCTCAGATGAAGATTTAAAATAAATCTCATTTAAATCTTCAAGCGAACTACCCTATTTCCATATCGAAATTAACACATTTATCGGGAAAGTGAATTTTTCTCGTCGGTTGACACAGATGAAGCTGCCTGTCTCACTTCTACATCATAATAGAAAATGAAACGATATATGCATTTTTGTTTTGTTGCATCTGTTTTCTCGTATGTATGTGGCCCAAGGGGCTTACAACTGTATCAAATTTTGTTTCTCTTTAATTGGTCGATCGATATAACGAACGCACTCGATATAGAGAATGCTCTGAACGTAAAAAGAAAAACGCCTAATGGAAATTTGGATATACTGGACGTGCGTCGTAACAATAGCCTGGATGTTTGCTGATTGTTTTTTTAACGTTAAATGTATTTAATACAAATTAGCTTTCTTTGCTTAAAAGTTTGTTTTACTTATTACTACTCTTGTTTTCAGAGGGTTCTTTTATTTCACCTTTAAGTGATAAATAAAATCAGTTGAATTCTTATTGGTAATATCAATGGTGAATGCTTTTTATTTGCGTACTCCCCACGAACAAGAAATACTCCCCTCAAATCATCTGAAATACTCCCAATCAATTTTTCAAAATGGCAGCGCTGTATCGTAAGGAGGTTTGTATAGAACAATTTTTTTTTTGAAAATTTAATGGAAATAATTGAATATTCTTTGTATGAATAAATCAATACAAAATTCATTAAATTAATTTTTGTAATGAATGTTTGAACGATACAACAACTTGAGTGTGCTAGCACCAGGTCTTTACTCCGGCCGGAGATAATTATCATCTAACATTTCGCACGATTTTCACTCAGATGTACGGGGAAAATGAAGTGAACACTATATATAAAATGTTGCTCCATATTAAAAGAATTATAAAGGTCCAAGGCAGGTTTGACACCCAAGAGAAACAATTTAGAATGGCTCGATTTAAAAAAAATATATTTAAATGTGAAAGAAAGCAACAGCGTTTAGAATTCGGGCGCCTTCACGAGATATGGGATACGTAAATTGGAAGTGCTTCAAAATGACGTAGAGAAGTCTTTTCGTATGAAAATTAAGGTACTATTTACTACTAATATCACTACCTCCGAAAAGAGAAATGCTTTTAAAGCCCTCATCATTTGATAAAAAGAGCAATGTCTTGGGGGACATTATATACTATGAGGTTTTCGAATTGGTTTTCTGTAGAGTTAAATTGTAGAGCTTTCATATTAGCCTTCTGGGCAGTAAGAAAAATATCCAAAAAGATAAGGCACCAATTCATAACGACCACCTGCGTGGTTTCTTTCACCAGGTGGCGTTGCATCCAACAAAAGTTTGTTTGGAGTGGATATTGCATTGGCGCACGTCAGTACTTTTGAAAAGGAACCGGCGTATGCTAAAGATCAACTATAACCACTTTTTCGGCCAAATTGAACGATATGGACGTGGTGGACATATTATGGTGCCACACAGCGAATAATGCTACAATAGGAGTTTTTTTTTTTCTTTTTTAGTTCAGAGCAGAGTATGGGTTGTCACAAAATTTGTTTGTGTTTCTTTTTAACTCAGATTATGTAGAGCTCCAAATGTTTCTTTTTTGTTCTGAACATGTGTAGATCGCACTCGACGTGCTCGAAGAAAATTGACTGAGCATGTGAGTAAATTGCTGAGCGCACCAAATGCCATGTGTGTCAAGAAGGAAAATGTGAAGAAAAAAATAATTAGATACATAAGTTGGCGAAAGAAGTTGATCTATTGTTGATTTTCTGTATCTGGGTGTGTATCAGTGTACAAAAAAGGGTAGGTTTTCTGTTATGATGCTTTTTATGATAAAAATGAAAATTTGTTCTGATTTGTGTGGTTCAAGTGTGTTTAAAAAACATATCAATGTTCAGAGCTCGCTCTGTTTGGAACAAGTTCAGTGCACAATCTATGTGTTCGAACTCTGTTCAGTGCTCTGCTCTAAACGAAAAAAGATTTATGTGAAACACCCATCGAAAGTTTGAGCCTTTACTATACGAATCGAATTCAGAATAAGGTAATAATCAATTTCATTATTAACCCAATGGATTGAGAGGTTAAAATGAGGGTTTGCTTGTGCCGTTTGGCTGCTAATTTGTCGAGGTGTCAAATTGGGAGTTCATCGATGTGATCCGCCAATGCAGGTGATATTTGGACTTTAGTAAGTTTATCACCATACCGCTGCACTGTATGTTACAATCCCGGTTCATTAACGAGAAGTAATACCAATGAGTAATACGAGATTGGATAGTTTTTTTTAAAAATAGTTCTGTAAGAGTTCTTTCATGATATGCTTCGTTAATACGGCAATATGAACATACACAATAACCACGTACCTATCCGCTAACAAGCATTTCAACAGCCAGCAACACTTGCTACAAAGTTCCAGAACAGGGAAAAAAGGAAAATAGAACACCTCTCTTTACAGAACTAGCAGAAAAGGCGCCCAATTTTGGGTTGATAATCGTACTATTCAGCATTTGATTTATAAAAATAACAACAACCTTTAAAGATGTTAGTGCAGGTGCAGGCAATAACTCCTCCATAAGTCCAAAATTCTTTTTTTTTGTTTACTTTGTCTCGCTTTGGTGGGACCCAGCTTTCTATACGCGCGCCGTGAACTGTATGTACCTACATATAAATATGTATGCATCGCTGAAAATTCTACAAATATAAGACACCCTTTGTACATTGAAAAATAAACTTCTCAATTCGAGTATTTTTTTAGCCGCAGGACATAACTCCGCTGGACTTTAGTCTAAAACTTTCGGATTTATGTTCCATTTGACATGTTTTGTTTGAGGCAAATACAGTATCTATCTATTACGAGCTGTAACTTTTCCTAATCTAAGTGGCAATTAGGAGAAATTCAGATGATATTAAAAACATGTTTAACCGGTTTTTTCTTAGCTAATTAATAGCAAGGCGCCATTTGTCATGAACTCAGCCCTATGTCATATAGCTAGAAAACCAAAGGTTGTTAGATTACCGCCTGGCTCTTAAAAATATAATTCGCGTGCAGCGCCAGAAGAAATTTCATCAAGAGCCTTGACTTGAATGTAGTCAGCAGAATTACAGTCTAAGAGCTACTTAAAAAATGAGAATTCAGTAGTTTATCTCAAAAATTGGCCCAAGAGCCATCAGCAATTTTCAAGCATCTCAGCATCGGTATTAACGAATTAGCCAAGGATTTTATTTAATCTTGGTGTTTCGGACCTTCTTCAATCTTGTCTGAGAATATCATCCAAGAAAATAGTACAGATTTCTTCAAAACTTTTCTATGTAATTTTAGGAATTATGTCAACGGTTTATATATTGTCAATCTATTCAAAGTATGATCTTGTGATTAAACAAAAGGTATTTGTAATATTACGCACTTAGTAGATTGCAACTACAAATTTTGCTGGTCCAAAAATTGGAACATTTGCATAAAACCTCAAAAAAAATTATTATTAGCTTACAGAAGTCAAGATTTTGGTGAGATTCTTTTAACCTGAGAATAATTTAGAAATTTTAGGCAATTTTTTTTTAATATGCCACTTACAAATGGGCAGAGCGAAGCACTGCATTGAAGACCAACTCCATTTTAGTTCTGCATAACAAAGGTGGATCCATGAGAGATCGCACCAGTCATTGAACGCTCTCCAAGAATGCTGTGGAATGCTATAAACTCCAAATTTTTTGAAGAAACCAGAGAGCGTCCGTATAAAATAGCTGTATGAGACAAAGCTATGTATGTTGGTGAGAAAAGCTAAAATGAATTTGTTTATGTCCTCAAAAGATCTGCAACGAGAAATAGAGACGCCAGTCAATTCTAGAACTATTCGTCGTACCTTGCAGGGTGCTGACCTTCACGCACGATCTCCAAGGTAGGTGCCCTTACTAAAAAAAATACACACCCAGAAGCAGATCTGTTTTGCCAAAATGCATCACATGACAGACGACCTACTTCAGACCAAGAAGCAGTGGGGGAATGTGCTTTGGAGCGACGAAACGAAAATAAATTTATTCGGAATGGATGGAAAACAGTCTGTTCGTCGCCCAAAGTCCGAGGCCTTTAATCCGTGGTACACAAAACCAACCGTCAAGCATGGAGGTGGCAGCATAATGTTATGGGATTGTTTTCCTTGGTGGGGCGTTGATCCAATATTCGTTATAGATGGCATAATGACAAAGGAGTCGTATTTTGACATGCTGGAAAGTGTTATGCTGTCGTGGGCTGACGAATAAAGCCACTTAAATGGCTTTTCCAGAAAGACAACGACCCTAAGCATACCTAAAAGTCAGCAAAGTTCTGGAGTTGCCTTCTCAATCACCAGACCTTAATATTATTGAGAACCTCTGGAATGAGCTGAAGATTGAGGTTATGAAGCATAAACCTTCCAACAAAACGTATCTCTGGAGAATTGTCCAAGAAGTGTGGTATTCGATTCCAAAAATAAAAAGGGCCAGAAGTTGGTAGAATATATGTCAAATCGAATGTATGCACTGTTGAAAAATATTTCAACGAAATATTAAATATTCTTTGCTAATAAATAAAAAAAATTGAATTGGTTATCAAAATGTCTTGTTTTCTGTTAAATTAATCAAATGTTGCTATTTTATGACCATCTTGTTGGGAAGCTAGAGCTGTGTCAATCGTTCATTTTTAAAGATTCAATCGTTCAAATGTCGTTCATTTCAAAGATTCGGTCTTTTCAATAGTTCATTTTTTCAATCAATCATTTGTTACAGTTGCGACCCATATAGAAACATTTTTGAATTGAAACAATCACATGGTTGTTTCTGTGTGAAGTCAATCAATCTTTTACTATCATTCAACATATATACATATGTATGTGCATATGTAATGTGGTTGATGCGAATATATGTGAAATTTAACTGATGCTTTTAAAAAAATCAGGAACAAAATTGATAAAAACATACTTACACTTGTTTATAGGTATTTCTTTAGTTTCGAGTAAGCAAACCATTAACCCATAAACATTATGGGAAAATAAAGAGAATATCTAATACATACATATTTCATTTCCATTCAGTTTCGTTTGTTCTTTAGAACGATAGAATGTAGTGAAAAGTGAAACCAATCAATGCAATTCATTTTGATTGTAAATAAGTGGAATGAACGAAATATGATTGCCTTGCGTTCAATCATTTGATTGAAATTGTAGTATAGTGTAAAACGATTGGTATTGAAATAGATTAGATCGATTTACTTACTCTGATTGCAATCAATCAATCTTTCTAATGATCGGGTCATAAAGACCGAATCAATCACAACTGACACAGCTCTATGGGAAGCCTAATTCAAACGGATGCTATGCTGCAAACCCCATTTTAGTTTTAAAAAAAAAAACTTTATATAAAATTGATTAACAACATACTTACCACTATGTAACTCAAATATGTTTTAATATTTGCCTAGTATATGTACTACACACATAGGGAACGTTCTTATAATTTTGGCCATATCTGTATGATTAGTTTTTAAAATAAAATCGAAAAGTAACTCACCTCTATCGTTTATGTCATTACTACCCCAAACTGAATGATATGCGTTAGCATTAGCATCATAACTTTTTTGTCGTTCTGCTTCAGAGATGTCTCACCCAGGGGAGCGAGTCTTGACCAAAATAAGTAGATATTATTAAGTACGATCCTTTGTGAATAAGTATACTTACATTACTGCTACTTTTATTTAGTATGCCAGATCAAAGTTCACTATTTTTATCGAAAGCAATGTTACCTAATTATGGATTTTACAATCCAAGGAACTCGGGTAAAGACAATACCTTCAATGCGGAGAACTGAAGAATAACCTTAATGGAGTATGTGCCCATAGAAACATGGCAAATTTATTTGTTGCAAATATCTAAATTGTGACAGAAGAAAAACATTATTCTAAATTACCCAGGAATAAACTTTTCACTGGATCATTGCACTAATCACTAAAGAATCTCCAAAAGTATCCGTACCCCACATTGAAAAATGGCTTTCAAATAGTTTGTCAGTATAGTTCTAGATAATAATAATAATAATGCTTAGAATCTTTTTTTAGCTCCAAAAATAACGGTACGTGGCAAAAAATTGTTGGTACAGAAAATGCTAAATTCTAATTATCTCTAATATCGGTTCTAAGGATTTTGATACAAAAAATATCAGTGCACCTATTATAAGTATAATCTACATTTTGTTCAGTAAAAATGTTTAATTGAAATATTACTAACGGTCCCTGCTATATAGCGGTTTTTTCTATTATGGTTCAGCGGATTTCGATCAAAAATTTTATTCATTAGGTCCTCCAAATTCTAAATAGTACTGCATACCAAAATTTTCGAAAAATATTTGTTTGGGATTTTTGGAAAAAGATATACGGTGCTGTGCAAAATAATAGGTACGAAACAGAATGTTTAATAGCTGTAGTTTTCTTAAGAAAGAGTGAAACAAGTGCTACTAAAATGACATAAAATATGTCGCACTACTCTTGTATGCTCTTGTTGCTGGTTTAAGTGCATCCAGCCGTTGATTTTCATTAATTGTCCCTTTAATGATTACTTTTGTTAAATTTCGCTGTGCAAAAATTTTTTGGTATAATTCTAATACCCTCATTCGTGGTTTTAAATTAAGAGAAGTTATTTTTTTATGACTAATAATATTTGCATTAGTTAATTTAACTATTTTTAAACTGGTAGCAGTAAAACTGGATCGTAATCATCAAAAAGCTTCGAAGTGAAGAAAAAACCTATAAAACAGTTGCGAGACTGGATGGTTGTTCTCAAAATATGCACACAAATGTCTTAAAATGGACCAGCCATCCAGAAAAACAACTAAAGCCACTAATCGACAGATTACAACAGCTGATAAGACCAACCCAACATTTACAATTTTGCTTACTTCTTTTTTTTTTTAGTACACCTATTATTTTGCACAAGACTGTATATCCTCATGAAAACGTGTGTTTATTATAGTTAGTAAGTTCTATTTAATACTCAAAATTGCCATAACAAATTAGTTTTAGAAAAATTTTACGAAATTTTGTATATAAGAAATTAATTAAAAAACGACTTTAAAAATATATTTAGACGTTTCTACTAGAATCTTGTGCTTACTATGTGTTCGAACATAAGAGCAAGTACGAGCGATCCAGTCGCGCATTTTATTTTTAGATGCTGTCGGAATCATACGACAGTAGTTATAAGAAAGATATTTTAATGGCAAGGAATTTATTATATTCCACGGGTAGTGTTCAGATAAACCTAAATAAATGTGTATAACAATTTATGTTATGTTAACTTCCTATAAAACCATTAGATTTCCATAAGTACCGGAATAGTCCGGTATTTTCCAGACTATAGATGAAAAATAGGAAGATGAAATCTAAGATATCTATTATAAATAAATTTACTTGAACTATTAAGTGCTTAATTTAGAGATATTACAGAAAAAAATGAGAAATAGGTATTGTATGTGAAGCACATTCTTATGTACGGCAATTAAAGTCACATAAAAACAGTTGTTTGTGGAAAACTATCGCAAAAAATATATTGGTTTAAATTAATTTTCTTCTTGAAATGATTGTATTCTCATTTTCTCGAAAAATTATTGAACATTTTTCTTCATATTTTAATAATTAAAGTGAAAAAAATATTTATTAAATCAAAAAAAAATATATATATAAAAACAGCAGCTTTTCCTCAACACATGATTTTAATTATTAACACAAACTTTATACAGGCAGATTTGCATAAGGTGCGACAAAAAACTAAGGCGTATAGGTTGGACTTAGGAGTCAGAAATCCATTCTTTGATATAAGTTTTAAAAAGAGCTGTTCGAGTGAATAGTTTTTGAAAAATTAATTTTCAAAATCTAAATTTAAAAAAAAAATATTTTTTAACAAATTAGTTTTTTTTTAATTGTACGTAATATTAATATTTTTTTTCTAATATTTAATATTTTTTTAATTTTTGATCAAACACAAAAAACCGGATGTCAAAATGTTTCGTAGTTTTTGAGAAAATTGAAAATAACAAACTTTTATTTTAGTTTTTGTCTATTTGCGCTTCACGACTTCGTCCATGAGTTATACATAGCAGCAATTCATAGCCGTTAATTTGGCACAAGATTAATTTGACATCGTGGTATGTTGACGACTTGAGATTCAAATTAGAAATAATTTTTACTAACAAAACGTTCTTGGACCTAGATCACCAAATTTTACTCCGTTAGATTTGTGTGCTTGGAGATTCATAAGGAACTATGTGTACGAAGTGGAAATAGAATCTTTTGAACAACTTAAACAACGGCTTGAAGTGGCTGCAGTCAAATTACAGAAAAATTTATCAAGTATAAATTTATGTGCAACAATAAGAGGGCCCTATAATCTTTGTCTTTCACAAAATAGGTATCATAACGAAAATTTGTGATAATAACCTTCAGTTATTACTTAGGAAATTAAATTAATTGTCACTTTGTATTTTTATCTGAATATGCATGTATTCGTATTTTTATTGATTTCAATATTCAGAAGCATTTTTTTTCTTACTTTGCAATTGCATTTTTTTCGCAGTAGGTAGGTAGCGTGTAACGTTGCAAGATAAAAGAAAAACATTCGGAAGTCAATTATAACACAAACCTCTCATGCAGGTGTTCTCAATGAAAAACTGTGTGAAATATGGTTAAACTAATAATTTATTTTTAAAAAAAATAGTAAAAAGAAAGGTCATCCTTTCTTTCGTAAATTCATCTAAGAAATCAATAACGTAAAAACTAAAATAAAAGGTTTTTTTTTAGAAAAAACTAGTTTTTGTTATTTTTGATTGTCTCAAAAACTACAAAAGTTTTTGACACCCGGTGCTTTGTGTTTGATAAAAAATTAATAGAAGTACCAAATATTAGAAAAAATAAATAAATAATTTTTTTTTCAAAATTTTGACTTTAAAAATTAATTTTTCAAAAACTATTCATTCGAAAAACTTTATTTAAAACTAAAATTAATGAATGGATTGCTGACTTTTCATAATGATATAGCATGACTCTGTAGGTGTTAACGTATTTTTATTGATTTTTTCTGTTTTTAGTGACTTTTTTTAAATTGCCCCTCCCGCCTATACAGGCGGCAATAGACCTGCCCTCCCAGACGATGTTTTTTCTGCCAAAGTCAAACCTATACATCCTATTTTACTCTCACACCACACATTATGCAAATCACCCTGTATATAAGAACATACATACTCTGTATCCTATTCCGATTTTGTTATAATTTCAACAATTATTCATTTGAATGTTTCAATAATATGCATACATATCCATTCGTAATAACAATGTTGATAAGACTTATCTATTGCTTTTGCTTGCGTTTGCTAAAAGAAGTTAAAAAAAAAAAAAACTATAAAACCGCAACATTTTTCCGGGAAAAGATAAAGTTATATCTGAAGCTGATATCGTCACCAAAGTTAAGTATTTTGGTCAGATTAAATTAATGTTTTATTTTAAAGGCAAAAACGCAACCACATCCTTATTTACTTATTTAGTAACAAAAAATCTGCATATGCACCTAATTCCTAATCGAAAGTAAAGTAAATCTTGAAAAGAGATTTGAATTATAAAAACATAAAATCGAAATACTAATTTGATGTTATAGTGGGCTTTTTTGGTCAATTTGTTTGGGGCGCAAATATAAACAATTTATTTCATCTTTCCCAACGACTTCTTCAGGGATTTTATCTTTAATCGTGGAATTTATTGTCATTACGGTTTTTTATAATTGAAAATTTTAATACAATGGAACTTACTTGATAAAATGATATGATTAGTTGATTATTGTTGCGTAGCATAATAAATTAACATACAAAACAAGACTTAATAAATTAAAACACTCTGGCTAAATCAAAATACTACCATGGAGATTTTTGGGAGTACTATCGCTTCAAGTGCAAGTGGTATAGATTTGAAACATTTTTTAATACACATACAATTAGGGAAAAATCTTTAAAAAAATGAATTAAAATTCAAAAAACCGATTTACATTTGAACTATGGTATAATGTAAACTTAGGGCGGTATTCATCGAGGATTATTAATTTAAGATTAATGAGGATCATTATTTAAGCAAAAACTCATATGTACCTATAAGTAAAATTGCGTAGATCTAACATAACTGTCTTAATTAATAAATTCAATAAAAGTTCCATAGATATAAACTTTTGCATTTTTCAAGAAACGTATTCTTGGCAAAATCGAATAAAAATGCGCACCCTAATATAAAAATGTCCACTCAATGGTCGATCACATCCAGTTAAGGACTTTTAGGAAATAACTACGATAATAAGAAAACCAATATTAATATTTACACTGATGAAATCAATCTAAAAAAAATATCTTAACTCACTCAAGGCTAAAAAGTGAAAAAAAAATATAATAATTATAGAACTATTACATAAAGTCGATAATACTAGAGTTAATTTAGAAGTTACAAGCAACTTAAATGAATATAAGAAAACGCAAATAATAATATATTTTTTGTTTTTGTGGACTGTGTGGAATAAAGCCAAATTGAAGGTTTTTATAACCTGAAGTGCAAAATGCGTTTCGCCCAGGTACGATAGTTGGGCTCATCAGTTAGATGCTATCGTACCCTTCTAAGACGCAATGTTTTTCGGTCGATAGTTACCGACCATTATAAAATTTGCAGCATTTACACACTGCAAATTATATTATTTAGGGGAATTTGGTTAAATTCGTGCACCTAAATGTATGTTATGCCCGTGGTCTGGCAGGTAATATGTAGACCAACTTATTATTCGGTGAAATTTTAGCAAATCACTTAAAATAAGTTAATAGTAATCCATTTGATAAACTATAATAGAAATGTCTAGATGCGTGAAACAAAGCAATTGTCTCCCATTTTCACATTATAATTTTTAAAAAATCCCAAAAACAAGTACAAGTAAGTTTTTTTTTAATTTTCTCAAAAAGTCCAAGTTTTCTATTTTTACCAAATTGATTTATTTTGAAAACAAAAATAGTATAGAACTTATTACAATTACCTATGGATGTTTGTATTGTATATTTATTAAAAAAAAATAGAATTAAGAAGTAAAAAATTAATTTCTGCAAATTGTATGGGTTAATGATGAATAACTTGCTAATTAAAAATTGTTACGTCGCGTCATTACAAGTAAAATTTAATATAAATTTGAATATTTTGTCTCATACCTCGCCGGGACGGCCGCTCTTTATATAAAAAAAATTCGCTGAAATGTTCATACAATATACAAGTGTAATTTTACACCTTTCGAATTATAAAGTTGCTTTTTTCCACATAAGCGACTCTGAATTTGCTTAACTGTAACAGAGAAGCCCTTCTCAATAAGACGTTAATGCAGTTACGATCAAATCAACCAGGAAATGTAGAATGTCAGTTATCCGCCAATATACATGAGTGATTAAAAATCATTAATCATAATTATCCCGAACACAAGCGTTATTTCAAAGTGTCTAGATCTATTAAGAAAACCAATAACTGCTAGACAGAAATAGAAGAAGACGCCAAAATTAAATCTAAACAACAAAAGCTGATTGTGGGATAAATATTAAGTAGTAAAAGAAGAAAGTATACTTAAAGGAAGCAAACCAATCATTAATTTTGAAATTGACAAAGGTGATTCAAGCAATGTAGTGAATTTAACCAACACATTTCTTAGCCACTACTTTGTCTTCATATTGGCTAGCAATTAGTTATATCGTGACGAAATAACTTGTACAAAAAATTTAAATTCGCAAATTTAACAATTTTAGGTATTTTGTTTTTTGGTGCAGAAATTATAAGTACTTTTAAATTGTAGTTTTGTGGTATAGACCAACAGTAATAATTGGTAATTAAGTAAAATAACATCCACATGATCAAACCTATGTATGTACCTATGCATAATGTAATTCAAAATGTATGTCCGTTCGGAAATATACCTATAATGTTAAATAACTTTAAGATTCAACCGAAATAATTGAAGAGAATAATGATATTCTAAACGCACTTTTATTAAGTATGCATATGTAAGTACCTACAAGTACTAAGCTCAATAAAATGCACGACTGGATCAATGTACTTGCTCTTATGTTCGATCACATCGTATGCACGTTACTAGAAACAGCTAAATATATTTTTTTTTAATTTTGTATTTAATTTTTAATGAACGAAAATTATTTATTTGGTTCTAAAAAATATATATTAATATGGCAATTTTAATTATATAACAATATAAATTTAAAAACATAATTTAAGAAAAAAATCGTCCATCTGTTTTCGAAATATTGAGATTTGATTTCAAAAACCAGAAAAATATTTTTTGAAAATTTTGGTATTCAGCATCATTTAGAATTTGAGGGACCTCTTGTCATTTTATTTTAATCGGAATCCGTCCAACCGTTTACGAGTTAATTAATTATTAATTTGGGGCAACAAAAACACCCAAAAATCTATTTGTGACAACCACTTAAAACCCTAAAATACCTACCAAGTTTGAAGAAAATATCTTCAGCCGTTTAGGCTGTAGATCGTTGTTGTGGCGTATAAAAACGTTGCACAACTATGTTCTTTCCGATTGGTAATCCAGAAGAACCCTCCTATCCTTGAACACTGTAAACACCAGATTCTTGATTCTGATGTTTAATGCGAATGTATAGTAAGGCGATTAGATGAAACAAATTGAATTGAAGCATGTGAAACATTCAAAACAAAGGCTTAAAGGGCTGAAAGAATTTGTCAATGACCTCATGTTTATAAATGTTAGACCGCAATCGAACGTACTTCAGCGGAGCTACACTTCATAAGTATTTGTGAGAAATTATATGAAGTTCAGTTGCGGCTTAATGTGGTATTATAGCTCATACATGTGAAAAAGAAATTACAATAAAAAACATTGCTACTATTTTTAAAATCAAAACAATGAAAGTAGGTATTTTGAATTTATAATATATTGCATTTTTAATTGATTTTTGAACGTGGTATTATTTTTCAAAAAAATGCATTGAAAACATCGATACTTTTTTTCTATAATTTCTGCTGTTTTTTTCGATGTTAACATCGACATAAATATTTATGATGTTTATCAGAAAATGGGCCTAAATAATATTAAATTATTATCTGGAAAATAAAAAACCAAAACAGCGTTTACCAAACAATATTTTCATAATGTATTCGTAAAAACCTAAGAACTGTATAAGAAACTGAATTGATCATCTATCACCATCATAAAAAAAGGGGGTCCGAAGAAATATCTCAACCAATATAGGTACCCTAAAAAATAATCTAAGCATTCGTACGTCTTCGACATCAACAACCCACCAACACCTGCTCTCCAAAGACAATTAGGCGATATGCACCTCCCGCAATACAACAACAAATACTCCACATCCAATTGATAACTGCCTAATTTCAAAACCTATTTTGGAATCTGTTTTTCAAAATACATATATCAATCTATGAAGTATTAGAAAATTCAAACCCTATAAATATCGAAAATGTAAATAAATTTATTGAAATTCTTTAATTAAATTTATAAATATTTTATTAAAAAAGGAACCAAGTCTCCGCAGCTAGGCTCTATACTATTAATAGGTTATACCCTGCAATTTAAATTAAATTTTAATAAATAATAATAATAATATGTTAAATCACTTTTAGTATGATACTAAATAAAATGCACGACTGCATCGCAAGAACTTGCTCTTATGCTCGATCACATCGTATGCAAAAGATTTCTATTAAAAATCAAAATATATATTTAAAGTCGTTTTTACTTAATTTTATATATACACAAAATTTCTTTAATTTTTTTATAAAAAAAAATTGGTATGACAATCTTAAATATTATAATATAAACTTAAAAACAAAATATTAAATCGGCTTAGGTAATCAAAGAAAAAATAATTCAAAATTCTGAAATAAATACTTAAACTAATTTGAGCTCAAAACCAAGTACGCCATTTTATTTCTTGGATAAATTTGAATTTATGAGAAAAAAAAAATTAAAAATCTGTGGAGCGGTTTTTGAAAAAAAAAGTTTTTTTTTAAACTTATTGAAAAAAAAATCAAAAACGCCAATTCATAGGTATTCAGCAAATACATATCATTTTTGAGAAAAAATTATTGAGCAGTTTTTAAAATATAAATAAATTTTTTTTAATGCTTTTAAAAATGCAAAAAAAAATATTTATTAAAAATATTTGTACGTAGTATAAATTGGGAAACCTAAACCTATATATGTATGTATGTATATGTGAAATTTCGAAAGAATCGGTTAAGCCATTTATGAGATAGTCGAAATAAAAAACTGTCCTAAGGAAAGTACAGTTTTCAGACATTTAAATTTTTTTCAAGCATATGATCGGTCGTACCTAAAAAGCTGAACTGTTTTTTTTTTAAATCAAAATCGTTAGAGCAATTTCCGAGAAAAATAGGCTTTAACGTAACGGTTATATGACATTTACCGTCATTTTTTTTTTAGCTAAAATTTCGCCTTTGAACAATACTTAAAAAAAACTCTATACCAAGAATGAGAGACAGACATACAGAAGGTACAGAATTTTTAGAGGACCTTTTTTCGTATTCGCTATCATCGTAATGTCATGTTTGATTGTTATCTCAAGACTTTTTTCGACGAATGCATAACTTGCCTTATAAATAGTACCTATAATCGCAAGTAAAAAGAGGATTTTGCCAGTATTGTACAAATCTTATTAACATTTTACTAAAGTTAAAATAAAATCACTTAATGGCTACTTTATTCCTTAGTATCGCACTAAGTCCATATGGCATATCACCGATGGCCTAGGTTCGAGCCCTGCTGGTGCACAACTTTTTGTTTCGCTTGTTTTTATTTGTAAATAATGAAGTTATATTGATGAAAATATAAACGCCAAATACTTATTTACAGAACATGTTGGGTTTCCATTAACATATAAATATTGTTCAGTGACGAAAAAGTTAGAACAGAACAGATTCGTGAAGAACTTAGAGATAGAGCAACTTAGAACAGTCATCTGACAGAGATTATAAAACAAAAATTTTGTTTACCTATACAATTCGAGTTCGTTTGTTCTTGCAGAAAAATTCTTAAAAATAATCTGAAATGGAGTAGAATTTAATTTTAAAAAAACTAATTTGTCATGAAATTGAGTTATTCCGACACAGAAAGTGATTTATCAACTAAACAAAAATCTAACACCGAAATGGTTTTTTTTAACACCAACAATTACTCTTAACAGTTGTCACAAATTTGTTCTAATCTGTTCTACCTAAAAAAATCCTAAGAAAATCCTCTTCTAAAGTGTTCCAAACTGACTCATTGAACAATAAACCAGAACAGTTTAGAACAGAAAATTTCTCATTGAACAGCAAAATCCTGTACTTTTTTGTTCTAAAGTGCTCTAATCTGTTCCGAACAGCCCCATTGAACACACATATAATTAATTTACAACGCATAAACACAATAATTGTGTTCATCAAAATTTAAACTCTACAAATATTTTGCTATCTGCTTAATTTAACAAAAGGTTTAAAATTTATAAAAATTACTAGTAAATTGTTAACTAGTATCGTGTTAAAGCCTTAATAATAGGTTGTTTAAAATTTTGAGACAATAATAAGAATACCTGTTTGTTTCGGCCGAGTCTAAAGAAATGCCAATTAATAACAGTTGATCGCCCCTAAAGTATTAAATATTTAATGGGCTACTGAAGCAAACAACAAACTTCTTCCCGAAGTAGAATGCTCTTTTAACCATACGGGGATAAGCTCTACTTTTTGGTCATACCGTTGGCATGTCTCGAGACACGTCCTTTTGTTTCATGCAAATTGAGATATATGTACATACATAGTTGCCTACCTACCTAAGTAGGCAAATTATATTTGAACTAAGAAATATACAACCAAAATGCATATCTAAATACATACATACATAAAAACTACACTGAAACAAGCCACCAACACAAAAACCGCTAACTTACTGTTTAAATTAACTGTAAACATTTACGAGTAGGTATACAAAATAATCCCACACTAGGTAGGTACTCGAATAACGAAAAAGGAACATTGAACCAACATTACAGAAATGTGATTTAGCACAAGCCATTACATAAAGACAAAATAACCAAGTATGTACATACCTATGAACTCAATGCGCCAATAAGAACTTACCTTCATTTCAGGATCGTCAATCGAAAGATCAACAATTTCCATTTTTTTAAATAAATTATTAGGAACCTTTCCGCTTCAGAGCTGTATTATATTCTTTCAAGTTTCGGTACCTGCCACCGGAAAAAGAACTGTAAATAAGATATGTATTTAATATGTATGTAAAAAAAAGCGAATAGTATGTAGGTATTTACATATATGTATGATAAAACAAAGCATTAAATTATTACCAAACAAAACCATGTGTACTTTTAATTTAAAATTTAACACTTTTATTGTAGCGCACAGCACAACAAACGAACGAAAAGTAGACTAAAAAACACCACATCCACCGCGCTCAACGGAACAATATACAATAAAAAAAATATAACTACAAATCAAAACAAATCATGCACATGAAATGAGTTTTCATTCACCCAACGCCAACTAAGGTCAAAGACGAAACGATGCAAACGAAAAGTGCTCGCTCTTGTTCGTCACGTCATGACTTGTTGAATAGCTACAGCTACAGCCAAGAAGGATTACAAAAGGCATCGGAATGCGGAATAGGAATGGGGGATGGAATATAGAACTCTTGCTATTTGCCATTTGGTCAAGCGAAGATGAGATGAATAATGAATTTCTCCACCAGAGTAATGAATTTAATGGAGAGGGAAGCGAAATCACGGGAATGAAATGGAAAAAGAGTTCTACCATGTTTCGAATGGAAGAACGAGGTGGAACACTAATTCACACCCTCACAACTTTCTACCTCAAATGGTCAAGGGCAGAAATACTTACACAAAAGAAGAAGGTAAATGCATTTTTTCCACCATAAGAAGTTATCTCGTGTGAGCTGGAAATTGGATTCTTGTACTGTAGGCTAAAATCTTGGAGTTTAGTGCTGTGTGATCATGAAAAAAATTCTTTTCGTGTAAATTTAAATTTCAAATCAAATTCCACGAACAAAATATTTTATGATTTGATTAACTCATAAAAACAATTTAAATAGTAAGGGTATTCATGTAAGGGCGAAAAACCAGATAATTTTATTTCCGCAGAAATGAACTGTCAAAGTTTGTATGGGAAAAATATTCTGCAAATCAGATAAAATTATCTCAAGAATTTGATGTAGAAAGAAAATAAATAAACCTCATAAATTTATTTCAAAGAATATCTGATTATTTCTCCCATTTACGCCAGAATTTTTAAGGGGGTATCTGGCGGAAAATTATCTCGTTGCATGAATACACTTAGTACCTAACTACAAAACAAAAATATTTGAAGGGTATTTTTTTTTTCTTGTTTTGACTGGGCAGTTCATGTCTTGACATTTCATTTAAGCAATAGAGGTTGAGGCCGTTTAAAAAGATTTATCAAAAATGAATTTCATGAAAAAAATGTTTTATGACCTGATATACTAATTTTAATGAACATTATAACTAATGGGGTTTTCTTTTGGTAATTTCAGATTTTGATCCGAAATTAGATTTTTTCGTCGCGAATCGAATGCATATACGATTTCAGATTGATTTTTTTTTATCAAGGTATTGGTGTATATTCGTGTGTATGGAACCAGTAAAGATATCGAATGGCAAATGACTCTAAAATTGTGCCTTCATTCAAGTTTTTTTTTCTTTTGTAACACGAAGCGATTTCAATGTTTAAAAAATGAATGCCGATATTAATTTGGAGGATTACACAATTGTTAATATGTACACAATTGGTATTATTTTTTTTTAAATGTATGTATGTTTTCACAACCTTATTTCACTCTTCACATAATTACTGAAAACAAAATCTTGTCAAAATGACGGCTGTCAATCGTTCTGATGGTATAATGGTATTAGTAAAAGAGGGGTAAATCTGCCGAAAAATCCTTGATTTCCGATCAAAAAATAAATTGATTTTTTATCCCATTGGAAGGATTTATTATGAAAAATCTGTGTTTTCACAGATCTGAAGGGGAAAAAATTAATTCTTGTAACTACAAGAAAACCTCATAATAAAATCTTGTATCTAATAAGCACAAAAGTGTAAACAACGAAATTTGAGATTTTGTTCAACTATGTAGGACATTATGTGTGTTGGTGGGGGTGGCTGCATATTTTGTATATTTACATATGAAAAAGGGATTTTAATTAAAAAATGATAAAAAGCCGTTTCGATGGACTACATACGTGTATGTTGATAGGTAAGTAGGGTAGGTTACAAATACATAATGTACCTAGCCAAAAATATTGCCTCAAAGCACTAATGGGATTTTCGTTTGGTAAATTTATAATTTGAACTATAAATTGATTTTTTTTCGTAGCGAATCGAATACGTTTTCAAATGGATTTTTATTTGCTATAGTAATGTATACATGTACATATATATTTGTTTCTGTGCACCAGCTAGCGGTATCAGCTGTCTTGTCAAACAGATGGCTATCCATTGTGATGCATGGTGGTGTTAGTAAAAGATGTGAATTGAAGATCTGCCGAAAAATCCAGACCTACAAAATTGATTTAAAGTCAAAAAATAAATCAATATTTTTGGCCAATCGAAGGAAAAATTATTAAAATCAGTTTTCTGACAGATCTAAATAAAAAATAAATTGATTTTTGTTACCAAACGAAAACCCCATAAGTAACTAAGCCAAACTAGAAAAATACCTAACTGTAAAATACCTTGTAACTTGGTATTTATGAATTTAAAATGCAATGCATTTCAATACTGTGGCGGCAGTATTCATCTCGTGTGTGCTGGCCCATTCACAATACATTGCACTGTTTGAGGGTGATTGGAAAAAAGCTCCTGAAATCGAATGCCTTTCAGAACCTTCGAGGGATGCATATACCCCTATTACACGCCAGTATCCAAACAACTTACAGGCAAAGCAATCGGATTATGTATGGACATTTATGGCCTTTTCGATTGGCCATCCGGAACTATTCTGACCCCCACAAAATGACAGCTGTTACTCTAAACAGAACAGAAAACGATTCTGGATTTCATTTCAGAATCGAAAACAGAATCACTAATACACTCACATAATTAAAATGTCAAAATCATCGGGTTGATTTGTTGTGTAATTTCGATGTGTTTATTGAATTTAAACTACTTTTCTGGTAAAATAACATAAACAGAAACAAGTTATAATTATAATTGATAAAAGAAAATATGTATCTAAATTGAAATCAAGTGTTTTGGAAATTCTTTTTAGCCGATGTGATTTTTTTTAAATTTAATTTTCACAAACACAGTGATACATATAATTCAGAATCAGTCAAATTGTTTCCGGGTGTTTTATTGGGAAACGTGTTCCGGACGGGCAATCGAAAAGGCCATTACACACCATGTATGACGGTGTGGGGCTGTCAAAAATCAATTGTCAAAAATTAAAAAAAAACTGTTGAAGTGAAAATGGACGATAATTTAATAATGTTTATGTCCTATAACTCATTGGAAACTATTTTGAATAGATTTTCACGTTATTATCTTTAATCATTTCCAGCAGAATAGTTACTTCTGATTGAAACCAGATACATTTATCGTTTTCAGCCATCATGCATTCACTCTCTCAGTTCAAAACAATCAGCAACAGGTAAATTACAAAAACAAAACATCAAACCGCATCGGTAAACCATTCCGACCCTTTTTACATACCATGTCGGCACACTACACCAGAACAATATTTATCACGCACATAAGCGACTTAAAAATCAATCAATGAGATAAACCAACACACAGAAAATATTTTGATTTAATGTGTGCGCAGTTACATATAATTCGGTGTGATTGGGACCATCGTTCGATTTGTGCCAAAACACAAACTTTTAAGTTGCTCGAATAGCGGACTAAATAGTTTTTGCATGTGCGCGCACTCTCATATACTCGTAAGTCCATGGCATAAGCTTTTAGCAACCAAACTGTTGCAAAACTGAAAGTTACATGTGCGCGCCTAGCCTAACAGTGGCTTAGAATAATTTGATTTGGAGGCAAAAGCAACAGATTGTGAGTTCTCTGAAATTTACAGTGATTCACTTCGAAAAGAGTTTTAACAACGTTACAGAACATGGCGAATACATTGACAACCACTGCAAGAGCCCCATATTAAATAAATAATTTAAATACAGTGTCAAATTCAAGTTATCTATTAATGGGGTTTGCCATTGGTAAATTCCGAATTTGACATTTTTCATGGTGAATGGGACGCGATTTGAATTAAATTCTCTTTTGTTATGGTATTGGCGTATATTCGTTTCTGTGAAACTGATGGTTGTCAAAATGAATGCTTCCAATTGTACTAGGGTTTAGTGGTGTTAATAAAAAGAGAGGTAAATTCACCGAAAAATAAGGATCTGCGAATTTGATTCAGAATCTAAAAAAAAAAAAATCTTTGTTCAATGGACGGATTTAATTGTAGAAATCCGTGTTTTTGTAGATTTATATCAAAAAAGAATTAAATTCTTGTACCAATGGAAAACCACATACAAAATTCCTCAAATTCCAACGGATGTTTTATAAAGTGTCTTGGTCGTAAGTGAAAATTCGATTTCTGTTTAACGTAAAACGAATGAAAATGGGAAAACGCAAAAATGCAATAGAGCTTTTACAACTAAATTTGTAAAATCTAAATTATTAACTTCTTCATCCATTATTTGTTTATTTTTTAGCACCACCGGACTGACACACTTTCATAAGTTCACAACAAATTAATAACACAATGTTTTCCATTTGACGTTCGACAGAAAAGATGTGCATTCCGATCAAATCTGCATAACCCATCAGAGGGCCAACCTTTCGTGTTGAGAATTGATCTAGATTTGCTTTTTTTTGTTGCAATGAGACTCTCAAAATTCAAAAAGATCAAATTTATTGCTAGAAAAGCAATAATCTTCTCTTGAATGAAACTCGCTATAAGTTATTTCACCTACAGAGACATAATGGAAGTCATATTTCAAAAACACTTGTCAAAACATGGTTGACAACCATATGTAAACATAAAAAACATGTCCTCCAAATATTCACTTACACCCACATTTAAAAACATGATTTAGTGATGATTTAACTTTAACACGTAGACTAAGTGCGAAATGCTACTAATAAACTAGAGTTTCTGCTATATTTGACATTATGCTAAGCTATCGAAGACGGTGGTTTAGTGAAGCAATACGAATTGATCAAAATTTATATAGGGAAGAATAAAAAGATATAGAGTTGATACTTGTTGTAGTAGGTTTTATTCGTGGATTTTCGATTTTTTATTAATTGAAAATTTTAGTCTGTAGATTAGGTTTTATTCTATGTTTTAGTAAAGCGGTGGAATAAGCAATTTTGATTAATATGGCTGTTAAAGAATAATTTTATTAAGGCACGCACAAGACATTAGTATCGAACTGTATCAACCATGCGTGAAATTGGATGGATCAGATTCTGAAAAATGATGTCACCCTCACCACACACTCACCGAAAATTAATTGGTTATGTTAGGTTAGAAAAAGAACACTTCTTATCTATAGACTAGACACTTTGTGATAAGTTATTTTTCACGAAAAAATAGTTTTATTTTAAGTCATTCGAAAAATATAAAATAATAATTTAATTTACCTATGTAGGTATACATGTAAGTTCAAATTAGTCAGTCAACTTACATTAAAATAATCAACGGGTGTATCGCTAGGTACCTATTCAACAATTTTGTATTGTAACTACGAGTAGTATTAATTTTTCACACTTAAAAAAACATTTTTAAAAAATTTGAGCGAAGAATGTAATATCACTACCTAATTCACGACATGGTATCACTATGGTAAAATCTTGGCAACTTGCCAACTAGAGGTTCAATCTATTACTATGAGTTTTTGAAATTAAAATTAATAAATATCTAGATAGATATCGAAGGAGTAGCCTCTTGGACTTACATTAAAATAATGAAATAATTTTCAAGCGCTGAAGTGAAACAATAAAATTCAAGTTAAATCACATACATATCCAATTTCAAGCTCAATATCCTAATTTTCTTTTGCATTATCGGCAACAATACCTAAATGACAGGCTAAGCAATTATACATTATCTGCTGCCTATTATATGCATCGAAAGGAAATACATATACAGTCAAAATCGATTATAACGAACTCGAAAAAAAATAGAGAATTTGTTCGTTATATCCGATGTTTGTCTGTCTGTAGAACGATTTACAGCCTAAGAGGCTGAACGGATTTTGTTCAAACTTGGTGCTTAAGCGTCTTAATTGATTGTCCAAACTAGAATTTTGAATCGTTGTTTTAGCCCTAAAAATAACGGTAGTTGCCATACAAATGTTTCTACAACCTTAATTATCTTGAAAACGGCTCTAACGATTTCGATAAAAATTAGTTTGTGTACTACTTTAGGTATGGTCTACATTTTGGCCGAAAATTGTTTTTTAATATTTTGTTATTAACGGTATCTGCCATACAACCATTTTATTGATTTTCGACTATCTGAAAAATTCGATCAAAATTTTTATACAGGAGCTCCTTCAAATTCTAAATAATACTGCATTTCAAATTGTCGAAAAATATTTTTTATTTTTTTTTGAAAATTCAATATTTGGAAAACGAGTAGACAATTTTTTTCTGAAATTTTGTTTTTAAATTTATATTATTCAATATTTAAAATGCTCATACCAATTTTTTTTTAGAAAAAATTTAAATATTTTATATATAAAAAATTAAGTGAAAAACGACTTTAAAAATACATTTCTATTAAGAATCTTTTGCATATAATGTGATCGAACATAGGAGCAAGTATGTGCGATCCAGTCGTGCCTTTTATTTTTTTTAATATTCGTTATAAACGATTTATTTTTAATGCTCAATATTTAAAACTGTTCGTTATAAGGTATAGTTTGTTATAGGCGATATCGTTAAAACCGATATTTGGTTAGTACAATTAGCATGCACATTGGTCGGGACTTAGAGATTAGGTTATAACCGATTTTGACTGTAGTTCATTTAAAAAAAAATAAACATTTCATCATACCTACTCGTAGGCACCAGAGTCAGCGATTTTTATATACCAATTTTTTATTTTTATTACTAAACCCAAAGTGTCAAGTCACTATTTATTTGGATTGGATTGCGGTTGAACCATTTAAGAAATCCACATTAAGAAAAAACAATTTCTCCTTCTCCTTTGGAATTAATTTTGTTTAGGTTTTCAAAATCAAAATGAACTTGCAATTTAAATTCGGAATATGAAACGCTACGTTACAAATTTAGATGTATACATATGAGTACACTTCGCCTCAATGAGTTGAGGATTATTTTTTTTACTTCCCATTATAGGGACTATAAGACAATTATATGCATTCGTCAACAAATAAAATGCACGACTGGATCGCACGAACTTGCTTTTGTAGCTAACAACTTTAATGTAGCTATAACCATGGAGGTTTAGTTAGTTAGGTGTAGTTATCCTATGTAGGTTTAAACCCTATGTAGGTTAGATTACCTTGATTCATAGTACATATAGAGTGTGTTGTTTCTTTATTCATTCAGGTATGTCCAGAATATTCGGAATACCAGTTTTGCGTTTCTTTATTCCATGGAATATTCCGGATAAACTATTTTGTTGTTTCTTTATTCAATCCGGAACGTTTGGAATGAATTCTTTTTATTCCATGTTAAACACGGAATGAAAAGAATATTCTCGGAATAACCCTTTCATATGAAAGCAAAACAAATGACAGCAGCCAAAGACGAAAACCAAATAAGTAAACAAAATGGATGACCAGACATTGTTTATATATTTATTATTGAAATAAATATATAAATAACAATTAAATGTGACTTTTCATGAATTAATAAATTAATAATAGTTTATTTTTACTATTTTCCATAGAGATATCTATTTTCTTGTCATCATCACAACACTTTAAAAGAGCTGATTGATGTCATCTTTTTTCTTTTCTATTCCGGAGAGAATTTTTGTTTCTTTATTCATTCCATTCTGGGTATTCTAGATAAACATTTCGTCTTTTCCATACATTCTATTCCTTATCCGGAATAAATAAAGAAACACACTCATAATTAATTGTCGAATGGATGATTCAAGGAATAATTACATAGGTCTACCTACAAATTTATATTTAAATCTAATTTATGGATTTTAATAATGTAAGTTAGGAGAGTAAAATGTATCTCCATACATATATATACGGAACCTAAGTATGTAAACATGTACATACAATAATGAAAATGACGAATGTAGGTGGGTAGGTAGCTATATGCATATAACTTTATAATTTAGGTGCCATTACAATATTGTGCATACATAAGATTCATGTGATTTTTAAAGTATCATATGTATTAATAAATGTATGAGGGCCTTAATTGTGTTTAGTATTCATCGACAACGCAAAAATTCGTAAAAAGGGAATAATAATATGGTAGAAATAAATGGATAATACACATAATTAAATGTTTTTATATTGCTTAGTCGTTATAGTTTGAGGGAAAACAAAGATGCAATTTGAATTCATGGATAAATAAGAATATATCAAACAAAAATTTCAAAAATCGTTGGAGCGGTTATTTAATACATTAATTTAAAAATAAAATATTTTAATCGGTTCATCCAATATTGAGAAAGTGGAAAATATGAAAAGTGGTTCTATGGGAAGTACCGTTAATAAGTACGCAAAAAAAATATTTTTGTATTTAAAAGTGGGCTATAATAATATAAGAACACACATATTTTTTTATAAAAATTCTTGGACCCGTTTTTGAGAAATACATTTTTTCCTTAAAGGTTTCTTAAGATTTGTATGGGAGGTACCCTTGTTTTTTATTTTAGGAAAATAATTTTTGTAGCTATTCAAGATAGTGTCCGAAAAAATTTTGTTTTCAAAAAATTTAGTTTAAAAAATTAAAACATTCAAACCAACCGCTTCCCAGAAAATCGAGAATCAAAAAAATGGTTGTACTGAAATTTGTTTTCCAAAAAAAAAATTATCAAAAGGTACCCTTTCCCTTCATTAATGAATTGATTTTTTTTTATAAAAGGCGTAAAAAAGAGTAAAATAAGATTTTTGTTTTTGGCCAAAAAATTGTATGGGAGCTACTGTAATTTATCGTCTTAAAAAAATGAAAAAAACGTGTGGGCATATTACCGAAAAACCAATATGTACCAAGTTTGAAGCAAATCCATCCAACCGTTTATGCTGAAGACTCGAGGACATACAGACAGACAGACGGAATTTGGGGAACCACTTTTTTGGTGTTCTCTATAATCGTAATGTCATGTTTGATTGTTAAAAAAAAAAAATTTTACGAATACATAACTTGCCTTATAGTTCCTATAATCGCAAGTAAAAATTGACAATCAAACATGACATTACGATCATAGAGAAGCTTTAAAAAGTGATCGACAATAAATGTCTGTAAAATGTCCTAAACGGCTTAAGCGATTACCTTCAAATTTGGTATGCTTTCCTTTTTGTTGGTACCTACTAACTATGTATAATATAATCAGAAGCAAATTTACGGGGAAAGTCTATTAACGGTACCCTTCATATAATATTTATATAATATTTTTTTTATGTTTGGCTTTCTCAGTAACGGCTCTTTCTGTCAAATTTTATATTTGAGAAGGTCTAGGTAGCCAATTATTTCTGCATATCAAAATTTCAATAATAAATAACGTTTTTTGAAAATAATATTAATTACCTACAAAACTTTAAAAAAAAAATCAATATTTTAAATTTTATAATCACATGTGTATTAATAAACCCTGAAAAACTGCATACACAAATTTCAAAAAAATATTTTTTTTTCAAAAAACTAAAAACAAGATTTCATCAAAATCCGTTTGACAATTTTCGAAAAAAATTATTCTGAGCTAATGGTTCATTTCCCGATTTAGCTCTGATATAAAAAGAAACACGAGTTGAGAGATTAAATGTGTCTGAGCTAAAAAAGAAACTCAGATCTTTTCTTGACAGCTGAGCTAATGAAAAATGCCATATGTAGGTAAGTACATATTACTCAGAAACCAGATAATTTATTTGAAATTATCTAATTTCTGAAGTTTATTCGGGTTTCCGCCATTTCACGAATACCCTTAATATTTTATAAATGTTTTTTTTTTTACAACTAGCTACTTTCACAAACATTTCACTTCTTGGTATCTTTCTTGTAGTAAGAAGGGTAACAACTGTCAAACTTCAAGAGTGGGGGAAATATTGTAAATCCTGTAACAAGAGCTAAATATACACCATTGGAAGATCTGCCAATATTGGCCGAACTGTCAAAAGTTACCAATAGCAGCAAATTAGCTGACAATTGCCAATTTTCTATCAAGTGAAAATTGTCCGTTGACACGATTAGTTGATTTTATCCAATAATTAGACAATTTATTGGTAGAAAATCGACTGCCAATTGCCGACAATTTTTTGTCTTCGAATTAAAAATTGTTTGTTTACACGGATGGAAAACTTTAGAAAACAAAAAATTGGTAGAGTCGTTGGAAGACAATTTTCTTGACAGATGATAGAACAGTTCTGTTTGTTATCTTGTAAATTTGTACGAATTCGTAACAATTTGTACAAATTTTCACAAAATGCTCTTTGTTGTTAACTCTAAAATATTGCCTACAAAGACTGTCGAAGTAGAGGAGAAAAACTTCCACTACGTAGAAAACGTTGCTACGTTCTTACTATTGGCGTTTTTCTTTTTTAGCTCCGAGTAAACTCAGCTGTCAAGCAAAGATCTGTGTTTCTTTTTTAGCTCAGACTTATTTAATCTCTCAACACTTGTTTCTTTTTTAAATCAGAGCTAAATCGGGGCATGAACCATTAGCTCAGAATAAAATGACCGATCAAACGGAGCAAAGTGCAGGGTGCGGCTAACTTTACTCATAATTTTAAAAATAATCACTAAAGTAAAACCAATTAAAAACAAACATGAATTCGGAAAACGAAAGTTTTAGATTTGCTGGTAAATAAGTTTTAATAAAAACAATTATAATAATATATGACAGTTCTGCGCTTAAGTTTATTTCGAAATTAAATCGGAGATATCTGACCATGCTCTACTCAGATTTAAATCGGTTTACTTAGGCTCTGCTCAGAGATCTGCTCGGAGATAAAAAATAAAAACGCCATATACAAGAATTTTTTGTGGGTAACAGATTCAAAAACTGTCAAAGCAACAAGACGATAAGATTGTTCTGCCATTTTCTTAGGTTAGTGATGGGCACATTCGAAAGACATGAGAACTTGAGCGAAAAGTTCATTATATGAGACAAACAGGAATAAAGAAAAAGACAAATAATCGAGAAGAGGAAAATTTTAATATTTGTTCACTGCAATTATCGAGTCTTTTCTCTTAGTCAACGTGTGTCGCCCGTTGGGGTGAACAACTTTGCCTATCAATAAAGCAATATCCAACCCCAATGCCGCTATTCATTTTCGGTATTTCGGGTCCAGACCCCTCCCTTGACTATTGGAAACGTTAACTTAGTTAACTATTAATATGATGATATGACGGTCAGTTTCTCTTCGATCATTGTTTCTTAAGTTATTAGTTCCACCTGACCTCTATGCTTTATGTTATGTGTGTTATAGGCAAGTTTTTTCCACTTTATGTTGACATTCGTTGAAATTAAAACAACATTTTCACGCCACTTGAATAGAACATGGCATTTAGTTTGATCGATATATTTGACACGCTTTTCTTGTTAATTTCGACAATTTGGTAAAACAAAAAACCTAAAATGGGTCGAGAAAAATCATTAAAGAGGCAGGATAGGACAGAACAAAGCTTATAAGGACGTTGGCTTATCTATTTCAAATATAGTTTTAAAAAAATCGGTAGGATTCGAACTGTTCTATCCAGATTTATAAGTACACACAGTATTTTTAGTAACGCGGAAAAGCGACTTATATTAAGAAAAGCGTCAAATTCTCACGACTCTTCAGGCAAAATTCAGGGAAAAATGTGGTATCAAGTCAAGTCTCACAATTATGTTATTTCAAAAGCTAAGCATATAAAAAGATTGAAAATCAGGAAGAAACCACACATTAACCCGGTTCGAAAAGAGCAACGCCTCAGCACATGTGCCTGGAATTTGGAGGGGCATCGCGTGGTCTTCTCCGACGGGAAACAAATTAATTTGGAAGGCCCCGATGACTATAGCTACTATTTTCATGCCCTCCGCAAAGAAACTCATTATTTGGACCGGCTGGATAGCCGGTGAATTGGGGAATCGAATCGAATCCGAATTGAGATGTCGATTCAGGTATATGGCCCCGCGGCATCGGAAGATTGAATTAAAATGGAATCGAAGTGACAATCTGAGTTTACAGAATAAACAACAAAAACATGCAACAGAAAAAATACAAAGAAAACGGAACCCACTGATCACACAAAAAAACACTATTGGTATACACACACACTAAGAATCAGATATGAATTTCGATTCTTCAATTCCTCGATTCAGGTATATAAATACATTTTCAATTCGATCCAGCTCGTTTAGTGGTATTGGATTGAGCTATCCGATTTTAATCCGATTCAAGTATACAACGACCTAAATCCTGATTCAAAACCGATTCAATTCTCCATATAAACGTAGTATGTATATAACGAGCTACAGCCTAAGCCTTCAAATTTGGTATGTGTGATTCATTTGGCATCCCTTAGAGGGGAAATTGAAATTTTATTTTTAGGCCTAAAAATAAAGGTACCTGCCATATAACCGTTTAGGAAAATGTTATTTTCCTCGAAAAGGGAACCAACGATTTTGATAAAAATTTCTGAGAATTTTTTGTTGGCAATAGCTATCATTTAATCTGAACCAAGTTAACGGGAAAAGTCTAATAACGGTACCTTTCATATAACGGTTTCTTTAATGTTTGGCTTTCTCGGTAACGGTATATTGGATTCCTTTAAATCTTATATCTTTGAAGAGTATCCAAACTAATTCTGCATATCAAAATTTTTAATAACTTTTTTTTTCTAATAAAAATTAATTTTTAAACTATTTTTTCAAAAATCAATATTTTTAAAACTAAACAAAACAAATAACTTCAAATCTTATAATCACTTGTATATTAATAATTTCTAAAAAACTGCATACCAGCATTTCAAAAACCAATTGTTTTCAAGAAACTAAAAATAAAAAACAGAATTACATCATAATCCGTCCTACAATTTTCGAGATACTTTTTTATAAAATGTTCATGCATCTAATGGCGTTCTTCGAGAAACTGATTAAAGTGATGGTTTTGGCAGTTTTTATAAGTTGGGAAAACGATTTTTACCCACCTATACACCATTGACTTTCATTATATGTATGTACATATTTACATTCCTAGGTTCACTTAGGTATTCACATATTACCCTCCTAATTTACATAATTCAAATCCATTAAAATATACATTTATAGGTAGGTGTCTATGTAACCATTTCTTGAATCATGTATTCCACAATTCATTATTATTAAGAATCAAGGTATTCTTACCTACATCAGCTTTAAACCTACATACGATAACTAGACTACCTATACCTACTATCAGCGTCGGTGGTTACCTACACAAAACTTGTTAGCTACAAGAGCAAGTTCGTACGATTCAGTCGTGTATTTTATTTACTTAATTGTTTATATAATAAATTGCTTAATTTTTTTTTATAAGAAAGTTTAAGTATGAAAATTTTATATATTTAATAAAATAAATTTAAAAACCGTATTGAAAAAAAAAACGTCCACCCATTTTCGAAATATTGAATTTTCAAAAAAAAAACATTTTTTTTTTTCAAAAAACCAAATCAAAATCTGAAATTTTGGTATGCAGTAATGTATTGATTTTGCTCGAAATCCGTTGAGCCGTTTATGAGAAAGTCCAAAATCAAGGAAATGGTTGTATGGCAGGTAACGTTAATAACAAAATATGTTAGAAAAATTAACTAATATGTAGAATATACCTAGAGTAGTGTCCATGTTTTTTTTTTATCAAAATCGTTAGAGCCGTTTGCGAGATAGTTAAGATGGTAGAAAAAATTGTATGGCAGTTACCGTTAGTTTTGGGCGTGAAAAAACGATTCAAAAATGTATTTTAGACAATCACATAAAACGCTTAAATACCAAGTTTGAACAAAATCGCTTCCATCGGCTAGGCTGTAGAACGTTGTACAGACAGACAGACAAACAGACATACAGATGAAATTGCGGGACCCACTTTTTTGGTGTTCTCTATCATCGTAATCGAGATCGATTTTTTTTCCAAATGCAAAACCAGCCCTATAATCAGAACCTTCTTTCCCACTAAGCACACTGGGCAGGCCCCGTAATCGATAGGGCCCCTAGTTCCTGCCAGATCACTTAACGATAACCGATATTTATTACCGAAAAACTTTTTTAATTCGAATAAATCGAATCTAAATTAGTGACTACAATACCAATTTGCTTTTTAGCTTTTGCATGCGCAAAGCTACCCTACTCTTGCCCAAAAATTAGGCTACCCGATTTCAGCATGCTTAGATAAATTTAAATATATAATTACATAATTAAATGGTATACTAGGTACGTGCAATAGAACTTCTATAAGTTAGAAGCTACATACAGGGCCACAAATGCTGAGAATTATAGGAATATAAAGGGAGAAAAGAATACCTTCCTTTCTCTGGAACACTTTACTAGTTAGTTTGAAATAGTAATTGAAATAAAAATAATTTATTTACAGTCGAACTTCGATAACTTGAATATTTGATAACTCGAATGAAATTGGTTGACAATAGCGCGAAGCCTGAAGTTTACATGTAATTCTTGTTTGATAACTCGAATGTCTCAATAACTCGAATGTCTCGATAACTCGAAGATATTATTTGACGTCACCTTCGATACGTCGAATTTTTTAGGGAAATTATCAAATTCTGTATATTTTTACAAGTTCATTTCATAATGCATTGTGTTTGTGGGCACTGTGTTTGTATGTTCTATGATCTTGTATACATATGTGTGTGTTGAAAATTCTGATACTCTTAAGTGTGAGTAAAATCTGTCAATGCCCGGTGTTAGAACACACATTATTAGGTTGATATACGTATGTATTATAATACGAATTCAAAGTCATTTTTAAACATGACATAAAAGACGAAATAAATAGTGTAAAGAAACTGACGTAGATATTAACAGTGCAGTGTGAAGTTTTTATTAAAAGTAAAGCTAACGTGGATATGTCGTTAAGTGAGCATTAGAAACATCATTTGAAGATAAATTTAAATTAATAAAAGAGTTTGAAGATAAATTTAAATTAATCAAAGAGGTGGAGAGTGGGTCAATAAAGAAGGATGTGGCTATTAAATATAGCATCCGGCAAATCCATTAGTTAGTCAAGTATAACAAAATATTTTAAATAATCACAACAACTGTACTTTTTTTTATTCGCAAATAAATATTACGTAATTTATATTAATTTTCTGCTTTACTTGATAACTCGAATTATTTTTTTTGGCAAATGATGGTTCGAGTTATCGAAGTTCGACTGTATTTATAGTTGTTAATGTTTTTCTTCATTTATGTTATAACACATGTTAAGGAGTGGGGAAATCTAAGATGACGAAAGTCGAACTTATAAGAGTTCTATTGCACACAGTTTTAACGAAAAATATTAGTGCACTCATCAGTATGGCTCTGACTTGCGTCATTTAAATCCAGAAAAATGGAAAAGCTATAGAATATATTATACTAACGGAAATTTGAAACTCTATTTTAGAAGGAATAAGTGTCTATGTATTTTCAAAAGAAAACAATAACACTGGACGTTGTAACTAATAGGTTTACTTCACTTGATGATTTTATTATTAACCTCAGGAATAAATTTCATAACTTCGAATCTTCCCCCAAAGAGAAAAAGCCGGAATCTAACTACAAGGACCTATCTCAAGGAACAAACCGCAGACGTTCTTGCCAGAGTTTTTTTGATGGACCTGCGCCCCGTCAGTCTAACTGAATTATAGAGAGAAATTTTAAGTGGAAATGATACGCTGAGCGTTCATCTAAAAAACCGATTAAGTTCGTAAAGGGTTTTCCAATAAGAGGTGTTATTTTGATATTCAAAGAAAAATGGCATTTTTGGAGATAAATGATCGGATGTTTATTTCATTATAAAGAGGAAGGTATGCCGTTAATAATGGAACACAACATCAGCCAAATGGCCGCCAAGACCACGCTTACAGGACCATATCCTTTTCATGAAATTTTCCATAACCAAATCGCAAAGTGGCTGCCCTATGTCCTCGATAGCCTCACGAATTTCATCTTTGAGGTCTTGAATCGACGCTGGGCTGTTGGCGTAGACCTTATCTTTCACGTGGCCCCAAAGGAAGAAGTCGCAAGGTGTTAAATCACAAGATCTCGGTGGCCAATTGTGATCACCTCTTCGAGAGATAACACGGTCCGGAAACTTTTCCCGTAAAAGATCTATGGTTTCATTGCTTGTGTGGCACGTAGCGCCGTCTAGTTGAAAGTAAACGTTGTCCAGATCAATACCATCCAATTCAGGCCATAAAAAATCATTAATCATCTCTCGATAGCGCAATCCATTGACCGTAACTGTTGCTCCAGCCTCATTTTCGAAAAAGTAAGGTCCAATGACCCCGTGGGACCATAAACCGCACCAAACAGTCACGCGTTGAGGATGGAGAGGCTTTTCAACAATAACTCTTGGGTTTTCCGAGCCCCAGATGCGACAGTTTTGCTTGTTGACGTAGCCTCCGAGGTGGAAATGGGCCTCATCAGTCAAGATGATTTTTCGATGAAATTCCGGTTAATTTTCATGCATTTCAAGGACCCAATCAGCAAAGACACGACGTTGTTGATGATCAGTCGGCTTGAGTTCTTGTGTTAACTGAACTTTATAAGCCATAAGACCCAAGTCTTTATGCAAAATACGGTGTAATGACGTTTGTGGAATGCCTAATTCCAAAGAACGACGAGGAATGGACAAACTTGGGTTTTTTCAACACTTTGGGCTACAACAGCAATATTCTCAGTTGTTCTTGAGCGACGTGCACGGGTTTTATTCTTCACATCACTAACTTGTCCCAACAGCTCGAATTTGTCCACCAATTTCTGTATTGCGGTCCGACAAGGTGCTTCACGACGACCCAAAAATGTTTTAGTTTTACGAACCGTCTCTGCCAAATTTTCACCATTTTTATAGTGAATTTTAATAATTTCAATGCGTTGTTGAAGCGTGTATCGTTCCATTTTTATTAATAGCGTAGTTTCTATTTGTCAAATGTCAAAAAATGACAGCTCCAAAAGTGACAGCTACCGAAATAGCGGGCTATTCAAAATAACACCTCTTATTGGAAAACCCGTTATAAGAACATTAGGCAACGTTTATTTTTTCGCTTGAATATTCTAAATGCTGATTAGATGAGACAAAATTGCAGAGAATTTGCAGATGTTAATGAGAAGGAGTTAGAAATGGAATGTCCGCATTTAACAGAATACTTGAACATTGATCGCGGTAAAATGAGGGAACAGTGAAAATATATCAACGTTTCAACCAAAAAAAATTGAGAACACATTTCAAAATATGGAAATCGCATTGAGAATCTTTTAAAGCAAGATTGTAACTAACTGCTGTAGAGAACGCCCCTCCTCAAAATTGATAAGAATAATAAATTAATTGAGAAGTACAATGCTTCAAAAGGAATTAACCAGCTTATCGCTTCTTCGATTTTAAGGAACAAATAACGATTTTGCCCATCTCATCTCAAATCTAGAAGGGTTCCTCTGGAATCAACATAGATTTGTTAGTACTAACCTTTGAACGCTAAAAAGGTTAGTGGATTTATCTATTCAATTACAATGTGACTAGCAACAAAAATAGATGTAGAAGCTTGCTTATCTACTTTCTTTGTTTTTTTCCGACAAGATAGTGTTTTGTCAAAGTCATAGAGGCTGCATTATCCTAATATGCCCAGAACATCCAATAGGTTAAAGACGGCCTTGCCTATAGTACCAACATCGCAAGTAAGAAACATACACTTTTCTAATGTATGAATATAAGTAATACACAAATATTTCCTTTTTTTTATAAAATTGTCTTCTGCTCACCAAGCTACTAGGCTATGTGTACAAGCAAACTTAGAGAACTTATAATTTGTTATATGCTTAACAATTGCTATACATATGTTTGAACTGAACAATTTCTAAAATATAAGTCGACTTGAAACCTTTCATATAAGACCAAACTTTCTTTTTTTTTTATAGAAGAGAAGATAAAGAAAAAACTATACTTAAAATAAATGAAAAAAAAATCTTTTTTTTTAATGTTTTATTTAACTTTTTTTACAAGTTTAAAAGCACTGTCGCTTTTGTGAGAAGATAAAAATGTTATCGTCTTCTTCAACATCTTGTACATCAATCGTAGTGGATTTTCTATTACTTGATCAATCAGCTGGTTGTGGTAGTAGGAACTTGACTCCATCATCTCCATTCTTATCATCATTCCAATCAACTTTTGAATTTCTTCCGCTGTGAGGTTCTTAAAGCCTGACCTCAGAAATATTTTAAAGTCTTCGATCCCTATAAGCACTCTTAGACCGAACCTCATATTACACAGTTTACCTTCCAAAATTATTTGTGGATACAGTAGTAACTGTTTTTCACCAATATATTTGTTTATTTTTGTAAAAAAAGAAATCCATTTTTTAAAATAGCTGACTATAATAAAAATTAAAAGAAAAATACCCCATTCTTATACACATTTTGATGCCTAACTTTAATTATGATTTATCATTATATTTCTTATCTAAGTATCTATATTAACATTAAGCAAGAAAAAGAATAGATACACAAATAATTTGTTGGGAACTTTTACTATCACATACCTTACCATAAATTCTAATTAGACATGACACAATTATTTTGTCTTATCATTCTAGTTTCCAATAAAAAAAAAATGAGTATATTCATGCAACTGTGGAAAACCCGTTAAACCTCAGAAACCAGATAATTTATTTGAAAATATCTGGTTGCTGAGGCTTATACGGGTCTTCCGCCGCTTCATTAACCAACTGAAATGATATGGATTTCTTAAAGTATCACATAACCAACCATAAATTCTAATTAGCCAGAATAAAAACCAATTCTTAAACAACTGAGCTATATGATTTCCTAAGTTCTTGTTATTTCTTTTCGTTGAAATTTCTCTTCCACGATATTGTTAATATTATTCAAAAGTATAAAAAAAAAATTTACATAATTCCAAACATTTATATTATCACATTTGTATCCACCATAAATATCAAAGAAAAAATTCTTTCTTGTATGAAAAACCACATATAGGTACATTTGGGTGACCACCGACATTTGAGAGCAGTTGGAGGGGGAGCAGTGTTAGACTTTTTATAAGCCATCCGTTTATTACTGAATCTCACTTGACTAACTTATCTCTAAATTTCTATAATACAAGATACATACTCCTATGAGCATTCAATAGCCGTGTTTTATTGGGAAATTTATCCACCGTAAATTTATCAGTCGTAGCATTTTACATACAATTCGCTACGGTCGATAAAAAGCTAAAATAAAAGCCAAATTATAAGCTGTTCTTCTGAAAAGTTTCTGACTTTTACTATTAAAAACTGTATTCTTTGCTCAATTATTTTCTGGAGTACGTCTAAAATTCCACCTATGTCTGCCATTTTGCTTACCCCTAAGGCTAGGCGCGCACATGCAACTTTCAGTTTTGCAACAGTTTGGTTGCTAAAGTGAATACCATGGACTTATTTGACGGTGCGCGCACATACAGTAACTATTCAGTCCGCGATTCGAGCAACTTAAATGTTTTTGTTTTGGCACAAATCGAACGATTGCACCAAATAAGTTCTTCGCAGTTTGTATCACACCGAACTATAATGTAACTGCGCGCACATTAAATCAAAATATTGTTTGTGTGTTGGTTTATCTCTTTGATTGATTTTAAGTTGCTTATGTGAGCGATCATCGTTCAAATAGTGAACTTTTTCGTTTCGGAAAAATTGCATGGACTGGGCGTACATTTTTGTGATCCCATTGTTTTTTTTTCGACTTGTGCATGGAAATGACAAACCAAATGTTAACTATTCGTTCCTTACTCTGCGTATGTGAAGTGCAGTGTGACAAGTGAATATTGAATTGAAAGCAAAACATACTCAGAAAATAAATTTGTAAATTGACATGAAAAATAATACTCTAGCTATCGATCTACTCATAAAATAAATAAAAGCATGAAATAAACTACGTATTGTAGTTTGCGTGCAAAACCAAGAAACATTAAAATGAAACAACCCAATCTCCGGCAATTTTGTGTCCTCGTGTAAAAGGTATAGACGATTTTTAAAGCAATAACAAAATTGCCCTGTGTAAAAAGGGACTTGACCATAGTCTATAAACAAACCCATTCACTTATCATTTCCTTTCCATTGGTGCAAAATGAATGTTCGAATTTAAAATTACAAATACAGAAAAAATGAAAATAAGAAATAGGTTTGACACATAAATTAAATATTGGTACGTTTTTCTACTTTCTATTTTATATGAATAAAAGCTAATTATTGTTCATACGTTTGATATTTTCTTAATTTTACTTTGGAAAAGACTCTTTCATTACTTGTGACTGCTCTACAGGGGTACCATTTTTACAAAAATAAAAAAGCTACGATTGATGCTACGGTCGATGCGTTTTTTGGGAACGACTTACGGTACAATGGATAGATTCCCAATAAAACAGAGCTAATATACATAATCTAATGTGCCATGAGATTCTTAAAGGCTATGTAGGTACTCTTTTGAAGTGGTATATGCATAAACATTGAAGTGGACAATAAATTAAAAGGAATTTAATGTGACACGTTTTGGTCGCCACTTTGAAAGGAAAACAAATAGCAAATTGAATAGTATCAGATTTCAGTAAACAAATCTTATGCTGATGCTGGCTTTCAATTGAAAGATATTGTGAATACAAAGTATAGTGTTGATAAAAGAAGGAAAAGATTATGCTGACTTGCATTTAAGAATACTTGAGTTTAATGTTGAATGATAACTAGAATGTATGCATAACTGCAGCACTCCTTGCACAACTGCATAGTGGTGAGCTGGTTGCCAAATTGGTTGATGGGTTGCACCACCAAGCTATATAGATCGGAGGTTTGACGTTAAAAACCTCCCCCGTGATCCAAAAATTGGCGGAGATTTCTTTAATTAAATAAAACAAAAAAGTAAGCGAACAAAACTTTTTGACGTTTGTAAATGTCAAAGTGTCATATGGATTTAGTACGATACTAAAAAAATAGAGTAGCCATTGTGTGATTTTAACTTTAGTGAAATGTTTAGAAAATAGTACGATACTAAACTGGTTTCAAATTAGCAAAATCCTCTTTTTAGCCTAGTATCATACTAAAAATGATTTAACATATTACTAAATCGTCTAAAATTTTGCTCCATTGTTTTTTATTTAATTACATTTTTTTTGTGATATAGGTACTATAGGGTAAGTTTTGCTTTTGGAATAGGTTGATTTTACCGAATTGCGATTTGATTTTGAATGTCAAAATTCAAATGATCGACACCCTTGTTTTTCGCAGCCAAAATCGCTCGTGCACTCAGCCAATCATGGTTAACATAATTTTGAGCAATATTCGGGAAAACATTCGTGATGAGCTCTTCCCGCGTTGTTGACAAGTGGAAAAAATTCGGCGGAAATTCATTTGAAGAAATTTGTGATCTTCATTGTGTGCCGGCAATAATGAACCAAATCGGTGATGAATTTGTCCTTGGATCTGTATTAATGACGACTAAGTCGAATCAGATGAAAATGTTTTCATAATATTCATACAATATGAACTTAACTAAAATGAATTTACCTTGAATGTCGGACTGTATTGGTGATTGTCCTGAATAACTTCTGCTCGAAACGACGTCATTTGATAACAACCGTTATATTGTTAAGCTCTCATTAAAAATTGTCGTGTAATAGCCTAGGTAGATCTGGTAAAGGCGGCAATTTTACTTTGCCACTTATGCAGCACAATCCAGGTGTTTGCGAAAGAAACTTCAGTGCACCGCAATATGGACATAGGACATTCATAGCGCCAATCGCGAAACACGGAAAGCAATTCGTTGCAATTCTGCATTCTCGGCGTTTCTTGGGTTTCTTCTTCTTTGTAGATTTTCATTTATTTGATGGCTCTCCTGATTTCTATTGCATTGTTGCCTGTCTCGGTCTACAATTTGGACAACGTCACATTGTTCTTGAGATAATGTTTCTCGAATTTGCGACATGTTCGCTCGATTGCGCATATTTCGATCTGAGTGTTCGTCTTTAGTTTCGTTTGCACGAACAGTCAACATACGTTGTACATTACGACTGCGACTTGAAAGGTTTGACCTTCTTACAATTGGCATGACAACTTAAAGGAACACCATTTAGGTGATTATCCAAAATAGATTTTCGAATCGTTGTTTTAGCCCCAAAAATAACGGTACTTGCCGTACAAATTTTTCTACAATCTTAATTATCTCGAAACCGGCTCAAACGATTTTGATAAAAATTGGTGTGTGTACTACTTTGGATATGGTCTACATTTTGGCAAGCAAATTTTTTTTAACTATAATGTTATTAACGGTACAACCATTTGATTGATTTTCGACTTTCTCATTAACGGCTTACAGGATTTCGATCAAAATTTTTATACAGAAGCTTCTTCAAATTCTAAATAATACTTCATTTCAGAATTTTCCATAAATATTTTTTTTGGATTTTTGAAAAAATTCAATTTTTTTTTTGAAAATTCAATATTTCGAAAATGAGTGGGCGATTTTTTCTAAAATTTTGTTTTTGTATTTATATTATTAAATATTTAAAATGTTCATAGGTACCAATTTTTTTTGAAAAAAATTTAAGAATCTTTATATATAAAAAATCAAGTGAAAACCTACTCTAAAAATACATTTAGCCCTTTCTAATAAGAATATTTTGCATATAATGTAATCGAATATAGGAGCGAGTATGTGCAATCGTGCATTTTATTTGATTTGTATGTAACTCAGAGTTGCCTTAATTCTTAAATAAGCATTTGCAATTTGCTGTTGTCACCATTCAGAGTTGCTTGAAGTTCGTGCAATACAGCCAATCCAAGTAAAAAAGAAATCCAGACATGGGTATTTACATGCCCTCGAGTGGTTGCGTTGCTATAATATTGTTTGCATTTACTTTCTATGAATTACTTAATTATTTTTTTGCAGAAGTTTTTTTATACTGAGCACATCTAAAATTTTTTTTGCGAAAAAAAAAAATATCGAAGCCGAGATTTTAATCAAGATTGACATTACGACCTAAAAAGTGGGTCCCGCAATTCCATCTGTCTGTCTGTACAAAGCTCTACAGCATAAGCGGCTGAAGCGATTTTCTTCAAACTTGCGGTACAATTTTTTCTACAATCTTAATATCTCGAAGACGGCTCCAACGATTTTTATAAAAAAATACATGTGTCCTACTATAGACATAGTCTATATTTTCGTTAACAAATTTGTTTAAACATTTTACCTGCCATACAACAATTTTCTTGATTTTGGACTTTCTGATAAACGGTTCAAGGGATTTCGATCAAAATTTGTATGTATAAGGTCCTTGGATTTCTAAATACATAATAATGCGTAACAAAATTTTTTGTAAAATATTTTTTTTTTGACTTTTTTTTTTTAATTCAATACATACATATTTCAAAAATGGGTTTAAAATTTTTTTTTTTGAAATTCAGTTTCTTAAATTTATATTATAAGATACATATAACTGTCATACTAAAAATTTGTTTAGAAAAAAATATGCATACCTACGCAATTTTGTAGTTAATAAAATGCACTACTGGATCGCACGACCTAGCTCTTATGTTCGATCACATTGTATGCAAACGGTTTCTATTAAAAATCTTAATATATTTTGAAAGTAGTTTTTTACTTAATTTTTAATATACAAAATTGTTTAAATATTTTTCTAAGAAAAAAACTTGGTAATTTGACAATCAATTTTAAATATTTAATAATAAAACTTAGAAACAAAATTTTAAAAAAAATCAGCCAACCGTTTTTGAAATATTGAAAAAAATATTTTTTTTCGAAAATTTTGGTATGCAGTATCTATTATTTATAATTAGAAGGAAGGACCTTCTCTTTTTCTGATAAAGTTCAAATCAAAAAAATAGTTGTACGGCAGGTACCGCTAATAACAAAATATTTAAAAAACATTTTCGACCAGAAAGTAGAGTATACCTAAAACCTTTTTTTATCAATATCGTTACAGCCGTTTTCGAGATAATTGAGATGGTAGAAAAATTGTATGGCAGGTACCGTTAGTTTTACACCTAAAAAAACAATTCAAAAATGTATTTTAGGCACTCAACTAAAACGGTTAAATACCAAGTTTGAATAAGATCGCTTCAGCCGCTTAGTCTGTAGAGCGTTGTACAGACAGACAGACGGACGGAATTGCGGGACCCACTTTTTTAGTGTTCCCTATCATCGTTATGTCAACTTTGATTAAAATCTCGAGTTGATTTTTTTTTTCAAAATGCAAAACTTACCAATACATATATGAGCGAAACAATAAAATTGTTTAGATTGCTTAGTTTTAATTACTTATTTAGTTATGTACTTTAAAAGTAGTTTTTTGATGTATAAGATTTTGAAAAGGTTAAAAGGTTATTTTAATATAAAAAACATTAAATCGTTTTTGAAAAAATCTATTTTTCAAAAAAAAACAAAACTATTTATTTTTCAAAAATCGAAAACAATATTTTTTTGAAAATTTGAATTTATTACTTTTTATTTATTTAATTTAATTTATTAATTTTATACTTTTAGGGATAATTTGCATAGAAAACTAAATTTTAATCGGTTCATCCAATAAAGCCTTAAAGTCTAAGATATTGAAAGTGGTTCAATGGGACGTACCATTAATAAGAACGCAAAATAAAGTTTGTTTTTACTTAAAATTAAATTACACTAACTTAAAAAGACACACATTTTGTTATAAAAATTCTTTTCATCTCGTAGTAATTAAATATTCACCTATGTTGGGTGACATGACAGGGCATATGGACATTCCAGGCAATTATTGTAAGGAGAAAGTCAAACGTTGAAACCAACTACCTATATTACCTATGACAAAGCAAATATGTAAAGGTAGGGTGATGGAGCCAGTGGTCGGCCACCTAACTTTTTTTTTACATTTGATTGTCCCGAGTTTCGAGTTTTTAATATAAAATTTAGATTATCTGATTTTTTGTAATGCCTAAATTTCTAAATTCTTATTTTTTTTTTCAATTAATTTGCATTAAAAACGATATATTTAAAAAAAAATTAAATGAAAGTGTGATTCTTATGAAGTCGGAAATCAGTTCAGTTAAATAAAAAATGTGATTGTAAGATTTTATTTGGTCTAAGAAAGCCATTTCATATTAGGTACAAAGTTATAGACTTTTTTTTACAAAAGTTAATTAATAGGAAAAAAATACATTTAATTTATATGAAAATGAAAACTAATAATTATAATAATAATATTAACTACATGCCTTTAAGAACTAAGGTCTTTTTAAATGCAACGTGAATTGCACGGCACTAATTAGAAGGAATAGAAAGATAGGAATATATGAAGCTACTTAGTTTGTTTTACATGTAATAAATATTTACATATTTCAGGCAAATGTTATTTAACATTGCTTTAGATAAAACAACAAAAAAGCAACTTATATTTGTATTTATATTCATGAAAAAGTTGGTTTTCTTTATATGTTTTCTTGTTTCTGAAATGTATTTGCCATTTCTATGGTATGGCATATATAGTCATGTAATATGGACGGTCAGTGTTTGGACGGTGGCTATACAAAATAATGAAATTATTACTGCTAAAGTCACTTAGATCCATGGAAAATGCATTTGTTGAGCAAACCGACCCGAAACATTATTGGCCGTTTGATATTAATTTAATAATAAAAGACGTTTTCGATCGCATCTGGGCACTTTCTGACCTACATAAAACCTACTTCGCGGGCATAGTTTTAACAGAGTGACGAGGCCGCCAGAGGAAGGAGCACTAGTTGTACCAAATGCTTTCATTTGCACTGAATACAGAGTAGTTAGCCTCGCCTTATGGTTTTCTAATAAATCATTATGCAATTTAAGACAGCCAGAAGGATGTTTCGTTGACATTATCAAAATACATTAAGCGTCTCCCAAAACGTCTTCGAGACATCTATTTCCTTTAAATACTATTTTAGCTGCAGGAACTACTTCCTCGCTGTTTTTTGTATTGACAACTTCGAAGATATTTGAAGAACTCACAGTAGCAAGTCTTCCGTCTTAAGAATGGGTTATTGAAATTCTCTTTAAAAATGTTTGGACCGTTTTTAATAAGCCTAATGTTTTTGTGATAGTTCACATTTGTCAAAGGTCTATGGACCACTTTAAAAAATTTGTATTCCTTGGTCGCACTAAGATATGTATTAGAATCAATTTTTATTATAATTTATTATTATTATATCGGTCTTGTAGATTACTTCTAGGAAACCCGAACTTCCCAATTTCCTATTTCAAATTAAAATGTTTATCTAATTTTGTTCAGTACTGAAGAAAGTGCCTCTTTCGTGTAATTATAAAATATTCTTTTGCTAGTCATTGTTTCCATTTTTAAAGTTCTTCATAACTACATATTAAACAAATTTTCGAAATTTGTATAACCTATCCATGATAATTTTTTTAGACATTGTACATGCACATTTTATTTATGAATTGCGAAATTCTTTTATAAGTGTCTTACAAGAGCAATTAGGTATAATAATGTCGAGTGCAGTGAATTCTTCTTACGAAAAGCAAAAAACTTGTCAATGATAGTGGAGTACGTTATAAGTTCTCAGGGAGTAAAAACAACGCGCGGAAGTTAGTTGATTTTACTGTAACTCACTTATAGATCTATTTACAGCAATATTTCTTAAAAAAATAATTATATTTGTAACTTATCTAAGTAACTTATCTAACTTATCTAAGTAAAACCGACGTAAGAACACGTGTCTTCTATAGTCGGCCACCCAATATCTCTTAACGTTAACAGGCGGCCGACTACTGAAACCATGGAATATTTTTTGATTATTTTGGTATAAATAAATAGAAAATGAAATTTCCTTTAAGTTTGCGTACTCAGTTAAAAAAAAGTAAAAATAAAGTAGTATTCAGTAGTCGGCCGGGGGGCGGGGCGAGGTCGTGAGAATTGAAAAAAAAATGGTTCTTAAAGCCCCTTAAGGCCCCCTTGTCAATTATTAATAAACAATATTTTTTAAGTTTTAAAACAAAACACAACAAATATGAGCTATAAATAAATAAAAAACAATCACAAAATTCATCTACATTAAATAGTTTTGCGATTTTAGCTCTTTTAAAAAATCACTTCCACTATTTTTTTCTATCGAAAAGGCACATTTCAAACGAAAACGAAAACTTGAGCCAAACCTGCATTTTTTACAAGAAAACCAGTATCTAGAATGGAATGAAATTTTGCACCGTGGAAGAAAAATTAATAGCCTTTTGGAAAATATTTTTGGCCGGGAGGTTAAACGAAAACTTTTGCTATTAACCTGCACTTTACAACGAATTGCCCTACTACAAGAGGTGGCCGACCTCACATGCCATCACCCTATACCCAAAATACATGTAAGTTACCTAAGTTAAAGAAATACAAGATAAAGAAACAAGAAACGCTCTAAGTGTTTGATATCCTTAAACATATTGCACATCATCTACATAATTGGTGTCATAACTGGGCACTGCCTTACGCTTGAAATAAATGATTGCAAGAAATGTGTCATGTAGTCAATATTTCTTGTGGAGGCCCCTTATGCCTGGATTTTTTTTATTTTTAGACATAAGAATTTGTATTTATTTCTTGTCTTCTCAGAAGAAATAAACGGAGAAATAAAATTTGACGTTTCATGACATCCCACATAAATTGTGCAGATGAGACAGATTATACCTATTCTAAAGTACATAAAGCGCTTAGCGCTTCTTGGAGAAGAATGAAATTTCACGATTTATTCTTGCCCACATAGCAAGGAAAAAATTATTTTTCGTAGTAGTGTCTGAAATAATGGCCGAAATAAATATTTCTAATGGAGTCACGGCCTAATGTTACACACACAATTTTTTAATGAAAAAAATAGTTGATTTGACAAAATAAAAGAATATTATATTTTTGAGCGTTACTTAAGGCTAGCGTATCTTTAGATATTTAACTTAGATGCGAGTTCAATTTGTCGAATGTAAAGTACGACAATATTATACACAGATTCATATGAGCAATGAACATACACAATCTCATGCGATATAAGATATAGGTACATAAAATAAAGAATGTATATGCTCTATGGGGATGCTATGCCTATACGTTTTTAGGAAAAATTAAAAGGAATTTAATGTGAGACATTTTGAACGCCACTTCAAAATAAAATAAATCATATATAGCACTTAAAGATAATTCATTTTTTTAAGTCCTAAAATCGAAATCGATAATTTTGGTATTCAGTATTATTTATAATTCAAAGGGCCTTCCACGTAAACATTTTTATCGAAATCCGTAGAGCCGTTTATGCGAAAGTAGAATATCAAAAAAAAATTGTATGGCAGATACTGTTAATAACCAAATATTTTGACCAAAGTGTAGGATATAATTACCTAAAGTATTCACACACTTTCTTCCACAAAATCGTTAAAGCCGTTTTTTAGATAGATGGTAGACAAAATTGTATGGCAGGTACCGTAAGTTTTAAGGCTAAAAAAATGATTCAAAAATCTGTTTGAGACAATCACCTAAAACGCTTACATACCACGATTGAAGAAAATCGCTTCAGCCGCTTAGGCTGCAGATCGACCTACAGACAGAATTGCAGGACCCACTTTTTTCTTGTTCCTTACCATTGTAATGTCAAGTTTGATTAAAATCTCAAGTTCGATTTTTGGTTTCAAATGCAAAACTTGCCCTATAGTACCAGCATATAGGTAACGCAAGTAAAAACAAAGTAAGATGTCAGATGTTACAAATCATATGCGACTACTATAATAAGAATATGGTAACCATAAGCACATTCCTGCCAACATTGTGAGAATTTTAAAAAAGTTAAAGGTTTTTTTTCAGTACTGTGAAGTTAGCAAAAAAAATTTTTTAAATTAAATAAAAAATGAAACAAAGACTTCTAGAGTTCCTCGAAATTTTTTTCAATAGTTCTGGCGAAAGAAGTGTTAAAATTTGAAAAAAAAAAATTTGAGAAAAAGAACTCTGAGCATGTTTTTCAATTTAAAATCAAGAGCTAAAGAGTTCTGCAAAATTTGGAAGGTTTCGGTACCTATTGACTTAGAACCAAAAATTTTCAAAATCCAAAAAATAAAAAACAAGAGTTCTGATTAGAGTTCTCATTAGTAAACAAAGAGGTCTAAACATTTTTCAATTAACTTTTTTCTCTTAAACTATTTCTTTCAAATTATTGTTTTTAATTTTTTTCGCATCCAATTTTATAACAGATCTTGATAAAAAAAAATACTTCTTGGATTGGGAAATAAATATAATTTAAAAAGATAAAAAACAATAACAAATAAAGAAAATTTTCGCTAGGACGTTTATAACATTTTTCCATTACTAGGACGTTTATAACATTTTTTTCATTACATTCAGTTTTTATTTATGAGTCAAAATTCTTTAAATTGTCTAACAAAAATTTACCAGGGTACGATCTAATAACTGAACAGGTTTTGAAAGAAATGCCGTCAATAGCCTTCAAGAAACTCCAATTTATAACGCATGCCCTAAACTAAGATATGTTCCACGTCATTGGAAAATTGCAGACGTCATTGTCGTACCTAAACAAGGTAAGCCACCAACAGAAATAACATCTTACCGATCAATATCGCTTATACCAATCATGGCAAAAGTTTTTGAAAAACTGCTACTGAAGAGGCTTAACAAAATAATAGAAGAAAGAAGACTAATTCCGAGCCATCAGTTTGGATTTAGAAATAAACATTCCACGATAGACCAAGTGCACCGAATTACGGATGTTGTGGAAAAGGCACTTGAAGTAAAACAAGTATGCTCGGCTATATTCTTAGATGTTACTCAAGCCTTTGACAAGGTTTTTCACTTGAGTACAAACTGCAAAGGGACTACGAAATACTGAAATCCTACGTTACGAACCGACTCTTTAGAGTACGTATTACTCGTAACAAAAGAAAATTGAAGCTGGTGTACCACAAGGAAGTGTCCTAGGACCAATCCTGTATCTGTTATGTACCAGGGATATTCCAGTGAACATCAACGCTATCATGGCCACCTTTGCTGACGATACGGCAACATTGATGCCAGATAAATCCGTTACGAAGGGTAAACAAAAATTGCAAAATGCTGTCGATAAAGTTAGTGATTGGACGCAGAAATGGCGTATCAAATTAAACAAAACAAAATCGACACATATAAGCTTTACTAACAAAAACATAAACAATGTTCCAATATTTATAAACAATACAGTAGTACCTTACTCCAATACCGCCAAATACCTTGGAATGACTTTGGATACAAAGCTTAAATGGAAAGAGCACGTCAAAAAAAACGAGAACTTAACTTGAAGTACAGAAAAATGTACTTGTTACTAGGAAAGAACTCTGACCTATCTATCCAGAACAAACTAATGATATGTAAGCAAGTACTGAAACCCGTTTGGACATATGGCATCCAACTATATGGCTGTACAAAGAAAACAAATGCTGAACCCATCCAAAAATTTCACAGCATGGTCCTTCGTGGAATAATAAATGGACCTTGGTATATAAGAAATAGCGATCTACATCGTGACCTTCAAATTGACATGGCTACAGAAGTAGTTACAAAACATGCTGTATCACAAAGTCAGCGACTACAAAGTCATACCAACTCCGTCTTAAATATACGAGACAATGTTCGGAGATTAAGAAGAACCAAGCCTCATGAGCTGATGGTCTAAAAGCTATGGGAAAGTGTAATACCTTTAAACTTCCCCCAATGCGATGTACATATAAATTAAGAAAGTAAAATCATTTGTCGATCTTTCATAGATTGGTCCTGAGTTTTAGTGCGGTAAGAGTCCCACACTACTCGGTACCGATTCTTACCGAGTGTCTTTTGAAGATTTCCATTGGATGAAAAAAAAAAAAATTCTCTAAAACAAATTTTAAAAAAATGCACGACTTGATCGTACGAACTTGCTCTTGTAGCCAACAAATTTAATGTAGCTAAGCTTTTGACGCTGGTTAGTAGGTAGGTAGTCTAGTTATCCTATGCAGGTTTAAAGCCGATGTAATTAAGATAACCTTGATTCTTAGTATAATGAATTGTCGAACGGATGATTCAAGGCATAGTTACATAGGTACCTACAAATGTATATTTTAATGGATAATGGTTATGGATTTTAATTATGTAAGTTAGCAGATAAATTTGTACCTACATACATGGATGAAACCTAGGTATGTAAATACATATGTATTTATGAAAATAAAGAATATGTAGGTTGGTAGATATGCAATATGCATACATAAGATTCATGTGATTTTAAAAGATACATACGTATATATTAATGTATGACGAAATACATTGAATGTAGTATTCAGTGACGTACGCAAAATGCATAAGAAAGAAATAAATGGATATACCTACACATAGTAAAATATTTTTATATTGCATAGTTGTTATAGTTTGAGGGAAAACAAAGATGCCATTTGAATTCCTGGATGAATAAGAATATATAAAAAAATTCGTGGAGCGGTTTTTAATATGTTAGGTACCTACCTATAGAATTTTAAAAACATTTTAGAACAAAATTGAAACATCGGCATTTTGAAGCTACTATTAAGATACATACATACAAAAATTTAAATTAAAAAAAAAATCAGGGACTAGGTTTTGAAAAATCAATTTTTCAAAAAAAAAAATATTTATTTTTAAAAATCGAAAAAAAATTATTTTTAGAAAATTTGATAAATTTTATTAACTCTTTTAGGGAGCATTTGTATTAGAAAAATAATTTTAATTGGTTCATCCAATAGTGAGAAAGTCAACAATATGAAAGTGGTTCTATGGTAAGTAATATTAATAAGAATGCAAAATAAAATATTATACTTGTGGACTGTACTAATTTAAGAACACATATTTTCTTGTAAAAATTCTTGAGCCGTTTTTGAGAAATACATTGTTTTCAACAAATTTTTTAACATTACTATACTGTTGTTTATAATTTTAGTAGGTAACCAATACACAGGACCAACTTTGCGACGCATGAGCCCTTGACACATGCGTAGACTTTTAAATTGGAATTCAAACAATTTTTATTTCAATATGAGTAAGATTAAATTTAAAAAATCTACTCAAAACCAGTGATCTACGATCCTAAATATTTTTTATTTCATATTATGTTCTTGTTACTTGCAATTATTGGTACTATAAGGCAAGTTATGTATTCGTAACAACTTTTTTTCTAACAATTAAACATGACATTACGATCATAGAGAACACCAAAATAGTGGGTCCAGCAATTCCGTCTGTCTGTGTATAGAACGATCTACAGTCTAAGCCGCTGAACCGATTTTGTTCAAACCTGGTGCTTAGGCGGTTTAGGTGATTGTCCAAATTAGATTTTTGAATCGCCTTTTTAGACCCAAAAATAACGGTACTTGCCATACAAATTTTTCTACCATCTTAATTATCTTCAGTTTTTGTATGATTACATACTTGCTTTTTAAAGCCATTTTTCGTATCATTTGATGACTTTAAATGCCCAACAACAACTTGAGTGTGCCAAGTTTTTTCTCAATTATTTTTGGCTGGAATTATAGCTATTTCAAGACCTGCTAAGGCCGATCATCAGATTCCTTTGCTCTAGTGGTGCTGGTCTACTTTTTCATTTTAATTGAAAAACTTCTTGTGCCTTCATCGTGTATTGGACCATGACCAGCCGCTTATTAGCCACCGCACTTTTTTTTTAAATTAATTTTTATTTAATATTAACTTATAACTATCTTAAAGCTAGACAAAAATGTTTAAAACTAGCCTAATTATCAATAACTTACAACTAATTTACTGGCCCTTTACGGGCGCTCTAAACTAAACAATAACTCTTAGAACTAATGTCTTTCGACCTAAAAACTATTTTAATTAAATCTAATTATTTTATTTTTATTTAACCAAGAAAACTTTTTAAAAAACTCAGTATCAAATCATTTTAGCCAACGCACTTCGCATCACGCCACCGAGCCCACAGGATCAGATCCAACCTCCTGCTGGTTTTATCTGTTTATCAATTGCATTGAAACGACTAGCGCTTTTATTAGCCACACAAGTTTGTTGTTGTTTATTCGTTCATCTTAATTATATCGAAAACGGCTTTAACGATTATAAAAAAAATTGGTGTGTGTACTACTTCGTATAAGGTCTACATTTTGGGCAAATTTTTTTTTCAAATATTTTATTATTAACGGTACCTGCCATACAACCATTTTATTGATTTTCGAATTTCTCATAAGCGGCTGAACGGATTTCAATCAAAAAGGAGTTACTTCAAATTCTAAACAATACTGCATTTCATAATTCTCGAAAAATAGTTTTTTTTTGGATTGTTGAAAAAAAATATTGTTTTTTTTTTTTTGAAAATTCAAAATTTCTAAAACGGGGAACGATTTTTTTCGGTAATTTTGCCTTTGAATTTATATTATTAAATATTTAAAATTTCCATACCAATTTTTTTTAGAAAATATTTGAGAATTTGAATAGCCCAGTTTTCTATGTTGGCAAACAATGGTCGCAAGACGGTGCTTCCGTAAGCTCGCTTTGAGAAATTCTGATAGTGTGCAGCAAAAAAAAACTATTCAAAATAATGTCAAAAACTTCTTTCCTTCTTTTACACCTCAATCTTCACCTGCATTGTTAAATGTGTTCCTTATTCAGCTCGAAAAAACTTTATTTCATCTCCTCCCTGGTATACAAAAGAGTTGCGCAATATCCGTAATGTGAGAAATAAATTATGGAAAACTTACTGGAAATCCCAAACGCCCATAAATCTTTTCTACTTCAAACAAGCCTCCCGCTGTTTTTCATCCCTTTGTCATTCTCTCTACCAAACATATCTTAGTGAAATGCAGACTTGTCTTATCTTTGAACCTAAGCGTTTTTACCAGTTCATAAACGTGAAAAGAAAATCAGATGGTATTCCTTCAACCCTTAGTTTCCTCGACGCCTCTTCCTCTGATCCCAAAGTAATAGCTAATTTCTTTGCGACCTTCTTCAGCCTATCTTATGTCAATACTTCTAATGAACTTGACCTTTAATACCATAGATTTTTGTCTAACTCTCCACATACATCTCTCGTTTCCCTTTCTGTCTGTTCCCGTACTGTCTATGACAAATTAATTGTGTTGAAAGATGACTTTTCACCCGGCCCAGATGGCATCCCAGCAATTTTTCTTAAAAAGTGTGCTCATGCTTTCTGTGAACCCCTTTCTAACCTATTCCAACTGTCTCTCTCACAAGCAGTCTTCCCCTCAATTTGGAAAGAATCGTTTATTTTTCCGACCTTTAAAAAGGGCTGTAAGAATGAGATTTCGAACTTTAGGCCAATAGCAAAGCTCTCCGCTATACCCAAGCTCTTTGAAAGCATAGTGTATGACTCCCTAATTTTTCATTGCAAGTCAATTGTTTCTCCATTACAGCACGGATTTTTAAAGGGCAGGTCCACCACGACTAATCTTACCCAATTTGTCTCATCGACACTCTTAGCTCTAGAAAAAGGATTTGACGTCGATGTTATAACTACTGACTTTAGTAAAGCGTTTGACAAGATCAATCACCAAATTATTTATATCAAACTCAACGCCTTCGGCTTTCCTCCTTTGTTTATTGAATGGATCAAATTATACCTCGAGAGCCGTGTATACAGAGTTATCTTTAGAAATGCGGTGTCTGATCCAATCTTCGCCTCATCAGGGATTCCTCAGGGCAGCCATCTTGGCCCACTCCTATTTGTGCTTGCCATCAATGATGTGGGTAATATCATTTCCTTCTCCGATCTCTCAATTTATGCTGATGACATTAAAATAGTAAAAGTAATCTCATCTTCTCGTGACTCTTCCCTTCTTCAACGAGACCTAAACACCTTTTTTACCTGGTGCAATAAAAATTTTCTAGAACTTAACGTTCAAAAATGCCAAGCTATGTCTTTCTCTCGCAAACGTTTACAATCGACTATCCGAACGTATCACTTCTGTAATGTATCTATTCCTATAGTTTCCTCTATTCGCGATATTGGGATAATATGTGATAAAGAGCTAAATTTTCGATCTCACATTGATCATATCGTTGCCAGAGCAAATTCTTCCTTGGGCTTTATTAAACGATGGTCTAAGGAATTCTCCAATCCCATGGTTACAAAATCTCTTTACACCACATATGTTAGGCCAATCCTCGAGTATGCAAGTCAGGTATGGGCTCCTTTTCAAATAACTCATTCTCTCAGGATTGAAGCTGTACAACGAAGATTCCTTCGATTCGCTTTACGCAATTTACCATGGTCTGACCCCCTTATATTACCCCCTTATGAATACCGTTTACAATTAATTGACTTACAGACTCTTGCTCAACGTCGCCGTATCGCTGATATCCTGTTTATCCACCAACTTATCATTGGAGTCATTGACTGTCCTGAATTACTCAAATTAATTAATTTTAATACAAATCCACGAAACTTAAGATCCGTTCCTTTCTTCCCCATTCCAACCCACCGCACCAACTACGTCCATTTCAATCCTATTTGTAGAATGCTCCGCTCGGCTAATTCAGTACATGATATCCTTGATTTCTCCCTTAGTTCTCCATCCCTCAGAAAAATCCTATTAAACACCTCTCCCTAAACCATTAACCTAGTTTTATTTATTTTTTTTTTTTAAATTAGTATTATGTTTATATTATTGGCATTATTATTATTATTAAATTATTATTATTATTAACTTATGTTGATCTAAAAAATGTAACTGCTTGTATTAAGCTAAATTAAATTAAATTAAATTAAATTAAAAATTACGAAGTTTTTTTTGGTTTACATTAGTGTTTAAACTTTCTGGGGCATCTGCATAAAAAATTTTAAAAAATCAAAAACAATATGTACCAAGTTTGAACCAAATCCATCCAACCGCTTAGGCTGTAGACTCAAGGACAGACAGACAGACAGACGGAATTGAGGGACCCACACTTTAGTGTTCTCTATGATCGTAATCCATTGAGGGTAGTTCTCGTAAAAAGAGACCAGTCTCATCAGCATTTTAAATTCAATCAGGATAATAACCAACTGTTATTGCAAGGAACTTTTCAAGAAAAGTCTTAACGTCTCCGTAATGTCACGTTGGATTGTTTTTTTTACGAATGCATAACTTGTCTTATAGTATCTATATAATTGCAATATAGTAAAAGATCGTTAATTGGGAATGGTTGGGGGGAATATCATTCCGAATAAACGAATTTTCCGAATTAATGAGATTTTTTTATGCACTAAAACGCGTTTCTATTTATGGATTAATGCAAGCATTTAAAACGAAAAACTATGTAATTAGGTAACACAAAAGTTTCCAAATAATACATAAATTATATTATAGCTCATTTTTGTTAATAAAAACCGACATAAACCATGGGTTCCTGGGGCCCAATTCCTTAAGCGTGAATGCATTTCTGTGCACAAAAATTATTCGCTTTCAAAATATGCGTGAATAAATTTGCCCATCTGTCTACAGGTTATCTGTCAAATAAAAATGGATCGCGACCTTGCTGAATCGGAAAAATGTACTATACACAACTTTCTGTGTACACAGAGAAAAATCACGCTTGCGGAATTGGGCCCCTGAGCTCATTCTAAGTCGAAAAAGTAACTATTTAATTTTTTTCGTTTTCTCTCCGTTTTGGAGTTATGAATGTTTTTATGATATTGGCTTATCTTTGCTAAACTACGCCCGATTCGCAAGATTTTGTTTATCCAATTAAGAATTAATTATTATAAATAGCAAATATTTGTAATTTGGCCGTAGGCCAACGGTTTTCCAGAAAATTTTAATCAAACACAATTTTTATTGGTTTTTAAGTTTTTTTCTCATTCATTTTATTCAAAAAAGCACATTAATAAATAGTTATTTTTTTTGCTCGCTATGAATAAAGAATTATAATTATTTTTTATTTATGAGGAATTATGTATCCACTTTGTGTTTAAGGACTACGATTACCATTTATCGCCAAATTAAACTCTACTAGTGTTCTCTCAAACAACATCTGTAAATGTGGATTACCGAGATTCCCCCAATACAATTTTGTTTGTGCTTTTTCCCTCGACTTCTAAATGTGAATTGCCGGGACTCCCCCAATGCATAAACATTTTGATGTTTTGTTCCGAATTCTATATACATATTTGACACCTTTCTGCTTCCTATATGTGTTCCATTGCGTCATTTAATTGTTGTCTATTTAATTTTTACATTAAAAAAAATTATTCGGAAAAATCTCTTTTATTCGGAATTTTTTTTTCCAAATAAAGAGATTCCCGAATTAAAGAGTTCCGAATTAAAGGACTTTTACTGTAAGTAATAAAAAAAACGATCCCCTACATGTTCCCTTGAAACAGTAGAAAAAAACTATCCTGCCTTCATACATTCTTAGCGCTATGTGACTTACTATAACAATAACCCTTATCTTTTTATAACGGCAAACATCCTAGAAAAGGTCTTCAGTTAGGGAAACCTGCAATGAATAAAACATTCTACCTGTACATATTACATAATTCAAAGTAATGGGCAATAAATGTCCTAGAATAAAGGATTTCTGGGAGTAACAACAGTATAGACAAAGAAACGTCGCGTCGTTGCCTACCTTGCATTGTGAACACCTGCAATGAATAAACAACAAAAATGAGCATGGGATATGATTCTTCTCATATCCTTTTAATCTAACTCACGTATCCATGTGTATTATTTATAATTCAAACATTGTTTTGCTCTCCCACTACAAATGTAGCGTTTTTGCTACATTATTTTTCTAAAAAAAAATACATGCTAGTCGTGAAATACTACAATTTCATAATATCAGAAAAGTTCCATTTATACTTGCGTTATGTAGGGGAATAAGAGGGCGAGTTGTGCATTTAGAAAAAAAATTAACTCGAGATTTTAATCAAACTTGACAATAATCGTGTTTAATTGTCGCTAATAACTCATACCGTTCACCCCGTAAAAAAAAAACGTTTTGGGTTATGAAAAAATTGTACCATCTGTCGCTTTTCGCACACCCAGATATAGAAACTCCTATAAAAACCTGGATCTCGTGTTGTTTTTGTAATACGTTTTAAAAAATAACCCAGAGCCATATCCGTAGATAATAAAACGCATCTAATGATAGAGAGCCAGAGCACGAAAAATTATAAAGATTTTTAAATCTTTTTTTTAGTCCCAAAAATAACTGTACCTGCCGTAAAATGGTTTGAATCAAAAAAGGTAAATCCTAATTGAATTTAATTAAGATTGAGGCTTATATACTATGTCCCCGCCAAAAGCGAAATCTAGAATGGCTGAGGCGTGAAGCGAAACAAATACCCAAGTATATATTTTTTTTCATATTTAAGCTTCTCCCATAGGAACCGATTTAATCTTTTGTTTTTAAGTTTATATTATTAAATAGTTAAGATTTTCATACCAATTTTGTTTAGAAAAAAATTAAAGAAATGTGTATGTAAAAAATTAATTAAAAAACGACTTTAAAAATATATTTAGATTTTTAATAGAAATCTTTTGCATACGATGTGATCGAACATAAGAGAAAGTTCGTGCGATCCAGTCGTGTATTTTATTATGCAACGCAAATGCATTGCTTGTGTAACAAAAAAGTTAAATAGGGTGAACACTATATTTTTAGAATGAGGATTGCAGGAAATAAAAATCTACAATCGCAATAAATAAAAAAACCTCACGACTGGATCGCACGTGCTTGCTCCTATGTTAGATCAAAAGATAGAAGATTAAGCAAAAGATTCTTAATGGAAACGGCTTAAAGTATTTTTTAAAGTCGTTTTTCACTTAATTTTTTATAATAAAAATCTATATTTTTTTCTAAAAAAAAATTGGTATGAACATTTTAAATATTTAATAATATAAATTTAAAAACAAAATTTGAGATAAAATCGCCCACCCGTTTTCGAAATATAGTCCAGGAAAATTAGACATTCACTTCGAAAAAATTCCGACAAAGCTGAATTTTGGTGGAGAGCTTCATTTAAAAGTCCTAAGCATTTCCTAAAAAGTACCCTAAATTTGTTGCGGATCAAACATTCTTAAGGGAGGGGGAATTCAGTTTTTTTCCAAATTACTCGAAAACTATAGATTCTTTTGAAAAAAGTTGTAGGCAAACATTTACAAAAAATATTAAGACGCTTTTTATCGGACAATTGAAAGATTTGGAGAAAAATGGTCGAAATCATTTTGGTGTAGTACATTAATTTAAAAAAAAGGAATAAATTTATGTTTTTGAGTGGGGATTTTTTTTTTGTTTTTATTTATGTTTGCAAAAACATATTTTATGAAAAAAAAAAAACAAATTTTAAGTGTGGAACCGGAAGGGTAATGCTGCCATCTTAAAAATTCTATTTTTTTTATTTTGCTTAATAACTCCCAAAATTTAATGAAAAAATTCTAAGAGCGGATTTAAGACAATGAAATTATCTGCAAAATGATATATTAACGACTTCTGTATGTCAATTAGCTTAATTGTTCGTCATTAAACGTTAAAGATAATAATTTGTTATATTTTGTTCAATACATTAGCTACAATGCATACCTACAACTTTTTTCAAAGGAACCTATAGTTTTCGAGTAATTTGGAAAAACTGAATTTTTCCCCCTCCCCCCTTAAAAATGTTTGCTCCGCACCAAAATTTAGGGTACTTTTTAGGCAATGCTTAGAACACTAAAATGAAGCTCTCCACACAAATTCAGCTTTGTCGAAAATTTTTCGAAGAGTCATCATTTTTTGTCTAATTTTCCTGGACTAATAATGAATTTTCAAAAAAAAAATTTTTTTTTTTTCAACAATCGAAAAACACTATTTTTGAAAATTTTGAAATTCAGTATTATTTAGAATTCAGAGCAGATCCTGCATAAAAATTTTGATCGATACCGGTTGAGTCCTTTATGAAAAAGTCGAAAATCAATAAAATGGTTGTATGGCAGGTACCGTTAATAACAAAATATTTTAAATTATTTTCGGCCAAAATGTAGACGAGGCAGTACCCACACCAAATTTTATCAAAATTGTTAGAGCCGTTTTTGAGATAATTAAGATGGTAGACAAATTTGTATGGCAAGTACCGTTATTTTTGGGGCTAAACAATGATTCAAAAATCTATTTTGGACAGTCACCTAAAACACCTAACCACCACGTTTGAACAAAATCGGTTCATCCGTTTAGGCTGTAGATCGTTCTACAGACAGACAGACGGAATTGCCGGACCCACTTCTCTGGTGTTCTCCATCATCGTAATGTCAACTGTGATTAAAATCTCGAGTTCGATTTTTGTTCCAAATGCAAAACTTGCCCTATAGTACCTATATCGCAAGTAACAACAAAACAATGTGGGTTCCTTATCCAAACTGAGTGTCAACAAATACATATTTACTATTAGGATAAAGGTAGCAAAAACCATAATATTCAACTATTAGCGTTTTTATGGTAAAGTTAATCCATACTTCTTTTTATTGAAAACTAACTACTGGTATTCTTTGTATTTTGAAGTAGGGGTTGATGCTAATTAAAAATATACTTTTTTTATAATATTGTAAATATTCTGTTATTATTTTATCAGGTTTACCTACATGTTTATACTTTAAAAATAATTCTTAGACAATACTGTTAACGAAATGATCAAGTGGATTATATTAAATGATCCGATCATGTAGCATAAGGCAATAAGCTGAAGTATTTTCAGGGAGGTTTTTGATGTTTTCATCTCCAAGCGGGTATCGATAGTCCCTGTTTTTTAAGTTTAATTTTGATGTCAACCGTCTATAATGAAAATTTGAGCATTAGCCTTAAATATAAATCAGGAGAGATGTTACAATCGCAAATAAAAAGGAGTGACACTAAGATACGAATCCTCGGCTGTGAAACAGGTTTGGTCGGTTGCCACTTGGAAATACAACTTCTGACCAAAATTGAAAATAAAGAAGACCAAAACCAGTAAAATGTGACCAAAATAATTAAAATCTAAAATCTACATAATACACAGAAAATTAAGGTTAGCCTTTTTTTCATTTGTTATCATAAATAATAACTAAAATAAATAAATAAATGAAAAGGTACCAAATAATTCAGTAGATTAATTTAAACTTTAAGGGCAATGTGATCACCCTTCTTCTTAATAATTTTGAAATTCGAACGAATAGCTAACTCGATATAATACAGTGAAATCTCCCTTGGGCGGACAGCCATGGTGCAGACATTTTTGTCCGCCTAAGGGAGTTGTCCGTTTGAGGGAAATCAAATAAAAACACTTATTTTCAAAATTAACAGTATTCACTTATTAACAGAAGATAAAAATAACAAAAATATATTAACTTCACTTCTTTTTTATCACATGAAGTGAAATAAAATTTTTAGATTTAACACATATGTAAATTCATATAAAAATCAGCCTCTAAAAACTTTGCAATAATATAAGAAGATTCGTATTTTTGTATTTTTCAAACTAAAATATTTCAATATTTGTTTAGTTTTAGAAAAGAACGATTTATTTTTGGAATCTGTGGGTGGCAATGGCGCAGTGGATAAAGTGAATGATTGCTAACTAGGACATGTGGGTTCGATCCCCACGCTATGCGCATTCTTTTCTACACCTCCAATTTTAATTGGATGCCGCCCATTGGTTAAAATGAGACAGTCAATACCTGGTTCTCAAATCCACTGTGCCAAAAACTAGTGCCGTGCAATTCAGGTTGCATTTAAAAGACCTTAGGTCTTACATGCATATAGTTAAATTAAAACAAACAAAAATCTGGCCGCTAGGTCAACCACAAGTTGAATAGCTACCGTCATTTTTCTGACCGTAAATTTTTTTTTTAATTTTCAATTGAAGTGTTTTCTTCTTCGAAGGAATTATAAGATGTTCCCACCAGGTCCTGATCCTCTTCCTCAGATTCACTCTCAGTCTCGTTGATTTTAACAGTAACTGCAATATTTTCATCCACATTTACATTTTCATCCATCAACACAAATATTTCAGGTCATCCATCCAATCTGCATTCATGAAGGAGCTTGGAAATTTCTCTTAAATTTGCTATAGTCGAATCATCTTCGGGATCGAATTCACAGTCCTCCAAATTCAAAAGTCTCACCTGATCGCAAAGAAACAAAAATCTAAAAGTCCAAAAATAAACCTTTTTTACGTCCAAACAAAATCACTTAAATGAGAGAAAATAATTTTATGCTCGCTGTAGAAGACAGCAACTTAAAAAAAAATACCGTCGTCAAAATTATCAGCGTGATGACATATTCAATCCTGCTCTGGTATCCGTCTAAGAGAAAATATTTTGCCATTCATATGACAAATTCCTGTCCGTGTCCGTATAAGGGAGTGTCAAAAAGAAAACAATTAAATGTTTATGGAGCAATTTCCGTACAAAAAAATGTGTCCGTCTAAGAGACGTGTCCGCCTAAGGGAGGTGTCCGCAAAGGGATATTTCACTGTATATCTATTCATTCGAATGATATTTGTATATTTTGACATCCGAACGTATATTATTCATTTTCAGTCAATTGCACACAATGAACTTGAATGAATCTTATTTTCAATGTCAGCTGTTCAAAATTTACTGACATTTATATTTGATTTAGTATGACCAACGTGACTTTTTTTCGAAACGAAAAAGTTAGTCGAAATTTAAAGCCCTTTTATCACAGAAATATAAACCAAAGTTGCTTGGTACCTAAATCTAAGTAATTCAAAAAAAAAAAAAAAACAATCAATAAAAACTTCATTTTTTTATTTTTAAGCATTTAAAAAATAATGGCCAGTTAATTGATACGAAAAAGGATCAAAACAATACTATAAAACTTTTGTATAATAAAATATTGGATTTTCGTTGAACTTTCGTTACACTTTAATTGTGTTTAAAAAAAATTAACAAAAAAAAACAGTTGTTTTGCAAACAACTCCAGTCTTTATTAACCTTTGTAATATAATATACAAACAAAAGATTGCAATTCTTTTGTGTCTGAAAAGTAAATTGAAGACAGCGAGGAGTAGCTAATAGAAAAATGATAGTGGATGCAACAAATCCATTATTATTAGTATTTGCTGTAAATAAAGCTGTTTAAATTTGAAAAACAATACTCCTTTAACCCATTTTTAAGGTAACTGACTTTTTCCCGAATTTCGCATATGCTTATTTTATCGTAAATATTATTGTTTGAAAATCAAAGCAATTTCAAATAATAATAATTTGAGGATTGCCCTCAACCAAGTATGAATACTATCACTCAACGTCGAAATTGAAATTCGGAATCCGACAGTATACTTTTTGATGTTATTATAGACAAATTTCTCAAATCATTGTTATTGAGATCAAATCTTAGTAGCCGTTGTTTTAAAAGTTCTAAATAAAAATGTCAAGAGTTTGTTTTAATTTCATTTTTGTTAAGATTTGTGAGGTTCGATTTTTTAAAGAAATTCCTCAGCTTTGTTTCCAATGCAAACATCTAGTTTTTCAACGGATAAATAATTTTCCCTGTTCTCTAAGGAAGATTGGGAATCATCTTGTTCTGTGAGGGTTTCCTTGATATTTTCGAGGGTTTTAAGTCACAATAATGAACTTTTATTAATGTTGTTTTAATTTTACAAGAAAAAAATAATAATATATTTTATTACTTACCTATCCATTTGATTTGTTTTTAACAAGAACCAACAAGCGAAATAGACGGAGACACTTAGACGTTTAAACACACAAATATTTTAAACTTTCCATCTGTAAATAATTTTCAAATGAAGAAAATGAATGCATTCAGCCCTCGTGATTGTGGATGGATAATGCAGTGCGTTCAATTTAACACATACATCGCTTACATCGCTTAGGAGATGAAAAAAATTGCGCTTGATTTTTGAGAACATGAAAATTAAAAGTCCAGTTTGGAGATGGAGAACAAAATGACCCAATGATCACGTGAAAACAAAATGACCAAATTTGGTCATAAATGACCAACGTGGCAATCTTTAATGAATTAAGTTTATTTTTTTTCCAACACTTTTAAATGAAAACAAAAAAGAAAATTCCATTTCAGAAAGTGTTATTTATAATTGTCTGTTTTTTGTGGAATTCCCATTTACCACTTAATATTGAATTTGTCCGTACAAAATTGAACATTTTCTGAACTTTTAGCTAGATTTTAATCGAACAACAATCAGTGGTGCAAAATTTTAAACAGCATGATGTTAAAGGCTTAGTATGATACTACTTAACAGGTTGCTAACACTAAAGCACTTTACTAATATTTTCCTAATTTTAAAGACTTTTTAACAGGCACCATACTAAATCTATTTTCTTAATAAACTACAACTAAACACGCCTAAAATAGTGCAAAAAAGTAAGCGAACATAACTTTTTGACGATACTAAAGCAGCCATTTTGTGAATTTAACTTTAGTAAAATGTTAAGAAAATAGTACGATACTAAACTGGTTTCAAATTAGCCAAATCCTCTTTTTAGCCTAGTATCATACTAAAAATGATTTAACATATTACTAAATCGACTAAAATTTTACGCACATGTCAATAACATTAGAAATTTCAGATTGAATTTTGTTTTCGATATCAGCAAAATTGCCTGTTTTTGGGTAATGTCGTTTTCCCCCATAGGGGCCAGTTTTCGCGTTCTGTTCAAACAAAATGATCAATTGATTGACCCGAGACCAAAATCACAAATCCAGACTCTTAAAATGATTTACCCTTACATAAAACACCCGCTTGAACACACCCAAAGTAAAGCAAAATTACCAGGTAGGCAGGTAGATAGGTTCCAATCTTGAATTTTCTCGCCCAATCGGACGTTGAAGGACTCCTGTATTTTTGTACTTTGTTTCTTCAAGGTAAAAACTATTCAAATAGTCACTTTCAATTAACTCTCAATAGATTGAATTGATTGAATAAAATCAATGTAATTTGGTCTATTCGGTAATTTGAAATTGAAGGAATGGCATCTAGATCACCATTCTATAATTTGAATTTCTCTTTCCGTATTCTGTATAATTTGAAGTCTGAAATTGTTTTCATGCACAGACCTGTCTGTCGGTACGAACTTGTACGTAGGCATCTCGAACACCAACATTCTATAGTTTGAATTTCTGTTGCCCGTATACTCTCTTTAATTTGAAGTGTTACCTTCGGCCTTTCGTACAGAAATTTTATCGGATTCCGTTCAATTTTGAAATTACATGTTTGACGTTTCACAGTTATATGTTACTTCATTTATACTGCTTTCAAATTTAGGGCATAATATTATTTTCTGATCAATTCTTGATACCTACGTTTTTTGTAGGTGTTGTCTGGCAGACACTTTGAATCTGCCAAGAAATCGGCCCCATTCACGTTATAATCAGCCCTCATGAGTTCCATCGTAATCGGAAAGCTTTACGAATTCCGAAAAAAGCTAACGCAGAATCCGTTCGTAATCGCAATTTGTACGAGCATTTCCACTACGATGGATTCTGTGATAGATTTTTTCGGGCTTCGTGACAAGTTTCCTTTTACGATGAAATTCTAATATATATAATATAAAAACTAATTTTATATTATTTATTCAAATAAATATTTAATAATATTTTAAAAGATGGCAAACACCAACAGTGTGGGGCTTATCATATCAGCTAGCCGCACTGCACCCTGTAAATATTCTTGTGCTATTTTCGTAGTACAAATAATAATTCATTATTTTATTCAAATAAACAACAAATAAGAAAAAAATTGTACATTCTTCATATGCGTCTACTTCTTCATCTGTAACTTCAGAAGTCTAGGTATCTGTAAAAATATAATAGGGACATTCACGATCTGGTGTAACAAGTCTTGTAAAATTGTAAAATTTATTTTTTTCAACAGACTGTGAACACACCTTTTCTAATCTGTAGCAACACTGAAGCAAAATAATGTCAAAATCTGTTTCACATTATTGTTCTGAAATATCTTTTTAGACGTGGCCGTGGCGCGATAGTTGTATGTTCACCTCATTGTCACAGGTTCGATCCCTGCCCTAGTATATGTCCTCTTATTTTTCTATTAAAAACCAATTCTAAAATAAATGTCATACGAGTTACTGGCTTACTCATTACATGTTGTTTAGGCATAGAACTAACAATATGTGGTTGAGTAAAACCAGTATACCGATAAATATGACAAAGAATGAAAAAAATAATGCGAATTTTAATATATAATAGATAAATAAGATACGGAAATTTCTCCGCATTAGTTCAGCCGCCATCCCTGGAGATAAAATCTGAGACAACAACCACCTCCAGTCTCAGAACATCGCGCCACACATCTTTTCCTACTCTTCTTTCTCTTCCTAACCTAACGCCTGCTCTGTTTTGAAACGTTTAAAGGGTAGTATAATCCCTTGAGCGCGTGTAGATTTGTGTTAAATAAATTTTACACTATCATTGTATATAGATATTAATAGTACTATCATGACGACGAAATTCATCCAGCCTGGAATAAGTTCTACTACTCATCATGAGTTCCACTACCAAATCAAGGGTTAGGTAGTGTTGGTGTGTTATGAAAATGCGTATGAAGGGAAATAGTGTGATAATAAATTGATGAGAGAAATATATAAAAAATTTATTATAAGTTAGAGGAGATAGGAAAACAATTTATTTCATAGGTTTTTTTTGTTTTTTTTATGAGGATTTTTTTGTTGAGTATGAGCTGGTTGTGTGTGTGTTTTTTTTATTCTACGGGCAGATAGAATGAAAATTGTTTGATGGCTGTAAGGAATATTTAAATATTAAGGTATACACTTGTGTGCAACGGTCACTACTCAGTAAAATAAACTTTTTTACCAAATGAACAAACCTGATAATAATTTAAGAGTTAAAATTTGAGATTTCTGTTAATCGTTGTGCAAACAAAATTTTTTCTTGTGACAACATTTTTTTATTTTATATTAATATTTTTTTGGATTTTGGAAATAAAATATTTTTTTCAGATTTGATAAGTAATTTCGTAAAAAATAAAAAATCGAGTTGACGAATTTTCAAATAAGAATTGTTTATTAATAGGTTTTATATATTTTTTCAAGTCGTTTTTTACTTTTTTTTTTAAATGAGTATTCAACAATATATACATATATACATTTGAAAATATTATTTAAAAAAATCTTCAAAACATTTAATATTTATTTGCAAAATATTGTTTTTTTTTTCAAAATCCAAAAATTAAATAAAATTTAATAACAATTTTTTTTTTGAAAATTCTTGGAGCCGTTTTTGAGAAATAATTTTTTTCTTAACGGTTTTTAACATTTGTATGGGAGGTACCGTTGTTTTTTATTTTAGAAAAATAGTTTTTTTAACTATTCAAGATAGTGTCTAAAAACTACTAAATACGAAGTTTCGAAAAAATCTATTAAGTCTTTTTTGAAATTTTGAATTTAAAAAAAAAATAATTTCCAAAATAATTTGTTATGAAAAATTTTAGTATACAATAGTGTTTAAACTTTCTAGGAGCTTCTGCGTGAAAAATTAAAAAAAAATCAGATTAACCGTTTCCGAGAAAATCGAAAACCAAAAAAATGGTTCTACTAGAGGTACCAAAAAAACAATTTTTTTCCAAAAAATAAATTATAAAAAGGTACCCTTTCCCTTCATTAATGAACACATTTTTTTTTATAAGAATCGTTGGAGCCCTTTTTGTTTTTGGCCAAAAAAAATGTATGGGGGCTACTGTTATTTGTCGTCTTAAAAAAAAAATAAAAAACCGTGTGGGCATATTACCGAAAAAAACAATATGTGCCAAGTTTGAAGACAATCTATCAAAGCGTTTAGGCTGTAGACTCGAGGACAGACAGACAGAATGACAGACAGACCGAATTAAGGGACCCACTTTTTCGGTAATATCATATTTGATTGTCAGAAAAAAAAAATTTTGAGAAAAATAATATTTGCCTTTTTGGTCAAAAAGAAAGCTTGGCAGGTACATAGGTAGGTACTGTCATCTTTCATCTTTAAAAAGCTGATAAAAAACTGGGGACATATTTATGAAAAAACGTTTAGGCTGTAAACTCGAGGACAGACAGACAGAGAGACGGAATTGAGGACCCATTTTTTCGTCTTCGCTATCATCGTAATGTCAAGTTTGATCAAAATCTCGAGTTCGATTTTTTTCGAATCCATAACTTGTAATAGTACCTGCATTTATAATATCGCTAGTCAAAAAAAAAAACTAAAAAAATACTGCCTAGGTATACCTACTTTATTTCCTAATAAAACTGTCTGGAGAAAAAATTGAATTATTCTCAATAGATATTATATTTGAAAAAGAACAAAAAGTACCTATGTACATACATATTGTATGTAGATGGGTATCTGGGTACACATGTACCTACCTAAGCAAAACATATTGAAATATCTCAACATTGCTTTGCTATTTTTGCATAGAAAATGTGAAAAGTAGCAACGTTGCTACAATTCAAAATCCTAAAATCCACCAAATATCTAAAATTTGAAAGAAAAATTTAAAATAAATTCTATAATAACCTATACATGCATGTATATCCATATACATTCTTACTTCAAGTTCATGTATACGCCAATAGCATTGATATAATTTATTTATGCCCACCATATTTTGAAGGTTGCCATGACAAAAACAGCTTATTCAGTTTTCTCCCTTACCCTCTATATTGTTGTCAGAACTAATAAGTTTTGACCGTCTCCCTTGCTTTTTTGTGTATTTGCCTCTACATTTACTTCTTCCACATCAACAATTCAATATCAAGAAAAGAGAAACTAGCGCCCTCATCGACGGAACTACTAGCTAAAAAATTCAGTCTCGTAGTAGTACTATAGGTTTCATATACAAAGTCCATATTACCTTTGTATATGAAACCTATAGTACTACTACGAGACTGAATTTTTTAGCTAGTAGTTCCGTCGATGAGGGCGCTAGTTTCTCTTTTCTTGATATTGAATTGTTGATGTGGAAGAAGTAAATGTAGAGGCAAATACACAAAAAAGCAAGGGAGACGGTCAAAACTTATTAGTTCTGACAACAATATAGAGGGTAAGGGAGAAAACTGAATAAGCTGTTTTTGTCATGGCAACCTTCAAAATATGGTGGGCATAAATAAATTATATCAATGCTATTGGCGTATACATGAACTTGAAGTAAGAATGTATATGGATATACATGCATGTATAGGTTATTATAGAATTTATTTTAAATTTTTCTTTCAAATTTTAGATATTTGGTGGATTTTAGGATTTTGAATTGTAGCAACGTTGCTACTTTTCACATTTTCTATGCAAAAATAGCAAAGCAATGTTGAGATATTTCAATATGTTTTGCTTAGGTAGGTACATGTGTACCCAGATACCCATCTACATACAATATGTATGTACATAGGTACTTTTTGTTCTTTTTCAATTATAATATCTATTGAGAATAATTCAATTTTTTCTCCAGACAGTTTTATTAGGAAATAAAGTAGGTATACCTAGGCAGTATTTTTTTAGTTTTTTTTTTTGACTAGCGATATTATAAATGCAGGTACTATTACAAGTTATGGATTCGAAAAAAATCGAACTCGAGATTTTGATCAAACTTGACATTACGATGATAGCGAAGACGAAAAAATGGGTCCTCAATTCCGTCTCTCTGTCTGTCTGTCCTCGAGTTTACAGCCTAAACGTTTTTTCATAAATATGTCCCCAGTTTTTTATCAGCTTTTTAAAGATGAAAGATGACAGTACCTACCTATGTACCTGCCAAGCTTTCTTTTTGACCAAAAAGGCAAATATTATTTTTCTCAAAATTTTTTTTTTCTGACAATCAAATATGATATTACCGAAAAAGTGGGTCCCTTAATTCGGTCTGTCTGTCATTCTGTCTGTCTGTCCTCGAGTCTACAGCCTAAACGCTTTGATAGATTGTCTTCAAACTTGGCACATATTCGGTCTGTCTGTCATTCTGTCTGTCTGTCCTCGAGTCTACAGCCTAAACGCTTTGATAGATTGTCTTCAAACTTGGCACATATTGTTTTTTTCGGTAATATGCCCACACGGTTTTTTATTTTTTTTTTAAGACGACAAATAACAGTAGCCCCCATACATTTTTTTTGGCCAAAAACAAAAAGGGCTCCAACGATTCTTATAAAAAAAAATGTGTTCATTAATGAAGGGAAAGGGTACCTTTTTATAATTTATTTTTTGGAAAAAAATTGTTTTTTTGGTACCTCTAGTAGAACCATTTTTTTGGTTTTCGATTTTCTCGGAAACGGTTAATCTGATTTTTTTTTAATTTTTCACGCAGAAGCTCCTAGAAAGTTTAAACACTATTGTATACTAAAATTTTTCATAACAAATTATTTTGGAAATTATTTTTTTTTTAAATTCAAAATTTCAAAAAAGACTTAATAGATTTTTTCGAAACTTCGTATTTAGTAGTTTTTAGACACTATCTTGAATAGTTAAAAAAACTATTTTTCTAAAATAAAAAACAACGGTACCTCCCATACAAATGTTAAAAACCGTTAAGAAAAAAATTATTTCTCAAAAACGGCTCCAAGAATTTTCAAAAAAAAAATTGTTATTAAATTTTATTTAATTTTTGGATTTTGAAAAAAAAAACAATATTTTGCAAATAAATATTAAATGTTTTGAAGATTTTTTTAAATAATATTTTCAAATGTATATATGTATATATTGTTGAATACTCATTTAAAAAAAAAAGTAAAAAACGACTTGAAAAAATATATAAAACCTATTAATAAACAATTCTTATTTGAAAATTCGTCAACTCGATTTTTTATTTTTTACGAAATTACTTATCAAATCTGAAAAAAATATTTTATTTCCAAAATCCAAAAAAATATTAATATAAAATAAAAAAATGTTGTCACAAGAAAAAATTTTGTTTGCACAACGATTAACAGAAATCTCAAATTTTAACTCTTAAATTATTATCAGGTTTGTTCATTTGGTAAAAAAGTTTATTTTACTGAGTAGTGACCGTTGCACACAAGTGTATACCTTAATATTTAAATATTCCTTACAGCCATCAAACAATTTTCATTCTATCTGCCCGTAGAATAAAAAAAACACACACACAACCAGCTCATACTCAACAAAAAAATCCTCATAAAAAAAACAAAAAAAACCTATGAAATAAATTGTTTTCCTATCTCCTCTAACTTATAATAAATTTTTTATATATTTCTCTCATCAATTTATTATCACACTATTTCCCTTCATACGCATTTTCATAACACACCAACACTACCTAACCCTTGATTTGGTAGTGGAACTCATGATGAGTAGTAGAACTTATTCCAGGCTGGATGAATTTCGTCGTCATGATAGTACTATTAATATCTATATACAATGATATTACTTACTAATCATTATGATAGCAACATTAGTATCGGAACAGAGTGTGTTTCTTTATTTATTCCAAGATAAGGAATAGAGTGGATGGAAAAGATGAAATGTTTATCCAGAATATAAAGAATGGAATGAATAAAGAAACTTAATACTCTCCGGAATAGAAAAGAAAAAGAATCAGCTGAATGAAAGTGATGTGATGATGATAAGAAAAACACAGGTATCTCTATTGGAAATAGTAAAAATACAATATAATTGATTTATTAATTAATGAAAACTCACATATTATTATTATTTATACATTTACTTCAATAATAAAAATATAAAAAATGTTTGGTCATCCATTTGATGATTTGTTTATTAACTTGGTTTTCGTTTTTGGCTGCTGCCATTTTTTTGCTTTCATATGAGAGGGTTATTCCGAGAATATTCTTCCCATTCCGTGTTTAACATGGAATAAAAAGAATGCATTCCAAACGTTCCGGAATGAATAAAGAAACAACAAAATAGTTTATCCGGAATATTCCATGGAATAAAGAAACGCATAACTGGTATTCCGAATATTCTGGACATGAATAAAGAAACACACTCCTTATGACAATATTAGATTTAAAGTCTACTTTACATGCATGATATATAATTTTTGTGTCGGCTTCTTCGTGGTCTGGACTACGATTTAAAATTCTACTTCTTCGTTTTTATTTACTATATATGAATAGCAATGTCTGAAGTTAAAATATATGCTTTTATCACCAATTAAAGGGACCATTTCATCTGTCGCGCAGTGTTTGATAAAAAAATCAGTTAGACCCTATTTTATTTGAATTTGTCAACTCTTTTGAAAAATCAGTTGGCCAAACATAATCAGGTCAGTAATGCTGTAGTGTAATTGTGTTTATTCTATTCGGAGGGAACGTTCATAGCCTTTTATTGGCGGTGGGAAGTATTGATCAAAAATTACGTCGATTCTCAGTTAGGGTTACCAGACTCAAAATGTTGAAAAGGGGGACATAGCGAGTTTTCAAGGGGGACAAATGTTCAAAAAGAGGTAGTAACCATGTTTTTGAAAAATACAAAACGCGAACAAAAAAACTGAACAAGATTTTTGTATACCTTTGATGTTTCACCATGACGTTTCGATCTTAAAATGTAAGTATGTAATTTCGTTTCTATTTCTTTTTAATTTTGCACGCACTCAAGTGATTATGAATACCCTTTATGTTTTTAACACAGCGCGGGCATCCGGTGAAAGAAGAGAAAGAGAAGGATAGGAAAGATGTTTGGCGCGATGTTCTGAGACAACAGCTGGTTGCTGTCTTAGATGTATCTCCAGGGTGGCGGCTGAACTAATGCGGAGAAAATTACCGTGTCTTATTTATTTATGTATCTTATAATTCGCATTATTTTATTTATTTCGTTGTCATATTTTATGGCTATACTACTTTACTCAATCACATGTTGTTAGTGTTATTCCTGAACAGCATGTACTGAGTAAATCAGCAACTCATTTTATGACAATTTTTAGAATTGGTTTTCGATGGAATATAAGAACGAAGACATAGAACCGAACGCAGGAATCGAACCTGCGACGTTTAATATAATATTGAATAATGAGAGAAAACTTTTTAATATTGCCCTTATTGGATGTATCCGTGGTGACTGAAAATGGTAGTTTTGAATTTATTTTGCAAGAATTTTACCAATTTTTTACCAATTATTTGTCAATTTTTTTATGCGACCGCTAGTAACCTGGTCTAATAAAATAAATTATAAAACTAACTTATTAATTACATATTCTGTTGGTGTTACTTAACCAGCAATTTCCAAGTCCGTAAATATGGTCGGAAACAGGGAGCTACATAAGTGCCAAAGTTATAACTATGGCTAAAAATGGACACAAACGATGGTGACAGATACAGGACAACTGAAGTTAAGTTAGCAACCTTTCTTGAATGAAGTAAATGGACATATCCAGTTGTGAAAATTGTATTTACTATGATGGAAGTATAAAAAGCTTAATTTGAAAACCTGCTAAGAATTTTTTTAAATAGGACAGAGTACGTAGTATTCAAATATTGATTAAGGTACAAAAATATTACATTATGTTTAAAAAAGAGGGACATTTATGTCCACCTTTGTCATTTTTGGTTTTGGGGGACAATATATAGCTTGAGGTAAAAAAGAAGGACAGTCCCTCCAAAAGGGGAACGAATGGTAACCCTATTCTCAGCACCTGTTTACATGGAACAACATGCTCGGCAACATGGCTCGACGGAACCAACCCTACTTTGCGTTTACATGGATACAGATGTTGTCGAATATTAGTGCTTTTAAATTTTCAAAATAAACGGACGCAAGATGGCGATAATTAGTTTGGCAGCGAAATTCTTGAAGAAAATGAGGAAGAAAAAAAGAAAGGAAAAAAGAAAAAAATGGTTTACAAAATAGATTAAGAGGGAAATGCTCCCATACAAATTTTTATTTTCAAATCGACACTTTTTTGGAAAATTTGAGTATGCAGTTTTATTAACACTTCTAGGAAGCATTTGCATAAAAAAATAATTTCAATCGGTCAGAAAGCCGAAAATGAAAAAAGTGGTTCTATGGGAGGTACCGTTAATAAGTACGCAAAGTAAAATGCTTTTTTTTTGTTTAACGCTCTTTTTCGTCAAAATTCTTGGTTTATTTTAGGAAAATAGTTTTTTAACTATTCAAGATAATGTGAAAAAACTACCAAATAAATACCAAGTTTCGAAAAAACCTATTGAGTCGTTTTGGAAACTTTGAGTTGTCAAAAAAGTGTTTGTTTTTTTAATTAAAAAAAAAAATTGTTCGAAAAATGTTGGTCTTTGATAGTGTTTAAACTTTCTAGGAGCTTCTGTGTAAAAAAATCTAATGAAGCGTTTCCCAGAAAATCGGAAACGCAAAAAATGGTTCTACTCGTACTAGAGGTACCAAAATTATCGTTTTTCCTAAAAAAAAATTACAGAAAGATAACTCTTATCTCAATTAATGAACTGATTTGATTTTTATATAAAAATCGTTGGAGCCATTTTTAAGGAAAATAAGATATTTTTTTTGGCCAAAAAAATTATGCGAGCTACTGTTATTATTGTCGTCTTAAAAAATATGAAAAAAACATGTGGGCATATCACCGAAAAAACAATTTGTACCAACTCTATCCAACGGTTTAGGCTGTAGACTCGAGGACAGATACAGACAGATAAACGGAATTGGGGGACCCACTTTTTTGGTGCTCTCTATGATCGCAATGTCGTTTGTTTGCTAACATTTCGATCCATGTTGCCGAACATGTTGGTCCCCTATTGAGTAATCATCTGCACCATTTTCTTTGCAATATTTCCAAATTTAGTTGGAATATATCTTTCAATGTATAGGTAGGTAATAAAAAAAACTATTAATTATAAAGACATAATAGGTCTGTTTGTTATCTTGTGAATTTGTACGAATTCGTAACAATTTGTACACATTTTCACAAAATGCTGTTTAACTCTAAAATATTACTACAAAGCCAGTCAAAGTAGAGGAGAAAAACTTCCCCTACCTTGAAAAAGTTGCGAACTTTACTAAAAGAATTTTTGTGGGTAACTCATGCAAAAACTGCCAAAGCAACAAGACGGCAAGATTGTTGTGCCACATTCGAAAGACATGAGAACTTGCGAAAAGTGTGCACTGTTCTTTGTATTGCGTGTTTTCTCTTTTTCTATTATTTTTTTAGGTTATTTTTGGTTTGTCTGGAGTGTTCATTCTATTATGCCCATCGCTACATTCTTTTTTTTGTGTCCACTGACGTTTTATACACAAATGTGGCCAATTTGCGTTTGTTTTCTTTGTTGCAATATTTACAAAATTTCCCCCACTCTTAGAGTTTGGCAGTTGTTGCACTTCTTAGGCCGTGTGTGAATTGCGTTAAAATGTTGGTTAAATTTTGTACCTTGGTTAAAATTTGACACTAGCGTGGTGAATAAAATGGGTTAAAATGTAGGCAGCTGTAGAGCAGGCTAAATTTGCGTTAAAATTTAACGTTTCTCAAGATAGAGTAATTTGATATTGTAAGCGATAACCGAAAAGAAAGATGAACTCCAAAAAGTCCAGATCTACTGGGAAACCATATAATAAGTGTAAGTTTAAATTTATTCAATTGAAAAATTAAATTACATTATTATTTTTGTTTTTGTAGGGTTTCAAGAGGAAAAAAACAAATATTATAATCCGTTGATATTTTAACAAATATAAAATAATTAATTAAAATACTCATTGTATTTCATTTTGCAAATTGAATACAAATAGATTTATTTGTCAGCTTGTCAAATTCTTCAGCTGTGAAAACTAGTGTTTACATACTAAATCAACAAACTAACCATAATGGGAATTGTTTTGAAAAGATTTGGAATTGTTGTTTTAAAATATTAAATTAACGATGTAAAACCGAAACATATTAGTAAAACTGAGAATTCGTTACTTTTTTCGTGCCAAATTATTAACTTTATATCTTCTAAGTCAGATTTTGGGAAAGAAATTAATTAACTTGAACAACAAAAAAAATGATTTAGGGAAATTTCTTCAATCTTGAAGGAATTTTAGCCAAAATAGTGTTTTAATAAATCCCTTTTAACGCAATTCACACAGCAAAAAGCTAAATTTGATCCCACCACAAACCAAACTTCAAAATTTAACCAAGGTAGAAAATTTAACCAACATTTTAACGCAATTCACACACGGCCTTACTACAAAAATGATACCCAAGGCACCTAATAAGTGTATCGGTGAGTGGTGCTCAATGGTTTTTCCAAACACTTCAAGAGAGCAGGTTTGGCAGTTTTACAATATTTTACCAATTTTTATTTCAATATCACATTAACATAGGGACTGAAGTGATTGGATGGGATACAATTTTATGATCCATTGATAACTCCAGCATACACCCAAATAAAATCTCGCTGAATTCCAACTTGCTGTTCTTTACCACGTACTTGACAATTTTTTTTCATTTGATAATCCTCATATGAATTTCAACGGTATCTTATCTTAGTTCCCTGGAGATTTTTTGACGTTTTCCTTTAATTGCCTTGTAGCTTTCACACGAAAAAAACTGTCACCAAGAAACTGAGGGGGAAACTGGGAATATTTTGTTGGGCTAATTGGAATGCAAAGCAAAACGTCAACAAAATCTCTTCAAATCGTTGACCGGAGTTTTTTTTCATTCCCCTTACATCTTGCCCTTCTCGCCATCAAGCTCCCAGTTGCCGGCAACTCAGTTTCCTTGTGTGAAAGGGGACTTAATAATTTTTTTAATTCTATTTATATCTGATTCATTATCTATTTGAATTATTCTTACTAACACTTCCGAAGTTGCAGATGAAGAAGTAGACGCAAAAGAAGAATGTAATGCAGTTCAAATATCTTTAATTCGATTTAATTAAATAAACTAGGTATAGGTACCATTATCATACCAGTACCATTTAACTTGCATTGTTTTTTTCTTTTTTATTAATTATTTTAATAAAACAAAGAATTATTATTTGTACTCTCAAAACGAAAATGGCACACGAATTTTTACGGGTTGCAAGCAGCTGGCTTAACAAGCCCCACTGTAGGTGTTTGCCGGCTTTTAAAATATTATTAAATATTTATTTGAATAAATTATATAAAATTAGTTTTGATATTATAATGTGAATGGGAGAGTATCCTTCGCAGATTTAAGGTGTCTGCCAGACGAAACGCCCCAATATAGGTGTCTGCCCGCTTGTGAAACTTTGTTAATTAGTTGTCTGAAGAACATACATAAAATCTACCTTTGATAAAATATCTTGTCTACCATACGAAAAACCCCACTTTAGGTGTCTGCCGAGTGTTAACACATACAAAAATTTGATAAAATAACGCAATTAGGTATAATTTTTATGCATTTGTAACACTGATTATCTCTGAAAAGCCCAGGTTTGAAGATTCCGACTATGAAGTATCAGACTATGACGTATGCCTGCCGGTCCTGGGATGTTAGGATAGCTTGAGAATTTTTTTTTGACATCAGTTGTTTTTTTATCGGCCGTGTTTTAACATGGGACTAGAACACCAACCTATCCGGACAGCTATGGTTTGATTTTCGAATGACGGCAATGAAAATAATCTACTTTTTTACCTAAGCAAATATAGCGACTGAGGCAACTCGAACTGATTTTGATTCTAGGTTTATTATTTAGTAGTATATAGAAATTTGTTAATTTTTCCTTTTTAATTTTACCCAAATCCCTAGTTGTTGAAAGACAAAAAACAAACAGTTGTGTATGTGTATGCGTCGGACCGTTATTATAGACAAACAGCTTCGCCGTGCGTTCAGGTTGATAGATATGCTATTTTGTATGAGTTGCTTCTACGTAAAATAGAATTTAGAAAGCATTTCAATATTTACTGTAGTACGTTGCTAATAATGTATGTCAATGTATGTTTCTGCCAATATAATTCCAAATTTTCCCTTCATTGATGTTGAAAAATCGTTCCAATACATTTAATACCGGATTTCTTCTTCTAAATACTACCCCATTGTGTACAATGTGCATTCCAAACGGATAGGATCATAAAAACTACATAATTTTGTACAAATTTTGAAGAAACTGGTGCAATAATATTTAATTTTGACTCATACTAAGCCAACGGAAAACGTATTTTATTAATTTACACAATTGTCACACTTTGTATGTTGTCTATTATATTTTCCTTGTTTCACCTTGTAAATATTGTATTCCTTCAGTGGTTTCTATAATTCATTAAAATACTTTAGATATTTGCTGTTAATACAACACTCTTCTGCTTGTCTTTTAAATATATGTTAAAAATTGGCACTATTAACAAAAAATAATATATTTATATATTATTATTAATAAAATAGAAATGTTTTTATTTTTAAGTAAATAAATCCTTAAATGTAAATTAATACTAAAATTTCATTGGCAATAAAAAATGAAAAACTTTTAATCATGTGTCTAATATCTATATAAATCATAGGTAATAAATAACGATTTTTTTTAACAATAAAAAACATATATCATTGCTTTTATGCCTAATAATACTTCCATTTAAAATGTAATCTTCAGCAAATACATTAATTTAGTATTATTTAAGTATATGATAATTTTTTAAGACCTTATACTAGGTAAATATAATTTAAAGATGAAGCATGTGAATCCAATTCTTGGGCGGTAAAAAATATAATTATATATTGTGAAAAATACAAATTATGTACACTAGTGAGGACTAATTATAAATTCAATGAATCAAACAAACTTATTTCTTCAATTGAAAACTAAATTATTAATAAACTTAACAGTAAAACATCAAAATATTTTTTGTAATATTAATTTTGTTGTAAAGCTTGTTTAAGAGCTTCTATGCCGTGACAATTATGAGTGCTTCTTAAGTCACCAGTAGAAAGAGTTAGACCCTTTGGATAAATAATTTTAATTTGCCTATAAAATGGCATCATATCGGCACATGCATGAATCAAACCAGAAAAGTGTACTTTGTTTATGTGCTCAATAATGTTTGTAATAGATGTGTTTGCTTCTTCACATCTGAAGCAAACAAATATTGATTCTAAATTGATCAGTTTTGGATAGTTAGCTTTTTTGTGTATTTGAACTATGTGTTGTCTACACGTTTGATCGTTGTTGAAAGACATGTTGCAAATATCACATATATATTTTAAGCAATTCTGACCGAAGCCTTGTAATAATCTTAAGGTATTTATGTCCAAGCAATCTGCAAGGAGTCTTTGCCGCCTTGGACATGCACATTTAAGTCGCTGAACATTATCAGCCGAACGAAGGTACTTAAAAGTCTCATGACAAAGACCACAACGACTGGAGTCTATTATGCTGCGACACATACGTATTTTATTTGGATGAACAGATTGGTAGTGTGCCGACAACGAAAGCACACTGCATCGAAAGCAACAGTGCAAACATTCAACTCTTCGAGCCACGCGAAATAAAAAACGTTCATTTTTGTAGGCATGTATACTTCCAAAATGAATTTTCAGCTCTAAAAAATCGGAGCATTCAAAATTGCAATTTCCGCATATTGGAGCCAATTCGGGAAAACTAATACAAGGTTGATTTGAAGTTGTTGTTTGTGGTCGTTCAATTAGTGATATCTGTGGGTTTATTAAATTATTTGGCAGTTGGGCTTGGATCTGCATATCATTCGGGTAAGGACAAACTGTCAAACCGGAGGCAACATGAATGTTTTGTGGCAAAATTAGTCCCGTATTGTTAGTTATTGAAGTGTAGTTTGATATATGACATTGTGCGATGGATTCACTTTGAATTTCTTGACGATTTTCAATAATTAAATCTGATATTGGCTGAACAGATATGACACTTGGTTGTAGAGAGCTGGTTGGATCTTGCATAAGGTTTTGTAAGTTCACACATTTTATAGAAACGGATGGCGTTTCGTTTACAATTTCCGGACATTCCGTTTTAATAACAACCTCCTCCTTTATTTGAGTAGGAGGATCCTCATTTGGTTTTATTTTTTTTATTGACGATTCCGCTAAATCGTGAGATGGCCTCTTTTCTTTTATTAAGCTTGTTTCAAAAGTTAAGGGAGATATTGACGTGATAATCAATTTGTACAAATACGGTGTCAGTACATCATACTTCAATTTAAATAGTTTTGATTTATGGGTCTTGGCATGAGCGTCTGCATCTAGGTGCGTCAATATAACGGCATCACATATAACGCACTTTGGACAAAGTGTTACTTTGTGTTCTTTCTTTAAGTGATAAACCAATTTGTTTTTCAGGACTTTAAGACAACAATAGCAAGCATCTGTATTTGTAAATGTCATTTTCTTCTCAGTCAAAACAATTGCCAAAGAAATTTTGTAGTTAACTTCATCCCTCTGCATGTTTATCACAGGAACATCTCTGTATTTGTGAAATTGCTCGACGTGTTCAGACATTCCAGCAAAAGAATGGTGAAGATATTTGCATACGCAGCATATGTGCAGTTCTTCTTTATGCATCATTTTGTGGTCTTTTATATATTTCCAATTTGGATTAGTTTTCGTTAAGGAGCAGTGCGAGCAACGGTACTTGTCAGGAGCTAAATGTTCAGTCATATGAACATCTAGGTTACTTTCGTCTGATCCAACAAAAGGGCATGATTTCATAAGACATTTATAGCGGGGCAGCCCATTTATGATATACTTGGGAATTTCAAGATTTTCAATATCCACAAGACATGAAGCAGATAATCCTGACAGCCACTCGTTGTGTTGTTGTTGCTGGAGCTTTGATGTTAATTGCTGTCGCAGGTTATCAGATAATTTATGAAACAATGGTACCCAATTAACAGTTACTAATGAAACATCTTTTTCTTTGAAAATAGAAAATGAGGCATCCCCAAATGCAATTTTTTTTTCAATCGTTGACCTAAATTCTTGATGGAAAGACGCAAAGTGCTCCCATATCTTTTCTCTCGAACAAAAGCTAGATACGCAATGGAAGCATATATATTCATGACGGCGGTGACTTTCAAAATGTATAGCTGCCAATTCAAGTGAGAGTTGTTTCGAACAATAAGGGCAACCCACTGTATTTATGATTTTGTGGCGTGTTGTGATATGTTTTCGCCAAAGTTCGTAATGCAAAAACGAAGCTACGCATTCAGGACAACGGTAGAGACTAGAAGTAGGAGCGCCAGTATTTTCTGTAAGAAGTTCCAGTAAAGGTCTAAGGAGTTTTTCTTCATCTGTTATTGCCACAGTGGGAATGTTTGTAGAAGAAGAAGCAATACATGCACTTTCAACAATACTAATCTCCGGAGGATTTGGTTTGACAATCTTTGGAGGTGGAGCATCTTCAAATAACGTTTGGTCATCAATTTGTGTAGTATTTGAAATAATATCACAATCTTCAAACAAGGCTACATGTACGTCGGCTGGTGAAATGGCTAAACTTATGTTGATCATATTTAAATTCTCTATTGAATCCTGTTTAAAAAAAAAAAGAGAGACAGGTCAATAAAAACAGAACGCATATACAGAAATTGAACTTACATTGCATGCTTTATTTTTAAGTTTCCTTTCTACCACGTAGGCAATTTCATCCGGATGGTCTAGCGCCAAATGCATTCGCATGGTATCCTTATTATTGGATTCTTCTTTGCAATGTATGCATGCTAGTTCGTGAAAGGAACTATGATCCAATTTTGCAAATTTCTGGGGATGTGCTTTTTGGATGTGAGTTTTTATAGATGAAACAGCATAAAAACACTTAGAACAGTCTAAATGAAATTTTAAATAAATATTTTAGAATAACTTTAAGAATCTAATGAAAACTTTTATACAATAAACTAAATTATTGAATTTGTATACTATGTTCTTTATTCCATGCTTGAATTAAACTAACATTAAATTAAGGTACTGGAAATGAAATGCTAAATTTCTAAATTTATCTTTAGTAGGTATCTTTTTATATTTTCACAAAACCAACAATTATTACTTTCAATTAAATACAAATTCTTACAGAAAAAGTATAGAACAGAAATGAAAGCCCAGAAATGACGATAACTTACCTGGACATTTCAAACTAGTAATATTTTTAACCATTTTTTGTAAAAGGTCGATCTGTTTTTCATCTAGTTGGCTTACATGACCACCACATTCGTAGATTTGTGTGACTGCATTACTATTCTTATGATAAACCTTTCTGTGTAGGGCCACGTTACCAGGTACCGTACTGCGATAAGCACATTCAGCACATTGAAATCGGCACAGGGAATGTTTTGACCGTACATGACCTACCATATTGTGAGCTTTTATATTTTTATACTGACAATAGGCGCATTCCAAAATAATTGTTTGTCCATCGCTGTTGTGAATTGACGAAATATGTTGAACAAATGTATGAGCTTCATTGCAGGAAAACCAACAGTCGTTAATCGTACACTTAAACATTCCAAAATATTTAGAAGCCTCAGGCATTTCTCTATAAATCATTGTTGATTTTACCATTCGCATTTCTGAGGCCGATTCGGGTATTTTATCACTTAACTCCGGTTTTTTTTCCACTGGTTCCATATAGGGTTTATGTCTTTCTTGGCGGCAAGTTTTATCACTGGAAGTATGTATAACAGTCATTATATTTGTTGCACCATTTGTTACAGGCGCTTGAAGCTGCTGCAAACCATTTGCTTCAGGACTGGGAACTTTTACCGAGACCGAGGCTTCATTATCAATATTAATATTTTCAAGAAGGTTTTCAAATAAAGCTAGTTGTGAAGTGCTTGGCATTTGTTGATCTGTCAATAACACGTCCTTTATATCAAGTGGAAATTCGTCCAAAAATTCTTGTTCCAGATTTTGAGATTCTTCTTCCATTGTAGGAGTCCATTCCTCTTCTTCCTGATCGGTAGGCATAATTTCGTTCAAAATTTGCCCATTATCCAAAGCAGCAATTATACACTTTTTTAAATTTTGAGGCTCTTCGAATCGAATACCATGATGGTCACGTTGATGTTTGTGAATATTTGCCTCATTCAGTTGTACAAAATTACACAAATTACAAACGTACAAGTATATTACTTCTAAATCTGGAGAATACAAGTAATTTGATCGAATTTTACCATTTAAACATGTACTGGTCCGATATTGATGGGAACGTATGTCTTCTCTATAGGGTTTTACTAAATCGCAAACTGCGCATTTGAATCCATATTCGCCAGTATGATAGGAAAAATGAGCATGAAAATTTACAAAATTGTCTTCCAATTGAACCTGACAAAATGGGCACGTAACTTTATAACGGTTGCGGTGTCGAACAGCAAGGGTTATATTCGCTTCAAGATACTCGATGTTTTCCGCAGTTAGACGAGAAGTATACGATTCGGTTTGATGTTGGACGACATAATGATTTGTCAGATCTAGAGGCCGTTTGTTGCATAGAACACAAGTTTTTGTTGAATTTAAAGTCATGTTTATATTATTATTTAAATGCGTAGGGACTTTAGGTGTTATTTTTTTCTGTGTATTAACTGGCTTAGAATTGATTGGAACAAGTATTGGATTTTCTCCAAATTCTCGATTTGAATTGTCGATATCATTTTTTGAGATTACTGTTTGTGCTGTTGAAGGCTGGACTCTCAAAACTGCTCTTTCAGATTTAACTTCTTCATTTTTCACCCACTTGTTTATTTCATTCACTGACAGTCTCTCTAGACTTACCCTCAGGAAAGGATTAAAGGGGTCCTTATTAATATTTTTGTACGTTGTTTGCAACCCATTTTTGATCTTGCGATGTTCTTCGATATCAAACTCATCAGTTTCATCTGATGATTCAGTATCTTGTCTTTTTTCAATGTTAAATTTACCAGTCTCGGAAGAACGACGTATACAAACTTTAAGAGAACCTGTTGACCTACTTGATTCAGTGTCGGAATTTTGCAACGCACTAAAAGTTTTTCTTCTATGACTTATTGGCGCTGCTTGTGCAATATTAGATGAAGAAGGTTGTAATTTGGAATCAAAACTATCATCTTTCTGTTCAGTTTTTTCCGATTTTTCTTTTATACTATCCGATGAATTAGATTCAGGTTTCTTTGAAGAACTACTGGAAGCGATGCACAATCTCTTTCCATCTTTAGTTGGTAGTAAAAACTTTTCGAACATATCACTATATTCTTTGAATGTGCAATTAAGATTCTCAAGTTCTCTACAACCTCGTTTTGGCTGTGGTGGTTTTGGTTTTTCTGGCGATTTACTTAAATGATCATTTGTTTTTCGACGAGTACATTTTGTTTTTTTCTTTCCATTTTTATTAACAATTGATGAACTGTCTTCATCTTTGGTGAGATCTACCTCAATGGAGTTATAAATTGGCTTAGGTGTTTTTGGGTCACTTTTTGTAGAGTCAGTTGACTTTCTGGACGAATTTCGGCGCGACTTGGATGGTGTTGGTGATAAACCTTCTTTTGTTTGACCTAAAGCAGACATGACAATTTTTACAACTTTTCTTATATTTGATTGCTCATTGTTCCCCGAAGTTGAGATTTGTGCGGCCTCTAAATGTTCACTCATTGAAGAGGAAGATGATGAAATGATACGTTGTCTTGTTTTAGGCCTACCAACAAAACTCATAACCACCGTTTCGTCATCTTCATCTGTATCTGTCCGTGATCTTGGAGTTTTTCTGCCACTTTCAAAATCGGAAGAATTTGTTCGCTTTGGATTTTCTTTTCTTTTACTTTTATTCAAAAGACCCGAAAAAGAAGGAATGTTATTTGGAGTTTCTTTTTTGTTTTGTGTCGACTTATCAAGTTTTTGACCATTTTCAGATCCAGAGGAATCTTTCCGGAGTTTTTTATTTGTACTATTTATTTTTGGACTAACACCACCAGCTTCAGAGGAATTTTCTTGCACTAGATTGGGTGAACGGCTAATACCATTATCTGTTTCTTTACTCTGCTTAGATGTTCGTTCTAATTCTTGTTTTTCCAACTCTTTGAGTCGCTTGTGTTCTCCATATGTTGTTGCCGTACTGGAAGTGATTTTTTCAACTGGTGGTGGTATACTTCTATAAGTAGGACGTTCGGCATAGCAATTCATAAGCAGCGTTGCAGACTCTCGGATACTAAGATTATGAATTGGCGAGTCTTTAATTTGTTTGAGTTTCTGCACAATACGAGGGTCATTTAAATTTAATCTCGGATTCAATGAATTCTGATATGAGTAAGATGCTTGTGGATTATTTTGAATTTGATTTGATGTACAATGTATATGATTTTGAAAATCTTGTTGTTGTTGTTGTTGCTGATGTTGATATTGATGCTGTTGGTGCTGCTGTAGTTGTTGTTGTTGCTGATAATGGATATTTTGTTGGTGCAACTGCTGATGATGATGCAAGTTTTGTTGTTGTAGCTGATTTTGATTTTGCTCTTCTTCCACATTATAGGAATCATAACAAACTTCTGTTATATCATTATTATTATAGTTGTCAGTATGTTGGATGATTGGTGCTGAATTATCGTTTTTGGGTATTGAAGATTTGTTAACTAAATCCCCCAAAAGTTCTTCTAATTGGATACCTGTTTTTTCACAGAGCTTTGCATAGATATCATTAAGTTCGTTAAGACCCATATTGTTAAGATCCTTCAATTTACAAGGACTAGCTGATTCGGCTTTTGTTTGTAATAAGTTCGTAGATAATTTATGCTCGATAATTTCATTAGAAGATGGTACTGTTGTTTTATTTGTAATAAACTTAGGTTCTAATATAGGACCCGAATTGAGTGTGCCATTTGTTTGAATCGTTTCTTTAGGAGGTAAAATATTGATTTCATTTTCGTCTGAATCTGATAATACTACAGTAATAGTATTACTAGTGGGAATTTCTGTGGAAATCGGATCTTTTTTTGTAAACTCTCTTCTTTTAAATAGCTCAGGCTCAGGCTCAGGCTCAGGCTCTGGTTTTTTTACGGATTCTACTATAACATTGCATTTCACATTTGACTGATCATCCTCATCATCCGAAACATATAGCGGTCTGGTGTTTTGAATTTTTTCTTTTCTCTTTTTTGAAAGTTTCTTTGGTTTTCGTGGACTATCGGTCTTATTTTCATCTTGTGTTCTCTGTTTTTCAGACAGATGATTTTCAGTCTCTGAACCATCATATGAATCTGTAACATGAGTCTGTGGTTTTTTCTTGTGTTTATGTTTTTTCTTTTTTCTTCTTTGAATTGAAACCTCGTTAATGCTTTCATATTCATCAGAAATATTTTCAATTAGTTCCGGCGATTTTCGAGAATAACTTTCTATGTTCTTTGGTCTTAAAATTGGACTATTTTTACGTTGAGTTGAATCTTCATTTTCCAGGTCCTTCCAAGATAAATCAGTTGTAACAGCCTGATTCAAAGAATCCTTATCAAGGCTATCAATTCTATTGAATAAATCCTGATTAATAATATCATCGTTATTTTCCGTGTTCACAGGGCCTTTAGTTTCGTTTATGTGTGGTTTAGTTAATGAAATTTCAGACAAAGAAATTTCATATTTTTTCTTTTTTATTTGGTCATCTTTAACAACACTTTCATCATCTGATATAAGTTCGCCCTCCTCGACAGTTATTATTGAAGTTATACTATCGTTTTGTGCTCTATTGGTTAACGATGTTGATGGTTTCTGATCATTTGTTTTTATATTTATAGAATTGATTTGTGTTTCTTTAATGGTGTTTTCTTTTGTTGTGCTTTTAAAATTTTCGGTAGTATTTTTATTGTTTTTATTTTCTGTTGAACTAGGACTTTGTTTTGAAGTGGTTGGATGATCATCATCATCAGAGACAAGGTCAATTGCTTCTCCTCCGCCTTCAAAAATTGATAATATATGAGGCGGAAAGACCTGTAATAATGCATACATTGGAAACGGTATTTAAATTAAAAAAACAAAAATAAAATACATACCATGGACGATTGAAGAGTTCTAAATCGTTTATTTATTGCAAATTCGCATGTGGTTGCAACTCTTGCTGGAAGGCTGAAAAGAAATAAGTTTGCCAAAATAAATATTTATTTTAAAAACATATGTATTGTTTTTTAATATAAAAATAATATTTAAAAAATCCTAGGCACGGTTTTCTTAAAAGTTATCAAGTATCGTTATTTGTGGAACAATTTGGCCTAGAGATAAGTAGGAGCTGTCCACTAAAAATCTTAAGTAACAAGCTCGAAGAAAATCGACTTAGCGGTTTGGGTCACGAAATGTTTGTGTTGTAATACAAATCGCATTGGATTTTTGTCAGATGAACTGAACTTAACAAGACCCTCACTAGTCAACTGAGATCGCCGGGATAAAATACCAATTTTGTGGACTTAAGGTCTCAGGCAATAAGGAAGGTTGGATTAATTTCTTTAGTTCGATTTTTTTAAGAATCCAAAGGCGTTTTTCTATATTTAGTTCAGAGCAGGGTGTGAGTTGTCAATAAATTATTTTTTTTTTCTTTTCACTCAGAGCGTTCAGAGCTGCGAATCTGTGTTTCTTATTTCGTTCTGAACATGCTCAGAGTGTGCTCGATGTGCTCGGACATAATCGTCTGAGCATTCTGAGTAAATTGCTGAATGTCATAAGTCAAGAAGGAAAATTTGAAGAAAAAAAAGAGTGTACACTTATGTACACGCGCCAGAAGTAAAACTTTCCTAATTTGAAACAAAGTTTTCTTTCGTAATTCTAAGTCAGGCACCACATATGTATGTATATGTATTTCAATTTTATGGAAACCGGTCAAAGAACAACGAACTTGACATTTTTGGATACCAGTCCCGTACTTTCATAAATTCATCCCCCATAACGACTCTATATTCCAATTGTACAAACGTCACCGTCGCGTCGTTCGAACTTTGATTCAGCAATTTTACATTACATACATTATACTACTCTGTATATAAATATATATCTACGAAGTAGATACCGAGCACTGGCAACGTGACCATCAGCTTAAATATTACACACATTAATACAACACAATATATACTAATGTATGAGCATCAACAAAACGAACCAACAAAAAAATTCCTCGTCGAATACCCACAAGGCCACAATGCGAATACCTACTACATTAATCTTTGCGAATCCAAAACGAACCTACAAAAATAAATTGAATAAAAAAAAACAAAGCCACAAAAAAAACGAATTTCTCGTTTACACACAATTTATGTAGGTACCTACAGAATGAGAATCCACAACACGTACCTACCAACAAAAAAAAATCCTCAGCGAATACTCACAATGCAGATACATTCATAATCTGCACTCATCTATGAAAATCCACAAAATGAACAAAAAAAAATCCAAATACATATCTGAAAATAAAGGCGCAAAATTTTAATCGACTTAGTAAAATGTTAAACCAACTTATAGCAATTTACTAAGCTAAAAGGATTATTGAACTAATTTTACGTGTGGACTTGCTCCATCTTGTTGAAACCAAATCCTGCTGAAAGGGATACGTTTTCGGCAGTTCTGGGTAAAAAAAAACTCCTTCAAGTTCTTTAAATAACGGTCCCCATTGACAGTTTGTATTACACCGTTTTCTTCAAAGTATGACCCGACAATACACCTTGATGAAACTGGGCACCACACGGTGACTCGTTCTGGGTGCAGTTCCGTCTCATGGAGCATTTCTGGATCAGATTCACTCTATATACGGCAATTTTGCTTGTTAACATTGCCGTTTAAGTCAAAATGGGCCTCATCAGACATAACCAAACAATTTATCAATGTGTTGTCTTCTTCAGCCATTGCAATCATTATTCGGCAAAATTACAGGTGAACAGGCAAATCCTGACGGTTTAACTTGCTTGAAATATGGACTTTGTGCGGAAACAAGCTTAAGTCATCATGAAGTATCCGTTGTAATGACCATCTGCTAACTCCAATTTGGCCCCATAAGTTTCGAGTCAAAACACTTGGATTGCCTGTACTGCTGATGCCATAGCCACGATTGTATCCTGATCCCGAACATTGGGATCTCGATGATACAGTCTTCGTTCGATGTTTCCAGATTCGGCAAACATGTTCACCAGTGTCATATTGGTCCATTTACTCGGGGGACTACCGCCAAACTTCAGCCTAAATTCCCTTTGGACGGAAATGACGGACTGCAAAGAATGGTATCGCTGCACTATCCAAATCCTTTTTTCAGTATCCCAAGCATTCATTTTGATAAATCTAAATAGTAGGCTATAAAATAAAAAAATAAGCCGATTACTTACACTGAAAAAAAGTTATTAAGTTTTATTTTTGTAGCACGATTCGTGGGCCACTCTGTATTTTACCTTTGTTAGTTAATATTTAATCTTTTTTATCATCTATTACTTTCGTACGATTAAATCTCTTTTTTAATGTATTTCTTCCTTCCAGTACCGGGTGTTTCACATAAACTATTTGGTTTTTCTGGAATCCTGTACTTTCAAGGTGTTCATTACGTGTCTCTAACATTTTTAAATGTTTTTCTTTCAAAATCTACCTAAGATTGTGTTTTACCTTCTTAAATAATACTTCCTGAACTTTCAGGTCTGTTACAGAGTTAACGGTTGCGTTATATTATGTGCTGCTTCTAGTAGCATTGACTATTTATCATCTATTATGTAATATTCTGCTTTGATACAGCGTGTTATTTCGTTTTTCTTGTTCGCTTGTCGTAGAATGACTAACCAGTACATAATATATTTCAATTTTCTTTCTTCCCAAGGTATTTTTAAAAAACACGGATTTGAATGCAGATTTGTTATCGCGTAGGGAAAAATATTTAAATTTTTTTATAATCCGAGTTCAATTATTAACTTTAGATTCAAGGGGATGCACCACTAAGAACTTTGAATAACTATCTACGACTGTAAGGTATATTTCTTTGTTTGCATACAAAATATCTCTATGTATCCGTTCACCTTCTTTTTCTGGAATCAGTTTGGTACCTATATTATACTTTTATTGGTTTACGTATTTGTTTTCGTTCCAAACAATACAGGTATTTGTATATGAAGACATTTATTTCTTCATATTTGGCCAGTAGTAGTATTTGATTATAATTTTCAAAAGTTCCTCTGCATGTGTTCTATGTTCAACTGGTCTTCTTTGTTCGGTATATCCTGTTTTTTTTTTTTTTATAATCTACACGTGCTCAAGGGGTTATACTACCCTTTAAATGTTTCAACACAGCGCGGACGTGAGGTTAAGGAAGAGAAAGAAGGATAAGAAAGATGTGTGGCGCGATGCTCTGAGACTGTAGGTGGTTGTTGTCTCAGATTTTATCTCCAGGAAGGCGGCTGAACTAATGCGGAGAAATTTCCGTGTTTATTTATTTATGTCGCTTATAATTCGCATTATTTTTTTTATTCCTTGTCATATGTCGTCTCCATTTGAGTGTTATCACTGATTTCTGTGGAATGAATAGTTTGGCTTGAATTCGTAAGATTATTTAGGTTTTGTCGGCTTTACGCATCTTCTACAACGTTATCTTTACCTGGTTTGTATATAATTTTCGTGCATACTCTTCAATTATAGCATGCCAATGATTCATTTTTTATATTTCGGTTTCTTTTTGATACTGAGTCCGTAAGTGGTTGATGATCAGTATGTATTTCTAGATTTGCAACTCCATACAAATAGTTCCTTAAATTCTTTAAGGCATATATACTATAGCGAAAAGTTCTTTTTCGTTCGTTGCATACCGCATTTATTCAGCGTTTTCGAAATGAATATAAATGGTTTGTCGTCTTTTGACAATACTCCACCTTATATTTTCGATTAAATATTCTTTAATTGTATTAAATGCTTTTCTACCCTCTTCGCCAATGTTTATATGACACTTCTTGCTCTGGTTCTTTGATATCCTCCCATTTACACCATTTAAATAAATTGTTAAGGGTTTAGTTGTATGAACATACAATAGTACCCTGTCATACCTAAGAAGTTTCTCAATTGTCTAAGAGTTTCTGGTCCTAGATATTCTTTAATTGTGGTTATTGTCTTGCGATCGGTAGTAATTATATTCTCACTGATAACATATCCCAAAAATTCCACCTCTGTTTGATAGAACTTAGACCTTTCTAATGATATTTTCATATTTGCTTCTTCCAATATTTTTCTCACCTCATTCAGGCAATCTGCTTCCAGAACCATTCTATCAAAAATATATATTTCATAATAATATTTAGTAATTGTAAATCCATTCGCGGTTTTTACCCTTTTATTAATTTCCAATCCTTTTCTATCACTAAATATTTTTGGAGACGCGGAGACAATTAAATATAATGCTAAGTCTTCTACTTGGCTGATAATTTCAGTAGTATATAGAATTGTATTATAACAAAAAAAAAACACACTTCTTTTTGGAGACGTGTAACAAGATATTGCTCCAGTGTCTATTAATATTTTTAAGCATTTGTTATTTATTTTTATGTATATGTGGGATAATCCCACGTTCCGTCTAAAAAATGATTCTCGTGGATGTTGTTTATCCTTACTTTGTTTGGTGGTTGGGAGCTTAATTTAATACTTTGTTCTGTTTCTCTCTTAAAATTATCATTCTGATTATTATTCCGGTTAATATTTCTAATAAAATTCCTTTTTTTATTAAATTGATTGTTAGTATTCCTAAATGGATTATTCTAATTATTCACTTGTCTAAAACTTTGCATTTTCTTTGGAGTTACTTTTCTATAAGCTGAAGATCCTAATTCCACTGCCTCTGGTCCTTGTTGACTAGCTCTTTTTTTGTTGATGAATATGTTGGAGTTTTTATTGGTATCTTAGTGTATTACCGTGTGTTTCGTTTCATTACACATACAACATTATTTCATTGATTGTAGTGATTCAGAAATCTCCCTTTTTGTTTTGTTGCTTTCTAACTCTTGAGCCTGGGCTAATGCATTGGGCAAATCTTCAGGTTTCAAACTAAATACTGTATCAGACATTGACTGATGAAGACAATTTAGAAATGCTATTAATGAATTTTCCTATATGATTAATAGAATTTCTCAGTGGCCACTGTAGGTTCCATGTGTCATTATAACTTTATTTATTATTAATGTCAATTTTTCTATAAGTTCAATTTAAAATTCTATTAACGGTTTTTTGCCCTGTATTATCATACTTAATTCATGATTTAAAACATTTATTGTTGTGTTGTTGAAATCTAATCTACATAAAATGGCTTCAAGGTAAAGTACCGTACCATGATTGGTAAGAACTGAATTTGCATGACCAACTTGTTTGTCTCTCATTATGCTTAAAGCAGCAAAATATCGTCTACTTCCAGGAGTGTAAACTATCATACTATTTTGGCCAGCTTCTCGCCAACTCACATATCCCTCATTGCTACCTTCGAAAATTGACAAACCTTTAATAATCTTTCATTGTCTAGTATTTGTGGATCTATTGTTTTGTTTTTTTTAGTCTGTTACATTATTTGGAACTATGTTTAATACATAATTTTCTAATTTTTTTGTTAATACATGTATCTGATTCTGCTGCTGAGCAGTAGCCTGTTCAATAGCTAATTCAATTATATGTTTTGTATCTATAGTTGTTGTAGTCATTTTAACAATTTTAATTTCACTTCTTAAAAAAATTTCTTACGATAATCTTACGACATTTTTCTCTGCTGGATACTGGGTTTATATAGCGAACGGGAATCACTTTGCTAGGTTCTTCCTTTTAGTTCAGGATTGTTTACACTATCAGGATACTTTGTTTTTTTCCTATTAATTAACAAATTTGGCTGATAGCTTCAATTTCACTTTGAAAGTTTTTAAGCCTTAATTGGATCTACAAGTGCTTATGCAGATTTGACTATTTTATTCACTTTCACTTTTTACGTTAATGAACTATCCCGGTTGAACCCCCAATTATATTTATTCGACGGAATAGAAAGTAATTTTCAAAAAAATGTATTTTTAAATGTTAACGTTAATTTCACTTAACTAATTAAATATTTTCATAATTATTTGGTGCATAGTTCTTGCATACTACTTGGCAACTACAACCCACTCCTTGTGTGTTGTATATTTTTGTATCGTTATCCTGATGAGTTGGTTTTCTTTATCTTCATCTTATTTATTATCTTGTTTAGTTGTTGATTACTTTTTGTACCTTTTATCTTATTTTGTATTTATTATCTTGTTGGGTTGATCATAAAATATCTGTTATCTATTTGTTTCGTATTATTATAGAATGCTTTTTTAGATCAATAGCGATCATGTTTATTTTATTATGTCCTCTTACTGTTTTGGTACAGTTGAGCATTTATAACCAGTACATACTTCCACCGAGTCTACCCGTTGACAAAAAAACAGGGCATATCTACCTAAGGTTTTTTTTAAATCAAAGATCGCTATCTGTAACCATTCACAAAATACTAACGAGCTTATTATGGATTTTCAAAGAATACACAAAAAAAACAGTAGGTGTGATGAGAGATAGCAAAAATAATACAAGAAAAGGAAATATATGAAATTGAATGTGCGATGTACTGCTATGTATAATATATGTACATATTATACACATGTACATACATCAATTACTTAAAATTCAACCAAAACACAACTTTTCCAACAATGCGAGTATGACACATTCACACCACGTTCTACCAAGGATATAACAATTGACATTAGTCAGCAAAAAAATATGACAGCGCATGTGGGATGCACGCTTCCCTTCTTCCACCCAAACCACAAACGAACCATCCCAAAATACAACTTTTACATCGCCTTGCACCAAATAGACAAACCTAGCCGAGTTAAAAAAAAAATATGAGTGAAAATCGTACAACGGTTTTTTTTACAGAGACGAATGATAGAAAACGACCCACAAATACAATACAAAAAAAATATATGCAAGCGCATGTGCCATATACTTTTCTTACTTGAACCATCCTCCATCACAATACATATTCCTGTTCAACCAACGAAAACAGAGTAATAATTATTATTAGATGTTCCTACTCTGGCTGAAATGAAAGAAGTAAAAAAAGTATTAATGAATATCCAACAACAGCAAAAAACTATATATTTGAGGAGAAAAAAATGACATGCATCTTCATCTTCATCTGCATTGACATCTGCAAAAAAAGAGGAAACAAAATAAAAAAATCATACTTGTGCGATAGAGAGCGAAAACCAAAATGGAGATCATCTTCAAGTATGAAGATTATAGGAAGTACGAACCTGAAGATTGCAGATTATAGTGAAGATGAACATGTTCATCTTCATTATAGCATTTTCATCTGCACCATAATTTGTTCCGTTCACATAACGAATTTTCAAGTTTTTTTTTTACCATTTCACCTCAGTTTGCTTAAAAGCAACGAAAATAGCGAAAATTTTCTTCTCAAAACTACATACCTGAACGCTAAGAACATGTGATTGTGAAATGTGTCAAGAAAGTTATAGCAGAGTTCGAGCCTTAAGGCGGCTTTACATGGATCTGCATCTGCAGACTTGAAGAAAAGTAGAGCGGGCCAATAATATAAAACAAACATAAAAGTAAGACAGGGTACACACTAATAACTTACTCGAACTCTGCTATAACTTTCTTGACACATCTCACAATCACATGTTCTTAGCGTTCAGATATGTAGTTTTGAGAAGAAAATTTTCGCTATTTTCGTTGTTTTTAAGCAAACTGAGGTGAAATGGTAAAAAAAAACTTGAAAATTCGTTATCTGAACGGAACAAATTATGGTGCAGATGAAAATCCTATAATGAAGATGAACATGTTCATCTTCACTATAATCTGCAATCTTCAGGTTCGTACTTCCTATAATCTTCATACATGAAGATGGTCTCCATTTTGGTTTTCGCTCTCTATCGCACAAGTATGAATTTTTTATTTTGTTTCCTCTTTTTTTGCAGATGTCAATGCAGATGAAGATGAAGCTGCATGTAAAGCCTCCTTTAAGTCGCAGCATAGGAAACAATTTTACTACATCATAAGCGCTGTATTTTGTCAAAAACTATGACAAATTAGTGTACTTGTCATTTTTTATTTTCGCGGTTTTTGTAAGAGATACTACAAGAGTTGGCTCACGTGCAGTTTTTTTGAAGTGGTGAAGTGGTTTTTGGAAGGTGATAATAGGTTTGCTAGATGCCTGCACTGAGTGCGCAATGTTTTCAAAGATTTAAATCAGCTGTTAGGTGCAAACAAAAAGATTGGTTGCAAACACAAATTGTCTACAATTTAAAAGTAAAATTATATTATTTCTATTTATTGTGGCTTAGTTTCTTTGGTCATTTTATTAAAATATGTACATAATGTAACTGTAGCAATAAGTAAGCAAACAGCTAGTTAAGTTTCTAAACAGTTGAAGTGATAATCCCCAGCGCACTCTGGGGCGACAGAAAATGTAAAACAAACCTAATAAATACGATTGTCTGCTATCGAACACATTTATAATCTTGTATAACGCCCACAAGCTATTGACCGAGGGCACTAAAGACGTTTGCTATTTTCAATCATTGGATAAACTGAAAAATAATTTATTTTTTTTATAATCTACACGCGCTCAATGAATTATACCACCCTTTAAATGCTACCACAGCGCGGGCGTGAGTTTAAAGAAAAGAAGAGAAAGAAGGATATGAACGATGTATGGCGCGATGTTCTGAGACTGTTGGTGGTTGTTGTCTCAGATTTTATCTCCAGGGATGGCGGCTGAACTAATGCGGAGAAATTTCCGTGTTTATTTATCTATGTCCCTTATAATTCGCATTATTTTTTTATTCGTTGTCATATTTTATCGGTATATTAGTTTTACTCAATCACATGTTGTTAGTGCCATGACTAAACAGCATTTAATGAGTAAACCAGCAACTCATTGTATGACATTTTATTTTAGAATTGGTTTTTAATGGAAAAATAAGACGACATAGACTACGGCAGGGATCGAACCTGTTACCATGAGGTTGACAGGCGAACATACTCGTACAACTATCGCGCCACGGCCACCCTCAAAATTAAATTACATTACCATCATTAAATTGCCAACAAAATTAAATTACAAGTTAATAAAAAAACACAAAACTACGCGTAATAACTTCGATTGGCTAAAACGTAATATAAGATATCATATCTAGGGAAACTATTGGTAACCGTGTTCATTAAGTTTTTATGGTTGTTCATTTGAATTAAAAAATACTTACTTTTTATTTGAATTAAACCACTGGAGTAATTTTACATATTTATCATTTTTTACTGGATCTTTTGCTGTGATGTACTGCAGGAAAGGAATATACTTTTTAATTTCGTTGAACCTTTTTCGATCTAATTTCCTTCTGGCATTCTAAAAACAAACAAACAAAAACAAAATTATTATTAATGGGCTGGACACAGTGATTTTAAAGAATTTTAAGTAATATACTGAATATATACTTTAGTTTATTGTACATAATAAATAAAATATTATTACAACTTGAAAAGAAATATGTATACCTAGTCAGGCCGAGACCAAAAAAAAAGTATATTTAATCTTGTAGAAAACTTCGAAAGATGTTCTTGGCCTGGGACTGATCCTTCATTTGGTCAGTAGGTAGATATTAGGATTTTTTGGTTACAAGATTCGGGGAAAATGTTAAGTAGTTCAGAAAATCTTTTCCAATTCAAACTATGATTTCAAAAAATATTCATATAAACTTATAACATACATATACATACATAAGGCTAACTTCTCTCTTTAAATTTTTCTAAACGCAAAAATTCATATTCATTACTTTATATAACGTTGCATATCAGCAGTTATATATAGCGTAAACAAAAGTATTATTGTATCGAAAAGACATTTTTGACAACGCTCATGTCACTTTTTTTTTTATTTAAAACCTAGAACGCTGCTGATGCGAAATGAAAAATCCAATAATTACCCAGACCAATTGTGTGCAGAAAATTAAATTTGAGTTTTTAGTATGTTTTTTTGTTGTTTCTTTCACCAAAGCTTGTTTATTTTTCATTTGGGTGTTTTTTCTTTTTGGAAATTTGTTCATTCATCTTTTCGTTAGCATTTCGCTCGCCTAGTGGAGACCAACTAAAATCTTCTTTTCTCATCAGTAGCGTACTAGGCTTAAGGGGGCAATAATTAAATAGTTGCTGGAGTTAATTTATATGAATACTAGCGGACCAGGCGAAATTCGTTTCGCCCAAATTTAACGCCTTCAAATGAACTGCAAAGCTATTAGCTATATCAGCTATATACGGCACCCTGATGATGTCCTCATAAGACGAAACGCGTTGGCCAATAAAAAATTACAAATTTGTGGAAAAAACAAGTGTTTTATTTATTTATTTATTTTATATTTTTTTATATAAGTAAAAAATGTTGACAAAACTAAATTTCCACCAAGTGATTAACACTCGCTCAATCGAATACATATATAAAAATAAAATAAATTATTATTTTTGAGATGACAGCGTTTCCCTTCCGGTTCCAAACTTAAAACTTTGTTTTTTAATAGAACATGTTTGTCCAAACAACTAAAAACAAAAACTTTCCCCACTCAAAAACTTAAATTTACTACATTTTTTATGAAAAATGTATTGCACCCCAATGTTTTCGACAATTTTTTCCAAATCTAGCAACTGTACGATAAAAGTATGTTCATCTTTTTTATGTAGAATAACATGAGCTACAATGCGTACCTACAATTGTTTTCAAAAAATCCTAGTTTTCGAGTAAATTGAAAAAAAAATGTTTCCCCCTTTTCCACCTCCTAAAAATTTTTGCTCCGCTCCAAATTTAGGGTACTTTTTAGGACATGCTTGGGACATACAAATGAAGCTCTCCACCAAAATTCAGCTTTGTCGGGATTTTTTCGAAGTTTCATCGTTTCATCTTCTGAAAATTTCATTCAAATCGATCGAGCCGAAAAAAAGAAGATAGCGCACAAACATAATCTGGGTTGTTCTTTATATAATGGGTTATCCATTTTGCGGTTTCAAAAGTTAAAGTAAATAAAACACATATCAAATATCTTTTTTCATGATATTTCTTTTTTTATTATAAAGCTTGAACGTTGACATTATGTGTGACACTATATCATTTAAATGACCACCACGCGAATTGTTGCAAGCATCGATTCTTTTGAGGCAATTTTCGACCACTTTTTGACACATATTGGGCGGTATCTCAGCCATAACTTGACGAATGTTGGTTTTCAAGTGCTCAAGAGTTAAAGGTTTATCTGCATAAACACGGTCTTTCGCGTAGCCCCACAAAAAAAGTCCAGCGGTGTCAAATCGCATGATCTTGGTGGCCAGTTGATATTGCCATGACGAGAAATTACCCGGCCAGGAAATGTCTCATGTAATAAAGTCATATTCGCTCGAGTTGTGTGGCATGTTGCACCGTCTTGTTAAAACCACATATTCTCCAAGTCGTATTCTTCAATAGCAGGCAAAAAAAAGTCGGTTATCATATGACCATAACGCTCCGAATTGATGGTGACAGTCGTTCCATCGTCGTTTTCGAAGAAGTAAGGTCCAATCAAACCTCCGGACCAAAGAGCGCCCCAAACAGTGACTTTTTGTGGATGTAATGGACTCCCTTCAATTACTTGAGAATTATCAGAACCCCAAATGCTACAATTTTGTTTATTAACATAGCCACCGAGTGAGAAATGTGCTCGTTGCTGAAGAAAATTTTGTTCAAGCACCCATTCGACGTATCTACGACGTTGTGAATGGTCAGCTGGCTTCAGTAGTTGTATGACCTGGACTTTATATGGATTTAGGTGTAGATCCGAATGCAAAATACGCCATAATGTGCCGTAAGACAGTCCTAATTCCTGAGAACGACGAGGAATCGACACATTCGGGTCTTCGGCAACACTTTCACTTACAGCAGCGATATTTTCAGTGCTACGAGCGAAACGATTATGCACAGACATTGCAATATCTGTAACCAATTCAGTCTCTTCAAATTTCTTCACAATTTTGCTAATTGCTTGCGTAGTTGGATGATTATGTAAACCGTAATCTCCTCTTAAAGCACGATATGTGGCTGTGGCAGAATCACCATTTTTGTAGTAGGTTTTAACAATTTTTATGCGTTGTGCGATAGTTAAGCGATCCATTTTCGTAAATGTCAGGCTTTCAAGTGACAAAAAAAATTGGTTTAACAACTTAGTTTGACAGATGTCGAATTTCAGCCCTATACATTTGAAACCGCAAAATGGATAACCCCTTATAAGATTGGGATTGATCAACTAATTAGACTCTGAAATCACTCAATTTTTTGACAAACTCTGCAACCGAATGGAGAGGTACAATTTTCAATTAAATCGACTTGTAAACAAAAATCACAATTTGTTATTTTACTAATTTGTGTTTTATTATAGTGCTCAATAAAAGCTTTTTAAATTTTTCACATCTATGTGTGCAAAAACAGCTTTGAGCAAATGTAGGCTGCTTGCTAATTAATTTTGTTTTTATTGCCATATTGGCACTGCAAAACTTTTGCTGATGCCAAATCTTTCGGAAAACGAAATAATTTTTTTGGCACTTTATTTAAATATTGATTATTCTTCTTATTATTTTTTTGATTTTGGTGGGGGCAAAACCCCCATTTATTCGGCTTAATACAAGCTAATTCTCAATCTAACTTAAAAACTAAGAACTTGTGCTAAGGTTAGTGAGGGGGAGGACGGTTCAGAAGCCGGAGTTTTAAGGAAGGAGTACTCAGGTTAAAGTCGAAGAAACATATGTTTGAATTAACAGCCCGTAGCATGCGAGAGACAGGTTCGTTGGAGCCGTAAGATGTTCGGTGGGTGGGTATATAAAAGAGACGAGGGTGACGTGTATTACGGGGATTAATATTAAAAGAGATGGAGTTGTAGAGCGACATGCAGTCAACGGAACCGGAGAGTAATCGATGAATGAAGAGAATGTCTGCTATCTCTCTTCGTTCTTCTAACGAATTCAGGTTGATTAGTTTAAGTCGATCTAGATAGGGAGGCAGAATCAGAGGATTGTTCCATGATAGACCCCGAAGAGCAAAGCGTGGGAGTCGACGCTGGATGCTTTCGATTCTGGAGATATGAGTAAGTTGGTAAGGGGACCAAACTTGAGAGGCGTATTCTAGCAGTGGACGAACAAATGATATGTATAAGGATCGGGTTACATAGGGGTTGGAGAATTCTTTGGACCATCTTTTGACGAAACCGAGCACTGAGTTTGCTTTGAGAATGATATCGTCTATGTGAGTGAGAAAATTAAGCTCTGGGTCACATAAAATGCCAAGGTCACGAATATTATCAATGGTGGGTATATGTTGATTATGGAGCAGGTAGAGACGGGGAGGAGATTTGTTACGTTTGCGTGAAAAAGTAATTGATTGGCATTTGACGACATTAAGCTCCAAGCAATTTTTAAGAAACCAAACTGAAAAACTGTCTAGATCCTTTTGAATAAGGGAAGAGTCATGTGTTGAGGAAATGGTCTTGAAAAACTTGGTATCATCGGCGTACAGAGAGACAGAAGAATGTTTGATGACCCTATCAATATCATTAATAGCAAGGATAAACAAAAGTGGGCCGAGGTGGCTGCCTTGGGGGACACCGGAGGTAGCTAAGAAAGGGCAAGAAGTGGCAGATCTAAATCGAACGCTGTAATAACGGATTTCAAGGTAAGAAGAAATCCACTGTAACAAAGAGGATTCAAAGCCGAGAGTGGACAATTTGAAAAGAATAAGCTTATGGGAAATTTTGTCGAAGGCCTTGCTGAAATCGGTTGAGATAACATCGACTTCGTAGCCTTTTTCTAAGGCTGAAATGGTGACGGATACAAATTCAACAAGGTTAGTGGTTGTAGACCGGCATTTGAGAAATTATCATATTATGATTTATTAGGTAAATCTAAAAAAAATAAATTCGTGAAAGTTTTATATCTTGTATTTATTTGGGATATAAAATTGTCTTTGATTTCTACAAAACGACGTCTGTAACGTGTTTTGGAATTAATTTGGAGCAATCCTCGTTGTGGTGTTTCCGAGCTGTCGCTTAGGCTTTCCAAAATGGATTTAAATATATTAAGAAAGTCAGAGCCATGCCAAGACTCAAAACTTTCGATTTCTCTTTTTGCAAATTCAACATCCGTTTGCTAATTTTGAACCAATTGTAAAGAAAGTCAGTCTTAGCAATAATTTCAGAAAGACTCCTAAGAAAAAAACAAAAATTTAAATCCTCTAATATAATTAACAAACTCTCGGCAATAGAAAGCGAGTCAGTGTTCCATTCACTAGGGTTGTCTAATATTCTAATAAAAGTTAGAATTAAATCTAATCTACAATTTAAAATGGCGTTTATTATCCGCGAATGATAATACCAGCGAGTTTCCGATAACCCAGGCTTTCGTCGGTTATTTATTTGTTTTAAAAGTTTTAAACATTTAGTTGATTTGTTTAAAAAAAAACGGACAATAGAATTAATACTGGAAAGAAAAACTTTTAATTCCGATATATTTTTAAGTGATCGGGATAAAACTAGATTTAAAACGTGAGTTAGCCATTGGACAAGCATCAAGGACTTTCTTTTTAACACCACGCGCTTCCCCAGACATAGCTGCAGCACTATCGTAAGATTCGCCAATTAGTTTGTCCTTGCAGGAGAATATATCAAGTACAATATAAAAAATATGCTTTGTCAGCTCATCTGTGTGGCGAGACTCACTAACGTCAAAAAGAAACAAAGAAACCTTTCTTTAATTCCGCCCTCCAAAAGGTACCGTAGAACAGCACTCCAAGCACTTGGAGAGTTAGAAAAAAGAGGTTAAGGAAACAAAACATTTTATTTAAATTAAAACTCCCTGTCAATCTAATATATATATATATATAAGTATACCTTTGTTACAATGAAACGTTAAAATAGGAAACGATAAACCATCTTTCGTGCTTAATCTATTTTCATGGAAGGTTGAATGTTTTGAAAAATTTGAAAACAATCAAATGAACCGATTTCCAGAAAATCGAAAGCAAACAAAATGTTTTTATTAGAGGTACCAAAAATAACCATTTTTTTTCAAAGAAAAAAGATTATCAAAAAGTACCTTTTCCCTTTATTAATGAACTGACTAAAAAAAACGGTGGATTATTGTCGAAAGAAATTAACTTATGCTGTTATGAGCAGACTCCATAATTAGAAAATAATTTAAAATAAAAACAAAACAAACAAATAAATATTAAATTAGAATTTATTCACAAATAAAACATAAACAAAATAAAACAAAAATCTTTATTTTTAATGGCGATACATTGTAGAAAAATCTATATATTAAGATTTTTATTAAACTCAGCATATCAATGATAGAAGCTGAAGCGATTTTCTTCAAACTTGATAGACACAAACTTGCATAGCTTTGTTTTGTTCATCATTATGAAAATCCAATCTATTGTTAGAGGAAAAGCGAACGTTTTTTAATTGATTTATTTTGACACATGGAGTGACTATTCTACTGAACTATTCTCTTAGTTATTGGTCGAAAATATAACTCGATTTTTTTTAATAAATGTGTGAAAATTAGTAATAGAAATACGTTAGCTTTCAGTGAAATTCTCCGTTGGTTATTCATAATGACGAAAATATTAACTTACGCAGGCAAACTCTAGTGCATACAAAAAAGAACGATAAATAAATTTTTTTACGATTTTCGAAATTCTCGATTATTTTATTTTCTCTTTCTTTAGCGATATGAAACAATTTTTTGTTTGCATTTTTTTAAAAAAGTTAAAAATATTCATAGGCAATCTTCCGAATAGTTTTTAAAGTCAAATCCAATCCTGATTGCAGTAGGTGTACGTGAAATATAATTGTCCTACTGAAAAAATAGATATAATGGAAACATTTTTTAATTTAAATTTTTAAATGTTTGTAAATGCATAAAAAATTTTTATATGTAGGTATTCCTTTCGGATTTATTTACATTACATTTCAATTCAATGCAAGGCTTGATATATAATGTAATATGTGCACTTCAAATTTCAAATATGTAGGTATGTAGGTATAGAACCATTTTTCATATTTTATACTTTATCATTTTTGATCGAAATAATTTTTTTCAAAATGGAAATGCTTCTAAAAATGTTTAATAATTTTGCATATTCAAATTGCATATTCAATTGATAACTAGAATACCTACTTTCTAACAGCTTCAATTCTTACCTACATTAAAGTTGTTAGCAAAAATATCAAGTTTGTACGATCTAGTAGTGGCGCATTTTATTATTATAAGAATGCATTTTTGCTCACTGCAGGTAGGTACCTACATACCTAGGTATTTTGAGCTGAAAAAAATATTTTTATGTACCTACCTAGGTCACTACTATATAGGTATAGACACTTCACAATTTTTCCACCGAACATCACTAATTAACTTCAACTACACAAAAACACTTTATCACAAAAAAAATACCAAATTGCATTTGTACGAAATCAAATTAAATCTTTTTTTTTACACACAACCGACGGTAAAATATATTTCACACACGTACCTACTATGTCCAAAGAAAAATTACATAAAATCTTGGTTAAGAAAAAAACAAAACAAAGCGAAAACTACCTAGGTATGTATATCTAAACCAAAAGTAGTTCGAACGGGATACTTACAAATTGAAATTGGGATATTCTTCCTACATACGTATTTTCTCCAATTTATAATAAATGTGAAAGAAAAATGAAAAAAATATATTTTCTTTTATCCTGCTTTAGCTTTTTGCATTCTTCTCCCTCATTAGCTATTTGTCTTACCTTATTTTTTGTTTGTCAATCCTTCAAATTCTCGCTCTCTGAGAGTCTGAACAATCTGCAGAGTTGTACCTTTCAGCGTGTTCACCAGAGGGCGCCTCGGACGTTCCGCTTCATGATACTACTATGGAATATATATACAATGGATTTTCATTGGGCCTGCACACACGAGACTCTTTCCTCCGGACTAAGAACAGTTTTGCTGGCAAGGGAAGCGAAGTGTGCAGTATGGAACGGACTGGAATTTCAACCCTAAATTTCGTGGATGAACGAAGACTAAAACTAACACATACACAACAGTTTAAACAGTCAATTACGACATATAAAAAGAGGTTCATGTGTACAATTCTTCGCTCAGCTGAAATCATCTCGTGTGTGCTTGGACTAAAGACGAAAACACGTTTTAGTCAAAAAATTTTGCATTCCGTGTGTACAGACCCATTGTACCTAGTAAGCATAAACTAATAAAATAAAGACCCGAAACCTCTGCTTTCACTTGACATTTGCCAACAAGCTGAAACACGCACACAAGTAACTTTTCCGTTCATCTTCCTATAGAAACATAGACAACACAGCCCTAGTAATTTGTTTTTGTTTTGTTTTTCGATCTCCCATCTATTCATGGATAGAGTTTCAAATACAACAATGTAAGCAAATGGGTTTTGGGGGGTAAAACATTACGAAGGAGCATGGTTACACGAGCGTAAAAAAGAATCAGTTTTGTGGATACACACAAAAACCAAATTGAGTGAGCATGCAAGGGAATTGGATGGTAAATTAGGAACCTAGTCTGTTAGAAATACAACGAAATGGAAATGGTACGAGGAAAACAAAGCTATTGGGTAGTACCTTCTTCTTCGGCGGCAAAATAAAAATGACAATATCTGCCAAACGGGAACGTTTTAGAATGAAAAATGATTTTTAACGCAATACTCACATCTGAAAATGAGGAAATTTATGAAACCATAAACTAATAACATAAAGACCCGAAACCTCTGCTTTCATTTGACATTTGCCTACAAGCTGAAACACGCACACAACTAACTTTTCTCTTCCTCTTACAATAGACACATTGATAAAAACACACACAAGAATCTTTTCTGTTCCTCTTCCTATAGACACATAGACATCATAGCCCTAGTAATTTGTTTTTGTTTTGTTTTTCGATTTCCCATTTATTCATGGGTAGATTTTCAAAGCTACAAATACAACAATGTACACAAATGAATTTTGGGGGGTGAAACGTACGAAGGTTTCCAATCTTATTATGGCTTATTTGTGAATGAAACTTGGCCTTTTTTTCATCCATTTCTTTCATTCGAAAAATCATCCGCTCTCTTTCTTAAGTTGATTACTTTTTACGCTCGTCTAACCAGACACAAGGTTTACAATCTTATTATGGCTTTAATGTGCTAGTATTTTATACTACTAGACCATATAAGCCATATGATGTGTATGTATGTATACAATATGTAGGTAGGTAGGTAGTTATATTTTATTTGCTGCTTTATTCTGCCACTCCGACAGACAGTCTTGTCCTCTGCCACCGAACACTTAAACCGGTTTTTTCTATATATGCACTTATAAGATGAAATGTACTTAAGAAATTTAAAATTAATATCAATTAGGTATACGGACCATTTATTCTTTACGTTACGTTACCTAAATACACCACATACCTACATAAACCATATACACAGTTTGTATTTATATATATATTATTTATTTCCCCTAATATTGATTAGAGAATGTATGTTATGTAGGTACATAGTTACCTATGTAAACTCAGTAAACATGAGTCATGTTTGAAAATCAACATTTATTTATATATATCTATTCATTTATGTGTAAGTATACCTAGATAGCATGTACATATAAACATATAGTAGGTAGGTACATACATGTACCTACAAACCAAAAACAGACTTACCTCATTTCGTTCATCATCAGACAAATCAACAGTTACTACATTATCCATCTGTTTTTTTTTTTCACGAAATAACTATGTAGGTACCCACTTAATTTACAGCACAATACTGATATAGATATGGTATATTATATTTATTTATAATTTTATTTTTAATATCCACTATTATTAATGTTTGCTTTTAGAAAACTTCTTTCACAACTAATTAAGGGTAACTCTGACCGCAACCACACAACACCAAGTTAAAGTTATTCATTATAATTTACCTACACAACTTAAACATCAGAATTCAGAATTACTTGTATATAACACTGTGGTTAGGGGAAACTGTATGCCTACGCAATGATAAAACACAACATAAAAATACATACAAACTGGTTTGTTGAATTTTTCTTTTCGCTAGCGTTGAAAAAGTATATACCCACTCGTACAAGAAATCTACGAAAGAAGTGGGAAGAAATATTGAGTAGCACAACCGCACCACAGGCAGACCCACTATTCACTTTGCCCAAGGAGGAACATGATCGTATTTACATTGGTGCGTATGTATATATATATAGTTGACAACCTAAACATAATTGTGTGCTCTAGCGGTTTCGATAAGAATAATCTAATAAATTAATTTTATTTGTGAATTTAACGTAAAAACGAAAAAAAAGTAACAGCTGGCAATAAAATAGGCATAAGCAATAAACACACATTCATATGTAAGTGATATCGACATTGGACTTATATTTTATTTATCATTATGCACATACATATACAGTAAAACCCGGATAAATGCCTCACGCTAAATGCCCCACTTAAGCCCTAAACAGATGTGCAGCTTTTTCACATGCACCGAAAATAAATTAAACAGGTTCTTATGAGGGTTGACACATTCCAAGGGCTGCATGCAGCGCTCGCTGCACGATGTCTCTATTTCTAAATAGAAACTGCCAAGTTTCATTGCAGCCACAACAGCAAAGAAAAAATCTGAAATAATTAGGCTCTGGCATTACTGATATTGACTTTAAAAAAAATATTTTTTGTTTTATGATTTTAAAAATGGAAGAAAATCTATGAATTGGTAAAGAAAAAAAAATTTTTATATCGTAAGCTCTTAATATCCATTTTTAATCAATTTAAATATTTTTACCCCACAATGACTGTTCTCATTGAGCGCGTTCAGTTGTCGGTAGAATAGCCTATCTAAGAAAGGGTAATATCTATCTAAGTTTCTGAACAGCCAAAACCGGATAGGTTAAATTTGTAGATTTTCGTACATATGTTATTCAATTTCTCATGGGATACAAGAGTATACAAACGTTTTTCGAATACCTATACTGATAGCTAAGTATGTATTGATTTCTGAATGCGGACATAATTTTGGCAAAACTATACATCATAAATGTTAAAGAGTATGCACATGTGTTTCGGGCGCAGCGTTGTATGCAGCGATGCGTGCAGACATGCTGCACGTCTGTTTTAGCCATTAAATATGCACTTATGCGGATTAGGCAAACAAACGGCCTTCAGTCCATAAAATTTGCGTTTCGTCCCGGCGTTCTCACTTCGATTCATTAGTATGCAAGTTAGGGCCCTACAATACCAATACGCACTTTTTGTTAAGTTCAGTTCATCTTACATGGATTTTTTCACAAGAAACCAATGGTGAACTATATCGAACAAGATTAAAATGTTTAATCATTAAAATTGGAAGATCTTGTCATGGCCAGACATAAGCGGCGTTTTATTATGCTCAATGACCCATATAGTTCACCCCGTGAAAATAAAACGATCTGGGTTATGAACATTTTTTACTTTGCATGATTGGCAGCTGTGATTACCTTTTGACATTTCATTTTTTTGTTTACATTAAATAAATTGTTTACTGCGGTGCTCGGAAGTTGTCCTTTCTTGTTTTATTTTAGTTAAATAAATATAAAATAATTAACAATAATAAATAAATAAAGTGCACTAGTATCTGGATATTGTACAGCAACCCATCGATTTCGGAACAATACTAAATCGTAAGCTCTACCCTTGTGAATATAGGTCGTTAGATTAAATAGAATCTGATTTCAGTTTAATGGTGAATAAAAGAAGTGAAAGAAGAACTGAAAGTTCTGCTTAAGGCCAGCCCAATGGAGGATCTTATTCAAAAAATCCTAATACTTGTTCACAAATCACAGGTGCTCAAGAATCCCCAGCATCGAAAAAAGAAAAACAATCAAATTTGCGTTTAGAAAATCAAAATTGTCTTTAAATAATTAGAACATGATTTTTTTGCATTTCTGTCAAAGCGGAGTTGCCAGTTGAGTATAAAAGAAATCCCACATACCCCTCAACGAAAAATGCCTTGGGGAAATCCTATATGACAGCGGTCATACAGGAGAGATTTTCATTGATTTCACTCATTAAACGTAATGCAGTCGGTCACCGTTTGCCATTTAAGTACCATGCTGTGCTTAGTTCAAGTAAAAAGGTAGAGAATAGACAAGAATAAAAAAAAACTTTAATGAATACACAATCCTTTTTCATATGCATGAATTCAATGCAAACCCAGACGCGAATATTTCTTCCATAAAAAGATATTTGACTTGCTAAAAAAAATAAATGATGCAAAAGTGAAACCTTTTTTTGGGGTTTCCCTCGTTCGGTTCGCCCCACTACCTATTGTTTTTTGTCTCATCTTTAAATTGCCTAAAAAAATATTTTAACCCCCCTCCACTTGAAATAAATGATTGCAAGAAATGTGTCATGTAGTCTATATTTCTGGAGGCCCCTTATGTCTGGATTTTTTTTTATTTTTAGACATGAGAATCTGTATTTATTTCTTGTCTTCTCCGAAGAAATAAGCCCAGAAATAAAATTTGACGTTATGACATCCCACATTAATCGTGCACAAATTTCTCGCAAAACATTGAATCTTGTTCATACTTCACTTATTTTCATGTTAAATTTTAATAATTCATTTTTTGATTTTGTTTTCGATATGTTATTGGATTGTATTCGTGTATATAAAGCTACTAGTTGTCAAAGTTAATGCATTCAATTGTACTAGTGTTAGTAAAAAGAGAGGTTGATCCACAGAAAAATACGGATCTGGAAAATTGATTCAGAATAAGAAACAAATTTTTGTTTTCCCAATGGAAGGATTTAACTGGGCAAAATTGAAATCTTTAACTAATGGGAAACCACATAAAAATTGCACTAGTGTGTAATTAGTTGTTTGGTTATTTGGCAACACCGTGGTTGACAATTCAAAATTGAAGTACCAACTTGTACAAGTTAAAAGCTAAACCTGGTGCTCAGATATGTAATTAAATTCTGGGTCAAGAATATTGAACTGGATAAATATCAAGATCTTGTAGTGTTGTTGTAATGCATGCAAAGCTCTGATCTATATAGGTCTTCGTGCATAATAAAACGCGACTATAGTTAACTAGGAAGGTGCTTTGAATTACATTTAATCGGACGTGTTGAATTATTGATTCAAAATAGATCTTAATGGCTTTTGACCCACGAATCATTATAGAAGATTAAGATTATTACCTACTTTTTTATTTATGAATTTTCAAGCATAAACTAACTGCTGTATTTTATCAGCTAATTTCAAATGTGTACTTAAGAATTTTTGTTAGTTAAATTTTAATAAAAGTATACAAAATAAAAGGCAATTAAGCGGGAAATGTTGTAAAGCGGAAGGTACTTGTGCGATTAGTTTTATATGAAATAAAATGCACGACTGGATCGTACGAACTTGCTCTTATAGCTAACGACTTTTGTGTAACTAATCACTGACGCTGTTAGTAGTAGTAGTAGCTGGTAGTCTAGTTATACTATGCAGGTTTAAAGACGATGTAGGTAAGAATACCTAGATTCTTAATATAATGAATTGTGGAATACATGATTCAAAGAATGGTTACATAGACACCTACCTACAAATGTATATTTAACTGGATTTGAATTATGTAAATTATGAGGGTAATATTTACCTACCTACATCAAGAACCTAGGTATGTAAATATGTACATATGTATATAATGAAAGTGAATGGTGTATAGGTGGGTAAAAATCATTTTTTCAGCTTATAAAAACTCCCAAAACCTTCAGTTTTATCTGTTTCTCGAAAAAAACGAAGAACGCCATTAGATGCCGGGGATCAATGAAAATTTTATAAAAAAGTATGTTGAAAATTGTAGGACGGATTTTGATGAAATCCTGTTTTTTTTAGTTTTTGAAAACAATCTTTTTTTTTTAAATGTTTGTATGCAGTTTTTTAGATTTTATTAATATACATGTGATTATAAAATTTAAATTATTTTTTTGATTAGTTTTAAAAATATTGATTTTTGAAAAAAAAAAATTTAAATTAATTTTTATTAGAAAAAAAGTTATTCAAAATGTTGATATGCAGAATTGGTTTGGATACTTAGATCTTTTCAGATATTAAATTTGAAAGAAATTCAATGTACCGTTACCGAGAACGCCAAAAAATAAAAAAAAAAGTTATATGAAAGGTACCGTTTCCCATAAACTTGGTTCATATCAAATGATATTGATACATTTTTATCAAAATCGTTACAGCCGTTTTAGAGATAAGATAGAATAAGATTTTCCTTCAAGGTCATATGGCGGTACCGTTATTTTTAGGCCTAAAAATAAAATTTCAATTTCCCCTTCTGAGGAATGCCAAAATAATCACACATACCAAATTTGAAGGTAATCGCTTAAGCAGATACAGACGAACAGACTGACAGAAAAACATTTTTTGGCGATCACTTTTTTTGGGCTTCTCTATGATCGTAATGTCATGTTTGATTGTTAGAATTTTTTTTTACGAATGCATAACTTGCTTTATAGTACCTATAATCGCAAGTAAAAATCAATAGAATGTTTGTTCTAAAAATATAAAGGTACCTACTTATGCGGGTTAGGCACTTAAGCGAGAGGCACTTATCCGGGCATTACTGTATTACATATTAAGGGATATATGCTATAAACATGAATTTGAAATTAAAAGAATAGTATGTAGGTGCATATATACCTACATGTATGTATATAGGCTAAGCTCACTATCAGAGGGTAGGAAAGGACTTGGTGTTGTAGGTAGCAAGTGTTGTTCACATGAAATTTAAAGATGATTTTATACTAGGCTTGGGTAGGTAGTTCGTGAACTAACTAGTTCAGTTAAGTGATCTTATTTCAAGGTTTCTAGTTCAATACTTCACTTTATTTTCTTTGGATGAACAAAATTTATAGTGTCTACATTCAAATTCCTATTTTCTACATTTTACTGGATTGTAAACAAGACAAACGAATCAGCTGATCTCTTCTATCTTGCGGCTGTCATGATCGTCTTCTTTGCCAAACACAATGACGTTTTGTGAAATACATATTTATAGTTAGAGAAACAAAGTAACAATCACAGAAAAAGTATATCAACAACATTTGTATTTTATTGGAAATTTCAGTTAACTGAACTAAATTGAACTAAAATTAACGTTTATATATTAAATAATAAAAAATGAAAATAAAAGAAAAAGAAAAACTTTATATACCTACCTACTTTGTTTTATTTAAATAAAATTACTTTAATTTATTTTACAACAGAAAGGTAATTTATTTTTATAAGCGACGCTTTTCGGATCTAATAATCCATCTTCAGGCTTTATGCTCAAAAGATGAAGATGGATTATTAGATTCGAAACGCGTCGCTTATAAAAATAAATTAATAATAATGTTGATTTATTGAATTCACTTAAAAATTTAGTACATAGTAAAATATATTCAGATATATGTTAAGAGATGGCTAAGAGCTGTCTATGTGAAATTCAATAAAAATAAATTACCTATATGTTGCAAAATAAAATAAAGTAATTTTATTTACATAAAACAAAGTATAGTTTTTCTTTTATTTTCATTTTTTTTTATTATTTAATATATCAACGAATTTCATATTCACGCAACATGGAGGCTACACCACAACTTATTAAAATGAACGAACTAGTTCAGTTAATAGTTAAATTGATCGAACAAAAGTATAGGGCTGTAATTCGACATCTGTCAAACTAAGTTGTTAAACCAATTTTTTTTTCAGTGCAGTCTGACATTTACGAAAATGGATCGCTTAACTATCGCAAAACGCATACAAATTTTTAAAATCTACTACAAAAATTGTGATTCTGCCACAGCCACATATCGTGCTTTAAGAGGAGATTATGGTTTACATAATCGTCCAAATACGAAAGCAATTTGCAAAATTGTGAAGAAATTTTAAGAGACTAGATATTGTAAGGCCTGTGTATCATCGTTTCGCTCGTACCACTGAAAATATCGCTGCTGTAAGTGACAGTGTTGCCGAAGACCCGAATGTGTCCATTCTACGTCGTTCTCAGGAATTAGGACTGTCTTACGGCACGTTATGGCGTATTTTGCATTTGGATCTACACCTACATCCATATAAAGTCCAGCTCACACAACAACTGAAGCCAGCTGACCATTCACTACGTCGTAGATACGTCGAATGGGTGCTTGAGCAACAGGCGGTGGACGGCGATTTTCCGAGCAAAATTTTTTCAGCGACGAAGCACATTTCTCATTCGGTGGGTATGTTAATAAATAAAATTGAATTGTCGTATTTGGGGTTCTGAAAATCCTCAAGTAATTGAAGAGAGGCCATTACATCCACAAAAAGTCACTGTTTGGGGCGCTCTTTGGCCCGGAGATGTGATTGGACCTTACTTCTTCGAAAACGACGATGGAACGACTGTCACCGTCAATTCGAAGCGTTATGGTCATATGGTAACCGACTTTTTTTGGCTGCTATTGAAGAATACGACTTGGAGAATATGTGGTTTCAACAAGAAGGTGCCACATGCCACACAACTCGAGCGAATATGGCTTTATTGCAAGAGACATTTCCTGGCCGCGTATTTTTTCGTCGTGGCGATACTGACTTATCTCAGTAGAAGGTATATAGAATTTGTATTTTTTAAACATTTTTTTGGCCCCAAAATAATTGTTCTACTTGCCATACATCTTAACCCTTAATTATTTCGAAAACGGCTCTAACGATTTTTGTAAGAAAAGGATGTGCACTACCTTGGGTATAGTCTACATTTGGTCGAAATTTTATTTTACACATTTTGTTATTAGCGGTACCTGTCATACAACCATTTTTTTGATTTTCTACTTTCTCGTAAGCGGCTTGACGGATTTCGGTCAAAATATTTATGTAGGAGGCCCTTCAAATTCTAAACAATACTCCATACCAAAATTTACGAAAAAAAAATATTTTTTTGGATTTTTGAAAAAAAAAAAGAATGTTTTATTTTTGAAAATTCAATATTTCGAAAACAGATTATTTTTCGAAATTATATTTGTAAGCTTTTTCACAGTGCAAGCTTAAACTCCACTTTTGGTTTAAACTTCAGATCAACAATTTATTCGGTTTCACAGTTTCGTTTAAACCTTGAACTGAGTTCAATTTGTATTTTAAGTTAACCGAGATTAATCTGCCGTTTAAACTTCAGTTCAGCGTTTGTATTGTTTTTTTTTCAGAAAATTTTATGAACAAAACAAAATTGTGTATTCAAATGTTATCGAGTTGTTATAGTGATTTTAAATATTATTTTATTTATTATTCTCGTTGTTTCGCGTGTTTTTTGTGTCAGAGAGAGAAAGGGAGGACGAGGCAAGAAAAGTGCTGCCAACTATTTCATAGCATATAGTTAAGCGAATTTCAACTGATCTGAAGATCAGATTTTACTGTGAAACCGAAGGAATTAAAACAAACATTTACACTCAGTTTAAGGTTCAGTTAATCTTAAGTTCAAACTCCTACTGTGAAACTGGGGGTAAAATATCATATTGCCATACCAAAGCAATTTTGAGTTTAAAAAATGTAGTAAAAAGAGACATTGAAAAAACATTTAGCCCCTTCTACCAGAATCTTGTGCATAAGAGCAAGTAGATACTTGTGATCGAGTCGTGCATTTTATTTCGTCTAATATCAATGTTTTGCCAACATTGGTGAACACCATCCATCCCTATATTTTCATGTCATTGTTTTATTTTTACACATTACGCTTTACACATAACACAATTAAATTCAGAATCAAGATTGGTATTTTGTTCGGTTTTAATCCCGGATTCTTCCGGATTGATAATGGAAAATGACATTACTCTTTCAATAATGAAATAAAATAAAATGCAGGACTGTATCGCACGAACTTGCTCTTATGTTCGATCACATCGTATGCAAAAGATTTCTATTAAAAATCTAAATATATTTTAAAAGTAGTTTTTTACTTAATGTTTTAAATATACAAATTTTTTTTTCTAAAAAAAATTGGTATGACAATCTTAAATATTTAAAAATATAAGCTTAAAAACATAAACCTATAATTTTTGAAAAAAAATTAATGAGCAGTTTTCAAAATTAATATTTAAAATTTGTTTAATGCTTTTAAAAATACAGAAAAATATGAATTAAAAATATTGGTATGTAGTGTGAATTGGGCTACCTAAAACTATACATATGTGTGAAATTTCGAAAAAATCGGTTAAGCAATTTATGAGATAGTCAAAAGCAAAAAAGAAACGGTCTTATGGAAAGTACCGTCTTTAGACATTTTTCAATCTATGATCGGTCGTACCTATAAAGCCGCACTGATTTTTTTAAATCAAAATCGTTAGAGCGTTCCTTTCGAGAAAATAGACTTAACGTAACGTATTTTTTGAGCTAAACATATCAAACAAAACAAAGAAACAAAATTCTATTTCCCCTCTGTACAATACCAAAAAAAACTCTATATAAAAAGTTTGGTGCAATTGGGCCAACCCGTTTGGGCTGTAGGTGTCTATCAGCGTTGTACCGAGTAGTGATTTTGGCCGGATACCGGATATTCGGCCGCTCAGCTAGGCCGGATAGCCAAATATTCGGCGGCCGAATATCTCCCCTAATGAAACTTATAATAGTTTGGTTGTTTGATACTCAAATCAGACTGGTAAAAGTAAAACCAACTTAAACATATTTTTGTCCTTCTCAACCACTTCCACAAGATATTGTTACTTTTTACACTCAAAAATATATGGCTCATTTGTTGTAATTAATGTTCTCATATACTGGATGAAGATTGGTAGTTGAGAAGAGAAGTTAATTACTTTCTGGATTTTTAAAAAAATATTGCTAGTAGGGTTGTTGATCGTTTATTATTTATTTAAAAAGATATTCGAGTTATTTTTAAATGCAAACTTTATTAACCACATCGAGTTTCTCGTTACTAAAGAAAACTCTATATTGGGTTTTATATACGCTTTTGATTTAAATGATCCTTATACATAAAAATCCCTTTGCGTTGCTTATGTTGGGTCGATTATTTATTTTACACGAAATGTTAGAAGTTTACATTGATTTTTTGTTAAGTATTATTAATTTTACAATAAAACAATGGATTGCAAGTAAATATTAACATCTTAATTAATCCATTTATGCTTAATTTAATTAATTTAAAAAAAATCAATGTAAACTTTTAATATTTCATGTTTAAATAAACAACCCCTGAAGAAATTGGAAAAATCCAACGAAACGTAGGGTAAAAATATGAAGTAAAGTTATTTTATTTGCATACAGATGAAAGTGACCAAAATAGCCTGAAAAAGGCTTTGAACATCAAGTCATAAAAATAATTGGACGAGTTAATAAATTAAATTAACAAGCTATTACTTATGTTAATAATTATTATTTATTGTATATCCCTTTTTATTTTCTGTTTTAAATGTATTATTAATTAGTCTAATTTCATTATTATTATAAACTCTAATTGATGAAAGTATATAAAATAAAAATATAAATAAATAAAAGTACCTATGAATGCAGAAAATCCAATTTTCATTCACCATAATGTGGATGTAGAACACGTACAATATTAAATTGCTCTATTATATGAAATTACATTACATTACATTTTATACTACTTACTCCGCAGATAAATCTACGAAGTAGAGACACTGAATCACTGGCAACTTAACCATTGGCTTAAACATTTTACATACATTAATACAACAGAGCGAGACACAGATAGGAAGAACACACAACAGAAGAAACACATGTCAACAGCACGTGGTTGGTTTCCGACGGTCCCCTATCGAAGTACTAACTACGATTATATGAAATAAAATCTCAATCAGATCATAAAACTTAATATTTTGTTAATTTTCTTACTGAAAAAACGACCATCCGGTATTCGGCCGGATACTAAGAGATTATTCGGCACCGGCCGGATATTAAAAAAGGAGCCGGATAGGCCGGATACACAATATTTACCGGACATCCGGCACATCTCTAGTGTCTATACAGACAGACTGACAGACAGAATTTTTAGACCATCTTTTTTCGTCTTCGCTATCATCTTAATATCATGTTTGATTGTTATTTCAAAACTTTTCTTTTTCGACGAATGCATAACTTGCCTTACAGTACCTATAATCCCAAGTAAAAATGCTTAACGTTGATTTTGGGTCAGTCGAAAACATTATCAAAATATTAATTTAAAATCAATATTTAAAATTAAATCTTTACTTCTTCAACGCTTTACCCCGCAACAATATTGTTGACAAAATAATTTTAGTTTATTTGAATTATTTTTAACTCTTCCTTCGGTACCTTCGTTACTAGTCATTAGGCAACATTTTGTACCTTTTCTGTTCTTCCTATTTTTTCGTTCTCAGCAATTCTTAATAAGATTAATTTAATTGTAAAACATAACTATGTATGTTTCTAATTAAGATTCATTCTTGAAAATAAATTGCACGTAAATTTATTCAATTTGTTAAAAAGAAGAAAATAAAAATAAATAATAAGGAAACAAAAATAAAATAACATAGATGAAAATAGTATTAAAGCAACTAACTTAAATGTTGAGTCATATGAACTTTATAATATTCCCACGATACAATAATTCTAAGCCGCCAATCAAGTTTGCCAACGCTAGCTTGCATGGTTAAAGAATAATGAGTACGCTTGCAAAAATTGAGTCCCAATGCAACTGCATACCTACATATATGTATGTATGTATGCATACCCTGTAAATAATTAAATAATTAATAATATCTTGTTTCTTGATCTCAGCCACACGAAAGATACATCGATAAAAAGCTGCATTCAAGTGTTTAGGAATAATTTATTGATTTTAAATACATGCAAGCATCTTGTCCAGAATTAGTACATTAGATTTTCGATTCAAGTCACCTTCAGGCTTCATCAATGCGCAAGTCTGCCTCCTCTCTTTATTTTGCCGTTGCATTTTGCATAGTAAATATTAGTATGGTCGACGTTTTATGATTGAAAATTGAAATAGTGGTGCTCTGAAACACAGAAAATGCATAATGCTGAGTGTAAGTATCGAATTACCTACTTCGAACCAACAGTTTTTATTTTTATGATGTTGATTTCAATAGAAATGCATTCATTTTTATGAATTATTGTTCGCCGACGCGACGATACGAATTAAAATGTACTTCGTCAGCAAAGTGGATCAGGGACCGAGAGACATCTAGGTCTGAGAGGAGAGGTAATGGAAAAAAGAACTTTGAAGTTTGTGGAGAATTATTCTTCTTTTGTGTTGGAGATTTTGTTTGCATTTTTTAGTGCATCTACTATATGTATGTATTTATGTAGTTAAGAAAAAGTTTGTACGTTTTTACTTCCGATATACACGGTGTGCAGTAAGTTAAATGGGTACAGGCTAATAGGGTAGTTTATACCTGTATTGTGAAAAGTAATACAAAATCCATCTCGCTTGGTAAATTGCAATATTTTTAAATAAAATGCACGACTAGATCGCACGTACTTGCTCTTATGTTCGACCAAATTGTATGTAAAAGATTACTATTAAGAATCTTAATATATTTTTAGGGTCGTTTTTTACTTAATCTTTTATACCTACATATATTTAAATTTTTTTTAAAGAATTGGTATGACCATTTTAAATATTTAGTAATATAAAAAACATGTTTAAAAAAATCAGCCACCCCTTTTCGAAATACATATTGAATTTTCAAAAAAAAAATGTTTCGAAAATTTTGACATGCAGTTTTATTTAAAATTTAATAGACTTCCTACGTAAAAATTTGTATTGATATCCGTCGGGCCGTTTAAAAGAAAGTCGAAAAAAAATGGTTTGTATGGCAGGTACCGTTAATAACAAAATATTGAAAAAATTATATTGACGAAAATGTAGACTACACCTCATAGAGCCTTTTCGAGATAATGAGGGTAGAAAAAATTGCATTGCAAGTACGGTTATTTTCGGGCCTAAAAAGATTCAAAATTTATTTCAGACAATCACCTCAAATGCTTAAGTATCTAACAAGTTTGTAGAAAATCGCTTCAGCCGTTTAATAAGTAGATCGATGTACAGACAGACAGACGGAATTGAGGGACCCACTTTTTTGGTGTTCTATGTTATCGAATCGTAATGTCAAGTTTGGTTAAAATCTTGAGTTCGATTTTTTTCTAAATGTAAAACTTGCCCTGTAAGTCACTTACATATATCGCAAGTGAATCAAATATGGAAATTGAGAAGAATGTCGGACCCAGTATTGAACCTTCTGGGACACCTAAACTCAGTGGAAGGAAGTCTGAAACGGAGTTATTAATAGCAACCCCGAAATCTTTTATCTAAATACGAGGCTATGAGCTTTGTTGATAATACGTAAAATTGGTTTACTTTATCAAACGTCTTTAGAGAAGTCAAGCAAGATAAGGAAAGTTATTTTTTCATTGTCTACTGCTTACCTGATCTCTTCTGTTACGTATATTAATGCATTAGTACAACTATGTTTTGGACGAAAAACAGACTGATTATCGCAAAATAAATTGCTATCTCAAAGAAATCTGCGTATTTGTAAACTGATAACTTTTCCAAGAACTTTAGAGAGAAATTATAAATAGCAAAAGGTCTAAACATATTTTTATTTTCGACTTTCTAATTAATGGCTAAACGAATTTCGATCGAAAAGAAATATGTTGAAAACCATTTTGGTTAAAGTTTTAAAATTCAATATTTCGAAAACGGGTTAACGATTTTTTGATATTAATTTGTTAAATTTATATTATTGTATACATACTTAAAATTGATATATCAATTCAAAAAAAATATTTTATAGAACTTTTGTATATAAAAATCTAAGTAAAAACGACTTTAAAATTATATTTACCTTTTTTTTATAATTTTACACGCGCTCAAGGGATTATGATTACCCTTTATATGTTTTTAACACAGCTCGGGCGTCTGGTGAAAGAAGAGAAAGAAGGATAGGAAAGATGTGTGGCGCGATATTCTGAGACTAGAGCTGGTTGTTGTCTCAGATTTATCTCCAGGGATGGCGGCTGAGCTAATGCGGAGAATATTACCGTGTCTCATCTATTTATGTCTCTTATAATTCGCATTATTATTTCGTTGTCATATTTATGGGTATACTAGTTTACTCAATCACATGTTGTTAGTATTATGCCTGAACATTTTATGACAATTTTTTTAGAATTGGTTTTTAATGGCAAATAAGACGACATAGACAACGGCATAATTTGAACCTGCGACCACGAGGTTGACAGGCGAGCACACAACTATCGCGCAACGGCCACCCTTGTTGTCTTTTTTGACAAAACTCACTTTCATTTATTTACGTACATAAATTCAATTTCACCATAAAATATAGAACTCAATCACCTAAAATCAGATGTCGACGTAGTGTGATAACTAATAAGGTAGTTCACTTCGTTCTACTACAAAAATTGCAAAAGGTTTACTACAAGTGTGTATGTCTATTTCGATGACAAACAGCGCACACCGGTTTCCAAATGGACAAATGTTTACTTTTTTCTGGTTATGAAGAAAAAGTGAACGAATTTAAGTGAATGCTCCAAATGCTATCAAAAATCGTTTGATTATATAGAAAAATGGACTCTTCAAATCGAAGATTTCAATGTTTTTCTTGTATGAAACTGAAAAACCATTTAAATGGGAAGATGTTGAAAACACTATTATGGATCTTAGCAATAAGAATGATAAAATTAATGATAGTAAGTGTTTCGACGAGTCTTGCGAATTGCACTCTTTATTTTATGAAAAGTTCAAGTAATGATTTCGATAAATCACTTTCAATCCAAAAATTTATCCTAAGCAGTTTTAAGAGTTTTCTACAATTTGTGAGGTTTTTGTGATTTTGTTTTAGTTTTGCAATTTTTTTGGTTTGTTAAAGTTCTATTTTTTTTTGTTAAATGAATTAAAATATTTATGTTAAATACATTTTTTTTATAACTATTTAGTTTTTTCAATATTCTTTTTTATTCTCTAGTTTTTTCTTCAGAGTTCTCTTTTTCAATAGTTTTTTAAGTGACTTGTCTCTTTTCTGGAAGGAGCCAGATGGACAGCCTACCGATAAGGGATTCCCTAGAAATCACACAACTAGATATTAATATTAAAATAAATTACTAATTTGAACTATGGCTGTACTTGATCACCCGGTATGTAGTTACGGTACACACGGCGGATAGATAACTACGAGCGTGGCTGTACTTGTTAATTCTTAAGGTGTAATTTGTTATCATATCAACGCTGGAGGGTCTACGTCAATACTTAGAAAGCATAATATACAGTTAAGGTTCCTGAATGATCTGATGCGTCTAAGGGCGAGGTAAGAAACAAGTCTAGAGTTTCGGTGGTTTGATCTACAACGTCGGGGATTCAAACGTATTTTCAGAGAGTATTACATTATTTTTATTTATTTCTTATGATTTTAATTAAAACTTTAATATTCTTAACATATTTCTTAGCATTTTTTATGAATATTCTCCGTGAAGATCTTTGATCTAATTATTTAATTTGTATTATTGTACAGGGTGGCCCACGAATCGTGCTACAATAAGAAATTTAAATAACTTTTATTTTAATCGATGTATTTCATTATTTTTTTTATTGGATTAAAAATTAAATTTTATTTTAAATAACTAATGGTTTTTAAAGATGATAGACCGCAAATGACCTCCACGCCCATCCACGCATATGCGGCACCTGATCAGAAAATTGTTCATTGCGGCCTGAAGTGTTGAAATTGGGATCGCCTCAATTGTTGTCTTAATGGACTGCTTCAATTCAGTGTTTCGTTTTGTTCAATTCCTGGGTTTCGTTTTGTACACTTCCTGCTTGACATAACCCCATAAGAAAAAGTGTCGTGCAGTCAGGTCAGGTGACCTTGGGGGCCATCGGAAAGTGCAGTTTCTGGATATCAATTTGTTTGGGAATTTTCGTTGGAGATCCGCCATAACTTGTGTGGCTACGTGTGCACTTGCTCCATCTTGTTGAAACCAAATCCAGCTGAAAGGGATTCTGGGTAAAAAAAACTCCTTCAACATCTTTAAATATCGGTCCCCATTGACAGTTTGTGTCACACCGTTTTCTTCAAAGAAGTATGGCCCGACAATACACCTTGATGAAACTGCGCACCACACAGTGCCTCTGGGTGCAGGTCCATCTCATGGAGCATTTCTGACTTAGATTCACTCCATATACGGCAATTTTGCCTGTTAACATTGCCGTTTAAGTCAAAATGGGCCTCATCAGACATGAACAAATAATTTATCAATGTGTTGTCTTCTTCGGCCATTGCAATCATTTTTCGGCAAAATTCCAGGCGAATAGGCAAATCCTGAGGGTTTAACTTGCTTGCTTGCTTGTTATTTGGACTTTATACGGAAAATAGTTTAAGTCATCATAAAGTATCCGTTGTAATGACCGTCTGTTAACTCCAATTTGGCACGATAAGTTTCGAGTCGAAACACTTGGATTTGCCTGTATTGCGGATGCAACACCCACGATTGTATCCGAACGGTCTTCGTTCGATGCTTCCAGATTCGGCAAACATGTTCACCAGCATCATAATGGTCCATCTACTCGAGGGAGTACAGCCAAACTCCAGCCTAAATTCCCTTTGGACGGAAATGATGGACTGCAAAGAATGGTATCGCTGCACTATCTAAATCCTCTTTTCAGTATCCCAAGCATTCATTTTGATAAATCTAAATAGTAGCCTATAAAATAAAAAAAACTAAGCCGATTACTCACACTCAAAAAAAGTTACGAGTATTACGTTTTATTTTTGTAGCACGATTCGTGAGCCACCCTGTATTTAAGATTACTTACATGTAGGACGATCTAAGTCTTGTGCGCTAAACGCTCCTCGTTCTAAAGAAATAGTGTATCGGTATCACTTTCACATTGAGTTTTTTTACAAACAAATAGCTGAGGCTTATTAATCAACTTTATTTTAGGTTAATAAAATATAGATTTTACATTTACGCCGTCACTGAGACTCGTTTTAAAAATGATGTAGTTTTTTGTGATTGTTTTTACAATAACTTCAGTTGTAAGTCAGATTTTCAAGTTGAAGTTTTTAACAAAATCGGATTTGTAGTTTTTTAGATTGGTCAAAAATCGTTTGGGGTGAAGCAATAATTGGGAGAGACTGAGTCTTTGAAAGGTGAGGGGATTTTTTTTGTACAGCTATTTAGCTCAATGTATTTACATTGAGCAGCTTTAGGAATGGGCCCACAAATGTATAAGCGCCCTAAGGTGCTAACAGTGTACCGTTTATGAAATAATATTTTTTAAATTATAAAATAGTGTGTCCATTTATAATGATTGCCTTTTATATTTAAGTTAATTTTCAGATATTTTTCGTATAAGCTTTACAAGGCTTAGGTATAAGCCTTGGCAATCGAGTTATTCAATAATCCAACCGGTATCTGGATCGGGTATCATTTTAAGGTCGGCTAACATTGTTTTTTTCTTCTTGAGGCATTCAATGCTTACAGTCCTGTATACGAGGTCGCGAGCTTTCCTATTCTTTGTGAGAATATGCACTGGCGCAGGAGATTTTGTTTTGCTCTCTGAAGCTATTGTATCAGATACAGCAAGACAAATGATGTATCTGATATAAACCGTTACAAACAGACTAATGATCGGTATTCCAAATGAGCTAGACGTTCGATGTCGCTTAGAGTTTCTGCGCTTTCTCGCCCTGGAGAGTGGTGATTAGTTGGTCGTGGAATACTTTTCGCATATGCATTCAAGCTAACTTTCATTGAGGTATCATTTTTATCAACACTTCTAGCCATAAGGTGCATAAGATTTGTGTATTATATGTTTTCTGCCTTGGTATCCCATTTAAATTTTTTTCGCTGACTTCTGCCCCTAGTATTGACACCAAGGTTGTATTACGCCAAGGTTTGATAATTGACGTAATTCTTTTATTTGACATATTTTCAACTCAAATAATGTACGAATTATCTTATTTTTTGCTTTGATTACAGAAAATGGTTTCGTGGTCATTCGTCGGTGTTCGTTATATTTAAAAGTAGTTATGTCGTTTTCGTTTGGTAATCTTTATTCGTCTGATTATTTACTTACTTAGGCAGCACAACAGCAGGGGCTTATCTGGGTCCAACCAACAAGTTATTTCCAGTTAGCTCAGTCGTTAGCCTCCAGTTGCGCGCTTCAAGTTGGTTGAGATTCTTTTCAAATTATTCCCCCAACCTTAGGTTAGGTATTCCTCTAGTGGGCTGTAAGACTCTAAGACTCTACGAGTCGGACCATCGATGTTCATTCGCTCTAAATTCCCTAGCCATCAAGTCAATGAGTTCGAATTTGCTTGAACAGCAGGATGTATGTAGCTGTATAATAGTTGACCATTGAATCTTTTTCTCTAGAGTCCGTAAACACATAGGGGGGTGTATAGATCTTTCGAAGAATTTTTCTTTGGAAACAACAAGGGATGTTTTCATCCATATCCGATAATGTCAACGCTTCAGAACGTTTGGGTTTTACCGAGTTATTTCTGATACGACCTTATTACTCAATTATTTGTGCTTGATTTGGATGGAATATCCAGTTGGATATATGTATATATAATTACAATAAATGTTTGCTTCTATTATTTTAAAAACCTGAGCTCGAAGTATTTTTTCAATTTTTTATTTTATATAAGGTTACTCATAGATCACACATGTACATTCATATTTTTTGTCAAATTATTTGTAAAAAAAAAATGTCTAAAGAAGCCAATTTGTTAGATAGCGAGGTTCAAGTATAAGCATATAACTGACTTTCATTAAGGTGGGACATATTTTTATCAACAATTACAGCCATGAAATACATACAATTTGTCTATGTATTTGTTATCTTCAATTTTTGTATTTAAATTTAATTCCACTGACATCTGTCCCTAGCAATCCTTATCGATCGCCAGATATTTGCTCATGCGAGAAAAATCAATATAATTTTGCAATTTTACAGTTGCTCCCAGGTATCTTAAATTTTTATTAGTTCGTAATTTTTTTAAATTACATTATTTATCTGTTGTACCGATCCGTTTTAATTTGAAAACACCAATAAATTAACCAATGCAGTAAAGAACCATTTTACACCAATTAAATTTATAAATTTTAAAAGCTTATTTCATTAAAACTGGTTAAATTTTATATTTAAGAACATTGAAGTGAAACACTGCTCAAAATTAATTTTTGTAATTGCTTGAAATTCACTATTTAAAAACACATTATTCCTAATATTCTTTATACATTCCACATAAGGTATGTACATCATCTAATACATACATCATATTTATACGAAGCTAAATCTGGACGTCTGAGAGTTGGTTGCGTTCACAAGAATCGATTTACTGAACTCATTTATGTCCACGGTTTTGTAAATGGATAAAATAAGGCTTTGAAGTTGAAAACGGATTTTTTTTAGAACAGTTATAAACATTTTTTTACAATTTAGGGTGAATTCAAAATGTTTTTTCCACTTAAAGAAACTTTGCGCTATCCAATAGTTACATTTGGCGTTTTTCTCTTTTATCTCCAAGCAGATCTCTGAGCAGAGCCTGAGTAAATCGATTTAGATCTGAGTAGAGCATGGTCAGATATCTCCGATTTTATTTTGAAATAAACTTAAGCGCAGAACTGTCATATATTATTATAATTGTTTGTATTAAAACTTATTTACCAGCAAATCCAAAGCTTTAGTTTTCCGAATTCATTTTTGTTTTTAATTGGTTTTACTTTAGTGATTTTTAATTTTAATTTGAGTTTTTTTTGCGACCTTTAGTCCAAATTAATATGCGTTTCGCCCAGGTACTATAGTTGGGCTCATCAGTTAGATGCTGTGGTGCCTTTCTAAGACGCAATATATTAGTCGATGGCTACCGACACAAATAAAATTTACAGCTTTTAAGCACTGTGGATTATATTCTTCCAGGGGAATTCGGTCGAATTCAGACACCGAGAAAATAATACTCGTGGTCTGGCTTGTTTAAATTTAAGAATAAATGCAAAAACAAAAACAATACAAACACATTTACATACGTAGGTATTGTTTTTGTTCCTTATTTTGTGGACTGTAATGATGATTTTAATTGAGTTTTTTTCGACATTTAGTCCAAATTAAAGTGTGTTTCGCCCAGGTACTACAGTTGGGCTAATGATTATTGTTAAAATTATGAGTAAAGTTAGCCGCGCCCAGCACTTTGCTCCGTTTGATCGGTCATTTTATACCGAGCTAATGGTTCATGCCCCGATTTAGCTCTGATTTAAAAAACAAACACGAGTTGAGAGATTAAATGTGTCTGAGCTAAAAAAGAAACACAGATCTTTTCTTGAAAGCTGAGTTCTTTACTCGGAGCTAAAAAAAGAAAAACGCCAATTAAAGGCATTATAGTTCGTTTGTATTTAAAAGTTAAATGACATCTTATTGAATAAAGTCAAGTCAAGCGAAAAGTATGTATAAATCATATACTTTTGATTTTAATTTTACCATTAATATTCATGTTCCTATTATATTATGAATTTACAATCACAATGTTATGGAACCATGCTTTTGTTTTTTATTTTTTGTTTTTAGTAAAATAAATTATTTTTGTTTCTCATTATATAATTTATAAATTTTGATTTTTGTGATTGTTAAATAAAAATCGAATGAAAGTGTTTCCTTTACCTTTAATCAGGTATAATATTTTGTCCACCCCAGAAAACTCGCAATGTCCTCCTTTTTACTAAATACAATATAAATTTGTTTTTTTTTTCATTTTTTCCCGAAATTTTAAGTTTGAAATTTGATAAAAAAACAACATGATAAAAGACTTTTAGCTTTAAAAAAGTGCCATACTGTATTGTAAGTATTGCCATTATTTTAAACATTTTGTTCGAGCCGTATTTTTGTTTAGAAAATTGCCCCTCCGCAGATGGACTTCCATAGTAAACGATGCTTGTAAATAACTGTTCCATACAAATCCGTCATTAAACTTTGTCACCTGAATTATCGTGCTCTCCTCACTATTTTTATTTAAAAACTCGGAAAATACATAGTTACAAAAATCAAATTCCTTTTAAATGTATTCCCAAATAAAAAAAATGGTGCCTTCAATTATGTATCCCTTTTCAAGTAATTCAACAAAACCAATAGTATGTATGTTCACTCCTAATAATTCTTTTACACCACTACGATTTTTAATCCATGTTTCCGTTTTGGACTACTTTCGGTTGTAAAGATACTTTTAAGCACTGCGATATTTAATAGAGATGTTAACTTTCTTCAAACATATAACCGCACTCTTTGATCCACTTAATTTAGAAAGGTTCAATCGTACAATAACAAAATTTTACAAAGAAGAAAGGGCGATAACTGCAATTTTTCAACATCCCTCACCCACGTGCTTAAAAATCGCACGATCAAATTACATGATGTAAGCACTACAAGTAATGGCGAGCAGAAAAAAATGCTCTGGCAAATTACTCCTAATAGACGATGGGGTATCGGCATGGTAGTGCAAATGAAAATAACAAACATCTCAAAACAAATTTAAATTTACTGAAAATAAAATAAAAAAAAAAAACTCACCTCAATATTCGTATCATCGGATAAATCAACAACCACATCTGATTTTAAGGGAGCCATAATGGACTGATACCAAATTTAATTATGGAAATCAATAATAACACACAACTTCAAAAATATATACACATATGTATGTACCATTTTAGTTATAAATATTTTAGAAAAAAATTATTCATTAGCAATAATTACTCGTCTACACGAAGGAAAGCCAACTACGACTACTCATGAAAATAAAAACAAAATACAAAAATAAATTTTAAGAACTATTCTAAAGAAACATACCTCACACACTGTAACAATTTAATTACCTTATTCACACTTTCGCAGTCTACGATTCAAATACACTACACTTATGAAGAACCTAATCCATACAATTGCCACCAACAACATTCTTTTACATCGTGTAGAGAAGCACATAAGAAAGATAATACAAAAAGTACGGGTAATATAAAACTGGTTCGTATATATATGTAGCAAACCAGTCATATAGATTAATAACGTACCTACTTCTATGGATAACATAGAGGATATAAAAGAGAAAAGAAAAAAGATAATATGGGAATGGGTTAGAGTTGCCGTCTAATACTACTTATATTAAACCAAGTTAATTGATATTCGACATTTATGTTAATTATTTTCATATCTGTTATTATCCTATGATTGTTCTGTTATTAAGGATAAAAGTTTTTCATTATAAAATTTCTTTTATAATTTGTATTCAGCAGTTGTTTTTTGTTTAAATAAAATTCTTTTAGGAGACTTCGAAAGCCAAAATCAATCAATGCGCAAAATTAATCATACTATAAGATATTTTTACAAATGGGGCAAATGATAATTATATCTTGATATTTGTGAAACTAAAAAACGGGGAATAATTGTTTCGATTGATATTCTGACGCCTGTAGCAAATAAATTTCAGCATCGTCTGATAGGGTGATTAATTTCGCGACACGTGGTATTTAGGATAAATAAAACAAATAGTACGAAAATCTTTTGTCATGTTAGCTGAAAAAACGAAAACGAAGTGTGCATTTGCGAGGGGTACATTATTTTAATTTGTCGATCATTTTTGTTAGGGCCAAGGCAGGGAAACTGAAGATGTTTAACTACGAATGTTTTATACGGGGAAGAGATTATCTTGAATTTTCCTATCAAATAGTGAATAGCATTTTATTTGACATTCTTCACAATCAAAAGTTCCACCATTTTCTTTTTTAAGTCTGGATCTTCTGGAATTTTTTTGGACTTGGGGCAATATGCAAAATATAGATTTCATCGATATACAAAAAGCTATGACAAAAAGCTAGAGCATGTGGATTTGCTAGAGACAAGATAAGAATCTTATGTGCAGGGGATCTCTTCTGTTAATTAATTTTTAAGTATCTTAAGTTGGTTTAGTCAACAGCTTTTGAAAACTAAATTTTTAAACCCCAAATTAAATCAAAAAATGGTCAACTATTTTTGTTTTCAAAATTAATTTCTATTTTTAATTCTTAGCCAAAAACAGAAAATTAGACGACAAAAGGGGTTTTACTTTTTAAAAAATTTATACTTGGCAAATTCTCCTTTAATTTTACTTCAATCCGTTCTTTTAGTAGTTGCAAATATTTTATTTCATTTCGTAAACATAATTCTCAATGGATACCCATGCATGACAATCTAGACATGCTTAATTTGTTGGGTTGAACATGGCTGAACCTTCTCCAATGACCGTTGACTCAGATAGAGCCAAAAATCTTGCGAAGAACCTAATGCTCAAAACGACTGAGGATATCTTCATCCACTTTGGATAGAGTCCATGTGTCGGCACCATAGAGAAGGACTGGGATGATCCGGTCTTATAAAGAGCCTTTGTTTTTCAAGAGGGGGATTTACTACGCAATTGCCTCTCTAGCTCATATAAACACCGATTGGAAAGAGTTATTCTTCGTTTTATTTCTAATGAGATTTAGTTTCATGTTATAGCGGATCCGGGGTAGACAGTCTCTAAATACGTCAAAGTTGTAAATGACTATTGTGATGTTTTGTGCAATCCGCCGGGGTGTTGTGCCCCTCTTTGTAGACAACATGTAATTTATTTTGGCTTCATTGACTGCTAGTCCTATCTTAGCCACTTCAGCTTCAATGTTAGCAAACGATCTAGTCACAGATCACAGTCTTCTGCCTATGATGCCAATGTTTATTAAGATCTATTTCGTATTTTTGTTGTGTGGTGTGTTGTGGTGTTACTTCCTATATGTAAATTGTGGAAGTCAGTAACTCATTTTCTCGTTAAATAGTTTTGTTCAGTTTCATCTCAAACAATAAGGATCCACAAAATTCTGATCTTCATAGCTTGTCGTTTGAAGTTAGCTCCTATGTGATTAGAACCTTCAACATGTACCTAAACTCGATCCTACATATTTTAATAAAAGCTTGGCTTAAATAATTTAAATAAGGAACCAAGAAGCCATATTGAAATGTTTTGTGCCTCCTTGCCATGATCAAATTTCACAATCGGGTCATAGCGGCAACTCTGCTCCAGGGTGGGTTTCCCTTAGAAGTCAATTCAGAGCTCATGTAAATGTATTTGAATGGATTAGTGAAAGAACATTATTCTCTTTATTATCTGTCAGGATTTTGGAGTTTCCAATTACTCTAACTTCTCTTTTGTGAGGACTGCACAAGCAGTTAATCAAAGAACATATGGCAAGCTATGGATGAACAACTGTTATCGCATAATGAACATTTTCTTGTTTTTTTTTGTCCAGGTAGATGTTTTGTTGTTGTCTTTTGGTATAATTTTTGTTGTTGCTTTTGGATATGGTACGAATTTTATAAGCAATAAAGAAAGCTGTTCTTTTATTTTGCCGTTTGCAGGTTAGATACTACAAAGTAGGTACATTTTGTTCGTTCGTAATAATATTACGTACCTAAGATAATTTTAGTTTGTACGATTTTGATTTTGTACATGATGCTGATTAAAATTTAAAAAAATCTTAGCAAGTTGATACTACTAAGTGGAAAGTTTGTATTTTTTTGAATAACAGAAACAAATTTTGGATAAATTTGGATGAGTATAAATTTATCGATAAGTTAGACAAAAACTAATATAGGTGTGGCCTGAAATGTTTGCTTTTTAGGAATTGACTAATTGAATAAATAAATAAAAACAATGGAGGACATTTGCGAAAATGAATACCTAATTACTCTGAGTGTTGATTTATAGTTGTCTTAAAAAAAATATGAGTGAAAATCGTAGAACGGTTACGAAGATATTAAAAAAGATATTAGCCAACGCATAAATACAATACAAACACAATATATGCGAACGCATGTGCCACATACTTTTTGTTCACTTGAACCATCGTCCATCACAATATTCCTGTCAAACCTCCGAAAACACGAGTAATAATTATTATTAGGCTGAAAAGAAATAAATATCAATGAATTTCCAACAGGAGCAATAAACTCTATATTTGAGAAGAAAACCAAAAAATTTACGAATACTCTACATGTGCGATATTCCAGAAAGAATAGAGTTGGCGCGAAATTGCAGCTGAATTCTTGGAAACAAAAACCTTCCTGGCGTGTACTCAAAGAAATTTGTCAAAATGTGGCGCCAATCTTAAGTAATTTCTATCAAAACTTACGTAAATAAATATTTTAATAAAATAATAATAAATCCATATATTTTAACGAAGTTATAATTTTGGGTGTAAACAATTATGTACCATAATTGTCGTCGAAGTATTTATGCAACATCATTTCTTATGTATACGACGAGACTACCTTGGTTGTAGATAGATTAAATTCCCAATGATCGAACTTTTCTCCTACCAAACAACTAGCCTCATTTTTTACTATGGTCAGAAGTTTTTTTCTTTATCTATAAAAAATCTTTCAAATATCTGCATTAAACTGCAGTATAGAAATCTAATACATACTCGTAACATAAAACTAAAACAAACAATGTATCTGACTAAATATTTTTATGAAGTCCTAATTGAATATTTCAGTAAAAATAACTAATAGTGTTATGTTTTAGTGATAATAAGCATCGGTCCACTTTTGAGTACCTAGAAAAATAAACAAACAAAACTATTATTTTTATTTAATTTTGTCGGTTTTAGTGAAAAATATTATTACAAACAGATGTAAATAATAATGTTTGTGTACTCGATGTCAATAGTTATACTGTATCATTTATTTTTATAAAGATTTGTGAATAATTGATGCAAATGATTTTCTTACTATAAGTTTCTTAATATACAAATATTAAATATAAACAGTTGAACATTTGTGTTGGAATTCGTAGATTTTACTACTTATTTTTATTACTGAGCTGCTGTTCATCCAGGTTTGATTTTTTATACTTTCTGATTTCGTACGTTTACTGTTTATTTGTCTTTCCTAAAAAAAGCCTGAATTGAATTCAAGGTTCGATCAGTATAATCGAAGTAACTGTACAAAAATACAACTATTAATCAACTTACAGTGTTAGCGTCAATAGTACGTTTTCGCCGAACGTTAAAATCTTGAAGACTTACTAAAAATCAAAGTGTTTTTTAGTTAGATTAGAAAAATTCACTTTCCCGATGAATGTGTTAATTTCCCATGGTAAGTTTTATTGGCCCCGTGAAGATTTAAATGAGATTTGTTTTCAATCTTCATCTGAGGAGCTTATATTTATATGGTAAATCCTCAAGATTATTTAGAAGATTAAGCTAAATCTATTTAAGTCTTGTTTTAGTGGCCGTAGTATAGAGATGCACGCCCCATCTTTTTGTCTTAAAGGAAACAATGCAAGATGAAAGTGAATTCAATTACTTCTAAGAAAAAACTCGGGGTCTTTTGACCCGTTTAGTCTTGAAGAGTAATTTTCAGATCAAATGACTTAAAAAAAGAGGAAAAAATACTAAAACACATGGGTAATATTAACAACTCATTGTTATGCAAAGCCAGAAAATCTCTTCGTTTTTTTATATATAGATCTTTACTTGATAGTTTTTGAAAAAAAAGTTGCAAAGAAATTTTCCAAATATGTAACGGTCAAGACAATAAAAGTGCATTTTTTTAAACTAAGCTACAAAATGTGTACTTTAAAGAGCAGATGCAAGAAAAGTAAGGCCCAAAATTCGAATGGTAACTTGAAAAACACAATCTTGAATATACTATATGTTACATTATTTCTTAACCTATTTTTAATTGAAAGTAATTATAAAATTTGTTCGATATGCTCCCCAATTTTTAGAAGGTAAATATTGTATCTTTTTCGAGTGGCTGCATAAAAATGTATGCTTCAGAGGGTTCTTTCAGTTATTCTACAGATTCTTCATGATTACGAGTCTTAAATCTGGTAATCTAGGTTATCATTTGTAGGACTTGTTCTTTCGATTCAAGGATCAACGAAATGATCATCTAGCCAGTTACTAACATACTGGTTTGGTTACTTTATTTTACTGCACTTGCAGTATAGTAGCTATCATGCTTTTTTTAGCTACCTCCTTGTCTGAAATAAACATAGTTGACACAAGCCAATTACGGCGTTCAACTCTTGTATATGTCACAAAGAGAATACATCCCGGCGGTCTCACTTGGACTTAGTGAGAGCACTTGTTAAGTTCAGTTCATCTTACATACAACGTTTGGCAAAAATTCAATGTGAACTATGCCCAACGAGATTAATTCTTAATCATTAAATCTGGGAGATTTTGTCCTGGACAAGACATATGCGGTTTTTTTAAGAGTATTTGGTTTATAATACAATACTATATACTATTGAAATTAGTCAGCCAAGTAAAAGATTTTTCATTATTTAATCGGACTTGTTGAAGTATTGATTCAAAATAGCTTTTAACTGTTTTTAATCAGCAAAATTTGCGTTTAATCCAAATAACTGATGACTTCAATTCAATTTTAAAAGCAATTTGTGTGGACTTTATGCGGTTGAAAGCATCTTCTATAATGATAAATGATATTTTTGTTGGAAACAACATACTTTTGGTGAATCGGTTGAGTTAGTACAGTGCAACACATAAAATTATCAAGCTGACAACTGATAATATACTATTGGCACATATAGTGTTAGATCCAAAAATTGACATATTTTATTAATCTATATTTTACTGAATATTTGTTTGTGTCATTTTATGTTTGGTCACGATAGTATTTGGGAAAATGCCATGTTATAATATGTGAATTATTACTAACACATCTTTTTAATTATTTATATCTATTATGAAGATCCCATGTTCACTTCCTGAGATTTTTAAATTACCACGGCAAAATATTTTGACTATCTACAATTTCTAACACCAATATAAAACAGTAGGTTATCAAATTTAATAATTTATGGTCGCTTACAAATTTTCACAAAATTTAAGTTAAATTCAAAATCAATTCAAGACAATAATTATTTGATAACCAAGCCGTGATCATAACATAGCAATTTGCAATTTTACGTGAAGCAAGACTACTCTCGAAACATTTTCGTTTGACAAGGGCAATAAATGAGTTACAAAATAAGTCCCTCCGAGTTTTTTTCTAGTTGGTCGTCAAATTATGTCATCTCATTTCCTTTGCGCATTGGCTAAACCTTGAATTCTAAGAACTCAATTTCACTAACACTTTACCATTAAGCTATTATAATTTGCGATTTTTCTGATTTCATCTATTTCACACAAGGCTTGTCATACTTGTTAAAATTTTCGTTTTATTGCATTATTTTATATCTACTACTATTTGCAATATCACAAACACAAAGCCTGGCAGTTGCGAAAAAAATTGCTTTTAAGGAAAACAATATTATTTTTTAATAATTTTTTAAAACTTTATTCTCGTCTATTTCCAAGTCTGTTTTTTTAAGTTTTTTTTTGTAAAAAAATTACTTCTGGTCCGGTTTTTCTAATGTCAAATTGTGAAAAGTGGGGATGAAATTCTCTTAAAAAGTTATACACACAGCGAGGCGGCTTGAGAAAGCTGGCTACAATATATAATGGTAGTACAAAATAAGTATATAAGTTAAGTTGTAGTATGAGTGACGCTGTATCGCTGGTCTTCTATTGGCATAGCTTTTCCTTCACTCGTATGGCTCCTTACGATACAAAGCCAAATGATTGACATGCACGTACAAGTGTATTATTACATTCGGATTAAAGTTGCATATACACATATCAAGCAAGAATCTTCAGACTTATTTTCACATCGACGGTGTTGTAAGAGGCTGTTTTATTTAATTATTGACTTGTAGTGATTTTTTTTTCGGAAAATTGTGTTTTTTACATATTTCTTTGAGATTTTTTTATTTACCCAAATATTTTCTTTTATTTTTCTGGTCCATTTATTCATACAATTTTTGTTTAATATTTCAATATTTTAATGTTGTGTTCTCGTCTCTTCTTCAACGTATTATACGTAAGTGAACCAATGCATGTATTGTCTATCATCCATCTTGTATATTTAGTGCCTTCTTTGAGCTTCACTACATACATCTGACTGCATTCAACTACTTTTACTTTGTGTTGAACTAATTCATTTCAATAGTTACGAACTATATCTCCGACAGACGGCGATACCATCAGTAAAAAAAATTGCATATAAATTGTTGTTGTTTCACACTTTCGCAAAAATGTTTCTAGTTTCTTATTTTCAGGTATTCCTCTTTCAGTTGCTCATATGCAGTCAGTAAGCCTTTCCTTCAATATACATCCAATTTTTCATACCATTTGTCTACAAAATAACATGTTTAGTGCCTACAAGCTAAAACAGTTGTGAAACTGTTATTTTCTCTGACATGAGCCAGCAAAAATTAAAACTTGTAAAAATTGAATTGACAATAAAATTCATCTGACAGCTGTGTGGGTTCTCGGTGCTGTGAGTATTCGAACAAATTTCTTGGACAGAAAATCACAAGTAGGTCAATTTTTTTTACTTTCGTGAGCATTCTCTTATGTAAAAACTGAACTAAAAATCAAACATGCATAATCACAGAAAATTAAAGTACCGGCTCAGACCTATTATTTTTAATTTTTTTTCATATCCGCCAAGATCTAAAAAGATCAATTTTCAATTTTGTTGAAATTCGCCAATTGTCCAAAAACTATAAATATTTTATACAAAAGGTATCAACTATATAAGATATATGTTTGGCCCACGGACTCAAATTTCAGCCCTCAATTTCATATATCCATTTTTTCGCTCAGACTGAAATCATCACGTGTGTGCTTGGACTAAAGACTAAACCCAGTTTTAGTCCAAAAATTGTTCATCCCGTGTGTACACAGTGGGCCTGCACACACGAGACTACTATTTATTTCGGACTTAAATCAGTTTTGTGTTGTGGGCATGGGAAGCGAAGTGTAGTATGAAATTGACTGAAATTTCAACCATAAATGGATGACCGAATACTAAAACTGACATGCACAACAGTCAAATACGAGACAAACTAACACATAAAAAAGTTTTATGTATACAATTCTTCGCTCAGCTGAAATTATATCGTGTTTGCTTGGACTTGAGACGAAAATCGGTTTTAGTACAAAAATTGCTCAACCGCGTGCAGGCTTAATGAGTACCATGTGATAATCAATAGTATTAAAATTACTGCTATCCGGGTACCTAATCTCGCCGAAAAAAATTTAAATATCGTGCCACGCAGGAGACTATATAATATATATAAGGGAATAAAGGTGCTAAAGCCCGTTTGCTGATCACAACTTATAGCCTTTTCACACAAACCCAAAACACGGTTTTGGCTAAAAACCTAAACCGAAAACACAAGTTTTCCCATACATTTTTGATAAACCACTCGTTTTGATAAACTACAAGTTTTAAATAAAACCCGTCCAAAACATGTTGGATTTGCAAGATGAACTAAGCAAACACACCTTGTGAAACATTCAGTGCTTGCTGCCAGGAACAAAACAGCTGCCTGGGGTAATTTAAATTTCAATTCACAACGTAATTGTTGTTGTCTGTAGTGATAAATAATTGAAATGTCAAACGAAAACATGTAAATATTCAGTGTGAACGGCTTTCGAGTTTTCGTAAATTTTGAGCTGAAAACCCGGTTTGGGTTTGGTGTAAAAAGCCTATTAAGCAGTCAAGTTCTACTTTAGAACATATGACAGTTTATGCAGAGGGTGGCAATGGCGCAATGGATAAAGTGAAGTAGGACGTGTGGGTTCGATCCCCACGATAGGATCATTCTTTTCTATACCTCCAATTTTAATTGGATGCCGCCCATGGTTTAAAATGAGAGAGTCAATACCTGATTCTCAAATCCACTGCGCCAAACTATTGCCGTGCAATTCAGGTTGCATTTAAATGGCCTTAGGTCTTACAGGCATATAGTTAAATTAAAAAAAAAAAAAAAAGTAGCCAATAAGCATTTTAAGTTGCACATAAATATTTATGATTCGTATCAGCAAACGGGCCTAAATACACTAAATCCGCAGGCAAACGTTAAAAGGGTAACTCAGTTGCACGAAAACGTAGCGATGCCATTACAAAAGTATAAAATACCTAGATAGATACGTCAACTCGTTCTAATTTAATAAAGTAGGTTATAAAGAAGTAAACCTACCTCGATTTCAACATCGTCAGATAAGTCCACAATAACACCAGTTTCCATTTTAAATGAATAATAAAATCAAGTAGGTATTATTTTAATATTTTTTTAAATTATATACAAAAAAAATCTTTTTTAGATGCATAGGAAAATCACAATAGTTTTTTTCATTTCCGTTGGTTAACTTATATAACACTACGTCACTAAATCACCGCGATATATAAACCTACACAACAACACTATCCCTATTCTATGCGTTGTGTATACAAAATTTACATAAATGTGCAGAAAGAGCAATATACAGACAAAAATTCACAACCGAATTAATATTAATATTTATGGAGAGTCGACAACGATTCAAACACCACCATCCACTTGAAAATTTGATCATATACTGAAAACTAAACTGAACTGACAGACTGAATACTCAAAGAAAAAGAAACTTTATTTGTACGATGAAATGAGTGGCAATCCCACACAAATGAAACTGTTGGCGATATGAGGATGACTAATACTGAACTGAACCCCAGCGCAGTAGGTATACACAAACACAGCCACCCTACACATAGGATGAAATCTTAAGTATATAATATTCGAACAAAAAACTCAAACACAGTTTACTCCCCTCATAGTTGAATCCCAAACAGATGTTATATACCTATAGTCCCCTACATACTTGGAATAGAAATTATATATACGATACCTATTTATAGATTTTTAGATATTGTATGTGTGCCTTAACTGTAGAGAATGATGAATCAGGGTTACCAATGTCTCAATCAGGTGGCACTTTAGGAATTGTTTGAAACTATGCATTTAGAAATAATTTTTTTTGACATAAAAAAAATTTCTTAATTTAACCGAGTTCATACACTTATGACTTACTTAGGTGTTTATGTTTAGCAACATGTTTTGTTTTGTAGGTATATATTATTAAGATATATGTATATTAACATATACGTATATGTATATACATATATTATTAAGATATGTATATATGTATGTGTATGTATACATTTTGTTTAAATTAATTTTTTTCTAAACTAAACTAAACTATTTTCTTTAATGATTGGTGATCATTATGTACGTATGTAACTACATATAAATAGTACGTAGATAGGTAGGTGCATATAGCTTGAAACAAATCACTTGACCATTCTACTGCGCAGCTCTTTAAATTGGGCCAGCGCCAACGCGCACAAGATGTATTTTTTAGCGAAATGTGCGGACCGAAACGGAATAGGTACATTAAAATTCTACCAAGTTGGTGTGCACCATCTTGAGTTTTATACTAACGCTAAAAATGCAGGTGCATGTACAAATATACATTTTTTCCACCAGAATTATTCATCTCGTGCGTGCGTTAAATAAAGTATGAAACTGGTTTCATCTTTAAATCTCTTCCGTACCATTTTTGTTCTCTTGATTCCTCTGTCTGCGCATTTCGGATGCCGTTGATCCACAAGAAAAAAAAAATAATCAACATGGGTGTACAATGTAAATAATGTAGGTATGTATGTAGCAGCAAAGTATTATTTACGTCTTCAGATAAATGCCTGTTGGAAACACTAGTGTAAACATTGAATACCAAAATTTAGTGGGTTTTAGGGAATTTTAATTGAGTTAATGATTTTCTATGGGGTTTACATAGTTAAAGAGTAGGTACCTACATATAGACACCTATATGTATTTCAATTAAAATTTGCTTTAAAAATTAAAAATATTTTGTAATTATGGTCATTTTTAAGGGCCCCCGAAAATAGGCATTATTTAATTTTTTGAGAAAATTACGAAAATAAATACCTATGGGTATGTATGAGCAATAACACGACCATTACATACATATAAATTACTAAAATCCAGTATTCGGTTAATTTTTTGTAAGAAGAAATTTGGGGGCCGGATTTTGGGTTGTGTGTCCTAAATTCGGCCGCTTTATATAAAAATATGGTTCTTGTCTTAATTGGTGTGACCGAATTCAGGACAGGAGCATAAGTGGCCTTGCGGGATTTTATTTATTCTTGAATTGCTTATTGACAGTAAGACATATTGTCTTTTAAAATAGATATAACCTTTAATATAAAAGTTACAAACAAAATGGTGTGAAAGCTAAAATTTTAACATTTTTAATATGAAATTCATAGAAAAAAAACTAAATTATGTAATTTTGACCAATTAACAAAAAGGATAGGTGATTAAAAAACAAAAAAAAATAATAATGTACAAAAGAAGAACATAATATATGTATACAAAAAAAATAATATTGAAATGAAAAATAAATAAATAGAGAAAGGAGAAAAATAGTAAGCTAGTTACAAGTAGGTACACAAATTTACGGACACTTTCATACAAGAGAATAATAAGTTCTTATTTTTCCTTTTAGCATCATTTATTTTCCTCAGATTGCGAGGTAGAGAATTCCATAAACGTATAGAGTGAACGAAAAATTGGCGTTCAGATGTAAGAGAAGCATAACGTGGTTGAATCAAAATTCGTGTTCTCAGCGGGGACGCCGTACCAAGCACATCCATGAGGTACTGGGGTTGATTGTTCACAGGAATATTGGTGAGCATACATAGGGTACGATGTTTAAGGAAATTGTCGAAGCTCATATTAAAAAGATAGCTAGAGAAGTTAGAAAGGCTATCATATCTGCGTAGTCCGAAGATGTAACGGATAAGACTATTGAATACAACATTAAGTTTTCTTTTGCTTCTGGAATCACAGTGCGAAAAGATTTCACAATCATAAATAAGAGTTTTTATCACTAGTGTTTTTGCAAGAAGAATTCGAACTTTAAAAGGAGTGAAGAACTGTGTTGTCCATAATGTACGGAGAATACCACATGTTTTAGTCTAACTCAGGCAATTGCGTACGCCGACGATCTAATTGCGTACAGAACAGCTAATACAGTTGAGGTCATCAAAAGTCTCTTGCAGAGTGACTTCGACAAGATTCAGCGATATTGGGATGCCTGGAAGTTGAAAATCAACAAGAAAGAACTGGCGCAAGCTGGTGATCGTAGGGCCACATGGACATCCACTGGCGAGTAAAAGTGTAGTAAAGTACCTTGGCATCTGGTTGGATCAGTACCTGTATTTCGACAGACATATAGGTGCTGCTTTGGCCAGGGCTAGGGGAGTCTTTGCCTTGACAAAACGACTGTTTTATAGCAGCCGTCTTGACAGCAGGGTAAAGGTGATTTGCTACATGGCCCTCATCAGGCCGATGATTGCCTACGGCTGCCCGGTGTGGTTCAACGTTGCCCCATCTCAAATGGAAAAGATTCGGGTGTTTGAGAGGCAATGTCTTAGACGTTGCCTTGGATTACACAGAACACCAGAGTCGGAGTACACAAGATATTATTCCAACCAGGTTCTATACAACAGAGCCAACATAAACAGAATAGATAATTTTTTGTTTAAGCTGATTCGGGGTCACGTTGCAAGAGCGATGTCCTCAACTAACAGCTTAATTTTTAGGGCTTATTACCCCAATAACGAATATTTTGAGAGTGCGCGGTTAAGTGGTTACATCCCTCCCGAGGCATTCCTCTATTTAGACAGTCGAGGGCTGATACAGGATAGAATGGCAGTTCCGCTTATCTACCACGTCAGCCGTAAAACTGTAGATAGGCGACTCCTTTATGGTCGAGACGTCATCGCTCAAGGTGGAGAAGAGCGCCTTCGGTTCAGTAGGACTGTGTCCGATCGGGACCGGAGGGATAGGGCGAAACAGGAGAACCAGTTCTGGTGGCTCTCTGAACAGCATCGTGATATTTAAAGTCGATGAAGATATTATATCTTGGCCGACTTACATAGATTTAGGGCAATTAGGTATAGGGAACAGTCAGGGTGGCACAAAAAAAAATTAAAAATATGTATGTATGCGGGGGCATACGTGCATGTATCTGCGTGTCTGTACATGTATGTGCGTACGTATATGTATGTGCGTATGTACATGTATAGGTGGGTTGCATGTTGGTGTGTGCACTGCATGCATATAAAAAATAAACAAAAAAAAATTAAAAAAACAAAAAAATGCTGCTGTGGCTGTTCTAGTTTTTAAGTAGTTTTAAGTTTTATTAGGTATTTTCGGTGGTTTGGGTTATTGGTTAGTATAAGTTAGTTTTATGTAGTTTTAATTATTTTTAATATATATTTAGGTTTAGTTTATAAGAAATTAAAAAAAAAAAATAAAAATAAAAAAAAAATGATAAATTATCAAGTTTTTGTGAAAGTTTCTTGAAATATAAAATAAAATAAAAAAAAAAATTAGATTTAATTAAAATAGTTTTTAGGTCGAAAGACATTAGTTTTAAGAGTTATTGTTTAATTTAGAGCGGCCGTAAAGAGCCAGTAAATTAGTTGTAAGTTATTGATAATTAGGCTAGTTTTAAACATTTTTGTCTAGCTTTAAGATAGTTATAAGTTAAAATGAAATAAAAATGAATTTAAAAAAAAAAAAAAAAAAAAATACGAGTACCATATGTTTTACCAACTACATGACCGATATGGTTATTCCATGTTAGGGTCCGGTTGAAGACCACACCAAGATTTTTAGCGGTTTCGACATACGAAACAGTATTGCCTTGCAAGATCACAGGGGGGAAGTACGATATGTTTAGTGTTTTCTTAGATATTACAATACAAACGGATTTTGCGGGGTTTAACACGAGACTGTTTCTTTGAGACCAACATGAAATGTTTTCGAGGTCTTCATTAATACAACACACAGCATGTTCAATGAGTTCTAGCGGATAATTGATGTACAGCTGAACGTCGTCGGCATACATTTGAACAGAACAGTATTTAACTACAGATGGAAGATCATTAACATAAAGGCAAAATAATAGCGGTCCAAGAATCGAACCCTGCTGGTCGCCACGTGAAGTAGTAAGGAAATCAGATAAGACGTTGTTTAACTGAACTGACTGTTTACGGCTTATCAAGTAGGAGTACAAAAGCTTTACACTCGTACTCGAACAAGTTTTTCGCATAAAATGGAGTGGTCAACCATATCAAATGTCTTAGAAAAATCTAAAAGAATAAGAAAGCTTGCATTTTCTCTATCTAAGGCTTGGCGAATGTCTTCCGTAACTTTTAGCTTTAAGAACTTAGGATACATTTCATCTAGGCCGACAACATTTGACTTAAAGATAGTACACTTTCAACTACTTCGGTCATATCCACTTACCTAAAGTAGAAGCCATCATTAAAAGGATTGGAATATGTAGTTGTATATGTTGGATTGGTTGAAGCCAAATGAGCCGATGATAAAGAAACAAATTTTTTGTTGAGTTCATTTCCACCCGCTTCACTTACGCAGCTATTTTTGCTTTTCGCGACTTCTATTTGACGAGGGATTTAATCTATCAGAGTACATTGACGCTAAGCGGAGCGTACTGCCATTACCACTTGGTTACGAATAAAACGATATGTATTATAAAGCTCCGATAAACGAAAATGTTTCCAGCGTCCATATGCGAGATCGCGGTCCCGAATAAGTTGGTGAATTTAATGGGAAAGCCAAGGTCTTGTAGTTCCATTGCAAATCCTTGTAAGTAATGGGACATGTTTGTTAAAGAGTGTCAGAATACCTTCATTTAAAAAACTTAGCTTTTGGCAGGCCGTGGAGAGGTAATAGATAGTACTCCAGTTAAAATTTCGTATATCTTCTTCTAGTAAGGCATAGTTAATATTGAGCTTTAGCCCGCAGATTTTTTAGGCATGAATCAATGAAAACAAGTTTACGACATTTCTTTTTTTTTCTTATTTTGCTGACGTCATTAGAGACAAAAAAATCTGCAAAAGAAATAGTTTTGTTTGTCCATTAATTACATTAAATACATTAATGTATTTTTCGTGCGCGAATGATATAAACATACAAGTTTAAATAATTGAATATTGTGGAATTAAGTTTTTCTTAATCGAATTTATATTAATTGCAAAAAAATCAAGAATAAAAGAAAGTCGGAATGCAAATAGATATTGAAGATTTAACTTAAATTAAGCAAAACAACAATTTGTGAAGATTTGAGGATTAAGTGGAAAATGTTTTAATTATGCTTTAATTTAGCTGTATTTTCGTGTTTTGCATTGGATAAGTCTGTTCTGTTAAGTGTTCGTATTCTATAGTGCATCCTCGTGCGGAAAAAAAGTTTTTTTTTTCCACATCGCAGTCAATGTCTTTGGACAATTCAATTAGATTTATTTGGTAGCCTGGACAAATTACTAAGTCTTCCCGTTAAAGGATTTGAAGATGTTGCCCAAGTACGTCAAGGCATTCAACATCCTTGGGTATGGATTTGACAAGCCGCCTTCACTTAGGTGTTCCACCCATGAATACAATGCGAAATTTTCTTCGGCTGGAATTTGTTTAATCTAAAGCGGAATTCTTCTTGATGAGGATGATCATGGAGACCTCCCTTGACACTTAACACACCAAATTTGTTTTCTAGTACATCCTGGTTTAATATGTACAACACATATGTACTTGAATCCAAATCGGCTTACCAAGTCATTAAATAAAAGCTGTATTGCCGTATTGGATTGAATAATTCCCAAGAAATTAAATGTGTTTTTTTTTCAACAATTAATTAATGATAAATTCAACCTATCTGAAATGAAAGTTAGGTAGTTTTCCCAATTACTTTCATGCTTGACATAGCTCCCACATTTCATCAAGGACAAGGAATTTGTTTTGGGTGGCGAGAGCCACACCATATGCTTGAAACCTTTCTTGGGTTAGGCTTGCGTCTAACAGAGTTTCTACTATTTTTTTATTATCCCTGGCCAAAACCCTACTTACAATTTTATACGAAGGCTTGGTTGTCAAAACACTGATGAGATGACGTTTCTGCGTAATTTGTTTAATGACACCTGCTTACAAACATATTTCGACTGCAGGGAGGGAATGAATCCAGCGCCGACAGGCAATCAACAAAACCCTATATAGTCCTTAGGGCCATCTGGCACTATGAAACAAAACTCCAGCAGTGGTAACAATAATAATTAGCTCTTAAATACCGTCTGCCAAAATTTTACTAATGATTTCGTTAATTTATCCATTTTATCTTACAATATTACAGGTCTTAAAACTAAGCTATTAATACCAGATTTTTTGAAACATTTATTGAAAATAAGAAAGAAAGCGAATACATTCAATATTTTAAAGATTATAAACTAACTTTCTTACCAGTCATTAGATCCAATGTTTATGGAAAGAGCGAGTGGCGGAATATTATGCGGCATAAAAAATACGTACACACATTTTATCCAAAGTAAAATTTGCGAAACAAGGCTAGTTATACAAGTTTCTCCACAAAAACTCAAGCTAAATATTATTCTGACATATCTTAACTACAATAATTGGTCTAACGACTTCACAAAGTAACGCGACTTCATGAATGATTCGTCCTTGGAAAATATAATGTTAATCGGAGACCTAAACGGTAGTAATGGTGGCTATCAAAATTCTCCCCTACATTACCAACAACTCGAACAACAGTTCGAGAAATTCTGGCAATCAAAAGATGAAGTTGTAAATAGTAATATTAGACATCTAATGGAACTTTTCGAGGACTTTGGCTTATTCGTGATGAATGGAGTTACCAAAGGCGACAAGAATGGCCAGCTAACGTTTATAAGCGGACAAGGGCAGTTGATAATAGACTTTGCGCAATAGCGGGCGAATGGATGAAATGTGTGGACGATTTTGAAGTTCTCGCTGCCAATTACTCAGGACAGTTTCCGCTAGTTGTTTGAACGCGACTCTGTGAAAAAGCTCAGAAAGCCAACTTCAGAAGCATCCAGAAATTGCGCTCGGTTGAAAGCAAAGCAGAGAGGTACAGAACTCTTCTGAATCATAATTGCAGTTCTCTCCCATTGCAAGAGGCGAACGAAATCAAAGAAATTGAGGAAAATATTACAAGAGTAATCCGCATGTCCGCATCATCCCCTTCTAGCCCCATCACATGCAAATTCAAAAGCGTCTGGTTCGACATCGACTGCATCAAACTCGTAACCTATCATTCAAGTATATAAGGCTATTTAGATCTTCAAACTACGAGGCATTTAAAACTTTGTACTTACGAACTAATAACGAGTATAAACAGATATCTCAACAAAAAAGAAAACTCTATATAAGAAGCATGGCAATCAAAATAAATCAAGCGAAAAATTCCAAAGAATTTTGTTATAACGTGTTCGAGTTGGGAGCTTGTAGCCAAAGAATGAAGGTGTCTATCGAAGCTAAGACTCTAGCAACTCGTTTTAAAATTCTATTGACAGCCGAGGAGACTCTTCATTCCTTCAGCTATGCTCTGTAATTTGAACTTGTACCCGAACTTGACTGCCCAATAACATTAAGTGAATTGGAGTGCACGTTTAAGCTCATGAAGAACAGCAAGACCCCAGGAGCCAATGGTATCCCTATAGAGTTTTTAAAAACAGCCCTAATCAATTCAAAAACTACCTAGTAGAGTTTTTCAAAAGAATTTACGAAAATGCCTATTTACCTACTACTTTCACAAAAGCGATTATTTTTGCTATTTTCAAAAAGGGAGACCCATATCAACCAGAAAACCATAGACGAATTTCGATACTTAACTCACTTCGTAAGATATTCACAACGGTTTTATATAGCAGACTTTCCCAATGGATAGAAAGCACCAGTCGCCTCAGTGTATATCAAGCTGACTTTCGTTCCGGATTCTCGACAAGCATTGCAAGAAAGTTTAGTGAAAAGAAAAAGAAGTTGTACGCATGTTTTGTTGACTTCAAAGCGGCGTTTGGCACAGTAAACAGACATGCACTAATTTACAAAATGACATCACTGGGCATATCAAGAAAGTTCTTGCTAGTCTATTGTAAACTTATCGCTTCTACAAGTGCGGCGGTATGGGATGGTTCCAAACTATCAGAATGGTTCACCACCTCGGCTGGCGTTCCGCAGGGAAGTATACTGAGTCCTTTGATTTTTGCATTATATATCGATGGTATAACGGATATTCTCCCCGGTGGTGTCAGCTTTGCCGGCCATCAAATAAAAGTGCTACTCTATGCAGGTGACTTGGTGCTGTTGGCAGACAACCCTTTCTCGCTACAACTCCAATTGAAAGACATGGGACCTTCAAATCAATGCTATGAAAACAAAAGTGAGGATTTTCGCAAGCCGTAATAGAGCTAGACTCCGAGAAGAAAATTGGACTATTGGTAATGAGAGAATCGAAGTAATAAGGAACTTCAAGTATCTAGGTGCAATTCTTACTTCAAATCTCAACTTTGCTACCCACGCTAAAGAGAAAAGTCGGGACGCTAAACTTGCTCCCAATATGATGTGGCCTAAGTTCTTCGCAAATGCCGACATTGATCTCGCATCTAAATATAGAGTATTTGATGCCACTGTGAATACATTCTTGTGTTACGGAGTACAGGCCTTTGGGTTTATCCCTTTCAAGGAATTTGAAATTGTGCAGAGGTACTTTTTTAAGCGATTGTTCAGACTACCTAATTCAACCCCAACGTATGCTATTCATGTCGAATCCGGTTTACCTCCTATCTATGTGCGAAACATTAAAGCTCATTCGGACTACCTTATCAGAGTAATGCGAAGGAATGAAAACAGTCTACACAGATCAGTTGTAGAAAGGCTACTCCTCACCAACGCTTCTCCATTTAGGGAGTGGAATCATATTGCCTTGTCACATGACATCAACCTGTCGTTATCGGTTTCAAACTTAACCGAATGTAGTGATATACTTGGAAGGGTAATTGCAAAAGTTGACGATCAAATATACAATCAACACATCGCACGAGCATGCTCATCAAATTCCAGGTCATTATATAAAAACTTAAACCATAAATTGCTAACGGAAAACAAGTACTTCAATGACTGCTAATCTACCGAATTAATAAGTACCATTTTCAAAGCGAGAGTCGAGATATTAGATCTTAATTTTATTCCACACAGATTAGATCGGCAGCAAACTTGTAATCTTTGTAACAGAAGAGAACTTGAGAATGACCAGCACTTCATCGCAGTATGCCCAATTCTGCAAGTAATCAGAAGGCTACAACTTGGAGAAAGCTTCCTGAATCAAAGCGGTCTGTACGAGGTTCTCAACGGCAATCGGGGTTGGGAGTGCTTGTTCAACTATTGCAAACATGCCCTAGCATATCCAAACAGCTTTTAAATATTCTATCTTTTAAATCATGTGAAAATTAATCGTTGATTGTCGCAAATCATTAAAAGTGCCCAGACCTTAATTCCCTCCCTCTTTCATCCTTCTTAACAGTTAGTTCTAAATTTTCACTTAAACAATAGGTTCAAAAGTATCAACGAATTTGAATTTACTTGTAAATAACTTAAACTTTAACAATTTTCCTTTTCATTATTTAAATACATTTTCTTTATATTATTATTAATTATAATGGAATGTCAATTCCGACAGACGGCTTATGTAGCCAAGTCCGTATTCTTTATAAAAAAAAAATATTGTGCTTAATACCGAGAAATAAAGAAATTTATCTATCTATCTATCTACCTACGAGGGGGGTTCAATATATTCTCTGTATCGATATGAAGGAAAATGCGAATTCAATTTAAATTGTTTTTATTTTTCAATATAATCTCCGCTAACATCAATGCATTTGTTACATCTTGAGATAAGCTTTTTTAAACCCCAAAAAAAAATAAATTTCCTCTTTCTCTGCAAAATACCCATTTATTGCCGACTTGAGTTCTTCATCAGCCGAAAATCTTTTTCCACGAAGACATTTTTTTCAAATCCAGAAACAGGAAATAATCACTACGGACAAGGTCTGGACTATAGGGTGGGTGTTGGATTTCTTCGAAACCACAATCTCGCGCAGCAGCCTTGGAAACTCGCGCCGTGTGAACAGGAGCGTTGTCATGAAGAAGCAACACACCCGCTGCCAGTTTACCCCGTCTTTTCTTTTTAATTTACTCCCGCAAATTATGCAAAGTGGAAGCGTAGGATGGTTTCACCTTATTTTTGTACTCAATGAGCAAGATTCCCTTTGAGACCCAAAAAAATGTGGTCATGAGCTTCCCGGCAGACGGAGTGACTTTGAAATTCTTCGGGGGGTCTGTTCCTTTTTTATGCCACTGCATGGACACTTGTTTGCTTTCAGGGTCATAGAGGTGAACAACAGTAACAACTCGATCCATAACACCGTCCGCGTTCTCACTACACATCTCCAAAAGATTAATAATCTTTTCCCACCATGGTCTCGCCGTATACGTAAGAAATGATGTAGCGTACCAACTCCAACCACAATATGGATTGTGCTCAAACACAAATTTTAATTTCATATGGTTAAAATTCACGGTAAATAAGCACATCATACACACATGTTTTATTTATCGGAGCCCAAATTTGGGTAGAGTTTCAACTTTTAACGAATTTGATGCTTTGTCCGACTCCATTCAAAGAATTGTTTCCCATTATCCTCACACTGAAATCATCATTGCGGGCGATTTCAATGTACACAATTTTAGTTGGCTCCGATTTTCGAGCCAGACAACACCCGAAGGAAGGTATGTTGAGGTCTTTGCTGAGTTAAACCAACTGACTCAGATTGTTGACGAGCCAACCCGAATACCTGAGGTTTGCAGGTCAAACCGCAAACACTCTAGACTTGTTCCTTACCTCTGACCCTAATAAATACACGCTAAATGTATTATCGCCTCTAGGTACATCAGACCATTGTGTCGTATCTGCAAATTTCTCATGTCAACAACACTCAGTTAAAGAAAAACCGCCTATGAGAACCGTTTGGCAATATGGGAAAGCCAACTGGGACGGACTCAATAATTTCTTCAGAAACTTTAACTGGTCATTATGCTTCCTCGGTAGTGACATAGACTCCAGCGCAGATATGATAACAAATTTACGGAATGAGAAATTTTATCCCGAATATTGTGAAATCTATCAAACCGAAAGAAAATGCATGTTTGATTCAAGATGTAAAGAGGTTATTAGGGTTAGAGAAGTCAGTTTCCGGAATTATAAAGCCAACCCTACTGAGGAAAACCGGAAAAAGTTTCAACAAGCTAGAAAGACTTGCAACGTTCACATTCGTAGAAAAAAATTTTTGCATGACCAAAAATTAAGGCAAAAAGTACTACAATGTCCCAAAGGTAGTAAGAATTTTTGGTCATTTGTAAAAACTATTCGAAATCCAACTTCTTCTTTGGTTCTAACGCTCGTCTTTAATGACACCCCTTTTGTCAGTTCTCGTGAAAAAGCCAATTTGCTTGCAGCGCAGTTCGCTGTTAATTCGACGCTGTCAGAAAGTGTTATGACTCCTCCAGTACTTGAGAGCGTAAACGATTTTATGGGACGAATCTTCGTTCGCACTCGTGCAGTTGCTAGAGTCCTCAAAGATCTTGACATAAACAAATCCGCTGGCCCGGATAGTATCCCTCCCATCGTTCTGAAGAGGTGTTCTTCAACGATGGCAAAACCACTGCGTAAGTGTCCTACTCTACAGGTCTCTTTCCGAGTGGATGGAAAACAGCATTTGTCCAGCCTGTCCCTAAAAAAGGCGCATCTTCTTCACCATCTAATTACCGTCCAATTGCACTTACGTCCCTTCTTTCCAAGGTCATGGAAACGCTGATTAATTATCAGCTCAAGAAATATCTTGAAGAACGAAAGCTCCTTAATGACCGGCAGTATGGCTTTCGTAGCAATAGGTCCACTGGTGATCTGATGGTATATCTAACCGAACAGTGGCACAAATCTTTACATCGTTTTGGAGAAAGTAAGATTATTGCGCTTGATATTTCAAAAGCATTTGATAGAGTTTGGCATCAAGCTCTCCTATCGAAAATGCGTGCATTTGGTATCGATGAATGTTTTCTTCGTTGGATTAGAAATTACCTTTCGGACCGTTCAATACAAGTTGTATTGGACGGTTTCAAGTCTGATATACACAAAATAAATGCTGGTGTGCCCCAGGGCTCCGTATTGTCTCCGACCCTCTTTCTCATTTTTATTAATGATTTCTAATCCACTTAATTGTTTTGCTGACGATAGTACTCTCAGCTTTTCACATTCGTTTTTAGATGCACCTCCTTGTTTTTCGGATATGCAACTGGAACGGCAGCGTATGATAAGCTCATTAAATTCTGATCTTGACAGCATTGTCCAATGGGGAATTAAAAACCGTGTAGAATTTAATGCTTCAAAAACTCAGTGCTGTCTTCTGTCGTTAAAGCAGAACCCACCCCCCATGCCGCTTATCCATGAGCGGCACTAGGATTGAAGAAACCGATAAGCTTTCAGTCCTAGGCATGTGCATCACAGACCACCTCTTGTGGAATGAACACATATTTGATGTCGCCAAAAACGCAGCAAAGTGTTTGGGCTTTCTTCGAAGGTGCAAGAAATTCTTCTCCCCGTCTGATCTGGCTGTAATCTATAAGGCCTTCATTCGTCCAAAGCTGGAGTATAACTCGCACATTTGGGCAGGAGCTCCCAAAACTCATTTGAATCTTTTGGATAGAATTCAAAATAGAGCTCTAAGAATGATTGGCGATAGAACTATAGTGGAAACGTTTACATCTCTAGAACATCGTCGAAATGTTATATGTCTCTCACTATTTCATCGCTATTTTTATGAACAATGTTCGAGCGAAATAGCCATTTGCATTCCTCCCCTTAAACTTTTCAACCGTAATACTCGCGCTTCTAGGAATGCTCATCAGTTTACCCTTGAGCCCAACTTCGGTCGTACTGTTAAGTACAGAGAATCTTTCTTTAGCCGTACAACGCGAATGTGGAATACTTTACCCGGCTCTATTTTCCCCTCCCATTTTGATATTCAGAAATTCAAAACCAATGTGCATCGGTATCTCCTCCTGCATCCTTCCCTACTTTCCTAACGCTCGTACTGTGCTTGTTCATTTTAAGGGTAGTCAAAACCCCTTTAATGCGCGCATCCGTTTAAAAAAAAAAAAAACAATTATATGAAATTTTAAATGAATGCACTAAAATTATAGTATTACTTGATCAATAAGTCAATTTATATATATAACCACAGCTTCATCTCGATACCCAGAATATATTGAACGCCCCTCGTACTTACCCGGCTAGATAAAACAGCGTTTCCCTTTGCTTTGTACACTGTTGGTATGGAACAAGGTTTAAGGCGAGGGTGTTTTTTATGCGTGGAGCCTATGAAGATATAATATATTTTGTATACCTCCCTAATTTTTCTTTCACATTCATTCTTTCTTTTACAAAAATGAATCCAAGTTGCACTTCAGGATCTTTTGAGAAACTGTGGTATGACACATCTTCCCTTCTTAATTTATTGTTTTTATTATTACACCCACAAAAGGCACACAACATTTTTAAGCTATTTCACATACCTAAAACCAAATATACAATTTCAATAACAAAATCCAAACTTTACAATTTCAAACTTTGTTTCGCTTTTTCTCGTTTGCGGTCATTTAGTACCTCTCTTGCGCGAAACGTTTTCTCGCAGCAGCCATCGGAATAGCTTTTTTTGTTGTGGATTCAAATAGAATAGGCTTTTTAGGTACATGAATTCTTTTTTTTTTTGTAGGCTTGATTTTTTTTATTTTGTGGGTTCGTTTTGTGAATTAGCATAGATTAATATAGTAGGTAGGTAGGTACGGATTGTGTGTATTCGACGCGGTGAACTTTTTTGTTCGTTTTGTTGATTCTCACACATGGTATACCTACCTATATCGGGTATATATTGGACAACGAATTTTTCAATTTTTCGGGTCGTTCTTGTTTATTTTTACAAATTATGGGGCGACTTTCCATTAGACGAGCACGGGTAGAACTTTGATTTTTATTTTACAGTAGGGGTATTCACGATCCAAAGTATCTGGTCTTGTATCATTGTAAAAGTGTAAAAGTGTAGCATTTTTTTGCACTACAACAACAAAATATACTGTATGTCAAAGTCTTACACTTTTACAATACCCGAACCCTATTAGGGGTATTCACGATCTGGTGTACCAAATCTTGTAAACTTGTAAAATTTTATTTTTTTACTACAGACTGTAAACACACCTTTACTAATCTGTAGCAACACTGAAGCAAATGTCAAAATCTGTTTCACATTTGTTCTGAAGAAGGCTTAAGTTTGTGTTATAAAAACCTTACACCCTTGAATTTGTCTGTTACAATAGGGTGCGAAATGTGGAGATGAATACTGCGTTTTGTTTTTCGGATATTTTCATGGTATGTCATCAGGCTTGAGTAGGTCTAGACGAGTTCGAAATGAGCGTCCCAAAAATAATAGCGACGGTGACTGGCCTGTGGTAGTATGCGGTGCTCTCCTATATTGGAGAAGGAATTGGTTTAGGTTTTGTTGAAGTGAGTTCTTAGTTGTTTCCATGGTTTTTAATGCAGCCTTTATTGTTTGAACACTGCGTTCGGCTTGTCCATTAGTTGGTGGGTGGTATGGGGCCGTGATCTTATGGTATTTTACACTGACTGAAGGTACGATTAAAACCCAGCTGATATAAAGTTGGTGCCATTATCTGACACGACAATCACTGGAACACCATAGGCTGCAAAGAGTTCATCAAGAATAGATATAGTAGCACTAGTCGTCATTGAACTGGTTGGCTTCACTTTAAGCCACTGCTATATGCGTCAGATAGTACGAGCAACATCATACCTGCAAACGGTCCCGCGTAGTCTATATGGATTCTTTCCCAAGGTCCTTTGGGGTATTCCCAATGATGTCCATGATGACCATTTTTGGAACAGTTGGTACAAGTCCTTGCTACACTTTCGATATCTGCATCGATTCCAGGCCAGAAGACAAATAATCGCGCTAAGCCTTTCATTTTCACCATTCCTAAATGCGTTAAGTGAAGATCTGCGAGTACTGTTTCACGTAAGTTGGTAGGAATGACGACCCTTTGTTCAAAAACTAGGCAGTTAGCAGCTAACCTATAGCTGCACTCAGGTGCTTTGAAACCCGAATGGATAAGACATTGGCCTGATTCGAGTATGGAACAGATTCTGCCAAAATGTGGATCTCCTTGTTTCTTGAGCGATTCGATTTGCATTGAGTGGCAGCTGATGGATTTGCCGAATTAAAAATGTATGAAATGGGTCATATTCTTCTTCCATTTGTTTCAGGTGATACATTTTATTGACCTCTGTTGGCAAAGGAACTCGTGAGAAGTAATCAGCATTAGCATTCTCCTTAGTTGTTTTAAATTTGACATCATAGTTGAAGTTGGTGAGAAATTCAGCATAATTCGCCATTCGGCTGATACAAAAAACCGGCAAGAATTTTTCTGTATGTAGTATTTGGGACAATGGCTTATGATCGGTGATGAGGGTCCAATGCCGAGCATATAGATACATGAAGAACTTTTTCACAGCCCACACAATGGCCAATGCTTTCTTATCAATCTGAGGGTATCGTTGTTCTGTTGCGCTAATAGTTTGACTTGCGTAAGCTATTTGCTTTTCCTGGCCATTACTTAATACATGTGAAAAAAAACTGCCCCCAGTCCAGTTTTACTTGCATCCGTGCCTAAAAGTAACGGAAGTGACGGGCCATAAGGCATTAGAATCTGTGGTGATATTAAAATGTTCTTGATATCCACATATGCTCTCTCTGCTTCTGGTGTCCACTTGAACGTTTCCAATCGTAGCATGTCTCTTAATGTTCGGTCTCTGGTAGAAAGGTCTGGAATATGGTATAGGTGCCTTTTTAACTGCTTCGGTGTGTTTGTCTGATTCTTGTATCCCGTCAGCATCTATTTTGTGGCCCAAAAATTCTATACATGATGTTGCAAACACACATTTCTCACTATTCAAATGAAGGCCATGTACTCTCACTCTTTCAAATACCACATTGAGAATTTCCAACATTTCATCGAAGTGTTTTGCATGAATAAAGATGCCATCGAAAAAGATTCGAACGTTGCGAATCCCTTGGAAGACGTTTTCAATGCGTCGCTGCCAAATTGCCGGAAGACGCAGAGTAAATTTGACAATAGATTCATCAGATTGTTGTACAATTTTTCTGAATTTAATGCTTTCAGCGAATTTGTTTTTAGTAGTATCCAAGTGATTTATGAGGATGGTTTTTATTTTCTCGTAATTAAGAACTTCGGGATCCTTTGGACTTACGAGCGTTTTGAGAGCATTAGTCAGTTCTGTGCCCATGTATACAAGTGCATGCTGCTGGAAGTCGATATCTGCGAACTTGCTTAGCTTGAGTGCCCACTCAAACCGCCTAAAATAATTTGTGACTGTTTCGGACTCAGATGATTTATACTCACCAATTGAAAAAGATGGAACTTTAGGACAGATTTGTGAGGATGTGCCGGCATTGGAGTTTCTAGAAGCAGTAGAAATTGCCGCCTGTGTGGCGTCTACAACTGCTTTTATAATTGCTTCGGAGAAGACAGTTGCTAATGACTGTAAGGTTTCTTCTGATAAAGACATTGTAGATTATTTGATTTCCACTTATGACACCACTGTTGTGTATTCAAATAATATTCTAAAACAATGAAGTATACATATAAGTTTATTTAGTTAGATACACAATAACAATTAGTAAAGTAAAGTTAGATAAACAATGATTACCTTTATTATGTGTATTGTGCTCTGTGTCATCATTGTCTTGTATAACACAAGATAATAAAATCAAAATCTTAATAAGATAAGATAACTGGAACCTGAATTTCTTACCAGTATTAGCAGATATTGGGGAGGCACCCTTACATAGAAGAGAGAAGGTCACAAAATTTGGCTAGTCAAAAATACATGGTCTCTGATATGGTCATGTATAATAGTGCACATACGATGATTCATTTACCCGATGGTGAGGAATAGTTTTCCCTAAGGATTCCTGTTCCCTAGTTGATCAGCCCAACAAAAAGAGTCAGGACTATCGTTTCTGGGCACCTAGTTATTCGCCGAAGAGATCCTGATAGTGCATTGTCCACCTAGTGGATGAGAAGATTCCAGAACACCGTAATTGGTAACGACGGGGTCTGTATCCCACTATTTTCCCCGCTAATTGCCCCAAGATGAAGACCGTGGGTCGCCGGGGCTAAGTTTATACCATTCAACATACACGAATGGCTGTTGGGCTAAAACCTGGTAGTTAGATAAGGGCTAAGGGTTTGTCACATGCCATTCATTGGGATCCGTATGTGGGTAGGCCCACCGTGAGATAGAAGCGTTTGTTCGCGGGTGCCCACGTAAAACATTCATTACTATTTTCCAGTAAAAAATCCTTTGGAAGGAATGTGAGACTTCAGAATGTGGATAGGCTGAATGAAGGAATAAGATGATAATAACAATTGATGAATAAGAATGCTGTACCTATACACAAAACAAAAAGATAGCCAAATGAGAAATATGAAGGTATGGAAATAAAATACTGATTTATGTAAACGGTTTTCCAATAAGGGTTGGCCCCCTATTTGGGCGGGAGAGACGATTTTCTAAAAAAAAAAAAAAAACACTTAAATCGTAAAAAATAGAGCTAAGTCTCTTCTATCATCTTTTTCTATGAAAAGTTTTTTGTAAAATCTAATTTCAAACCCAAAATATCGGGAAAAAAGTTTAGTGTATTTTTTTTCAAAATTTTGATATTGTTCGTGCTCTAGTGACTTCACTTTATTTATTTTAATACGGAGGGATTTTCACATCTTGCATAAAAAATACAAGGAGTAAAAGAAATACAAACATACATTACTAAAATAATCATTTCAATGCCCTCTATGATTGAATAAACTTACTAATTATCGGAACTCAATTATACTTCGGATGAAAAGGAAAAGTAATGTTCTGAGTGTTGTTTTCCTTGTAAAGTGTTTACTTTGCTGTACTTGCTTGTCACGAGAACCCGACTATTATATAAGGGAGAAATATTTTTCAGATTTATTAATCGATAAAGTTGCAAAACTTGAGAATATTACACAGTTTATAAAATTTGGCACAACGACATAGTTTGCATAATACTTTTTTTTTGCAATTCAAATTATTACATACACAAAGAAAATTGTATCTTCATAGTACATGCACTTGTACATAATATAGAATAAAATATTATAAGCTAATGACAACTCTTAATTAGTAAATGATTAATATAAGGGGTTTTCCAATAAGAGGTGTTATTTTGAATAGCCCGCTAATTCGGTAGCTGTCACTTTTGAAGCTGTCATTTTTTGACATTTGACAAGTAGAAACTACGCTATTAATAAAAATGGAACGATGCACGCTTCAACAACGCATTTCTTTTTTTTTGAATATCAAAATAACACCTCTTATTGGAAAACCCATTATAAACACTTGACACAAAATAATATAGCAATCAAATTACTTTTAAGGTCGATTTCTAGAAATGAGTTCGTATCAATTTTTTGCTCAGGTTCCAGGTACTTGTATTTTTACCTTTGGTGGATAAGTGCGACACATTTACATGGTATATGATTTGAAGTCCCCTCATGAAGGCAACGAAATCTGCACATTGCACTGTTCACTAAGCCAAGAAGGTACAGATGTCTTCTTAGCTTACTGTGACCAGTTAAGAGGACCGCTATAATTTTAATATTGTTTCTAATTTTTGTTTGAATTTTCAATTAGCAGTTTGGGCTGTATCAGTTTAGGGAGTTCTTTCTTTCTGTTTTGATCCCCTTTCTGCTTAGGCCCACTAAAGGAACGCCATTACAACTTCTCATAGAACACTAGCCCCTTAAAACAAACTATACTCTGTCAGTACAGAACTTATGGGAGATATTTTTGAAATACACTGGTACCTGTTGCCACTGAAAATAACCCTGAGTTATATACAAATTGTAAGAGCTTTAAAACAGTACGAACTTATTGGCATCTATTACAGAGAGAGTGAGAGCCAAGCGTCCTATATTCTCTGTACTGACTATATAGCAAGCATTAAACGATACGAAAGTTAAGGTTACACCTTTATAAACGGTGATTTTTTAAGAGCTTGGTTTTTGAAAATTCAAAAAAACACAGAAACTTGTAAAAAGTGAATGAAATTTTTATTTGGATCGATAAATCAATTTCTGTCATTTACTTTTTAAAAATAATTTCACTTAAATGTTGCCCGCGGCTACGCTTCAGGTGGTCCATTCTGAAGGTCCAATTTTGGCAAACTATTTCACACATTTCGGCCGGAATCTCACCAATGACGCGTTCAATGTTGGCTTCCAAGGCAGCAATCGTGTTTGGCTTGTCCCCATAGACCATAGACTTAACATAGCCCCACAAAAAATAGTCTAACGGGATCAAATCACATGATCTTGGTAGCCAATTGACTGTGCCAAAACGTGAGATCAACTGCTCACCAAATTCGCCTCTCAATTGATGCATGGTTTCGCGTGCAGTGTGGCATGTGGCACCGTCCTGTTGGAACCACATGTCGACCGAGTTCAATTCTTGCATCTTCGGCAAAAAAAAATCTGTTATCATCGAACAGTACCTTTCTCCATTGACCGTAACCCTGCGGCCTTCATCGTCCTTGAAGAAGTACGGCCCAATGATGCCGCCTGCCCATAAACCGCACCAAACAGTGCATTTTTCGGGATACATTGGTAGCTGCTGAATTGCCTCTGGCTGCTCTTCACTCCAAATACGGCAATTCTGCTTATTCACGTATCCATTTAGCCAAAAATGAGCCTCGTCGCTGAAGACAATTTTGCGATAATTTCATAATTTCGACATTTTTCACAGAGCACGAATTTTGATAATAAATTTCAATAATTTGCGAACGTTGTTCAGGCGTAAGTCTATTCATGATGAAATGGCAAACAATACTGAATCGAAATGTCAAATGTTCGTGGAATTTTTCATGTGTGATCTGTCAAAAATATAAACGTCAAAAACCAAGTAGCAAAAAAATCACCCGTTACATACGTATATAAATTTCTCATTCCAGGATATTACCCTAGATGAAAAACTGCATGTTAAAATAAAATATTCTAAATATTTTTAAACAGATATTTTCTAAACAGATTGCTCGCGAATTCTGGCGAACAACTTGATTTAATACTATATGTGTATATGTATATCTAATGAGGCTCAAGCTACGCAGATCGGACCAGAATATTATGAAACATATTTTATTAAAAAAACCCTCTAGTGCAGTGTTTTTCAAAGTGTGGGTCGCGACCCCCTGGGGGTCGACAAGACTTACTTGGAGGATCGCGGTCGCAAGTCGTTAAGATTAAAAAGCAATTGTTGGCCAAATTCTTAAACGGGAGATTTGCAAGACATAAGTCTCAAGTTAAGCAAATGCACGAACCCGGTTTATATTGAAAAGCAAGTGAATTGCGCAAAATAACTTTAAAACTTACTTGATTTTGCGCAAGAAAAAAGAATAAACTGTGTTTTGAGACAGTCTGCATTAGAAGGATTTGTATGTTTGCATTTAGGGCCCGTTTGCTAAGCATTTTTTGCGTTTAGGAATTTGACCGTTTTCAGTCCTGTAGTAAACAGAATAAGGCACAGAATTTTTTTAGTGTTTCTAGTGAGACGGGTTTGTCTGCTTATTTTGTTAGGAATGTTTAAACTTTGGTTTAATCATTAAGACGTTAACAGTTAAATAATTTTCCAAATTAAACATATTTTTTTTTAAGGGAACGTTAGCTTACATATATATAAAGTGGCGAATGTCACTTACAATCTTAAAACCTCTTGCCAGCTCTCGAAGTTCTAATTTTCTCTTTATCTCGAAATTTCATCTTTATCAATTTCCAGAATCCAGGTCTGGAAAGTAATTATATAAAGTAAAATTATACAAACTCAGTATCATGAGAGAAATTTAAGAGCTTACTGATACGATTATATCGATTAGTCTGATTAAATATCTTCGAAAATCTACTGAACGCAGGGATCCACGGATGTACCAAGCTGCGAATTTGTTCGAATATGTGATGACGACGAAGACGTGTTTGACATTTGAGTATGAATGTATTAGTTAGGTTCTTGAGTTGATTCTGGTTTCAAATCAAGAGAGAATTTCTCTTCTCAGAATCGTCGGAACATGATTTGTTTGCCAATTGAATGGTTTTAGAAGACTTCTGGACTCTCGTCATGCTTCCGGATAGCCAATGGAAAGCCAAATTTATCCATTATGCTCATTCGTAAACAACACATTGCTTCACTTTTATCATTTTTATTTGGCAATCCGGAACCCTTCTGGACTCTGCTGACAGTGTTCATTTGGCAAAAAATTATAGTTCTGATTCTGAAAAGAAGAGAATTTTGCTTCAGGATTTGAAACCAGAACACACACACAAATTCATATACTTGGACGTCAAACTCGAACCTTGTCGCTTTTTTATCATAATTGTGCAACAAACCTTAAAGTGTTCAGTTGGGATCCGTAATTCCGGCTTACAAAATACAAACGACATTAATCTTTTGACCAATAAGTACTCCCATTTGAAAAAAAAATAATTGAGAATTCTAATGCGCACATAAGAATAAAAAAAAATAAAATGATTGCAGGGCTTGCACCCTTTTTTTTTGTTTTTAACTTTTGGCAACAATGGCAAATTTCAACGCGAATAAGTAAAATCTCATACCTATAATTAGACTAGGTATGAAAGGGCAGCGTTCAGGGTATGTGGCTTTTTAAATAACTGACAAAGTATTTTTAATAATGTGGGGGCTCCAAAATCTGTTTAGTCTTAAAGGGGTCGCGTACTCAAAAAGTTTGAAAAACACTGCTCTAGTGGGTCAAAGGTATGTTCATAAAATTTTCTAATAAATTATGACTACTAGGTATAATTTTTTTATTTGTAAATTTATTAACAAAAAAAAGTACATACATAGGTATATGAATGAATAAATATGTCTCAAGCTGACTCGATAGTTTACAAGACTTTGAAAATTCTGGATTGGAGTATGTTCCAATACCAAGTGGATTTTTAATATAGTTGATCAGAATACCAGGTCGATAATAAAAAATGATGGACCAGAAATTTAAAGCAACCAGAATAAAATATATACAAGCAAATGGTTTGCTAACAAATCAAACTGGACAAGATAACAACAAAGTAAAGTTCAGAGAAATTCCGAAAAATCTTATAAAACTGTGAAAGGAGTTGTGAAATAGCTAAAACACTTTATGCACTTGTATGCCCATGTCCGTTAAAATGTCATCAGCATTTCAGTGATATTAATTTGCGAAGTATTTTTGAAATGCAAATGCTTGTTTATGTCGAAAAATTGCAGTAATTAAAAATACGGCTTTCATAAGAATTCTATTGGCGAAAGCCTAAAATTTAGTACAAGAATTTACAAACTTTCTGGAGTAAATAATATTAGGCGTGTTTTTTCTAAGCTCCGGGGAAATTGGACGAAAAAAACGATGAGTAGGATTAACAATTTGCATGTTAAATCCAACAACAACTAATCCCCGGGGGTGCTTAGCTTAAACCCAGAGAATTCTCGGGGCTTAGCTATTGGAGAGGATACAAACTGTGCTACCAAAAACTTTTTCATTAAGTTATCGATAAAATGTATAGAAACTTCAAAACTGACATTTTGACATGTCAGACAATTATCAATTTAGTTTGGTTTGGTTGAGCATTTGGTCTAAGTGTGTCAGTTGTTTTCCTGACGGCCATGTCAACCTAACCTAACCTACCTTTTAATATACATTCCACAACACAACAACAAATCAATTTTAACATTTTTCGCTTTTGAATTGTCTCTATGGTTTTTTCCACCTCGCCATGAGCACAACTTTCTACAGCGATTTTCATTTTTGCGTTTATTTTTATTATAGGTATATTAAAACTTGACTGTGAAATTATTATTAAATAAAAAAGCATTTCCTGAAGTTGATATTCGTTCAATTAACGAGAATTGAATGAACAACAAAACAAAGGTTTCTCTGAGAAGATTGTTTTGGGCTGCGTTTTGTTGTACACGGGAGCAACCCAATACAGATTCTCTGCTACATCCTTGGCATACTTCAATTTTCTTGATCGTCGTCCGCTCTTGCTCAGACCTATATTCCTAATTACATAGGAACTGCGCGTCCCGTCCGAATAAGCAACTCGCGTCCACTAATATCATGTCACCATCAGTGACCGAGGAATGAAGAGCACGAATGGGGTAGTTTTCAAGAGGTTGAATTCTATGTACCACTGTATTTGTGAAAATTAAATTAAAAGAAAATCACATCGGCTAAAAACAATTTCCAAAATACATGATTTTAATTTTCAAATCACAAATGTTTCAACCGATTCAGAAGAAGAAGATGAATGAACACCAATTCGAATGGCTGACGAATTTAAATGGAGCAAAGAAAAAACTTCTAAGCTTATTTTAAATTACCAAATGAGCCCCATTCTCTACAATCCTCTACAATCTTTGTTATCTGGAATACCTATGTAAATAACTTTGCCTATAATTTTTCTTTTAAAAATTATTTTTTAATATCTGCACTGGGCAAAGAAGATAAAATGAAAGATAGCTGTAAAATAAAGGAGCAGTACTGAAAATGAAAAAAATGGCTTTGTGTAATAACACGCGCGTTACCAAATAGAAGTTCAAAATAAAATAACTAATACTACGTTTCCACCGACCACTAAACCGAGATTTGAGTAGATTTAGCTAAATCTCCTACAAATCTTGAGGATTTACCATACAAATTTTAATCTTCTCAGATGAAGATTTAAAATAAATCTTATTTAAATCTTCAATCGAACTACCCTATTTCCATATCGAAATGAACACATTCATCGGGAAAGTGGATTTCTCTCTTCGGTTGCCTGTCTCACTTCTACATCATAAGAGCAAATGAAAAGATATATGTATTTTGAATAGTGCTGTCAAAATTAATCTACTTTTGGAGCGGTGGAAACACTTTTTGAGATTAGCAAATCGAGATATTAAAGTTCGGTGGAAACGTAGTATAAGGCTTGCGCGTTACAGTCACGTGCTGTGTAATACCTGACATAAATACATATTATGAATCAAAGAAAACAAAATTACGACACTTCTTTTTTGTCTTATTTTATTGACGTCACCAGAGATCAACATCCATTAATCCACATCGAACAAACAATTTCCAGATTTTTGATTTCTGGTGACGTCAATAAAATAAGGCAAAAAAAGAAGTGTCGTAATATTTCAAACTTTCAAGACTTCGAATTGGTGTTCACACCAACAAATCCACGTTTTTGTCTCTCAAAAGCACAAGCAAAAACTATTTTTGTTTATTTAATCCATCAACCCAAGCCACGTTATCAAATAAAAATTCATATTTTCTCTTTTTATCTCCTTATCGTTAGAGTGAAAAATTGTAATCGATATTTCGCCTCGGTTGACTGCGTTTACATCATACTATTTCAGCTTGCGATTTTTAACTCGTTTGCGGTGGCGGGGTAGACAAAATGTATCAAGTTGAAAGATTGCAGTGGTATCTGCCCTGTGAATAAAAATGCAATGTTTGTATTGTGGTTGGGATGTAGGACTTACTGTTTTAGTGTTTTTCTTTATTCATTCTGGTATGTACAGAATATTCGGAATACCAGTTTTGCGTTTCTTTATTCCATGGAATATTCCGGATAAACTATTTTGTTGTTTCTTTATTCATTCCGGAACGTTTTAAATGAATTATTTTTATTCCATGTTAAACACGGAATGAAAAGAATATTCTCGGAATAACTCTCATATGAAATCAGACAAAGGCGAAAACCAAGCAAATAAAGAAAATGGATGAACAACCATTTTTCATATTTTTATTTTTGAAATAAATATATAAATAATTAAATGCGAGTTTTCATTAATTAATAAATCAATAATATTTTATTTTTACTATTATACCTGGGGGGTCATTCCGTAATTCGATTATTGTCAGACGATATCGTCTGAACTATAGTGATGGCTTTATTTGCTTCACGTAAGTCGATAATCGCCAAAACGCTATCGTCAAAATGATGGCGTTTGGAAGATAGCTAAACAGGTATCGTCTTGCATTAATTTAAGTTTGTAGGTTACTGTAGTTGAATAATTGAGTAGCCACTGTAGTTTGCCATCTTGTTTTTTGTCTATCTGTTGTATTTGCAAATTAAAGTTAAAATGTTTCGGCGCAGCAATTTTCTTGTATTGGAAAGTGGAAATGAAAACGCAAGTTGGGAGGAAATACAATTAATACGAATGCGAGGACAGTTGAGAGACAAATCGGGATGTTCATCCATATATCGAGTCAAAATACCAATCTGAGACTGTGTGGCCCTATATATAAATAATTGTTGTATTTACATTTATACATATCAATTTGTAAAAAATATAAAATAACTTACATTTTTGTCCAATTATATAACTTTATTCGCACCTAATACAAAACAATACACAACTTTATTGACATTTATGGCAGTCCATTTGAGAACTCAACAAAAGTTTGAGAGTTTCTGAAATGAACCAAATGCTCTCAAATTATAAACGATTGACGAGACGATAGTGGTTGAGTTACGTGAAGCAAATTAAAGACGATCTCGTCGACGATCATCGTTTTGACGATAATCATTTTGAAAATTACGGAATGACCCTCCTGTTTTTTTGTCATCACAACACTTTCAAATGTCAGCTTTTTCTTTTCTATTCCGAATAGTATTTTTGTTTCTTTATTCATTCCATTCTAGATATTCGACTTTTCCATCCATTCTATTCCATATTCGGAATAAATAAAGAAACACATTCTGTATGTATATATTGGTTCACATTCATCAACCATACTGTCAAACAGAAATAAGATTTTTGTACGTTTCACCCCCCAAACCCCATTGACATTTGGCACTCTATCCATAAATAGACGTGAAATCGAAAATAAAACAAAAACAAATTAATAATGCGGTGTTATCTATGTGTGTGTCTATAGGAAGATGAACACAAAAGATTCTTGTGTGCGTTGTTTTTATCAATGTGTCTATTGGAAGATGAACGGAAAAGTTACTTGTGAAAGCAAATGCGAATGACGGCAAGTTTTTCGGGTCTATTTATTTATTTATTTAATTATCAAACTGTCAAACATCACTTTTAATGGTTCAGCAATTTCGACCAAATATTTGAACCACGTTTGTAACTGGGCCTGCCACAAAAATTTAGTAATTATATAATTGTTACACAAGTGACAATGGACTTAAATTTTATCGGAGATTTGGCAAAAGAAATCATTCACAATGCTCAAGAAAATAAGACTAGATTCACTGTAACTATTTCACAATTCAATGGGATGAATCTTTTCACGACGAGATTTAAGAAAATAATATTGATGCTCTTTATCTATTAATTGAACATAACGTGACGACATGAATTGTGTATCCTCCTCATAATTTGACACTAATTTAAATAAGAACTCCTTAACCCACGTATCGTTTTCGTATCACATCCATTGTATTTTAAGAATAAACAATTCTTACAAAAATGTATGGTCTACGGTTATCAACATTACAGTTTAATTTATTTGTTTTTTTTTGTTTTGTATTTTTGGTAGATTTAATTTTTTTTCAATTTAATATTAGTTAATAATGAAAAAGTTTAATTTAAAAAGTTCCAAGTGATATTTGGAACAGTGTTTGTTGTTTTGTTAAAAAAAATACATATTGTTTTTTTTTGTGAGTTTTAAAATATAATGACGTTTGCCGTTGCCGTTACGCCGTTGCATTTGCATGGACAATTTTTACCCCCGGTAAAGAAGTTTCACTTCAAAACTTTCACTTCAATAATAAAATATGCGTATATAAATATTTGTATATGAATAAAATGAAAAAAAAAAAGAATTACCATTAAAATCAAAATAAATTTAAATAAAATTAAATATAAATAAATAAAAAAGAATAATATCACAAGCAATTCTTTTTAAAATTAATATATAAAATTAAGCAGGTCACGAAAACATATAAATATAACCTATGTAAATAAATAATCATCGCAAGAATTTAATCATGATACAATTTAAACTTACTTAATATTTGGCATTTTAAGGAATGTACATTAATATTAACTATAATATAATTTTACGAAAATTGGTATGTAATTAAAAAAACTAAATCTAATGCAATTAGCGTTTAAATTTACACTAATCTAATATTTGGCATTTCGAGAATTATATATATAATGGATTGGTGTTACAACTATAAACTAATTTCACAAAACCTGATGTGTTATTCAAAAAGACAAATACATATTTTTTCCTACCTTACATTTATTTACGTAACACCTTTCGAAATATTTTCAAATGCAATTTTCGTTAATACGTACACTTATCTAATATTTGGCATTTCGAGAGTTATAAATATAATTATATTAGTGTTTCAACTAGAAACTAATTTCACAAAAACTGGTTTGCTATTCAAAAGAGTAATACATATGTTTCTACTTGTTGAGCATATTTTGTCCGATTTTACATTTACGTAACATCTTTTAAAATGTTTATTATAAATACAATTTTCATTAAAATTTACACTTAACTAATATTTGGCTTTTTGGGAAATTTAAATATAAATGTTTTGGTGCTTCAACTATAGACGAATTAAAATTGTTGTTCTACATGTTAAGCAAATTAATTATGTCCTATTTTAAATTGTCAACTGACATATTTTTAATTAGGTCTGTTTGTTATCTTTTGAATTCGGACAAATTCATAACAATTTGTACAAATTTTCATAAAACGTTGTTTGTTTAAAGTCGAATTCCAAATAACCAAACATTCGATTTTTTCTGAACACAATCGAATTATTTCTAAGCTAAATCTTTCAAAGCAGATCTTGCGTTCTTAGCAATATTTCAAGGACTTTACACAAATTATTTTTTGCAAATTCCTTACAACCATCAAAAAAATCGATCTGAAATCGATTTAAAATGGCTGTTTGGAATTCGACATAACTCAAAGTGGAGGAGAAAAACTTCCCCAACATTGAAAAAGTTTTACACAAATTTCTGCGGGTAACTGGTGTAAGAACTGTCAAAACACTGTGCTTTGTGTTGTTGTGAATAGTTGTTCGTTTAAAAAATGGAAAATGAAATTGATAAAGTTGTTGTTCAGTGTTCTCCCCAAACATTTACGCGAACACTGATTGGTAAGTATGCTTTGGAAAATAAATTCAACTTGAAAACTTATTTTTTTATTTGGCAGGCGAGGAATATAAAACATTCCTCATAGAACAGTGCAGAGAAAATCTGGGAAACATGAAATTAGTTTTGAAGGGAATGTAACTGATTCTGATTATGTCGGTAGGTAGCTACCGACTAAACAGAAAACTGTTTGTCTATATGGGCAGGAACATACATATGTGGGGAACCTAATTCAGCAGTGCGAAGAGCTGTTGCCGATAGAAAAGAAAAAGGAGGAAAATTAATCTACTGATGCATTCAGAGTAGATGAACAAAATTGTGATAAAAAAGCTTTTGGCTGGATGATCCAACTAAACATTTGTTATCGCTTATCACAGAATACAAAAAATAAGTTGGAAAAAGATTGTGTCGAGCAGTAAAACTCAATGAGAGGCATATTTTCAGCAAGCCACAGGTGCAAAGGAAATATCGAGAATTTTAGAAAGGCAATCTAATGTCGATTTCCTTATAACAACAAAATTCGCGACAGATCTGTAACATTTTCTTTCCCTTAAACGAATTCCATAGACAAAGAAATTGATTTTTTTCTGAAAGAATTGAATTCTGTCAAATTTTTTTTTCAAAGACCGATTTACACAGCATCTCACGAATTTTCACACACACGACATTTCGGAGATGTCAATTCTGGTGATTATTTGCAAAACGTTTTGATGCAAGTTCAATTGGTTAATAAATTATAATTGTGAGAAAAATATAAATAAATTAGTGTTTTAAGGTAATGTGAATTTGAAGGAATATTTCGTATTTTGAAATAGCCCTGAAATTGTTTCACACACACATTCAAAAAAGAGGTTGCTACGTTTTTTCAAATTTCTTTTAACTCGAAAAGAATTGAATTTTAGTAGCGATCCGTTTTAATTGAAAGGAAAACCATAAAAAAATATTAAGCTGCTTAATTCCAAAACTGGCAGCAACAGAATAATCCGTGTCTATCAAACGTAAGTGTTTTTAAGAATATGTCATATTTAAATTTCTAGGAAAATATTCCTGTTTAATATTTTAGTGAAATGGCTAGAATCTTCGGAAAAAAAGACTCCAACACAACATTTAAAATATTTTCAATAGACATTATGATAAACCACATAAATTTCAAAACAATTACAACTACAAATTTATGAAAAACAAAGTTCTATCTCCTTTGACGTTTTACACACAAATAGTAAATTTACGTTTGTTCACTTTGTGGCATGATGCACACAATTTGACAAGTTTGACAGTTTTTACACACCTTACTGCAAAAAAGAAACCAAACAAACCTATTATTATTTCTAAATGCAATATGAAAAATAATTAATTATCACTGTGGAGTTTTTTATGCAATTCTAATGTATGCTTACGTCTACATCGTTTTCCACAAACATCACAGTCAAAAGTTTCTTCTTCTGTATGATCTAAACTGTGTTTATACAAAAGGCTCCGCGTGGAGTATTTCTGATCGCATTTCTTGCAACAGTATTTTTTTACTGCAAAATGAAGCTTTCGGTGATATCTTAATTTAGATGTCGTAATAAAATCTTTATCACATATATCACAGAAAAATGGTTTTTCACCAGTGTGAAGACGTTGGTGTATTTGTCTGTCGGTGCTAGAAGCAAATGCTTTCTCACAAAATTCGCACTTATATGGTTTGTCGAGAGTATGGCATCGTCGAATGTGAACTTGCAGATTACACTTTTGAAAAAATCCCTTTTCGCAAAATTCACATTGGAAGGTTTTTTTATCGGCGTGTGTTCGTAAGTGATGGAAATAGCCAGAACTCGAAGTAAACGTTTTTGAGCACGAGGCATGGCGGCATTTGATTTTCTCGATTTTTTCATGAACTTTTCGATGATTGTCTAAAGCGCTTTTACTTTGGTATTGCTTTTGACAGTGAACACATTCGTAATGAGTTTTTGACTTTGTGCTTTTTATGTTATCGTTTTTGGTCAAAGCGGTATCAGATCCAATTGGAATGCATTCTTCGTTTTCATCTGTCTTTTTAAGTTCATGTGAGTTCCCAGTGCTAGAATCCAATACCTATAAGTAAATAAAAAATTTATTGGATGATTTTTTGGTTTTTTTACTTTTTCAACAATTGGTAAATTTCATACCAATTGTTGTTTGATTATTTGATAAGATCGGGGCTAAGAAAAATATAATTAGCTTTATCAAAGCCGCTGAGAAAATAAAACTTATACAGTCATAAGTCAAATCATAAAAATGAAAATAAAGAGCTTTGGAAGGATTCTACTTTGAAAATAAATGTAAATATGAAAAGAATATTGCGATTAATCGCTTCGTGCACAAAAAAATTGGAAACAAAAAGTCTGTGTTTAGATGTAAATATTGCATGTGTTCTTATTGTAAACTAAGGCACCCTTAATTTACTTGTCTTGACGTGTGATACGACATCGTCGCACCAAAACCAATCAATTTATTTATTTATTTAGCTTTATGCAAGCGGCAACTTATAAAATATAAAATAAAAATAGAATTCAAAAGAAATACAATAAAAATAAAAAAAAAATAGTTTAAAGTTTAAAGAAAGAAATAATAGAAAATGATAATAATAATAATGATAATAATAATAATAAACTATGTAAGGGGTTAGGGGGACGAGGTGTATAGAATTCTTCTGAGGGATGCGGAACTAAGTGAGTATTCAAATTTATCTTGAACTGTGTTCGCAGTACGAAGCATTCTGCATATTTGGTTAAAGTGGCCATAATTGGTACAGGAGTAGGGAGGTGGAAGGGAAGGACGGATCTTAGATTATTTGAGTTGTAAAATAGTTATCAGGTTGAGAGAGGTAAGTTTCCCATGTTATAAAAGCAACTCAACTGAGGAAAACTGGAATAAGTTCAAACAAGCTAGAAAGATATATAACGTAGTCATATTCAACGAACCAAATTCATACATGAACAAAAATTAAGGCAAAAATACTACAATGTCCCAAGTGTAGTAAACATTTTTTGTCATTTGTAAAAAAACGTACGAAATTCTACTTCCACGGGTGTCGGTCGGTTCCAACGCTCGTTTCCAATGACACCACAGTGGTAAGCTCACAAGATAAGGCAAATTTGCAGCACAGTTTGCTGCTAATTCTACGCTTCCACAAAGTGTTATGACTCCTCCTGTACATTAGAAGTTTCATACTTGTACAGATCTTAAGGATCTGAAGATGTGCTCTTCAACGCTGGTAAGACCACTGCGTAGTCTATTCCATCTGTCCTCTACTGGTCTCTTTCCGAGTGTATAGAAAACAGCAGTTGTCCAGCCTGTCCCTAAAAAAGGAGAATCTTTTTTATCCCTTAACTACCTTTAATTCTCTTCTTTCCAAGGTCATGGAAACGCTGATTAATTATCAGCTTAAGAAATAAGAAGAACGAAAGTTCCTTAATGACCGGCAATATGGCTTTCGTGGTAATAGGTCCACTGGGTATCTGTTGTTATGCCTCACAGAACAGTGGAATAAAATCTTTACATCGTTTCGAAGAAAGTAAGATTATTGCACTTGATATTTCAAGAGCTTTTATTAGAGTTTGGCATCAAATTATTGAAAATGCGTTTTCAATAGTTTGATGCAATGAACATCATCTTCCTTGGGTTAAAAATTAACTTTCGGGCCCCTCAAGGAATTATACTACCCTTTAAATGTTTCAACACAGCGCGGTCGTGAGGTTAAGGAAGAGAAAGAATGATAGGAAAGATGTGTGACTCTAGGTGGTTGTTGTCTCAGATTTTATCTTCATCGATGGCGGCTGAACTAATGCGGAGAAATTTACGTGTCTTTATTATCTATGTCCCTTATAATTCGAATTAATTTTTTTATTCATTGTCATATTTTATCGGTATACTAGTTTTTCTCAATCATATGTTGTTAGTTCTTTGCCTAAACAGCATGTAATGAGTAAACCAGCAACTCATTGTATGAATTTATTTTTAGAATTGGTTTTTAATGGAAAAATAAGAGGACATAGACTACGGCAGGGATCGAACTTATGACCACCAGGTTGAAAGGAGAGCACACAACTATCGCGCCACGGCCACCCCCTTATTGTTTCAAGTCTCATATTCATAAAATAAATGCTTGTGTGCCCTAGGACTCCTTTGTGTCTCCACACTTTTTCGCATTTTCATTATTGATCTCTCTGCGCTCCTAAGGCATTAAATTGTTTGGCTGACTATAGTTCTATCAGTTTTTCATATTCGTTTCTAGATTTACTCCTTGTTATTTGGATGTGAAACTCCTTGTTATTTGGATGTGAAACTGCAACGACAGCATATCATAAGTTCATTAAATTCTGATCTAGACAGGATTGTTTAATGGAGAATAGAAAACCGCTTAAAACTTGATGCTGCAAGAACTTAAAGATGCCTTCTACCTTTAAAGCAGAACCCAACTCCCATGCCGCTATCCATGAGAGGCAGTAGTTGCATTGAAGAAACTGTTCAGTTTTAAATCCTTGGTATTGGCATGACAGACCACATCTTGTGGAATGAACACAAAAAATGATCAAGCACATTTCAAGCGTTAGGGAAGTAAAATTAAAGAAAGACCCCTGTACTTGACAGTACGACCGAAGTTAGGCTCAAGGGTTATCTCATGAAGTGATGAGCATTCCTAGAAGCGCGAGTAATGGTTGAAAAATTTAAGGGGAAGAATGCAACTGGCTATTTCGCTAGAACATTGTTTATAAGACATAAGACAAAGCCTTCATTCGTCCAAAGCTCGATTATAACTCTCACATTTGAACAGGAGCTCCCAAAACTCATTTAAATATTTTAGATAGAATTTAAAATAGGGATCTAACGGCTAATTTCTTGAGAAAGTTCTGACCCCTAAAAATCGATTTAATAAAAAATTAGAACTTGATTGAGATCTAATTCATTTCTTCAACAAGTTTTAACGCCTTAGAACTCGAATTTAGAACTTTGTTTTAGTTAGAACTTCGATTTATCAGGACTCTCAAAACTGGGGGTCTAGCGCGTTATAACTCGGTTTAACTATAATTTTGCTTATTCAGTTAAAAAAAAAACATTTTTCGGCTATGTAGGTATGTCATATGTTTTAATTTTAAAGTTAATTTATTTTCCGGTTTCGAAAGTAAAGCTAAATAAAACCGACACGGCGGGCGATACATTTTTGATGAACATTTTATTATTCTATAAAGTTTGGACTTTGTCATGTGTGAAAAATAATATCATTCAAATGGCCACCTCGGAAAGATTCACAGCATTCGATCCTTGTGAGGTAATTTTGAACCACTTTCCGTACATTTCTGAGGGTATCTTGAGTAATGTTAATCTTAATGAGTCTAGAGTTTAAGTTATTTACCCATCTTTGGGTACTGGATGTTATGTACACATACCAAAGGAATTTCGCAAGAAGTTTGATGAAAAGGCTATGTACGGAAGGATGGTTGGCTATGTAAACGAAAAAGACGTGTATCGAGTCTGGATTCCAAAACTAAAGAAAATTGTTTGCAGCCATGATGTGATTTTTAAGCCAGAAGTAGTCTGCAATGCGAAAACTCAAGGTACAATTCTAGATGAAATCACAGAAGACGAAATGCAGAAAGAAAAATAAGCCGATATTTTGATCACGAGTAAAGCCAATGTTGAAGAAATTGTCGACGTTGAAGGAACTGCCGATGATGATCAAGTAGCAGATTCTGAAGAAACTATTGATTCTGAAGAAAATTTAGCAAGTGATGAATTTTATAGTCCTATTAAAGAAAGTGTGGAACACAGAGTCAAAATTAAAGCAAGAGTCAGAAAGAAGCCAAGTTGGATGACAGGAGGAGAGTATATAATGTTAACAGAAGGTAAGTCCAATCAAGAACCAAGGTCATGCTGTGAAGCCTTGAAATCAGCAGACAGTGTGCATTGGCTTTCAGCGATGAAAGATGAGCTATCATCACTGGAAGAAAATCAAACTTGGGATCTTGTGAAACGACCTAAAAACCTAAAAGTCGTTCAAAATCGATGGGTCTTCCGAATAAAGAATACAGGGAAAGAAGAATACCGACGATATAAAGCACGACTTGTTGCCAAAGGGTATGTGCAACAAAAAGGTATCGATTATGATGAAACATTTAGCCCTGTAGCTCGATATGATACTGTTCGTATGCTCTTAGCTTTAGCCGCAACGAAGCGATTAAAAATTTAGCAATTTGATGTTAATACAGCATTTTTATACGGTATTCTTGAGGAGGAGGTATACCTAGAACAGCCTGAAGGATTTGAAGATGGAACTAGCCGGGTATGTCGATTAAAAAGAAGTTTATATGGACTTAAACAAGCTCCACGTTGTTGGCATGAATGCTTTCTGGACTTTATGAAGAAAGAAGGACTGAAGAATAGCACAGCTGATCCATGTCTATTTTATCGAAATAATAAAGGAAAAGTGCTTTATGTAGCAATTTATGTCGACGATGGACTGGTTCTTGGCAACGACGAGGCAGAAATTAAAAATTTTATACATGCACTCGAAATTAAATTCAAGATTACTTAACAGTTTTCTCGGCATGAAAATACAAATTGAAAACGATGGCTCAATAATTAAGGTAAGCCAAGAAAACTATATCAACAAGATATTTTAATATGGGAGAATGTAATCCAGTAATGATTCTAGCTACTAAGGAGGAAGAAAATTTAAAATGTGAGGAAATAAAAGAACAAGTTCCTTATCGTGAAGCTGTTGGGAGTTTGCTCTACTTGGCAACAGCAACACGACCAGATATTGCATTTGCAGTCAACTATGCAGCAAGAAAAATGGAAAATCCTACTACGGGTGACTGGATATCCCATGGTAGCTTGTTGCTTGTTGTAAATAAATAAAGGGAGCAATTATAGTGACAAACCGTCTATAATGTTCCGTCCTTACTCTAGGAACTACAACAGAGTTTGAATTACGTAGTGAATGAATTTCATTCATTCGTTTGTTGTGATATCCCCCTCGTAAAAAGAATATTCTCAAAACCTTAAACACATATAAATAACGAAGTGGCAAAATGTCTAGGGTTTTGAACAATGGGAGCGAGGGCTCCCATCTAGGTTTGAAAACCATTACCCTTAGTACCTTTTTTTGAGCAGTAATGAGTGGTTGCATGTTGCTTATAAATGCACTTCCCCAGCAGGTTATCCCATACTCAAGTCGGGAATTTACAAGAGCTTAGTAGATTGTAAAATTCGATGGTACAAATTTACGAGGATGATATATTTTATTCAAACTTATGTAGATTAACTGTTTTACATTAGCAATGTGGCTTTTCCAGTTTAGCTTACTATCCAGCGTAACTCCTAAGTATCTGAATTCACTAACCGGTTCAAGACTTAAGCACTCGGCACTGGAATTTAAGCGATCACAACCTGTGACGTGGTGTTCTATTTCATCCAGATTAAAAGTTTTTGAGAGCGAAAATGACATGACTTTAGACTTACTACTAAGAACCATATTATGATATTTGAACCAACAGTTCAATGAAACAAGATCTATATTTATTTGTTGCTTAAGGTTTACTATATCAACTGCAGCGTAGGCAAGAGCCAGATCATCCGCGAATGCAACAATATTTCCATTTAGAGGCAAATTGAAAACAGAGTTTATATATATTAAAAAGAGCAAAGGGCCAAGCACTGACCCTTGGGGAACGCCAGCTTCTGAGCAGGGTAATACCTCACTCATTATTGCATTTGCAGAAACATATTGCTTTCTATTCGAAAGATACGAGGATAACCAACAGAGGATATTACTTCTAATACCAAATCTATAAAGTTTACGTAACAAGATCTTATGGTTAACAAGGTCAAATGCTTTGGTTAGGTCAAGGAACATACCAGCTGACAATTGAGATTTGTCTAATGTTTTATAAATATTTTCTAAAAACGCTATAATCGTGTCTTCTGTAGATTTCCCTTTCCGAAATCCAAATTGTCTATCATTTAAAAGCTTATATTTATCAATAAATTTGATCATTCGAAAGGAAATAATTTTTTCAAAAACTTTTGAAAACACAGATAGCAGGGATATTGGCCGGTAGTTGTTCGGGTCACACTTGGCGCCTTTTTTGTGGATAGGTATTATACTTGATGTTTTAAGGCACTCAGGAAAAATTCCTGATACAAAGCTTTTATTTATTAAAAATGAAAGGGGAGCAGCTATATACGGATAAATTTTTTTCAAGATCACGTTGCTGATTCCATCAGGTCCACTAGAATATTTAGGTTTCAGATTAGATACGACTTTCGCTATATCGGTTTCTAATATTGACCCAAGAAAAAATGACGAGGTTGTTTGAGAATCTAAGTAAGGCTCTATTTCTAATCCGGTAGATCTTAAGGAGCTTTGTTTGTATGTTCCGGCTAAATTTTTGAAAAACTCATTGAGACTGTTGCATATTAGTAAGTTATCCGTAGCAATTAAATTATTACTAAGTCGTAAACTTTGTATGCAGTTTTCACTAACACTTTTACCTAGGATATCGTTTACTATTTGCCATTGACGTTTAGGATTTTTCGCATTATACTCAAATTGACGTTTAAAATAAGATTGTTTTTGATAATTTATTTGTTCAAAAATGTCTTTCCTCAGTTGTTTATAAAGCAATTTAATAGGTACTATATGAAAATTGTTTTTATTTCGTCTGTAGAAAATATTCCTTTCATTAATTTTTTTACATAGAGCATCAGTCATCCATGGTTTTAATTTAACTAGCTTCGACTTTCTGGAGCTATGTTTACAATTATCTATATAATGATTAATTATTTTGAGAAATATATCAAAACCGGCTGAAGGACAATTTGAACTATATACTTGAGACCAGGATTCTTTTGAAAGATTGTCATTAAGTGTACCAAAGTTAATTTTTGTTGTTGTATTTGTATTATTGCAGTGTTTTAAGCTTTTACCAAGAGTATTTAACAGATTAGGAAACAAAACACCGGTAGCACAATGGTCAGTAATATCCCAATCAAGTACAAAAGGAGTTACTTCTAGATTATTTATAGCGTTGAGAAATATGTGATCAATACAAGTTTTCGTATTTTCAGTTACCCTAGTAGGAACATTTATAAGTGACTCAAAGCCCATCGAGGACAGAAGGAGATAATAGTTATCGCTACTAGACGGTAAACCCAAAATATCGATATTTATGTCACCCACAATGCAAGTGTTTTCATTATTTAATAAAGGTATAATATCTTCGATGTCTTTTAGGAAGACCTCCCTAGCAACAAACTGCAGACGATACAAGCAAACGACATTTATTATAAAAGTATTTAAAATTACCTTAAGTAAAATACAGTCGGCACTTTCAAGATTCGGTGTAAAAACATTTTCTATAACAAGTGTATTTTTGACAAAAGCAGCTATTCCACCCGAAGGGTATGTATTATTACAATTCGCCAAAAGATTATAACCCGGTAACGAAAAATAACTTATTTCATGGTTGAATATCCAGATTTCTGATAAAACAATTATATGAGGTAGCTCAACAAAACTATTTTGCAGATAAGAACAAAAAGAATCAAATTTTTTTCTAATGCTTCTAATGTTTTGATGAAAAATTATGAAATCATTATGACTAGCGTTAAATTTACAGTGATGCTGATTATGCGGGTGATCTTAAAACTAGGCGGTCAACTACTGGAATAATTTCCTTATTTGCTGGTGGACCTGTATCATGGACCAGTCAACGTCAACGCACCATATCATTATCAACGACAGAAGCGGAAATTATGGCTGCAAGTGAAGGTGCTAAAGAAGCTATGTGGCTTAAACGTCTTTTACAAGAACTTACAGTACATACAGATCAAACACCTATATTATATGTCGACAATGCAAGTGCTGTAAAACTAGGAAAAAACCCAGAATTTCATAAAAGGACAAAAAATATTGAAGTTCGCCATTTTTATGTTCGAGAACGTTTCCTTGAAAAGGACATAAGATTGGAACATATGTACTGAACAGTTAGACGATTTATTAACAAAACCCCTTGAACGAGTTCAATTCCAGATGTTACGAAATAAAATAGGTATTGACGAGTTATAATCATTTTATTATTTTATTTGGTGTTTATGGAGGAAGTGTTAAAACATGATAAATCACCGAACAATAAAACACCTTTATAATAATTTGTAAATTATAAGTATCGTTTGTTACTATATAATAAATTTGGAAATAATAAATATTATTGTGAAAAGAAAACCTGAAACAAAAGGAACGTTTGTATATAAATAAATTTGTATTTTGTTATCGTTATAACCGACTTTCATTTATGTCGATTTCGTTTCAATAATTAGGATTCGCTACTAAAACCAATACTTTTTGGCTTTGAAACGAACGATTACGGACCGAATCTCTTTTTGGGACTGTGTGTGTTGCTTGGCAGCTCTAAAAAAAAAAAAACAAATCTTCAATTTGTTAAAACATCATTATTTCGTTTTAATTTCCCGATTCCGACGCGGGGGAGTTCCTAAACCCACTTGCACTTTTTTAATATTTGTTTCCAAGAAGTTTTTAACAATTTTTTTTATTTCTTAATGCATTAATTTACTTTTTCTGTACACTGCCACAAAATAAAAATTAATTCACAACACAACAATTGAGAAACTTCAAAACAAATATTGTAGTGTGTGTAAGAATCTGTGCACAAATCCCTTTTGAATCCGTCTCCAAAAAGAGATTCAATACGGATCTGTTTTTCCAGAAAAATATAGGTTTTAATTTGAAACGAATTTGATTTTCAGAAAAAAATTGACGGCGGGTCGACGGCAAGTCGATGTTTTTGTTGAAACGAAATCGACATTAGATAATTTTATCAATAATAAATCTACCGAATATAAGTATCCGTGTTGAAATACATTCTAATTTAAAGACAAATTAAACTAAGGTACTGTACTAAAAAGGCCAAAATGGAAAATTAAAACATTTTTTAATCATATTTAACAGTGTTTCCCCACCGTAATATTTTAAAGCTGTTCTATAGAGACCCCTAGCTCACTGTAAAAAAAAATCAAAGTTCTACGCGCGCCCCCATAAACATAAAACTTTCTACAGAAATTAGCTGTAAGAATGATTGGCGATAGAACTATTTTTTGTATATTAATATTACAACTAATACAAATAAATATTAAATTAATTATTAATTGTAAAGCAATAAGCAATACAACAAATATTAATTCAATTGAATAATTTTCTCTAGCTATAGCACAACATACCTCTTCTTCAATTTCAAATACAGTTGTGTCGACTGGATCCTCCTCATTATATATAGTTTCAGGTGAATAGCATATCAATGAATCTATTATTTTATCTGTAATTGGATCCCATTCGAAAATATAAGGTTCAGCATCCTGTACAAGCAAAAAATGGATACAAAATCGATAAATTAAGTGCATTGAAATCTGCACAGAATATTCTATTGTAATAATTTATGTAATTGCTATTTATTTCGGAACTTTTATATCTACAAAGATTTTATTACATATAATTTAAAAAACATAAATAGTAAATTTTATATTATTCATTAATAAATTTAAAAAATTCAAATTCTATATAATGTATGAACAAGTGTAAGTTATTTTAGTAATTAATACTTACTTCATTTACTACTGGTTCGAATGTGTATTCCATTTTTTAATATATTTAAATTCGTGTTGGTCTAGTTCCAAATAAATTAAACCATTGCAGATGCTGGCTGGAAAATAAAAATTGTGCAGTGAGTTAGAGTTGCAATTGCAAATGAAATTTGTATGTAAACAAATTTTAGCATTTCAGAAAATTTTGACACTTGGCCTGATGGCCTAGTTAACCTCGACCGCTTCGAGTATCGAATTAATTATTAAAATCATTCACAATAATGTACTCAATTAAGGCTCTACCACACGATCTCACTGATGTCCATTCTGGTTGGAAACAAAAATTAAGTTATCAACGCATTAAATGCGACTTTTAGTCATATGGATCTACCTTTAAATAGTTTTTTTTAATTCAAGGGCCAGTTGTACAAATGTGTGATCCGTGGGCGTGGCTCAGTAGTTTTAACACACCGATTTTAGCAAATTAACTAAGGTTAATCGATTGATCAAGCTTATAATTTGCAGTATGTAATAATACTTAAGCCGCCTTAAATCATGGTTTACCATTAGCAAATCCGCCTAAATCTTTTTAAAATTAGCTCCTTAATTCAAAGACTTTTCGTTTGTAGTTTGAAAAACTGAATTCGTGCTGAAGTACAAATTTTAAAACATGTTTTGAGATAGTTACTCCGAGAGAAAAACTAACAAAAATATTTTGGGAACCTTGGATTTTTGTTTTAGAAATAATGCTTGTATTCCTTCCCGGAAACAAATTACGTTAATAAGAAAAATGTTATTTTAACTTTTTTAAATGTCCAGATGTTAAGGTTTCAGCAAGGACTTATGCGAACTTATGTGGATTCTTCAATCTCGCTCTGAAACAGGAAAGTTCACCTACCTTGGAGTGAATATAAGGAGACTTTACATGGATCTGCATCTGCAGATTTGAAGAAAAGTAGAGCGGGACCATAATATAAAACAAACATAAAAGTAAGACAGGGTACACACTAATAACTTACCCGAACTCTGCTATAACTTTCTTGACACATCTCACAATCACATGTTCTTAATCTTCAGGTAAGTAGTCTTGCGAAGAAAATGGTCGCTTTTTTCGTTGTTTTTAAGCAAATTGAGGTGAAATGGTAAAAAAAAAACTTGAAAATTCGTTGCCTGAACAGAACAAATTATGGTGCAGATGAAAATGCTATAATGAAGATGAACATGTTCATCTTCACTATAATCTGCAATCTTCAGATTCATACTTCCTATAATCTTCATACATGAAGATGGTCTCCATTTTGGTATTCGCTCTCTATCGCACAAGTATGATTTTTTTAGTTTGTTTACTCTTTTTTTGCAGATGTCGATGCAGATGAAGATGAAGATACATGATTGATTGATTGATTGATTTCTTTATTGAGTCTTTTATAAAATGGTTTTACAATGGTGTGTTTCTCGTTTACTTCAGAATATTATACTGCGGCTGTTAAGCATTGCCTGCTTTGTCTGTAATGTAGTTGCTCACCTCTTGGTCGCTCTAGTTTTGTATGGTTGAACTGCTTTGCTCATGAGCAGTATATCAGTTACCTGTGACGTGTTGTCATCTGATGTTAATGATTAAGTAGTGGAACTGCTCTTTCAAAGAGGCAGTGCATCTGTAACTTGTGGCGTAGTGCCACCTAAAACTAACCTAAAATAAATAAATACTTATAATATAACTTGTGGCGTAGTGCCACCTAAAGCTAACAGCAATAGATCTATAATGCAAAAACGTCCCTATAAGTCATAAAGATAAATCAATCAATCAGTAAATATATACATATATACAAACACTTATGTTTAACATTTCATTAAGATAGAGCGAGAACTCTACATCGTTAATATATGAACATATATACATTAACGTATAAATGAGTGAGATTGCAAACGCCCTATATAATTTACATAAGACATGTGATTTTGTACTTATATGAGAAAACTGGTTAAGAAATTAACTGTTAAAAGGTTATGATTTTTTATGAAATTCATTTTTAACTTAGCACGATTTTTTTTTTTTTTTATACTATAGAATGATACGAAAACATATAGAATTGTGGAGTAAGTTGATGAGGATGTGTCCATTCTGCTTCATATGAGACCGTTTGCTCCTCTGGCGCTTGCTTCTATGCGGTTCTAGGTAACTGTTATGAACAGTAGTTAAATAACGGGTAATTCCGTTTGTCGGTTATGGGCGGCTAATGCGCAGATCCTTCGTTGAGTTATATGCCATTCCTGGGACTGTCAATTTTCCATCAGTTGTTTTTATGTTATGCATCCTGGGATGCTCCAGATACGGTATAGCGTCATCCATACGTGGATGATATGTGGTCAAAGAGTGATGATTGTGTGAATCATATCAGTTACGGGTTGACTTCTACTTCCACTTTTAACGGACGTAATGGACACCTTTGTGTTTCATGATTTCAGCACGGTTCACACTTATTTTGTTACTTATGATAGTTTTAAACAATTTTTGTTACTTATTACTGTTATAGCAAGAATTATAATATAAAACACAGTTACTTTTTTGCTAGTGAGACGAGGGAGTAAGCCCCCGTCTAGTCTGTTCTTGACGGAAGCCAGAAGTCGAATCGATGAAGATACATGTAAAGCCTCCTTTCTACAAATGAGTGCATTCAGATGTCGGTACGATAGCTTATTTATGATAGAGGCTAGAATACATTCAAGCTTTTGAACAACTCAAATCGGGTAGGTTAAATTTATATGGGTTTGTGTATAAATGTCTTTACATTTCTCGTGGGATGCAAAAATATACAAAAGTGTTTCGGATAATTTGATATTTATTTTTTGCAATTAGCTGTTCTTACAGCAACCAACAACCCGGATGGCTAATGGTTCGACTTTTAGCTCTTTTTCTGAAAATAAATTGGATTTATAACATTGTGGTTCTTCTATTTGCCACGTTGGTGTCTGTGCAAGTGCGTGTTTCTTATGCGTGAATAAATTTGCCTTAAATCTGTGTACTCGTAAACTTGAATCTCCCCCTTGCGGAATCCCAAATATGTGTACCACATTTTTCACGCTTGCCGATTTTGCCCCACCTGCAAGTTGTTGATAAATATTCTGTACCTGTTGTACAGGCTTATGTCGTTTTTATTTGGCAATCCGGGAGCCTTTCGAACTCTTCTGAAGGCGTTCATTTTGGAAAAACTGATAGTTCTAAATTTGAAAAGAAGAGAATTATTTGCTTCTGGATTTGAAATCAGAACCAGAAGCACTCTCATTCATATACTTGAACGCCAGACTCGACAGTTGTCATTTTTTGTATCATAATTGTGCAACAAACAGTTTTTCTGAATTTGAATCTTTCCACGTACACAATTATTTTCACACATACAATATTATTAAAATTCAGAATCGTCAGAAACAAAAAAAAAATGGTCAGTTGGAATCCCAGATCGGAGAAGAATTCCGGATTGCCAAATAAAAACGCCATTAGTTTCTAACAATGAAAGTAAATTTTTGCAAAAGTTCTTGAACTCTTGTGTAATTTTCCATTTAGTATTGCGCTAGTTCCAATTTTCGAAATTAAAAAAAATAATTTCACTTCTAGCTATTCCCGCCTAATGGAGCCGACAAGGTTGTTTGATTTTTTGATCAATTATTTGAGTGGTTTAATTAAAGAAATCCAAAAAAACGCAATTAAATGATATTTATTCACGTAAACAAGTCGGTGAATTAATATTTGAATATTATTCATCAAACTCTTAACTTTAACTTAGTTGTCCAGGAAAATTAGACAAAAAAAATTATGAAACTTCGAAAAAATTCCGACAAAGCTGAATTTAGTTGGAGAGCTTCATTTTAATGTCCGAAGCATTTCCTAAAAAGTACCCTAAATTCGGTTAGGAGCAAACATTTTTAAGGGGGGGAAGGGGGAAAAATTCAGTTTTTTCCAAACGCTATAACTTTAGAACGAATTGACATTCAGAAGTCATTGATAATTGATTTGTCATTTTGTAGATAATTTTACTGTCTACTGTCTAATTTTGAGAAAAATAACGATCATGGGAGTTATTGAACAAAATATAACAAATTGTTATTGTAACGTTTAATGACGAACAATTAAACTTTGACACGCTATAACTTAAGACCGAATTGACATACAGAAGTCGTTAACATTTCATTTTGCAGATAATTTTGTTGTCTTAAATCCGTTCTTAGGGTTTTTTTCAGAAAAAATAAAGATTTTGGGAGTTATTGAGCAAAATAAAAAAAAATAGAATTTTTAAGATGGCAGTATTACTCTTCCGGTTCCACACTTAGGCCGTGTGTGAATTGCGTTAAAATGTTGGTTAAATTTTGTACCTTGGTTAAAATTTGACACTAGCGTGGTGAATAAAATGGGTTAAAATGTAGGCAGCTGTAGAGCAGGCTAAATTTGCGTTAAAATTTAACGTTTCTCAAGATAGAGTAATTTGATATTGTAAGCGATAACCGAAAAGAAAGATGAACTCCAAAAAGTCCAGGTCTACTGGGAAACCATATAATAAGTGTAAGTTTTAATTTATTCAATTGAAAAATTAAATTACATTATTATTTTTGTTTTTGTAGGGTTTCAAGAGGAAAAAAACAAATATTATAATCCGTTGATATTTTAACAAATATAAAATAATTAATTAAAATACTCATTGTATTTCATTTTGCAAATTGAATACAAATAGATTTATTTGTCAGCTTGTCAAATTCTTCAGCTGTGAAAACTAGTGTTTACATACTAAATCAACAAACTAACCATAATGGGAATTGTTTTGAAAAGATTTGGAATTGTTGTTTTAAAATATTAAATTAACGATGTAAAACCGAAACATATTAGTAAAACTGAGAATTCGTTACTTTCTTCGTGCCAAATTATTAACTTTATATCTTTTAAGTCAGATTTTGGGAAAGAAATGAATTAACTTGAACAACAAAAAAAAATGATTTAGGGAAATTTCTTCAATCTTGAAGGAATTTTAGCCAAAATAGTGTTTTAATAAATCCCTTTTAACGCAATTCACACAGCAAAAAGCTAAATTTGATTCCACCACAAACCAAACTTCAAAATTTAACCAAGGTAGAAAATTTAACCAATATTTTAACGCAATTCACACACGGCCTTAAAATTTTTTTTTTTCGTAGAATATGTTTTTGCAAACATAAATAAAAACAAAAAACAATCTCCACTCAAAAACATAAATTTATTACATTTTTTTTGAATTAATGTACTACACCCCAAAGTTTTCTACCATTTTCTCCAAATCTATCAATTGTACGATAAAAAGTGTCTATATCTTTTTTGTGTAGAATAACATAAGCTACAATGCGTACCTACAACTTTTTTTCAAAAGAACCTATAGTTTTCAAGTAATTTGAAAAAAAAAATGAACATGTTCATCTTCATTATAGCATTTTCATCTGCACCATAATTTGTTCCGTTCAGGCAACGCATTTTCAAGTTTTTTTTACCATTTCACCTCAATTTGCTTAAAAACAACGAAAATAGCGAACATTTTCTTTTTAAGACTACATACCTGAAGATTAAGAACATGTGATTGTGAGATGTGTCAAAAAAGTTATAGCAGAGTTCGAGTAAGTTATTAGTGTGTATCCTGTCTTACTTTTATGTTTGTTTTATATTATGGTCACGCTCTACTTTTCTTCAAGCCTGCAGATGCATATCTATGTAAGGTCTCCTTGAAGCTCTCAACCAAAATTCAGCTTTGTCGGAATATTTTCGAAATGAATGTCTAATTTTCCTAGCCTATAGGAAAACTTCAGAAAAACAGACAAAATACACATTGATTTTAACTATCTGCCTGTAAGACCTAAGGTCTTTTAAATGCAACCTGAATTGCATGGCACCAGTTTGGCACAGTGGACTTGAGAACCAGGTATTGACTGTCTCATTTTTAACCCACGGGCGGCATCCAATTAAAATTGGAGGTATAGAAAAGAATGCGCCTAGCGTGGGGATCGTACCCACACGTCTAAGTTAGCAATCAAGCACTTTATCAACTGCGCCATAACCGCCTTGCGCTGTTTTTAGTTTTTAAAATTTCAAACAAAATTAAGTGCTTTCTAATTATTCTTATTTTTATTTATTTATGTATTGCAGTAATTCTCTGCTCACCGGCTTTCAATTAACCAAAAAATGTTCCACGTTTTTTTATTTTCTTAGTTGAAATTATCAATTAAGCAAATAAATCAATTATTTACAATAATAGAACAATAGAAAAAATCAATTCTTAAGGCACAAAGTTTAATTAAGCGGGGAATACTGTATCAAATATAAGAAAAAAGAAGAACATCAATAGTAATAATTATTTTGTTTAAATGTTAATTAAAATCGCCATTTTCTTTAGATGCTCCTGCTACAACTCAAGCTTATCTACGAAAACAAGCACAAATTGATTTAAATCAGAGATGGTACCTATTTGTTGTGAAATATTATAAAGTACGCACAAAGTATAAAATTATTCGGAGCACACAAAAGTAAGCAAGCATCTTTTAATTCAGCTAAATTCAAACTATAGAGATGGATACAAAGCCAAAGACAGATATAGAACTGTTGAAGCTGTGAAGCTGAACTGTTGTAAGCATTTAAGTCGTTCTTCTGCACCAAGAGACACTGTTTCCTGGATTTTTTTTGTGAATTACATTGTTGTCAAAAATAGAAAATAGATCTAAAAAAAATTGCATTAGTTTAAAAAAAAAATAACGGTTTTCTCCTGGACCTTTCATTTATTAACTAAAATGTACATAGGTAGTATAGTTATTTTAGTCTGATCAATAACTTTTTTTTTTAAATTTTCGTGTGTATATATTTTAAGCAAAAATAATAAATTTTGTTTCATAAACAGGCAGAATGTTTGAATTATTGAAATAACTTGTATTTATTTGACTAATACAACGTTTTTATAAACAATCTATTGTAACACAGCCGCATTAGCAACTACACTAGGATTATTGACAATTTCGCCCAAGCTATCCAGCACCTCTTTACGGTAGTCATCGAAATCTCCATCTATTTCATTTATGGTTTGCTCTTCGATCACGTACAATGTGCAACCTGTCTCTCTAATTAAACGTTCATCGTGAGAAACAATAATCACACCTCCTTCGTATTCGTTAATTGCTTCCGCTAATGCATCGATTGATTCTATATCTAAATTATTGGTCGGTTCATCAAGGATAAGAACATCCGGGCCACTCAAGCATAATTCAGCTAAAGCTACACGAGCCTTTTGACCACCCGATAGATCTTTCATTTTGATAATGTGTGCATGACTTACCAGTCCAAATGATCCAAGCGCTTTTCGTGCTTTCTCATGAGGTAGATTAAAAAGTCTTTGCAGGTATTCAGCAGCAGTTTCTTCGGCTGTTAAATGTTCCCCAGAGTGTTGATCGAAACGCCCAACGCGAAGGCGATGATTTTTTCGCTGTTCGCCCTCTTGGGGTTCTAGTTCTCCAAGTAATAACTTTAAGAATGTGGATTTTCCAACTCCGTTAGGACCAACAATTGCCACACGACTGGTCAGATCAATACCGAAATCTGCTTTAATAAACAATGGCTTTTGTCCAGGATAACTAAAAGTAACATTGTGCAGACCAAGAATAGGAGGTTGTAACTGGGATGGCTCTGGAAAACGGAATTTAACAATGTACTCTTTGGGTCTGGCTAACAATTCCTGTGGACCTTCGTCTTCCTCTGCGTTTTTAGAACTCTTATTCTTGTTCTTTTCCTGCTTGCGTGTCAGTGTTTCCTTTTGTTTTTTTTCAGCAGACTTTTTCGATTGTCCGTGTGCCTTGAGTTCTTTAATCCGCTTCTCCTGTTTCTCATACTCTTTAATCATTTCACGACGTTTCTGGACGTACATCTTTTTGAACATAGAATAGTTTCCTTTGTAGTATTGTAATTTCTTCTGGTCTAAATGAATTATTTCATTGCATACATTGTCCAAGAAACTCTGGTCATGGGATACTATCAGAAGAGTTTTCTTCCATCCTTGCAAATAATTGTCTAACCAAATTACAGCATTTAGATCCAAATGATTAGTAGGTTCATCTAACATAAGAAGCGTTGGTTCTAGATATAAGGCACGAGCCAGTGAAACACGCATACGCCAACCACCAGAGAAGTTTTTCGTGGCACGGTTTTGCATTTCTTCGCTGAATCCCAAACCGGCTAGAATTCGTCGAGCTCTAGCTTCGGCAGAGTACGCTCCAGTCGCTTTCAGCTCGGCATATATATCATTTAGATCTTCCTGAACAGACATGTCACCAGCTTCAATTGTTTCCTCAAGTTCCTTGCATTTGGCTAATAGTTTTGTTCGCTTAAGATCCGCATCAAGAATAGTATTAACTGCACTTTTGTCGTCGGCTACAACCTCTTGTTCGCATAGAAGTACATCGATATTTGGAGGTATGGCAAAAGCACGGGTGGCTATGTGACGAAGGAGTGTTGTTTTCCCGTGACCATTTGGACCAACTAGACCATACCGCCTGCCATGAGCGATAAGAAGATTAGCATTCACAAAAAGGTCATTACCTGAAATTAAAAGAAAAAAAAAACATAAGAATCCAAGACATAAACAGTAAATTTATTTTTAATAACTGTGAGTGACTGACGACCTAAGGTCGAGAAGTAATTTTTCAGTAGTAGTTTTCAGGTTAGTCGGGGGAGCATTCATTAACTTTGGCCTTTAGATACATATCTGGATTTAAAAAAAAAATATATCTCTTATGTAAACTTTCACATTGAAAAAGATATTTTTTAAATCGGAAATGTTTTCTGAGTTAACAAGACATGTTGATCATCTCGTCCGGCTGATTTTCAATTTTCTATCTTAATCCCGCCATAAAATTTGAGTTAAAATAGAATCATTATTATTGTACCATTGCTTTGCGTTTTTCTTTATCAGTTCCATCGGCTAATTGATTTAATAAAGTTAAATTTTGATTAATATAATACATATTTTCATAAAATTCAATGTCCGGTAAAACGCGATCTGCAGATAAAGAGAAGCAGTCAACGGCTTCAACAGGGGCAGGGGGAGTAAGAGGTATACAAAACCTAATTAAAGAACCTGTACACACGCTGAAGCAATTCAATACACCTATCGGAAAACAAGGGAACAAAGGCAGTTCCACTTCAGATTCCTCTAAATCCATACCAGCTGTGTCACTTATTGATTTGGAAGAAAGATTTTCTTTGCTAACTGAAAAAATAACTAATCAAATCTCTATTGAAATAAATCATTTGCGTGATGACATTATAAACCGAATAACACTTATTGAAGACCGTTTAACTACAAAAAGATGTCGACGCTGCTATTAAAAAGATGTCGACGCTGCTCTTAAAAGGTTAGAAGTACGTCAACAGAAAACAGAGATAAAGGTTAAAGAGACAGAGGAATCTCTTCAAACTCAACAATCGATTGATACTCGTACACACATTGCTAAAACACAATAACTCGATGGGGTAGTGTTCGAACTGGAAAAACAATTCGATGCATTCGAGCGACGGGAAATTGGAGCCGATGCAATTATTTTTGGTGTACCGCGGATGCAAGACGAAAATTTGAAGACAACGTTTCATCACCTCTGTCATATCATTGAATGCTTCCGCCTACACTAAAAGGAATTTTTCGCCGCCAGACGCCTCACAGAAGCAACGGACTAACTAAAAGGGACAGGCCGGACACACTAATTATAGTTAAATTTCACTCTCCACACGAAAGAAATACTGTTCTACAATCAGTTGCTCTTTTTTGCAAGAATGAAAGGCAATTATGTCTCGAAGACGTTGGTATCAAAGCAGAGAACAAAAAGAACATATACATGTATGGCAGTATGACCAGCAAAAACCGTTCACTTTATTAAAAAGCGTCACGTCTTAAGCATAACAAACAGCTGTTTCCGTTTTTACATATCTTGGACCCGTCTATGTTAGAAAGAGTGCAAATGCAAGGGGCATTTTGGTGGAGAACGATAGAATGCTGAATAGTATAACCACGAGCAGACAGGCAGAAGAAGACGATCAGCTACAACAACTATGATCATCGCCAATGAACAAGTATTCATAGCATATTACTTTTGTTTTGATTATGTTATTTATCTAAATAGCTCTTTACGGCCTTAAGTCCACAAAATTTGCGTTTCATCCCGGCAATCTCACTTGGACTCATCAGTTGGTTAGTGTGTACTTAAGGCCATGTTCAGTTGGGATCCCGGATCGGAGAAGAATTCCAGATTGCCAACTAAAAACGCCCTAAGTGACTGTGAAACAAGTAGGAGGTGCAAAGAAATTTTATTTTAATTTGTAATTTTATGTTATTTAATTAATTTAAAATTGTTTAGTTTAACATATAAAATTAACTTAAAGAAGTGTGTTGAGAATTTTGTCAGTTTTAACCAGTATATGTTTTAATTTATATTTTAATCAATAAAAGTCTTATGATTGGAATAAACATGTCGAAACGTTGCATAAGCTCAAATAGCATAAATTAGTTCCAAGTGCCCTCTGGACGAAAAAGATCAATCATCATTCCGCAGTGAAGCTGTTATCAATTTACTACAATAGCTGTGTTCAATGTTCCGAACAAAAAAGTACAACTTTTTGTCATTCAGGGAGTAAATTTCTGTTCTAAACTGTTCCGATTTCAGTGATGTGATTTTTTTTAAATTTAATTTTCACAAATACAGTGATACATACAATTCAGAATCAGTCAAGTTGTTTCCGGGTGTTTTATTGGGGGAACGTGTTCCGGACGGCCAATCGAAAAGGCCGTAAGATCAAATGGAACAGAAATTTAAGAACTGTCAACATTATAAAAAATCATAAAGAAACAAACTCACAAAAATTATATTATTTTTTGTTTGTTTTGGGAATTGAAGTTTAATTTGCTGTTCAATCTTGTTTTAACTCTTGTTCTACTCGCTGCCTGTTTTTATTTTGTTTTTATACAATTTATGATTATCATTGTGAATAGGGAATCTAACGTTTCACCAGGAGAGAAGGTTATTTATTCGACTAATTTTGACACATACAGCGAATAGTTTACCGAACTATTGCTACTAGTTATTGATCAAAAATCAAACTCGATTTTTTTTTATTTTTAAATATTCATAAATGTGTCGAAATCACATGAAATCACCTGTCTGTCCTCGAGTCTACAGCCTAAACGCTTTGATAGATTGTCTTCAAACTTGGTACATATTGTTTTTTTTCGGTTATATGCCCACACGGTTTTTCATTTTTTTTAAGACGACAAATAACAGTAGCTCCCATACATTTTTTTGGCCAAAAACAAAAATCTTATTTTTCTCAAAAACGGCTCCAACGATTTTTATAAAAAAAAATTGAGTTCATTAATGAAGGGAAAGGGTACCTTTGAATATTTCTTTTTTGGAAAAAATTGTTTTTTTGGTACCTCTAGTAGAACATTTTTTTTGGTTTTCGATTTTTTCGGAAACGGTTAATCTGATTTTTTTTAAAGTTTTTTACGCAGAAGCTCCTAGAAAGTTTAAACACTATTGTATGCCAACATTTTTCAAAAAACTTTTTTTTTTAAATTAATTTTTTTTTGAAAATTTAAAATTTCGGAAACGACTTAATATATTTTTTGCGAAACTTCGTATTTAGTAGTTTTTTGACATTATCTTGAATAGTTAAAAAAAAAAACTATTTTTCTAAAAAAAAACAACGGTACCTCAAAAACCGTTAAGCAAAAAATTTGTTTCTGAAAAACGGCTCCAAGAATTTTCAAAAAAAAAATATTTGTTATTGAATTTTATTTTATTTTTTGGATTTTGAAAAAAAAACAATATTTTGCAAAATTAAATATTTTGAAGATTTTTTTAAATAATATTTTCAAATGTATATGTATATATATTGTTGAATACTCATTTAAAAGAAAAATAAGTAAAAAACGGCTTAAAAAATATATATGTAATACCTATTAATAAACAATTCTTATTTGAAAATTCGTCAACTCGATTTTTACGAAATTACTTGTCAAATCTGAATTTTCAAAAAAAATTTTTTTTTTTTCAAAATCAAAAAAAAAATATTAATATAAAATAAAAAAAAATTTTGTCAAAAGAACAATTTTTTTTTGCACAACGATTAACAGAAATCTCAACTTTTATCTGTTAAATTATTATCATGTTTGTTCATTTGGTAAAAAGGTTTATTTTATTGAGTAGTGACCGTTGCACACAAGTGTATACATGAATATTTAAATATTCCCTACTGCCATCACACAATTTTCATTCTATCTGCCCGTAGAATAAAAATCACACACACACAACCAGCTCCTACTCAACAAAAAAATCCTCATACAAAAACACAAAAAAACCTATGAAATAAATTGTTTTCCTTTTCTTCTCTAACTTATAATAAATTTTTTATATAGTTCTCTCATCAATTTATTATCACACTATTTCCCTTCATAACACACCAACACTACGTAACCTCCGATTTGGTAGTGGAACCCATGATGAGTAGTAGAACATATTGCAGGCTGGATGAATTTCGTCGTCATGATAGTACTATTAATATCTATATACAAAGGTAGTGTTGTATTTCCATTTTAAAACTAACAATTTGCATACAAAACGAGAATTCACAACAAAACAAATGCTTCAGATTAGGGATGATAGATAAGTCCATCTACTTATGTTATTGAAACATCGATATTAAAACAAGAAATTGATGATTCAATATCGATGAAGACTAAGGGAGAACCTTTCAACACATCGATATTTACGATTCGATAACTATTAACATCGATGATGAGTACTCGATATTCTCCTCAATATCGACCATTCCTACTTCAGATCTCAGGTGAATTTGACGTTTATTCATTTACCTCAAGTTGCCCCTGCTAAAAACCTAGTTCTATTTCAGGGCAAGTTGAGGGCGACCCTAGGTTCCAAAAACCACAGAATTTGTTTATCAGGGTGACTAGGTTTTTCAAAAAACGCTTTAGGTCAACCCTAGGGCGACTTCAGGGCTCAACGAACAAACCTAAAGACACACATTTGGGTTGTTTCTGGGTACTTGCCACATATAGCAGCAGAAATTAGATGTTATTTTCAACATGTATGAAAATATTTTCACAAAAATAGTTTAATTTGCATGTACTTATAATTTTGTGCTCTAGCAGAAGAACAAGGAGATACATTTATTATTACATTGGCTTTAATCGTTTGGTTTTATTCGTCTTAAAATTGCAAAAAAATAGTTCTAACTACACAACTTCACAAATTCAAATTGAAATTATTCGATCAGCTGATTTCTTGCTTGACAAGTGAGAAAGTGAGGTAGCTAAAATGTACGTGTAGAAGGAAGCTCTGCCATTTTTATGCCAGAAAAAAAGTAAAGAAACACGTTTTGGGTAAATTTGAGATACCGCGGGATCCGGAGGTGAGTAATAAACCATACCTACTGCTGTTTTATTTAAGCCAAATGTTACAAAAAATTCTTGTCAACAGTACTGTGGTGAAGATGTGTATTTGTTTTTCTTTATTTTTATAATTATAAATTTTTCGTATACCATGCGAACATTTCTTGCTCTAATGTCCTAATCGTGTATACTAAACGGTGATTTTTTAAGAGCTTGGTTTTTGAAAATTCAAAAAAACACAGAAACTTGTAAAAAGTGAATGAAATTTTTATTTGGATCGATAAACCAATTTCTGCCATTTACTTTTTAAAGATAATTTCACTTAAATGTTGCCAGCGGCTATGCTTCAGGTTGTCCATTCTGAAGGTCCAATTTTGGATAACTTTTTCACACATTTCGGCCGGAATCTCACCAATGACGCGTTCAATGTTGGCTTCCAAGGCAGCAATCGTGTTTGGCTTGTCCCCATAGACAATAGACTTAACATAGCCCCACAAAAAATAGTCTAACGGGGTCAAATCACATGATCTTGGTGGCCAATTGACTGCGCCAAAACGTGAGATCAACTGCTCACCAAATTCGCCTCTCAATTCATGCATGGTTTCGCGTGCAGTGTGGCATGTGGCACCGTCCTGTTGGAACCACATGTCGACCGAGTTCAATTCTTGCATTTTCGGCAAAAAAAATCTGTTATCATCGAACGGTACCTTTCTCCATTGACCGTAACCCTGCGGCCTTCATCGTCCTTGAAGAAGTACGGCCCAATGATGCCGCCTGCCCATAAACCGCACCAAACAGTGCATTTTTCGGGATGCATTGGTAGCTGCTGAATTGCCTCTGGCTGCTCTTCACTCCAAATACGGCAATTCTGCTTATTCACGTATCCATTTAGCCAAAAATGAGCCTCGTCGCTGAAGACAATTTTGCGATAAAAGCTTGCGAAACACATTTTTCACAGAGCACGAATTTTGATAATAAATTTCAATAATTTGCAAACGTTGTTCAGGCGTAAGTCTATTCATGATGAAATGGCAAACAATACTGAATCGAAATGTTCGTGGAATTTGTCATGTGTGATCTGTCAAAAATATAAACGTCAAAAACCAAGTAGCAAAAAAATCACCCGTTATTAACATTATCACCTCTAGGCACATCAGACCACTGTTTCACACCTGCAAATTTCTCCTGCCAAAATACTCCAGTTCTGGGACAGTTTCAACGATTTCTTCAGTAGCTTCAACTGGCAGACTCCAGCCCAGATATAATAACAAGTTTAATTTTTTTTAGGGAATGAGAAATTTTATACCGAATATAGTAAAATCTATCAAACCAAAAGAAAATACATGGTTTTATTTGAGCTGTAAAAACTCTATTAGGTTTTCGTAATTAAGGGTAACCCCATATATTAAGCAAACCAAATTTTTGGATGACGAACAATTTAGACAAAAACACTACATAGGTACAATGTTCCAAAGATAGTAAGGAAATTTGGAATACTTCTCTTTCGTCCTCGGTGCTCACGCTCATCTCCAATGAGACTCCTTTTGTCAGTTCACTTAAAAAAGCCAATTTGCTTGCAGATCAGTTTGTTGTTGATTCCACGCTGCCACAAAGTGTAATTGAGAGGGCAGAAAATTTCACACGACTAATCTTTTTTCGCACCCGTACAGTAGCAAATTTTTAAAGACCTCGATATGCACAAATCCAAGGACATGAAAACGCTGATAAATCACCAAGTTAAGATACACATATCTTGAAGAACAAAAGCAGCGCAAAAAAAACACAATGGCAGTATGGGTTACGTAGGGTTCTCGCATTGCTTTGCGCACATTTTCGTGCGTAACGATATTTGTCATAACGTTTGCCATCAAAATCCTAACTTTTTACTATATTATAGATATTATGTAGGTACTATAAGGACAATTTCTGCATTTGGAAAAAAAATCGAACTTGCGATTTTAATCAAACTTGACATTACGATGATAGAGAACACAAAAAAGTTCGTCCCGCAATTCGGGCTGTCTGTATGTTTGTCTATCTGTTTGTGGGGTTTTAGGTCATTGCCTCAAATAGATTTTTGAATCGTTTTTTTAGCTCCAGAAATAACGGTACTTGCCATACAATTTTTTCTACCATCTTAATTCTTTAGAAAACGGCTCAAACGATTTTGATAAAAAAAAATGTGTGCACTACCTTGGGTATAATTTATTTTGCCATACAATAATTTTTTTGATTTTCGACTTTCTCATAAGCTGTTCTACTGCATACCAAAATTTTCGAAAAAAATTTAATGAAATGCAAAAAAATATTTGAAAAAAAAAATATTTTTTTTTTGAAAATTCAATATTTCGAAAAAGGGTAGATGATTTTTTTTGAAATTTTGTTTTTAAATTTATATATTTAAATATTTAAAATTGCCATACCAATATATATATATATATATATATATATATATATATATATATAAAAATAAGTAAAAAAAATTACTAAAAATATATTTAGCCGTTTCTATTAAAAATCTTTTGCATAAGATTTGATCGAATATAAGAGCAAGAACGTGCCATCCAGTCGTGCGTTTTAATATTTTTATTAAGTCCATTAGATCGGGTTTTGAGATAAATGAGGTTTAACATTTTTGCCCGAAAAATTTGTATGGCAGGTACCGTAATTTTTGGAGCTAAAAAAAGATTCAAAAAAGGAATCAAGCCATGCACCTAAAAATGTCAAGGTTTGAAGGGAATCCTTTCAGCCGCTTAGGCTGTAGAGCGGCTATAGGCAGAAGAAGCTAAGGGACCCACTTTTTTGGTATTTTCTATCATCTTAATGTCAAATTTGATTAAAATCTCGAGTTACATTTTTTTCCCAAAATGCACCTACATATGTAAATACATATATCGCAAGTAAAAATCATGAAGAGATAAAATTGTACTCAATTTAGGCCGAGTTCGTAATTGCAGGCTTTATTGCCCATGCCCTGTCTAAATTATGCTCAAATACGTTTATGAAAACAATTACAACTGCATGTGTGCAGTCATTATACTTTGTTTAAAATGAATTCATAATAGCAAACGTTGACAAAATGAGGAATATAAATTATTTGTTAGAAGCTTTCGATTTGTGGTGCATACATTTAAAAAAATGGCTATCAACAAAAATATTTTAAAATTTATTGTTCTAAGCTTTGCGAAAGAACCCGTTTTTGAAAACATGGGACAAAAATTGGCACAAATTAGAAAATTAAGAAACCGAAGAAGAAGGAAAATGATTTTGAGTATGAAAACCTTTAGAACGATGTTAATAAGGCATATTCCAAAAAAAAAAATAAACATTTCCTTAGTAAATTTAATTTAAAAAATACTCATTTTCTCCCCTGGCATTTTCGTGCAAATTCAGCAAAATAATAAAAACAAATAACAACTTGACCGTAAATTGGCTGTCGTTTTACTTTTATGAACACAAGTGTTGCCATGCTCATGCAGACACTATGCTGTTTAAACTTTTTTAAATTAAAACCCGATGATGGACATATAGTCCGAAACGCGTAGCTTTCAAAATAATTAATGTTGTGACAATTTTTTAAAAATTTAAAATTTTTATAAATAAACATAAAAATCGAATTAAATTTAGTTTTTTATATTTATTTTAGTATTTGACTATGCTGTTTGTTTACATTTATGAACTCAATTTTGGCAGTACTGCGTAAGTTTAACAATTATGAACTCAGCCTTATTAGGCGTTTTTCTTTTTTGGTTCAACGTGCTCGAACATATTTGACTGAGCATGTGAGTAAATTGCTGAACGCACCAAATGCCATGTGTGCCAAGAAGGTAAATGCAAAGAAAAAAATAATCAGATACATACGTTGGCGAAAGAAGTTGATAGCTTGTTGATTTTCTGTATCTGATGTGTATCAGTGAACAAAAAAGGGTAAAACATTGCTTTTTATGGTTAAAAATGATAATGTATTCTGATTTGTGTGGTTCAAGTGTGTTTAAAACATATATCGGTGTTCAGAGCTCGCTCTGTTTGGAACAAGTTCAGTGCATAATTTATGTGTTCGAACTCTGTTCAGTGCTCTGCTCTGAAAGAAAAAAGAAAAACGCATATTATTGTGTATGGTCGTTCCTAAGGATAGCACTAGGTGTATGTTTGTCATATAGATCAAATGGAATTTTCCATGCAACAATGTTCTATCGAACAAAATTGTTAGTAGCACTCACTTTTCTAGGAATGCTCATCAGTTTACCTTTGAGCCCGTCTTCTGACGTGATGCCAAAAACAGAGATTCTTTCTTTAGCCTTTCAACACAAATGTGGAATGCAATACTATTTTTCCCCTCCAAACTTTAAAACCAATGTACACCGGTGTCTTCTTTTAATTTCTTGACTAATTTCCTAACGCTCATATTATGCTTAATCATTTGTCACTTTTATGGTAGTCATAATCTTTTTAATGCGTGCTAAGTTATAAAAGAAAAGCAAGTACAAAAAAAACAAATGAATTTCCCACGATTCGTTTCTACATTCATTTACTAAGACACCAGAAAATTCTGTAATTTCCTGTTCTAGAATACTTCCCTGAGCATATCAAATCACAAATTTCCTCACTGAACAGTAAAAAGTTGTACTTTTTATGAACAGAACAGTTCAGAAAGTCACTGAACAAAGCTACTGGATACCAGAAAGTTGTAATTTTTTGACCGAAATAGTTCAAAACAAGTGAACAGACGCAACTAACCTTAAAGTGGAATCTGTTTTAATAATAATAGTAATAATTTTAAATATATATTTCTGTAATACATAAGGTCTTTTAAATGCAATCTGAATTGCAGGGCACTAGTTAGAATGAATAAAAAGATAGGAAAGAATTTTTGAAGTAAAAGCTTCTATAGGCACGTTGTGCATTCTCCGGTACGGATAAAAAGTATAGATTCATAAGATGAATAAATCGACATGCTAAAGATGTGCGAAATTCATACATGCTAATGAAATATCGATGTTAAAAGAGAAAACACAGATCTATGATTCAAAACATCGATACCAATATGGTGTAATTTTATCGATGTTAGGTCATTCCAAACATCGATATCAATATGGTTATATTGAGAAGAGGTCGATGCTTCTTCCACTGCCTACTGATCAGGTGATCTATTTCAAACAAAAGAAAATAAACAGCAAAATTACGATAAAACATAGAAAATATACAAGTATAGCTTGAACCAAATTACTTATGGCCAACCGCCAACGTCGCGCCGGTTGCGTAGATAGAGGATTCAACAGAACAAAAATGGTGCGCAAGAGATAATGAGTATAATGCGCCAGAGATGTGATACTATTTTGAAAACTCCACAATAAATTACGATCATATCTCATGTAAATAAAGTCCATTTCTGGAAGGTGATTTTGTGTATGTGTTGTGTACCTATCTTTCAAAATTAATGATATGAGGATAGAAATTTGGTGCGCAGTAGAATGGCCAAGTGAATAGGTTCAAGGTATAATATATCGATAGCGGTGGATAAGTATGACGTAAGTATATAAGGTGTTAAGGGCTGTTTATATGGGTGTATAAGTAAATTTGAATTCTCCGATTTCGTAGTTAAATGTGCGTAGGTAAACGTATATGTATTGTGCACTGTTTGTTGTATTTTGATTAAATTATTTAAAATTGTCGATTCAAGAATTACTGTGCAGTATAAAAGTAAGTATGAAATATGATATTTTTCTCATATTGGACAAACAAATAAGAACAACGTCTTTTTATAAATATCTAATAATTGTGTGAACATTTCCGTCCGAAAATACGATATTATTTATTTATTTATTTTTGTCGCTTTATACTTATTTTCTTATATTTGCATATATTGCATTTTCAGATATTTAATTATTCGATACAAACACAAGAATCAATGGGGGAACTTGAAAAAAAAAAGAAAATTACTAAATCAGATTAGGTGTAAGCCATTTAGAGATGAAGTACCTACCTACATTTAAATTTTTGATAAGGGTTATCCATTTTGCGGTTTCAAAAGTATAGGGCTGGAATTCGACATCTGTCAAACTAAGTTCTTAAACCAATTTTTCTTTTCAGTTGAAAGTCTGACATTTAAGAAAATAGATCGCTTAACTATCGCACAACGCATAAAAAATGTTAAAACCTACTACAAAAATGGTGATTCTGCCACAGCCACGTATCGTGCTTTAAGAGGAGATTATGGTTTACATAATCGTGCAACTACGCAAGCAATTGGCAAAATTGTGAAGAAATTTGAAGAGACTGGATTGGTTACAAATATTGTAAGGCCTGTACATCATCGTTTCGCTCGTACTACTAAAAATATCGCTGCTGTAAGTGAAAGTGTTGCCGAAGACTTGTATGTGTCGATTTCTCGTCGTTCTCAGGAATTAGAACTGTCGTACGGCACATTATGGCATATTTTGCATTTGGATCTACATCTACATCCATATAAAGTCTAGCTCACGAAACAACTGAAGCCAGCTGAACATTCACAAAGTCGTAGATACGTCGAATGGGTGCTTGAGCAACAGGCGGTGGACGGCGATTTTTCGAGCTAAATTTTCTTCAGCGACGAAGCACATTTCTCATTCGGTGGTTAAGCTAATAAACAAAATTGTCGTATTTGGGATTCTAAAAAACCCTCAAGTAATTGAAGAGAGGCCATTACATCCACAAAAAGTCACTGTTTGGGGCGCTCTTTGGTCCGGAGGTGTTTGGACTTTACTTCTTCGAAAACGACGGTGGAACGACTGTCACCATAAATTCGGAGCCTTATGGTCATATGATAATCAAATTTGTTTGCCTGCTATTGAAGAATACGACTTAGAGAATATGTGGTTTCAACAAGACGGTGCCACATGCCACACAACTCGAGCGAATATGGCTTTTTTTTTCTTTTACAATCAACACGCGCTCAAGGGATATACCCTTTAAATGTATCTAAACAGCGCAGGCGTGAGGTTAAGGAAGAGAAATAATGATAGGAAAGATGTGTGGCGCGATGTTCTGAGACTGCAGGTGGTTGTTGTCTCAGATTTTATCTCCATCGATGGCGGCTGAACTAATGCGGAGAAATTTTCGGGTCTTTATTATCTATGTCCCTTATAATTCGCATTAATTTTTTTTATTCTTGGTCATATTCTATCGGTATACTAGTTTTACTCAATCACATGTTGTTAGTTCTATACCTAAACAGCATGTAAAGAGCAAACTAGCAACTTATTGTATGACATTTATTTTTTAGAATTGGTATTTAATGGAAAAATAAGAGGGCATAGACTAAGGCAGGGATCGAACTTGTGACCATGAGGTTGACACCGCTGGACTTTTTTTTTGTGGAGCTACGCGAAAGACCGTGTTTATGCAGATAAACCTTTTAACTCTTGGGCACTTGAAAACCAACATTCGTCAAGTTATGGCTGAGATACAACCCAATATGTGTCAAAAAGTGGTCGAAAATTACCTCAAAAGAATCGATGCTTGCAACAATTCGCGTGGTGGTCATTTAAATGATGTAGTGTTTCACACATAATGCCAACGTTCAAACTTTATAATAAAAAAGAAATATCATGAAAAAATATATTTTATATGTGTTTTATTTACGTTACCGCAAAATGGATAACCCATTTCAAGTAATTTTAATACGGAAATGTTTTCACTTCTATCGGCAGTCCTACCGACTGTTTCCGTTTTTTTTTGTTGGCACAGTGGTTTTGAGGTATTTACTATCCTCATTTTAGCCCACGGGCGACATCCAATTAAAATTGGAGGCATGAAAAAGGATGCTCCCTAGCGTGCGGATCGAACCCACACATCTAAGTTAGTAGTCAAGCACTATATCCACTGCGCCATTGTCACCCACAATTTTTTATAGAACAAAAGCTGCAACTACGAACATAATATTAATCTTAAAAATGCTTTTACCTTCACATCATCCGGTTTTCATTTACAATTAAAATAATATAATATCAAGAAACTTACCCTTAGCCGAAATTGTGAAGTTTTCAATCTTAATATCAATGGCAAATTCCATCTGAGCCATTTGGCCAGCTGTTTTCTGCACTTGGGACATTGTAAAATTGCTATCTAAATCAGAGTGCCCTTGGCCACCTTTGCGGGTCATTAATTCCATTTGGCGTTCGTACTCTTGTTGTTTTTTTTGCTTTTTCTTTTCTTTGTGAGTTAGTTTCTTACCCTTGGTTTCATCCATGTTTAGATTTTTTAATTCCTGCTCAATAATTTCATCTGCTTCAGTAATTTCATCTTGTTGCCTTGTCTCACTTTGTATAGAATTAATTTCGGGAATTTTCTCCAAATCTTCTATTGAATCAGGAGCGACTAATTGTTCATTTGTTTTTACTTCAATGGATTGTTCAGGTTCCGAGACATCTACAATTTCTGAAATCTCTTGATCCATTTCTCCATCGAGGGAATCATTATCGCTAATATCTCGTTCTTTTTTATTCTTTTTAGAAGATTTCTTAGGTGCAGGTTTATGGGGGATGATCATATCTTCTGTTTCATCCTCATCACTTGGAAGATTACTGGCAAACTTATTAAGAGATTCTTCGTCGTCGCTGAAATCGTTCTTTTTCTTCTTTCCTTTCTTTGCTGACTTCTTAGCCGCCGGTTTAGCCTTAACAACCATGTCGTCTTCATCATCTGAGTGGGCAGGAAGAATATAATGTTTACTGTCATCATCTTCACTAAAATCATCTTTCGATTTCTTTCCTTTTTTTGCAGATTTTTTCACAGGTCTTGGTACATCAACTTCTTGTAGATCTTCATCTGAATCATCTGCTCCCTTTCGAGATTTTTTGTTGCTGGCTGTTGTCTTTTGAGTTTTTTTAGACTTACTTAAATCCATTTCGCGTTCGTCGATTTCTGTTGCCTTGTGATTGGGAACTGATTCATCGCCACTGGAATCGTCACCTCCTCGTCGTCCCTTTTTTCCTTTTTTTGTAGACTTCTTTACTGCAGGTGATGGTACATCGACCTCTTCATCGTCAAATCGATCCTTCTTTTTTGATTTTTTTGACGACATTATTCTAAAAATTAAATTATTTTACAATTTGCATATATCTAAATAATAAATTATAAAAAGTCTTGACTTCTTGTGGAAACGTGTACAGTTTCCCCTTTTTTCGTTTCGCCACGACTGACAGTTGTTAAGTGACACTAGTGACAGATACAAAAGTGTAGTAGATTAGATAAGCTAGGTCTGTTCAGAAAATTTAAAATTCTTATGCGTGTAACACATTATTAGATGTATGTAGTAAATGTTCTAATAAATGGGCAAGAAATGCATGGTATGTATATGTATGCATTTGTGTCATTTTCTAGAGTAATAAAAAACATTTCACCTTGTTGTGTGGGCAAGTGCGTTATACGTGTAAATGACCTCATTCAAACAAAATCTACTAACCGTTTGGAAATATTGAATTAAAAAAAAAAAACACTTCCACAAAATCAAAAAAAAAATATTTTTCGAAAATTTAACTATACAGAATTTGAAGAATCCTTTCTATATAAAAATTATGATCAAAATCCGTGAAACATCGGTTGGAAATTAGATTAGAACATCGAAATCATATGAGTATTCTACTAGATGCCATCTTCTATGTATTCAGTTACTAGAAAATAGAAGAAACATATCTGTATATATAATTATATTTTGTCACATCACTTAGGTTTATATACGCACCTAAAGAACAGATTAAAATGAAACAAACAAAAAATAAATATATACATATAGGTACAAATGACCTACCCAAAATATCGCAATCTTGCTAAAATAAGTATTACATAGAAAAGGTGGAAAGTATCAACGTTACAAAATTCTCCAAATATCCAAGATTTGAAGGAACTGCAGTCAACCCGCCCTCAATTTTTTTTTGAAAATCAGATTCGTTTCAAATAAAAACCTTTTTTCTGGAAAAGGTCCGTATTGGAATCTCTTTTTCGAGGCGGATTGAAAACGGATTTGTACACAGATTCTTAACACACTACAATATTTGTTTTGAAGTTTTTCAAATGTTGTGTTGTCAATAAAAAAATTACTTTGTGGCAGTGTAAAGAAAATAAATTAATATTATTGAAAAATAAAAGTATTAATAAATACTAAGAAAGTATTATAGGTCTTTTTACCAAGCTATCTCTCTCTAAAGTGTCCCAACTCTTTCTCTATACATCTAGTGACACTTTGAGGGAAAACAAAACAATTTGATATAGAGAATCCAAAAATGTTTTCCATCAAAGTGATTTATCTGCCATTTTTTTGCCATTGATGTTTTCCGCCAGGACCCTATTGGATTTAGGAATTCATTCCCCCGCGGAGGAATTAGAAAACAAAAATGAAATAATGGTGCATTGACTAATTGAAGATTTTTTTTAGGTGTAAAACAACACACACAGTCACAAAAAGATATTTGACCGTATTAATTTGTTACGAAATAAATAAGTATTGGGTTTAGTAGAGAATCATAGTTTTTAAACGAAATTGCCATAAAAGTTGTCTGACAGAAGGAGTTCAAAACAGAAATATGCAAACATAACATTCATGTAAACGTAGCTAATGTTAATGAACATCCGCTGTAAAGCAAAAGCATTTTTCTTGTGGCAATGTCAAATTTTTTTTTGAAAAGACGAGACGCGCCATGATAGAATAGAATCCAGCTTTCTAGTGGATAATTATTTTCATTTAAAATTTAAATGATATTCCTTTTTATATAAACTTAGCATCGTGAAAAATAGTCTAAAACCAGGAGTTGATCCTATATTTTCATTTCCGCAATTAAAGGAAAAAGCAGAAGCAGATTCGTTTAAAGAAACCCCATTTCTACAATTTGTGGGTAGGAAGTGACAACGAGGTTAATAAATTGAAAACGACGTTTGATTACACGAACATCAAACATCGATATGGTACCAATCGGTCCCGTGCACGGCCACCCTGGCGTTCACCCACCCCAACAAATCCAGAGCACTCCATCGGGACCAAACCAATTGCAATCCTCTTCAAACAGCCAATCGAATAAATCTTCCAATGCAGTAGTAAGTTCATACTTAATTTATTCAACTAATAATATAAATGGTATTATATAGTAATACCTATGTACATATATATAATTAATTCTACTCTAGAAACCGAACTATACACTCAAATTTACCCTCGCTGGTCATACAAAAGCAGTTTCTGCTGTTAAATTCAGTCCTAATGGTGAATGGCTCGCCAGTTCATGTAGGTGTTAAATTTTATTTGAATTCGCATGACAGCATTCTTCTGCATATTTTTTAACCGAAAATCTTTCTCTTAGCCGCTGACAAATTAATTAAAATCTGGGGTGCGTACGATGGAAAGTTCGAGAAAACAATTGCCGGCCATAAGTTGGGAATAAGTGATGTGGCATGGTCGTCTGACAGCCGTCTGTTGGTTAGCGGCAGCGATGATAAGACTCTCAAAATCTGGGAGCTCAGCTCTGGTAAATGTCTAAAGACACTCAAAGGACACAGCAACTATGTATTCTGTTGCAACTTTAATCCACAAAGCAACTTGATTGTCTCGGGCAGTTTTGACGAGAGTGTTCGCATTTGGGATGTTCGCACTGGCAAGTGCCTAAAAACGCTGCCAGCTCACTCGGATCCAGTTTCTGCTGTTCATTTTAATCGCGATGGATCATTGATTGTTAGTTCTAGTTATGATGGGTTATGCCGTATTTGGGACACAGCTAGTGGACAATGTTTGAAAACATTAATCGATGACGACAATCCGCCGGTGAGCTTTGTTAAGTTTTCGCCAAATGGAAAGTATATTCTCGCTGCCACGCTTGATAACACCTTAAAATTATGGGACTATTCAAAGGGAAAGTGCTTGAAGACATACACCGGACACAAAAATGAAAAATATTGCATATTTGCAAATTTTTCCGTTACAGGTGGAAAGGTAAATATTTTAAAAAAAATTAATTTAAGTGATTTTATATAAAGTTCAATTTTATTGAACAATTTAACCCACTAACATAGAAACATACTTAATTGTTTTAATAGAGGATTTATTGTATTATTGTATATGCATATACAACCTTATTAATTAACACATCATAGCAAGAGCATAAGACTCGTTATAATTTCTTAAAACGTTAAAATGTTATGCATTACCTTATGTAACGTTGCATAGCAGCAACATAAGCCAAACGCGTTAAAAGACTGCTTTCTCCCTACATAAAAGTGATATTTTATCGAAGTCATTTGACATCACTTGACCATGTCACTTTTATTTAAGGTTGGGTGAATGTGTATTTTTGACATTCACCATACCCAAGACGATGCTGTATGGAAAGTGGAAGCCAGGGCGCCAGCACGTAATTTGACAAAATCGAGTTTTGTCTATACAATCCAACAAAAGATGGAACAATATAACCGACAGTGCGATATCTAGAATGATATGGCCCACCTAGAATAAATCCCTAAGGCTGGATTTAGCAAGAATAGTCGCTACCTGTACGGGGCACTTGCCCTTGGGTGAGCATGCAGCAAAACTGGGTATTCCCCATAACACCTACTGCCGTAGCTGTAATAACCAGAGGGAAAAAGAAGCAGTGCTTCACTTCCATTGCAAGTGTCCCGCTTTGACCAGGCTAAAAGTGTAATCCCCTGGGCTTTCTTTTCTGACCTAAAAGAACTGTCTGATACAAAAGTTATAAACTTAATATCTTTCCTCAACGGATCGAAATGGCTATAGTGAAGCTGTGTTCGAGTTGTTCCCTCTCGTTTTCCCCTAAAAATCTTGTATTCAGGTCTGTACGAGTTCTTTGGTGTCAAAACGGCGCTTCCTAGCCGTTGGGTCTAGATGTGAGTTCGCTCTGACTACCATTTTACCTACCTACCATTGTCGATACAATCGAGAATTGTCAGCACCTTTTTTGGTTCAATCGAGTTTTCTCTAAGAATACAGCCGAGGACAATCGATTGAACCAAAACAATTCTCGATTGTATCGGCAAAGCTCGATTGTATCAAATTACGTGCTGGAGCCTGTTACGGCAGCCCTTGCTCGCCTTATTCGCGCACCCCACTCGCCCTGCAGCTCACCCTTTCGTGCAAAAGGCACTGTGGCAGGAGCAACCACCGGCTGGAAGTATCAGCGTAGCTGATAAGTTCAGCCGCACATAAAAAAAAAAACTATTTAAAAAGAAAGTAAAGGGAAGGCTTAACTTACGGCTTTTCCCGGGGATGTTCCTGTCCAAGAAGGGGAGTCGGATGTAAAATCGGCCTCCCGGCTCCAGGAGTGGTGAGGGAAGCCATCGGTTTGAAAACACCCTAAACCGTATCGATGAGTGGTAGCCAAATTCAAACGGGGTTGAGTCAAAAAAAATTGGCATGAAGATATTTTTTTGTTATGAGGTGAGGTCCGACGGAGGGACAAGATCCCCCCCTATATCCGGCGAGCTAAGCCGTGCGACGCCAGCATGCCACTGTTCCGACCGTTGGACATTCGGACCCTTCCGTTTCCCATCCTATCCACATCCCCGTATCCTACCCATACCACACCCCGGTCCTCATCCAGTTGCCTCATTACAAGCCCTTGCCATGCCTCTTGTGTCGATCGTCACGTCGACCGAACGAGATACCTTTCGGAGCAGCTATATATTCATATTTCTTGTTGCAAAACTTTCTTGTGTGTCACAAAGAGAAAACAAGATAACACATGAATATTTTATTTTGATATAAGCACATTATACTCGTAACTAATGTGTAGAAGAATGTGTATTGTGGAAGGATTTGCATAGCGGCTACATAAGTCCTTATGTACTGCATACCTATGCATGAACGTCAGCCGTTATTTTGAAGTCCACTAAGGCTAGTTTGCTGATACACAACTTAAGCATTTAAGTTCTACTTAAGAACTTATGTGACAGTTCACGCAGAGGAAAAAGTATCCCTTAAGCGTTTTAAGTTGAACATAAATATTTATGATCAGCATATCAAACGGGCCTAAATGGTTTTCGGGACGGAAAGAAATTACCGTCAGCTGCTATAAATAAATAAAAAGTTGTCCCTTTGGATACTAGCATCTTGACTAGGTTTTCTCAAAAACAATTTGCAGTTTCGTGATTTCCCGAATAATGATTGCCGGGAAACCAATTTCCTTACTAAGGATTACCCGCCCGGCTTTATGTAAAGTTGTTTGGCAAACGCCAAAGTTAATAGGAAATTGGTTTGCCTGACCCTTTTCACGGGGTTGAACTCCTTTTTGGGCTCTGCTCCTAACGCATTTCCGTGGCTCCGTTTATGGATTTAAAGTCGCCAGCCAAGAAGTAATGTCAATAATCACCCTTACAACAGGCGTTAAATCACAATTATTGTTACCTTTAGTGTCGAGTCACTTTCTTGGCGTTTTAGAGTCGATATTGCGTTACTTAAGTCCCCAGTCGCTTTGGAGATCAACAAGCGTTCCACATAAAATGCTAACATTGGCAAATAGATATTTATTAATATGTTTTCATAAATTGAGCGTAAAATGAATAGCATACTTGGTGTTGTTGATTAATTTTAATTGAGTTTTTTTGCGACCTTTAGTCCAAATTAATATGCGTTTCGCCCAGTTACTACAGTTGATTAATTCAAATGCTAAAAATGCCACGAACTTTGAAAAAAAAAAACAAAGAATTTTGCATCGAACCCAACACAAATGATTTGGTTAAGAAATGTTCCATTTAATTTTGTTTTTTATCCTTTTTGCTACACTTTTTCAGACATTAATGGTGTTCCTAAGCAGTTCAATGTCGATTGTTGAGTTTTTTTTTACTTATTTTTCATTTCAACACTACTCCTCCTCTCTCTTAAAATTAGTTGTGAACAAGATGGATTTCGTTGTATAAACTATACGACACCCTTCATTGGCTCCGGATTAGTTAGTATTTTTCAACTTTTAAATAATAAACAATTAAACAAAAAACACCCATAAAACAATATTACTTACATTTAAGTCAATTTTGATTACAAAATTAATGATTGGGGTTATCGTCAATAAAAATTTCCCTAAAAATTTTTCTCTCATTCGAATTTAGTAGGGAAGGTAAATGTTACTCAAAAGGTTCCATGGAAATTTATTGATAACGGGAATATACATCCCTATGGAGTTTTGTTGATTCACGATCGCAGGGAAAATTTTGAGGGAAACGAAATTCCCCTGTATATTGCGGATATGGTCCATTATTTCTTGCCTAGAAGTAAGAAAAAACGCATGCTTTCTTCAAATTTGGTTTACTACTAATTTGATAGAAAGTAATTGAACAAGGAATTTAAAAAAAATAAATTTTTTGAGAGTAGATTTTCTAAAATCAAAGCTATGTCGTCTTCGTTTGGATTTTCGGCCCTTGAGTTTATAAGGATTTTGGCGAATGGTCTATAAATTGGTATTTCAGTTCGTATATGTCAAAGTGTAAGTCTATGCATTCATTTTCCACCTTCGCCATCTTGAACACTTTTTTAAGAAGTGGCGTGTAGATTCACCATCATTTTCTGTTGATCTTTCATCATCAGGTATATATCCTCTACCGATTTTGTATTGTAAAATCGGGAGCAAAAACTAGATTAGTTTAAAGGCTTAGAAGAGCGTCCACTGCCTGTTCGAATGGGGAAGTGTGAGTGGTATGTTGGGACCACTTCATGTACATTTTATATCCGTTTTGAATGTTGCAAATCTGGATTTTTATTTAGTTTTATAGTCCAACCTAGGTTAGGTTAGGTTATAGTGGCTGTTAGCTGTTAAAGAAATAACTAACTAACATACTTAGTCCAAAAAGAAAGGACCATTGTGGTACCACAAGGGTTGGGTTTTTTGCCCCAAAAGAAAGAACTTAAGAAAACTATTTTGAGCTTCTTATGAAGCGGAGGAGAGAATTAATGTCTAAGTGTGCTAGTTCACTAATATCACTGAAGAAGAAGTCTCCTAGAAGAAGTTTTCGTCTGTTAGACAGTGCAGGGCATGTACAGAGGAGATGAAGAACATTTTCCTCCTCCTCCTCATCTAAACAGCTTCTGCAAAAGTCGTTTGCGAGCACGTCGAGTCTTGCAGCATGTCTACCAATGAGGCAGTGTCCTGTAATGACACATATAGTGGAGCTAATGTGCCGTCTGCATAGAGAGGTCACAAAGCCTTAGAGCGTTTAATATCCAGCTTTTTTGTCGCTAGACATGTGTTACCACTAGTACACCTAAGAGTTGTCCTCTCTATAGCATTTAGCCTTAGCATAAATTTACATGTAGCGATTGAAATACCCAGGTTACTGTAGTCAGTTGAAATGGGTAGTGTTATTCCTTGTTTGGCGAATTCGTCGGCCCTGCAGTTCCCCGGAATATCTCTGTGCCCTGGCACCCAGCATAGGTGAATGTTGAACTGTTCCGGCATCTCTTAGAGAGATGATCGACAGTCGAGGGCTGTTTTGGAGTTATTTGAGATTGAATCCAGAGATTTCAGCGCTGCCTGGCTGTCAGAGAAAATGATGATATCCTTTGCAGATATCACGTTTTCTTTAAGCCAGGATATAACCTCCTTAATTGTCATTAATTCCGCCTGGAACACGCTACAATGGTTAGGAAGACGGAAGGAGAGATTAAGATTTAGTCCGTTAGAGTAAACACCACCCCCTACACCATCATTTGTTTTTGACCCAACGGTGAATAACTGAATTTTTTCATCTTCCAAGAAACCATAATCCTCCCACTGTGATCTGGAGGATTACCTGGAAGTTTTTATCAAAAAGTGGTTGGGGTATGATGTTACTATGTTACTTTGTGGGATACTGAAGGTGTTCATTATGTTGGCGTGGCCAAAACAGTTGTTTTTCCACTGTGAGGTCGCCTTCAGGCGAATAGCTGAGCGGGCTGCGGATTGCTTGCTGAAAATATCTAAGGGTGTCATTAAAAACTATTTCAAGCGCTGCAGTTAGAGTAGTACGCATAGCACAACTTATACACTTACAAGCAGTGCGTTGAACTCTACTTAGTTTATTATTATTTTTCGCTTTGTCTATAGCAGTCCACCAAACGACCACTCCGTAAGTAAGAATCGGTCTAATAACCGCTGTGTATAGCCAATTGACTACGCGGGGTTCTAGACACCATTTGTTGCCAATAGCCTTCTTGCAAGATAAAAGTGCAACCGTGGCTTTCTTAACTCTTTTTTGTATATTGGATTTCCAGCTTAATTTCTTTTTCAAATAAGACCCAAGTATTTTGCTTCTTCCCAGAATCTAAGACTTATACCATTTATAGATGGAGGATCAACGTGCGGAATTTTGTGTTTCCTTGTAAAGAGGACAAGCTCAGTTTTATGGGGGTTTACACCTAAACTAAACTACTTGCCCAGTTGGTTAGCTTATTAAGTGCAAATTGAAGGAGTTCTCAGAGAGTGTTTGGATGTTTTCCTGAAACCGTAATAGCAACGTCACCCGAATAGGCAATCACTCTAAATCCCTCCTCTTCCAGATTTTTTAACAGTTCATTCACCACTAAGTTCCAAAGGAAAGGGAGGCTAGAACACCACCTTGTGGAGTGCCTCTACTAACAGATCTTCTTGAAGATGTAACACCCAGTTTTGAGTTGATCGCCCTACTTATCAGCATTTGGTTGATAAACTCGCCAAGTGAGCCATCCACCTTTAGACCTGAGAGTGCATTTGTGATTGTATCTGTGTCGACGTTGCTAAAAGCGCTTCTATATCTAGGAAAGCTACCAATGTGTATTCCTTGTGATGAGTGCAGTTTCCACCGATCTCCGTTTACAGTACGCATGTTGAGACGTAGACAACAGTCTAGTGTCAATGTTGTTGCGAATATGGATATCAATCAATCGTTCTAAAGTTTTTAGAAGGAAGGAAGATAGGCTAATGGGTCTTAGATCTTTGAGATTTGTTTGAGAAGTTTTGCCTGCTTTTGGAATGAATACCACCCTTACTTCTCTCAAAGACCGTGGAATATGGACCAGTTCAAAACAGCTTCTCATTATATTTTCTAGCATCGGTAGAATTAGTCCAACCTATAAACTGTTTTAATTTGTCTGTGTTTTTGTTTTGATCGCGAACGGTTATTCGGTGTGTTTACATTCACCAGCATTTTGCGGTTGGAGTCTCGAAGCCTCTTTCGAATATTCTCGACCTGTAATGCCCCTTAAAAGCATTCGCCAAATTGTTAGCTTCGCCAACCAAACAAAAAGGCTTCTTTAAACATTTTTCAATTTTACAAAATAAATATGAATAAAGCTAAATATCCAAACGAAAAGACAAGTGAAAGACATTGAAATATGTAATGAAATATTGTATATTCGCTTTGAATTGTAATTATTTAAAATATACATTTTTATATACATATAATACAAATATTTATTCAAATATAGTGGATTGTATCAGGAAGTGAGGACAACATGGTTTATATATGGAATTTACAAAGCAAAGAAGTCGTTCAAAAATTACAAGGCCATACAGATACAGTTCTTTGCACAGCATGCCACCCAACTGAGAATATTATTGCCTCTGCAGCATTGGAGAATGATAAAACTATAAAACTATGGAAGAGTGACACCTAAATCTGGATAAACTAAATATTGAGATAAAAAACTTATTTTCTATTTTAAAAAAAAAATAAATGAAGTCTAGAATGTAAATACCTAAAACTTAAGCTCTTGTTTTTATTATTTTAATCTAGGAAATATATACTGTAAACAAAATCGTTTATATAGAACCGGAAAATAATCAAAAACGCCCTACTGTTGTCCCCTTTTGTTGTTTTCGATCTGATTCTCGGTGTTTTTACTCCCATTTTATTCTAATCGAATATGGAAATATTACTCTCACAGATTGGAATGTCGCGTCGCCATGTAACAAAATAGCTGTTGTCAAATCGCAGCTCCTAGGCGGCTGATATCAAGATCACCGAAGTTTGTGCGCACAATATCGATTGTTTGGTGCGCTGCATGACATGATGCATCATCGTGAGAACGTCCTTATCTTTAATTGCTGGAATGATAAGTTCGGCAATCGTGGTTCTATAGCCCTCGTCATTGAACAAAATAATGTTTCCAACAGCATTTTCGACGTTCCTGGATTGTTTGCAACACTTTGAAGCTACAGTACTCAAATTCTCGTCGTGAGTATTTTAACGAGTAATCCAGTCTTACGAAGGAATGTCTGGGCAACACAATAACTGTAAAAAAAAGTTTTCATTCTCAAAGGTGATTTTTTTCGATCTGCGAAGTTATGATACTGACTAATATAGTTTTATTTGGCAAACCGGTAAACACTTTTTTGATTCTAAAATTTGGAAAAATTATTTGTTTAACAGTTAGAATGCCAACTATCGAGTTAAACGTTTAATGTCGTTTTTATTTGGCAATCCAGAAGCCTTCCGGACTCTTCTGAAAGCGTTCACTTGGGAAAAAATGACAGTTCTAATTCTGAAAAGAAGAGAATTTTCTTGATTTGAAATCAGAATCAGAACCAGAAGCACTCACACATTCATATATTTGAACGTTAAACTCGACTGTTGCCATTTTTTGTATCAGAATTCTGCAACTAACATTTTTTTTGAATTTGAATATTCTCACGTACACAATTATTTTCACACATGCAATCTCATTAAAATTCAGAATCGTCAGAATCACACAAAAGTGTTCAGTTGGGATCCTGGATCGGAGAAGAGTTCCGGATTGCCAAATAAAAACGCCATAAGTATATGAATGTGTGTGCTTTTGGTCTTGATCCGGATTTCAAATCAAGAAGCAATTGGTTTTTTTTTTCAGAATCAGAACTGTCATTTTTTTCCAGGTGAACGGTTTCAGAAGAACGTAGAAGGCTTCCGGATTGCCAAAATAGTGTCGTTTTCGCTTGGTCTTCCGGAAAACTTACGAATTCTTCTGAAAGTGTTCGATTGGTATCAAAAAAATATTTTTCTCCTGCAAAGAAGAGAAATTCAAGTCTGGTTATGAAATTTGAATCAAACCTAGATGTACATACATATATACACAGTCACACTCGTCAATCATTAAATGTCAAACTCGAATTATATGGCTCATGAAAAAATCGATTATAACTATCCGGATAGATTGGTGTTGTTGTTATCCCATGTAAGTACACAGCTAATGACAAAAAAAATCTCAAGCTATCCGAAAAACTGGTATACTTTTGTATCCATTGACATAGTAGATACATATAACATATAAGTCAATGTTTGCATCCCATTAAAAATGTCAAAAACATGCACAAACACATACAAATTTAACATATCCGTTGTTAGTTGTTCAGGAACTTAGTGGATAGTCATATCTTATAGACTATCGCGCCAACATGGACAATGGCCTCGTTCGGTGGCACAACCTAACCGATCCGGATTGGATTGCTTGGTGTTGTTGTAACGCCTAAGGAAAAAACAGCTGATGAACTAAACATATGTTGTGAAACACAAATCTCAAGTTACCCAAAAATATTGGATTCGTTGAGATTCGCTTGGAAATGTGAGGAACAGCTGATTTAAAACTTCAGATGTGTATGCAATACAACTGACATAACGAGAAAGCTACCTGAATCGTTCGAAAATAAATCCGTTACAAAGGTATCTTGGATAGCCTCTCGGCCGCGCACCGAACGAGGCCAATGATGCTCAAAAGTTTCCCTGGGAATTAATTGGTATCGGGAATAAATTTTCCCAGGGAATTTTGTGGTAATTTCATAAGATTTTTTTCTTTTTGGACAAATTTATTCCGTAGGAGATTCACGATAGCAGGAAAAATGTCGAGGGAATAAAATATACTACGGAAAACGAAATCCGGATATTGCCTGATATAAATATGTAAGTTGTACATTGTGTAAAAGATGGAGAAATACAACAACCTGTATGACGACAAGAGTTCTGGTCAAAATTTGATCTGAAACGCTCAAAGTGTTTGATATCCTTAAGCAGATTGCACATTAGCTCTGTAAATGTTGTCATAACCAGACACTTCCTCATAGGCAAGCACGCAACCAGGCTTGGCGTTTTTTCAAACTATTTTTGCAGAAGTTGCATGGACAAAGAAGTGGTGGAATTTATTCCTAATCTTCTGTGTACATGTCCTGCTCTATCTCAGAGACATAAGCTCCATGTTGGAGACTTTTTCTTCGATGATCTCTGCGATCTAAACAAAATAGGCATGTACTGTCTCGTACACTTCATTAGGAGCTCCAAATTGTTAAACGAATAGGGAGATTATCTCAGTTATCTTGTGATATCACAAGGGACCAACTCTGGAATAAGTGCGTCAGCTGCAACGCTGTTCAACGCACTTCAAACTAACCCAACCTAACATTGTGTAAATTAATATAATTCAAATAATAAACGGATTTTGTTTGTAATAATAAAAATATTTGCATTTATTAGTCTTTATATTTAAACAGTTAAAATAGAAGATTTTTTGGCCATTTCAGACTGTTGTATACCAGGACGCTTATCAGTTTCCAAGAAACTTATGGGGTTTTTATCTTTTGTGTCATCTGAAGATACACTTGTTACCGTAACAAGAAGTTCCAATGCTCCCTGCAGTTCCAACAAATCGTATGTAAGTCGAATCTCATTTTCCAAAATGCCAGCAAGTTTAATAAATTGCTGGCCAATAACTCCAGTAAACTCATGGAATTCTTCTTCGTACACATCTAGTAAGATCATACCAACATCTATGAGAATACGCAAAAATCTATGTTCGCCTATGTGTTTCATAATAAACGCAATGACTTTTGACAGCGATGAACGGTCTCGTCCAGCGAGTGCACGATGCAGGCCCTTACGATGAATTAACTCTTGCATGATACTTACAGTAACCTCTGGGGTACTCTTCATTGATTCATCAAGGCATTTTGCATATTGATACCTCCGTAAAAGGTAGTCGCAGTATTTGCTTGATATATCGGTGGTGGTGATGATTTCGTGATCAACATCTGGGATCACATTTTTAATTTTCTTAATTCCACGTTTGTGTTTGCTTCCAACTTCTTCCATGTTCTGTATGGAAACTAATCCATCGACCATTCCTGCTACAACAGTTTGATCTTTAGGTGCAACAGCAAGACTAAGGACTGAGTTGGGGAAGTTTAATGTGTGTACGTTCTGGTATGAAGCAACATCGTATATTTTTACGTGCTTATCCAAACCGCCCGATAGTAAACGCTTACCATTGGAAGCAAGCCGTAGACAGGTGACTGTCTTATGATGTTGTGATAATCTTGTAAGCAACTTACCGCCGGCAAATGCATCCCATACACAAACTTCTGTCCCTCCAGCGCTAATAAATATACCACCAGTCGGTAAGAAGAGGAGTGATTCGACTGCGCTTCCATGGTTGACACTAAAAGCTACTTGCTCAGTGCGAGTGTCATAGAAATTAATTTTGTTATCGTATCCACCCGAAATTATTATGTTGGATGAAGCAGAGTTAACACAACCTGCTCTTATGTAATCCGAGTGTTCGTTGTAAGAATGCACCACTTTCTCGGCTGCAATGTCCCACAGCTTTACTGTTTTGTCATCACTAAAGCTGGCTATATGCATTAAATCCGGAGTAAAAAACGTTCTATGAGTAGCCGCTTTGTGACCTTTGAAAAGCCGGAGCACATTTTTACTTGTAGTGTCAAACAACTTCACTGCTCCCTGTTCATCTCCAGCTACTAAAAGTCGGCCATCCTGCCTGAAACTACCACCGTAAGCATTCTCTTGAAATTTGGATAGGTTTTTTGCTACAAGTTTGGTGATAGGATTGTAAATTTGAACTCTTACAGAGCATGTAACGGCAAAGTAATGTGGTTGGACAGGACTAAAATCGATGTAGTCAATTGCACCAAATTCTTTCACAAGTGTAGGTACCTAGAAATTTAAAATTGAATGAGATGTTGTCAAGCTTGATTTCTTCACTTACACTTAGTTTTTTCCAATATAGTTTCTCTGGAGTTATTTGGTGACTTGTTTTTTGAAATTTTTTAGTGTTCAGGGGCTTAAAGTTTGTCATCTTTACGACAAAAAAATTAAGTTAATTTAAGAAGCTTCCATCCAACCAAAAAAAAATAAACTATTGACGGTATTCAGTTCTGCATGTGTTGACAAATTTCCTCACGTGTTGTTTCTTGTGTTCCTTCAAACTACAGATTTCTACTACTAGATACCTAACTTCACATGTGAAACATTCAGTTCTAAATGAGTGAATTGAGGCGTTTTTCTTTTTTACTTCAGAGCAGAGTCTGAGTTGTCAAAAAATTTGTTTGTGTTTCTTTTTAACTCAGAGCATGTATGGCTCCAAATGTGTGTTTCTTTTTTCGTTCTGAAAATGTGTAGATAGCACTCGACGTGCTAGAAGATAATTGACTGAGCATGTGAGAATAAATTGCTGAACGCACATAATGTCATGTGTGTCAAGCCTAGTACGCTGCTGATGCGAAACGAAATTTTTCGGTGGTCTCCACTAGGAGAGCGAAATGCTAACGAAAACCACAGCGGAAAAATATTTGCGGAGAGTTCTGTAAGCTGTCAAAAACAAATGACAAGTTGTAAAAAAAAAGTAATTTTGTCACCAAATTATTTTTAGATGGAAAATTTTTTGTCGCCAAATTACTTTTAGATGTAATTTTCTTGAAATAAATCTTGGATTTAAAAATTGTTCTTGTTACACATAGAGGATTTAAAATAAAACTCAGAACCGTTTAAATGATGGAAATTAAGCCAATACTTTGGGACTTATTAACTGGTTTATCTGCCGATTTGATGAACTTTCTATCAATTTTAAGAAAATCAATTAAATAGGGAGGTAAACCACTCTTTAATTCGAAAACTACGTCCTTCATTGGAATGGTGTAAACGGTTATGAGTTCTAATTTATGGTTTCTTACTAATTCCGGATACCATTTTCAAGTCCAAGAATTATTTCAAAAAAAATATATATAAAGGAAACTTGGTGACAAAAATTAAATCTAAAAGTAATTTGGTGACAAAACTACTTTTGGTTTTGTTAATGCTTCCTTTGAAAGTATGAAGTTTTGATTCAAAAAAGATATCGCTCGCCTTTATTGGACAACCCGTTCCAGAGATATAGTTCAAAACCTATTCACTGTTCACCTTGAAATACATAATCTGAAAATACTTTGAAGTGTATCTTTGGAACGGGTTATCCTAAAAACTTGGTTGATACCTTTTTGTAATCTACTCTTGATGCTCTCAAAATCAGCATCAAAAGTTTTTATGTAGAAGCCTTATTGCAAAAAATCACTCTTGAAATACGCATATTTAGAATGATGTATGCGTATTCCTGGAGCTATTTTTTTTTAATACAACTTCTTTGCAAAAATTATTGATGCTTCCTTTGAAAGTATGAAGTGCTGATTCTAAAAAGATATCGCTCGCCTTTATTGGACAACCCGTTCCAAAGATATAGTTCAAAACCTATTCACTGTTCACCTTGAAATACATAATCTGAAAATACTTTGAAGTGTATCTTTGGAACGGGTTATCCTAAAAACTTGGTTGATACCTTTTTGTAATCTACTCTTGATACTCTCAAAATCAGCATCAAAAGTTTTTATGTAGAAGCCTTATTGCAAAAAATCACTCTTGAAATACGCATATTTAGAATGATGTATGCGTATTCCTGGAGCTATTTTTTTTAATACAACTTCTTTGCAAAAACTATTGATGCTTCCTTTGAAAGTATGAAGTGCTGATTCTAAAAAGATATCGCTCGCCTTTATTGGACAACCCGTTCCAAAGATATAGTTCAAAACCTATTCACTGTTCACCTTGAAATACATAATCTGAAAATACTTTGAAGTGTATCTTTGGAACGGGTTATCCTAAAAACTTGGTTGATACCTTTTTGTAATCTACTCTTGATGCTCTCAAAATCAGCATCAAAAGTTTTTATGTAGAAGCCTTATTGCAAAAAATCACTCTTGAAATACGCATATTTAGAATGATGTATGCGTATTCCTGGAGCTATTTTTTTTAATACAACTTCTTTGCAAAAACTATTGATGCTTCCTTTGAAAGTATGAAGTGCTGATTCTAAAAAGATATCGCTCGCCTTTATTGGACAACCCGTTCCAAAGATACACTTCAAAGTATTTTCAGATTATGTATTTCAAGGTGAACAGTGAATAGGTTTTGAACTATATCTTTGGAACGGGTTGTCCAATAAAGGCGAGCGATATCTTTTTAGAATCATCACTTCATACTTTCAAAGGAAGCATCAATAGTTTTTGCAAAGAAGTTGTATTAAAAAAAATAGCTCCAGGAATACGCATACATCATTCTAAATATGCGTATTTCAAGAGTGATTTTTTGCAATAAGGCTTTTCCATAAAAACTTTTGATGCTGATTTTGAGAGCATCAAGAGTAGATTACAAAAAGGTATCAACCAAGTTTTTAGGATAACCCGTTCCAAAGATACACTTCAAAGTATTTTCAGATTATATATTCCAAGAGAACAGTGAATAGCTTTTAGAATATATTTTTGGAACGGGTTGCATTTTCACTTGTTCATCAGTGAGTTTTCTTAGTGGGTTTGTACTTGACCACTCTGCTACGCTGCGAATGCTCTTTGATCGATTCCCATTTTAACTATAGGTCATGCTTCCTCAATTAATACTAACATCGAATGAATAGTAAAAATGCATGGCCTTATATGTCAAATCCCATTGACAAGTGACCAGCTTGCAAGCAGCTTGATTTGCTATCAAATTCACGAGCAGGGCATCTGCCATACGATGGTTCAATATACATTAAAAAAAAAAAACTTCTTAACTTGAAAAATAAGTTCTGGGGTATGGTATAAAATCGCCAGTCAATGAGATCGGAAACAGGCTTTCTAAATACAGGTGGGTATCGTTTAAGATGGCCTTTTTGCAACCAAACATTATTGTGGTAACGGCAGCGGAAGGCCGCTTACCTTTAGCTTCCTTGTCCCGACCAGTCGGAAATTCATATTCGTACTGCCAGTAGCGGGCGGTCGATTTGATTTTTTCTTTGTGGCAATTAAGTTAATTTATGTGTTGAAAGTATGTAGTTAGAAATGGTGAGTGTTTTTTTTATATTTATATGGTGTCAAAGGTGGCATAGAATTTAAAAGTCGGAGTAACAAATGTATTTTAAAAATCATGACATGGACAGTTAATTGCAGAACAAACTACTGAATCTTGATTATAATATTTTTATTTAGTAGTCACTTAAAATAAATTAATTTTAAAAGGACATAGGTTATTTTTAATCTAAGCACTAGCACTAGGTATGAGAAAAGTCGATAGTTAGTTATAATCAGCACTCCAAATAAAGATCAGCTATATTTTGTTCGCCGATAAGATATGTGAAGGGTGTTCTTCTTTCCAACTTCCCATTTTCATTTTGCAGATTTAGTTTAGTCGATTTTGAAATTGGTTTTGATACAAAATTAGAACTGAATGTATTTTGAATAATTTAATACAGGAAATGCACAGAAAAACCAGACACTAGAGAAAGCACAAAGCCAAAGAAAAATCAAATAAGCATTACAAGAGCTGACTTTTTTTTATAAAAAAAATGAAATGTCAAAATTTCGCAAGCAATTAATGTGCAGGTCAATTAAATTGAGAACGAAAAGAGTGGAGAATTGTACTAAGAAATCTACTACAGCTATCCACTAAAATTACACATTTCGTCGTTCAGCAGCGTACTGGAAAACGAAAAGTAGAACGAAATTTTTCGTTCATGATTTCGTCGTGTCATTTTTGTATGGGATTTTTCGTTTCGCATCAGCAGCGTACTAGGCTTTCAAGAAGGAAAATAGGAAGAAAAAAATAATTAGATACATAAGTTGGCGAAAGAAGTTGATCCTTAGTTGATTTTCTGTATCTGGGTGTGTATCAGTCTACAAAAAATGGTAGGTTTTGTGTTATATTGCTTTTTATGATTAAAATGAAAATGTGTTCTGATTTGTGGGGTTCAAGTTTAAAAAACATATCAGTGTCCAGAGCTCGCTCTGTTTGGAACAAGTTCAGTGCATAATGTATGTGTTCGAACTCTGTTCTGAACGAAAAAAGCCTATGATAGACCATCTGATACTGCGATTACACATTTACGATATTAAATCCATCACCGAGGTTCAGGCATTTCAGCGAAGTGAGGTGACTCGCCTTACTCGCCGACTCATCTCACTTTCCGCCAAAAAGTGATTCAGCTATTTAAGAAATGAGTAAGTTCGAATTTAGTTTCGAACACATAAATGTCATGAAGCAACAACAAAATTTAGGTAGCTACAATGCTATGTACATGCATGCACGGAAAATATAAACAAACAAATCAAAACAAGAAAATGTTCAATAAATTAAATCCAAAAGAAGTATTTAAATTAAATACACATATTTATTCAATTAAATTCATATTTTGTACATTAAGTACAAATGCACAAGTCCTAAATTATTATTAATACGATTTACATTATTCCAAATCATTTTTTTCATATTTTTGTAAAGTTTGTTGAGTTCTTTTGAGTTTGTCCGTTGTGTTTGTAAAATTCATTTCGTGTACGCGAATAAGTGTGAAACAATTTCTATGAGAAAAGAACAAATACTTAACCAATAACGTAAGTACACCAACATATGCACCAAGTCACTGCTGAAATCTCAGGCGAGTAATCCGACATTTCATTTCCCTCATTTTCACTAGCTGAGTCGATTTTTAATGAAAAGTGACTCATCTCACTCACTCACTGCGGTTTCGAATTAGCTGAATTTTGGTACATGTTTACGTTTAACACTACTTTCGGTTAGAAATAAACTTTTAAACACTGCGATGATGACTTTCTTCTAACATATATCCAAGGTTAGGTTAGGAGGGGCGTCCGTAGCTCAAAGGCTACTGCATACACGGGGGCCTATTGGTCCATTGTGATCCTCTTTCACACAGAGATATTCCTAACTATTGTTTCATGAAGACTGGTTCATTTACAAGCCAGCCGGTACTCTCTATATATTTTTTTCATATTTATCATTATTATATGCACTATGTCGTCTACAAACCCGTTTCCGAAGTGTCGGGGGCGATTATTTTGTAAATTTGGACAGTCGCTCTTTATCCCAATTAATTTAGAAAAGTTCAATCGTACCATAACGAAAATTTACAAAGAATAAAGTGCGATAACTCTGCAATTTTCAACCTGGAAAATTTTGTCTACCCCAGCCACCACAAACGTCACTCACACACATGCTTAAAAATCACAATCTGAAATAACATGATGTAAGAGCAGTATATCCCAAAAACTTTGGTATACTTTTGTATCCTATGAGAAATAACAAAAAAATGCACAAATTTAACCTAATCATTTCATTTCATTTTTTTGCTGGAATTTTGTGTATTAGTTTATTGCATATGTATCCGGCCATATTTTTAGGCCGTCGCTATCTAAAGTGGCCAAATCTTCAAAGTATTTGTTGCCATCAGTGTTAACATCTTCTGGTTCCCAAGCAATGCTTTGAAATATAGTACCTAAAAAGATATTTAAGATTATTTGTTTGCCAATGGCGCTTCCAAATCTGGGGTATCGTCAAAGCTTACATTTGCTGCGTTCAAAATAACACCCTCGTTGTGTCCTAATATGTGGGACCTTAACCTCAAGCGGAATTCCTCTCGATCAGGATGATCATGGAGGCCTCCTACTACTTGAATAAATTAACCAAATTCAGGTAAAATTTAAAAAAAAGAAACTTACATTTCAAGGCGAAGTATGTCCTTGTGCCTTAAAAGAAACACAATTTTCACAACCGGATAAATCAAAAGGTTCTGTGGCATCTTCTTGAGAAATAATAGTCTCAATGCACACTTCTTCACTGTCCAGTACATAAGTATTTGCTACTATTTTTGTATTGTCCCTGGCCAAAACCCCAGTTGACCGGCCAGATAAATCAGCGTTTCCCGTTGCTTTGTAGACTGTTGGTATGGAACCAGGTTTAATGCGAGGGCTTTTTTTATCAGTGCAGCCTATGAAGATTGAAAATATTTTAAATTTATTTATGATAAAGCAATTCAAATGCACTTACCCAATTATTCAAATTGGAAGTTATCGGTTCTATGTCATCTGCAGTAAAGTGGTCCCTAGATTCTAGCTGTTTTTGCATTAAAGATTAAAAGCATCCTTTCTTTTATAAAAACGAATACAAATTTTCAACAGTTATGGAACTTTTGGGAAAATGTAGTATGACACATCTCTCCTTAATGTCTTGTTCTTATTGTTGTTGTTATTACATCTACAAACATCACGCCACATTTTTAAGCTATTTCACAAAAAAACAAAATCCAAACTTTTCAATTTCGAACTGTTTCGCTTTTCTCGTTTTCATTTTATATCTTGTGGAACGTCACACGAGTTGTCAAAAATTACAACAACAAATCAAAAAAAGAAGTGTCGTAATCTTGTATTTACCATTCATGCTATCAGTTTTTCTCCTTTCACACAAGGAAATTGAGTTGCCGGCAACTGGGAGTGTGATGGCGAGAAGGGCAAGAAGTAAGGGGAATGAAAAAAATCTCCCCGGTCAACGATTTGAAGAGATGTTTTTGACGTTTTGCTTTGCATTCCAATTAGCCCAACAAAATCTTCCCAGTTTCCTCCTCAGTTTCCCGGTGCCAGTTTCATCATGTGAAAGCTACAAGGCAATTAAAGGAAAACGTCAAAAAAATCTCCAGCAACTGGTTTCCCTGTGTGAAAGGGGACTTTGTTGTTGTGCAGGAACACACATGGATCTTAACCCATCTTTAGATAGACCATAAACTAATAACGTAAAGACCGGAAACCTCTGCTTTCATTTGACATTTGCCTACAAGCTGAAACACGCACCCAAATAACATTTCTGTTCCTCTTCCAATAGACACATTGATAAAAACGCACACAAGAATCTTTTCCGTTCCTCTTCCTATAGACACATAGACAACACAGCCCTAGTAATTTGTTTTTGTTTTGCTTTTCGATTTCCCATCTATTCATGGATAGTTTCAAAGCTACAAATACAACAATGTAAACAAATGGGTTTTGGGGGGTGAAACGTACGAAGGTTTCCGATCTTAGGCCGTGTGTGAATTGCGTTAAAATGTTGGTTAAATTTTCTACCTTGGTTAAATTTAGAAGTTTGGTTTGTGGTGGGATCAAATTTAGCTTTTTGCTGTGTGAATTGCGTTAAAAGGGATTTATTAAAACACTATTTTGGCTAAAATTCCTTCAAGATTGAAGAAATTTCCCTAAAACATTTTTTTTGTTGTTCAAGTTAATTAATTTCTTTCCCAAAATCTGACTTAGAAGATATAAAGTTAATAATTTGGCACGAAAAAAGTAACGAATTCTCAGTTTTACTAATATGTTTCGGTTTTATATCGTTAATTTAATATTTTAAAACAACAATTCCAAATCTTTTCAAAACAATTCCCATTATGGTTAGTTTGTTGGTTTAGTATGTAAACACTAGTTTTCACAGCTGAAGAATTTGACAAGCTGACAAATAAATCTATTTGTATTCAATTTGCAAAATGAAATACAATGGGTATTTTAATTAATTATTTTATATTTGTTAAAATATTAACGGATTATAATATTTGTTTTTTTCCTCTTGAGACCCTACACAAACAAAAATAATAATGTAATTTAATTTTTCAATTGAATAAATTTAAACTTACATTTATTATATGGTTTCCCAGTAGATCTGGACTTTTTGGAGTTCATCTTTCTTTTCGGTTATCGCTTACAGTTTCAAATTACTCTATCTTGAGAAACGTTAAATTTTAACGCAAATTTAGCCTGCTCTACAGCTGCCTACATTTTAACCCATTTTATTCACCACGCTAGTGTCAAATTTTAACCAAGGTACAAAATTTAACCAATATTTTAACGCAATTCACACACGGCCTTAGTATGGCTTATTTGTGAGATAGACTATCGTACAGATATTTGAACGTACCAATTAAACTGAAAGCTTACCATCTTTATAATTCACAAATCTCTGGTTATTTATGAAAGCCAAGTTGTCAATGTGGTGTCGGTGGTCGTTATACTGAAATCTTAAAAGTTAAAAAATTGAGCACAAAAGATTTCGTGATAAAATTAAAAATCAGTTTTTTTTTTGTTACAATGGTACATATATAATATACTTCAAACAATATATAATAGGATATATGTATATGTTTTTACTTTTTCGGCAGAGTGCTTTCTTCAATTTCCAAAGTTTGCTGTCGGTAATATTATTGTTGATATGCACCTGTGCGTACTTGCGTTCATTGTTTCCAAGCATTATGGACAGAAATAAAACAGGGTAAATGAATAATCCAACAGTTGTGCACCAGAACTAATATCATAACACTTTAGATTACTTGGAGTGTTTTGGAAACTAGCTAGAATAGGAGAACGATTATCACCGTATGTTGCCGTGTCATGTGTGATAATGGCAATGTCACTGCTGTTTTGGAATTAGATTTAGCGTCAAGTACATTCGATGAATAGTTTTATTTTTTTAAATAAATTGTTAAAATTTAAAATAATTAGCAAGTTGTCGTCTGGACAAAACCGATATAAAGAAGTCATGTCAATTATACTAATTACATATGCTTAGTTCATGTAGGTTTAAATATCTAAAACTTACGAGACAAAAACGTACTAAAAGGGCTCAGAGCAAAACATTCCGATTAAAAAAACTTAATTCCAGAAAAAAATTACCTAAATTGCCTAATTTTGAACACCGAAAACTATAATACAATACACTTTTGTAAATCCTTGATAGTCAAATTTTGTAACACTTTGAATATATAGCATTATGAACTTGTTCGCTTCTTGAAAAAAAGGAATTGATTCTATTTTATTTTTTTTTACTATTATTCAAGTAAGGCGAAAAGGAAAACCACTGGTAGATCTCGGGGCAAGTGCAACATTTCCCTGCCTTTAGTATTTATATATCCGAAGTCATTTTCTACTACCATTTTATTTTTTTTTCTTGTGTTGGAGCTATTATACTAATGAATATGGTTTGGTTTCTGCCCTAAATCGAAACCGAATATTCGGCTAAAGAACAATCTTCGACCGAAGCTTTAATAACAGAATTTCCGTTTCAGATTAACTGAAAGTGAAACGAAAAATATTTCTTTGACATTTTTTTTTAATATCCTGCATAAGCAAACTATCCCAATTAAACTAGTATCAATTTTAATATTTTTATTGATTAGTAAATACCTATAGTTGAAGACTGGTTGTTCTTGTGGATTTGATCCCTAGCCCTGAACCAATGTTTTAGGCTCAAAAAGGAGAGGGGCGCAACTCAGCGAATAACTATTCGCATACAAAGGTGTATCTAATGGGGTTTGCTTTTGGTAATTTCAGATTTTGATCGGAAATTTGATTTTTTTCGTCGCGAATGGTATACGATTTCAGATTATTAATTTCACTATTCACATAATTACTGAAAACAAAATCTCAAAACGACGGCTGTTAATTGTTCTGATGGTGTTATGGTATTAGTAAAAGAGGGGTAATGGACTTTTCGATTGGCCGTCCGGAACACGTTCCCCCAATAAAACAGCCGTAAGCAATTTGACTTATTCTTAATTATATGTATCACTGTATTTGTGAAAAATTGAATTAAAAGAAAATCACATAGGCTAAAAAGAATTTCCAAAACACTTGATTTAAATTTAGATACACATTTTCTTGTATCAATAATGATTATAACTTGGTTCTTTTTATGTTATTTAACCAGAAAATGAGTTTAAATTCAATAAACACAACGAAATTACACAACAAATCAAGTCGATTAGTTTGACATTTTAATTGTGTAAGTGTATTAGTGATTCTGTTTTCGATTTTGAAATGAAATTCAGAATCGTTTTCTGTTCTGTTTAGAGTAACAACTGTCATTTTGTGGGGGTCAGAACAGTTCTGGATGGCCAATCGAAAAGGCCATAAATCTGCCGAAAAATCGAGATCTGCAAAATTGATTTCCGATGAAAAAACAAATTGATTTGTTTGCCATTGAAAGTCTTTAATTGTAAAAATCTGTGTTTTGACAGATCTGAAGGAGAAAAAGATTAATTTTTGTTACCAAAAGAAAGCCCCATAAGTGTAATGACCAGATGTAATTGATCTTTTTTTGTTTTTGGCAATGACGGATTCTTTATAATAGGTTCGTTCGTTGGTTTTTTTTTGACAACCCCAAGAGTTGGCAAAAAAAAACTGGGTGCTCGGTTCTCAAAAAAACACCCGAGGGCCATTCATTGTATGTTGCAGAAAAGCAAGTTATGTCATTTAATAAATAAAACTTATGTCCTTTTTGATTGGTAATCCGGAAGAACTCTCCGATCCGGGATTCCAATCGAACAAGTAAACACTTGATTCTAGTTTCTGAAAACTTATTTGAGTGTATGTGTAAGACGGGAAATGTCAAACGCACGTTTGTGATTATTTTATTTTGTAACCATGGCTGACACAAATGTAGAAGATTTCGAAGTTTTTCCTGATGAAAATGCGAAATTAAAGTTATTGAAGGGAAAATTTGTCTTCGGAACAGATATCCATAATTTCAATTCTCTAAAGAGAAGAAATTGAAACTACAAAATTTCAGACAAACCAAAACAAAACAATGACGTGAATAAATTAATTTGAATTTGAAATTTAGTGGGTGTGAGTGTGTGCGTGCTTCTGGTTTTGATTCTGACTTCAAATCCAGAAGGAAATTTCTCTTCTATCCAGGAGAAGAACTGTCATTTGATACCAATCGAACAGTTTCAGAAGCATTCGGAAGACTTCGGAAGCCTTCCGGACGACCAATCGAAAAGGCCATTAAAATATGTTAAATTTAGCATTTAGTACATTTTTTGTTGGCCCTATGCATGACTGTGTCTGAAAATTAATTTGAGTATTCTTTTATATCCATTTCAAATATAACAAATCAAATCAGATCTGATGTGACTGACGTTTATTCATTAACTTCAACTTGCCCAAGCTAAAAACCTAGATCTACTTCAGGGCGACTTTAGGTTTAAAAAAACACAGAATTTGTTTATCAGGGCGACTTTGGGGTTTTTTTAAAAAACGCTTTAGAGGGACCCTAGGGCGACTTCAGGGCTCAAAACGAACAAACCTTATGTGTTGGCCGTAAGGTAATATAGGGTGCTTCCATAAATGCATGGTTGCGCCGCATAGCATTCATAAATGAAAATGATAAATGTAAAACACAAATATTTGCAGCCCAAATGCGCAAACATAAATCTCGCATGCATTCTGATTTTTTTTCTTAAATTAGAGATTACAATCCCGGAATGTGCGTTTCAATCCCGTGATATACCTGGGATTTAAAAATATTTTTAAAAAAAGTTATTTAGAATATATTTTCGGTTAAATTGTTTTGTTTTTCTTATCTTGCAGAGAGTAAAAATTTATTCGGCCTCCTAAAAAGAAAATATTTCATTATTAAAAATATAAAACGTTCACACACATTTTTTAATTCTCCTCTCTGGACGAATAACCTCTCACGATCACAACAAAAACACTTTTGACTATGCTGTAAACTATATAACCAAAAGAAGAAGGAAAGGCAAAGGATTTCAAAACACCAGGATAAAGTTTAAACTTGAGAATAAATTCCTCAACAAAATCAAAGCAAGATCCAAATTCAGTTAAAAAAGTAGGGCGGTAACCGTGTTAAGTAGGAAGAGAAAAACTGTGGTTATAGCGGTATTTATGCTGACTACTAAGGACTTTGTTTACTTGCGATATAAGTAGGTAGGAACTATATGTCAAGTTTTGCATTTGGAAAAAAATCGAACTCGAGATTTTAATCAAATTTTACTAATGTAATGATAAAGATGATAGAGAATACTAAAAACATACGTCCAGCAATTCCGTTATTTTGTTATTAACGGTACCTGCCATGCAAACATATTTTTGATTTTGGACTTTCTCATAAACGACTCACGGATTTAGGTTACAATTTTTATGTAGGATATCCTTTGAATACTAAATAATACTGCATACGAAAATTTTTTGAAAAATTCAAATCCATTTCGATAATTGGTGAACGATTTTTTTTAAATAGCTACCTGAAGAAAACTGGATCCTGAAGGGCAAAATTAGGCCAAGTTGTTATGAAAATTGTGTCGTTTTTCGACATTTTCTTATTTTATCCATACATAACATACCCTATATCAGTTTAGTGATTAATAATTAATATTATTTCACTGTCTCAAAAAGATAACTCCGAATTGTATTCGATGTGAACAATATTTATTTATACAAATTTAAAAATTATTAAAACAAATTAACAAACATATTATTTGATAAATAAAATTATTAAAAATTCTTGTTTTCTTTTCGCTTTTTGTCTGTTGTGGACTCCTATAAGGATAACTAAATAAATCAAACGAAAGAATTACATAAAATGAATGTAGTTTTGTTGAAATCCTTACGAAGCTAATCGGGCCAACGCGAAAGAAACATCGACAGTTGCTTTTAGCAAGGCAAATTCTTTCGGAGGTCCATTGGTTGTTATTTCCCTGGAAATTTTCGAATCTTGGGAACGTGGATGATTCTCAAAATTTTCCCTCGGAATTTGTATCGGGAATTAGCTTTCCCAGGGACTGCTGTCATTTCATACGATTTTTTGTTCGAGAGAAATTTATTCCACGGGAAATTCAGGACCGCAGGAAAAATTTAGACAGAATAAAATATTCCGTGGGAGAATTTTTGTAATTAGTTGTTATCCAATATCTTCGCCGAACCTAAATCTGCATTTTACATATTTTCGCCGAGAAGAATGTGTTTGGGCGTTAATAAGTAGAGTCAAAGGAACCAATATTGTTTATATACGGCAGATCACCATTTTTGATAATTGTCATAACATTCTTAACTTCATGTTCGCGTCTATGTATTCCTATTGGAGTTCACGAAGGTCACATCTTTAATTGCATATTCGCGTTTTGTGTAAGCATCCATTGTAAAAAATGAAATGAGAAGATTGGGGCCCAACCATGTCTCAACTTCAATAGAACAGAAGTAATTGGAGATTTTATGGCGAAGAGTCAAATACGTGAACAGTGGATGCTACTTTCCAATACAGTACCACTTAAAAATAACATTTGAAACTTTCGAATAGATGCGAAAGTAGAATGATATTACATAGTACCGCCCCTCTGCTAAAACTGCTCGCGCCGATAACTTTGCCAAAAACAATGATGATCCTAGCGATGTAGATGCATGGTTGTTTTTTGTTGGTATAGTTAATATGGGTCACAGGATCACCATTCACCACAGTGTCTACTGTTAGTATGTACCTACTGTGGTACCTACTGTCTAGAATTCGATGTTGGTACATAATAATTGATTGATACCAAAATTGTTCTGGACCGCGGATTTGCGACGTTCCCAGAAATATATATTGCTGCCACAGCCAAATGCCAAATGTTTTTAAAATTTAAATAATTTTGATTTATTTTCTGCCATACATAGAATATAGTTCCTCTCTCTTTCGCAAGATAAAGAAAGATGGCAGCTATAAGAGTTAAGTCTTATTTCTCAGTACTAGATGGCGCTGCAACTTGTACTAAATCGTATTTAATTGATACACGGCGATTCCACAGTCGTGCACTGAGAGTGTGTTTCTTTATTCAATCTGGTATGTCCAGAATATTCGGAATACAAGTTTTGCGTTTCTTTATTCCATGGAATATTCCGGATAAACCATTTTGTTGTTTCTTTATTCATTCCGGAACGTTTGGAATGCATTCTTTTTATTCCATGTTAAACACGGAATGAAAAGAATATTCTTGGAATAACCCTTTCATATGAAAGCAAAATAAATGACAGCAGCCAAAGACGAAAACCAAGTAAGTAAACAAAATGAATGACCAAACATTCTTTATATTTTTATTATTGAAATAAATATATAAGTAACAAATAAATGTGACTTTTCATGAATTAATAAATTAATAATAATTTATTTTTACTATTTTCCATAGAGATATCTGTTTTCTTGTCATCATCACAACACTTTAAAAAAGTTGATTGATGTCATCTTTTTTCTTTTCTATTCCGGAGGGAATTTTTGTTTCTTTATTCATTCCATTCTGGATATTCTAGATAAACATTTCGTATTTTCCATCCATTCTATTCCTTATCCGGAATAAATAAAGAAACACACTCTGAGTGTGTTTCTTTATATATTTTCCGGATAAGGATTAGAATGGATGGAAATGAGGGTATTCATGCAACGAGATAATTTTCCGCTTTGCAGAAAGATATAATTGCCAGACGTTTGCATGAACACCCCCTTAAAAATATTTCCTTAAATATGGGAAATAATCAGAAGTTCATTGAAATAAATTTATGAGGTTTATTTATTCTAAGGGTTTTCATGCAACGACGGAAAACCCTGATAAACCTCAGAAACTAGATAATTTTATCTCCGCAGAAATGAACTGTCAAAGTTTGTATGGGAAAAATAATCTACAAATCAGATGAAATTATTTCACGAATTTTATGTAGAAAGAGAATAAACAAACCTCATAAATTTATTTCAATGAACATCTAATTATTTCCCACATTTACGCAAGTATTTTTAAGGGGTGTTCATACAAACGTCTAGCGGAAACATATCTTTCTTTAAAGCCGAAAATTATCTCGTTGCATGAATACCCTTAATAATGATCTGCGAATAGCCGCAAATTTTTAGGTTTCTTTTACATGAGTAATTTTCGGTCTCCGACAATACTGACAATATGTAAATATTTAAACTTTCAAATTTGGTAAGCATAAAGGAGGCTTTACATATATCTTCATCTTCATCTGCATTGACATCTGCAAAAAAAGAGGAAACAAAATAAAAAAATCACACTTGTGCGATAAAGAGCGAAGACCAAAATGGAGATCATCTTCATGTATGACGATTATAGGAAGTATGAATCTGAAGATTGCAGATTATAGTGAAGATGAACATGTTCATCTTCATTATAGCATTTTCATCTGCACTATAATTTGTTCCGTTCAGGTAACGAATTTTCAATTTTTTTTACCATTTCAACTCAGTTTGCTTAAAAACAACGAAAATAGCAAACATTTTTTTCTCAAAACTACATACCTGAACGCTAAGAGCATGTGAGTGTGAGATGTGTCAAGAAAGTTATAGCAGAGTTCGAGTAAGTTATTAGTGTGTACCCTGTCTTGCTTTTATGTTTGCTTTATATTATGGTCCCGCTCTACTTTTCTTCAAGTCTGCAGATGCAGATTAAACGAGGCTTTACATGTATCTTCATCTTCATCTGCATCGACATCTGCAAAAAAAGAGGAAACAGAATACAAAAAATCATACTTGCGCGATAGAGAGCGAAGACCAAAATGCAGATCATCTTCATGTATGAAGATTATAGGAAGTATGACTGAAGCTTGCAGATTATAGTGAAGATGAACATGTTCATCTTCATTATAGCATTTTCATCTGCACTATAATTTGTTCCTAAGAGCATGTGAGTGTGAGATGTGTCAAGAAAGTTATAGCAGAGTTCGAGTAAGTTATTAGTGTGTACCCTGTCTTGCTTTTATGTTTGCTTTATATTATGGTCCCGCTCTACTTTTCTTCAAGTCTGCAGATGCAGATTAAACGAGGCTTTACATGTATCTTCATCTTCATCTGCATCGACATCTGCAAAAAAAGAGGAAACAGAATACAAAAAAATCATACTTGCGCGATAGAGAGCGAAGACCAAAATGCAGATCATCTTCATGTATGAAGATTATAGGAAGTATGACTGAAGATTGCAGATTATAGTGAAGATGAACATGTTCATCTCATTATAGGCGGCTTTACATGGATCTGCATCTGCAGACTTGAAGAAAAGTAGAGCGGGCCAATAATATAAAACAAACATAAAAGTAAGACAGGGTACACATTAATAACTTACTCGAACTCTGCTATAACTTTCTTGACACATCTCACAATCACATGTTCTTAGCGTTCAGGTATGTAGTTTTGAGAAGAAAATCTTCGCTATTTTCGTTGTTTTTAAGCAAGCTGAGGTGAAATGGTAAAAAAAACTTTAAAATTCGTTATCTGAACGGAACAAATTATGGTGCAGATGAAAATGCTATAATGAAGATAAACATGTTCATCTTCACTATAATCTGCAATCTTCAGGTTCGTACTTCCTATAATCTTCATACATGAAGATGATTGCCATTTTGGTTTTCGCTCTCTATCGCACAAGTATGAATTTTTTATTTTGTTTCCTCTTTTTTTGCAGATGTCAATGCAGATGAAGATGAAGATGCATGTAAAGCCTCCTTATAGCATTTTCATCTGCACCATAATTTGTTCCGTCCAGTTAACGAATTTTCAAGCTTTTTTTTTACTATTTCACCTCAGTTTGCTTAAAAACAACGAAAAATGAACATGTTCATCTTCACTAATCTGCAATCTTCAGATTCATACTTCCTATAATCTTCATAAATGAAGATGATCTCCATTTTGGTCTTCATTCTCTATCGCACAAATATGATTTTTTATTTTGTTTCCTTTTTTTGCAGATGTCAATGCAGATGAAGATGAAGATACATGTAAAGCCTCCTTAACTGCAGCAAAATGAGTTCAACACAACTTAAAAAAAAAAAAAGTGTTTTTATGAATATTTTTTTTTTTACTATAAGATTTTAAAAAGGTAACAAAAGTTGCATGTGAATCCAATTAATAGCTGCGTTTTATTATCTACGGGTCTGGGTTATTTTTTAGTACGTATTACAAGAACAACACAAGATCCTGTTTTATATCGGGGTTTCTATATGTGTTTGCATTAAATTCGGCGAACAGAGCAGGGTACATAAGTACATAACACAGATCGTTTTATTTTCATGGGGTGAGCCATATGGGTTATTGGCGATAATAAAACACGGATAATATAAATCGCCACAAAGATGGAGAATTTTTCAGCTTGCTTAATTAACTTGAAAATATCCTAATCGGTTTCATAAGTATTTCCGAATGCCCATTGAAAAATTTTGCCTCATTATTTTCTTGTTGGTTGATAGAAAATATTAAAATCTAGTTCTTTGATTTATTAAATTAATTGATCAATTAAATTTTGTAAATACGACATTAATTAACTTTTCTGAAAAGTTAAATTAAAAATAAGTAATATTTTTTTTGTGTGCCTTTGAACTCAAGAAGAATAGAGTTGTCATATGTTATTTGTAGTGTATGTGTGTATGCGAGTAGTATACAAGACAATATGATTGTATTGTTTATAAAAAAGGAATATTGCTTCCCGGTATAAATAATGACGGACGCCGTAAAGGGTAAGTTTAGAAAGAATTGCGTTTAAATAATTGTGAAGAAAATAATTTGAAGGTGGTAGAAATGATATATATTTTATTTACGAACCTGAGAGAAAATACCATAATATATTATAATATTAATAAATGTAGATGATAACGATTATAATGCTTTTCCCACAAAATTAGGGAAAATAAATGCAATAGGAGAGGTGAGCCCCTATAAAAAGTGCTTATTTAGAAATATGGTAAACTTTATTTAGGGAATAGGGTGTTTGAAATTTGGATAGGGTGTTTTGCATTTGCCGGTACATTGTAATAAATTAAAAGTTGTTGATTTAAACACAATTTTTCTGCGCACATAAGCAACTTAAAAATCAATAAACGAGATAAACCAACACACAGGCAATATTGTGATTTAATGTGCGCGCAGTTGCATATAGTTCAGTGTAATACGAACTGAAGAACTTATTTGGGGCGATCGTTCGATTTGTGCCAAAACACAAACTTAGGCTAGGCGCGGACATGCAACTTAAGTTTTGCAGCAGTTTGGTTGCTAATGTGAATTTCATGGTCTTATATGAGAGTGCGCGCACAAGCAAAAACTATTCAGTCCGCTATTCAAACAACTTAAAAGTTTGTGTTTTGGCACAAACCGAACGATCGCCCCAGATTAGATCTTGAGTTTGTATCACACGTATATGCACATTAAATCAAAATATTGTCTGTGTGTTGGTTTAACTCGTTGATTGATTTTTAAGTTAAAATGCAAGCTCGTCTGAGTGAGTAAAATTAAGCGTGCGGCCGCGAGTAGTGACGCTAGACCGCTCGGCTATTTCCATTGTACAAGAATTTAATTCTTTTTTGATACAAAACTGCAAAAAAAAAACGATTTTAACAATTAAATCCTTGCCTTGGGAAACAAAATTAGTTTTTTTTATTTGATTCTGAATCTTTCTACTATCACCATTAATTCCAATTCCGTACAATTGGAAGCATTCAGTTTGACAATATTATCAGTTTCACAGAATCAATTATTCGCCAATAACATTGCAAAAGAAAAATTATTTTAAATCTTATCCCATTCACCACGAAAAATATAAAATATTTCACGAAAACCCCCATTGCCCTAAGCAGATGTGCAGCTTTTTCACATGCAGCGAAAATAAATTACACAGGTTCTTATGAGGGTTGACACATTCAAAGAGCTACATGCAGCGCATGAGGATAGTCATTGTGTGATCAAAAAATTAAAATTCAATAAAAATGGATGTTACTGACATAACAAGAGAAAAACAAATATGTATATTCCTTATGTCCCCCATTAAAATTCTTATACCAAGAACTTAATTATATAATAATTAATTTTCCGTAACCAATTCATAGATTTTATTCATTTTTTTAAATCATAAATCAAAAATAATTGCTTAAGTCAATATGAGTAATGCCAATAATAAAAATAAACGCAAAAATGAAAATCGCTGTAGAAATTGTGCTCAATTCAAAAGCAAAAAATGTTAAAATTGGTTGTTGTGTTGCGGAATGTATATTTTAAAAGGTAGGTTAGGTTAGGTTGATATGGCCGTCAGGAAAACAACTGACACACTTAGACCAAATGCGGGCGATCACTCACTTATTAGATATGTTATCTCGGATACCAAGCTATCGGGGTATATCTGTGGACGAATCAGATAGGTTAGCTGAAAGCTTTCAAAAAATCGAAGCAAAACGCATACCAACGAATTTTGCAGTCAGCTGGTTCTATACATTTGTTCTCGGATAGCTAGTTATTCCAATTTTTTTGGGATAACTCAAGTTAGCTTTCATGAGAGCAGCTGTTTTTTCATCAGATGTGGTTTTGCACGCATTACAACAACAGTAAGTTATTCCAGATTGCTGAGAATAATTGAGTGAACGTCCCCAATGCTCAACCAAACCAAACAAAATTAATAATTATCTGACATGTCAAAATGTCAGTTTTGAAGTTTCTATACATTTTATCGATAACTTAGTGAAAAAGTTTTTGGTAGCACAGTTTTTATCCTCTCCAATAGCTAAGCCCCGAGAATTCTCTGGGTTTAAGCTAAGCACCCCCGGGGATTAGTTGTTGTTGGATTTAACATGCAAATTGTTAATCCTACTCATCGTTTTTTTCGTCCAATTTCCTCGGAGCTTAGAAAAAAACACGCCTAGAAACATCGTGCAGCGAGCTCTGCATGCAGCCCTTGGAATGAGTCAACACTCATAAGAACCTGTGTAATTTATTTTCGCTGCATGTGAAAAAGCTGCACATCTTTTTAGGACATAAGCCACAACAGCAAAGAAAAAAATCTGAAATAAATGTGCTTTGGCATTACACACATTGACTTACAAAAAATTTTGTTTGTTTTATGATTTTAAAAATGGAAGAAAATCTATGAATTGGTTTAGAAAAATAAATTTTTTTATCGTAAGCTCTTGTTATAAGAATCTTCATGAGGGACAAAATGAGCATACGAATTTGTTGTTCCCTTTTTAATTCATTAATATCCATTTTTAATAAATTTAAAATTTTTTACCCCACAAAGACTGTTCTCATTGGGCGCGTTCAGTTGTCGGTAGGATAGCCTATCTAAGATAGGGTAATATCTATCTAATCTGTCTGATAGATTAAATTTGTAGATTTTCGTACATTTATGTTACATTTCTCATGGGATACAAGAGTATGCAAAAGCTTTTCGAAAAGCTTGAGATTTATTTTTTGGAAGGAGCTGTTTTGTCACCAGCTGTGGTTTTAGACGGGATTCCAACAACACCAACAAATACGGTTAGCTATGTATCGATTTCTGAATGCGGACATAATGTTGGCAAAACTATGCACCCTAAGTGTCAAAGAGTAAGCACATGTGCTTCGGGCGCAGCGTTGTATGCTGCGATGCGTGCAGACATGAGGGTCAATTCACGATCTGTGAAGATGTGAAGTGATAAATTTTATCACGCTTTCACGTCTAATTCGATTCTCGATTCGTGAAAAAGTGAAGTTAAATGCCAATATGATAATTTTTTATCACAGTCAATTGTTTTGTGAAGAAAATGTTTCTAATCGAATATTAAGAAGAAAAACAGGATTTGGCACATGACAAGTAAGCAACAATTATATTTATACACAAATTTATTTTGGTAGTAAGTTATATTTGTGTTAATTCGAATAAATAACGAAATTATTAAATCAACAGATTCACAACAGCCGACGCGACGGTGCTCATTACCGCGACAGATCGTTGGAAACTACCCATTGCAAAAAAATTCAGAGCACTTTACCATATTTAAATGGCTTTGAAGCGCACTTATAAGTTGAGTGTTTTTCAAAAATGCTCTCAATTCGCGTATTAAATGCATGCATAAATATTTTGGGAATCTATAAAGTTCAATAAAGTGCTCCTATTTGTAACTTCGAATAGATTCTGCCCATCTCGAAGGGAAAGCCTCAATATCCTCACATAAAAAAAATAATAACAGAGATACTATTGAATATTATATAAAACCCACAATTGTTCAGTACGACGCCTTTTATTAATTTATTAAACGAATTATTATTCCGGACATTATTCTTAAGCAAATTTAGAAACTGAAATGAAATATTTACCTTTCCCAACAAAAAATCTAATCAGAAATGACAGAATTTATCATTTAGTACTCTTTAGTACAAATTTTATCACAATGAGTTCTAGAATCGCATTAGGCGTGTGCGTGAAGTTGGAAAATGATAAACCTCTGTGAAAACTGAAATGATATTTTTTTTATCACTTCATAATTTCACAGATCGGGAATTGACCCCATGGTGCACATATGTTTTAGCCATCAGAATACTTGGGTTTTAAATTTTTTAAACAGAATGAATGTGTCCATTCTTTCTTGGTACACATGCTGTTTTGACCTGAATACGTTCATTTAAGCTGAGTATGTGCAAAAATTCTCTACACAAATATTGCGGTCACACTTTCTCCTATAGGGTTTTCCTTATTTCCTTAAAACCATCATAGAAAAACCGAAACAGATATACATATTTTGGTAAAAAATTGGAAAAAATATGTCCGCTATTCAGTACGTAGAAGAAATACATTTTCATCAACACAAAAGGCTTCAAACAAAAAAAAGTCCCAAAAATTGATAACTAATCGATTTGATAATTGTGGAAAACGTGTTGCAAAACGATTACTTATTTTGTGGAAATGAAATTAAATTGAAAGCGACATTAAAAAGGTGATATTCTTGATTTTTTCCTTATGATGTATCACAAAACTAAATGACTAACAATTATGTATAACTTGCTGTTTCTCTGCACTCACACCTCGGAAACATTCGCCATTTCCTTATACGAGAAAAATATGAAAATTTTTAGATTTTTTCCTTACTATGTACATTAAAAACTTTTAAAATAAGTGTGTTCACAGGGGAATCTTAAAAAATATTATGGTTTTCCAATAATACCTAATGTCCACAATGGCACAATCAGACTGGAAAATAAATGAAAAGTAAATAATTTTTGTCGCGCCCATTGAAGAATACTGCAAACTGCAATGGATATTATTTTTATTATTAAACAACTCGTTCTACCTTTTTTAGAGTTAGTTAAGTCTTTAAGATTGTGGCAATCTAAATTATGTTAAGTTTTAACTTGACATGAAAATTAGCCTTAATATAAATGTCGCATCTCAAATAAATCTCAAGAGACGTCTATGTTTCCTGTTAAATTTGTATCTTTTTATAAATTTTTTAAACTGGGACTGGGACCAATTTTTGAAGATATATTTCGTTTGGAGATTATTGCTTTTTGGATTGTAGTGCAACCATAAAGGGACATTACAAAGTATTATTCAATCAACTCAACCTGTATCAATTATTTTTCTCAAGTGTATATGCTGGTAATAAGAATGCACTGCCAATTTTCAAATATATACATAATCTAATTCCAGTAAATACCCAAAGTGCATTTTTAAAGAAACAATTGATATTTTGAATAATTATCTTGTACTGTTCAAGATGATTGCTAAAATCTTCTGTTTTATACTTTTTTTAATAAAACTTATGAAAGGACCATGCCTGATTTCCTTGGGAATATTGAATTTAAGATTGACGGTAATGTGCTTCAAAGCTTAACCGTTTCAAATTCTCAATATCTATCCAATGTGAAACTGGACATTTTTGAATTAAAAGTTTACAATTATTTTCTGATATCACGCAGAATCAAGAAATTGAAGAATTAAAAACAGTACAACACTCCAAAAATCCATGAAATTTCTCATATACGAGTTTTTCCTAAAGGCGAACAATAGTTATAAGACAACACATTAAATATAAATCCATGCACATGTGTTGTTTTGACACTGCAAAATTTTAATTTTTTAATATTAATTTACATAACATATCTATCTACAAACACACAGGCTCGTAATGATTTATTTAAATTTACTTTTATATTTTTTTAAATCCAATAGTTAAAAGTGGGGGAGTTTCCATTAGGGGAGCACTCTTAGATTTTTTTTTACAGGGTGCTAGAGGTCTTTATAGAACAGCTTAAAAATATTACGGTGAGGAAACACTTGGGGTATTCACGATCTGGTCTAACAAGTCTTGTAAAATTTTATTTTTTTACAACAGACTGAACTCACCTTTACTACTCTGTAGGAACACTGAAGCAAATTTCAGTCTGTTTTACATTTGTTCTGAAATATCTTAGTTTGTATTAAAAAAGTTTTACAATCCTGTAATTTTCTCTTACAATAGGGTTCGGGTATAGTAAAAGTGTAAGACTGGCATTCAGTATATTTTGTTGTTTTAGTGCAAAAAAATGCTACACTTTTACACTTTTTCAATGATACAAGACCAGTTACATCGGATCGTGAATACACCTACTGTTAAATATGATTAAAAAATGTTTTCATTTTTCAATTTGGGTTTTTTAGGAAAACACTTGTTCAATTTGTCTTTAAATTATAACGAATTTTAACAAACGTATACTTTTATTCGGTAGATTTATTATAAAAGATAATTTTAAAACTATTTTTATATGAAAATACATATTACTTTTCTATTTTCAACATATTTTTATAGTTTTGATTTAATACAAGCTACCTATACAAAGTTCTCGTCAAAGAACAACTGTTTTGACAGTAGTTCTAGTTAATACTTCCCTATGGTTAGTGTTCCGATATTAGTTTTCTTTTTGGTACTTTTTTTGGGGGAAATTTTAATGGAGACAATTTTTCGATTAAAAGTACAAGTGTATATTTTTTTCAATAATAAAACGTGAAAATATTTTAACTAAATGAAATTTCATATTTTTTTTTCAAAAAGTAGGCATTACTTTTAAATATACCTACCTAGGTAATCTCAGTAAAAACCAATTGAGAATTAAAAAAAAAACATCTGAACAAAACGTATACCTAGATAAAAACCTACTTGTGTGAAGGTTTTCTGTAATTAAGTGTAAGGATGGCATGCTGCCCCCTGCAACCCTCTGCTATGTCCATTATATGATTTGTGGTGGAGTGAAGGTTAGGTGTATGCAGTTTTTTTTTAGGATTTGACATGAATAACATAATAGAGCAAGATCCCAGACGTCCTTTAAAGCGTCTGGCTATAAAAACCGCCGGTCGAAGTTGTCTGGCAGTAGTCTTTCAAACTTCTAACAGTGTTCCGTACAACATACGTAAAAATCAACCATCAAACCATCCATATTTGTACGTACCTTTTGGTACCTGAGAATTAGCAGTCGGCCCATGCTAGCAGGTATGCATACCTTAACTGTATGTACTAACCCTACTCCGCCATATACATTTTATCAATCAGAAAATAAGTAAGGTCTGGTTGCCCTAGGATCTTGGACTATAAAAATAGTAGTTTGAAATCAATTTATATTATCCCAAGAAAACTGCACATATCCCAACACTTACCACACTGAAGTTGCATGAAGGAATCTGTGTATTGGTAAACAACTGTCAAAACAATTTTTAAAAAATTGTTCGTAGTCATCATTTGCATACATTTTGTATTAAAAATGAAAACTTTAAAAATTAGTTAAAAATAGAAATAAAAGTTTCCTCACTTTAAAATTCTAATATTTATTATTTGTATGCACAAATCTACGGAATAAAAGATCCTCGTGTTAAAATTCGTAATAGGAATCAAAAATATAAGAACTGTTGTCAAATTTGACTTGCTTAATATTATCTACACAAATTATGTATGTATGTACAGTTGTACAATTGTAATTTGAATTTATTTTTAAAATGAAGTCTAGGAATGTCAATTAGTTGGTTTGGGTACGATTTTTAAAATGTCGATACTAAAATCGGTACCAGGATATGAGAATTTGATTGATCAAATGCCTGACCCGCTTATGGTTACTTTACGCTCACGCGACTCCAAATTTCCGCTTTGGTATCTTCAATCGCTAGTTCTTTTTTTTTTTAAACCAAAATCGACATTTTTGCCAAGAGGGTATTTTATCGACGTTTTATCAGTCTACATTTCAAACTGCCATCTTGTAAAAATTAAGTGTGCAACGATGGGAAAGTTTTTCATTTCTGCACGCTTTCTCAATAAGTGCGTAGGATTGTGTGTGCAGTTAAACAATAAGCAATAGTTATTTAAACTAAAACTGACGACAGTAAAATAATAATGATGGAGGAAAATTTTGTTTTTTAACACCAATTATAATTAGGCTTACGTGTTATTTGGAGTGATGGCTTTGTCAAATGAAATATATTTTTTTTTCAATTGTAAATTTTATTTATTGTTGTGAACGTTTTAAAATTTTTCCATCATCTATATACATATGAATAGAAACACTAAAAATTATTTTGTTTTTTTATTTAATTTTTATTTTTTATCATTCTATTTTTTTTCTGTACACAATGTAAATGAGATAAACAAAATATAACATTTTCATATAAGTTTATAAAACAAGAACCAAATATATTATTTCGCAATCTAATTTTTCACTTTTATGTTAATTATAAAGTTAAACAAATCCACAAATAAAACAGTGGCTTGGAAACGATTTTTGTGTGAAACCATACTTGCACAAAGGCTGTATTGCTTTTAATTAATATCATTAATCATTTTTTTTTTAAATTATTGAATGTTTTTGGAAGCAGCAACCACTAAGTTTTTCCTTGCCAGGATCTTAATTGAAAAACTTCTTGTGTCTATCAAAATCTGGTTGAACCGAACCAGAATTTACATAATGCCACCGAGTTCAAACCAAATGCAGGTTTTGTTGTTTATCAATTTTATTGAAATGACTAGCGTTTTTTTCTAAGAATACATTATTAGTGTTTTGGAAGTTGGAAATCAATCATAATACTGATTTAGACATCTGTACAATCTGAAATAGAAAAATGTTGATTATTTTATTTAAAATTATTCTCACAGTTTATTATTACAAATTCTCATCAGAGGCTAAATTAGTAAACAATTAATTAAAACTTTTTATGTAATTACATTATCCCGGGGTGATGATATAGCGTGAACCCTATCACCTTACTCGTATTTCAATGTATCAATTGTGCTTCCAAGTATATAGATAAGGAAGGTGTAAGTGATAAAGAAAGAGTAGGTGGAAACTTTGGTGTAGTGTCAACCCACCTAAATTCTGAGCAAACTTCAAGATGTTTCTTAGTGGCAGAGTTAAGCCGTCGTCGGGCAGATCCCCGGAAAATGTAACCTGAATTGCACAGCACTAGTTAGAAAAACAGAAAATAATATTTATCTCGATTTCGTTATCGTTTTCGACAAAAATTTTTAGATAAGCCAGAAAGGGCATGTGACTTCGGTCTAATGAACCTACATGACCAGTGAATGGTATTCCGTTATATGGACTTTCTTGGTTGCCATCACTTTACATACATATAACTTTACATGCGACACACAAGTGTCATTTCTTAACGTCGTCGTTTTCAACCGTACATTTGGAATCCTTGTTTCTGTAGTTATCACATTGAATCCCTCGAAATGTATAGGGTGTTTTTTTTAGATGAGTTGGTCTTTTTGATGGATGCCACTTGATTTATCAAGATCGTGTGATTTAACACCGCTGAACTATTTTTGATTTGGTCATGTGAATTCGCTTGTCTAAACAGAAAAGTCCCTGACGATTAACGCCTTGGAAGAGAATATTCGGCGCATTATTGCTGACATACGGGCCCAATTGCTGCAGCCTCTCGGCTGGAATTTATTCGAGCCAGCCCAGCAGCGGCGGCCACTTGCGTTACCTAAATAAAATTAATTTTAATTTTTCCAAGCTTAACTATTTTTTCCAGTACAATGTATCCAAGTGCAATTGAGTGCTATTATCTTTAATGACACTGTATATATCTAGTCTAACGATAAATACTCAAACAACTTAAAATAGCAATAAAATGAAAATAAATTAATTTTTTTGATATTTTTTTAATTAAATTTTTATTCAAAATGATCGCTTTTGGGATTAACACAAGCCATTAACCGGTTTGGCCAACGGTCAATTATCATACCCTCCAAAACGGACCACAACTCATAATTTATATATAAAAATATTTTATTTTTTTATTTTTAATTTAATTAACTATTATTTACATTCATTCTTTGTTTTGCTTTTCCAATCATTGAGCATTTGTTATTTTCAAAGACAAACATACATAGTATTAATACATACGTTTCCATTCTTTTTCTTAATGATTTTCATGAGGTCTATAAATGGACATGCGCAATGGTTTGAGTAATATCGAAGAAAACTTTGATACCAATAACCTACCACTTGTTTTTGTAACACGAATTCAACTCCAATTTTCTGCAAATGATCATATCAACCTTTCTATATTCGATTGGTAGAATTTATGGTGGTCTCAGGTATATTTATTTTCTACTTAACATCTATAGACACTAAAATTCGAATTGTTTAATCATAATAATTTATTATGCCGCAGTATTTTACTGTAAATTGGAGTCTATTTCTAAGGACAAATTACGTGTTGCTTTCAATTATTATTTTAATTTTAAAAATAAAGTTTTCTTGTTTAAAAAGAAAAACATCTAAGTGTGCTTGTTAGAAAATTTATAATGAACAATTTATTAATTTTCTATTTTGATACAATAATAAATTGTAACTTAAATTAAACAAGTAATTTACGAATAAAGTTGATTTCATATTAACAACTTCAACACTTTCCCTTGTAAATAATGAAATAACAAAATAAATACAACTATATATAAAACGAACATTATCAATCGTCTTTTTGGCAATGGTTTTGTCATAATATCTGCAATTTGGTGTTCTGTTGGCGTTTGTTCTATATCCAATTGTCCTTCGTTAACTTTTTCTCGAATAAAGAAATGTTTTAAAGATAAATGTTTGGTTCTTCAATGAAGTTCAGGATTCTGAGCTAACCTCACAGCTGCAGTGTTATCGACTTTAAGAACAGGTACTTTTGTTATGTTGATAATGCCTTTGAATAGTCTGGTTATCCAAATAATTTCTTTTGATGCCTCATTAGCTGCTACAATTTCCGCTTCTGTTGTTGACGTGGCAACTATAGTTTGACGTTGACTGAACCAAGAAATGGCACCTTCACCATAAATAATTACTATTCCTGAAGTTGATCTACCAGTTTTTATGCATCCTCCAAAATCTGCATAACTTCACTGTAGCAGTCAAATACTCCCTTTTTAGCATTTGAACGTTACGTAATTCCTGTATCTTTTGTACCTTTAATATAACGGAAGACTCTTTTGACTCTGCAAACGTCTTCTAAATATGGATTTTCTAACGACCTTGATAGAAATCCTATATTTAATAATCCTATATTAACTTCTCGTAGTTATCCATACAGAAATGCTGTTAATACATCAAACTGAGACAAATGCATCTTTTCTGTTGCTCCAATGCTTAGTATTGATCTTATTATCCCAAGCTTTGCTACTGGACTATATGCTTGAATGTAATCGATACCTTTTTGAGGCTTAAGTCCTTTGACAACGAGCCTAGCCTTATGCCCTTCAACGCTGCCATCTGGATTTTTCTTCACACAAAAAACCCACTTAGATGGTAAAGCCTTCTTACCTGTTGGAAGTTCAATTAAGTTCCAAGTATTATTTTCTTTGAGAGAGTGTATTTCTTCATTCATTGCAATTTGCCATTCTGATCTATCTTTACTCTTCAGAGTTTCTTCAAAATCTTCTGGATTTTCTGTTAGAAAGGGATCTTCTATCTGAAAAACTTAATCATCCATGTACTTTGGCTTGTTAAACTTAGTTCGGTCTCTTAGCTGTTTTTTTATTAACGATTGTACTTCTTCATCATCTTCTGAATCCTGTTTTACATTTACTCCTAATTCACTTTGCAGCATTCTCTTAATATGGCGTTTATCTTGGTGACCCCATCTCTCGTGATATAACTGCAGTAATGTATTTGATACAGTGTTTTCTTCCACGGGAATTATTGACTTAATGTCTGCTTTGAACAGTGATCCTCCTCTTATGTTTCTTGTTCCTTGAAGTACTACCTTCCCATTTACTTTCAATAAACATTTACATGGTGAAGAAGTAAACGTGCTGTTGGGTTTCTATCTTGTGCTGCAAATACTGAAAACAAGTTTCTAAAAATTTTAGGAACATAGGAACATCGTTGATAGCCATCCTATGATTTGTCCTTCCCACTTTTGAGATGATTTGTATTGTACCTTATCCAAGACGGGCTAGACTCTCCTTTCCAGCAGATTGTATGCTAACATCATTCTTGAATTCTTGATAATCCACAAAAACGTCTCGGCGGTTTTTGACATGTTTGGTGGCACCATTGTCTATCCACTAATCTTCAGTATTTGGTTCGACTCTATTTGCTTCATTTGCAATGGATTCCAGGGCTACATTGGTATTAACATGAGTACTTGGTAAACTATCTGATGATTTCTTTTTATGTCTTACATCAGCAATCCATTTATAACACGTTTTAATCCAGTGCCCCTTTTTCGCAATAGTTGCATATGACGTCTTCTTTGGTTGAGTGTCTAGGTTTAGTATGTTGTTCTTTCCGCTTCAGCGTATTGACTTTGAGCAATAAGGTTTCTTGAGAGTCCCCTTCGTTAGTCTTCGTAAGTTCCTCTCGAACTAACACATCTGCATTGTGAGCTCGTCAAAAGTCTTCTCAGTATGATTTGTCAATAGTATCCAACTGGATCGGAACGTTTCGAAACTATTTGGCAGAATCTGAAGCGTCTTACAAACTAGCAACAAATTCGGTAGGGCATGTTCATTCTTAGCTTTGAGTCCGTTGTTGATTTTGCTCCAGAGAATTCTTAACTTTGCTATATGTGTTGAAACGCCTTCACCTTGAGTCCAACCAAACGTAAAATGATCAGTACACTTCTTAAAAAGCTGATCTTTAGATGTTGCCTCAAATTGCTGTTTGAGTACTTCCCATGTTTCTTGAGCTGTTCCGCTATCCATCACCTTTTGATACACCTCATCATACATCGAACTGGTAAGCATAGTCTTTGCATAACTATTTGCCTTCCGATATAAATCGATCTGCAATTTATGCTTTTTGTCTTCTGTTCAATTTTGAATCAATAACATCGAAAGCTCCTTCATGGTAATCTAAAAGATCACGAATCTTTCTTTTCCAAACTGACCAATCCGTTTCTCCAGATAATTGTTTTATATTTCTTGATAATTCCATTTGAAGAATTCTTCTTTGTTGTAGTTGGTCTTTGAAAAGGTTCTTTATTATATTTTAGTTTTAAATTTTCTTTTAATATCACGTTTGTTCACAATTATTTTCTTGAAATTGTACCTATTATATTTTTAATTTTAAAAATAAAGTTTTCTTGTTTAAAAGGAAAAAAACATCTAATTGTGCTTGTTAGATAATTTGGAATCAACAATTTATTAATTTTCTATTTTGATACAATAATAAATTGTAACTTAAATTAAACAAGTAATTTACGAATAAAGTTGATTTCATTTTAACAACTTCAACATCAATAACTAGCACGAATTCAATTTTTGAGGAGATTTGACCATGTTTGTCACTACCATTCTTGCAAGATGTTAAATTTACAAAAAATTAATTTAAGAAAAACTCCGCCATACATAATATACCATAAATAAAACAGCAATTTCTAGTCTTTTTTTAAATTAAAATCTTCTAAGTATAAACAGCAATTAAATTAATGAACTTTTTAATCTGTGAATGTTAATCTCTGAAAAAATCTAAAAAAAAAAATGATTCAAATCAGGGCTAGACCATGGTCTTCAGCATTTATAAAATACTGTACGTTCTAATGTAACCATTTTTGAGTCGTCTTGGCTTTGTGGCCAAAAATAGAGTTCTGTTGAAATTATCACGGCTTCTTTTTGAAAAGGTAATTGTTTAATGGTTTCACGATGGTCTCTATGACAGTATTTTGGTATACTTTAGCAGAAGTTTTGATGCATTTTCGCAAAAATGGAAGTCAGTAACACCATTATTGGGACATCCCACCAAATCATTACGTACGCCGAATGGTGGCTTTCTGCGCTCTGGAAATCAATTGCCAACTATTTGAAACCGCTGGTCAGTTTTGGAGGATATGGCCTGTTCTAAGAGAGAATACAATTGTGTTGCTGAAGGCATCTCTTTTGAAAATAATGCCAAATTTTCCCATGAAAAGATTTCAGACCGATTAAGGGCTTGCGTTAATTCCAAAGGCTATCTTTTGAAAAAAAAAGTTACACGTTTTATTTCTTATATAATCTACAAAATATAATTAAAAAAAACTCAAAAATATAAATTTATTTTCATTTTATTGCAATTTTAAGTTCTTTCACTATTTATGGCTAGTAAGGTATACGAACTTTTTGTACATTATGTATATATATGTATGTACTTATCGCTAATTTGCTACAAAAACGTCACAATTTAAAATTTCATGTTTCGAGATAAATGCGATTAAAAATTTTCTATTCACGAAAAATTTATGAAAAACCCCTGTAGTGCAAAAGAAAATACGGGCGTATGTGTTGTTTGATGTTCTACAAAAATAAGGACTAACAAGTACACAATTGGTTGTTTTTGAGTTATGCCGCTCGTGCATCAAATCAGCGACGTGTGTATGTGTACCTCCATCTAGAGCCAAAGCTGCTGAAGCGACTTTCTTCAAGGTCATTACTTTAACATCTCTGGTCCAAAACATTATACCTGCCTATAATTTTGATAAAGTTAAGCCTTGTTGTTTTATGTGTCCATGTTTGTATGCCAGAAGTCCAATTTCGGGATACGTAACGGTTTGGTCATGACAAGTGTCCCGTCCTTAGTCGTCATAAAACGAATCTAAGAACTATGAATAACGTTTTGAATACAAAAACAAAGTCATATAGGTTTTATTGTAAAATAATATATGTTTTTTGTACGATTGTTCAAGAAAATCGATTCAATTTAATTACAACCACTATAAGTACAAAATAAATGTGGATATTTTTATCACTAACCGAATTATTAGTAAAATGTTAGATATGAACCTTTAAAAGCGTTGACTTTTGTACGTTTGTTTTGATTTTAGTTGTAGCCTTTAATTAAATCCACAGTCGAAAGATATTGAGGCAATTCAATAAATAAAAACAAATAACATACTATTTGCCTTTGAATTTTATATATACTATGACTAATAGGCAAAACTATATGATAATCGTCTGTCTTATAAGAAGTGTTGGTTTCCCATTCTCTTCTCCATTGTCAAAATTTCTTTCAAAACTAAGCGGCTCTATCCTCCAAATTGCGTGTGTATTAAAAAAAACTCATCAGTGATTGCTTTAACCGACTTGTCAAGTAAATTTCCAAAAAAAAAACTACTAACTTGTGTGTCAGTCAGTGATGTTTTCCAATGATTACTATAATTTGTGTATAACAGAACTTTATTTTTCTAAACTGTATTGATGATTACTTAAGATTATTACTATTACTTCAATCTTATTTTGTTTTTTTCTTTTTTGTAATCATAAAAATGTTTTGTATCATTGAACTATAATATTCTTAATGAATTATTTATAAATAACTTTTTTTTGCCTAACACGCAAAACGTACGCGACGCGAGTGAGTGGTTTGGTATTAAAACGGAAATGGTCAGTAAAATTGTAAAGTATACGTAAGTGATGTTTTTTTTTAAACAAATAAATGGCATAATATGAAAAAAAAAATAAATGATGAAAAAACAAAAGGCATATTTTGGTATTTAAGTTGTGTTTTTTTAGAATATGAAATGCACTGGTCAAGTAACTTACTTTCTTCCGTTTCTATAAAACATCTTGGGCTTGATAAGAAAGAATGCACCAATAAACCTTAACCAAATTACATTTACATTTGCATAATAATATCATTATACGAGGAACAGCAGCAGAAGAAAGAGCAGATTCAATATCTTAAGCAGCATTAAGAAAAATATTTTGATTTTCCAAGCACCACACAAAATTTTACAGAAAACGATCAGAAAATAATTAAACTAAAAAAACATTTTGCTACATTTTCGCTTTTTTACTATTACCGCCGCCGCTGCCGCTTTTAATAAATCTCATACACATACACATACTAGATTTGAAAGATGTTCAACTGTGTAAACTCTTTCCTATTCTAAAGCACAAAATGTTATAAATCAAAAGTTCGACTTACTTTTTGTGCCTTATCTCATACCTTCTCTCAAGGCTTGTGCACTCATTCACCCTATCTTTCTGAAGCAAAATTATCTTGAAAAAAAACACAAACAAATGTTTTAATCTGGAATACGAAAAATATGTGAAAACAATATTTTTGTGACCTTAACAAAAGCTAAATAATTAATGATTGCGAATTATTATTAATTTAAATTTATATTAATCTCAGACTAACTTTGAGGTTTTCGTTTCACTGTGATAATGCTGCTATTCCGTGCATAATTCATTTTGGGTGCAAGCCTACAATTTTAGTTTGTTCTAATATCTTTTAAAGTAAATTAATAACGGTGCATTACATCAATTAAAAATAATTATCAAACCAAGTTGTTGCCTTTTGTTTTTAAATAAATATTTCTTTTTTATTTATGTTTTATTTCAGACCTACAGCGCATAATTAATTAAACTGTAAAGAAAGCTATGAACAATTATTCTTCAATTAAATATTCCATGCGACAATAAAGTATATTTGCAAATAAATATATCCAAAATAAAAATTTCAAAACATTTGAATGTATTCGTTCTACGCGTGATGCTGTCTCCATATCGTTAATTTTATATTGATAAAATAGTGGAGAGTAAAAGGATACTAAAGTCTTTACTTCATATAATTCCATTGTGAAAAGTCATGGACCCGCCAAGGTACACAACTTCACCATCACTACGGATTCGAACGAAATCTTTGAATCAACTAAAGAAATGTACTGAAATTGCTGCTGAAAGTGAGTTGCATCTTTGTCCAAGTGTAATGTCAGAAGATACAAGAAAAATGCTTCCACCTACCTCGGAAACCGTTATGACAAAACCGTTTCCCATTCGAGGTGAACGAGCAATAACTGACGTCTCAGCACCCCATGTTATAGCTATGGTTGGGCTGCCAGCTCGCGGAAAAACTTTCATTTCAAAGAAGTTGACGCGTTACCTTAACTGGATTGGCATTGGCACTCGAGTATTTAACTTAGGTGAATACAGGCGACATGCAACATCGGCCTACAAGAGCCACGAATTCTTTCGACCTGATAACGAAGAAGCAATGGCCATTCGTAATCGTTGTGCTACTCAAGCGTTGGCCGATGTCTGTCGTTGGCTTCATAGCGGTCAGGGCAGCGTGGCGGTTTTTGATGCAACAAACTCTACCGTTGATAGGAGAAAGCTTATATATGACATTGTTGTTAAAGAAAACAACTTTAAATTATTCTTTGTTGAATCAATATGCGATGATCCTCAAATTATTGAACAAAACATTAAAGAAGTAAAAGTAAGCAGCCCAGATTACACTAATATGAACACTGATTTAGTGGTTCGAGACTTTTTGCAAAGGATAGAACATTACGAAGAGCGATACCAACCTCTGAAAGAAGACCAGGAGCCTCATTTGTCTTTCATGAAAATTTTTAATACTGGAAAAACTGTGGTTGTATACAATAATGAAGGTCATGTGCAATCTCGAATTGTATATTATTTAATGAACATTCATATAACGCCACGTACTATATATTTAACACGCCATGGCGAGAGCCAACATAACTTAAAGGGTTTAATTGGAGGTGATTCCAATTTAAGTGATCGAGGTTGGCTTTATGCCGACGCTTTGGCAGCCTACATTGAACAACAAAGCATTAATGGGCTGCGGGTTTGGACGTCTTGGATGAAGCGCTCCGTACAGACTGTTGCCCATCTAAAGGCGCCACAGGAACGTTGGAAGGCACTTAACGAAATAGACGCTGGCAATTGTGAAGAAATGAGCTATGCAGAAATTCAACAAAAATTTCCAGAAGAATTTAAGGCACGTGATCAGAATAAGTTCGCTTACAGGTATCCAAGAGGAGAAAGCTATGAAGATCTAGTAGCACGGTTAGAGCCAGTTATAATGGAACTAGAACGCCAAGGCAATGTTCTCGTGGTTTCCCATCAAGCTGTTTTGCGATGTCTGTTTGCCTACTTTTTGGATAAATCTGCCGATGAATTACCATATTTGTATGTTCCACTACACACAATCATTAAATTGACCCCGGTGGCATATGGTTGTAAAGTGGAACATATAAAACTTCCTATAGACGCAGTGAATACACATCGGCAAAAACCATCCTCACCTGGAGAAGTGGGCAAACTTGAAGCAGGTCATATATGAAGAAGTTATTCTTTTGGAGTTTCTTTGCTGGTCAAACCAAGAGAAAACTCTTTTTAATATTTTCACCTTATAGGCTGTAAAATATATCGATTGCATTTTTAAATTTTACAGTTTGTTCTTATTTTTTTTAAGTAAACTAAATCAATTGAATTTAAAATCAAATCTAAATGGAAGAATACGCTTTCATATTATAGAAAATGTGAACAAAATGAAAAGCTATGTTGTATAGAGATTAGAAGTAAATAAATTAATTTTATTTGTTGTATAATGTAAACCTATAATAAATGTTTTTCTTCTTAATGTTAAAAAACTTTCCGAATTGGACAATGGTGACGATTTATATTATGTTTATCTAAACGTAATTACAATTGCTTATCTATCTACATATGTATGAATAACTATATAAGATAAATTAATTGGTCAAGTTTGCCGCAATGAGGATAATTATTGATTAGATAAATATTGGTATTTTAAGTTAATAATACATAGTCGTTTTAAAACAGATAACAAGTTGACTGTAACATACTATGTATGCATGGGTGTACATTAGGGTGATCGCATTTTTACTTGCGATTTATAGCTGCGGTCAAAATAATAGCAGTAAGATGGGGACACCGAAAAAAATTGAATAAAATAAATACTCAATGATTATTATTAATCGTTCTAAATATTTTTATTTATTAACCCACATTGATCTTAATTCATGTTATGACAAGAAATGTTTATATTTTATCAAATAAATAAACTGTTTAAAATCAAGGTAAATATTTTATCCGGTCAAAAAAATAGCAGTATTCATAAAAATTAAGGAAAAGAACAATATTTTGATAAAAATTGTTAATATTTGGTTGCAGATCCCTTATTGCTTTTAACTGCCTCACATCTTCGCTTCATAGAATCAACTAAAGTCTGACATCTCTCCAATGACATACCTTTCCATGCAGTCTCGAACTGTAATCCAAAGCTGATTATTGTTGGTGGGTTTTGAAGCTGCAACTATTTTTTTAACATCTGCCCAAAGATTCTCGATTGGGTTTAGGTCAGGTTATTGGGGAGACCAGTTCAAAACAGAAATATTATTGACCCGAGACCACTCCTTGGCTTTATTGCTGGTGTGCTTCGGGTCATTGTCTTGTTGGAAGACCCATCTGATTGGCATTTCCCCCTCTGCGTAAGGCAGAATGGTTCCCTGAAGAATGTCAAAGTAACGTTTTGATCCATCACACCATTTATCCGGTATATGGGACCTGCACCATGGTATGAGAAGCAACCGCATAAAATAATGCTAGAGCCACCATGTTTTACGGTTTTCCGCGTATACCTTGGCACGTATTCAGCATTTGGTGGGCGTCGCACATATTCACGAGAACCAGGGCTGCCATACAAAACGAGTTTGCTTTCATCCGACCACAGTTATTTATATTTCGCCAATCCTGAAGGGGCCTATGAACATGAGTCTTGGCAAACTGTTTTTTTTTATTGTCAAAAGTGTAACTTTCCTTGGGCTTCTGGCATTGAGATTATTTCTTCTTCATATTCTTCTAAATGTTTCCACACTTGCATTCAAATTTAATGATTTTTTTTATCTAAGTAACAGGCAAGTGGGCATCTTACAATCCTCCTTACCAATTTCGGAGACAAAACTTTTTTTCTGCCGCGAGTTTCAGGTTTTTCTTTATAATTGTTTGCATTTCAAATCATTTTTGCAGAGATTTGAAGAGTTTTTTGGATCTCCGCATAAGTTGACGAATGATTCGGCGTTTCTCCGGAGTGCAGTGCTTACTACGGACCAGACTGTAAGAGTGTGTGTGTATAAATATGTAAATACTATAAGGCCTTCAAAGCTTACCTTGAAACTTGGAATTTATATAATTTAAATAAGCACAGGATCAAAAACTATACACAATAACGATAAGCTAATTAACACTGCTATTATTTTGACCGCTAGTATACACACCTTAAGATCATTCGAGTAACATTTGGGAAAAAAACCGTTAGGTCATGGATTTTTTTTCCGGAAGAGTAAGACAAAATGTTCTAGTACCAAAAAAATAGTGGAAGAATGTAATTGATTGCGCATATATTGCATTGTACTAGAATATATTAATCGGGAGGTTACACTGCTATTGTTTTGACCACCACTGTACATATTTAGGTACTATAGGCAAGTATCGAATTCGAGATTTTAATCAAACTTGATATTACGACGATAAAGAACACCAAAAAAGTGGGTCCCGCAATTCCATTTCACTGACTGTCTGTACAACAATCTACAGCCTAAACGGCTGAAGCGATTTTCTTCAAACTTGGTATTTAAGCGTTTTAGGTGATTGTCTCAAATAGATTTTTAATTGTTTTTTAGTCATAAAACTAACTGTATCTGCCATACAATTTTTCTACCATCTTAATTATCTCGAAAAGGCTTTGATAAAAAAAATCTGTGCATTGCTTGAAGTAAATCCTACATTTTGGTCAATTTTTTTTACATAGTATGTCTATTTGGCAACTAGAAATTTTCACAAAATTTCCCAAACTTTGTTTTTTTTTCCTATGGGTCTTGATAGCAAAATGTAAAAATTTGTATATATTCGTACGAATTTTCATGTTACCAAACACCTATTTTGTTATTAACTGTACCTGCCATATAACCATTTTGACTTTCGACTTTCCCATTACTGGCTTGACAGTTTTTATGTGAGGGGTCCTTCGAATTATAAAAAAAATACATCATACTATATAAGTAAATCTTGATTTATAGTTGCTTAACTAAATAAATAAATACAATAAAAAATAAATACCAAAATTTTCGATTTTTTTTTTGAAAATTCAATTTTATTTTTTTAAACTTATATTAAATACATAAAATTACCATACCAAATTTTTTTTAGAAAAAAATTAAAGAAATTTTGTATATGAAATATTTAGAAAAATACGACTGCTCTGTCCAAAAAATTTGTCAGTTGGGGGAGACTGTAATAGATGCCAATAAGTTCGTACTGTTTTAAAGCTCTTACAGGGTTGCCGTAAAAAGCATACTAAATTATCAAAAAACGTATCAGTGGTAACTGATTAAATGTGTTTATTTCAAAAGAACACAACGAGTTGAGTGCATGGTGAAGGCACACAAGCAGCAGCGTGCACTTGGATGTGCAGTAGGTAGGTAATGGTGGAATATACGCTGGTTTTTAACAAGATTACAAAAGCAATTTGTATGTAACTCAGTGGTTATTTTAAGTGGGAATTTCAGCAACAGGCACTTGAGTATTTCAAAAAGCTTTCCCATAAGGCCTATGCTGACTATTTTTGTTGAACAGAGTATAGCCGTTTCTACTAGAAAGCCTACTAAAAAAAAACTTCCATTTGTATATTAACTGGATAGGTCATCTACAAATTACTACAATTGTTTCTACTAGAATCATGTGCATACGATGTGATAGAACATAAGGCCGTGTGTGACTTGCGTTAAAATGTTGGTTAAATTTTGTACCTTGATTAAAATTTGACACTAGCGTGGTGAATAAAATGGGTTAAAATGTAGGCAGCGTAGAGCAGGCTAAATTTGCGTTAAAATTTAACGTTTCTCAAGATAGAGTAATTTGAAACTGTAAGCGATAACCGAAAAGAAAGATGAACTCCAAAAAGTCCAGATCTACTGGAAAACCATATAATAAATGTAAGTTTTAATTTATTCAATTGAAAAATTAAATTACATTATTATTTTTGTTTGTGTAGGGTCTCAAGAGGAAAAAAACAAATATTATAATCCGTTGATATTTTAACAATTATAAAATAATTAATTAAAATACTCATTGTATTTCATTTTGCAAATTGAATACAAATAGATTGATTTGTCAGCTTGTCAAATTCTTCAGCTGTGAAAACTAGTGTTTACATACTAAATCAACAAACTAACCATAATGGGAATTGTTTTGAAAAGATTTGGAATTGTTGTTTTAAAATATTAAATTAACGATGTAAAACCGAAACATATTAGTAAAACTGAGAATTCGTTACTTTTTTCATGCCAAATTATTAACTTTATATCTTCTAAGTCAGATTTTGGGAAAGAAATTAATTAACTTGAACAACAAAAAAAAAATGTTTTAGGGAAATTTCTTCAATCTTGAAGGAATTTTAGCCAAAATAGTGTTTTAATAAATCCCTTTTAACGCAATTCACACAGCAAAAAGTTAAATTTGATCCCACCACAAACCAAACTTCAAAATTTAACCAAGGTAGAAAATTTAACCAACATTTTAACGCAATTCACACACGGCCTAAGAGTAAGTATGTGCGGTCCATAATATTCTTGAACCAATTGGCTTAAAAAAATCAACGGTACTGTGGGCGTATTTATCGAGCGTCCGGGTTTACGATTGCAGAATTTAATAAACTTAAAAGGTTTTGTTTATACTTAAACAAATTTATTTAACAATAAAATTTGTACTTAACTAACAACTTGCAAGAACATCTAAGAATATGTTATAATATTTATGTCCTTATTACCGGACACAATAGCTTTTTTGATAATGCTGATTAAATCATAAATTCTAAACTTGGTTTGAGTAACAAAGTAGTTAGTTATAGAGTTACTTTGGTCTTGGATGTTTCTCTCAAGTCAGTGGCGGAGGTTCAATTTGTTTTAGTACATTTTTATTAAGTGCATGTATTAAGAAAACCAAATACCATGCATACATTGTTAAAAAATTCTTAAAAACGCCTAGAATAATTTTAATAAAAAGATGTGTGTTTTTAAATTAGTGTTGAGTAAAAAATAAAAAAAAATCACCCTTATTGGGATAGTCGTTTCACTTCATCGACAATTGTCGTTTTTGTAGTCGTGCCGCTATAAAATCGGTATTGCCTAACTTAAACGCCAGCCTCTTCGTCGCTCTTAGATTAAACATAAGATCAACTACAACAGCTTATATTTCGACAAATTAATTTTAATTGCAATTGAAATCAGTGAAAAGCAGTTCGGTGTTTGTAAGCATAGTTTAGTTTTTAAATGTATTTAGATTTGATCCAAAATATTAATGTAGATATATGACAGATAAATCTAAAAGTTTAAAGTTTTTTCCCCAAGTAAGAAATTGCATCAATTCTCAATTAAATTAAGCACGGCTCGGTCGTTGTTTTGGTTCCATAAAATTTGTTCTTAACTATTTTGTGAAAATTTGTTTTACACAATACAAATGTTTGAAAAAATGTACATAAAGTAGGTACGTGTGGCTAGCTATTTCTCATGAAGCAGCAATAACAATGAAGAGCACGGGGAAGAAAAAAGGAAAAAAGATTTAGTTGTGCAAAGGTGATAGATTCAATCCAAAACAAAGCTAATGGATTTGCTTGATTTTGTAATTATTATGCTCACAAAATTCGTATACCGACTTAATAAAAATAAAACGAAATTAAAGCCACAGGTGGAGGCGGTTTCAAAAAAAATGTTTAAATGATATGTTGAGGTAGTAGTACCAACTTCTATTTAACCTTAAATTTGGCATCAAGCTAAACCTAAGAACAAGCACTAGTATTTATTATCAAGCGTTTAACAATGATTGCCTAATTTTTGCTATTTTTTTTTCATTTCGTGTTGGTGGTCCAATACAATTTAATTCCTTAATCTAGTATTAGACGGCCCTTGTAATGTGTTATTGCCGTGACACTCTGGCGTCACAACAAAATAGGTCCTACCACCGTCATTGTCATTGCCGTGACAAAGGTAATCGTGTTATGGCTAGCTACAATGACTATCACATGAATGACACATGTCTGCCATTGTTGTCCCAAAATACAATGACTATCACACGAATGACACATGTCTGCCATTGTTGTCCCTAAATACAATGAGCGTCAAAGTGTGTCACGGTGATATTTGTGTCTCGGTGTCATGGCAATGACATGCAAAACAATGACTATCACACGACGTGACAACTCTCAAACAGCTGATCATTGGCGGTAAGCCTAAACTGCAATGACTTTTATCATTTTTAGCAGTGACGATCACACTGCGTTGATCAATCGAGTTATTGTGTCTTGGTTGTTAAGGAAAAGCAGGAATTTTTCTGGAAAACGGCTCCAACGATTTTGATACAAAATTTTGGAGAATTGGTACCTACTTGCTATCAATCAGAACAAAAATTACGGCATTTACCCAAGAATTCAAATGGCATCTTTTTTTCCTTTAACTATAACATTTTTGCAAACGTCACATATATATGTATATATAATTACCTACCCACCTATATACTTCACTTTCATTATATATGTCCATATTTACATACCTAGGTTCCATCTATGTAGGTAGGTACAAATTACCCTCCTAATTTACATAATTAAAATCTATTTAATTATATATTTGTAGGTAGGTACCTATGTAACTATGCCCAACCGTGACAAACAATGACATGGCAGAAACTCCTGCCGTGTCACGGTTGGGACACAGTCCTTGCAGCGACAGGCTACGTGTCCCGGTGTCCCATCAACAATGAAAGGGCAATTTGTCATTGCAATGACCTAAAAGTGACGTGTCACGCTGCCTGCCATTGTTTTTGTCACGGCAATGACATGCAAAACAATGACGATCACACGACGTGACACTTTTAGGACAGATAACTACGTCATATTGCCGTCAGAGTGACACGGCAATGATACATTACAAGGACCATCTAATACTAGTTTTAGCCCAAGGACTCCCACTCCAACTTGGTTTGTTGACTTCTGTCGACAAATCCTCTAAAATTTTTGTCTAGGTTTTTATTTGCTTCCATGAGCTCAACATGTTTTTCATTTGTTATTTTTTACCCTAAGAAACTTTTTTGTTACCTATAATTAATAAAACAAACGAAAACAAATTACATAGTGGCACTATTTTTGGCGAACGACTAAATTTGGCGTTTTAACAGGCGTTTTTGCTTTAACACGACTAAAGGGCTTTTGACATGAGAGCGACAAACGACCGACAAATAAACGAATAAATTCCATTTAAATCAATTTACCAACCTAAATTCCTCACAAATTCGAAGCAAAATTGTAGAAATATAATTTATGTATATTAATGTTTAGACACAAAAATTGACTTTTTAATCGCCAAAATAAGATAAAATTGAAAAAAAAAAAACAATATTGGTAGTCGCGAATTGCATCTGATTGTAACGAACAGTCAAACTCTAATCGCGTTCCACATACCATCCACCCTTCAACGAGTAATTTGTTGGCTCGCGTCTAACCTCAAAATCAGACTTTCAACTTATATTCGTGACGAATAGAATTAAAGCCATGTGAATGAAATGTTAAAATGGACGAATATTCGTCAATTCGTTAGTCGTTGGTTGCTCTCATGTGCATACGAAATGACGCAATACGAAATGACGACAAACGTCACTAAATGAATACACTCCACATGAACATAAACGCCAGTTGGCGTCATACGCAATAGCAAATTCTTGTGTCGTGTTTTGGTGTGGCGTTGAACGACTATCGCAATAAGGGTGATTTTTTTTATTTTGCTTCCTTATTAACAGTACTTTGTATGTTTTCGACTTTTCTCAATGGATGAACCGATTAAAATAATTTTGTATGCAAACGCAAGATTTGCACAGAAAGTCTCATGCTAAGCAAATGCAAGAACCCGGTTAAAATTGAAAAGCAAGTTAAGTGCGCAACATAACTTGAAAACTTGCGCAAGATTGCAAGAATGAATTTTGGGTTCGATTTTTCGACAATTTTATTTTTGTTGAAAAATTGTTTTTTTGTTTTTCGGTTAGTGAGTTTATGTGAAATTAAAATTTAAACTCATATTTACTCTAAAAATGTTTTCAAAATTTTATAAATTATTTTTTTTTTTCTTAGAAAAAACTGTTCCACTGATTTTTAATTTTTTTTTGGATATACAGTGTTGTGCAAAATAATAGGTGCGAAAAAGAATGTTTGAAAGCTTTAATTTTCTTAAGAAAGAGTGAAAAAAGTGATACTAAAATGACTTATCAAATATGTCGCACCACTCTTGTATCCTCTTGTTCCTGGTTTACGTGCATCCAGCCATTGCTTTTGATTTATTGTCCCTTAAATCATCATTAAATCATTTTTATTAGGTTAATTTCGCTGTGCAAAAAAATAGTAGTATAACTTTAATGCTCTCACTCGTGATTTTAAATTAAGAAAAGTAAGTATTTAGTTTTTTTTTATATATATATATTTTGCATAAATTAATTTAACTACTTTTAAACTGGTAGAAGGGGTAAAAATGGGTCGTAAATCACATTGTTCTCATCAAGTAAGAGACATTTTCAAAAAGCTTTGAAGTGAAGGAAACACTTATAAAACAATCAAATGAAAAACAATTAAAACCACTGATCGACAGATTACAAGAGCTGTTAATACTAACCCAACATTTACAATTTTTCAAGCGCTTTTAGAAATCTTAGTGCTAAGAAATCGTAGCAATTGTATTGTGTTTCATCCATTTAAACCAACTTTTAAATTTAAAAAAGTTCTGCTTACACGCATTAATACAACAGAGAAAGCCATAGAAAGAAAGAATAATATTCGGGGGCGACATTTTACACCTGATGATGACGCACCAAAAGCGTTGAAACAATTGTTGTTTTTTTTTAAATAATAAAATGCACGACTGGATCGTACGAACTTGTTCTTGTAGCTAACAACTTTAGTATAAAGTAGTAGCTAACCACTGAAGTTGTTAGTAGGTATAGGTAGTCTAGTTTAGTTATCCTGTGCAGGTTTAAAGCCGAAGTACGTAAGATTACCTTGATTCTTAGTATAATGAATTGTCGAATGCATATGATTAAAGGAATGGTGACATAGGTACCATCCTACAAATGTATATTTAAAAAGATTTTAATTATGTAAATTAGGAGGTTAATGTGTACCTACCTACATAGATGGCGCCTAGGTATGTAAATATATGTACATATTTATGTATATATTATACATACATATGTATAATAATGAAAGTGAATGGTGTATAGGTGGGTAAAAATCGTGTTTTAAACTGATAAAAAGTGCTAAAACGATCACTTCAATCAGTTTCTTGAAAAAATAAAGAACGCCATTATATGCCACGGATCAATGAAAATTTTATAAAAAAGTATCTCGAAAATTGTAGGACCGATTTTGATGAAATCCGGTTTTTCATTTTTAGTTTTTTGAAAACAAATTTTTTTTTTGAAATTTTGGTATGCAATTTTGTAGAGTTTATTAATATATGTACATATGACTATAATATTTAAAATTATTTTTTTTTGATTAGTTTTAAAAATATTGATTTTTCAAAAAAAAATTCAAAAAATGTTATTTAAAATTTTAATATGCAGAATTAGTTTGGCTACCTAGATCTTCTCAGATATAAAATTTAACAGAAATCCAATGAACAGTTACCGAGAAAGCCAAAAATTTAAAAAACCGTTATATGAAAAGTACCGTTAATAGACTTTTCCCGTAAACTTGATTCATATTAAATTCTCAAAATTTTTTATCAAAATCGTTGGAGCCGTTTTGGAGAAAAATAAGATTTTCCTTCAAGGGCATATGGCAGGTACCGCTATATTTAGGCCTAAAAATAAAATTTCAATTTCCCCTCTGAGGAATGCCAAAATAATCACAAATACCAAATTTGGGTGGCAATGGCGCAGTGGATAAAGTGCTTGATTGCTAACTTAGACGTGTGGGTTCGATCCCCACGCTAGGCGCATTCTTTTCTATACCTCCAATTTTAATTGGATGCCGCCCATGGGTAAAAATGAGACAGTCAATACCTGGTTCTCAAATCCACTGTGCCAAACTAATGCCGTGCAATTCAGGTTGCATTTAAAAGACCTTAGGTCTTACAGGCATATAGTTAAATTTAAAAAAAAAAAAAAAAAAAAAAAAAAATTTGAATGTAATCGTTTAAGCCGTTTAGGCTGTAGCTCGTTATACATGACAGACTGACAGACAGACATTTTTTGCCGATCACTTTTTTAGGCTTCTCTATTATCGTAACGTCATGTTTGATTGTTAGAATTTTTTTTTTTTACGAATGCATAACTTGCCTTATAGTACCTATAATCGCAAGTAAAAAATGTATGTGACATAAAAGGTCAAAGTCACATAGTATTTCACCATAATAAATAATTTTAATATTTTGTGTACACATTCAGGATCGGAGAGAGATTCCCGATTGCCAAACAAAAACTCTTTAAGACTTTTTTAGGATTTTGACATGTGGGATTTTGGCATTCGGATTTTTAAAATATTTCATATTTCACTCGTAATATTTCGTATTGGCATTCGGGATTTCCTACCCAGCCTTAAATTATTAAGCCCATTGAGAGCGTTAGGAAAATACCGATGTATGTATAATGGTTTTGAAGTTCAGAATAATGAAATGAAAGGGAAAAATGGTAAAGTGTTCTATATTCATTTGTACGGCTAAAGAAATAATCTCTGTACTTGAAAGTACATAATTCTGAATTTTGGTTCAAAAGTAAACTGACGAGCATTACCAGAAGCGAGTATGGTTGTATAGTTTAAATGGAGAAATGCAACTATTTCACAATCGCCGGTATGAAGCGCCAATTTTTGGACTAAAGGCCTTTAAAACCTATTTTGAATCTATTCTTATCTTATAATACTATTGAACTATTTAGATTAATGAGAATTCTACCAATAAGATAACTAACTATTTGCATCTTTATATACCTAAACAAAAAATTGTATTAGCATGCCATTTGCCGTCTGCCGTCTGCCATCCAGTGCAACTTATGTATTAAGCTATTTAAAAATATTGTGAAATTAAAATTTAAAAAAATTAACAAAACAAAAATCGAAAGTTTTCATTCATTATTGCACTCCTATACCTTTGTGCTATTCTTCAGTAATCGTAAAGTTTGACTACATCAATTTCCTTCAACATACTAACAATTTGTTCCTCCGATAAAATGTCACTTCCAAATATATCTCTTCTAACATCCCTGAGAATCGGACATCTTCCAATAAAGTGAATAGCGTCTTCTCTTTCCGCTAAGTTGCACCTATTACACTTGAGTGGTAAGTCAGGCCTGTGTGAATGAAGTTCAATTTGAGTTGTTCACTACGAAGTCTTACCATTGTAGCAATCACTTGTACATTGTAAGAATAACAAAAGTAGATGTTTTCAGCAAGGTTATGATTTAGCCTACTGTATGTTGTTCTGTTTTTAAATAATTATATAAACGAAAAAAATTACGATTTTGAAAAATGATTGGAGAACCCTTATGTATGTAGTTTCGTTGAGTCCACAAAAATGTTGAAACCCAACAAAACTTTGCAAACTCGACCGCACCCCAAATCCTAACGCAGGAACGTTGCCCTTACGCGCCATGATGACAAAAAGAAATTCCTCTTACAAAAATCGAGTTCATTTCTGCGAACAGTTAAAAATCAAAAAGTATTAGTTTCACAGATAAAGTTAGCAAATGCGGGGAATTGGCAATCATGATACGGGAATTTGTTTTGCGGGCAATCGTTCTTCAGGAAATTGTATCTGGGCAATCGTTATCCAGGGAATTTGTTTTCCGGGAAATCACAGCCGACCCAAATAATGAATTAAATTTTTAACGAAGAATATTAGAATTAGATTAATTTTTTTATTGATTATAAAATAATACATATATACAATTCTTATAAATATTTTAAAGCATGGCTATAAGCCGTCTGCCGATTTCTTAATTTGACTTTGAGAGTTTACAAAATTAAATCAGATAAAAATAATGAAATTAGTAAAATTTTTCGAAATATTTTTGTTTATAAAAAACATTTAAATAGATAAAGAAACAAAATTTTATTAAAAAAAAAAAGAAAAAAAGTGAGCTTAAACATTGGATTTTTATTTTAAGAAACATGCGAAAGCAAGATTGTAATAAGTTTTAAGCAGCAAAAGATGTGATTTTTTATTTCGTATTATTTCTGATGAAAAGAAATATAGATATAGATAATACATGCTACATAAATTAAAGATTACAATTTAACAGAATTACGGAATATAAATATTTTAAATCAGTTAAGTGAAAAAACTGCAACATCTTTAATAGATAGGCTTTAAGTTTAGCTAAAACAAAAATGGGGTTCTAATTTATTTCAATTATGAAAGCGGTTTTTAGTTTAGCCAAAACAAAAATAGGGTTTTAAATAATTTCAAAAGTGAAAATGGGCTTTTAGTTTAGCTAAAACAAAATGTATAAAGTGTGTGTATTGCTCACGAATTCCCGACAGATTCAAATATGTATTTCGGTAGTTCTTTGCGTAGGAAACAAATTGTACCAGCAGTTTCCAACCACATTCCCCATTCAGAACACTGATGCATTCTTCGAACGTCAAATAACTCTTTCTAAAGAAAAGTATGCGGATTTCTTGCAATATAGGACAAATCCCCTAGTAAATGAAAGACGTCTTCGTTTTGGTTTAAATTGTACAGAGAACAAAGAGGGTTAATGTCTGTACGATATGGTCTGAATTTAAGTTCAATAATTTCAGTTCTGATTTTAAAGATTAGAGTCATATCTAAAACATTGAGATCATTTCTGAAATAATTGTTCTCGCCCAGACTGAAATTTAAATTTCTATATATAGCCTTAGAGTTTGATCCCCTAGCCCTATGAAGGTATCTCTGATACATTCGCTCGTCTACAACTGCGATACAGTTATACAAAATATTTTGCCAATCTGTTACAATCTCAGAACTCAAATTCAAAGTAACTTGATGGACCAGAGCTAGTTCTTGCCAGTTTCTAAAAGGAGTGTAGCCGCACTGAAGAGAAACAAGTAATATTCTTTTGTGTAAGTTGCTATCAGGCCTTTTCATAATTTTAGACAAAAAATCAGCCTTCAGATTTCAAACATAAATTAGCGGTAATCCGGACTCATCATAAATCGCATAGTTGGGAGTGTTCGAAGGTAGTCTAAATATTCTTTTAAAAAAAATGTCTTTGAACTGTTTCACACTCCTCCAACCATTGGTATCCGTACACTTCATTACCATAAGAAAAACAACTGTTTATCGTGGCTTCAAATACTTTGAATTTTACAATAGGGTCTACATGACTATTTGTAAAAAAAATTGTCCACATTGTATTTATTGCTGTTTTGGCAACAGCCAATTTTGCTTTTATATGTGCCCTGATGCTTAAATGTGTGAAATAACGAAGCCAAGATATTTGAACTCATTCACAACTTCTATATTCACGCCATCCAATGACCAGCTCCTTGAATTTCTATGAGTTGATTTTAAGATCCCATAAATCGCAGAAGGGTTTAAGCTTATTTATTTGTAGTTGAAGTGGGTTATCTCAAAAATAACGAGATCATCCGCATACAGTAGTAGTCTTACAAATATATTGCCAATGGAAACATCACCAGGTAGATGGGTATCAATATCGTTGATAAATAATGCGAACATCAAAGGGCTTAAAACACATCCTTGCGGCACACCTGTTCCAGATCTAAAAGATTTGGACTGTTGGTTACCACTGCATATCATTGCAGACATATCCAGTAAGAGCTGTTCATAAACCCGAATAAATTTAGTTGATACACCAATTACTGCGAGTTTATATAACATTAAACGGATAATATTATAGGCCCTTATTCGATCTTTGTCGTTTGCATTTTTGTGTTCGATTCTGTGCAATAAGTGTAATTCTGTGGACAAAAATGTAATGTATTTTAATTATTTACATATTATTATTATTATTATTATTATTGACATATTATTTCCATAATAATTAATTATTTTAACCATAGGATAAAAGTTGTTAGCAATAAAAAACACATTATTATCTCTTTTAATTCAGATACACAATACCAAACCGAAAATTTGTCGATGCTTTCGACTTTTGTCGCTTCGAATGTTAAACGACACTCGCAATAAGGCCCGTATCCTTTTTACGCTCAGTAAAGTATATGCAGCTCCTTGTCGAACTTGAAATAAAAACAAAAGAAAGAAAAAAAAACAAGTCAATTAATTATCGTATAGAACACACAGAATAATCTATAAACATTCCTTTTTTAAATTATAAACTTAAAACTCACCTTTTTATACTTTCGTGTATTATATATGGGAAAGCTTTTCCAGTAGCGTGTCATATTTTTGAACCATACTAAATTGAAAGAACTCCTTCATAAAAAGTGTTTGCCCGCCCGTACATTTGATTGCATCTGACATAGACCCAGATCCTTTTGCTGTAGCCTATGAATTCTGCTGCTATTCAATCCCCATTAAAAATTGATGTGCATTTAGACTTACACGTTTCCATTTGGTAACTCGATCAGTTTTTTTTCCTTGGGTTTCTGTTCAGGTGCTTCTAATTTGATCATGATCGTGGAGTGTTTTCATTTTTTGCATTTCTTCTAATTTGTGGAAAAGGCGTTAAAATACAGTTACAAAATTTTAAGCTGTTTTCTTTGAAGAAAAACATTATTTGCGTAGATTTTCGTAGCGCGGGGTCAATGTGAAGTAAAGTATTTTTATGTAAATTTGTATTTTTGAAAAAAAAAACAAGTTTTGTGCAATTTGTGCTTTTAAGATGGGTAGTTTTTAAGGATCGTTTTGTGTAATTTATTTGAAATGCATTTGAAAAGACCTACGCGACAAAAAAAAATCCATAAAAATTTGCAAAATAAAAGGGATTAAGCGTACTGGCGTTCTTCAAAAACCGGCCTTTTATCTTACCTCATGGTGATGTGGAAAAAGATAAATGTGTCTTAATTTTTATAAATAAAACAATTAAATCAAAATTCCAATATGAAAAAAAGGGGCGGTAACCCTCCGCAATATTCTTTCATATTTGGGTCCATTTAAAATAAATACTACGAAAACTCTTGGAGAGCTTTATTGAATGAAATATATATGCAATCCAGTGTAGCCAGAATGTGAGACAAATGTCCTATCTTGCCTACACTCCCTAATTTTCCTATGGACAGATTATAGTATACAAATCTCTAACACAAGGAAATGCCAGAACAATCTGGATGTTTTGACAGTTTTTACTACAAAAATTCATCTAGTAAGAATTCAAAACTTTTTCAACGTAGGGGAAGTTTTTCTCCTCCACTTTGTAGTAAAACAGTTAAACAGCATTTCGTGAAAATTTGTACAAAATTGTTACGAATTCGTACGAATTCACTAGATAACAAACTGACCAATTGTACTCTCTTAGCATCATGTTGTTCTCTCAAATTCGTATCTTTAATTGTTCTTAATTATGATTGTACATACAATATTTACAAACATAAGTACAGTCGAGATTAACATCCTTCTCCCAAACGCTAATTTTAAATGTTCACCCCAAAATGTAATTTGTATTTATTATGTACGTATGTAGGTACATTTTGCATTTGGAAAAAAATCGAACTCGAGATTTTAATCAAACTTGACATTACGATCAGAGAGAACACCAAAAACGTGGGTCCCGCAATTCCGTATGTCTGTCTGTAGTTCTGTACAATGCTCTACCGCCTAAACGGCTGAAGCGATTTGCTTCAAACTTGGTATTAGCTGATTATTTCGAAATAGATTTTAGAATCGTTTTCTTAGCCCCAAAAATAACAGTACTTGCCATACAATTTTTTCTACTATCTTAATTATCTCGGAAACGGCTTTCGCGAAAAGTGTGTGCAATACTTTAGGTATAGTCTACATTTTGGTCCAACCTTTTTTTTTTTATACATATTTTGTTATTACAGTAAATGCCCCTTATAAGAAACTGCAAAATGCCACAATTTTTGTTTCTTATATCCTAACCACGGATATAAGAAACAAGTTTCTTATAAAAAAAAACCGATAACAGAAGTTTCTTATAAAAAAATGTTTAAAAAACGCTTACATTTATTTTTAAATATGAATGATAGGCGATAGAGCAATAACTGAAACAATTACATCTCTTGAATACCGTCGCACTGTTTCATGTCTCTCTTTGTCTTATCGTTATTTTGTAGATAATGCTCTAATGTCTAATAAAATGGCCAGTTGCACTCCTCTCATCAAACTATTCAACCGTAATACTCGCGCTTCTGGGAATGCTCATCACTCAGTTTACCCTTGAGCCCAACTTCCGTGCAGAGATTCTTTCTTTAGCCATACAACTCGAATGTGGAATGCTTTACCCGGCCCTATTTTCCCCTCCCATTTAGATATTCAGAAATTTAAAACCATTGTGCATCGGTATCTCCTGTTACATCCTTCCCTACTTTTCCTGTGCTTGATCATTTTAAGGGTAGTCCAAACCCCTTTAGTGTGCGCATCATTATAAACAAAATTTAATCAAAAAACTAAATATATGGTGTATACTGCAATAATTTTATCGCAGACTGTAGATAGTAAAAAAAATAATTTTAGGTTTCGCTCAAATATCGCCCAATGTTGGTTTGAGTTAAAGATTCCTCACTTTGTTTGAAAAGAAGATCTTCAATTTTGGCGAGGAATCTCTCATATTCCTCATTGTTGTCTAAATAAACATTTTAATTTTGTTTTCAATTTTTTACAAAGCACAGACTAAATATATTTAGGAGTGACATTTCTTTGAGAGTGCAGAAATGCATGTATGATTCTAAGAGTGTGCTGACATTTAAAGAACCTGAGGGGATTTTCTTATGTCATACAAAAGTTTCTTATACACATCCAATTTTACAGCAAAAGTGGGAATCGATGTTGTTTAAAAAAAGTTCATTATATCAGTGTTTTTCTTATAAGCTATGTTTTTTCCATTGGTGTAAATGGGCTTGTTTCTTATAAGCGTCATTTACTGTATAGGGTACGCTTTAAGCCTAGTACGCTGCTGATGCGAAACGAAAATTTTCGGTGGTCTCCAATAGGAGAGCGAAATGCAAACGAAAATCACAGCGGAAAAATATTTGCGGAGAGTTGTGGTGTAAGCTGTCAAAAAATGTTGACAAGTTGTAAAAAAAGGAGTTTTGTCACCAAATTACTTTTAGATGGAATTTTTTTGTCACCAAATTACTTTTAGATGTAATTCTTATAAAATAATTCTTTGATATAAAAATGGTTCTAGTTACACAAAGAGGATTTAAAATAAAACCCAGAACCGTTTAAATGATCCAAATTAAGCAATTACTTTTGAATTTATAAACTGGTTTATCTGCCGATTTGATAAAATTTCTATCAATTTTAAGAAAATCAATGAAGTTGGGAGGTAAACCACTCTAAAATTCAAAAACTACGTGCTTCATTGGGATGGTGTAAACGGTTCTAATTTATGGTTTCTTACTAATTCCGGATACCATTTTCAAGTCCAAGATTTATTTAAAAAAAAATATATGTAAAGGGAATTTGGTGACAAAAAAATACATCTAAAAGTAATTTGGTGACAAAACTACTTTTGGTTTTGTTAATGCTTCCTTTGAAAGTATGAAGTTTTGATTCTAAAAAGATATCGCTCGCCTTTATTGGATAACCCGTTCCAAAGGTATAGTCCAAAACCAATTCACTGTTCACCTTGAAAAACATGATCTGAAAACACCTGGAGTGTATCTTTGGAACGGGTTATCCTAAAAACTTGGTTGATACCTTTTTGTAATCTACTCTTGATACTCTCAAAATCACCATCAAAAGTTTTTATGTAGAAGCCTTATTGCAAAAAATCACTCTTGAAATACGCTATTTAGAATGATGTATGCGTATTCCTGGAGCTATTTTTTTTAATACAACTTCTTTGCAAAAAATGTTGATGCTTCCTTTGAAAGTATGAAGTGCTGATTCTAAAAAGATATCGCTCGCCTTTATTGGACAACCCGTTCCGAAGATATAGACCATTATATTTATAGTCTGATTATATTTTTCAGATTATATATTTCAAAGTGAACAGTGAATAGTTTTTGGAGTATATCTTTGGAACGGGTTGCCCAATAAAGGTGAGCGATATCTTTTCAGAATCAGCACTTCATACTTTCAAAGGAAGCATCAACATTTTCTGCAAAGAAGTTGTATTAAAAAAAAATAGCTCCAGGAATACGCATACATCATTCTAAATATGCGTATTTCAAGAGTGATTTTTTGAAAGTATGTAGTTAGAAATGGTGAGTGTTTTTTTTATATTTATATGGTGTCAAAGGTCGCATAGAATTTAAAAGTCGGAGTAACAAATGTATTTTAAAAATTATGACATGGACAGTTAATTGCAGAACAAACTACTGAATCTTGATTATAATATTTTTATTTAGTAGTCACTTAAAATAAATTAATTTTAAAAGGACAAAGGTTATTTTTAATCTAAGCACTAGCACTAGGTATGGGAAAAGTCGATAGTTGGTTATAATAAGCACTCCAAATAAAGATCCGCTATATCTTGTTCGCCAATAAGATATGTGAAGGGTGTGCTTCTTTCCAACTTCCCATTTCCATTTTGCAGATTTAGTTTAGTCGATTTTGAAATTGGTTTTGATACAAAAATTAGAATTGAACTTATTTCGAATAATTTAATACAGAAAATGCACAGAAAAACCAGACACTAGAGAAAACCCAAAGAAAAATCAAATAAACAATACAAGAGAGCTTGAATTTTTTTTTTATAAAAAAAATGAAATGTCAAAATTTCGCAAGCAATTAATGTGCAGGTCAATTAAATTGAGAACGAAAAGAGTGGAGAATTGTACTAAGAAATCTAGTACAGCTATCCACTAAAATTACACATTTCGTCGTTCAGCAGCGTACTGGAAAACGAAAAGTAGAGCGAAATTTTTCGTTCATGATTTCGTCGTGTCATTTCTGTATGGGATCTTTCGTTTCGCATCAGCAGCGTTCTAGGCTTTACCTACCATACAAACATTTTTTTCATTTTTGAATTTCTCATAAACGGAGCGACAATGAGGTCCCTCGAATTATAAATAATACTGAATATCAAAATTTTCGAAACATATTTTTTAGGATTTTTGAAAAACATTTTTTTTTTTTGGGAAAATTCGATATTTCGAAAACGGGATCAAAGTAATTTTGTAAAAAAAATTAAGTAAAAAAACTACTTTAAAAATATATTTAGCCGTTTCTATTGAAAATCTTTTGAATACCATGAGATCGAACATAAGCGCAAGTACATATGTACGTGCGATCCAGTGGTGCATTTGGTGTATTTCTAAAACGTCTTAAGGTCTTGGAAATTTGTACTTTTTCCTCAAAAAAATTAATACAAATATGGGAGCGTAACTTTTTCTTAAATAACGATTGCTCGGAAATTTTGAAAAAGTGCTATTTCGTACTTATCAAAAATGTTTTATTTATTTCTTGTAATATTTTTGTTTTTGCTTAAAATATTATAAACAAAAAATGTTATCAACTTTTTTTTTTACATTTTTAAAATAATTTATATAAAAGTAAATAATGAAGATTTTGAAAAATGGTTCCAGATGATGCAGTTTCGTTAAGTCCACACAAATCTTTACATCCAAAAAAAATTGCATACACACAAACTTGAACCCACGCCAAATCCTATATTTTGCAAAGCAGGAAGGTAGCAGGGGGGCAGCATGCCCCCTTACGCGCCGCGATAAAGAAAAAGAAATTCTTCCAAAATTAAAAACCCGTATTATTGACTCTTTCCAAAAAGTTCAATGGAACTTAAAAATTGGAAAATCTTCACAAGTATGGACTTATTTGAATCCTATAGTATATCAGACTTATTTCCAATATACATTTAAGACTAGTTTTGGTAAAAGTCAATAATTAGATATCTAGATTGAATATTTACCTAACTTATACTTGAATACTATTTATTTCTTTAATTTTTAGAGTTGGCTTTATAAGTGAACATCTTTTAAAGATTCTACAGTTGAGTACTGCGAAGCAAACTTTACTGTACACAAAAACACCATGTCTGAAGATAATGTATATCAAGATGCGGAAATTGTGTGGGTTAAGTTGCGGAGCTGCTGGTGGCCTGGAGAAGTGTGCAGCCACCAGAGACAACCCGATGGCTTGCTAAAACACTCAAAAAGAAAGCCGTATTGCGTAGTGAAATTTTTTCAAGAAGAATCTTTGTAAGTGTTTTCTTTTTTTTTAATTTTTAAATTTGATGGGTATAAAACACAAAAACTTGCTTCTAGTGAGTGTGTTAAAAATGCCAAGATGATATATCCGTTTAACTGTAGTAAAAAAGATGAATTCATTCGAAAAGGCCATGGTAAGTTATAAAATGAAAAGATCCTTAGAGAAAAAGAAATGAATTTGAATCTTAGCGCTGTTGGCAAAGAATAAGTACATGGAACAGTTTCCTGCTGCTGTATCAACTGCTGAACGCCTGACCAGATCATTAACAAGATCCTCATTATTTTTCAATAGCCGACCAGACAGCATTATCAAAGCAATTCTCACAGATTCGTCACCTCAAAGCGAACGCATCCGAAATGGCAGGCAATGTGTTAGTCAAATTGTCAATAAAACAAACCATTTTTACATTTTATTGTATTCCAGGAAATTGTAGATAAAATACTACAAACTAAACCATCTCCAACAACAGATCCAAATCAATCTCAAGATTTGTCCCCAACATACAAATGCAGTATATGTGATTTTCAAAGCACTAGACAAAACGTTATGGTTTTGCATAGAAGAAGTCATAGCGGCTCTGGGACAACACCTCAAAGAAATTCTTTTGTGAGTCGTTCAATTATAAGTTCATTAAATGCAAAAGAAATTCAAAAATCACCTGAAATCGACAAAGAAGATGAAAATACACCGAAAGCCAGAGTAAAAAGAATTATAAATGAAACGGCAGCTTATAAAGAAATCGAGTTGCCACATGCAATCAAAAGCGGCATAAATGAATTGGAATCTAATTTGATTAATACAGTTTATAATAAAAATTTGGCCCACGAAGTGCCATCAAAACAAAACAGTGATAAAGTGTCCACAGTATTTATTAGACCACCACCTAAAAAGCAATTAAATTTTATAAATTGTAAATCAGAAAATATCCAAAAGAGTCTTTTAGCCGACTGGATCGATGAAGAAAAGGATGACGACGATGAAAATGAGGAAGACGACAAAAAAACTAAACAAATTGAAGTTAGCGAGATTACGACTAATTTGAATAAAAGCGATCAATACAGCTCAATTTCTGTTGCATCAACGTCAGCTTCCGCAGAAAAAATAAGACAGCAAGAATCTGCTGAGCAAATATCTTCTGTAGCTCTCATAGAGTTACAAAAACCAATATCTAAAATTCGAAATATTCCCAAAAAAGATCGAAGAAACATCGTTTTTACTGATTTCAATGAAACTGAAGACATTACTCATATGCCCTTTCAAGCCCAGAAACCAACAGTTGATGTTTGTTCACAAAAACATTTCAATGAAGTTGAGATTCCTATGATTGCTAAAATTAATGCAGATCTGCTCACTGAAGAACCATTAAATATAAATATAGAAGAAATACCAACTTCAAAAATATTTGAATGTGAAGAAAGGGAAAAAACTAAACTAAGTTCTGATGCAACGAAAAGTAATAAAGTAAAATTACCTGCACGGAAATCAACTCGGCATGAAGTGTCCATTTTTGAAGAAGCTTCAGTTGAAGTATTGCCTGCTGGTATGTCATCTCTTCAGGTAGAAGATTTACAAGTTCTAGGTAAAGTTAAAAATGATGCTGAAGTAGCCGATGTGGATGTGATTTTAACGGCGACAGAAAAAGAAGTACCTGCAGAAAACTGTATTACGGAAGAAAAAAATACTGTGGAAAATTGCACTTTACAGCAAACTACACAAAATATTACAGAGGATTTAAATGCAGGAAATCAGGCAACAGTAGAAGAAATGATGGTTGAACTATTTAGAACCGATCCACCTAATACTGTTGTAGTAACTGACGTCGATCTAGTAATAGCAGAACCCACAGCTCTTAAATCAACTACAGAAGATATGGTTTGTGTTGAATCTGAGCAAAAAGGAGAAGGTCTTGAGGATTTTCTTTACCGAACTGCAGAAGAGTCAATGGTGGAAACCAATTCAGTTGAACTGACTACATTAGAAACCGCTACAGTGGAACCTCTCATAAAAGAAAGTACTACAGCCGGATATAATGTAGGAGAAGAACCTACACTAAAATCTATTTTGTTGAAACACAATACAGTAGAATCCCATACAGAAGCACCAACTACAACGGAAACAATTATAATCGGACTAAATACAGAAGAACAAAGTTCAGTAGAATCATATGCAGATGAATCGACTAAAATAGAACAAAATTCGTTAAAACCGTTCTCAGTAGAATCAAGTACAGTAGAATTAGATACTGTAGAACCAGCAACAGAACAATCAGCTACTATAGAACCATCCTTAGTGGAACCATCTACAGTAGAACCATCTACAGTAGAACCATCTACAGTAGAACCATCTACAGTAGAACCATCTACAGTAGAACCGTCTACAGTAGAACCATCTATAGTAGAACCATCTACAGTAGAACCATCTACAGTAGAACCATCTACAGTAGAACCATCTACAGTAGAACCACCTACAGTAGAACCAACTACAGAAGAACCATCTACAGTAGAACCATCTACAGTAGAACCATCTACAGTAGAACCATCTATAGTAGAACCATCTACAATAGAACCATCTACAGTAGAACCATCTACAGTAGAACCATCTACAGTGGAACTATACACAGTAGAACCGTCAACAGTAGAACCATCAACAGTAGAACCATCATCAGTAGAACCATCTACAGTGGAACCATCTACAATACTTAATAGAATAGAACCATTTATAGAAGAAACAACTACAGTACAACCAAATATAATAGAACCAAAAACAGTAGAACCTACTACTGTAGACAAAATTTGTACTGATATAAACTCAACTAAATTTGAAACAATTCCACTAGAAACATCTGGAGCGAAACTGGATTTTAAAGAAATAACAAATACTTCGTTTAAAATTGCAGACGCAAGTGAAAAAAAATCAAATCCAGAAAAGTCGATACCGACAGAACAATCTTCGAAAGACCATAAGATATTAGAATCGATTACTGGAGATTTTTCAAGAAAAAATATTTCACTTGTAAATATCTCTTCAAGCGAATATTCTCTTGTTAAATCTTCTTCAATTGAATTCTCTGCAGCAGAACAATTATCAATTAGCTCAAATACAAACGTACATAGTACTGTCACAACAGCATTACAAAGTGAAGAATTTATACTACCAGATAACTCCGTTGAACTAAATCAACCTGAAAGCATTGCAGATAATTCTTCTTCGAAGAATCAATGTTTATCAGAACACTCAAATCAAGAGTTTTTTTATGCTGATAAACCTTCTTCTTCTAAAACACAATATAGAAAAAAAAATTCAAATAAAAATTCTTTTAACACTTGCCTTGAAGAGCGAAATTTATCTTCTTCTGAAACAGAATATCCCGCAGAAAATAATAAGCAAACATTTTTGCAAAAAGAAGATACGTCAGAAGATAACATTTTGAAAGAAAAATATTGTTCTGCGGATGCACCAATAAGAATGAACTCATCAGATGAAGTACCAAAAGTAAATACATTGAGTAAATCTAAAAATAGTGCAGATGTTAAAAAAAAATTTAAAGAACAAAAACCAGCCTTAAGATTATCGACTCCTAGAGAATGTAAGAGAGATACTTTTGAAGCCAAGGAAACGTTTGTAAAGAGAAGAACGACGAAAGCCTCTGCGAAAAAAATGACGTTATTGGAGAAAATGTCCTGTAATGAGAAACAAAGAATTGATTCATGTCTTGAAAGTTGCAAGGATGTATCATTGACTATGGATGAATCCACATCAATTGAAACCAATGATGAAAAGTTTTTCAATAAAATACCTACAGAAGAACACTATGTAAATAAAGAAAATAGCAATAAACCAGCTGTAGAAGAAATTTCGATTCAAACAGCGTTTGAAGTGGAAACTACATGTAATTTAACAAGTGAATCTGTAAAAGTAGATGAAGCAACTTGCGTAGTTGAGCATTATGTGGACGAAAAACGAACTGCCGAAAAACTTGATGCGATAAATAATCCAGAAGTTGGTTTAATAAACTCGGTGCAATCTACGGAGTCAAAATCTCGTGTGCCAGTTTATTTAGAACCAGAAGATGAAAATACAATATCAGAATTAAATGAATCGAAACCTCGTAGTTCGTTTAGTAAGGCATCGTTAGCGTGTTTCGATTTTAATGAGGAAGAAGATATTCTAACGTCCATAGCAAATTTTAAGAAAACATATGTTTCGCCGGAAAAAAGTTACAATTTTGGACTGGATAATCGACCAAAGACACCAGATGCTCAAAAACTGGATCTGGAAATGAAAGACAAACAACTATCGGCAGACATTGAATCCCTTCTGAAAACAACTACCATACCAGTAAATCTTGCATCTTCTTCTTCATTCAGCAATAGACCTTTTTCGAATGAAGTTCGAGGATTGCCCATCAAAGAACGAGGAAAGCGAATTTTCAAGTCAAGAAATCGATTTCGATTTGAAAGTTGTCCTTCCGTTTCAACTACATCGACAGCAGAATTAAAATCTGTGAGTTTATCCCTTTCAAATATTAATACAAATGTTATTACCCCAATTGAAATAAGTAAAAAAGTCGGGCAAATAGAAGAAGTAAAAAAAATCGAATTAGCAAAAGAAAACTTTATAACTTCCCAAGGTGAAGCAAATGTTGATGATATGAAGGGAATTGAAGAAAAAACAATGGATGATAAAGTCACAAATTCCGAAGAAGAAATAATTGCACGTATAGTGTTTTCACCAACAGAAGTGTTTGCAACTTCAAATGAAGAAGCTTTGAATGAGTCTGTACAAGCACCAGAAAGTATTGTTTCTTCTAGTGGTATGGAAGTTAATTCAGAATCACTATTAATAAGCAATGAAAACGTGGCAGAATGTGCTAATAACATTATTAGTGCCGTTGATAATTCAGATGAACAAAATCCTACATTTTCTTGTGAACCAAGAGAAAAAAATGAAAAAGTCGGTGATGAGAACGAAGAGTTTACTAAAGGAGAGAGCAATGAAGAGAGTAATGCGATAAGTGCAAATTGTGTTGATCAAATTGTTTCAGATGATTTTAATAAGGACTTGAAGAAAGACGAGGAACAAGAAAGTAAATCATATGATTTTGAGTCATCGACTATTAATGAAAACAATCCCATAAAATATGTTGATAATATAGAACAGATTGATGTTAAGTCCAAGTTACTCGATGAACAAGCAAATCCAATGGAAGATAGTTACAATGCTAATGATGAAGAACGAAATGAGCTTGTTTATGATAAAGAATTGTGTGCTGATGAAGAAATTGTCAAAACAAACGACCCCAATTTTGAATCACCCTTTGAGTATGAACTAGTAACAACGGAAGTATCAACTATTGTTGATCACATTTCAAATGATGAACAAAATTTGGATAATGGTAAAGAGTCATCCACTGAAGTGTCAGAAGAAGTCGTATCGTGTTGTGACGATGGAACATTTCTAAATGAAATGATTATTGCCGATGTCATAGAATCTCAAAGCTCAGTTGCAGAAAATGAAACCGACAATCCAAATATGATCTTAAATTACACCGAAAAAGAAACCAGTGTAATCGAAAATCCCGTCGATGAATCGAATTCTGGGTCTATGAATGGATTTAACGCCAACGAAGAAACCGATATTCATGTATCAAATATAGAAGACGGAAGATTACAAGTTGATGTAGAACATGCGGAGACATCTAGTGACGACTCCAGTTCAATTATATCTGATGCTGAGGCTGAATTTGGCTCCCCGACATCAATGTTGGAGGAAGAACGAGTATTTAAAAGAACAATATCAGGTAGTGAAACCCCAGCTATAAGTACTGAAGGAAAAGGAAACAAAACACTAAAGAAATCAAACCGAAAAAATCGATATCAATTACAAAATTCACTTAAAGAAAATAAGCTAATAATTCAATCGTTACAATGTGACACTCAAGAAAGCACATCCAATGATGTTGTTAATGAATTAGTTCATGATGCCAGCAAATATGGAACTGATCCAAAGGAATGCCTAATAGAACCAAACAATTCGTTTTGTAATAAACCATTTGAAAATGCGTCAATTGAAAAGGCAACAGCAAATAATGATTTACTACTTGGAAAACACAGAGAAAGACTACCGGAAAATGATAAGGATATGTTGGACTCAAGTTATGAAAATTCTGATTCATCTGAAGAAGATGAAGAGGAAATTTGTTCTCCTCCTATTGAACCTCTTATAGATGAAGACACTGAAGTTGAAACAATTGAAAACTATTCGACTACGACCAGCTTATCGAAAAGTGAAGGTGGACCACAAATTGATTGCGAAGTCGTAAACACCGCGGATATTGTGCCGGATTTCCAAATTGATAATTCAGAAAAATCCACAATTGAAGACAAGGTCTCAGAACATAATTTTGAAAATACAAACACAGGTACAGATGAGCCTAGTACCGAACCGAACGAAAAGCAACCTGATTACACTATCATACAAAAATCAGACACTATAATAAAACTGAACAAACATGAAGAAAAATCAACAAATGAAATGGTCGTCACAGGCTGGACAGAAACTAGCGTAGATGTACGAAAATCAGAATTAGCTGGCGAAGAGTTAAGCGCAGCCGAAGCCTTACTCCTTATTCCTAATCAAGCAACAAATATACTAGAAACTGATCTCATAAAGAAACCTATGGATTCGGTGGAATCTTTAGCTGAAGTTGAAAACTTACAAAGTCTTTTAGCTGAAGAAGAAATAAAAGAAGAAACACCTGAATGTAGTGATCCTGCTCCTGGTCAGGATTTGGAATTAGATACAAAGGACGATACCCCAAAAGAACTAGTTCGAAGGAAAAGACGTTCACACATGAAAGTTACACCACGTAAACGTATGATGAGTGTGTCCAAACTGGAAGCAAAAAACGAAGAAGAACATATTGAGGCTAAAGTCGCGAAACTAGCAAATAGATCAATGGACTCTGATTCTAAATTTTATAAATCATCTGAAACCCCCGAACTAACGAATAAATCACCTGCAGAACAATATGAGGAAAGTTTTGTGCTCAAGTACATCAAAGAACAATTAAAAGAGGAAATGGATTCAGTTGAATTGAACAAAATTGATGCTGAAGATTCAGAAAAGACTCCTGAAAAACAAACGCTCGAAAAAGTTCAGATAACCGTTGATATTTCGAATCCACTTTCGTCTCAAATTGCAACAATTCTCGGTACAAATCGACCTTCAACTACCGAAGTCCCAATCCGATGCGCAGTTAAAAAGCGAAAACAAAGCGTTGAAGACGATATTCCTTCCTTTATAATAAAGAGACCATGTCCTAAAACTGTTGCAGAAGAAGAAGCGGCTGATAGAGAGACAATTGCTCAAATACAGAACCTCTGTCCCCAAGTAGAAATAACAAGAAAACCATCTAAGGACGATCAAAGGTCATCGACACCAACATCACAGCAAGCCACCACTAAACCCCAGATAATTAATCAACAGATTTTGCGGGCAGGTAATAATCAACCCTTAATTACGGTTACAGCTAAAGGCAATAAGAATGAAGAAGGAATATTCGATATTTCTAATATGCCAATTGTTCTTTCCAATGAGAAAATTGTTAATGAAAAAGTTCACCTTGTGATTACTCCAACAACGAATCCACAAATAATAAAACAATTTCAAAATCAACAGCAAACACAATTGTCAAACACAGAAACAAATACTAGCAATTTTTCTGGAAATATTTCAGCAAATGTCCCTAAACCTGGTATTCCTGCGCGCAGGCCATCTTGTGTTCGGACAAAGCGTACACCATCCAGACAACAATTGCCAGAACAGCAACAAAATGCAGAAGTTAAAAATTTTGAGCAAGAAAATTATCAACAACCACTCGGCGTTCAACAACAAGCACATCAGCAACAAGAATATGTTCATCCACATCAGCAGATTCAACAGATACAACATGAGCATAATCAGTTGCAACAACAGCGCCAGAATCTACAAGTACAACTACAACCGCAGAATCAATTTCAACAGCAATTGCAACAACAACAATTCCAACATCACCATCAGAACCAAATGCAACAGCAGCTTCAAGAAGAACAAAACATTTTAATTCAACAACATCATCAGCTATTGTTGCAGCAACAATTACAGTTAGAACAACTTCAGAACCAACATCAACTTGTAACTAATGAAAAATCAACTCAATCGAATCTTTCGGAAAAACAGATAGGGATCGACAATCGTGGTAATAAGTATGTTATTATAAGAAATCCATCAAATACAGTGGTAATGTCAAATAGTCCAGAGCCATGCAAGGTTTCACAACAACGAGTTTCATTAACAACAACAGAATCGTGCGATCAGAATTCACAGCGGAAGCAAAGGCAAAAAAAACATTCTCCTCTCACTGTTCAAACCGGCACTTCTTCAAAATCGCCACTTCCATTAATACCACCTCTACCCGATACGTCGCCGCCACCTCATATTTTGTCTATAACATCAACACAAACCAACCAACCACAGCAATATCTCAAAGACCAACACATTAATTCGCCCAGTATACCTGTGACATCAGCAGCCACAACGAAACCCAAAGGTAGAGGGCGGGGCCGTCCACCTAAAAACAAAACCGAAACCGTTTCATCTACTAAGCAGTGTGCGAGCAATAATGTTAAAATTAATGCCAATGGAAGACGTTCGACTGGTAGGATTTGCGAGCCACCTCGCCAGCGTTCGACGCGGTCACTGGCAGTAACAACTTCTGCCGAAGTTCATCAAACGGTTATGTCGCCTGCCACAGTATATTCAGCAAACCAACAGCAAACGCAATCGGTCGGTTTTATGATCAATCCGCAATTCACTTCAATGCCAATTGATTCTTCACCAAGTATTCGCGCAAACAATGAGTCTTACCAGGCGCAAACATTAGGCCTGAGTCCACAATCTAGACCTTCAATTGCACCAGAAATAGATTCATCTGAGGCAAGAGAGTAATAATATATTTTTGTTTGAATTTGATTTAAAATTGGTATATATTTCAGGTGTCTGGTGGTGGTTATGCAGTACCTTCTCTTCCGGTACCAGGTTACCCGCAAACATATTTGCTGTGCGAACTAATTGGCAATAAGTACAAAGAAGTTTATTCGAAACCTCTCTACTTGTCTCCGGATCGAACAAGATTCTTAGAGGTACCCGACGAACTGGTCACAGAAGCCCATACTAAATTATCAGATTCTCGTCGAGAACCCAATCCTAATGCTTTAAAATTAGTATCTGACGGGACACCGCATATATTGCAATCGAGGTTAATAGAGATTAATTCAGAAAATATGGTGAGTCAAAATGACGGCAGTGGTCAGCAGCAGAATGAGGCGCTTATGCAAAAACACCAGCAGCTCTCAGTGGAAGAGCAAGCCTCAGCATTATTATGTTTACAGGAGCAATTAACACAGGATCATCTTGGCCACAAACAGATTTCACAGGAACAACTTGTACAAGAACAACTTGTTCAAGATCAGCTTGTGCAGGAGCAGTTCGTAGAGGAGCAGTTTGTGCAGGAACAATTTGTTCAAGAGCAATTTGTCCAAGAGCAGTTTGTACCAGAGCAATTTGTGCAAGAACAATTTGTGCAGGAGCAATTCGTTCAGGAACAGTTTGTTCAAGAACAATTCGTACCAGAACAGTTTGTTCAAGAGCAATTTAATTTGCAACCACAACAATTTTCTTTGCAGTTGGCTAGATTTGAAACAGGTGAGGTCATAGAAGATGCGGAAAGAGGACAAATGATGGTAGTTACTACTGGCACCCATAACATGATTTTAGATGACAAATCTTTTTTTGAATTCACTGGTGAAAAGAAAATTGACTTTTATAATGCGGAAAAGGATACCTACGTTTTAACACCGCAAGTAATAAGTAGTCTCTTACATCATTATGCACTAGGGCATATTACAGCAGTGCCAGCGATGAATACGGAAATTGGTGATCAGCAAGAAGTATCAATAGCGGATGTAATTCAAAATACGGATTCATCCACAAATATTCTTGAAGTGGCATTAGACGAATCTGGATTGTATTCAGAAGAGCAGTTTATAAATACTGGACAAATTCTTCAAATAGAAACTCCCGAAGGTATGCAATTGATTGGAACAGCTGCAGAAAATGCAGACTTGATTTTTCATCACATGACAAAAGCAAATACCAATGAAACAAACGTTCTTCTCAATCAAGCCCCCAAAATGTCTGCCGTGGAAATCCCCTCGGACAAAAGCAAACGAAGATTCGAAACAAAACCATCTACTCCTGCTACGTTGGAAGATTGCCTCAATGTAATTGGAGTTCAATCGCCCAATGTTCCAACGTCGCTTGAGTTGCCTGCATCAGTTACGAATCCTGCTATAGTTGCAAAAACACGAACACCAACTCCAGGTACAATCACTATGAACGAGATAATTGCAACAGGTCTTTGTCATCATCCTGACATAACTTCCTTACCGTCAATGAGTACTAACGACCAAGAACTTAGCTATGAGTTCTTCCAGTCAAATACTGAAGCACACGAGGACAAGGGTCAGGTGAACGAAGAATCCGTTGTGACTGATATGGGTGAATATGCAGTCGTTACAAGCAGTGCTAGTTTTGATGATCCCGGCAGATAATATCCACTCATGTTCTTCGAGTAGGATGTACCACGCTGGGCCCTCCTTAATTAGGTTTAAAGCGTGTTCTTTCGAAGAATAATTAATTCAAAAAAAGCCGATATAATTCTGTGCAAAAAGTAAAAAAAAAATAAAAATAAAAAAAAAAACTCGTCGAAAACACATTTTCGACCATATTTTAGATACATATTTATGTACACCATAGATTTTAGCTAATTATAACGCCACAGTTTGCTAAATGAATTAAAATCTGGATTTTATTCAAATGCGAACAATTTTGTGAGAAAGAAATAAATATTATAGCAGCTAAGTTATTTAAAGTGTTTATTGTAGCATATTTTATTAAAATATTCTTATAAGTAGCCGTTCCTTTCCTAATTTGCAAAAATATTATGAAACATACAATTCGGCGCATCCCACAAGGATTTAAAATAGAAAAAAAATAAGCATTCATTAAGTAATCAAGCAAAAATATTAATATTTTTATTGTGTAGGTAATAAGAAAATATATGCATCCATATATTACATAATTAAACGAAATATAATATAAAACATAACATTAAAAACTATACAAAATAATGTTTTTCTCTTGCTTAAAATGATAGTATTGTCCATTACGTTTCAAGATAATTGCATGGGAGGTAACCAGCAGCAGTTAAAGTTGTGAATATTTTACTGTCCAGATCAAGTAACAATAAGCAAATTAACTGGCAGTTAAAATATTCACAGCTGTCAGTGAGACTCCGACTAAAAATGAAACGCAGATATTTTTTTGACTAGCTTTCCAGTCCATATACCAAAAATTTGCTTAATTTTCAAGTCGACCACACCTGAATGTGTTTTTTTTACTTGTTCATTCAATGTTATTAAAAACATATCCCAAAATGTTCTAAATTAATTAATTTTATAGCTAGTTTCATTCAAGAAAATATTGGCTCTTTCTGTAAAAAGATTTTATTGTCGATTTCGTTTCAATAATTAGGATTCGCTACTAAAACCAATACTTTTTGGCTTTGAAAAGAACGATTACGGACCGAATCTCTTTTTGGGACTGTGTGTGTTGCTTGGCAGCTCTAAAAAAAAAACAAATCTTCAATTCGTTAAAACATCATTATTTCGTTTTAATTTCCCGATTCCGACCCGGGAGAGTTCCTAAACCCACTTGCACTTTTTTAATATTTGTTTCCAAGAAGTTTTTAACAATTTTTTTTTATTTTTTAATATATTAATTTACTTTTTCTGTACACTGCCACAAAATAAAAATTAATTCACAACACAACAATTGAGAAACGTCAAAACAAATATTGTAGTGTGTGTACGAATCTGTGCACAAATCCGTTTTGAATCCGTCTCCAAAAAGAGATTCAATACGGATCTGTTTTTGAAGAAAAAGTATTGGTTTTAATTTGAAACGAATTTGATTTTCAGAAAAAAATTGACGGCGGATCGACGGCAAGTCGATGTTTTTGTTGAAACGAAATCGACATATCTTTTTGAATTTTCAGAGTTTCATTTCAACAAAAAGAGCAGATCTAGATCAAATCTGCACGAAAGATATGATCTCTGATGGATTGGCAGATTTGTTCTGAATGCACACATACTCATGTAAAAAGTCTTGTCTGTCAACGGTCAAATGGTAAATATTTTGTTACTAATTTGATGTGAACTTGTGGACTAGTGCTAAAAAAACAAAACAAATAAGCAGTTTTTGATTGCTTCATCTTCGTCAACTGATGACGAAGATATGTTTTTGTGTTTGTCAGTCATTCACTAATACTACAATTAAATGTGGAGAAAAGTTTAATTGAAAAGATCAAATCTCCATTTTGAGATGAGATCTTTGAAATTAAAAGGTGCATACAAAACGAGAATTCACATGAAATGGTATTCCCGAACACTACTCACTAGGTTTGTTTTATTGGGAATCTATCCATTGTAACGTAAGTAATTCCCAAAAAAACGCATCGACCGTAGCATGGACCGTAGCCTTTTTATTTTTGTAAAAATGGTACCCCTGCACAGCAGTCACAAGTAACGAAAGAGTCTTTTGCAAAGTAAAATTAAGTAAATATCAAAATTATGAAGAATAATTAGCTTTTATTCATATAAAATAGAAAATAGTAAAACGTACCAATATTTAATTTATGTTTCAAACCTATTGTTTTCATTTTATCTCCATTTGTAATTTTAAATTCGAACATTCACTGTGCACCAATAGAAAGGAAATGATAAGTGAATGGGTTTGTTCATAGACTATGGTCAAGTCTCTTTTTACACAGGACAACTTTTGTATTGCTTTAAAAATCGTCTATGCCTTTCACACGAGGAAACAAAATTGCCGGAGATTTGTTTGTTTCCTTTTAATGTTTCTTAGTTTTGAACGCACACTACAACGTAGTTTAAATTGTTCACTCCCCTTACATTTCCCTTTATATTTCATGATTTTATTTATTTTCTGAGTAGATCGATAGCTATAGTTTTATTTTTCAAGTCAATTTACAAATTTATTTTCTGAGTATGTTTTGCTTTCAATTCAATATTCACTCATCAGACTGCACTTAACATACGCGGAGTAAGGAGGCTTTACATGCATCTTCATCTTCATCTGCATTGTTATCTGCAAAAAAAGAGGAAACAAAATAAAAAATTCATACTTGTGCGATAGAGAGCGAAAACCAAAATGGAGATCATCTTCATGTATGAAGATTATAGGAAGTACGAACCTGAAGATTGAAGATTATAGTGAAGATGAACATGTTCATCTTCATTATAGCATTTTCATCTGCACCATAATTTTTTCCGTTCAGATAACCAACTTTCAAGTTTGTTTTTACCATTTCACCTCAATTTGCTTAAAAACAACGAAAATAGCGAAAATTTTCTTCTCAAAACTACATACCTGAACGCTAAGAACATGTGATTGTGAGATGTGTCAAGAAAGTTATAGCAGAGTTCGAGTAAGTTATTAGTGTTTACCCTGTCTTACTTTTATGTTTGTTTTATATTATTGGCCCGCTCTACTTTTCTTCAAGTCTGCAGATGCAGATCCATGTAAAGCCGCCTTAAGGAACAAATAGTTAACATTTGGTTTGCCATTTCTATGCACATGTCCAGAAAAAAAAACAATGGGATCACAAAAATGTACGCCCAGTCCTTGTCTATGTAGTTTTGCTGCGAATACCGTCCATGGCCAACGTCCATTAAACAGTGAAGAAAAAGCACATTTTGTGAAGTTCAGTTGCCGCGTTTAGGCTAGGCGGGCACATGTAATTTTTCCGAAACGAAATAGTTTAATCAATAGTTGAACGATGATCTCGCACATAATAAACTTAAAATAAATCAACGAAATAAACCAACACACATACAATATTTTGCTTTAATGTGCGCGCAGTTACATTATAGTTCGCTGTAATACAAACTGAAGAACTTTTAAGTTGCTCAAATCGCGGACTGCATGCGCGCACTATCATATAAGTCCATGGTATTCACTTTAGCAACAGAACTGTTGCAAAACTTATAGTTTCATATGTGCGCGCCTAGCCTTATAGCTCATAGAATTTCATACGAATAAACATTTTGCGGCGCAATGTCGAGCAGTTCCTCTATAATGCAGTTCCACCCAATGCAGTTTGTCTTCTTAAATTGCTTTTATGTAGATCTAAATAAAAAGATGATTTTTTTCACCAAACTCCGTTTATTTATAACTATCAATAAAAATTAAACACAAAACGAATATTGGTCTTAAGTTAGTCAAAAATAAAAGAAAAACGGAATTCATTCGATAAATATTGGTTTCTTTTTCAAAATGGATATCAAAATTTGTTAAAATTGATTAATTGACATTAGGGGTATGCAAAATTGCAGATATAGGTGCAATTTTAGACGTACTTCAGAAAATAATAGAGCAAAGAATACAGTTTTTAATAGTAAAAGTCAGAAACTTTTCAGAAGAACAGCTTATAATTTATTAAAAAATGGAGTTATCTAAGATTTGAGAAATATAAACTGGCCAACTATTAAAAAAAAAGAATCAAAAAGATCGATTTGTGTTACGAATGAAATTAATAATTATAACACTCCATGAACACTTCCATCGATATTCAATTCAATTACCAATCGTACCAACAAAACTAACAAAATCAGAATCGAGACTCGACTGAACGTCAACCAGCCATCCACCGTAGCTTCTACTTTAGCTTTTTATCGACCGTAGCGCATTGTATATAAAATGCTACGACGGATAAACTTACGGCGGATAAATTTCCCAATAAAACACGGCCACTAATAATTGGTAACTTAAAGAGTTGGGGAAATGCCACTCGAGCGAAAAATACGTATTCCTGAATACTAAAGTGGTTCATGTTTACAAAGCATGACGTGGATCCCAAACAGTTAATAGTGAGTTTCATTGAAGAAAAGATCTGCTCTTTCCGACAAAAGATTTCATCTTTTTGAATTTTGAGTTTCATTACAACAAAAAGAGCAAGTCTAGATCAAATCTTAACACGAAAGATTGGATCTCTGATGGGTTGGCAGATTTGATCTGAATGCACACATACATGTAAAAAGTCTTCTGTCAAGGGTCAAATGTAAAATATTTATGGCCTTTTCGATTGGCCGTCTGGAACACCTGGAACAATTTGACTGATTCTGAATTGTATGTATCACTGTATTTGTGAAAATTAAATAAAAAAAAATCACATCGACTAAAAAGAATTTGCAAAACACTTGATTTCAATTTAGATACACATTTTCTTGTATGAATAATAATTATACCTTGCTTCTTTTTACCTTCTGTTCTGTTTAGAGTAACAACTGTCATTTTGTAGGGTCAGAACAGTTCTGGACGGCCAATCGAAAAGGCCATTAGTAATTAATTTGTTGTGAACCAGTGCCAATCCGTGCTAAAAAATAACAATGGACGAAGCAGATCTGCAAAATTGATTTATGGGGTTTTAGCTTGGTAGCAAAAATCAATTTATTTTTGATTTAGATCTGTCAAAAACTGATTTTGACAATTTTTGCCTTCGATTGGCCAAAGAAATTGATTTATTTTTTGATTTTTAATCAATTTTGCAGATCTGGATTTTTCGGCAGATAAACCCCTCTTTTACTAACTCCACTATGCATTATAATTGACAGCCATCAGTCTGACAAAACATCTGATACCGCTAGCTGGTTCACAGACACAAATACTATAGCAAATAAAAATCAATCTGAAAACGTATTCGATTCGTTACCAAAAAAATCAATTTAAAGATCAAAATATAAATTTACCAAACGATAACCCCATTAAAATCAAAAAACTAAATCAATTTATTTGGCCAATTGAAGGCAAAAATTGTCAAAATCAATTTTTTGACAGAAACGATAACCACATAATACTACAATTAAATCTGGATAAAAGTTTAATTGAAAAGATTAAATCTCGATTTTGAGATGAGATCTTTGAAATTTGCATGGAACTCGCTATAAGTAAAAATAAGCAAAAAAAAATTAAAATTTAATGCTATGGTATTGGCGTATATTCGTTTCTGTAGTGAAACTGATAACTGTCTGACTGAATGCTTCCAATTGTACTTGATTCACCGAAAAATGCGAATCTGCGAATTTGATTCAGAATCAAAAAAAAATTATTTTTTGTTGTCCAATGGAAGGATTTAATTGTTCAAATCCGTGTTTTGGCAGATTTGTATCAAAAACGAATTAAATTCTTGTACCAATGAAAAACCACATACCGCTAGAGTTGTGGAATACCTAATGACCCTCGACTCGACTGTGAGCTTTTGAGAGACACCTTACTTGACTCCTATTCATGATATGTCCTCAGAATTTATTTCAGGGTGACTTTAGCTTTTCAAAACACGATTTAGGCCGACTTCATGACTCAACAAATAAAGTAGTACTAAAAGTATATCCCGCAAAAAAATCAAATCAGGTACCTACATGCAGTTTGTGTTGTTATAGAAACATTTTTTTTTACAACTTTCTTAGACATTTACTTCGGAAATTGGAAGATGCTAATCTGAACGCAGTTTGGTTAATTTTGGTCAAAGTATCTATAAGACCAGGAAAGTAGGGGGTGGCCGTGGTGCGATAGTTGTGTGTTCGCCTGTCAACCTTATGGTCACATGTTCGATCCCTGCTGTATTCAATGTCCTCTTATTTTTCGATTAAAAAACAATTCTAAAATAAATGTCATACAATGGCCTCGTTCGGTGCGCGGCCGATAGGCTATCCAAGATACCTTTGTAGCGGATTTATTTTCGAACGATTCAGGTAGCTTTCTCTTTATGTCAGTTGTATTGCATACACATCTGAAGTTTTGAATCAGCTGTTCCTCAAATTTCCAAACGAATCTCAACGAATCCAATAATTTTTGGGTAGCTTGAGATCTGTGTTTGACAACATATGTTCAGTTCATCAGCCGTTTTTTCCTTAGGTGTTACAACAACACCAAGCAATCCGGATCGGTTAGGTTGTGCCACCTGATGAACTAAACATATGTTGTCCAAAAGATATTGGATTCGTTGAGATTCGTTTGGAAATGTGAGGAATTGCTGATTCAAAACTTCAGATCTGTATGCAATACCACTGGCAAAACGAGAAAGCTACCTGGAGCGTTCGAAAACAAACCCGCTACATAGGTATCTTGGATAGCCTATCGCCCTCGCACCGAACGAGGTCAATAATTCTGTTGCAACTGTAACTTCTACAAACTGCTGTTGCAGGAGAACCATTGTAGACTAGTATACCATGAATCAAAGAAAACAAGATTACGACTCTTCTTTGTTTTTCTTATTTTATGGACGTTATATGTGAAACAAATTAATTAATCCACAAACAACAATTTGCAGATTTTTTTCACATATGACGTCAATAAAATAAGAAAAACAAAGTGTCGAAATCTTGTTTTCGTTGGTTCATGCTAGTATACTGTTTTTTTTTTTTTATAATCTACACGCGCTCAACGGATTATACTACCCTTTAAATGTTTCAACACAGCGCGGGCGTGAATTTTAACGAAGAGAAAGAATGATAGGAAAGATGTGTGGCGCGATGTTTTGAGATTGTAGGTGGTTGTTGTCTTAGATTTTATCTCCAGGGATGGCAGCTGAACTAATGCGTAGAAATTTCCGTATCTTATTTATCTGTCCCTTATAATTCGCATTAACTTTTTATTCGCTGTCATATTTTATGGGTATACTAGTTTTACTCAATCACATGTTGTATGTTCTATGCCTAAACAGCACGTATTAGTAATCCAGCAACTCATTGTATGACATTTTATTTTAGAATTGGTTTTTAATGGAAAAACAAGAGGACAGACTAAGGCAGGGATCGAACCTGTGACCATGATGTTGACAGGCGAACACATAACTATCGCGCCACGGCAACCCCCAAATTATAAACAATAAATAGTATAACATTATTTGTATGTTATAGTATTTATTGCATTTTTCTGCACACTGTTCATACGTCCATACTATAAGTGTGTTCCCGTACTTTATGCACAACCCTTCAAGCAAGCGACTCCGTTTTATATCCGATACCACTTCATAAATGAACCCAAAAACGGATCCAAAACAGTGCCAAAGCGAATCAAATTAGTATGGAAATTAGAATCACCACGGAGCCATTATGTACATGTATGTGAGAGAGAGTTTTCTAACGGGTTTTCCAATAAGAGGTGTTATTTTGAATAGCCCGCTATTTCGGTAGCTGTCACTTTTGAAGCTGTAATTTTTTGACATTTGACAAGTAGAAACTACGCTATTAATAAAAATGGAACGATACACGCTTCAACAACGCATTGAAATTATTAAAATTCACTATAAAAATGGTGAAAATTTGGCAGAGACGGTTCGTAAAACTAAAACATTTTTGGGTCGTCGTGAAGCACCTTGTCGGACCGCAATACAGAGATTGGTGGACAAATTCGAGCTGTTGGGACAAGTTAGTGTTAGTGATGTGAAGAATAAAACCCGTGCACGTCGCTCAAGAACAACTGAGAATATTGCTGTTGTAGCCCAAAGTGTTGAAGAAAACCCAGGTTTGTTCATTCCTCGTCGTTCTTTGGAATTAGGCATTCCACAAACGTCATTACACCGTATTTTGCATAAAGACTTGGGTCTTAAGGCTTATAAATTTCAGTTAACACAAGAACTCAAGCCGGCTGATCATCAACAACGTCGTGTCTTTGCTGATTGGGTCCTTGAAATGCATGAAAATGAACCGGAATTTCATCGAAAAATCATCTTGACTGATAAGGCCCATTTCCACCTCGGAGGCTACGTCAACAAGCAAAACTGTCGCATCTGGGGCTCGGAAAACCCAAGAGTTATTGTTGAAAAGCCTCTCCATCCTCAACGCGTGACTGTTTGGTGCGGTTTATGGTCCCGCGGGGTCATTGGACCTTACTTTTTCGAAAATGAGGCTGGAGCAACTGTTACGGTCAATGGATTGCGCTATCGAGAGATGATTAATGATTTTTTATGGCCTGAATTGGATGGTATTGATCTGGACAACGTTTACTTTCAACAAGACGGCGCTACGTGCCACACAAGCAATGAAACCATCGATCTTTTACGGGAAAAGTTTCCGGACCGTGTTATCTCTCGAAGAGGTGATCACAATTGGCCACCGAGATCTTGTGATTTAACACCTTGCGACTTCTTCCTTTGGGGCCACGTGAAAGATAAGGCCTACGCCAACAGCCCAGCGTCGATTCAAGACCTCAAAGATGAAATTCGTGAGGCTATCGAGGACATAGGGCAGCCACTTTGCGATTTGGTTATGGAAAATTTCATGAAAAGGATATGGTCCTGTAAGCGTGGTCTTGGCGGCCATTTGGCTGATGTTGTGTTCCATTATTAACGGTATACCTTCCTCTTTATAATGAAATAAACATCCGATCATTTATCTCCAAAAATGCCATTTTTCTTTGAATATCAAAATAACACCTCTTATTGGAAAACCCTTTATTTCACCATACTCAGCGAGAACGGAACCTAAATGGAATCCAAAACGGATCCAAAAAAATTAACTAATCTAATAAGAAATAGGTACCTATATGCTCTTTTACACATATTAAACACTTCTTTGTTTATTTGATAATAATCCCGTTTTTCCATTTTAAAATATTTTCATAAACTATTTATGTATTTTGGTTTTCCTTGAAGATTTGCTTGTTGCTTACAAAATTGAAAAAAAACAATAACTGTGTCTCTCCATGTGTCTTGATTTCTAGTCCATAAAAATACTCCCCACTCGAATATCGACTTTCTCTCTATTTCTCGGTCCATAAAAAAATAGTCTCGATTCTAGTTCTTATTTTTACATGCGTGCACAGAAAATGTGTTAATATGCGTGAGACACTCAGTTTTTTGGATTCCAAAGTTATTCCAAAGTGAACCGAGAAATTCGGGTCCGTGTTTTTGTTTGAAGGGAACCCTTCAAGCAAGCGACTCCGTTTTGGATCCGAAACCACTTCTAAACGGATCCAACAACGGATCCGAAACGATTCCAAATCGGATCAAATTAGTATGGAAATTAGAATCACCACGGAGCCATTATATGAATGTATTGTGAGAGAAAAGAGAGATAGTCTTATACTTCACCATACTCAGTGAAAACAGAACCTAAATGGAATCCAACAAAAATGAACTAATCTAATAAGAAATATTGTCTTGTACAAATATTAAACAGTTCTTTATTTATTTTACAATAATCCCATTTTTCCATTTTAAAGTATTATTTTATAAATTCGTTACACGTATTATTATGTATTTTAGTTTTCCTTGAAGACAAAAATTTCTTTGTTGCTTGTTTACTCTGCAAAATTGAAATAACAGAGTTTCTCTCCATTTGTCTTCATTTCTAGTCCACAAAAAAAAATCTCCCAGTCCCCACTCTAATATCGACTACCTTACCAACTCTCTCTATTTCTTTGTCCATAAAAAAATATCGATTCTCCTTCTTCTTTTTACATGCGTACACATAAAATTTGTTAAAGTGTGTGAGACACTCAGTTCTTTTGGATTCCAAAGTGATTCCTAAGTGAACCGAGAAATTCGGGTCCGTGATTTTGCTTGATGGGAAAAATGTGAAGACTGTCATTTTTGCAAGAGTGGGGGAAAAAATCTCTCAGACCGCACCAAAGTTTCACAAAAGTACGGGACGCTTCGAACAACAATTTTTGCCATTTTTAAACGTCAACGTAAAAGTGTATTTTTGAAAATGTTTATTAAAGATTTACTTAAAATTATTACTTAAAATAACCAATTTGATATCACAAATTTCAATTTATTGCACGGATAGCCCCACGGATAAGTAACGATACACTTGGCAACAGACAACTTGTGTTGTTTTTTTTCTTTTTTCATTCATTTGACAGTCTTCATAATTTTGTCCAAAGAAATTTCTTGGACTAAAATTTGCAGCGTGGGGAAATATTTTACTCTCTCATGAGCGCTCTCTTCTGGGAAATACTACGAAAATTTGGAGTACGGGAACAGGATTTGACTGTTTTTCGTAGAAATTCTTACATTTTCGCAGTTTTAGGGAGTACGGAAACGGACCTTATGTTAGTATGGTGGTTTGATGTTTTTTTTATATAATTACATATTTTAAAAACTATTTGATTTGCAGAAAGTTTAATTTAAATTGCAAAACGTTGAATTTGATTTGTAAAAAGGTGAATTTAATTTGAAAAGACTATCGGCCCTATCGAGGTATCCTTTCGTAAAATTTCGGCAACGAAAGTCAATTCCTATCGGAACTCACTTTGCTTCCGTTGGGGAACAAAACAAAATGAAGCATACAATCGCGTTGCATTAAGATCAACTTTACTCGCCAACATTTCAACAAGTTTCTTTTGTTGAGCCCTTGACGTTCAAAATATTACGCACAAAATAAATTCATATTTTCCATACAATTTTGGAGCATCGACCAGATTCCGCAACAATTTTCGTCGGAGAACTTCGGAAAATATTCAACGCACATCTCTGTTGAAAAAATCTTTACTGAACGCAATTCATCGCATTGCTCTGATGTGCATTTATATTTCATCACAAAATCAGTGCAATGTGTCATTCGGAACGGATACATCCTTAGAAAATTCTCCGATGTCGAACAAATCGGTGAAAATTTGTCTCCAAACGGATACCTCGATAGGGCCGTATATATGAATTTCAGATTGTCGATTGTGAAATTCGGCCCACCATCGAAACAATATAAAACAAAAATTACATACCTTGTTATGAATTCATAATTTCTTTTACGATAAAGTAAAGACCAATTGATAAATAATCTTACGATAGTTGACTTCCCCGACTAACGATAAGGCTTCATTTATCTTGTTACTGGTCAATATACCATTTTTTTCTAAATGTTCTTATACGATTAAAACCCATGTATACAAGTTTCTCCATATTTGATTATAGCGTAATTGTATTTTATTTAATGGCTTTGTTAAATTGACTCACATTTCTGTAATAGTTATATCGTTAACAATTCTAAGAGTTATAAAATAACAACAGTATGCAATTTACAATCTGTTACTTGTGACTTATATTATGCCGACTAAACTTAGTTGCTGAGGATAATGTTTCGATGACATTATGTCTGTTTTTTGGTTTGAATGACCGACAAATAGAAAGGAGAAAATATATTACAGTAAATATGTTGGTCGCAGCACCGTCATATATCCTGGAAAGGGAAACCAATAAAAACTATATAGGCAATAGGTCTTGAAGTCTCAAAAAAAGCGTTTCAAATTTAAAGTATATGTGTATATCAAATAGCGTCATAAATAAATTAATACAATAATTTAAATAAAAGCTTAAAAAATCAGAATAATTGACATCTAGAATTCCATAAACGATTGTGGAATTTTAATAATAATAATTATTTAATGGAGGAGGTTCTGTTTTATCTTATTCGAAGAACAATTATTGAAACTAACTTTCTGACACAATTTATTTTAGGATGTTTAGATTTTGGAGCAAATTTCGTTGGTAAATTCTGAGCATTTGGCTTTTCCACCAAGATCTCCCGTCAAGTGTTTTCCTTCTTTGATAACATCAAAACAGGCGCGTTCAATTTTAGCGGCGGGTTCCATAAGTTCCATATGTCTCAGCATCATAACTGCAGACAACAAAAGGGCAGTGGGATTGGCCAAGTCCTTGCCAGCAATATCTGGGGCAGTTCCGTGGACCTGAATGTATTTTAAATTAATTTATTTTAATTGTCTTCTCTTTAAAATTAGTATTATTTGTTTACCGATTCAAAGAGGGCACCATTCAAGCCAATATTTCCTGATGGTGTTAAACCAAGTCCACCAACTAAGCCAGCGCACATGTCAGATAAGATATCACCGTATAAATTGGGCATGACCTATATTGATATTATTTCCGTATTGCCGATTTAAATTAAAATAACTATTTTTTTTTACCAGCACGTCGTATTTCTTTGGATCTTGTACCATATTTAAGCAGACAGTGTCAAGATAACGCTCTTCGAATTTTACTTCAGGATACTTTTCAGCCATATCACGAACGCATCGCAAGAAGAGACCATCAGACATGCGCCTAAAAATGGTAGAGAAATAAAATGTTTTATTTTTATTGTTTTTAATTGTGCAGGTTTTCTAAGAAACCTTAAGATAGTACATAATTATGTTGAATGATTATTTATGGGCAATTTCAAAATGAAATAAAAATTTCAGAAAAAAAAGATTAAAGTTTTAACTTCAAAAAAAAAAAAATATGATAATATATATCGATTATTTTCTTCAAAAACATCCGTTTCTGAGCTAAGTAAAACATTTATGAGAAATAGCGTACACAAAATGGGATTTTGACTACCATAAAATAATCAATCTAGATGCGAGCGTTAGAAAAGTGTGGAAGGAAGGAGGGAAGAGGAGATACTGATACACATAGATTTTGAATTTGTAATTATAAAAATGGGAAGGGTAAGGAGAGCCACGGCTGAAAAAAGAATCTCGTACTTGACAGTACAAAGTAAACTAACCAGCATTCCTAAAAGAGCAAGAACTACTGTTGAATAGTTTAAGGGGAGGAATGCAAGTGGCTATTTCGCTAGAACATTGTTTATAATGGGGTTTTCGTTTGGTAAATTTATATTTTGATATATACTCGTAAATTGATTTTTTCCGTAACGATTCGAATACGTTTTCAGATTGATTTTTATTTGCTATAGTATTGGTGTATATTTGTGTCTGTGAACCAGCTATCGGTATCAGCTGTCTTGTCAAATTGATGGCTGTCAATTATAATGCATAGTGGTGTAAGTAAAAAAGGGGTAGATCTTCCGAAAAATTGATCTAAAATCAAAAAATAAATCAATCTATTTGGCCAATCGAGGCAAAAATTGTCAAAATCAGTTTTTTGACAGATCTAAATCAAAAATAAATTGATTTGTGTTACCAAACGATAATCACACATAAATCAAGTTTGCAGATCTGAATTTTTCGGCAGATCTAGATACCCCTCTTTTACTTACACCAATATGAATCATAATTGACAGAAATCAGTTTGACAAAGTTCTTGTTTGATAATAATTTGTTTCGGTTGCAAGAAAGAATTAAAATAGTTTTGAGTTCAAAAAAGCCCGATTAAACATTTACACGTCCGAGTCAATCAATCTGAAAACGTATTCGATTCGTTACCAACAAAAATGAATTTAAAGATCAAAATATAAATTTACCAAACGAAAACCACATTATAGTTTTTTGAGTTTTTGACAATGTGCAAGAATACATAAAAATCACGTTAACACAAGTATCATGAGGAAAATGAAAATGAAATAATAAGGAACTAAGGTGGAAATAAATCATCTTTGGAGACGAATGCCACTAAAACAAAAGTTGTCAAAAAATTGTTGTTTAGATCTGTTGCAAACTAATTATGTTAATGTTATTGCGTCCAAAATGATGATGATGATCAAATAACAGAATAGCAAACGTCATAGTAGGAATCAACCGAAGGAAGGATGTACGACGAATTCTAACATCTACGACCGAGCTGCGAAATAGTGGAGTCTTGATCCACAGAAATTCACCCGCATCTACAAGAGCCCGAATAGTTTTAAAATGTAAATGAAGTTTACAGTCAGCTGTTCTATACATTTATAGTCGGATAGCTAGTTATTCGAATATTTTCGGGATAATTCAAAATAGCTTTCGTGAAAACAACTATTTTTTATCAGCTGGTGCTATGGCACCACTTTTCTTCAATGCATTACTAGTTCAATCCTGATCTGAGCGTCCTTGTTAAATTATTTAAAATGGTTCGTTAGTCATATTTTGAGCTATTTATACGATCATGTATAATTAAAGCTTAATATTCATTGTTTTTTTTTTTTGTAAAACGTGTTTAGATAAGCACAAAAAATGAATATTAAAGCTTAGGCCGTGTGTGAATTGCGATAAAATGTTGGTTAAATTTTGAAGTTTGGTTTGTGGTGTGATCAAATTTAGATTTTTTCTGTAATTACGTTAAAAGGGATTTATTAAAACACTATTTTGGCTAAAATTCTTTCAACATTGAAGAAATTTCCCTAAAAACATTTTTTTTGTTGTTAAGTTAGAAAAAAGTAAGTAAAAGAAAAAAGTAACGAATTCTCAGTTTTACTAATATGTTTGGGTTTTACATCGTTAATTTAATATTTTAAAACAACAATTCCAAATCTTTTCAAAACAATTCCCATTATGGTTAGTTTGTTGATTTAGTATGTAAACACTAGTTTTCACAGCTGAAGAATTTGACAAGCTGACAAATCAATCTATTTGTATTCAATTTGCAAAATGAAATACAATGAGTATTTTAATTAATTATTTTATATTTGTTAAAATATCAACGGATTATAATATTTGTTTTTTCCTCTTGAGACCCTACACAAACAAAAATAATAATGTAATTTAATTTTTCAATTGAATTAAAACTTACATTTATATATTATATGGTTTCCCAGTAGATCTGGACTTTTTGGAGTTCATCTTTCTTTTCGGTTATCGCTTACAGTTTCAAATTACTCTATCTTGAGAAACGTTAAATTTTAACGCAAATTTAGCCTGCTCTACAGCTGCCTACATTTTAACCCATTTTATTCACCACGCTAGTGTCAAATTTTAACCAAGTTACAAAATTTTACCAACATTTTAACGCAATTCACACACGGTCTTAATATCAAAAGATGAGCAAAATATGCTCAAACTATCACAAAAGCATTATAGCGGACGGAATATAATGTTAATGCACACAAAATAAAATGCACCACCAGATCGCACGTACTTGCTCTTATGTTCGATCATATTGTATGCAAAAGATTCTTAATAGAAACCTTTAAACATATTTTTAAATCCTTTTTTACTTATTTTTCTATATACAAAATTCATAATTTTTTTCAAAAAAAAAAAAATGGTATACAATTTTAATTAATTACCAATATAAATTTAAGAACAAAATTTCAGAAAAAATCGACCCCGGCAGTATTATTTAGAATTCAAAGGACCTCCTACATAAAAATTTTAACCGAATCGTTGAGTCGATTATGAGAAAGTCCAAAATCAAAAAAATGGTTATGACAGGTACCAATATTGAAGAAAACAAAAACAATACACCTAAATATTATTTTTGTGGACTGTGTGGATTAAAGGAAAATTGAAGATGTTTATGACCTGTAGTCCAAAATGCGTTTCGCCCTTTATGACCTGTTGTCCAAAATGCGTTTCGCCCAACAGGTACCATTAATAACAAATGCGCAAAATTTTAAACGATTTAGTAATATGTTAAATCATTTTAAGTATGATACTAGGCTACAAAGATGATTTTCCTAATTTTAAACCAGTTTAGTGTCGGTCTATTTTCTTAACATTTTACTAAAGTTAAAATCACAAAATAGCTACTTTATTTTTTTTTAGTATAGTACTAAATCCATACGTCACTTTGATATTTACAAACGTCAAAAAGTTATGTTCGCTTACTTTTTTGCACTATTTTAGGCGTGTTTAGTTGTAGTTTATTAAGAAAATAGATTTAGTATGGTGTTAGTTAAAAAGTGTTTAAAATTACGAAAATATTAGGAAAGTGCTTTAGTATTATTAAACTGTTAAGTAGTGTCATGCTAAGCCCTGTTTAAAATTTTGCGCCAAAATTTCTAAAAAAAAATTTCGACCAAAATATAGACTTTAGGGCACACACTCTTTTTTATCAAAATAGTTAATTAATTAAGATGGTAGACATTTTTTGATGGACGGTATCGTTAGTTTTTTGTCTAAAAAAATTGATTCAAAAATCTATTTTAGACAATAACTTAAAACGCTTAAATACCAAGTTTGAAGAAAGTCGGTTCAGCCGTTTAGGCTGTTGCTGGTTGAACAGACAGACAGAGAGACGGAATTGCGGGACTTTTTTGGGTTCTCTATCATCGTAATGTCAAGTTTGGTTAAAATCTCGAGTTCGATTTTGTTTCTAAATGAAAAACTTGTCCTCTACATACATACATATATCGCAATTAAAAATCAAAAAATGCATTTGATGACATTTGAGAATTCAGCAATTATTTTGTATAATTTCCAATTCGTTATAAAATTGAGGAATATTGAAAAAAGGGAGAAATGTCTTTTTTGAGAGAATATTAAATAACTAGCAGGTATGAGTGGGTTGCTACGGCTTTTCAACCCCGCGGTAACAGTTTTTTTTTGCTTAATAAAATGCACTCTTGGTTTTTACTCTAGCCCTGAAAATAGGTCTGATTCAAACTTTTTTGTGGGGAAGAAATTCTGGAACAGTTGGAGCACAATTTTCTGCCAATTTTTCGCACAACAACCATGAGATGTTATTTTTTATTTATAACAAATGTCAAGCTAACAATTGTAAATATTTTGCCAACAAATTCCTGCCTACAAAAATTTATGAGGCAGGAATTGGCAAGAAATTGTCAGATAGGGGAAATATTTTACACCTTCAAGGGCGCTCTCTTCTGCCCAGAACTACCAAATTTTTAAGCCTGGAACAGAATTTGGCAGAAATTGGTACCAATTTGTACCAATTAGCAGTGTGGATCAGAATTAATATGTGTACAACATGATGAATAGTCAAGTACTTAGTTAAAAAAATCTCCAGTCATCAACCAATTTAAGCGTCTCCGACAGTTCCATTTACTTTCACATTCAATGACACCTGAAGATGTTTCGATTTACAAAAGAAAACCTTTACTTAAGTGCTTCCAAACATATGCAAACATATCTGCACCCCGCTGAGGTTGTATTTGCTTTTGGCTTCTTGTGAATAAAAGCTATGTTGGCTATTTGTAGAATAAACAGATATGTTATATATGCTCTATGCAAAATTATATATATATATATCCCACGGGAAGCATACATTTTACCGGGATAAGAAGTAGCATATGTCCTATTCCAGACTATAATCTATATCTGTGATAAATTTCATCCAGATCCGTTCAGCCGTTCTGGCGTGATTGAGTAACAAACATCCATCCAAACTTTCACATTTTTTTTCATAATGATGCGCCCATTAAAGGTGTTTTGATTACCCTTAATATGTCCAAGCACAGTGCGAGCATTAGGAAGGTAGGAAAGGATGAAAAAGGAGATACCGATGCACATTGGTTTTAAATTTCTGAATATCAAAATGGGAGGGGAATATTGAGTCAGGTAATTTATTCCACATTCGCGTTGTACGGCTAAAGAAAGAATCCCTATACTTAACAGTACGTCCGAAGTTGGGCTCAAGGTAATACGGTGGAACAGTTTAAGGGCAGGAATGCAACTGGCTACTTCGCTAGAACACTGTTTATAAAAATAGCGATAAAATAATGAAATACATGAAACATTTCAATGATGTTCGAGAAATGTAAATGTTTCCACTATAGTTCTATCGCCATTCTATCTAAAAGATTCAAATGGGTTTTGGGAGCTCCTGCCCAAATATGAGAGTTATACTCCAACTTTCGACGAATGAAGGCCTTATAGATTACAGCCAGATCAGACGGGGAAAACATTTCTTGCATCTTCGAAGAAAGCCCTAACACTTTGCTGCATTTGTGGCGACATAGAATATGTGGTCATTCCACAAAAGGTGGTCTGTGATGCACATGCCAAGGACTGATAGCGGATCGTTTTCTACAATGCAAGTGTCGCTAATGGATAGTGGCATGGGGGAGTGGGTTCTGCTCTAACGACAGAAGACTGAGTTTTGAAGCACTAAATTCTACACGGTTTTGTATTCCCCATTGGACAATGCTGTCAAGATCAGAATTTATTGAGCTTGTCATACGCTGCCGTTGCAGATGTACATCCGAAGAACAAGGAGGTGCATCTGAAAACGAATATGAAAAGCTGAGAGTACTATCGTCAGCAAAACAATTAAGTGGATTAGAAGTTCCAGATAAGAGATCATTAATAAAAATGAGGAAAAGGCTCGGAGACAATATGGAGCCCTGGGGCACACCAGCATTTATTTTTTGGGTATCAGACTTGAAACCGTCCATACAACTTGTGTTGAACGGTCCGAAAAGTAATTTCTAATCCAACGAAGAAGAGATTCATCGATACCAAATGAGAGAGCTTAATGCCAAACTCTATCAAATGCTCTTGAAATATCAAGTGCAATAATCTTACTTTCTCCAAAACGATGTAAAGATTTGTGCCACTGTTCGGTGAGATATACCATCAGATCACCAGTGGACCTATTGCTACGAAAGTCATACTGCCGGTCATTAAGGAGCTTTCGTTCTTCAAGATATTTCATAAGCTGATAGTTAATCAGCGTTTCCATGACCTTGGAAAGAAGGGACGTAAGTGAAATTGGACGGTAACTAGAGGGTGAGGAAGATTCGCCTTTTTTAGGGTCAGGCTGGACAAATGCTGTTTTCCATCCACTCGGAAAGAGACCTGTAGAATAGGACAGATGGAAAAGCCAGCATTGAAGAACACCTCTTCAGAACGATGGGAGGGATACTATCCGGGCCAGCGGATTTGTGTATATCAAGGTCTTTGAGGACACTAGCAACTGCACGAGTGCGAAAGAAGATTCGTGCCATATAATCGTTTACGCTCTCAAGTACTGGAGGAGTCATTACACTTTCTGGCAGCGTCGAATTAACAGCGAACGGCGCTGCAAGCAAATTGGCTTTTTTACGAGAACTGACAAAAGGGATGTCATTAAAGACGAGCGTTGGAATCGAAGACGAAGTTGAATTTCGAATGATTTTTACAAATGACCAACAATTCTTACTACCTTTGGGACATTGTAGTAATGTTTGCCTTAATTTTTGGTCATGCAAAAATTTGGTTCTACGAATGTGAGCGTTGCAAGTCTTTCTAGCTTCTTGAAACTTTCTCCGGTTTTCCTCAGTGCGGCTGGCTTTATAATTCCGGAAACTTACTTCTCTAACCCTAATAACCTCTTTACAGCTCGAATCAAACCATACATTTTCTTTCGGTTTGATAGATTTCACCATATTCGGGATAAAATTTCTCATTCCGTAAAGGATTAAATTAATATCATATGTGCGCTGGAGTCTATGTCACTACCAAGTTTAGCATAGTGCCCAGTTAAGGTTCCTGAAGAAATTATTGAGACCGTCCTAGTTGGCTTTCTCATATTGTCAAACGGTTCTCTTAGGTGACTTTTCTTTAACTGGAAGGTGTTGGCATGAGAAATTTGTGGATATGACACAATGGTCTGATGTGCCAGAGGCGATAATACACTTACAGTGTATTTATTAGGGTCAGAGGTGAGAAACAAGTCTAGAGTGTTAGCGGTTTGACCTGGAACGTCAGGGAATCGTTTTGGCTCGTCAAATAGCTGAGTCCGTTGGTTTAACTTAGCAAAGACCTCAACATACCTTCCTTCTGGTGTTGTCTGGCTCGAAAAGCGAAGCCAGCTAGAATTGTGTACATTGAAATCCAACGTAATGACGATTTCAGTGCGAGGATAATGGGAAACAATTCTTTGAATGGGGTCGGACAGAACATCAAATTCATTAAAAGTTGATTCTCTGTCTCCGATAAATAAAACAAGTGTGTATAATGTGCTTATTTACCGTGAGTTTTAACCACATGAAGTTAAAATTTGTGTTTGAGCACAGACCATTGTGGTTGAAGTTGGTACGCAATATCATTTCTTATGTATACGTGGAGACCATGATGGGGAAAGAATAATGGCACTAAGGTATACCGAAACAGTTGAAATTCCGAAGAATCAGAATTTTAACCTATTAGGGTCTCACTGAGTGCCAAAACAGCTGGCCTGTTTTTAACAGTGTGGACATACACGACACAAAAATTCTTTCTAAGCCCACGAATATTGGTAAAGTCGACCCTAAATACACCAACCATTTAAAAATACAAAAACAAATAAAACACAAGTCAGACGATTAACTATAATGAATGTTTCGTCTAAACTCCAATTTGAACTTTTAAATAACAAATTGTCACCACTGTTATGCCTTAGTGACAATTTGCATTGATCCGCCCCTGGTTAAATAGAAAAAACACACAGTAATCCCTCAAACATCACATTAACATAATCAGTGCATGCACTGTGTAGTAAGCTTCACACAGTACCTACAATGACCAAGTTAATAGGGATATTCACGATCCGATGTATTTGGTCTTGTATCATTGTAAAAGTGTAAAAGTGTAGCATATACTGAATGTCAAAGTCTTACACTTTTACAATACCCGAACCCTATTGTAACAGTAAAATACAAGAGTGTAAGATTTTTTTTAACACAAACTTAAGCCTTCTTCAGAACAAATGTGAAACAGATTTTGACATTTGCTTCAGTGTTGCTAAAGATTAGTAAAGGTGTGTTCACAGGCTGTTGTAAAAAAATAAAATTTTACAATTTTACAAGACTTGGTACACCAGATCGTGAATACCCCTAATATGATTGCGAGAACTTCCGAGGAAAAGGGTTTATTTTAAAAAAAATTATCACAACACAATACACTGGAACTATTTTTTTCGACTTGCGCGCACTCCTTTACACGATGTGCAGCCGGTGGTATGCTAGTCGGCAGTGCTGCCACTAAGAAATAAAAAAAAATCATAGTTTTAAAACATGATTTGGGATAAAAAACATGACGGACCTATCTCGTAGTTAGAAACGCGATAAATGACAAACAAATGTAATAATTCAAATAGACAATTTGGAAACCATATCATGTGTAAAACAAATATATTAAATTAATAGTTTATTTATGCAACTGCTGAAGCTGAACTCAATGTTCGAAGCAAAATGGTATCAGGAACATAAAAAGGATTGAAAAACGAAAGAACGATTGACGCTTTTAATAATTGAAAAATAAAAAAAAAATGTCATCCTTCTATCTCTTTTACTCATCATCATTGCGTTACTCCAGGTTATAGCTAAGCTGCCAAAAATATTGCGAGGCGGGAAAAAGAGTGCGTAGATAAAGTGTAGTATTGAAAAATAATATGTATTCTCTTCATTTTGTTGGTACATTTCACATACTTATATATATTCACACTTTCTGATACATTGCTGCAAAATATTCTGTGCGTTTGTGAATGTATAAAACCCAATAGGTAACCATTTTTGTCAAAAGTCAAAACAGAGAAAAAAAACTAATTGCTTACGATTACGCTTCAGCTGAAAGTGAATTAAACATACATTTGTTGGGTAAAATATAAATTTTAAATGAATCAGGAAGTAAGACCACAAATGTTTCAAAAGAAGAAGATGATGTATTAGGCACGTAATTAAAGTCCACAAACAACAAATGAAAAGACATCTGATTTCGTAGTAAGCTTTGCACTACGATACCTAATAGCGAGTTTCATTCAAATTTTAAAGATCTCCTCTCAAAATGGAGATTTGATCTTTTCAATGAAACTTTGTGTCCAAATTTAATTCTAGTATTGGCCGCGTTCGGTGGCATTCCTAAAGCAATCCGGATTGCTTTGTGTTGTTGTAACGCCTAAGGAAAAACCAGTTGATGAACTAAACATATGTTGTCAAACACAAATCTCAAGCTACCCAAAAATTATTATTAATTTGAGGAACAGCTGATTCAAAACTTCAGATTCGTATACAATACAACTGACTTAACAGAGAAAGCTACCTGAATCGTTCGAAAACAAACCCGCTACTAAGGTATCTTGGCTAGCCTATCGGCATTGCACCGAACGCGTCCAATGCTGAATGACTGACACACACATTTCTGAAAAAATAACTTGATGAATGAAGACAAAGCAATACAAAACTCCACTAAATTTATAAAATTTAAATTAATAACTTCTTCGTCTATTATTTGTTTAATTTTTTAGGCACAATTTCACAATAAATTAATAACAAAATAGTTTCCATTTGATGTTTAACAGAAAAATCTTTTTAAGTGTATGCGTGCATTCAGATCAAATCTGGCTACCCAGCAAAGCTCAGATCTTTCGTGTTGAGATCTGATCTAGATTTGCTCTTTTTATTGTAATGAAACTCTCAAAATTCAAAAAGATGAAATCTTTTGTCAGAAAGAGCAGATCTTTTCTTGAATGAAACTCGCTATAAGTATACCAGAATTTTAACGCTAGCTTGGCTTCGATTTGGAAATCATGTGTTTTGTTTGTCATCAGCTGTTAATGGCTTGTTATTTAACACGTATTACAACAACAACAATGGTATTGCACAGCAAAGCTATGCGCCACCGATCGCCCCCACTATATGAAAAAAAAGAGTAGCTATACTTACAAATGAAGTGTTCATCCTGCTCTTTGCTTTTAGTTTCGTGTTTGTGTTTATGTAGAGTAGGTTTGGACATGTCGGGTCTTGCGATTATAGGGACAAAAGTTGTGTCAGAAAAAAAAACATGATTTTGGACCCAAAAACATGAAAACATGATTTGGGTGTAAAAAACATGACAATAATGATAAATCATGACCATTAGGTAGGATGTCAGACTTTGTTTTTACAAATTATTACAGTGACTTGAAATTTTATACGAGCAGTAGTATATATGTATATCGTTTGTTTCTTACCGAAATGGTAAATAACAAAAATGGTGTATGATCGTATGTGGTTTTCCACTGGTAAATGGAGAATTCGATGCGGAATTTGTTTTTTTTCGTGGCGAATGGAATGTTATTTGGATTTAATTTTTTTTTCGTTAAGGTGTTGGCTTATATTCGCATCTGTGAAACTTGTGGTTGTCAAAATAAATGCTTCCAATTACACTTGTATTTAGTAGTGTTCGTGAAAGCGGGCTAGATTCACCAAAAAACACGGATCTGCGAATTTGATTCAGCATCTAAAAAATATTAATTTATGTTGCCAATGGAAGGATTTAATTGCCAAAATCTCTGTTTTGATAGATTCGTATCAAAAACGAATTTGATTCTTGTACCAATGGAAAACCACATTAATGAACATTTTGTTGCAAACAAGTCTAATGGATAAGATACAAGTATAATATGAAACTCAATAGATAGGTGCCAGAAAGATTTAAATTCCCGTAATTAATTGTGTCCTTCAAAAATGGAATATTACTGTTAAAAACTAATCCACATTTTTTTTTTGTAAATTGTTTCTTACATGATGTTAGCCTTGTGCACGACCGTGACCTTTTTCCTGCCGTTATCCCTTGCATACTGGAAAGCAAATTCAGCAACACGGCTAGAAGCTTCTTCTGTTATAAGCTTAATACTTTGTACAACACCATCGATAACTTCGTGTTCAATACCCGAATATTCACCTTCGGTATTTTCACGAATAGTTACAACGTCAACATCATCATACAAAGTCTTATAACCTTCCAAACTACGGCATGGACGCACGTTCGCATACAAATTGAACTCCTTACGGAGCGCCAGATTTAAAGAACGATGTCCCTTGCCGATTGGAGTCATCAATGGTCCTTTAAGACCGATCTTATTTTTGTTTACCGAATCGATAGCAGCTTGTGGGATACCAAACATTCCATCGGGACCCTGAATTAAAAAAAATATATATTTTACAAATTGTTTTCTTTATCTTATTGTGTTCTCTTACTCTGACTGGAGTAACATCTACAGATTCCCATTCAATTGGCACATTGGCAGCAGCGAAAATTTTTTGTACTGCGGCAGAAATTTCTGGGCCAATTCCATCACCAGGAATAAGTGTGACCTTCTTGGCCCCTGAGGAGTATGCTCGTCCAGTTGTTGGGGCAGTGATCTGTGTAACAAAAAAAATACTTTAATAAATTCGAACGCCAAGAGCAGACGAGATTACATAACGTGCTTGTGAAAGAAGAATAGAGGTTAAGAAAAAATTCTTTCTAATTTATATCAAAGGTAGATATACTTTTCTCGTATTATTAATGAAAACTTAATGTTGCCTAAACTTGTTTATAAAACCATGATTTTCTATAGATTGTACAATAGCAATTTTTTTTAAATTATGTAAAAACAAATACAAAATACTGACCACCTTTGGGGCAACGTCCTCCCCTCCAATGGATTTCAGTCCTAAGCTTTTTAACTACAATTAATTTTTTTTCAAATAAATAAAAATATAAATTATATTTAAACAAATTGTTCATTATAATTTACTAGCTATTAGGAAACATTATGTACGACTTCGATTTTCACAACATATTCACAACAAAAGGAGAAAAGGAATCTTTTTTTTCAGGTTCACAGTTTGTATTTCTTACAATTTTTTGGATTAGTCGGGCTGCCATTGTTTGTTGATAAATAGTTTATTTATTCAATTAAGCGGCGAAACTTTGTGACAATTTATTTCGGGTTTCACGATGTAGATGTATTCCGGTCAGTAATGGATTTTCGTTTTCGGTAACTTGCAGTGTTTTTTTTCCTCAAGTAGAAAGGGAAGTTGGCTGTGATTTCTTAAATATAATCTGTCACGTGCTAATTTAAATAAACAGGGATGATATTCGTCGGAAGCATTCAGTGCTGTTAAGAACCAGTATTGTGTTGGAAACAAGAGTCAAATAGCAATAACCGAGTTTTAAGCCGTGGAATACTTTACTCTCAGGCTTTTGTCTTTTTTTAGTTCAGAGCAGAGTCTGAGTTGTCAAAAAAATTGTTTTGTTTCTTCTTACCTCAGAGCATTCAGAACTCTAAATTTGTGTTTCTCCCCGGTCAACGATTTGAAGAGATTTTTTGACGTTTGCTTTGCATTCCAATTAGCCCAACAAAATTTTCCCAGTTTCCTTCTCAGTTTCTTTTTGCCAGTTTTTTTCGTGTGAAAGCTAGAAGACAATTAAAGGAAAACGTCAAAAAATCTCCAGCAACTGGTTTTCCTGTGTGAAAGAGGTCAAAGTTGCTGAACGGACCAAATGCCATGCGTGTATGAACAAGGAAAATGTGATTTTGATTTTCTTTATTGAGTCTTTTATAAAAATGGTTTTACAAAGGTGTGTGTTTCTCGATTGCTTTAGGATATTATACTGCGGCTATTAAGTATTGCCTGCTTTGTCTGTAGTGTAGTTGCTCACCTCTTGGTTGTTGTAATTTTGTATAGTTGAACTGCTTTGCTCACGAGCAGTGTATCAGTAACTTGTGACGTGTTGTCATCTAATGTTTATAATTAAGTAGTGGAACTGCTCTTTCACAGAGACAGTGCATCGGTAACTTGTGGCGTAGTGCCATTTTAAACTAACCTAAAATAAATATATTCATATATACAAACACTTATGCTTAACATTTCATTTTAAGATAGATCGAGAACTCTACATCGTTAATACATGAACATATAAACACTTAACATATAAATGAGTGAGAGTGAAAGCGCACTATATACTTTAAATAAGACGTGATTTTGTACTTATGTCAAAAAATTAGTTATAGAAATTAACTTTTTAAAGGTTATAATTTTGTATGGAATTCATTTTTGACTGAGCACGATTTGTGTTTTTTTTACACTATCTTATGACAGAAGAATATATAGAACTGTAAAGTATGTTGATGAGGAGGAGTCTTTTCTGCATAATGCGAAATAAATATGGAATGTTGAGACTGTTTGCTTCTCTGACGCTTGCTTCCATGTAGTTATAGGTAACTGTTATGAGCAGTAGTTGATTAACGGATAATTCCGTTTGTCGGTTATGGGCGGCTAATGTGCTGATCCTAAGGATTCTTTGTTACTGTACATCATCGTCCATGTACGATGTGTGATGTGCTCGTTTGAGTTATATGCCATTCCTGGGACTGTCAATTTTCCATCAGTTGTTTGTATGATGTAGGCAATGACTGATATGTGCAGTCGTTATGCATCCTGGGGATGCTTCCGTTACGGTATAGCATCATCCATACGCGGATGATGTGTGGTCAAGGAGTGATGATTGTGTGAAACATGACAGTTACGGATTGACTTCTACTTCGGCTTTTATCAGAACGTAATGGGCACCTTATATTTGTTTCATGATTTCAGCACGGTTCACACTTATTTTGTTACTTATGATAGTTTTAAACAATTTTTGTTACTTATTACTGCTATAGCAAGAATTAAATTATAAAACACAGTTACTTTTTTGCTAATGAGACGAGGGGTAAAACCCCGTCTGTTCTTGACGGAAGCCAGAAGTCGAATGGAAGGAAAATGTGAAGAAAAAAAAAAGAATTTCGTCGTCATTATAGTACTATTAATATCCATATACAATGATCTGATTTTTTTTTTAATGTGAAGAAAAAAAGAATCAGATCATTGTATATGGATATTAATAGTACTATCATGACGATGAAATTCATTCAGCCTGCAATAAGGTCCACTACTCGTCATGAGTTCCACTACCAAATCGGAGTTTAAGTAGTGTTGGTGTATTATGAAAATGCGTATGAAGAGAAAGAGTGTGATAATAAATTGATGAGAGTACTATATACAAAATTTATTATAAGTTAGAGGAGGAAAGGAAAACAAGTATTTGATAGGTTGTTTTTAGGAGGATTTTTTTTGTTGAGTAGGAGTTGGTTGGGTGTGTGTGTTTTTTGTTCTAAGAGCTGAGTTAAATCTGCTGGCTGTGGCAAATATAAAAATATGTAGGCATACACTTGTGTGCAACGGTCACTACTCCAAAAAATTAAGTTTTTTACCAAATGCAAATACATTAATTATAATAATTATTTGACTATAAATTTGAGATTTGTGGTAATCGTTGTCCAAGGAAAATTTTTCTTGTGTTCCCAAGGGGTTTCTTTTGAAATTTCAGATTTCAGAGGAGACGAAATTTTAAATAAGAATTGTTTATTAATATTATTTGTTTTCAAATAATATTTCTACATTTCTTTAATAAATAATAACATTAAACAAAAAATAAGTGGTGTATTGTATTTTTTGTTTGTTAATAAAAAAAATAATTGAAAAAAAACAGCTTTAATTTTATATCAAATATTTTAATTATTAAATAATAATTAAATAATTATTATTATATTAATATTTAAATTAAATTAAAGTTCGCCCACATTGTATGCACAGGATTATTAGTAGACAACTAAATACTTACCTATATTTTTAAAAACGTTTATGCTTAATGTTTTTAAATACCTACAAGTTTTTTTTTTATTTTTTCTACAAATGATCTTGGTGTGCTTATATTGAGTATTTAACAATATACATTTAAAACTAATGTAATTTAAAAAAATATCGTCAATTTTCAAAAATATTGGTTATATTTTTTTCTCAAAATTCAAAAAAATATAATTTTTTAATTTGAAAAAAGTTCAGTGATTAGTTTTTGAAAAATCGATTTTTCAAACAAAAAAAATGTAGGTAGGTAGGAATATTTATTGTTTTTTTTTTTTTTTTTTTTTTGAAAATTTGAATATGCAGTTTATTTACCCCTTTAGGAAGCGTTTGCATAAAAAATAATTTTAATCGGTTCACCGAATAGTGAAAAAGTCAAAAATATGAAAAGTCGTTCTATAAGAACTGTAGCCCACTTATGATTCAAACATTTTGAGAATAACATAAGGTCACATAAATTACTATTTATGTTCTATGAGAAGTACCATTAAGAAGTACTCAAAACAAAATATTTTTTTAAGTAAAACTGGGCTATCCTAATTTAATAACACATTTATTTTTTGAAAATTCTTGGAGCCGTTTTTGAGAAATATATTTTTTTCTTAACGTTTTTTTTTTAATTTCTATGAGAGGTACCGTTGTTTTAAATCGATTAATTCGAAGTTTCGAAATGTTGAGTTTTCAAAAAAAAAATGTTTTTTTTAATTGATTATTATTAACTCTCAAAATTAGTTGTTGGGAAAAACGATTTTCGAATGGACATGTTATAAACTCGGGCCATTTCAGAATTATATCATATAAATATATTAAAATACATTTTATTTTTATATTGCATCAAGATGTAACGCAAAGTTATCCATTAAAATTAAAATGACAAAAACAGTACGTTTCAGAGGAATGTAAGTTATAGAGATAAAATTAAATTTATACTTATGTATTTGTCTAAGGAAAATATCTATGAAAGTGTTTTTTCATTAAAATTAAACTGAAAACTAAAATTTATATTTTAATTTATCTTTTTACAATTTGCAGGTTCCTGTAAATGGTAAGTTTTATTTTATTACTTCGACCGTGCTTTGTTCGTTATTATAACCCAGCTCAGCAAATAAATCCAAAAGACTTTCATTCAATTATATATTTGATCGAACACGAAGTCAAACCTTTTAGTAATGGTTCTCGGAAGATATTTTCAATGCTCAGGGCCGGGCTCAGACAAACTGGCGCCCTGTAGTAGACTTTTATTGCGTTACAGGAGTTTTTTTTTTAGTGGGATCACCTGTTCAATCGTCGCAATAAACTGATGAAAGAGAAAACCAATGATATTGGAATGTAAGGCGGTTCTCTTCTCTGAATTTTTGGTGAAAGGAAACTATTGACTGCAGAAACTTTCTTTCTTGCGCTCAAAGAAAAGAGTTCAATTATTTGGTTTAATGTGCGCGCAGTTACATATAATCTGGTGTGACACAAACTGAAGAATTGGTTTGGGATGGTCAATAGATTTATGTCAAAACACAAACGTTAAAGTCCCCTTTCACACAGGGAAACCAGTTGCTGGAGATTTTTTTGACGTTTTCCTTTAATTGCCTTGTAGCTTTCACACGAAGATATTGATGAGGAAACTGAGTTGCTCGTTTTTGGTATTGCTTTTGATTTGACATTCGCTTTTTGTAAACAAACCATTTGCTTTGCGGCTGGAAAATTCTACACAATTTTGAGTTATAAATTAACCGCAGCTTATTTTTAGAAAAATAAATTCAAAATAAAGAAACCTGGTGCGATTATATATGTAAATGTTGTTTTTTTTTATTGTGGTTGTTAATAATGGTTTGCTAAATTAATATATTTAAAGGTCACGGAAAAACAATGAACTAGGAGAAAATTGATTTGTGTGCAGATTTGTTGTGCATTTCTCTTACCATCCAAATCTTGGACCCAACACATGATAGTGATGATGGGAAGATTATATTGGGCTTATTGGAATGCACCGAAGCTTTATTGGTACAGTTGGACACATTAGCCAATGACTGGATGATATGACTGATACCTGTGGTGCTGCCTGCTGCTGCTGCTGCTCGCTAATACAGGAACATCATTATAAACCAAATGTGATGAAGCCACAGGCTGAGAGCTTAGTTGGTCCGTGCGTTTTTGTTGTCGATTTTCCATGTCTAGGCGCATAATTGTATGTATGAAATGTGTACCAACTCGTGATGGATTGAATTAAATGCCTTGCCTACAAGAATTAAAACTTGAAATTTTCTTTCACAATGAATTTATTTAAGTAGCTCACTTGGTTTGGTTAATGTAATAATATAATTGTAGGAAACAATTTCTCTTTAAAAAAAATATGTTTGACATCTATCAGATACAGAAGTCAAAATGGAAACCTAAGAAAATTTCAAAGCATAACGTCAAAAAAATCTCTTCAAATCGTTGACCGGGGAGATTTTTTTCATTCCCCTTACTTCTTGCCCTTCTCCCCAACAAACTCCCAGTTGCCGGCAACTCAGTTTCCTTGTGTGAAAGGGGTAAAAGTTGCTCGAACCATCGACTGAATAGTTTTTGCATGTGCGCGCATTCTCATATAAGTCGATGGTAGTCACTGCTGATAAACTGAAAGTTGCATGTGCGCGCCTAGCCTATCAGTGTGTACAGAGATTTTGGGAAATTCTTTTACAACAAAAGTAGCCGTTATAACTGTCATTAACTTAAAAAAATAAAACAAAAACAAACTGCCTGCGCAAGACCGGTTCGACTATACATTCATCCGTCGTAACTTTCATTATTTCACTTTATTCTTCTTTTTCGATCTATTCTAATTTCCCAGTCTTATTATTTGCTTTTGCGTTATTTTAATATTTGAAAAACAAATAACCTACACAAATGAATTTCCTATGCTCATTGTTCAGGAATTTAAACAATTACGGCACTGCACTAGTAAGTGGATACACTATTTTTACTTGCGATATAAGTAGGTACAATAGAGCAAGTTTAACATTTGGAAAAAATCAAACTCGAGATTTTAATCAAAGTTGACATTACGATGATCGAGAGAGAACATCAAAAAAGTGGGTCCCGAAATTCCGTCTGTCTGTCTGTCTGCTTGTACAACTCTCTGCAGCCTAAACGGCTGAAGCGATTTTCTTCAAACTTGGTATTTAAGCGTTTTAGGTGATTGTCCAAAACAGATTTTTGAATCGTTGTTTTAGCCCCAAAAATAACTGTACTTGCCATACAAATTTTTCTACCATCATAATTATCTCGAAAACTCCTCCAACGGTTTCGATAAAAATTGGTTGTGTACTACTTTGGGTCTACATTTTGGCCAAAACATTTTTTTTTATTTTGTTTTTAACGGTACCTGCCATTTTATTGATTTTCGAATTTCTCATAAACGGTTCAACGGATTTCGATCAAAATTTTTGTGCCGGTGCTCCTTCAAATTCTAAATAATACTAAAAAAAATATTTTATTTTTTGAAAATTCAATGTTTCGAAAACGGGTGGACGATTTTTTCTGAAATTTTGTTTTTGAATTTATATTATTAAATACTTAAAATGTTCATACCTAATTTAAGAATTTTTATATAAAAAAAATTAAGAGAAAAACAACTTTAAAAATACATGTAGTCGTTTGTATTAAGAATATTTTGCATATAATGTAATCGAAAATAGGAGCAAGTACGTGCGATCCAGTCGTGCATTTTATATTTTTAAAGGGAGCTGACGGCGGTGAATAGACGTTATATTTTAAGATATATTGGGCAAATAGTAGTCTGAGCCAAATATCAATTTAATCGTGAAGATGAAGTTGCACAAGTTAACCCATACAATATATCGCGACACCTTTCAATATCAAAAGCACAAACGATATTTTCATTTAAATTTTCCTTGAATGCAATAATTAAAGTGGGGTTATTTAGTAACATCAAAACACAGTTGTGTTTGATGTTACTATGGGATTATTTGAAAAAGTTTTCTAACTAAAATGCAAATGTCAGTATTTAGTTGCGCAAGATAAAACTACATTTTCTTGCGCCCACAGTGTTTTGCGCCCTGTGCCTTTGCACATATTACACATATGGTTGGCCCGCCCTGGCAATGCTAAAGAAAGGAATGATCAATTTTTATTGGTTCATTATTTTAAAATTGCTGGAAGCACAATATTAACAAAATGCCAGTAGTATTTAAAAAAATATATAAATTTTATGGCAAATTTTATTAAGTATACACATTTATACATTGGAAATTTAAAAAATAATGATAATATGTGTGGAACGTAAGTAATCAAAAGCTCTTTCTTAAAAAAAAAAAAAACAGAAACAAATATTTATGTGCCACACTGCCTTACCTAAAACAAAATAATCGTTTTGTATTGTAGGCGTTGCCAGAAAAGAAGGCGTAGGTATATTGCATCTACTATATGTAAGGATATGCACTCTTCACAGATTGCTTTAGAATTAGAATGCATTTTAATATACTATATACACTACCATAAGGCATAAGCTAATGGTTGCTAAAGCATGCGGAGTAATATGTTCACGTAAAAAATAAAGCTTGTTTCCTGTTGGTGTTCTAATGGAAAATAAAAAAACAAGAAGAAGAAAAAGGAGGAGCTTTTTTGGTATTGTCGTTAGTTTGAAGTATATTATTTATACTTAACACACAAAATTATTAAAGTAAAATAATTTCTTCAATTGGACGAAGCCAACAATAAAATACATCAATGTTTGATTCTTCACAAATTTTAATTTATTAAAATAATCGCTTGAAGGTACACATCAAACCACCTCCTTTTGTTCCTTAAAGCTTTTCAACCACCGATTAAAAAAAAAAAATATGTATGTACATATATAAATCTTAAAAATCCACAATAACGCCCTTCCATTTCATGATGATAGGTATTAAAATTTGAATTGAAAATAAAAAAAAAATTCTGTTTTCCCCATCCAGTCTCTCATTTGACACAATCTGTTTTCCTTGAGGGATCTTTTTCGCGGCGAATGTACAGCGTGTCCTTTTACGAAGCAATTCATCTTATAAAATTCTTTGTCATAGTATCACTCCTCAAGTCGATTCTGATTAGGACTGGGGGAAAGAGAATACCTTCAAAAAAAAAAAAAAAAATCCCAAAGATGAGTTATTACTAAACGCTAAGAGATTTATGGATTGGCTTTGAAATATTCTGAACAACTTTTAAAATACCATCCCACATTAAGTGCTTCAATTTCAACCCCTTTCCAGCCAACTATGTACATACATAGGTATATTGCTTTATCCTATTTAAACGTTAAATTGGCTTTTAAACTAATTTAAAAAGGGTCTATGTTTGAATGCCATACTCAAACCTGGTCAACGCAACGTAAAAAAACAAAAATCTTTTCCGAAATTGGAGTAGGTAGGTACTCAGTGCTCATGTCTACTTGCATTCAATCGAGTGGCAACAATTATCTGCATCTCGATGTGGCTTCAATTCGTGGCTTAATATCATCCCGAACATATATGTAGATGTGTGTACCGACACATCATACATACTATGTATGGAAGGTGAATGGTACTCGAAGCAGTCAATTGAAATTTGTGCTGAAATTGGAAAAAAGGCCGCCACTGATTAATAAAAATTGAAAGATATGAACAGAGAAGCGGCAGGAGAGAAAATTAATATCCTGGCGAAAATATCCTGGTGGAAAACCCGCAGTTTGCAATTTGGAGTGTTTATAAACTTTTTTTTTATTTTATTTTCAATTGAATACTCGTACTTATAGCCTTATACAGTTTACGATTTCAGTAAATGATTTATGAAATTGTTCTCAGATCTTCATCGGCAATTATGTGCAACGAGGCAAAGTGTTGAATTAATTCTACACTTTAATAGTTTAGATTCTAATAAAACTTTTTTGTTTTAATGTTTTTAAAAAAATCGATTCGAATCTTCAAAAGAGTTTAAGCAATGTATCGAAAAAGACGTCTAATATAATTTTAAAATGATTCCTAGTAGGTACTTCGAATTCTAGAAACATTTATAAATGTAAGTAGATTTTACATATAACATGTGTAAATATGTATTTATGCACATATAATACAACGAGCAAATCATTATTTCGGAAAATGACCAATTATTAGTTATCTATGTACGGCTTAGGTAATACTCAAACTCATCAGTTTGAACTTTAAATTCTCGACTTATTTTATATGAAGCACAAGGTCTCTCTCCAATAATTAATTAATTTATTGGTATGCCAAGCATAACTTTAAGATGATTTACAAAAAAAAATCATCCTTTTTCAAAATATTGAATAAAAAAAATCATTTCTTTTTAAAGAAATCCAAAAAAATATATTTCGAAAATTTTTGTATGCAGCATCATTAAAAATTTGAAAGACCTCCCGTATTAAAACTTTGATCGAAATCCATTCAGTCGTTCATGAAATAGTCAAAAATCGGAAACCTGTTATACCAATGGCAGGTACCGTTAATTACATTTCAATTAAAAATTTTAGTACATAAAATGTAGACTACTATACCTAAATGGTGCACTGAATTTTTTTTTATCAAAATGGTTTGAGCCATTTTCGAGATAATTAAGATTTACCATTTTTGACCCAAAAATTTGTATGGCAGGTACCGTTAGTTTTGGAGCTGAAAAAAGATGCAAATATAGAATCTAGCCAGGCAACCAAAACGCTTAATTACCAAGTTTGAAGGAAATCGCTTCAGCCGTTTAGACTGTACAGGGACCTACAGATAGACAGACAGACCGACGGGATTGCGGAACCAACTTTTATGGTGTTCTCTTTCATCGTAATGTCAAGTTTGATTAAAATCTCGAGTTCGATTTTTTTCCAAATGCGAAACTTGCGCTATACGAGTCCAAAAGCAAAATAGTTGGATTACCTAGCTAACATGACACGTCTGACACAGATGCAGTTGACTTGAAATGAACAGAGATATTTCTTGGCTATAACTTTCCAGTAAAGTTACCTAAATTGGAAGGAGGACAGCTGGTCAATCATTGAGACTACAAACTTTGCTTTCCTTTCAAGTCGACACGTCTTCTGAACGTGGCCATTATTAATTACAAAGTATATTAGCGACGAAGTAAGGAAAGCCATGTGAGCGAATTGTCAAAATGAACGATATTCATTTATTCGTTGATCGTTTTTAGCTCTTAAGTACTATACACATGAGAGCAACCAACGACCAACGAATTGACGAATATTCGTCCATTTTGACATTTCATTCACATGGCTTTAATTCTATTCGTCACGAACATAAGTTGAAAGTCTCATTTTGAGGTTAGACGCGAGCGAACAAATTACTCGCTGAAAGGTGGATTGTATGTGGAACGCGAATAGAGTTTGACTGTTCGTTACAATCAGATGCAATTCGCGACTACCAGATTGATTTTTTCAAATTTATCTTATTTTGGAGATTAAAAAGTAAATTTTTGTGTCTAAACATTAATATAAATTATATTTCTACAATTTTGCTTAGTATTTGTGAAAAATTTGGTTCGTAAATTGATTTAAATGGAATTTATTCGTTTATTCGTCGGTCGTTGGTCGCTCTTTAGCATAATGTAACCTGTGCCGTCAGCCTGATCTAAGCGCCAGATTAATTAAAAATTTAACGTTTCGTAACGAACGGATACGGATCGAATCTCTTTGTAACTGCTTATATGTGTTGCTTGGTAGCTTTTTTTTTTATATAACTTTGCACGCGCTCAAGGGATTATGAATACCCTTTTTATGTTTTTCTTAACACAGCGCGGGCATCCGGTGGAAGAAGAGAAAGAAGGATAGGAAAGATATGTGGCGCGATGTTCTGAGACTGGAGCTGGTTGTTGTCTCAGATTTATCTCCAGGGATGGCAGCTGAACTAATGCGGAGAGAATTACCGTGTCTTATTTATTTATGTCCTTATAATTCGCATTATCTTATTTGTCATATTTTATGGGTATGCTAGTTTCCTCAATCACTTGTTGTTAGTATTATGCCTAAACAGCATGTAATGAGCAAAGCAGCAACTTATTTTATGACAATTTTAAGAATTGGTTTTTAATGGAATATAAGAAGACATAGACAACGGCAGGAATCGAACCTGCACCACGAGGTTGACAGGCGAGCACACAACTATCGCGCCACGGCCACCCCGTCTGTAAAAAAACTTCAATTCTTTAATTCATCATTATTTTTGTTTTTGTTTTCGATAGTTCCTCAGCGGGGAATTCCTTAATCCAATTGCACTTTTGTAATATTTTGTTTAAAGAAGTTTTTTAACAATATTTCTAATTTTTAATAATATTAATTATTTTTTTTCGTACACTACCACACAATTATGATGCATACGTTCACGTATGTATATGAATGTGTGAGTGCTTCTTGTTTTTATCCTGATTTCAAATCCAGAAGTAAAATTCTCTTTTTTTTAGAATCAGAACTGTCATTTTTTTCCCAAGTGAACACTTTCAAAAGAGTCCAGGAAGGCCTCCGGATTGCCAATAAAAAAAATATAGATTTACGCCGTATTAATAACAGAAAAAAAAATAAAATTAAAATCATGTTTAAATAGTTATTTTTATTTTTTATTATTTTTAAAGAAATATTTTAAATTATCTAATCATTATTATGATCGTTAACTTTGCTTTCGTCAGGACTCGCACAACCACTGCTGATTTCTTCGCTTTGAAATTTCGTAGAATCTATCATTTCCACATCAATATGAGACGAATTTTCTCTGTAATTTACACAACCATTCTCATCTACAGAATCTTCACAATCTTGATCGGACTTATTGTCATTTTCATAAGAGTTGTCATCTGTAAAATCTTTTGTAGCTGAAGCAAATTGACCATATAGCCTTGGAAGGTTTTGAAGCATATAATTAGAACTGCTTTTTGGACTAGGCAGATTTTCTTTGGTTTCACCTAAGTCATAGTACTTTGAGTAGTTCTCAATCTTGTTTGATGTTTCCGAAGTAGAAGAAGAAGATGAAGATAAGTTCATTGCTGTAGAGCCCTTAGATTCACTTCGAGGAACTGGTACTGAAAATGCTGAACCATGTCTATATTTTGGTGGTGTTTCAGAATCAGAGGATACAAGTGTATTGTTTTCGGCATTAGCCAAGGGTGATACATTCTCCTTTTTGCGATCATATATATGACCAGAGACTCGCAAATCAATAAAAAAGTGCAGCGGGTCAATCCCATAGGGTGGATAAATAGGTGGGTACCAAACAGGTGGTGGTGGAGGAAGAACTAGGTCTTGTGGTGGTAAAGAAGCAGCTGTCGGGCTATCTTGCAAAATAGTTTGACCTTCATTGGAAGCAGAATCATTCAGACCTTTACTGCAAATTGATTCTTTTGAGGCGGTATCAGGTTTAGGATACTTTAACGGTGCCATAGGTAAGAATTGTTTGTTTGTAAGTTCAAGTGGTTTTTCGGGAACTGGAATTTTATCATCAAGCCCTTTGCGTTCTCTCAATTGTTCATAATACGGCCTATGTTGGCTCCAAGAACGCTTTCTAGGTCTTCTGGCCATAACTGCAGCTTGCTGCATTTGAAGGTTTCGGGCATTTTCATTATTTCGAGCTTGAACAAGAGATCGCAACATGTCGCTGAAGAAAAAATTATTGGGTCCAACTGGTGCAGAGTATAAATACGGTGGTGTTGCGGCTAAAAGGCGACTTACGTAATCTTGATTTCGAAGATCGTTAATATTCTTACGATCCTTTGAGGGAGACTTTCTTTGATGTTGTGGAGATGGTGAAGTTTCCTGTTGATGCTGTTGTTCTTCAGTCATTTTGTTATTTTATCTGTTAAAAGAACATAAATGGTTTTAGTAAACAAAAAATAAGTATTATTTTCATGAAATTAGTGAATATATAATTTTAAACTCCTTTTATTCTAGTGGTTCATTAAGTTTTCCTTAAAAACATAATTGACAATTACAATTAAACTATAAAAGATAATAAAATATTAGGGAAACCAGCATACTGCATTGATTGACAAGTTTCAGGCTTTTTGAAAACCAACACGCAACGACGAAAGCTCAATTTTTCAGGGATTGAAGCTAGGTTTATGAAGGAAATGACTAAAAAGCGAGCTTATGGAACGCAAAAGAGTAGAATGTTGGAGGATGGGATAATTACTTCAGTCACAGGTCTTTCTTCAACTTTTTCAATTTCAATTCAATTCAAACATAGATTTATTTCCACAAATTAAGTGTACATTTTTAACATTTTAATCCTATCTATCTACAGGACATGGCTAAAAGCCGTCTGCCAAGAACTATCAATTTTTATAAGTACATTTACAACATGGTATTTTGTATCCTTATCTTTTCTATTAAATTTACTATTACCTAATACTAGCTATTTAAGAGTTTTAGCATAAGTTTCACTTTATTAATTTAAATTAAATATTTTATTCGGTTGATTTGAATTCAAAAGTCTTCATCAGTTATCCTTTTTCGGTAATTTAGTGAAATTTAACAAAATTTGTTTAAAAAAAAATAAGTATTTCTTCAACTTCTTAACAGCATATACCGCTTTCATACGCCACTTCGATCATGTCGACGAAGTAGTTCGTTGCTGCATGAGCATTCACACGCACCTACGTCGATGTATAATTTTATGTTAAAACCAGCTGGCAAATAGAAAAGTTATCAAATTTACTTAAAAAAAAAAAATTATTGAAGTGAAAATGTCTGTACGCCATATTATTTTCAAGAGTTAGTTAAGCAGATAAATTTTATATGAAAGAAAAATGCAAATAAGATAACTTCAAATTATGAACATGAGCAGACAACAACAAAAAAACAAAAACAAAACAGATACTGTGTCGGTGTACTAGTTCGATCCTTTTACACGCCATGTCAACATACCGCTTCGATTTCCAGAAATCGAACTGCTGTGTCGACACATTTTTTTTTCACACGACCAAAACACTGTGCCGACACTATAGATTGACGAAGTAGTTCGCGGCGTGTGAAAGCGGTAAACGTTTCGGTTGATTCAGATTGACGTAACTTGATTATTACCTATCCGATAACTGACTTGCAAATTGAGTGGCGCGGCCGGCGGTTCGGCGTTGAAATCTAGGAATTCTATAAAACAAAATCGGCGACTTAATGGCTATTGGAAACGGAATCGACCTATTTAAGTAAATGCAAATACAATTTCATTTTTAATTAATTTTTTAAATTCAAATTGTATAAGTCCTTATTTTTCTTTCAATTATTTGTCTTTGCAACTCACCAAGTTAAATAAGCTTTTCGGCTTTAAATGCATTAATCACCGAAATATTAATACACTGTTAACGGCCTAGGATCCGATAAAAGCATCGCCTTCCTTCCACACTTGTTTTATCGGTTTCAAAGTTATTTCAACTTAAAACCGTGTGTGATATCAAGTATCAGTTAATCAAGCTGGCTGCTTTTAATTAGTGCGATAGCGCATTGGTGGTAGTTACGGTACGCAGTGCAGAAGGTCATCAGTTATTTAACTAATATCCCAGCCAGGCAAACAAATCTTAAATCTTTTTTAACAATCGTGTAGTAGAAAACAGAAAAAGGAGGTGGAGTTTTACTACCGGGTCCGGGTCCCAGAAAAAATGATGAAAATGCATCACCATCAGGTGCGGGGACATCCAAATATGACAGTTTCAAATACTGCATTAGCAGCAATATGAGCAAGGGCACCATCAGCCGATGTAACAAAAACGACAACATCATCCGATGTACCAACAACTGCAACATCAACCGATATAATTACAAAAAGAAGGAAGAGGATCAAGTGTGCGCCGACTTGATCAAGAGGAGATCCACCACTACTTCAGCTAAGCTGCAAGCTGGGATCAAAAAGACGTAGCGTCAGATGATGACGGTTTTGATTATACTATGTTAGAGGATGGAGAAGGTCACTACAGTGCAGGTGACAGTAATTGCTTCGTGAACCTCTCCACGTCGGAGGCATCATCCGAGGAACTGCAACTGCAGCGTATAAAATAAGCTCATAAAATTCTGACCTCGAAATTGTTTAATGAGGAAAACATCGTAGAATTTAATGCTTCAAATCTCAGTGTTGTCTTCTGTCGTTAAAGCAGAACTCACCTCCCATGTCGCTATTCATGGGCGGCACTTGCATTGTAGAAACCGATCAGCTTTCAGTCCTTAATATGCGCATTGCATACATATTATGTAATTGCATATATTATGTAATGACCACATATTCGGCAAAAAAAGATGCAGGAAATTCTTCTCCCCTTTAGCTCTGCCTGTATTTCATAAGGCCTGGAGTACACCGTCGAAATGTTATACATATATCTCTCATATATTCTTACAAACAATATTCTAGCGAAATAGATAGTTGCATTCCTCCACTTAAACGATTCAACCGTAATACTCGCGCTTCTAAAAATGCTCATCAGTTTACCATTGATAGCAACTTCGGACGTACTGGTAAGTACAGATTATTTCTTTAGCCGTACAACGAAAATGTGGAATACCCGGCTCTGTAAAAATGTAAAAAATCGAAATTTTACGAACAATCGCGGCCAGTCTGTAAAGTTTCATTCATTTAGAATTACTCAGTACCACGATAAAAAAGTCTTACATTTCAATTTTACCAGGCTGAATTTTTCCCTCCTATTTTGATATTCAGAAATTCAAAACCCTGTTACATCCTTCCCTCGAACTATGCTTTATCATTTTAAGGGTAGTCAAAACCCCTATTTTCCAACGTTTTCGGATATCTTGAGATTTAGTTTTAGTCATCATCTGCTTTGTCTTCAGGTGTGTATTACACGGGATTACAACAACTCAAACCGGACAGGTTTACACCATGCATGAAAGAATACAAGATTACGACACTTCTATTTTTTCGCTTTGTTATTGTAATTTTTGACAACTCATAGAAATTAAAAATTAAATGAAGTTTGAAATTGTAAACTTTGGATTTTGGTGTTGAGATTGTATATTTTGTTTTATGTGAAATAGCTTAAAAATGTTGTGTGCTGTTTGTAGGTGTAATACCTAATAAAAACAATAAATTAAGAAGAGAAGATGTGTCATACCACAGATTCCCAAAAGATCCTGAACTGCTGAAAATTTGGATTCATTTTTGTAAGAGCAAGGATGCCTTTGATGCAAAAACAACTAGAATCTGTAGTGACTATTTTACTGCTGAGGGCATAGAAACGAACCTCCAATTTGAATTGGATAAGTGCATTTGAGTTCCTTTAAAATAAATAAATAAAAATTATATTCTATCTTCATAGGCTGCACGGATAAAAACGCCTCCGCCTTAAACCTGGTTCCATACCAACAGTATTCAAAGCAACGGGAAACGCTGATTTATCTGGCCGGAACTAAGGTTTTGGCCAGGGATAATAAAAAAATAGTAGAAAACCTGTTCGACGCAAGCCGATTTAGATTCAAGTATGTGTTGTCGTACAGATTAAATCAGGACGTATTAGAAAACACATTCGGTGTGTTACGTGACAAGGGAGGCATCCATTATCATCCTGATAGAGAAGAATTCCTCTTTAGATTAAAATCCCACATTTTAGGACACAGCGAGGGTGTCATTTCGGACGCATCAAATGTAAGCTTTGACGATACCCCAGATTTGGAAGCGCTATTGACCGGTTTGCAGACATTGGTTCTGCTTATACAAGCAAATAATCTGAAATGGTTTTTAGGTACTATATTTTAAAGCATTGCTTGAGAACCAGAAGAGGATAATACTGATGGCAACAAAGATTATCAAGATTTGGCCACTTAAGAAAGCGATGGCCTAGAAAATATGGCCGGATACATATGCCAAAAACTAAGAAACAAAATTCCAGCCGAAGAAAATGTCGCATTGTATAAATAGTTGGGCCACCTAAATGAAGGTGGCTTGTCAAAGCCATCACCAAGAATGTTGAATGACTTGACGAACTTGGACAACATATTTAAATCCTTCAACGGAGAAGACTTTGTAATTTGTCCAGGCTACCAAACAAATCTAATTGAATTGGCCGAAGACATTGACTGATGCCAATCCAATGCCAAGAGGATGCATTTAAAATAAGAACACTTACCAGAACAATTGTAGACTTATCCAAATGCGAAAAACGAAAATACAAAAAAATTAAAACATAATTAAAATATTTTCCATTTATTTAATGCATAAATCTTTTTGCTTAATTTAAGTTAAATCTTCGATACCTATCCATTTAGCACTCCGACTTACTTTTATTTTTGATTTTTTCGCAATTAATTTAAATTCAATTACAGTAAATTTATTTGAACAATATTCAATTATTTAAACAAATTGTATGTTTATATTATTCGCGCACGAAAAATCCATTAACAAAACAATTTCTTTTGCTGTCAGATTTCTTTGTCTCTGGTGACGTCAGCAAAATAAGACAAAAAAAGAAGTATCGTAATCTTGTTTTCTTTGATTCATGGGTCTGCACATTTATTGACGTCGCCAGAGAACAAAATCCATTAAACAACATCGAACAAACAACAACAATTTCCAGATTTTTGTTTTATGGTGATGTCAATAAAATAAGGAAAAATAGAAATGTCGTAATCTTGTTTTCTCTAATTCATGGGTCTGCACTGATTTCTGAATTTGCCCATTGGTAGGCTATTTTTGACAGCTGGCCAATCAGAGTGATAATAGTCATTTTCATACAAAAAATTCTTCAAAATTTGTAAGGGTAAATTATAGATTTAATTAAATATATGGACTTTGGCGAATTTTTAAAAAGTGATTCTCATCGGCTTTATTGGTAGTAATGATGATTAAATGAAAGCAATTTCCATTTTATTTTCCCAACGTTTCGACGGTGGTTGCCGTCTTCTTCAGGGGTGTCTTTATTTACAAAATATTAAAAATTAAAAAGAGATATAATGTTTGAACATATAGATAGATAGATAGATATATAGATAGATAGAAGACGAAAACCGACAAAGATCGCCGTTCAGATGTAGTTTATAAAATAAATTGCCAGGGGAAAACGGATGAATCCTGCAATCTTTGCTACATCGGCACCGCCAAACAACTCCTTCGGCAAATAATGGCGAACCACAAGTCAGATATTCGCCTAAAAAGTTCTGAGAGTACTGCACTGGCTTCTCACAACATTGATACTGGTCACACACCAAACTTCGAGGGAGTGGAGATCCTTGAAACAGAAAAACACATCTAAACGTTATACACTAGAGACACTGCATATAATTAACAACAAAAATAATATGAACCGCAAGATACACAAAATATATCAGCCGTTTACTGTTCCTTACACTAAATATCATTAAACATAGACTAATCTTCAAATAAGAAGTGTTCAAAATCTGTTTTTTAAATATTTTAAACAAATTATTGTTTAGCTTAATACAATCTTAAAATTTAACGTTATGTAAGTCATATTTTGTTCGTTTACTTGTATATATATGTTCAAACATTATATCTCTTTTTAATTTTATATTTTGTAAATAAAGACACCCCTGAAGAAGACGGCAACCACCGTCGAAACGTTGGGAAAATAAAATGAAAATTGCTTTCATTTAATCATCATTACGACCATAAAAGCCGATGAGAATCACTTTTTAAAAATTCTCCAAAGTCCAAATAAAAACCAACTTGGTCAAAAACTTCTAAAATATTGGGTCCGCCAAATAACTTTTTTTTGTTTGAAAATGGGCGCAAAACATCGAGTGTAGCTTCGGCTGTGTGGCACGTAGCGCCGTCCTGTTGAAACCAAATATTGCCAATATCCTCCTTTTCAATTTTTGTGAACAAAAATTCGTTCAACATGGCCCGATAACGATCGCCATTGACTGTAACGGCCACTCCTTGCTCATTTTCGAATTATGCCTCTGCACCAAAATCCGCACCAAACAGTGACTCGTTTTGGGTGTATCGGCTTTTCAATGTATGCGTGCGGGTTTTCTGTGCCCCAAATGCGACAATTTTGCTTGGTTACATACCCGCCAAGATCAAAATGAGCTTCATCTGAAAAGATGATTTTTTTTGGCAAAATCGGCATCTTATCTAAGTCGATCGCAGGCCCAATTAGCGAGCGTTGTTCAAGCGTATACACAACCATATTCGCTTAGCGGAAGGATAAAACAAATTATCTGTCAAATCAGACATGAGCTAAGTGTTACCATTCACGAAATAAACACTAGTTGAAAAAAAAACGTTAGATGGCGGACCCGTTATATTTTATTTATAAAAGTAAATAGAAATGAGGAACAATATACAAAATGCGAATTTTTTAATTCAATAATTCTGTCACTTTTTTTTGTTTATACGAGCAACGTGCAACGTACTCGTACCACAAACCATAATATTAGGTTTCTTGACAAAACACTACTACTCCGATGCACCTCTTTTCAAATTGCAAACATAATCCGCTTTTCAAAAATGAACAACGTGTCTTCTGTTTTCTTTAACTATTTTAATATTTACCATATTTATTTTATAGACGAAAAGACATTTGCCTAAATCAGATATTGTCTAGTCCTAGTGCATTATATAATTACCTATATGTACATAAGTAGCTGAATATATCAGCATTGTATTGTAATAAATGAATTAAAACTTAGAACTGCTGGTACCTAAGCTGTTTTTGATTTGTATAAAGAAGACAAACGATTTATTCTTAAGAAAATTCTCTGAGGATTATTTTAAACACAAATGGAAAGCAAACCAACAGCACTATGAATATTTTAATGCATCGGCACAAGGACAATGCAAACAACAATGCTGTAACAAGAAAGTGTCCTGGAGAGTTTGGGCTTTTATATGTACTTGATAAACATAGATATATATACATAGGAGGTATGCCTGGTTTGTTTAAATTATTTAAGTATAATGGCTTGAATTAAATAAATATGAAAAAATTGCAAAAAATCCAGGATATCCATTTCTAGTGAATTATTTGCAGAACAACATAATTAAAAAGAGTTGTTTTTTACCATATTTTTATTTCCATGATTATTTTTTTTACAGAAACAAAGCCTTTGAGAAATATAAAACCACACTCTGAAACCTCATTCCGGCCTACCGCCGCCCCGGCGCGTCCCATTTATGTAATATTGTGCAAACCATTAAAGTCGTGGAACGTTGCATACCTCTACATATACTATACATATATATACCTTATAGGTGTATTAAAAAAGAATAAGAATTTTGTTAATATTAAATGGAATTTTCCTTGAAAAAGTGTCTTAAGGGCAAGTAAAGTTTCCCAAACATCGAAAAACTATTTTTTCGAAAATTTTTATACGAAGTACTTCCTGATATTTTGATCGAAATCGGTAAAGCCGTTGATAAGAATGTCGAAAATAAAATGTAGACTATACGTACAATTGTGTACGTAATTGCCTAAGACCATCCAAATGCAAACTTGCCCTATGGCAAAAATTGTATTAAAGTTAGGACCAGAATGATAAATACAAGTTAGAAGCTACTTATATTTTTTCAATGTATCTAAGTAAAATCCATTTTGCGTTTTCAAAAGTATAGGGCTGAATTCGACATCTGTCAAACTAAGTTGTTAAACCAATTTTTTTTCAGCTGAAAGTCTGACATTTATGAAAATGGATCGCTTAACTATCGCACAACGCATAAAAATTGTTAAAACCTACTACAAAAATGGTGATTCTGCCACAGCCACATATCGTGCTTTAAGAGGAGATTATGGCTTAAATAATCGTCCAAATACGAAAGGAATTTGCAAAATTGTGAAGAAATTCGAAGAGACTGGATTGGTTACAGATATTGTAAGGCCTGTGCATCATCGTTTCGCTCGTACGACTGAAAATATCGCTGCTGTAGGTGAAAGTGTTGCCGAAGACCCGAATGTGTACATTCCTCGTCGTTCTCAGGAATTAGGACATTCTTACGGCATATTATGGCGTATTTTGCATTTGGATCAACACCTACATCTATATAAAGTCCAGCTCACACAACAACTGAAGCCAGCTGACCATTCACAACGCCGTAGATACGTCGAATGGGTGCTTAAACAACAGGCGGTGGACGGCGATTTTTCGAACAAAATGTTCTTCAGCGACGAAGCACATTTCTCACTCGGTGTGTATGTTAATAAACAAAATTGTCGTATTTGGGGTTCTGAGTAGTAATTGAAGAGACGCCATTACATCCACAAAAAAAGTCACTGTTTGGGGCGCTCTTTGGTCCGGAGATGTGATTGGACCTTACTTCTTCGAAAAGGACGATGGAACGACTGTCACCGTCAATTCGGAGCGTTATGGTCATATGATAACCTTTTTTTTTTTGCCTGCTATTGAAGAATACGACTTGGAGAATATGTGGTTTCAACAAGACGGTGCCACATGCCACACAACTCGAGCGAATATGGCTTTATTGCAAGGGACATTGGCTGGCGGCGTAATTTCTCGTCGTGGCGATATCAACTGGCCACCAAGATCATGCGATTTGACACCGCTGGACTTTTTTTGTGGGGCTACGCGAAAGATCGTGTTTATGCAGATAAACCTTTAACTCTTGAGCACTTGAAAACCAACATTCGTAACAATTTGCGTGGTGGTCATTTAAATGATGTAGTGTTTCACACATAATGTCAACGTTCAGGCTTTATAATAAAAAAGAAATATCATGAAAAAAAAAATTTATATGTGGTTTATTAACGTTTACTTTTGAAACCGCAAAATGTAACCCATTATATTTATTATAAAATTGGAATAAGTTAGTTAGTTAGTTAATTGACTTTTTATTCAAATTATTTTTTGGTGATAATACAATTTTTTACAATAGTAATATTAAAACAAAGTCTTTTAGTTTGGCCTAGAAGCCGTCTACTAGATTAACATTTTTGTATTCAAATATAAATGTTTTTGTAAATAAGATTAGTTATTAACAAATTCAAAAATTAATTTAAGTATTGACAAAAAAGTAGGTATACATTTTATTATTATTATTATTTTTTTTTTTTTCTTAAAAATCTTCTTCTCTGATTTGTTTTCTGTACTTCAGGGCAGCTTTCACGTAAGTATAGAGTATATTCCATCCTCGTTCACCGTTCAAAATTCGTTTAAACTCATCGACGTCTAACGTTCTTTCTCCAAAATACACAAGCCGGAACTCGCAGAGTATTGGACATACAGCCATAAAATGATACGTGTCTTCTCTCTCGTTTCGATTGCAAAGATCACAGATCATGGGGAGGTCAGGTCTATGAGGCACATAATTTAACCCTATCAATTCACCTCTTATCATAAAGATGTTTCTTATCATATCTGATGTATATCTGTTTAAGAAGTATGTTCCCTCATTTGAAACATAATTAATGGTGCTGTAGTACATTCTATGTTGTGAAGAACGTGCTTCGTTTAAGTAGTTGTTGTATAGGCAAGTTGCCGCACTCTTGATGATGGTATCAAATTTGATTCTTATTGTTGCCTCGCTGTCACTTGGATTGAGAGTAAAATTGCAACCATAACAAGTAGCCATTTCCTTCCATTCATTTACAAGATCATTGTTTTGATTTATCATGTGTTTCAGCAGAACTTTTGGTAAGCGTTCATCTTTCATTTCCATTACTTTCATCATATATTCGAAGTGAAGCTTGAGAGTTGTAATTATAAGTGGAGAACAACCAGTCTCGAGATATAACATGTAGTTTGGGGTGCTGTTAGTCAATTTAAATACTCGTTTTATGCAATATCTTTGAAACTTTTCAATGGTGTTTGACGAAGTATATCCCCAAGCTTGTGCTGCGTATAGGAGAATGCTCTGAGCAGTTGATTTTATTAGTTTTATTTTTGAGCTATGCGCTACATATTTGCTTTGAATACAGGTATTCCAGATAGAATTGATTGCTCTTTTTGCTTCCGCTAGTTTTGTTTTGTGATGTTTTTCCATATTCAAGTTTGCTGTAAACAGAACTCCGAGGTACTTATACTCTCGTACAACTTCAATAGTTTGTCTTTGGTATTTCCAGTTTTCATTTCTCGAAAAGCGACCTCCTCCATTCCTGAAAATCAAAACCTTTGTTTTTTCGAGGTTAACTGTTAGATTCCAAGTTTTGCAGTAGCTTTCAAGCTTATTTATTTTAAGTTGCAGGTTGTTTACCGTATCTCCTAGGAGGACAATGTCGTCAGCATACATAAGACCAGGTATTGCGACTTGGTTTATCTCGACTCCTCTCACCATTTCATCAGTTAGGTCGTTGATGTATAATATAAAAAGCAAAGTACTCAGTATGCATCCTTGTTTCACTCCCATTGTCGTAGGTAACTCTTCCGACAGAAAATTCCCATCCCAAACTTTTGCTACATTATTTTCATACAGGGCTTTTATTATTTTAATCATCTTATAGCTTATACCAATTCTATGGAGTTTGTAATATATGGCTTCACGTGGTATTGAGTCAAAAGCTGATTTGAAGTCAACGAACAAGGCGTATAGTTTTTTTTGTTTTCGTTTGTAAATTTGGGAAATACTTAGCAATGTAAATATTTGGTCGAAAGTTGAATACTTTTCTCTAAATCCAGCTTGGAATTCATGTAAAATATTTTTGCTTTGAATCCATTTTGATAGTCTATTATAAATAATGGCTGTAAACAGTTTGGATGAGGTATTCAGAAAGGATATGCCTCTGTAGTTGGCTGGATTTGTATAATCCCCTTTTTTGTGAAGAGGAAATATAATGGCTTTTTTGAAGCTTTGTGGTATATCCTCGTTATGGAAACATCTGTTAAAAGTGTCTGTTAAGGCTTTTGCATATTCAGAGGTGCAGTTCTTATAAAATTCGAAAGGAATTCCATCTTCTCCCGGAGCCTTATTGTCTTTAGAATTTCTAATTACTTCAATTGTTTCATCAATATCAAACGGTGCATCAAGGAAGTCATCAATAAAACGGGGTTCGGCATATTGAATCCTAGGGGATATCTGCGTGGTATTCAAGAGATCTCTAAAATACGTATGCAGTTCACATGATTTGAGCTGTACTGATATTCTGTTTTTACTACCATTCATTATTTTGACTGCTTTCCAAAATTCAGCTGACGATCGGGCATTGTTAATTGAAGAAATATTCCTGAATTCAAATTCGATTTTTTTTGTTTTGCAGATAGACTTGAATTTTCTATTCGCTTCAGCATACAATAGCTTGAAAACAAGTGTTTCGTGTTTTCGGAGTAATTTAAGAAAAGCAAATGACTTGTTTCTCGCCTTTATGCAATCCTGATCAAACCATTTTTGCTTACAGTGCTCATTGTTTCTTGAGAATTTTAGGCTGGGTGATGCAGTCTTGATTATATCCGTTAATTGATCAATACTCAGAGTTTCTTGTAAAGTGATTTGATGATTTAGTTCTATGTTAAGCGATGTTTGGTAATCAATTAAATTGTTTTTATTCCAGAAAAGCTTAGGCAAGAGAGTGAGCTCAGTTGTATTTCGCTCATTATGATTCTGGGTCGGTTCAAATTCAACTTCCAACGGCATGTGATCGGAAAATATCTGACTTCCTATTCGAAAGTCTGTAATCAAACCACACCAGGTAGCATTGGCAAAACAATAATCAATCACCGAGCATGCAGTGCCTCTTATAAATGTGAGCTCACCTTTTGAATCCCCTTCGCAACTTCCGTTTAAAACATGACAATCAAAAGCATCTGTAAGTTCAATTATCTTACTACCTTTCCTGTCACATAACTCGTCTTTGGATTGTCGATTTGATTTCAAAAGTTCACAATTTGTGTCTGACGAGAAATCGTTCTGGGAAAGTCCTATTCTACCATTGAAGTCACCTAAGAGAACCAGTTCTTTTGAATTTAAATCGTTAAGTAGGTCACAAAGCTTGTCGAAATCTTGTTGCCATTTGTTGCAGTTGAGGTAGATAGGAACCAGGTATAAATTATTTGTACTTACACTTAATTTGAGTACATGCGAGTTACATACGTTAACAAATTCTACATTCAATTCTATACTTTTACGGTATGCAAAAAGTTCACCTCCACTTGCTCTTCCGAATATGTTAAGTTTCTCTGCAGGAATCCATTTTAGTTCGTAATTTACAAAAATATTGTTAAATTTTACTTGATCAACATTTAATAAGTGCGTTTCAAATAAGAAGAAAATATCAAATTTTTTTAAATAATTAAAGAATTCAGTAGCATATAATTTGTTATTAATTCCAGAAATATTATAACTTAAGATTTTATATTTTTTGTTGTCTCGAATCGAGTAGACGGCTGGTGCTCATTGACTGTGCCTATCTAAAGCTCCAGTCATGTTCTGTACAGCGGCGTTCTTTTGTCTTACTCTTACTATCCCTGTACTCGTACTTGGTGTCGAATTTGACAGTTGCTCACGATGTACTTCGTTATCATTACTTGGGCTTTCATTCATAAGTTCGATTATAGTATTTCGTACACCTGTTGGGATATTACCAAATATTTGTATCAAAGTTTGGATTCCATCAGAATTTCCGCACTTCAATCCATCAGAATTGTCCCATGTGAATATTTTATCCAGAACATGCAAGCGATCGTCTCTCAATACAATCTTTTTCTTAGGGAATTCATTGCGGAGTGGTACCATGAGTTTGATTAACTTTGATCTTCTTTGGCGCACATTAAAAGGAAGGTCTTTGCTGACGGAGATACCAGTGTTCTTAAGTTTGGCTGAGTTTCGTAGAACACCCAAGGCTTTTTCACGGGTTTTCATTTGGACAACAATTGTGGCTTTTTGATCATCACGGGTTTGGACTTTGAAGGCGCTCTCAATTTCAATGTTTGTGTTGAGGTTAAGTAGCCCCGAGCAGACAGATTTTGCCTTTTCTGTCATGTCCACATTAGTTTCAATTGGTAAGCGAACTAAAAGATTTTTTTCAATGTTTTTTTGGATTAGCTTATCCATTTGGATTTCTAATGCCATGTTTTTTTGCTCCAATTGCAAAATTTTGGCGGACATCTCATTGTGTTTACTTTTGAGTGCTGTGATTTCTGTGAACAGATGTTGGAAGTCGGATTTTGTGGGAAGTTCTTTGACAAGCTCAGTGTTATTTTCGCGGAGAATTTCTTTTAGTATCTCTTTGTTGAAAAGAACACTTTCATTGGAGTTAGACATGATGTGAAATTGTTTAGCGGGTCTTTTTTCCGTGTCGAGTTTTTCTGGCGAAATTTGTGCTAATACCCTTTTACTCATTTATTGAGGTTAAGTTTTTGGATTCAGAGCGCGTATTTTATTTGCCGATTTTTATCTTAACTAAACCACTTACTCAGAGTTTATTTATTTATTTTGCTAAATAGATATAAATAGCAGACGAATTTCTTAAAAAAAATGTTTAATTGACAGATTTATTTCACTTTTTTTTGACTTTTTTCAGAGAGCTCTTATTTACACAACTTTTTCAACCGTTTAACAAAATGTCAAAATGTAAAATTGGAATAAAATAAAATGCACGACTGGATCATACGAACTTGCTTTTGTAGCAAACAATTTTAATAGTTATAAATATTAACGGTGTTAGTAGGTAAGCATAGTGTAGTTATCCTATGCAGGCTGATGTGGCCGATATGTATACATACATATTTATACATACAAATATTTTCTTATGTATAAAATTTAAAAAAAAATTCAGTGGCTGGTTTTTGAAAAGTCGATTTTTCAAAAAAAAATATTTATGTATTAAAAACCAAAAAAAACATTTTTTTTGAAAATTTGAGTATATGCAGTTTTATTAATACTTCTAGAGAGCATTTGCAGAAGAAAAAAAGATTTTAATCGGTTCATCCAATAGTGAGAAAGTCGAAAATATGAAAATTGGTTTTATGGAAAGTACCGTCAATATTTATTAATAAAATATTTTTTTTGCTTAAAAGTGGACTGCAGAAATATAAGAATACACACATTTTTTTTTATCAAAAATTCTTGGAGTCATTTTTGAAAAATACATTTCTTTAAAAAAAATCGAACTCGAGATTTTAATCAAACTTGACATTACAATGATAGGGAACACCAAAAAAGTGGGTCCCGCAATTCCGTCTGTATCTCTGTCTGTACAATGTGCTACAGCCTAAATGGCTGAAACGATTTTCTTCAAACTTGGTATTTAAGCGTTTTAGGTGATTGTCTTAAATAGATTTTTGAATCGTTTTTCTAGATCCAAAACAAACGGTACTTGCCATATAATTTTTTTTCCATCTCAGTTACTTAGAAAACGGGTCTAACGATTTTGATAAAAAAATGTGTGTGGACTATTTTAGGTACATACTACATTTTGGTCAACACATTTTTTTTTACTATTTTGAAATTTCTTATAAACCGCTCCACGGATTTCAATCCAGATTTTTGTATAGGAGGTCCTTCAAATTATAAATAATACTGCCTACCAAAATTTTCAAAAAATACTATTTTTTTGGATTTTTGAAAAAAAAAAATATTTCTTTTTAAATTCAATATTTCGAAAACGGGTGGATGATTTTTTTTTGAAGTTTTTTAGAAAAAAATTTTAAAAAAAATTGTATATAAGAAATTAAGTAAAAAAACAACTTCGAAAATATATTTAGATTCTTCATGAAAGCCTTTTGCATAAGATGTGATCGAACATAAGAGCAAGTTCGTGTGATCCAGTCGTGCTTTTTATTTAGTATGGGAGGTACCTGCCGTTGTTTTTTTATTTTACTTAACTGTTCAAAATAATGTCAAAAATCTACCAACAACGAAGTTTCGAAATTTTGAGAGCTTCTGCATAAAAAATTTCAAAACAATCAAATGAACCGGTTTCCAGAAAATCGAAAACCCAAAAAATGGTTATAAACTAGAGTAACCAAAAAATAACCATTTTTGTCCATATCCAATTTGGACCAGTCGTTGTCGCCCAAACAAACCACGATTCATTTTTATATACGAGTATATAGATGTGATAGTTCCCGGGAAAGAAACTTAGAATATAAGTGGTATAATACTAACTAATCGCGTGTTAATAACTTAGATGAATTGAGCAGGTAAGTGCGACATGGTTCTCAGTCTTATTAAATTTCATTTAGCTCATATTTGCGTAACTACATCAGACATATACATATGTATATGTAGTTTGCCTGACAATTAAGAAATCATATGGATATAGCGCCTTGAAGGTCCTAACACCTTCATGGCTCCATCGAGCTGCCTTTGTCATGATATTCATATTTACTCAAATTTTCCACATGAGTTAAAAACGTCACCAAAAAATGTAACACAATCTGTCGAGAATTATTTTTTGCCGAGTTCAGTTGTCCTCTGTATATTTTTATTTCTGGCAACACGGTTAAAATGTTGAATGTTGTAAAGTTTTCACCACCCCATCCGTCTTGCTTGACGTTTAACTCATTTAGAACAATCTTTTCTAGTCAATGTTGCCTTTCCCTCAGTAAATCGTTGTTTTTTTTTTCGTTGCCAGATTGGGCGCCATTTTTTTGATATCATCAAAATGAGAAGAGTTTTCATTCAAATTAGATTATGTTAATTAAGAAAGCTCTTCGGTATACACGAGTGGATTTATACATTATTTATGAATGGATATCCACTTTTGAGGTGGTAATGATAAAGTTTCTAAATTGAATTTATTAAGGAACAATAACATTTTTTAACGGCAGGCGAGGCGGGCGGCTTCTGTTAATTAAAATTTGCATTGTATGATGACGAAATGTCGTTGCCGACGACGACATCGCGACGCGTGCGTCGGTGCACGATAGCTGCGGTTGTTATTAGGTTGGTATATACCTCACACCTATACATTACAAGACATTCTGCTACACAGATTGCGGTAACAATAAAATATTCGTAATTTTTTTATGAGGAATAAATAAGCTGGCTTAATCCAGTGCTTCAATGACTTTTTAAGTTGTTGACAGACAAATATTCAACAAGAAGGCAGAACTTTTTCCTCGAAACTTTGTTCTTGATGATTTTTTTTTACATACCTTCTTGCTACTGAGGCAATTAAATGCAGCTTCCTTCTTTTCAATTCTTGTGTTTGCATATAAATTGCAAGAAGTAAAATCCTTAAATGGATATGAAAGAGGGTTGAGATGGAAATGGTAAAAAAAAATCAATTGTAAAAAACAAATGCAGACAAGAAGAAGAAAGTAATTTCAGACAGAAGATGTTTGTTTTAATAGTAACTACGAAGTGAACGCTTATCCTTGCAGCTTACCACAATAAATGTACATAACTGCCTTTTTATATATGTATTGTAGAATTCAAATTTTCGATATTTTCTTTGTTAAATTCGGGTAGTCCACATTTCCACAATATACAAATAGAGTGAAGTTAAAGAAAATACATTTCTAATATGGATACAAAATAGAAGTGACTTATTTATAACAGTACTGTGTATTATATTTTACTCTTATAGCGGCCGGCAGGGCATTCGACTTCCGGAACTTAGTTGTATTCTGCAGCCGGATGCAGCCTTTTAAGTATTTCTCTAGTCCTGGCCAAAAATCAATCTGTTTTTATGTCCTCGAACATAATATGTTCTAAAAATGTATGTTTTTGTCATCCACTTACTTAAAAATAAACTCTCAATGATTGAAATAATAGCAATGTTTTTTTGGGTGTTTTTTATTTTATAATAAACTGTTCATTTCGAAGTAAGATTTCCGTCAGGAGGATCCATAGGTATATACAACGTTTGTATAGTGACATTTACTTCAGGAAGCACTTGACATTTCTACCATCCACAACAAAAACGCACTAAATAATGCGCCTTCATTACATGTTCTCTTTGGGAAAAAGAAGGCTGTGGTGCACTGTCTCCCGAAAAAGAAAAAGGAAAAACCTAATCCGGCGAATTTCGGTCGATAAGTCTTCTTCCGAGTTTCAGGACGGTAGGTATTTAATCATAATATGACTCTGTTCAAGTGGCCGGAGGACAACAATATCATACCGGATACTTAGTTCGGTTTTAAAGCCGGACATGACAAAATTCATGGCTCGTCTAAACTGGTTTCGAATATCCGCAATGGAACAAATTTAAAATGCAGTGTTAGAGACGAGTGCCTGTTGGTGGAACTTGACATCACTAAAACACTGTTAAATGGTAGAAAGTAGTGGTGCCAGATCGTGCGAGAATGCTCTTTTTGTATATGTATTCTCAAAAAAAAACACGCTTTAAGGGCAAAAGGTCATTTTCATAAATAAATGTACAATTTTAAAATAAGGTAATTAAATAAAAAACAAATATTTTATTTTATTTAAATATTATTTTAATTTTAATTTTTTTTAAAACTTAATAGGTATCTACCGCAACTTTATTATATTTTTTATTTTTTTAAATGCTTTATGCGACGCGTTTCGCAGTGTATCTTCGGGCGATACACTTTTTCATGCTTCTCATTTAAATAAAAGGGAATTATTATTTTTCAAACGATCTCCAAAATAATTTCAATTCTTTTGAGCGTTGCGATTATCAACAATGAACACTAACTAAAAACTAAATAAAACTTCATATATATGACACAAGATGTGGCATGGAGTTTGCCATTTTTTACCGAACCGAATTTTATCCATAATAACGATGTCAAATGTAAGAAACGAAATGATTAACATCATTTGTCTAATAAGGTCGTCTTTCCAATTGAATAACATAACTTATGTGAATTTAGGTGTAAACAAGGATTACCTATTATTACATTGTTTCACTGCTGGCATCTCCTGAGTCACGTCCTTTATTTTAATAAAAAAATAAACATATTGTATAATAATATGCATTGTATTTGTATTTGTATTATTATAAAAATTACTAGATACAGCAAGATTAAATCTTTTATAGCATCAAAAATTCGTAACCAAGTTGTATATATTACAATACATAATAAGTAATAACTAATGAAACTGATAATAATTACAAAAGAAAAAAAAATAATAAACAATCTGGGCAAAACAGAGAAAAATGAAAATAAATAAATATAGATACATTAAATCGAGCACAATTTTAAACCATAGACGATAAAAGTTCAAATAATTTCTTCTTGAAAATGGTTGGAGAGGTGGTTCTTTGTAATTCAAATGATAAGCCATTCCACAATCTAATAACTGTTACAAAAAAAGATCTTTCGGCAATGGTGTGCGTAAAGCGCGGTAAAATTAATCTTAATCCTCTTTGAGAAATATTTATCAAAATTTAGTCCTAACAGAGATGGATGTAAATTAGACACACTTTCATGCCTTGGAATATTGTAGATGAAACGTAGACAATCATTAAACGCGACATGAAGTTTTCGTTTACACTCATAGTCAAGAGAGGGATATACATTACAATTAAAAGTAAGAGAGGGCATAACGAGACTCTTCACAAGATGTTTTCTTAAAACAGGATCAAAGATGTTCAAAGAACATCGTAGAGACAGACTACAGTAAACTCGTCTAATAGTATCAGAAACAGCGTCACAGCAGGTTAGTTTGTTGTTAATTTGGAAACCCAGATATTTTACTTTTGAAACATAGTTAACAACTTGTGAATTAAAAACAATTTTGGGTAAATCATCTAGAGTAACTTCAGTCCTCGAACAAATCATAGAAAGAGTTTTTGATGGATTAAATAGCAACTTATTTTCAAAAGACCACTTTTGAATATTTGTAAGATCTTCGTTAACCCGGACAATGCAGTCATCCATCAAACCTAATTCACTAAAATTATAGAGCAGAACATCATCTGCATACATGTGAATATGACAACTATAAACAATATCTGGTAGATCGTTAATAAATATTGAGAAAAGGAGTGGTCCTAAAACTGACCCTTGGGGCACACCCTGATTAACAATAAATGTACTTGAATTACCTTGATCTGTGGTTACCATCTGCAGTCTTTTACAGAGATAGTTCCTTAATAGTTTTAAGGCTGTTTTTGAAAAATTGAACTTGTTGCTTAATTTAGAAATTAGAATTTGATGGTCAACACAGTCAAAGGCTTTCGAAAAATCCAAAAGCACCATAACACCCAAAAGATCCTTGTCAAGAGCAGCTCGAAAATCAGATGTTACTTTTAGAACAGCAGACTCACAACTATGTTTGTTACGAAAACCAGACTGCCATTTAGATACCTTTTGATTGAATTGAATGAAGTCTAGCATTTGATTAAACATTAACCGTTCAAATATTTTACCAAAAAATGGTAACAAGTTAATTGATCTATAGTCCGAAGGGTCTGAGGAATTAGCTTTTTTGGGTATGGGTACAATAATTCCACTTTTACAGGCTTCTGGGAATTGAGAACTTGAGATACATGTATTCAAAATGTGCTTCAAAGGTTTAATAACAATTGGTAAAATCAAACGTATAAATTTCGGTGAGATATTATCTGTACCAGAAGCATTTGATTTAACTGATTTTAGAGCAGAAATAACTTCGATATCTTCCACACAATTAAATGAAAATAATTCAGTGTCATTTTCAGGAATAACTAATGTAAGACTTGAATTAAGCTGAGTCGATGCAAAAAATGATTTCATTTCTTGTGGGTCTAATGGGCATTTCGAAATCGACTTAGATGAACAAACAGCAACATCTTTCAAATTTTTCCAAAGATCCTTAGAACTCAGAGAAACATTAAGTTTATTCATAAAATATGTTTTTTTACATGAACGTATAAGAGCAGTGACTTTATTACGAGAAAAGATATATTGATTTCTGTTAAAATCCGTTGGGTTTCTTTTGTACCTTTTGAAAAAGCGTTCTCTCTCTTTAATTTGTACTTCAATATCTTGTCTGTACCAAGGACATCCCTTTCGATTTTTTACCCGTTTTGTAACTAAAGGCACGTAAGCATTAAATAATCTTTCCAGTAGGTCGTTAAAAATTAACACTTTACTGTTAACGTCAATAGTATAAAGAATATTATCCCAATAGTTATTGCTAATATGCGTCTTTTGTTAAACAAATTTCTGATGGGCGACATCGTGAGTAAAAAGGGCGTTTTTTTGTCGAAGTCGTGGGTAAACCAAAGGAAAAAGTCTGGCATCACTGGTAGAAAGTTTGGTCTTAAGAGCATGAGTAACTTCTACCGTATTTTTGAATTTAGAAATGATCTTCAGCATGGAACATGGTTTGTATTTCGACAATCATTTAAATGCTGTTCTGACCTAAGGGAATATTTGCTCTGAGGAAATGGTTGTTTTATAGCAGTTGTTTTGCTAACATCTCAAATGGAAACGTGGCGTTAGATAGCGGTTTGGCGACCTTCCTTTCCCTCTTGGATATATAGTATCTTTTAGTTTCATTCTTCCCACAAAAATGACAATTCAATTTAATAATATAATGATATAGAACTGATGAATAAACTAAATACAAATAATAATAAATAAATTATAAATAATATTTTATGGTATACTCTGTTCAATTTATGTTTTCAGTACAGGCCTTATAGGAGAGCTTTTTCAAACACACTGGTGCCGGCTGGGCTGGTATTTGCATGGCACACAACTTAAAAAATTGCTGCTAAAATACCATACTATAAAATACCACCATAATCTGTCTGCTCCCCGGCTGAGAGGACACAGGAGACTGATCGCCAATTTGACTCTCGGTCATAGTGTTTATTAAAAAAAGAGTTACCTTTGGTCGTTGATGGAAATTCTAAAACCTTTTTCTTTGATTTTTGCTATGGAGCTTTAAGAATCGAGCTTTCTTAGAGCTTTTCATATCATACATTTTCAGTTTAAGGAGAAAGTTGTTGTCGGTGCGTGCTTTTCTGCTTACATCTTTTTTTTGGAAAACGGTAAAATGCAGCCTATGTTATTTGTTGGGTATTTTTTAAAGAAAAAAATTACTATTTGCGCAAGTTGTTGATGGAGTTCGGTTCATTAATTAATTGCATCTTTAAATTACCAAAAAGTTTTTTTGTTCAAGAAAATAGAAGTAAAATGAAGGTTTCGTGTATATAAATATGTATAATATTTAAAATAGTGCGGTGCAGTTTGAGGTGATATTATAATTTTTGTGCTGTGTTTATTTACATTTAAAATGGCTTCAAGTTCTCCGAAGGACACAAGTTCCTTATTATACCTTGTTTATACGTTTTTTTCTGTGATATTTTCACTTTAAAATAGATAAGGCCTTCTGGGGAACTCTTAAAAAACGCCTTATATCTTACTTCTTGGTGGTGTGAAGAAAGATATATTTATTTTTATTTGGATTTATTTAAATTTTTTTTACATTTAGCTTACGATGTAAGTACATGTTTCTGGTCATAAAATCTACATTAACAATTGTGAACCCTACTGACATTTGTGAGAGAAATATGCCAATTTATAATGCTCACGACGGCAACCATGGAAAATGGAAAAGCTTTATAGAAATAGAGATAGCTTATTGAAATCAATAATAGTATGGGTGAAATGCAAATATCCTATCTTCTCTGTACTGAGAATATAAATTGAACAGAGTATAGTGAATTCACAGTTGAATAATCATTATGTTTTTCATCTTATATAAGGCGTTTATCTTTTTTATTTCAGAGCAGAGTCTGAGTTGTCAAAAAATTTGTTTGTGCTCGGACATAATCGTCTGAGCATTCTGAGTAAAATATGCTGAGCACACGAAATTTCATGTGTGTGGTGAAGAAGGAAAATGTGAATAAAAATTTAAAATGGCGAAAGAAATTGGTCGCCCACTGATTTTCTGTACCTGTGTAATAAGGGTAATTTTGTTTTATATTGCTTCTTATTGTTAAAATGAAAATTTATTCTCGTTTGTGCGGTTCAGGTGTGTTTAAAAAATAAATCAGAGTGTGCAGATCTCGCTCTGATCGGAACAAGTTTAGAGGGTGCCGTGAAATAAGGTAGATGGCAATAAGGTCGATTGAGACTCAATCGACTTTATTTCCGTCGAGGTGGAAAAAGACCGATTTTACATTGTCTGCATTATTGTCTAAGCCGAAGGAAATAATGTCGAATGAAAAAGTAGACATTAAAAGCGACTGAAATTTTTGCATAAACGTATTTTATAGGCAATTTGTAATTGGTAATAATACAGAAAGATATGGAAATAAAACCGAAATATCATTTATACCCAAATGGTAATACTGACGAAATTGTGGTACAAGTCTGCATGCAAGCAAATGGAAATTGTTGTTGTTATCTGGTCTTACATAACGGTGCACTCAAAAATTGTGAATTTAAATCCAAAAAAAACTTTGTATACACCCAAACTGAACCCCACCCCAAATCCTATAGCTGGGCCAAGCAGAAGGGTTGCAGTGGCGCAGCATTTTTGTAGGAAATAGAGTCCACTTAAAAAAAAGAAAAATTCGCCTCAATTTCCGTTTTTTTTTTTTGCGAAATAAAACCGATTCGATATTGTTATCATAGCTCTGCTCTGAACGAAAAACGAGAAACGTCTATAGACCTCTGAATAAAAACACTTCCTACGAAGTAGTGATTTCGTTAATTATGTGATATGTGCTTCCCGCCAGAACATGCTCGTGAAATTCATCAAATGAGCACACCAAAGAGAAGCAAGTGCAGTTTCCAAAGGAAAAAGCAAATTATTCACCATTGATTTTTTAGAAATTTTCTACTGGGTCGAAAGATACATAAAAAAGAACTTTAGAAGAGACATAATGTAAACTTAATTGGTTACAAGTGAATTTTAAATAATCGACCTGCATGGTTTTTATCCTGGATTCGCAAAGAATGGCAAAGTTGCCAATATTTCGCGAGTTCGATAAATGGCAGATTTTAATGTTGGCATTATTTTGCCAACATTTATTGGCAAGGATAGAATTTTTGTATTTACCCTAGTGCCATAAACGAACCAAAATAACGGGATTTTTTGAAATTATCAAGAAAAAAAAACAAAAGCTTAACACACAAGACTAGAAATAAAAATGGAGTCAAGAACTAATGACGATTTCGTTTCAATAAAAACATCGATCTGCCGTAGATCCGCCGTCAAGTTTTGTTTGGAAATCAGATTCGTTTCAAATTAAAACCAATTTTTTTCTTGAAAAACAGATACCTGCGTATTGAATCTCTTTTTGGAGACGGATTCAAAACGGATTTGTACAAACATTCTTACACACACTACAATATTTGTTTTGTTAATTAGTTAATTTTTATTTTGGGGCAGTGTTCAGAAAAAATAAATTAATATTATTAAAAAATAAAAAAAATTGTTAAGAACTTCTTGGGAACAAATATTAAAAAAGTGGTAGTGGATTTAGGAACTCCCCCGCGACGGAATCAGAAAATAAAAATGCTGCCAAACAACACACAGTCACAAGAAAAGATTAGATCCGGAATCGTTCGTTTCAAAGCCAAAAAGTATTGGTTTTAGTAGCGAATCCAAATAGGATTGAAACAAAATCGCCACAAAACTATTGCTTTAGGAGCAATCTTCATTCTTTCACACACATATTTTTTTCACTTTTGTGTTGAATGTGTTAAACTTAATAGGGCAAACATATTGCCAATATTTAGAGCGTTTACATGCTAAAAAGACAAATGGCTAAAATTTGACACATAAAATGGCAATTTGCCATTCGTGTAAGTCCGGCATTTGTATTAAATTAAATTAAAGTTCTCTTTAATTTCCATTTTAATAAAATTCTTTCCTTTGAACTTAAAGTTGCTGCCAACTCATTTTCCCCATGTTAAAGCGGTCAACCGAAATCGAATAAAAATCTAAACCGACTAGTCTTCACCTGATTCCGACTTTTTGAGAAAATGTTAATGAAAGGTTCCAATGAAATTATAATTACGACACACGATTGATTTGCCGAGTTAGCCAACTCGGTTTGAAAAACCTTTGATACATCACTGAACTTTTTTGGAATATTAAAAATGATTTATGTACAAAGTTCCTTCAAAACCAATTACCAGTTTTGCAAACAAATATTTTACTTAATCATTATTAATTAGATACACAAATGATTTTTAGTTTGGGCACACGCACAATTGTTGAACAAAACCTTCGGGTTATAATTCATGTCCATCCGCCTATAAAATACACTCAATTTATTATTGATTGTGATGATGATAACAATGCTGATGAAGTTGTCAACGAAAAAGTGTAAAAATAGGTGAAAAGTATCTATTTATGCATTAAAAAGATTTGTTATTTGATTTATAAAAAAAAATGCAGTATGACGGGTATCTTTTTGCTGAAAAAACGAAGCAAACACAAGCTAATAGCAACATATTCAGGAACATATAATGGAGCTGACAGATATGCGCTTTTTTTATAATTTTGCACGCGCTCAAGGGGTTATGAATACATGTTTTTAACACAGCGCGGTATCCGGTGAAAGAAGAAAAAGAAGGAAAGGAAGGATGTGTGGCGGGATGTTCTGAGACTAGAATGAATACATGTTTTTAACACAGCGCGGTATCCGGTGAAAGAAGAAAAAGAAGGAAAGGAAGGATGTGTGGCGGGAGGTTCTGAGACTAGAGCTGGTTGTTGTCTCAGATTGATCTCCAGGGATGGCGGCTGAACTAATGCGGAGAGAATTACCGTGTCTTATTTATTTGTGTCCCTTATAATTCGCATTATTTTATTTATTTCGTTGTCATATTCAATCACATGTTGTTAGTGTTATGCCTAAACAGCATTTAATGAGAAAACCAGCATCTTATTTTATGACAATTTTTAGAATTGGTTTTTAATGGAACATAAGAAGACATAGACAACGGCAGGAATCGAACCTGCAACCATGAGGTTGACAGGCGAGCACACAACTATCGCGCCACGGCCACCCCAAAAATTGTAGCTAATCTTTTATTTGCCATGAACCAACAGTTTTTCAAAGAGTGGGTGAGATCGGGAAATCGTCAAAATATGGAAATTGTGGTAGAAAGTCCAGTGCTGAGGTCTAATCTGGAGAATCTTCTTATTAAAGTCGATGAATTTATTCATGAAACGTTTAAAGTTCAAGCTCAACAAAGCCAAACTAGAATAACTTATAAACTCCTGCATCATGATCTGGTACAAAAAAAACTATTTTCTGGACCGATATAAATTGGAAGTCATATACCACTACTCTTCAAAGCCAGAGGTGATCTACTGGAATTAAACTATACACCGTACACAGAAGTGAGATCTGCACCAGCGTTGCCACAAAGGAAAGAATTTTGAGGGCCATTTCCAAAAAGTGAGGGCCAATACTCATCAGAATTTTTTTTCCAAAAAAAAAACTTTAACAATTATTAGGCAACATAAGTATTTATTCATATAGTCACGTCAGTCTGAATTCATGAATTCAGTGCGCTTTCAATAAGCGTTTTTCTAAATAATAATAATAATAATTATTATTATTTTTAACTATAAGCCTGTAAGACCTAAGGTCTTTTAAATGCAACCTAAATTGCACGGCATTAGTTGGAAGGAAGAGAAAAATACAAAAGAATTTTTTGTTGGCACAGTGGATTTGAGAATTAGGTATTCACTATCTCATGTAAAACCATTTAAGATTGGAGGTATAGAAAAGAATGCTGCCTTGCGTGGGGATCGAACCCACTCGTCTAAGTTAGCAGTCAAGCACTATATCCAATGCGCTATTGCCAGCCACCCGGTTTTATGTGTTTGTTTTTGTCCCGTCTGTCTCTGTCATATCACACAAAAAAAGTTTACTCCATGTTTTTGTTTATGTTTTTTGTTTAATGTTAAGTTCCTTATTGATTAAAAAACGTTTTTTGAATAAATAAATAAAAGGCACGAAATATATTTTTTAATATACGAAATACTTGCCAAATATTTTATTCGTTAGACATTATACACATTTTACAGAATGCATTTCTGTATGACTTACATGCCATCATCAGCTTCACGTTTTTAAATAAAAAAAGAGAGACATTTAAAATAGAAAAACAATCATTAATTTGTTGACACATAGAAATGATAAATAAAGAGAAATTTACATATTATTTTATTTTACTCAATCTGCTCGTACATTTTATTCTGAGCTCATAGTTCGCAGCTAGCTCTGATTGAAAAAAGAAACACAAATTGAACTTGAGCGCTCTGATTTGTCTGAGCTTATAATGAAACATAGATCTTTTTTGAACAACTAAGTTCCCTGCTCTGAGCTAAAAAAAATAAATGCCTAATATGGGTGGGTGAAGGAAACACGTTGACAATTTGTGTGATGAAATTAGAAAGATTACTTTATAAAATATTAGAAAAAATGAGATATTGGGGCCATTTCTTGTTGGCACCGGGCTAAAGGCCAGAATAAAAAATAGGGGGCCAAATGACCCGATCCTGCACATTATGGCAACGCTGATTCTGCACATTATGCAACTTTAACGTTAAACCCAAAGGAAGACGGCAAAAGCATATTAACATATTATTCAATAAAATCACATTTTATATTCTTCTCTATACACTAAATAAATACAGTGAGAGCTCTAATAAGCGGACACTCATGTTCACCTAATTTGTGTCCGGTTATGAGAACTGTCTGGTTAAGGGAAAGAATAATAAATGAAATGACTGCAAGAAATGAATAGCAGAAGGAAAGGAAATGACATATGCCATAATGGAACGCCATTAGAAAAGGGAACTATAGAGTTTCAAAATTACATCAACTTAGTTGCCCGGGAAGTTTCCTAGTCATTTTTCAACGAAGCATTGATCTGTCCGGTTATTTAAGCTTCGCGTCCGGTTGTCGGAGATTTTCTACAAATTTTCTTAAGTATTAACTTTCGTTTTATTGGTTGATAGATAATAATCTCTAAATAAAATTATGTTTTCCGATATTTCCTATCTAAAATGAGCATGAAAAAGTATCCACATCCGTTTATAAGAGTTTCCGTTTATAGGGAAGTAATTTGTATGAGAAATTAAAAAAAGAAGTTGTTCCCGAAAATATGTCCGTTTAAGGGAATTGTCCATTTATTGTAGCAGTCCGCAAGTAGAGCTTTCACTGTACAGTCATTATTATTATTCACTAATTCAATTCATATACTAACTTACGTCATAATTATGGTATGAATTTTTTTTAAGTCGAGTACAAATGCACCTGCCCTTTTCAATTATGTTAAAAAAAAACAATAGTTTCTATATCTGTTGTTAACTTAAAATTAAATTAAAAATTAAACAGATATTTATGCGGTAGCTTACCAAATGTATATATAAATACCGAAAATAAGATACGTAATGTAAAAAATCCTAAACATTTTTTTTTTTTAATTTTATTTTAATTTATTATGTCTTATATATCTATGCACATAAAAATAATAAAAATAATAAAATAAAAATTAAGAAAATTAATTTACAACACAAAATAGTCCAGGAAAATAAGATATTCACTTCGAAAAATTTCCGACAAAGTTGACTTTAGGTGGAGAGCTTTATTTTTACATCCTAAGTATTTTCTAAAAATTACCCTAAATTTGGAGCGGATCAAAAAATTTTAGCGGGGTGAAAGGCAGTAAAATTCAGTTTTTTTCCCAAAATTTTCTAAGAACAACTTATAGACAGTGTAATTATATACAAATTGACATATTAACGACTTCTGTATATCAATTCGTTCTTAAGTTATAGCGAACCAAAATATAATTGTTTGTCAAAATGGATATATAGATTAAATTCATTCGTTAAAGCAACCAGACTTAATATAGCTCCCATTTTGACGAACAATTAAACTTTGGTACGCTAAACGAATTGACATACAGAAGTCGTTAATGTAGATAAGTGTACTGTCTATAAATTTCATAAGTGTATTTATAAAATATTGAGAAAAATAAAGGATTTGGGAGTGAAATAAATTATTTTTTGTGAAGTGGCAGCATTTCCCTTCCGGTTCCACACTTGAGGATTGTTTTTTTTTTTTTAATAAAACGCGTTTTTCCAAGCATAACTAAAACCAAAAAATATCCCCACTCGAAAGCATAATTTTATTAAATTTTTTTTTGCAAAAATGTAGGTACTACACCCCAATGTTTTCGGCCATTTTTCTCCAAATCTATCAATTGTACGATGAAGTTAAAAAAACATATTGTTTTCGAGTAATTTGGAAAAAAATGAATTTTATCCCATTTCTCCCCTCTAAAATTTTGTGCTCCGCTCCAAATGTAGGGAACTTTTTAGAAAATGCTTGGGACGTAAAACTGAAGATCTCTCAGCTTTGTCGGAATTTTTTCGAAGTTACATCATTTTTGTTTATCTAATTTTCCTGGACTAAAATAAATTGAAGAAAATATAACAAAGTTAACTGCGAATGTTGTAAAAATTTCAACGACTTTTCGTACTTATTCCTCGAATCTATTTGAATATCGGAACAAGGATGACATATTAATTTTGTACACATTTACATACCACTATTTGATGATAACTATTAAGATTGAAGATTCAGTAATCCGATATCACAAATGATAAATTCATCACTGATAATGATTTTCATATGTATTTCTTTGATTTCTTTTTGTGCACATTATGTACATAAATCATTTTATAATCAATCACTGGAGAAGTAGTTAGGGATTAAATCCGAATGTTGGTTTGTCAGTTACACTTTATAAAATATTTTATGGCACAAGTTCGATATCACAAAAAACTATATGAATCTCAGATGAGTTCAAATTTGCGTGTCACATCTTAATTTGGTTATGGAAAAGCGACAAGACATAATAGACGAATCTTTTTATGTTAACTCCAACTCAAACGATTGCATCTATTAACATTGAACACCCGTCACAACCACCCTGCGAGCTTTCACATTCAAAGTCAACTAACAAATTTGATAACGTACTTCTAACGAGGTAGGTAGTTTGTCATATTCCAAAAGTGTGTAACCAAAGTCATGACCACACACTATACGAGTATTTAATATTTGTAAATGGCACACATGTAACCTTGTCATCCCTCTAAATGCTGAATGAATATTCCAATTTAAGGGTTGTACGACTAATCGCTTGTTTCTCGTAGTAAACCCCGACGGATTATTATTTACGCAAAGGGTTCAATGTAAATACATATATTTTACCCACATTTCAAATGTACGATTCGGCGGCTTATCAACGTACCTACGTACGAAGCATGTAGTGTATATATGCACCAAACAAATTGAGTTGTATCCTTTTGTCACCGTCAAGTTCATTTCAAGCACTTTATCATTGGGGTTGTATTTTGATGAAGTAATTCACAGCCACAAGTGGTACATAAATTTAAATTTAAGTTTGGGCAGTGTGATGAAAGCAAAACAAAATGGCTATCAATTTAATCACTTAGGTAAAACTTTGGCTTATTTCATTTGCGTTCTAAATAATATTAAAATTCTGTGTATTATATAATGAAGTGGGTGTTGAATTTATTTAATGAAAATGCATGCGGGTATCAAAAGTTAAAAATCACAGAACCGTTCTTTTTTTATTACGAAGTATACAAATATTTAAAATTCCCGCCGGTCATTTCGGCCGCGAAATTTTCAGTTATAAAATCAACTAAATATTTTTACTCACTTGGCAATAATTTTCCCAGTTGGTAAATTAAGTTATGCAAAAGAATTATCAATTAACTCTATTAAAAAGAATTATACTTTTATTTAAACAACGACAACAACAAAAAAACGCAATAAGCCACCTTCTCTAGTGACAGTTTAAAATCAAATGAATCTGAATAAGTGAATATCAGAATACCACAAAACTGAAACCGTCATCCGCCGCCCAGCAACCATTGTGAGTGTTAAATCTAAAACCGAGAACACATTTTAAATTCCACCCTCTCCTGGCTGAAGAAGAAGGGTCGAGTGTATAGCGTAGTCAGTGTTTTTTGTTGTATTGGCGCGTGCTTCAAAAAAGCAAGTAAATCATATAGGTATGTAAAGTAGAACCATCAACCTTACCATCATCAGTATCAGCATCAACTCAACATCACCAACAGAAACATCTGAGGCAACAAATAGAAATCACAGAGCAACGCAACAGACAACATTGCATCAATCTGGGCTCTATACTGCTATAAAACGTCCTCTCATGCAGATTCCTGCTTTTTTTTTTAAATATGGTTTTTGAGAGGAATGGGTTGAGTCGGGTGTTCGAGTGAAAGGAGCACCGAAACGGGAAGCAAAAAAGAAAAAAAGTGTTGGTAAACCGACAGCAATTGTTGGCAGCTATTATATCATATAACTATGTCGGTGTATATCCTTTTTAATACATATATTTTTTAATTTTTCAATTGTTTGCTGTATGATACAGGCTAGTTTTAAGGGTAGATGGGCCTTTCATCAAATTTCGAATTTAAACAAAAATCCTCCAGACGACCAAATGTGAAAATTTTCTAAAATTTAACAAGTCCTTTGAAAAATGATTTAGTGATGTGTAAATGGGTAAAAATGGTAACACGGATGTAGAAGACAGAATAGGGGATGGATAAGCCCTTAACCGCACTTAATGGTGGTGGTTCATATAAGTGTATATCTCTGAAGAAGGTATGAGTTCTAAATACATATTAGCCCAGTTAAGAAATATCAGATCTTGGAGATCTCAGGAATTACAATTATAAGAGTATGAACAGGTATGCTCAGTAAAATGTCTTTGTTTTTGCTGGTGAAAATAATTTTCGGAATGGAATTTTTCATGGAGGTAGATTTGTGACATTTCACTTTTCTGAACTGGCCAATTATGTATGTAGAAAGAATATAAAAACCATAAGAAGCAAATTGACACAATATAATCCTTGCCACTGGAATATATCTTGTGCTTTTTAAAAATTCGAATTGAGTGACACATGTTTCAAACCATTTACAATTTTTAGACAAAATATTTAATTTTAACCTTCTACTTAATACAATTCCTTAGGAAAACACCTTGATCCAAATGTTTCGAAGAAAATAGGCCAACATAAGCATTGATCGCAGAAGAAAGAGGCAGAGTGCAAGCTGTCAGAGATAATCGGGACTATCTAACAGCAAAATAGGAGAAAAACTTGGAAGAAACCACAGTGTTATGAACAGTTTTTTCAAGAACGTCTGCGGCTACGGGAACACATGAAAGGCGGAACTTACCAAGCCACAAGCAACGTCAGCTGCCGATAGAACTGCGTCGAATTCACAAGATTCTGCTGCAAAACTTAAGATAAACAAATCGTTCCACAATGAAACATGGTCAAACACGGACGGAGAGATGACCATTTGCGATTCACGATTCCAAAAAGGAAAAGCTCCAATGAAATCGGTTCCACAGATTTAATGGGTTGGGAAGACATATGAATTAGCCTGAGAAATACAGTTTTTTTAATTCAAAAATGAACGCAGTCTCTTATCTCGATGAGTAGAAAAATTACTTCCACATTTCACTAACATTTATCAAGATTTGTCGTCTTAGCTTATCTTATCCATACCGCTCGGGAAGTGAAAAAGTGGATCAAAGGTCAAATTGTTTTATTACTTTAGTGACCACCATACTTTTCTGACCTGAATAGCACTCAAAATATTTAGGGTTGAATGACGCGTAAGATCTGGGTCAGGAAAACAATATAATACCAAGGGCGAGTTCATTGATGCCATCGAAAAAAAAAATAGAATTACTTACAGCCCTATTCTGCTATTCACGTGAATCGTATATTCGATCCACCTATTCGATTCACTTTCACACTGCCTTGGTATTCTGCTATCCATCGTGTGTGAACTACACTATCCCAAGTTCATATAACCATTTATAACAGATGTTCATCCGAAAATCGTCTGAAGTTTGGATAAAAATGTGTATGTATGTATGTATGGGACTTTTTGTGCATGCCACACACATAAATAAGGAAATTCCCAAATTGATAACTACGGATGAACAACATAAAGAAAAACTTAATGAGACGTATTACGATGTTTTTTTTAAATTCTACAATAGATTTTTTTTTATTTGAAGCTTAAGATGTATTTATAAACAACTCCATCAGGGTTTAATAGGAAATTTATTACATTTAAAGGCACGCTAACCTTTTAACACTCAGCTAGACATAAACAAATACCAAATCCGCAACAATTGATATGGGTTTGAATTGTATGGAGTGATTGGGTTCACGTGAATAGTAGAATACCGCAGAATGTTATCGACTTTACCAATGTATACAAGATTCACTTCGAATGCATAGCAGAATAGTGATGAGTGAAAATTCAACAAAAATTCCCCCCGATGAATAGCACAATAGGGCTGTTAATCCTGGATTATATGGTGAAACTGTGTGAAAAGACTTTATGAAGTAACTTTAAAATAAGTCGGAAGTACGCATTATTAAAAAAATTGGGGTTGTGCATCATAGTGGGTTCCCCGACAAAAAGAAACATCATCGGTTCGAAGTTCCAAATGAAAAGTTGCCGATACCAGCAAACGAAACAAGACTACATTGAATATCGGATGTGCATGTGGGCTGCCTATAACACAATAAGTTAGTTGATAACAAGGATATGCGAAAATCAATACAAGAACTGCATTGCGATGGTCAATGCGGATGACCAAACCATGACACTACAACACCGAAGCCCAAACGGATAATGAGAGAAAATTTGAAAACATTTGGAGAAACGGCCAACATACCTCCCGGTTAAATAAAATATGTCAAGCATACACCTACCAATCAATTCTGGAATGCTACAGAAGGTTAGAATTATAGGAAAAGCCTTTTGATGATTGCATGCTTTCTACTTAAGAATAAAGGAATAGAAATGAAACCAGCTGAGAAGAGTGATAAAATGGATGTATATACAAATTATGTAATGTACTCAAGACAAGAGCAATACGTTGATGAGGGAAGGAATGAATTTGATAAGACAATACAGGATCAATAATATCGTTTTTGAAATAACTCACACTTCCTTTATTTGATGAGAATATTTTGCAATATCGGTTTCTGGAGACATATGCGTAAGACAGAAGTGCATTTGGAATTATTGAACACAAAAACAAAGTCACATTTAACCTAAGCTCCAACATAACTCTAAACACTGGTTACTACAGACGTGCCTAGCCTGACAGAAAATTTAAAAAAGACAATAACACAAATTTAGCTTTCTAGACGGAAAGGACTTTGTTGCATATAACGTTGAGCCTTGTAACGTATGCTACGTCGGCATCACAAAACCAATTTCTTCGTCAACAAATAGCCAACCAGAAGTCCTACAACTTTTATAAGAATGCTGATAGAAAATTCTGTTCTAATCTGTTCTAGATAAAAGATCACTTGACCTAATATCAAATCAGCCTAATAACTAAACAGCAAAAAGTTATTCAGAACAAGTCACTGAACAAAGCTAATGGCACGTCCAATATACCCTTGGCAAAGTTTAAGACTTAGTAAAATGTTCGCTCTGCAGTTTATCTGCTTAAAAGAAGAAACAAATGGAAATTTATAACATCACATGAATAAATTACTTTAATAAAATTTTCTTTACTTAAGCACTTTTTAACTAACAGCATACCAAACATATTTTCTTGACTTGTCAAAAGAATGCAATAATAATAATAATAAACTAAGCGTACATAACTGTTTGGCGTTTGTAAATGTCAAATTTTCATATGGATTTAATATAATGCTAAAAAGATATTAGCCTTCTGTTTACAATTAGCTAAATCCTCTTATTAGGTTAGTAGCTTTAACATCGTGCTAAATCATTCCTTTAAAATTATGAGCCTTTGATTATTCATCATATGCACAAAACTTGTGTTTTGACCGGCTGCTTATATAGGTTATTTAGGAAATCTTATTCATAAAAGTAACGTTGAAGCTGAGCGCGTTTAGAGGTTTAATATAATGCCTACATAAATATATCTTTAATTAACAATCAACAACCACAAAATTTTGATTTTTGTTTTGACAAATAGGGCTACTTCATGATAAGTAAAAGATATGCCGTTTTGGTACTTTATTTGACACAAGGGAATTATAAGTAAAATGACCCTCAAAATGTTATATTGATATGAATGTACGCAACTTTGATAAGATCCTTAATACGTGCTTATTCAATGCATAACTATCTAACCGTCACATGCAAGGATGTGTACTGAGTGCCTTATTTTTCGCCTTATTCCTAGACGATCTTCATTACGAACTACCAACTGTTCTTATCTTGAAAACATCGGAAATTAACGTCCTTTTATAAGCAGGTGACATAGTTCTATTCTCTGATAGACCTAATAACTTACAAACTATTATCGACAGCTTCTGAATGTACTGCAGTGAATGGAATTTGTCTCACTCGACATGGTCCAAATGTGTCCGAAATAAAGTGTATGACACAGCCAATAATGCATTATTGTGCTCAGTTGTGGGAATACAAGAATGTATCTTCAAATTGAAAAACTTAAATGCTTCGGTTTGCCAGACAGACAACACACCCAACTACGCAGTTCCTACTGGAACCATCCTTACCACATTAAAAGTTCACCTAGCGTACATATAGAAAGTAAATGCCACGTAATCGTCTTCCAAGTATTCTCTCTGAAGTTGTTATTCACAAAAATATTTGTTGGGCCCAGGAATGGTCAGACTTTTTCCAAGATCTTAAATAGATTTCAGTCTTGAAGCTCCATGTTCAGAATGGAATCGTATCCATAAAATACTACTAACATACTAACATAGTCATAACAAAACGACGAATATTGCAATCTCTTATTCCTGAGCTATTTTCAAGATAGTAATCCAGGCGACATGATTAACCTTCAAAGCAATATGTGGTGTGATACTGTAGGCATGTACACTGTGCAGTAATGTAGTAGATGCTACAGAAAAAACATACCGCCTTATCATGAATCAAAGAAAACAAAATTACGACACTTCTGTGTTTTTCTTATTTTCTTGACGGCACCAGAGATCAGAAATCTGCAAATTGTTGTTGTTTGTTGTTTGTGGATTAATGGATTTCGATCTCTGGTGACGTCAATTAAATAAGACAAAAAAAGAAGTGTCTTGTTTTCTTTGATTCATGCCGCCTTATGGATATGTGCTCCATTTTTTTAAAAAACATCTATGGAGCGAAACGCTAGAGCGATTAACCTTCCTTATTTTTTTAAACGTCTTAAATTACCAAAACCTGTTTAATTTCTTAAAAAAAATATCGAAAAAATATCACTTAAATATCGAAGTCTAATAATATATGAATTTAGCTTAAACTCGCTTTGCTTTGCTGTTATAAAGTAAATACATTTTTTGAACCTAAGGCTGAAAATGAAAACTCACCGGGTCAAACCAAACGTTTTTCATTCGATAGTCAAAAAAACGGATTTTATTTGAACAAAATGTTTTGTTCTCTTGTTTCGTTTGGTGTGCGTTGAAATGAAACAAAATGGAATTTGTGACTTGCTTTTAGGCGCCAGTTATAGCTTTCATTGAAATTAATCAATGAAAACAAATCAGTTAATATTTCTGGCAAGTCGGTTTTAGCTATCATTGAAATTGGTTGGCATTGAAAAGATATTTCATAGCCAAATGTAATTTTGAGGTTAGATTTGATCATTGGAAGAAAAATTGCAGTATGAGAACATGTAAATAGGGAAACACAAATCGTTGGAAAGATTGTGTTCCACTTTTGCGAACAAAATGTCAGCTGTTCATTTCAAACGCTTTACATCATTGAAAAATCAAAAGTGATCTTAAAAAAAAGTGGTAGACTGAATTAAATATTTTTTTTTAGAAACAAAATTATATATCTTATTAGCTTCATTTTGGTCCAAGACGACATCAGTTTTATTTGTTTAACTGCCTCAGAATTCATAGATAAAGTTTTCAATGATGAGTTTCAATGAAATCTATAACTAGGGCCTTAGTGTTGTTCAACATGTGGTCGGACTCAGACGATCACTTTGAAGTTGTGCCAATCTTGCATAGAATACAAGAGAGTGGTGTGTGCAAATAATACACTTAACAGCAGAGCTAAAAACACACCCTGGACAATTTTCTGGTGAATGCCGATTGAAACTTTAAATTAGTTGCTGGGAGCTGATATTATTCGAAAATGCTATAAGAAAACAAGATACGAACTATAATAGTAAAAACATAACGGAATCAAAATTTTGTTTTGGAAAAAACCACAGATCAGATCAGCTATCGGCAACGAAATACGTTTTTAGGTTTTTGCTTTGGTTTTTACGTTTCGTTTCATTTGTTGTGTATTGCGTCATAAGAAAGTAGCCAATTATAGTTAAGTAAGCTGGTTCGAAAAAGTGTTGTTGCATTCGGCGAGTGTTACTCGTGAAAATAAAATAATTTTATCTAATCATTAAGGGGTGTTTAAGCGAATTCTATTGAATATGACTGAAAATAAATAAGCTCGATACAAGCACGAGGGCGAGTGCGTAGAATACTTATATGAACCAAACCAGCCCTGTGTTCAACTCAGAATATTGTTCAGTTTTGTAATAAATACCACTCCGTGGTGTTCTCATTTTTTCCATTCCTCAAATGGTTTCAGAGACGGATGCTTTTCAAGCATTGTTAAATACTTTTTTCCTGAATGTATGCACATCCTTGTCGATTCACACCGAGACTGGGAATTTGCCTGAGGGCGGGTATTGGATGACTTTCTGAATACTACTCTACTCGTTCTCGTCTTGTTGGATGGGTATGTTTTAATTTTTTTTCCAAAAGCTTTTGTCATCTTTTTTTCACTCAAAATCCTTATCCTACATGTGTAGAAGGCTTATGTATTGGAATGGTTGGGTGTTTTGCATTAGTGAAATGATATTCCTGAGTGCGTAATTGTAAGGGTTGGGGCTAAAATACCAACCACCCACAATCAGATTCGATTCAAAAGCGATAGAAGATAGGACATCAATTATTCGAAATAAGGCGCACATCTCGTCATCACTTCAATTAAGAAACATCAATATATTTAAGTGAATCAGCCCTCGCGCGGTTTATAATAAAACCTTCTTTGAGTTTAAACTTTTTTCGAATCGAACGCCCGCCTGTCACCCATATGGTGGCGGTGGTGGTTTTAGAAGCTGTACACACAGATTGAGATATTAAATTAAATTCGTTTCTAAATTGACTTGTTTTATACTTTGGGGAGCTGAGGTGTAAGTAAATATACAAACGCTTGTAGAATTTTACCCACAAGCTTAAAATCACGTGTAGCTCTTTTACTAGATATTCAAGTACATGTCTCCTGAGTTACATAGATGGGAATCAATTGGAATCCAAACAAAACAACTGTAAATGTATAAAAAGGAATCGTTTTCAGTGCCACTCTAAAGCATTTCAAATGCTTTGATATCCTTCTCCCATCGCATCGTGCCATAGTTACCAAACCACATGCAATGCAGGATATGTTCTTCCGACTGTTGCTGAAGTGTATGGAATCTTTCAATAGTAAGAGCTTTTGCGATGAAAATCTGGTTTATATTGTTTTCCTGTGGTTGTGGCATCATCGTCGTGCAGCGATGTGTCACATGTACCATATTTTGACACTCAGATGCGCTGCTGTATTCCTCCGAGAGTTTGCCCGTTGATGGAGTCGAGTCTGTAGCACGAGAAAATATTTATGGTAGGTATAGGTGGTGGTATTAGCATAATACTTTTATTGTTCATTAAATTGGGGTGGTGGGAAAAACATGTGGGGGATTCTACAGTTATTGTGTGATGGAGAAAAACATCTGATGGGTGATGTATACTTGCGTAGTTATACGAGTATTTTTAACACAGGCCCACCATACAGCTTATAAGCGGAAATCCTTTTTTTGTCAAGCAAGCCTTAGCAAATGCGACACGGGATTGTTGGTATGCTTGGTTTATTTTCAATTTTGAAATTGCTTTAATCGTATTATCAGATTGTTGGATTAAGCCGACTGTCTGATATTGTTAGTCAGATTTTTGAATATGTATTCACACATGTTCCTTAATTCTCAGCTTATAATATTCATATACTAATGATTTAGTATATGGTTAGGTTAGGTTGAAGTGGCTGTCAGAAAAACGGCTGACATATACTTAGACCTCAGAGAGGTCCATTGTGATACCACGTAAAGAGATATTAACGCTTTAATTAAACCATTTGGAGCCTAATGAAACAAAGTAGACCGAGTGAATCTATATGTGTTCTAGATCACCGCTTGGAACACGCTATAATGATCAGGGAGACGGAAAGAGAGATTAAGATTTAGTCTGTCTGAATACACACCGCCACCCACTCCATATTCGGTTTTTGAACAGATTATTCATCTTTTAAGAACCTCTCATCCTCCCAAGCGGACCTTGGTGGGATGGTAACTAGCAATTTCTTGTCGAAGATTAACTGGTGTGTGGTGTAGTCGGATAGTCCTTATTTGTAGGTGTGCAGAATACTAGAATGGCTTATCGAATTGCTGGTCCATTTAGAGATGGCTTTGAGACGCAGCTGTACTCGCGGCCACTTGTTTCCTGAAAATATGGAAAAGTGTTAGGTAAAGTATTATGTTTAGGGCAGCCGAGTGTGTAGAGCAGAGTGCCCCAATGATAGATTTAGATTTGGTTTATAGCCAATAATGACTTACAACTGATTTTTCATAGTCATTTAAACTATCAACCAATTTTTTTGGCTAAAAGGATAGCTAAGCCAATTATTTAATTCTGATTAGTATTTTGATTGTATGTAGTACAGTGAATTCAAAGCCAATGCACTACACATTTATTGTGTTCAAACATGAACATATGCTAGCGGCAGGTAACAGCCAAGCAATGTTTCTTTTGTTCAAACATAAACATCCACCTATGGCGACGTTTATCTAAGGATAAGCATGATGCATACCTAAAGATAAGAAGTCAGCATACAGAGATAAAGGTGTTGGAAGTTATTTTTCGATTTACAAAATGATATTTAATAAAAGGTGATGTAGAACTAAAGTGAGTTTAATCCCTTCGTTTTTAATCATGTGTTGGTCCTTCGAACTGAATTATGTTCAGTAAGATTTCCCCGCTCCAAAGGCAGAGTCATTACATGAGTATCAAACTGAAGTTACGCCCAAGTGTTTATTAAACCCATTACGCCACCTAAGCCACATGATTTAGTCTAATATTAATGCAGATTTTTGTGGCTAATCAATTGCATGAAATTACTAACATAAGCATTTTTACTAACAACATTTTTGATGTTTTGTTTTCACATTTTCGTTGATTTTTAAGTTTTTCATTATCGTTGGTCAAAATATTTAATACACAAACCAATAAACATGTTTCAGGAAAATAAGAACTTATTAAATCTTCATCGCAACAATTATATATGTGTGTTAAAATTTGCAATCTTCTACAAAAAAAAAACGCTTCAAAAAGAAGCAATCCAAAAAAATTTACAGATTGTTTACACTTTATCCTCATTCCAGATTAAATTGAATGAATGAATTAAACTTTTCTTGGAACGAAAGTTAAAATTTTTCTTTTAGGTAACAGAATAAAAATTAAGCAAATATTTCTAATACCCACACATAATGGAAAAAAAACGAGCGAGTCTAATCCATTTTTTGCCTTTTCTTTTTTAAATCGCAAGATCATAAAAATACATTAAATATGGTAAAAGAACCTTGGTAATATCTCATAAAATAACATAATGTTTGTTTTTATATATGAAGATACATGTATAAAAATAATAAAATGGTTCATTAAATGCTTAGTACGATTTTCAAGCAGTATAAAACATCTTCCATCCGACTTCGAAATATTGAATTTGCAACAAAAAAATGATTTTTTTTAAACCCAAAAAAAAATATATTTCGAAATTTCTGTTAGAAATACATTTAGCCGTTAATGAGAAAGTCGTAAATGAAAAAAAAAAACGTTCTATAATAGGCACTGTTATTAAGGTTTTATGTAAGCAAATGCTAGACCAACATTCAGACTAAACCTGAATTAATTGTTGGAGCTGTTTTCGAGATTTACGATTTTTAATACAAAAAATTGTATAAAAGGTGTACCGGTATATTTGGGGCTAAAAAAATTAAAAAAGAGGACCTCTCCCCGAAGTGCATTAATGATTCCAGACCATTGTTGTACTTTCGAATCGATAAAAATAGTCGATGAACGATGAGAATCGGAACATAAATCAATTTATCGGATCATCGGGTTTCTATATCGTTTGACAATTGTTAACTTTATCGACTGAAACAAGCGGAACTGAAATACTGGAAAAATGCGATAAAATGTATCTTTGAAAATAGATATTTTTTTTCGATTTAATCGTTAAGGCTTATGACCATCAAAATAGCTAGTGAGATAAAAAAAAGTTAGAACTAAGTGTACATATTATTTTATTTTTAGTTTCAAAAACTGTATAAAACTACAGAGTTAAAGTTATTTGAATTTTGTATTTGCTTATGATTTATATTATTCATAGATGAATTTCCTCCGGAATTCAAAAGCTTTGCAAAAGAAGATCAAAAATTGTTAAAGATGCTTTGCCATAGGTTGGACAACATTTTATTTGTAATTTACATATTTGTTTCAAAAATGTATTTTCTTATTATAACCTTGTGCTGTAAAAGCCAGATGCAAAAACAAAGCCAAACTAGAAATAAAGACGAAGCAGAACATGCCGAAGAGAAAGAACTGATTGAAAAAGTTAAATCCCAGGCCAAGAAACTATTTTAATTTCGTGATTGCATTACGGATGAAATGATGAAACCCGAAATCGTAAAACCAAATGATCAATAATTATTGTCCTTGAGAACGAAAGAAAAATAATAATTAATTGTTAAGTTTCCATATTAAAGAAATAAAATAAATACACATTTTCCTTCATAACATGGTGATTTTTTAATTTGAGATATGTTCAAGGATGACGAAAACCCAAAAAGTAATATTATTCATGTATAACAACAAACAACATGTACTGAGTCAATTTAGTGGATTGAATGGCCTCTAAAAATAGATAAGCACGTGGGAGACGTTAAGCTTCTAGCTCAATTCACACGCTCCAATCTGTATCTGGCCAACGAACAACCTGCTGCTTTCACGCGGAATGATCCAATCAATTTGCACGTTAATGAACAAGCAGTTATGCCGTACTTAGACTAACACTAAGTGACAAATTGCAATTATTTCTTTCTTTTATTGATATTAAAGACAAAATCGTGTAAATGGTTTGAAAATTTGTCATTATTTTCGCCATTAAAAAAATGGCATTGAAGACTGGCATTAAATATTGCCAATTATAATGGCGCCATGTAAATGCACGTGTTACAGAAACCAGAATTCTCTATATACCTAGTCCCCTTTCACACAAGGAAACTGAGTTGCCGGCAACTGGGAGTGCGTTGGCGAGAAGGGGAAGGAGTAAGGGGAATGAAAAAAATCTCCCCGGTCAACGATTTGAAGAGATTTTTTGACGTTTTGCTTTGAATTCCAATTAGCCCAACAAAATCTTCCCAGTTTCTTCCTCAGTTTCTCGGTGCCAGTTTCTTCATGTGAAAGCTACAAGGCAAGAAAAGGAAAACGTCAAAAAAATCTCCAGCAACTGGTTTCCCTGTGTGAAAGGGGACCTACTTGTATGCGAAGGAACTATACTATTTTCCCAATAAAAAATGGTGACTGGGTTTTACTTTTTCTGTATGGCAAAATGTATGAGTTAGGTAAAGTCTGTAATGCCGGATTTACACGAATAGCAAAATTCCGTTTTATCTGTTAAATTAAATTCATTTTTATTTTTATCGTGTAAACGCTCTAAATAATGGCAATATTTTTGCCAACAAAAACAAACACTCGCTGGTACAAAAATACTTGCATTACTTATTAGTTCATACACATTCTTAAAATAAAAAAACAAATAAAATACAGATACCTTTAAGATATTTCCTTTTTAAATACCTTGATAAAATTTCTGGCAATTTAATTGATTTGGGAACAACTTAAAATGCCTTGTAGGTAATTCTAACAAAAGGCAGTAAGTAAGCAATGGCGCAACGGATATCATACTTGACTGCTGATACTTAATGGGGTTTTCTTTTGGTAACAAAAATTAATCTTTTTCTCCTCCATATCTTTCAAAACACAGATTTTTACAATTAAAGCCTTCCAATGGGCAAACAAATGAATTTATTTTTTGATCGGAAATCAATTGTGCAGATCTGGATTTTTGGGCAGATTAACCCCTCTTTTACTCATACCATAACACCATCAGAACAATTGGCAACCGTGCGTCGTTTGGATAAGATTTTGTTTTCAGTAATTATGTGAATAGTGAAATAAAGCTGCGAAAACATGCATACATTTTAAAAACATAACACCAATTATGTATTAACAATTGTGTAATCCTCCAAATTAATTTCGGCATTCATTTTTTAAACATTGAGATCGCTTCATGTTCCAAAAGAAAAAAAAAATTTATGAAGACACAATTTTCAAATCATTTGCCATCAGATACCTTCTGGTTTCACAAACACGAATGTACACCAATAACGTGATAACAAAAAATAAATCTAATCGTATACCATTCGCGACGAAAAAAATCAAATTTCCGATCAAAATCTGAAATTACCAAAAGAAAACCCCATTAGATATACGGGTTCGAGTCCCACGCTAGGCAGCATTCTTTTCTCTATTTCCAGATATAATTGGATGTCGCCCGTCTGTTTATAACGAGATAGTAAAGACTCTAATATTTCTTATCTTTCTATTCCTTCTAACAAGTACCATGCAATTCGCAGGTTGCATTTAAATATCTTAGAGCCACGACACAAAAGGCGTGGTGTAATAATAGATATACCTGTTGAATGAAAATGAAGATCTTTTCCGAGATTAGCGGACTTATTTCACATTCCTCCTAGAAGCGCTTTAGATATATTAGGCGTTTTTCTTTTTTCGTTCAGAGCAGAGCACTGAACAGAGTTCGAACTCATAGATTATGCACTGAACTTGTTCCAAACAGAGCGAGCTCTGAACACTGATATGTTCGGTGTCGCACAGCTTCTGATACATTGTTAAAAAATATTCTATGGCTTTGTGAACGTATAAAACCCAACAGGTAACCATTTCTGTCAAAAGTCAAGGACGTCGTACTGAAAAATTGTGAGTTTTATATTATATTCAATAGTATCTCTGTTTTGAGTAAGATTTATTATTTTTTCATGTGAGGATATTGAGACTTTCCCTTCGAGATGGGCAGAATCTATTCGAAGTTACAACTAGGAGCACTTTATTGAACTTTATAGATTCCCAAAACATGTATGCATGGATTTAATACGTGAATTGAGAGCATCATTTAAAAACACTCAACTTATAAGTGCGCTCCAAAACCATTTAAATATGGTAAAGTGCTCTGCATTTTTTTGCAATGGGTAGTTTCCAACGATCTGTCGCGGGAATGAGCACCGTCGCGTCGGCTGTTGTGAATCTGTTTAACAATTTGACAAAATGATTTAACAATTTCTTTATTTACTCGAATTAACACAAATATAACTTACTACCAAAATAAATTTGTGTATAAATATAATTGTTGCTTAGTTGTCATGTGCCAAATCCTGTTTTTCTTCTTAATATTCGATTAGAAACATTTTCTTCACAAAACAATTGACTGTGATAAAAAAATTATCATCTGAAAAATGTTTGGCGTTTAACTTCACTTTTTCACGAATCGAGAATCGAATTAGACGTGAAAGCGTGATAAAATTTATCACTTCACATCTTCACAGATCGGGAATTGACCCCCAGGAAGTAAGACCGCAAATGTTTCAAAAGAAGAAGATGATAACGGGTGATTTTTTTGCTACTTGGTTTTTGACGTTTATATTTTTGACAGATCACACATGACAAATTCCACCAACATTTGACATTTCGATTCAGTATTGTTTGCCATTTCATCATGAATAGACTTACGCCTGAACAACGTTTGCAAATTATTGAAATTTATTATCAAAATTCGTGCTCTGTGAAAAATGAGTTTGCCACACTGCACGCGAAACCATGCATCAATTGAGAGGCGAATTTGGTGAGCAGTTGATCTCACGTTTTGGCGCAGTCAATTGGCCACCAAGATCATGTGATTTGACCCCGTTAGACTATTTTTTGTGGGGCTATGTTAAGTCTATTGTCTATGGGGACAAGCCAAACACGATTGCTGCCTTGGAAACCAACATTGAACGCGTCATTGGTGAGATTCCGGCCGAAATGTGTGAAAAAGTTTGCCAAAATTGGACCTTCAGAATGGACCACCTGAAGCGTAGCCGCGGGCAACATTTAAGTGAAATTATTTCTAAAAAGTAAATGGCAGAAATTGATTTATCGATCCAAATAAAAATTTCATTCACTTTTTACAAGTTTCTGTTTTTTTTTGAATTTTCAAAAACCAAGCTCTTAAAAAATCACCGTTTATATAGGCATGTAATTAAAGTTCACAAACAACAATTAAAAAGGCAGCTGATTTCGTAGTCTGCTGTGCACTACGATACCTAAGTATTGGCTTAAACAGATGTGTAGCAAGTCTGCACGTATCGCTGCATACAACAGTGAGCCCAAAACAAATGTGCATACTCTTTGACATTTATCCTGGATAGTTTTGCCAAAATTATGTCCGCATTCAGAAATCGATAAACGATATACATACGTATATGTTGGTGTTGTAATCCCGTCTAAAACCACAACTGGTGACAAAATAGCTCCTACCAAAAAATAAATCTAAAGCTATTCGAAAAACTTTTGTATACTCTTGTATCCCATGAGAAATGTAATAACATATGCACGAAAATCTACAAATTTAATCTATCCGGTGTTGGGTGTTCAGGAACTTAGATAGATATTAACCTATCTTAGATAGGCTATCCTACCGACATCTGAACGCGCCCAATGAGAACAATCATTGTGGGGTAAACAAATTTAAATATATTAAAAATGGATATTAATGAATTAAAAAGGAAAAAACAAATTCGTAAGCTCATTTTGTCCCTCATGAAGATTCTTATAACAAGAGCTTATGATATACAAATTTATTTTCCTTAACCAATTCATAGATTTTCTTCCATTTTTAGAATCATAAAACAAAAAATATATTTTTAAAGTTAACATAAGTAATGCCAAAGTCTAAATATTTCAGATTTTTTTCTGCAGAGACGAGCGCTGCATGCAGCTCTTGGAATGTGTCAACCCTCATAAGAACCTGTGTAATTTATTTTCACTGCATGTGAAAAAGCTGCACATGTGTTTAGGGCATATACCAGAAATTTAGCGCTAGCTTGACATCGATTTCGAAATCATATGTTTTTTTCGGTGTCATGGTCGTCAGCTGTTAATGGCGTGTTATTTAACACGTATTACAACAACAACGAACATATTGCACAGCAAAGCTGTGCGCCACCAAACGCCCCCATGCTCTAAACATATGTGCAGCTTTTTCACATGCAGCGAAAATAAATTACACAGGTTCTTATGAGGATTGACACATTCCAAAGGCTGCATCCAAGTTTCATTGCAACCACAACAGCAAAGAAAAAATCTGAAATAAGACGAATTTGGCATTACTCATTAACTTAGAAAAAAATAATACAACAGTATACCAAAGTTTTTCGAATAGCTGGAGATTTTGGTAGCAGCTGTTTTATCAGCAGCTGTGTTTTAAGACGGGATTACAAGAACACCAACCTCTCCGGATAGCTATGGATCGATTTCTGAATATAGACACAATTTTGGCACAACTATGCATCATAAATGTCAGAGTGTATTCACATGTGTTTCGGACACAGCGTTGTATGCAGCGATGCGTGCAGACATGCTGCACATCTGCTTAGTAGCTAAAACCTACTTGACATATCAGTGAAAAACGAAATAAGAACAAACATGGAATTGAATTTGATTTTTTTAACAAGAACTTAAATTTAAAATTTATTTTCCTTAACCAATTCATATATAGATTTTCTTCCATTTTTAAAATCATAAAACAAAAAAATATTTTCAAGTCAATATGAGTAGTGCTTTGCTGTTGTGGCTGCAAAGAAACTTGGCAGTCAATTTAGAAATAGAGACATCGTGCAGCAGCCGTTGGAATGTGTTAACCCTCATAAGAACCTGTGTAATTTATTTTCGCTGAATCTGAAAAAGCAGCACATCTGCCATGAATCATCTCATTAGGGGTATTCACGATCCGATGTATCTAGTTTTGTATTATTGTAAAAGTGTAAAAGTGTAGCATTTTTTTGCACTACAGCAACAAAATATACTGAATGTCAAAGTCTTACACTCTTACAACACCCGAACCCTATTGTAACAGAAAAATACAAGAGTGTACGATTTTTTTTAACACAAACTAAGCCTTCTTCAGAACAAATGTGAATCAGATTGTGACTTTTACTTCAGTGTTGCTACAGATTAATAAAGGAGTGTCCACAGTCTGTTGTAAAAAAATAAAATTTTGCAATTTTATAAGACTTGGTACACCAGATCGTGAATACCCCTATTCATTTATTGCGGTTTTTAATTAACTGAACCTTGGTGCTGGATGTAGGTAGTACCTAAGACGTGATTGGCAAATATCATTGCGTATACAGCTTAATAAATGGAATGTATCCTGGAAAATAGAATTTCTACTGGAATTGTCATTTGCATCCTTTTACATTTGACAGCCAAATTGAAAGCAAAAGCAGAGAGCACCATAGTTTGTCTGCATCTGGACTGCATTTGCATTAGCTTTGTTAATTTGATTTTCCTTCTGTGAATATAGTTCTATAAATATTAAATTTAGATAATAAATATTTATACAATATAATTTAGAAAAAGTGAAAATAAATATAAAAATGAATAGGAGACGCGCTCACGAGGAAGATGACGGATATTGTAGGTTTAATTCAGCGCAAAAAATATTCAAACTAACCTAAAAATTGTATTTGGAAAATGTTTTAATTTTATATTTTTTTTTGTTGTAGACAATCGTAGTCGCAAACGGCGTCGTGTTTCTGAAAATCAAGAAATCGAAGACCGTCTGGAATCTCTTATTCTACGTGTAGGCGAACGAAGTACATCGTCGGTAGAGTCTAATCTCGAGGGATTAGTTTCAGTGTTGGAAGCCGACTTGGGCACATTTCGTTTAAAAATCCTTCGCATCCTCTCGGAATGTGCTGTCAAAATGCCCGAAAAGTGTACCATCTACACAACGCTTGTGGGGTTACTTAATGCGAAGAACTACAAATTCGGAGGAGAATTCGTTGACCATATGGTAAAGACTTTTAAAGATAGTTTGAAGATGTGCCGCTGGGATGCAGCCAGGTACTCGCTTAGGTTTTTGGCTGACTTAGTAAACTGCCACGTCATATCTGCATCAAGTTTATTGACATTGCTTGATATAATGATCGATGTTTCAAATGAGGACAATGTGCCACAGGTCCGCCGCGATTGGTATGTTTTTTCTGTGTTGTCAACTCTGCCGTGGGTTGGCAGAGATCTTTACGAAAAGAAAGAATCTTCCTTGGAGAGTCTCTTGCTAAGAATTGAGGTTTTCTTGAATAAAAGAACAAAGAAACACCACAATGCATTGAGAGTTTGGTCCGTGGACGCACCTCATCCACAAGAAGAGTATTTGGACTGCTTGTGGGCACAGATTAGAAAACTTCGTCAGGATAATTGGGCTGAGAAGCACATTCCACGGCCATATTTAGCCTTCGATTCAGTGCTCTGTGAGGCTCTGCAGCATAATTTGCCACAGATTGCTCCACCGCAGCATCACGACTCATTTGTCTATCCCATGCCATGGGTTGTATATCGTATGTTTGATTATACAGATTGTCCGGACGGACCGAATTTGCCTGGAGCACATTCCATTGAGAGGTTCCTTATCGAGGAACACTTGCACCATATTATCGAAACTCATAGATTGGAGCGAAAGGATTGTGCAGCCCAATTACTCGCTTTTCCCTACAAGAATAAAATTCCTTTGGAATACTGCATTGTTGAGGTGATTTTTGCCGAGTTATTTCACATGCCTACACCAAGGTATCTTGACATTGTATATGGATCTATTCTTATTGAGCTGTGTAAACTCCAGCCGGCCACTTTACCTCAAGTATTGGCACAAGCAACAGAAATTTTGTTCATGCGGATAGACTCAATGAATACATCATGCTTTGATCGCTTCGTCAATTGGTTTTCCTACCATTTAAGTAACTTCAAGTTCACTTGGTCATGGGACGAATGGGACAGTTGCTTGTTGTTGGATGCTGAACACCCCAGACCAAAATTCATCCAAGAAGTGTTGCAGAAATGTCTGCGGTAGATAAATTGATTGATTTAATGGCAAATTATGAAACGTTTCTATTTTACAGGTTGTCATATCATCAGAGGATTACAGAGATGATGCCTGAAGCTTATGCTCAGCTGATACCAGTCGCACCCCAACCAAACTACAAGTACGCTTCAGAAGGAGCTGGTATGTCATAAATCAGAAAAGCTTTAATTTGTATTTCAGATTTTATTTTATTTTATCACGATTTGGAAATATTTATAAACAGATAATGATGAGGTAGCGAGTAGTAGTTAGTTAAACAGCAACGTGCATTACGTTTCTTATAATTCAAACAATCAGTTTTGTATGTCGCTTTTGGATAAGGTTTTCAGTGTCTATTATTTGCATTAGTTGATTCGGTTGTTTCGGATCTTATTGCTTCTAATTCTGCTGAACTCGTGGATATCACAATCGAATCCTTTCATTCTGCCTTTTCATTTTGAAGTCCATCCGGTTATGTGCATTGCTGTAGAGCAGCTGTCCAATCAAGAATCGTGTCGAGTTTGGAAAAGCATTAAATGTTTATTATTTTTGTACTAATGGTCGATGAGATCGAGATCGGAAAAAGTTCAATTCGTTTTCTTGGATCTCAATTATTTAAATGATTTTTTTTTTTAAGTAATAACCGATGTGTTACGTAACGCGTTACATTCGATAAGTATTCTCACAGATATCAACTAAAAGAATTATATCTTTTTAAGAAGTGGACCTAGAAATCTGAAATTTTCTGGAAGGGTAGATTATATTGAGTTGAATTTTAGATAAAAAAAAATTGGATTCCTAGAATAACACTAACCGTAAGAAAACTGTAATATTGAGTAGATTACACATGTCAGTTAATTACTTTTGACTGGTTCCATGAATAGATTTGGTTTTCTTTAACTAATAAGTAGACAATATGTCGATTATTTTGATGTATCAAACATTACTCAATGAGCTTTGCAATCTTAATTTAAAAACAGAAGAAAACCATTTAAAATTGCCTGCTTAGTTCGACTACTATCATCGATGTTCAGTGTAGAAGAACAGTTATGTTTGCAAATTCATTAAAAAGAAAAGATATGGTGGCGGTTTTGAGCTTATATCGTCAGTTCTAGTAGTTTAATCTTTAAGGTTAATGTCTTAAAATTGAGGTAAAACTTTGGGCTATATGCCGGTATAAAAATAATGAGAATGTGTCTTACAATATATTCATATATTTTTTTAATTATGCGAGCCCTCAAGGGGCTAAGAATACCCTTAAAATGTTTATACACAGTGCGAGCGATTAGGAAAATGGGATAGGATTAGACAGGAGATGTACATTGGTTTTAAATGCCTGATTATCGCAATGGGAGGGAAAAATTCGGTCGGGTAAAGCATTCCACATTCGTGTTGTGCGGCTAAAGAAAAAATCTCTGTACTTGACAGTACGTCCGAAGTTGGGCTCAAGGGTAAACTGATGAGCATTCCTAGAAGCGCGAGTGTTATGGTTGAATAGTTTATGGCGAGGAATGCAACTGGCTATTTTACTAAAACTTACTTACGTAGGTGGCGCTACAGCTCGGGGCGAAGCTGGGCCTCAACCAACATGTCTCCCCAGCTAGTTTGGTCTTTGGCTAGCTGCCTCCAGTTACGCACTCCAAGTTGGTTGAGATCATCTTCCACTTGAGCCCGCCACCTTAGGCGAGGTCTTCCTTGACTGCGTCTTCCCTCTCGGTTGGAATCGAAGATCCTGTGAGCCGGAGCATTGTTGTCCATACGCTCTATATGACCTAGCCATCTTAAGCTTGATATACGTATTTTTTTGTACCAGGTCAATGTCGCTGTACAGCTCGTATAGATCGTGGTTGTACCTTCTCCTCCAAAGCTCGTTAACGCAGATATGGCCGAAAATCTTGCGAAAAACCTTACGCTCGAAACGACTAAGGATATCTTCATCCGCTTTCGATAGAGTCCATGTGTCCGCGCCATAGAGCAGGACTGGGATGATTAGAGTCTTTGTTTTTATAGAGAGAGGGCTTTACTACTCAATTGCCTCCCTAGCCCATAGGAACAGCGATTGGCAAGAGTTATTCTTCGCTTTATTTCTAACGAGATGTTGTTATTAGATGTTATAGCGGATCCGAGGTAGACAAAGTCCCTAAATACCTCAAAGTTGTACCTGTCTATTGTGACGTTTTGCCCAATCCACCGGTGTTGTGTGTCCTTTTTTGTGGACAGCAGGTACTTCGTTTTGACCTCATTGACTGCTAGTCCCATCTTAGCCGCTTCAGCTTCAATGTTAGCAAACGCTCCGGTGACAGCTCGCTGGGTTCTGCCATTGATATCTATGTCATCAGCGTATGCTAACAATTGCACAGACTTGAAAAAAATTGTGCCAGTAGAGTTAACTTGGGAATTTCTTACAATTTTTTTCAAGTATTAAGTTGAAGAAATCGCACGATAGCGCATAACCTTGTCGGAATCCTTTCTTGACATCAAAAGCTTCTGTGAGGTCAGTACCAACCTTGACGGAGCAGCGAGAGTTCTCCATCGTCATCCTACACAGGCGGATGAGTTTTGTGGGGATGCCAAAACCAGACAAGGCTCTGTATAGCGCGTCTCTATAAATGCTATCGTACGCGGCCTTAAAATCGATAAAGAGATGGTGGCTATCGATTTGGAGTTCTTGGGTAGTTTCCAGGATCTGCCGTAGCGTGAACATTTGATCGATTGTGGACTTTCCTGGCACCGCACTGATAGGTCCAATCAGGTTGCTGACAAATGGTTTCAGACGTTCGCATAATACAGCAGAAATGATCTTGTACCCGATATTCAGGAGACTTATTCCTCTATAGTTGGCGCAGTTTAGAGGGTCTCCTTTTTTGTGGATCACTAAAACACTGTCTATAATAATACCGATAAAATACTGTTAATTGTTTTAGTTATTGTTTCATCACCTATCATTTTTAAAGCTCTTTTTTGGATTCTGTCAAGGAGACTTAAGTGCGTTATGGTAGCACCTGCCCAAATATGACAATTGTACTAAAGCTTTGGAAGAATAAAGGCTTAAAGATTACAGCCAGATCAGAAGGGGAGAAATATTTCTTGCATCGTCTCAGAAAACCCAAACATCTTACAGCGTTTTTGGTGACGTCGAATATGTGTTCATTCCACATAAGGTGGTCAGTGATGCACATACCGAGACTTGAAAGTTCCTCGATGCAAGCGCCGCTAATGGACAACGGCATTGAGGGAGAGTCCCGCTTTAACGACAAAAGACATCATTGGGTTTGTGAAGCATTAAATTCTTCGCGGTTTCTTATTCCCCATTGGGCAATGCTGTCTAGATCAGAAGATTAGATTAGATTAGTTTTTATTGAATATAAGTGAATATATAACAAAAAATATGACATGGCTAAATATGCCGTTTGTCAGAGTGACTGTTACATTGAGTTATAAGAAGGAAAGTATATCATTTGACAATTCTAATAAAGTTTACAAAATTTCGTATGATCAGGTACATATGTATGTATACGATTTGAGCAAAAAGAAAACACCTCAGCATAAGTGAGTTTTAATTCACTCAGTACAGTGGAGGTTTTGTTTTCACCGAGCGCCCCTTATCGCTCGTTGTTGTCGCTTAAGTGTCATATTTACAGAGCAAAGTTTGAAAACTACGCGAATTCGCCTTTATACATAAGAGCTTGTTTAGTAAAATTGTATAGGCGATTTCAGCCCTTGATTCCATTTAGAAGATCATATAGTTCGATTAGATTAAGAAAGCTTTTCTCAAAGTGAAGTCTTCTTATTTCTTGTAGCATTGGGCATCTCGCAATGAAATGTTTAACATCTTCTCGTTCATTACAGTTGCATAATCCACAAACTTCTGGTAGATCTTCCCTATACGAAATAAAATTTAAATTAATAATTTCTGTTCTCAAATGAAAAATGGTATTAATTTTATCTATACTCATCTTGTTCTTGAAATAGTTATTTACGCCAAGCTGATGATTCAAGTTTTTGTAAATCAACCGTGAATTTGAAGAGGCAGCTAAATTTAAATTCTGCTGGTATAAGTGTTCATCGACTTTTGCTATTAGGTCTGAAAAAGTATTTCTCCAATCTTCATAATTTTGTGATAGCCTGAATTCAAAATTGTGGACTGCTAGTTCGTTCTAGTCCTTGGAAACCTCACGTGTTTTTATTATGTAGTCCATGTTGGATTTAAGATTTTTTAAATAGATATTTGACAGCCCAGTTTCCACTAGAATACCATATGTTGGTGTTGTTTCTGGTAAAATGAACAAACGTTTGAAAATAGGGTGCAGCTTTTCAAACCCTTCCAAATATGAACAGCCGAATACTTACTTCACTTCCATAACATAGACACGCATTGATGGTGGCATTAAATACCTTATATTTCGCAGATGTGTTTATAACTTGTTTACCGTAAAAGGATTTCCATATCGAGTAGATAGCTGTTCGTGCCATCGTGCATTTGGCTTTGATGTGCTTATCTAGATTTAAGTTTGATGAGAAGATTACACCTAGCTACTTATATTGTTCATTATTCAAAAACCATCTTTGGGTTTCACTTTTTCTCGAATAATTACCACGAAGAACCAGTATCCTTGACTTTGAGATATTTATTTGCAGATCCAATAATCTAGCTAATCATACGCTGCCGTTCAAATTCCACATTCGAAGGACATGGATGAGAATCTGAAAACGAGTATGAAAAACTGAGGGTACTGTCGTCAGCAAAATAGTATATTGGATTAGAAGCAGAAGAAGACAAGAGATCATTGATGAAAAATTATAAAAAGAGTCGGAGACAGAACAGAACCCTGGGGCAAACCAGCATTAATTTTATGAATATCAGACTTGAAACCGTCCAATACAACTTGTATTGAGCGGTCCGAAAGGTGATTTCTAATCCAAGAAGAAGAGATTCTTCGATACCAAATGCACGCATTTGCGATAAGAGAGCCTGATGCCAAACTCTATCAAATGCTTTTGAAATATGAAGCGCAATAATCTTACTTTCTCCAAAACGATGTAAAGATTTTTGCCACTGTTCGGTGAGATATACCATCAGATCACCAGTGGACCTATTGCTACGAAAGTCATACTGTCGGTCATTAAGGAGCTTTCGTTCTTCAAGATATTTCTAAGCTGATAGTTTATCAGCGTTTCCATGACCTTGGAATGAAGGGACGTAAGTGCAATTGGACGGTAACTAGAGGGTGAGGAAGATTCGCCTTTTTTAGCGACAGGCTGGACAAATGTTGTTTTCCATCCACTCAGAAAGAGACCAGTAGAGTAGGACGGATGGAAAAGCTTACGCAGTGGTTTGCCAGCGCAGAAGAACACCTCTTCAGAACAATAGAGGAGATACTATCTGGACCAACGGATTTGTGTATGTCAAGATATTTAAGAACTCTAGCAATTGTACGAGTACGAAAGAAGATACGTTCCATGAAACTGTTTATGCTCTCAAGTACAGGAGGAGTCATGACACTTTGTGGAAGCGTAGAATTAGCAGCAAACTGAGCTGCTAACGAATTAGCTTTTTCTTGTGCGCTTACCACAGGAGTGTTATTGGAAAGGACCGTTGGAACCGACAAGGAGGTGGAATTTCGTACGTTTTTTTACAAATGACCAAAAATGTTTACTATCTTTGAGACATTGTAGTATTGTTTGCTTTATTTTTGCTCATGTAGAAATTTGGTTCTTTGAATATGACTATTACAGGTCTTTCTAGCTTTTTTGAACTTATTCCGGTTTTCCTCAGTTGGGTTGGCTTTATAACATCGGAAACTTACCTCTCTCAACCTGATAACCTCTTTACAGCTCAAATCGAACCATGAGTTTTTTTTGGTTTGATACTTTTGATTTTGTTCGGTATAAAAGCTTTCATCACCTTAAGAATTATATTTGTAATCATATCAGCGCTGGAGTCAACGTCACTATCGAGGAAGCATAGTGACCAGTTAAGATCCTGAAGAATTTCAGACCATCCCATATGGCTTTCTCGCAATGCCATACAATCTTCTTAGGAATTCTTTCTTTAACTGAGGACTTTGAGAGCACGAGAAATTGGCTGATATGACACAATTGTCAGATGTGCCTAGAGGCGATAACACACTAATAGTATATTTACCAGGTAGAGAGGTAAGAAACAAGTCTACAGTATTGGGGGAGTGACCTGCAATGTCAGGTATTCTTGTTGGCTCAGTATCCAGCTGAGTTAGATTATTCACCTCAGCAAAGAGCTCAACATACCTTCCTTCGGTTGTTGTCTGGCCAGAATAGCGTAGCCACTTGGAATTGTGTACATTGAAATCGTCCGTAACAACGATTTCACTGTGCGCATATTCTTTGTATAGAGTCGGACAGCGCATCGAATTCGTTAAAAGTCCAATTACTGTCCAAACTTGGGCTACGATAAATAAATCATGTGTGAATGATGTGCTTATGGACAGTGAATTTGAACCACATGAAATTAAAATTTGTATTCAAACAATGGCCATATTGTGGTTGAAGCTGATAAGCAACATCTTTTCGCACATATACGGCGATACCACGATGTGAAAAAAAGAGTGACACTAACCTATATCCTTGTAGGCTTAATTCTGAGGGATCAGAATCATCACCTACTTGGGTTTCGCACCTACATGGGTTTCGCCTGCTGTTAGCAGTATGAACATACGCAGCAAAAAAAATCTTCCTAAGCCCACGTATGTTACAATACTCTACCTTGAATTCACTACCCATTACGAAAAAATAAACGTAAATATGTATATTGCGTTATAAGGATTTTTGACATTCTAAATGCAAAAGTTGATGAAAAATTTCAATATTAAAAGAGTATTCAACAAAGTTATTGCCATAGCCACGTCTACAAAAGTGCTAGCGTATGTATATCGATAAAAGCATTAGAAAAGGCGTAAGGAACATACAAATATGTCAATTAAATTAAAGCAAAATTAAGTTGTTGAAGGTCAAGACCGTAACTTATGTACATACATGTGTATGTATGTAAATGTTTAGATATTTACAAATGGATGTGGTATCTCCAATATGATGGGTAGGTTTTCTTGTATATACATATGTATGTAGGTTCTACCTACATAATAATATGCAGGAAAGAGATTAAGACTTTTGGTGGCACGTTATATCCAACTGTCCCATTGACATTCACTTGAGGGCACGTTTTGCTTTTAAAAAAAAAATCAAACTTAACATTACGATGATGGAGAACACCAACAAAGTAGATCCAGCAATTCCGTCTGTCTGTCCGTCAGTCTGTCTGTAGATCGTCTACAGTCTAAACCACGGAAGAGATTTTCTTCATACTTGGTACCTACTTAAGCGTTTTAGGTGATTGTCTCAATTAGATTTTGAATCATTTTTTTAACCCCCAACATAACGGTACTTGCCGTACAATTGTTTCTACAATCTTAATTATCTCAAAAACCATTTAACCATTTTGATAAAAACAAAATCTGTGTACTATTAAAAGCATATTCTACATTTTTGTATAAAAATTTGTTTATATATTTTGTTATTAACGGTACCTGCCATACAACCATTTTTTGATGTTTAACATTCTCATAAACGGCTTTTTTTTTGAAGTGATAACTTCATATGGGAGGGTAAACCGCTTCGTTACGTAACGCTTTACGGCGCCAGTCTGTCTGGCTTCCTTTTCTCTCACGCATACGGATAACTTTTGAAATTAATCAAATTAACGGAGAACTTTTGAAGCTTTACTCAAGTTAAAAAATTTAAATTATAAATAGTTCAATTTAGATTCGTTTAAGTTATCACTCCTGTCGGGCGTCCCGAGACTCACATGTTTTTTTTTTATAGAAGCCAACTATTTTGTTTCTTTTAGTTTTGTTGTTTGTTGTTCTGGTAATTTTTGTTAAAAACTAAGTTAAACGTAATTATACAATTTGGTGTAGGTATATCTTACAATTTTTTATATTTTAGGATTGTTTTTGTTCCTTTTTTGTTCTCTTTTTTTGTTTTGGCTTTGGTTTTATACCTTATACATTTAAACCATTTTAACTGACTAAATTTAATTTTGTTATTAAGTTTTATATATGTGTTCTTAGTTAGGTTAGGTTGAAGTCGCTCTCAGCGTTGCAGATGACACACTTAGACCAGAGTTGGTCCCTTGTGATACCACATGAATCCTCAGAGAAACTATCTTGAACTATTTCTATTCGTTGAACCATTTGGAGCTCCTAATGAAGCGTAAGAGACTATAGATTCCTATATTGTTTAGATCGCTGAGATCATCGAAGAAAAAGTCACCAAGATTTGTCGCTTTAAGAGGGAATCATTTTTCAAGAAGAGATCAATCAACAACTGAAAATATTGGAATTTTAATGTTTGGGGTTCTGTCTTTCGGGCAGAGAATTTTTGGTATTCAGTATTTTCTCGTTCAGGATTATGATAAAATTTCTTTTTTCACGAACGGATAGGTAAAGGGTTTTTCAACAGTGACGCTGCAAAAGTAGAGCGACATCGACAGCAAACGACACCATATTTCTTGCCGCTCTTTTGACATTTCTCTTCAGTAAGGTTTGCCATTTCATAATGGAAAGATAAACGAGCCAACAACGAGTCGAAATTATTAAAATTTACTACCGAAATTCGGAGTCAGTGGCCTCAACGTTAAGAGCGCTACGTCCAATTTATGGTCGTCATAATCGTCCTAGCAGATCAACAATTGAGCGTCTAGTGGAAAAATTTGAATCCACAGGCACAGTACAAAATGCTCCTGTGCCAGTGAGACAAAGAAGTGCCCGTAGTGTCGAGAATATTGCTGCCGCTGAGACTTCAGTTGCAGAAAGCCCAAATGTGTCTCTCACACGTCGTTCTCAAGCGTTGGGCATCTCTGTGACGTCGTTGTGGCGAATTTTGCGAAAAGATCTTTGCCTTCATCCTTACAAGATTAAATCTACGCAAGAACTGAAGCCGCTTGACCACCAGAAGCGTCGTATATTCGTGAATTGGGCTGAGCAACAACTTGAAAATGATTCGGATTTTCATCGAAAAATCATCTTCAGTGATGAGGCTCATTTCTGGCTGAATGGCTTCGTCAATAAATAAAATATGCGGTATTGGTCAGGCAGCAATCCACACGTACTCCATCATTGCATCTCGAAAAAATTTCGGTTTGGTGTGGTTTATGGGCCGGCGGCGTTATTGGGCCGTAATTCTTCCGTGATAATCAAGACCGGCACGTTACTGTGAATGGGGCTATTGCCTCGAACTCATTTATTCCCTATACTTGTGCAGCATAACATAGAGAGGACTTAACAACAGCATTAAAAATTTTGTATTTTGCTGACAGTACAATACGTTGATTTGAAAAGATGTTTTTCCATAACATGTTAAGCAGGCTTTGCGATGAAGTAGATTTCATTGTTACATGTTCATTATAGTCCATGGTTTTGTTGATATTCAATCCTAGGTACTTGTACTTGCTTACTATCTCAAAGACATTTCCATTGAAAGTCCATGCATAAGCACTATGGTCTCGGGAAGATCTAGAGAACACCATTATTTTGGACTTGCTAGTATTAATTGTAAGTCCCCATTTAACACAATAGTCAGATAGTCGATTTATCATCAGTTGTGAGTTTTCGGTAGATTTAGAGGGAAAAACGAAATCATCGACATATAAAAGAACATTAATGCTCAGATCAGCGATTCGAAAACCTCCAGGCAGAAAAGTTTCAACATCATTTATGAAGAATGCAAAAAGAATAGCACTCAGAAGGCACCCTTGTCTAACTCCGGTGTCCGTTTCAAACCAGTTTGAGAGTGTTAACCCATCCCACACAGTTGCTTTTGATTGGGCATACATTTCTTTTATCACATGAATGAGCTTCATTGACACACCTAACTGGGAAATCTTATAAAAAAGAGCATTTCGGTTGACAAGATCAAAAGCAGATTTAAAGTCTACAAAAAACGCACATGTCTTCTTGTTTCTGGCTTGTGCTGCTTTACCTATCGACGTTAAGGTAAAGATGGGATCTACCGTTGAATAATTTTTCCTGAATCTCGCTTGAAACTTTGAAATTATGTTATTCGCTTCAGTCCAATTTTCAAGCCTGCTGGCAAGCACACCGCAAAATAATTTGGCAATAACGTTAATAAACGAGATGCCTCAATAATTTTCAAAATTATTTGTGTCACCTTTTTTATGGATCGGGAAAATTACTGCCTTCTTGAAAGATGTTGGAACATCTTGTTTATTTAGAACATCATTGAATAAAGTTTTGAGTCGGGTTGTAAGTCCTTCTGTACTGTTCTTGAAAAATTCATATGTAACGCCATTTTCTCCAGGAGCCTTTCCATTTTTCGATTTAAGAATGACAGCATGTATTTCGGCAATTGTGATTTCGGATTCGAGTATTTCAGCATACGAAAACCTGACATTTGTTTCAGCACATAATGCATTTTTGAAGTGCACTGATAAATCCTCAGCTGTTAATAAGATAATTTTCTATTATCCTTATTTAATTCAAGATTTATCCATTCTATACGGCTTTGGCTAACTCGCCGACTTATAATTTTTAGATTTAATGGATTAGAACAAAGGAATAAATACGAATAATGGAACAAACATGTAGAATTAACCGTCGGGAAAACCACAAAGGCCCTAATGATATGCAAGAGACTTGCATGCAAATCTTGGGGTTGCAAGCCAAAAATCCTTAGATGGATGTACACCATGATGGTAAGACCAATCATTACCTATGGTGCGGTCGCATGGCACAAAAGAACCGAACTATTAACAACTAGGAAATCCCTAGAGAAAGTACAAAGGCTCGCATGCTTAGTCATAACTGGAGTAATGAGAACCTGCCCTACATCAGCCATGGAGGTTATAATTCATCTCTACACGAGGTTATTGGAAGTGCTGCAAAGGGAGCCATCATGAGATTTGCCAAAGAGGGATCTGGGACTGGCAAATGTATAAGTCTCAGGGAAAGAGACAACATTCAGAAGTCTTCAGTAGCAGACCTTATTGACATTCCAAGAGATGGCATGATTAAAAAATATAATTTCGAGAAAAACTTTCAAACGAATTTAAGTAGCAAAAAAGAGTGGGTAAGGGAAACTGTTAACTACACTCTGAAAGCAAACACCATCAAGTGGTACACTGATCGATCGAGAACATCGGAAGGGACTGGTGCAGGAATATTTGGGCCAAGAACCAAACTTTCTATACTGATGGGACAGTCTACTAGTATTTTCCAAGCTGAAATACAAGCCATAGGAAAATGTGCAGATCGTAACGTCGAAAGAAATGACAATAACGAAAATATTGCCATCATATGAGATAGCCAAGCCGCACTCAAAGCTTTGAGCTCCTACTCTATCAGTTCTAAACTGGTATGGGAATTTGTAGGCAGGTTAAATGAACTCGGCAAAAATAATAATGTCACACTTCATTGGGTACCTGGCCACGTAGGTGTCCAGGGCAATGAGGAGGAAGACTCCTTAGCAAAAATAGGTGCGTCGACTCCCTAAGTGGGGCCTGAACCATACTGCGGAATAGGATAAAATGTGATTAGAAATAAAATCAAAAAAGAAGAGGAGGCCATAAGCTCCAACAATTGGATAAAACTCCCCAAACTGAGACAGTCCAAACTACTACTTGGTAATTATAACCAACAACGTTTCACAGACTGTATAACCTTAAGCAGAAACAACCTCAGAATAATAACGGGTCTCCTTACAGGACACTGTAAACTAAAAAAAAGACATCTTAATATCCTTGGCTTAGTAAGTAGTGCCACATGCAGGTTCTGTGATATAAAAGAGGAAACGCCGGACCATATTCTGGGCAATTGTGATGCATTTGCAAAGGAAAAAGGACCTTGGACCATACCACGTGGAAGAGAGTGATTTACCATCTCTAAAAATACTTCAAATACTCAAATTCATGAGGGAAATAAATTTGGGGGAAGAGCTGTAAAATGAGTTATCCTCACCCAGCTCTAGGCGGGGGCACAATAGATCTCAAGTGCAACAACGCCACAATAGATCTCAAGTGCAACAACCCCACAGTAATATTCATTCGTTCAAATACGAATAATTGCATGAGCAAATTTTATCCGCAATGTTCCATTTTAAATAAATTGTTCATCATAAGTGCAGGTGGTGTTAGGTAAGGTTAAGTAGATGGGCTGCCAGTTGATCCGGCTCACTTAGATCAACATAGATCAATGTGGTATCCCGAAGTGTGGTAACTTCTAATTGTATAGAAAGTCATTTAGAAGATTTTTTAAGCTCAATACTTTTTTTTGCCTAAAAGAGTCGGGAGCTCTTCTAAATCATTGAAGAAATAGTTGCCTAATAATTTGTTCTTTATATGGCAAGGTGCTAGATAATGGCACTAGAAATGATTGTGTCGGATGAGTACGCTTACAAGAGTTCAAAGGGAATTCTTGGTTAAGTGGATAATCCTTCTCTACGTATGGAAATTGCTGTATAGTTTCTTGGTTGTAGCACGTCTGTCGAATGACTTCCACCTTTCGTTGGTTTTTAAAAGAATTTTTTGTCCAATGTTATGTTTAGTAACACAGAATGGTATTCTAATCGAAGGGTCTGTCTGGGTAGGGTCAAGTAAGGGACGAACCCCCTTCCTTGAGAGCTCATTTCCTCTCTCTTTGCCTGGTACATCACTGTGACTCGGGATACAGCAAAGTCTAATGTTATGCCTTCCAAAAACCCTGAGAACCTTCGACGCAGCAAGTTACAATCTTCGACTTGATAACTGTGGCAAAAATCGCTTATTGCTGCTTAGTTGTCAATAAAAAAATGTGATATCGGAATGTGGTAGCACCAGTATTGAGTAGCATACAAAAATTCAAAAATCGTTGTAGATTTAAAAAAAAAAATAATTGTTTAGATATAAAATTTTGAAAACATTTTTAGAAAAAAAAAATTGAAACGCCATTTTCAAGCTATTATTAATATAAATACATATGCACATATATATAAAATTAAAATTTCCCAAAAAATTCGGTGACTGGTTTTTGAAAAATAGAGTTTTCAAAAAAAAAAAATTATTTATTTTTCAAAAATCGAAAAACTTTTTTTTCCAAATTTGAGTGCAGTTTTATTCACTTTTAGGGATCATTTGCATAAAAATCTCGGTTCATACAATAGTGAGAAAGAACGAAAATATGAAAAGTGGTTAAGTGGTTCTATGGGAAGTACAGTTAATATAAGCAAAATAGAATATTTTTATACTTAAAAATGGACACACATTTTTTTATAAACATTCTTGTCGTTTCCGAGAAATACATTTTTTTAACGGATTTTTTTTTTTAAATTTGTATGGGAGGTACCGTTGTTTTTATTTAAGGAATACAGTCTTTTAAACTGTTCAATATAATGTCAAAAAACTTCCAAGTACGAAGTTTCGAAAAAATCCATTAAGTCGTTTTCAAAAAAAAAAAATAATTTAAAAAAAAATTTTTTTTTGAAAAATTTTGGTTTACATAAATGTTTTAACTAAGGAGCGTCTGCATAAAAAATGTGAAAAAAATCAAATCAACCGTTTTTCAGAAAATCGATAACCAAAAAAATGGTACTACTAGAGGTACCAAAAGTAACAATTTTTTTCCAAAAAAAAATGACCAAAATGTTCCCTTTCGCTTCATTAATGAACTTATTTTTTTTTATAAAAATCGTTAGAGCCGTTTTTGAAAAAAGAAGATTTACCTTTTTGGCCAAAAAAATGTATGGCAGATGCCTTCTCTCTCAGGTTTTGACTTTTCACCAGTTAACGATTGTGATGTTCTTGACAGTTTCCTTGCTTTAAAATCCAACTCCGTTGGCACAGATGGCATCCATCCAGTTTTCTTGAAAGTCATTCTTCCAAAGGTACTCAGATGCATAACTTACTCGTACATTTTCAATAATATTTTAATGACGAGTACTTTTCCCTCAGTTTGGAAAAAAGCTAAAATAATACCAGTTTCAAAATAGAGATGGAAATGATTATCGACCCATAACCATATTGCCTTTTCTCTCGGAAGTTTTAGAAAAACTTATAAACTCCCAAATAAGAACTTATCTTACAAATAATAAACTTATATGTATCAATCAATCAGGCTTTCGACCTCAGCATATCTGTACAATAGCATTGATTGAGGTTGTTGAAGATGTAAGAAGTAACTTAGATGACAACAAAGTGACTTTATTAACGCTCTTAGATTTTTCAAAGGCATTTGACACTGTCAATTCTTTTATACTTTGTGAAAAGCTATTAGACCAATTTCATTTTTCTTCCCCATCAGTTAAGCTTATTCTCTCTTATCTTACTGGTAGATCCCAAGCAGTATTCGCCAACGATGTCCTTTCAAATTGTCTACCATTACAAAGAGGTGTCCCTCAAGGTTCCATTTTGGGTCCATTGCTCTTTTGTTAGTCCATGGACTAAAGGTGAAGTAAGCGTTTTTTATTAATAGGGCTGTTGGTTATTAGGGACAAAATTAAAATTGTTTTCACTATCTGTGATATCATTGAGAACATCTGGATCTGCCGAACAATTAAAATTGCCTGCCTTGCCTATACCAATGTTACTTAAATTCCATAACCAAGCTTCGAATTAAATTTTGAAGAAAAATAGTCCTTTTTAGCTCTTTTAGTTACCCAAGTTGCGTAGTTGCGAGCCTGACAGTATATTTGCCAATGTGTGCTACTACTTAGTCGTTTCCATACTAAATACTTTTTTGTTCGGGATTTAATTGCACTAATGACTTCAGTTGTAAACCATGGACATTGTCACCAAGCCTTATTATATAAATAATATTTTACTTTGCTCTAAAATCACTCTCCTTAAAATGTTAAATCAAGTGTTCTTCGAAAATCAACAACAAAAAAAATCAAATATTTTCTTCAATTCGTTTTGAAATTTAAATCATTATTTCAATAGTTTTCATTCTGGAACGTTCATTTAATATTCTTTAATTGATTAATAATAAGATTTATGTTAATGTGAATACATTTGCGCATCGCTTTTTGGTTACCAATTGTAAGTTTTAATTCAAAAATTTGTAATATAAATCTCTAATGTTAGTTTTTCATAGAAAATAAAATCGTTATTAATTGCCAAGACGATTAATTGGATTTGTTTTCATTCAATTACTTGGACTTCGATATTTATCATTGGAAAGATTTCTGCGGTGCAGTAATAGACATTTTTCATTTCGCACTCGCATAAGTCTAACAATAACGATTGAATCAAATTAAGTTTTTCATCTGCAGTTGATAAATACCTACATCTATCCCATCTCAAAGTGCTAGCTTCAAGAGCGAGCGCGGAAACATTAATTGAGATATAATCTCTGTATTGTCATTGGGTTTAAAAAACGAGAGAAATCTATGTTGTATGTCATAAATAGTAAGTCATGGTCTGAAATACCATCCAGAGAAAGACACTATAAAAATGTCAAGCAAGCTTGGGGTTGAGTTCGGCCCTTATCGGGTAGGATATGAATTCTTAACACTGAGCCTAGAAAGTGATATTAAGTTTAGTAACCGCTCTGACCTACAATTAATTTTTAAAATGTCGGTATTAAAATCTCCACATAAAATAATTTGCTCATAAATTGAACACTGTTCAGATATATCAGAGAAAAAGGGATCGTGAGGATTTCTTCTGAGATTTCTTTAATAAGATACTCAATCCCCCTGCTTCTGATTTCTTCAAAATTTTGCAACCAATACCAATTCTGCAATAAATAGCAACTCCTCTTCCAGTTGTATCAGTAATACGATCATAACGAAATAATTGATAACCATTTATTTTGTAACAACTGTCCGCAATATCTATCTGAAACCAAATAATACCCACAATCGAATGATCAATAACATATCGAAAAATATCATATCAATTATTATCATAAAATCAGATAAATGTACTTATCCATATTTAATATTCAGAATATAACTATTGTAAATCTACCGGGCATGAGTACTTTTTTTTTTTTAACATTTATGTCACAGGCTTGGTTGGTTGGATGTGTATGAATAGGGCAGGCCCTGATCGGCGTCAACCAGGCGATGCCCAGTGTTGTAACTATCTCGTACACATCCTAGCGGTAACCACCGGGTACTGACTTGTCCATCCGGACATTCCTGCTAAACTTATAAGCGCGAGTGTTGAACACAGAAAAGAAAGCAACACTATAATGCTCCGTTTTAATGACTGTTCTGATCGACTCGCAGAAGTCTTGCATGAGCTCCTCAAAAAGAGGATGTACGGCTGATGAGCCCAAATAATTGGACCAACGGCGGCTTCAACAGTCAAAGCAGATGCAGATGCCCTAATGAGCTACTTCGACGTATTTGGAGATAAGGTCATTGGGACAATTCAATGCAAGTCAGGGCATTGAAATAGAGATGGTGGCGGATGAGCCCTTAATGGGCCAACGGCAGCGCTCATATCCCTGAAGCGGGTTACTGACTCCGGACTTTCCGGCTCCTTTCGTCCAAGGAGTCCAACAAAGGACCTGGCCCTCCAGGCGTGGGGTTAACAACCCCGCCATGTAAGAAAATATAAGTTGCGAAGCGACAAATAGCCTCGAAAAAGGACGGATTAACTATTGACAACCCGGAAAAATGCAGCATTTATAAGAGACGAGCTATACAGAGCCATGTCTGGTTTTGGCATCCCCACAAAACTCATCCGACTGTGTAGGATGACGATGGAGAACTCTCGCTGCTCCGTCAAGGTTGGTACTGACCTCACAGAAGCTTTTGATGTCAAGAAAGGATTCCGACAAGGTGATGCGCTATCGTGCGATTTCTTCAACTTAATACTTGAAAAAATTGTAAGAAATTCCCAAGTTAACTCTACTGGCACAATTTTTTTCAAGTCTGTGCAATTGTTAGCATACGCTGATGACATAGACATCATTGGCAGAACCCAGCGAGCTGTCACTGGAGCGTTTGCTAACATTGAAGCTGAAGCGGCTGAGATGGGACTAGCAGTCAAGACATCTAACAACAACGTCTCGTTAAAAATAAAGCGAAGAATAACTCTTGCCAATCTCTGTTCCTATGGGCTAGGGAGTCAATTGAGTAGTAAAGCCCTCTCTCGAAAGACAAAGGAGACTTTTTATAAGACTGATCATCCCAGTCCTGCTCTATGGCGCGGAGACATGGACTCTATCAAAAGCGGATGAAGATATCCTTAGTCGTTTCGAGCGTAAGGTTCTTCGCAAGATTTTCGGCCCTATCTGCGTTAACGGGCTTTGGAGGAGAAGGTTTAACCACGAACTATACGAGCTGTACAGCGACATTGACCTGGTACAAAAAATACGTATATCACGTTTAAGATGGCTAGGTCATGTAGAGCGTATGGACAACAATGCTCCGCCTGGCAGGATCTTCGATTCCAACCCAGAGTGAAGAAGCAGTCAAGGAAGACCTCGCTTTAGGTGGCGCGCTCAAGTGGAAGATGACCTCAACCAACTTGGAGTGCGTAACTGGAGGCAGCTAGCCAAAGACCGAGCTAGCTGGAGAGGCATGTTGGTTGAGGCCCAGGTTCGCCCTGAACTGTAGCGTCACCTAAGTAAGTAAGTAAGTCTGAGGCTTGAATTTATCGAATGGAACTTATATTTACATGATTTCATATAAAACTCAGGCAGACACGTACCAACCTGGTCGCTAGTACAATTTAATGTACATACGTAATAGGTGGATAGTTCTTTTATTTTTTCTTCGAACGGTTATTGATTGACATTAAAATGTTTATTACAAATTTCAATATTTACATAACATTTTTTAAAATTATGATTCATTTTCATTGGTATCGAATTCAGTAGAATCTTCGACATCAGTGGAAATTGTTGTTGTTTCTGTGCCTAAGGGTATTTCTTGGGAACGATTTCCGATCTTAACACTTATTGATTTACTTACAGACTTCTGTGTTAGAATTTCGAATTCTGCTTTGCTGGGGGTAACTGTTATTACCTTCTCCTCTGCGTTAGTTTGAAGAGCATAGTTTTCCAGCCTTTCTTCTTTCGGTTTTCGCTTGGGTTTCCATTTTAGAATAGGCTGTTCGGTTGTGCTGCGGATATAGTTTCGAGTCTTTGACGATAACCTAGTCGCATATCGGATGGGGTTTTCTGAAGTTGTAGTTGTTGTAGATGGCGGCGGAGGCGTGACAAAGAATTTATTCCTTGGTAAAAGAGTCCTTCGTGTAGACTGGTTAGAGATTGTGGTGGTGGTGGGTATTATTGTTGTACTCTCTTGTTTGGGATCAATGAAGGGAATATGTGTGCCTTGATGTTCAGCTGGCTGTGGGATTTGCTCACTAAAATGATGATTTGGCGGTAGAGGGCTAGGACGTTCAACTTGAGGTTGGTTTTCATATGAAGCAGGCTCAGAATGTCTGTAGTTGTTTGAATCCTCCTTTATAATAACATCCAAATTCTCATACAAAGGATCTGGTTCGGAGTAATGTATCTCTTCGAATTGTTGCTCACTCTGTATAAATGGCCGAGTTGTAGTTTCTTCTTGAGAAAAAGATTGTATATACAAAGGAAGTTGTTGCTTGTATGAAACTTTTTGTGCAGGTGCTGCATCAGTTGTAGTAGGTAAAACATAACGGGGTGATAAAAGCTCAGCATTTGGAGGATCTATAATTCTAATTACATCCGGATTTCCATGATAAATTTGTTGGTCATGATTTATTGAAGTTTCTCCATCATTCATAAAATAATGATGATGGAAATGATGTGTAACAACAGTCTTAGGATCTTCAGGTGCTTCATATACAGGCTTTGCGAATTTTACTCGATAGTTGGGTCTATAAGTTGTGGGTATGTCATTTCGTGAACTGGATAAATAGCCAACTTTAGAAGAGGCTTTGGGTACTTGTTTGAAAAATTCGCCGATATTTAACTGTGGAATATGTGCAAAATCTTGTCGCGGATCATGATTAACTATCCTGGCTTGTCGTTCGTTAGAAAAGTTCTCAATACTATCTGATCGGCGTGTTAGTGCATTGAAGCTCTTTGGATATTCATCGTCTTTTAATATAAATGACTTTATATATTGCTCATTTAAATTGTTGGTGTTTTGTTGTAGTGCTTTACTATCCAATGGAGTTACACTGAATTTCATTTCATAGCGAAAACCTCTTTGAGCATCACGATGACGAATCTTTTGAACCCTCCAAATTGCCAAAGCATTATCAAAACATACCTCTTCACATATGCCCTCTTTAAAACTATAGCCATCTGATTTGTCCACCCATCCGCGGGCCATTGTAATTATGTCTCCGAATCTAGTATATTCCTCGTGAGCTCTTCTATAAGGCGCTTGCATGAACTCTTTGTATTCTCGAAGGTCACTTTAGTGAGAAAAACACGTTATTGAATGTTAATAAATAAATTTAAGAAAGCGTACCTTAAATTAGCACCACTGCCAGCTTCAGCGAAAAGACTTAAAAATGTAACGTGCTTCAAGGTTGCCTCCCATGGTACCGTTCCATTTGTTTCATAACTAGAAGGGTTATAGTATAATGTTCGGCCAATAGTATGCCGACTCTGTTTAGGTGTGAGTAATAAATCCCTTTCAATTGCGCCTTTACAAACTTGTAACTAAAATTTGTTATTTAATAATTTTAAATATTAAAAAAAAACGAAATTATAAGAACAAACCACGGAAATTAACAACAGAAACTTTTCGGAATACATTCCGCTTAATTATTTGTTTAGTTCTCTCCACAACGTACAAGAAACAACTAAACTACTAGTAAGGTTTTCCACATTGTTGCGTTAATATTTCGCAATGAGATTCCCCTCTATTTTTGTTTTTATTTACCTCGTTAAGGCATCTTATCCAACCAATTCTTACTTACACAGTCTATTCAACGCAAATGATATGCGCTAACTACTCTCGGTTTCATCGATGGGCTTCAGTGAAGTTCACGATTATTAAGTTTGGATAAAAGTTAGAAAGAAACTTTATTTGGTTAGGGCCACTGACATTACAAACAAAATTTACTTAGGGAAATCATTTAATATAAACCCATTACACCCCAAATCTTGGGCACAGAAAGGAGGAAAGTCTTTCTTAAATTACTACTGCATTCATGCTTCGTTGCGCTTAAAAACAAAACTCTTCATGGTGTTCCACTAGAGTGCAAGAGTGCCATGTAATATAATATATTGCTCATTTGACTTAATAGTTTGGCGGTTATAATTGTCACTTAAAATAAAAAAAAAAAAAAACATTTTTATATGTGATTCCTTTATTTTACAGCTGCACTGCCTGGCACGACAACAGCTCACCAACTTGTCGTTGCCATACGACAAAAATGCACGCCCGAAGAGGTAGTCAATGTACTGAAAGAACTTCCGAATTCCGGAGAAAACGGTGATAACGAAATGTCTGAGAGCTCTTTTAACCCCCTAAAAATCGATGTGTTCGTTCAAACTCTGTTGAATTTGGGATCGAAATCATTCTCACATAGTTTCGCAGCAATATCCAAGTTTCATTTAGTATTTAAGGTAAAATTTATAATAATTCTCTTGAGAAAATATTTATATTAATTTTAATGTAATTTGAAGGCCCTTGCTGAATCAGAAGAAGCTCAGATATGTATATTGCATAATGTTTTTGAATTATGGAAGAATCACCAGCAGATGATGGTAGTCATAATCGATAAATTATTAAAGACACAGGTTGTCGAATGCTCAGCTGTAGCTACTTGGATATTTTCTAAAGAAATGACCACTGAATTCACAAAGATGTATCTCTGGGAAATTCTGCATCTTACAATAAAGAAAATGAACAAACATGTAATTAAGTTAAGTAAGTGTGCTACATTATTAGTTATTTAGTTGATTTTAACTAAACAAATTGCAAACCATTCTAGGTTCAGAAATGAAAGAAGCAAAGGAGAAACTGGCTAAAGCTGATTTGTCCTCAAGTGAATCGGAAGAAGAAGGTGCGGTTCCGAAGCGTAAAAAGCCTCAGAACAATCCAGAGAGGCCGTCGGAAGAGGTAAAATTTCAATTTGTAATTTATAGTGTGGTCTGTTTTAATGAACATGTAGTTTTCTGCATGCATCACTGGTTATGGAGTAACTTTCGTATTATTCTTTTTTGTGAATATTATAAATGGATGATTTTAATCGACTTTTTAATTAGATTCAAATGCAGGGTCAAGTTTTGGATATGTAGGTTTTCAGTATACAAATTAGATTCTTTGATTACTATTTATTCCGGAAGCTTGTTTGTTTGTTTTATCAATGTCGTATTGCTGAATCAAATTGATCATAAATTTAAATAGTTTACGCTATTGAAATATACAAACAAAAAACTGATTAAAATTACATTAAAAGGAAGGGAAAATCTGATGTACATATTGATTTGAGTTGTTCTACAACTATGTCATTAAAATATCGTTGGTGGTGACTAATGCGAAGCACAGCTTTTTGGGCTCTAGAGGTATTTCTCAAAAGTGTCGGATACTCTACGAAGCGCGAATTGAATATAATTGCGATTTTCATTCGACTAACAACTCAGCTTACTGGCCGACTGATGCATGGAAAATACCTGACCTTATTGACTTCATTGTGGAAAACCCTCAAATAAAATTTAACATAAGACAAAGCTTTGATCTTTTCTCAGATCATTCTGCTGTTATTCTCACTTTGAGCGAAAATCTTGTTAAAAATGAAAAACCACCAGGCTAACTAATGGGAAAACCAGCTGTGAAGGCTTTAAGGAAGATATAGAGGATAACGGTGATTTAATGGTATCACTATAAACGCCTCTCGAACTTCAAGACGTAGTAGATAACATCGTTGACATCGTACAATAAGCAGCATGGAACACCCACCCACGTAAGAGAAATAAAGGATAGCAGAATTCAAAAATTCTAAAGTTGGACATTATCTTGAAAGCTTGACGTCAGACAAAGAATCCAACTGCTCACTCTGGAAAGCTGTTAAAGTAACGAAGAAACCAAAGATCCAAAAGCTCCTCCGATTAAGAATGATCAAAACGATCCACTTAAGTTTTTTCTTAGAAAAAGGTTCCAAATATAAATTGAATTTTGGATTTAGTTAGAAAGTAACTAGAACATTATTATTTGCGTTTTATTCAATATTAGAACATTCAAAGATATTTTTTATCAAGGATCAATCTCATACCGAGTCGAAATTGCCAACCAAAATAGATTTATTATTATTAGGTGTAGTTTATTAGTAAAGGCCCAGTTATAGCGATCAGAAAAACAAAACAGGAAACAAGTTCTAATGGTTAAATTATGATGTTTTTAGGCGTTTTAAACTACAAATTCAACACTAATCGATGACCACCTATAACTTACGATTTTTTGTTTGCTACAGAACAATTATTTTTTGTTCTAAATGCATCTATTTATTTTCCTGATGAAAATTCATTTATCGTACCAGCTGATTGTCTTTTCACACAAAATAGAGTTGTGGACAAAAAAGTTTCGTGTGTGTTTAAATCAGGAAAACTTGATGGCAGACTTGGTAGAGAGGTTTGCCGGTGCTATAACTGGCTACTAACCTATAGGTAGCATAGAGAGCTTTTATATACACTCTTATTTTACATCTTCCTGTGGGTCAACCTTTGTCTGCAACCAGAGCGATTGTTCCATTCCAAATATTCCAAAGCTTTATCTATACAATTATCGGTAGGAATGAAAAGATACCTCTTTCGGTATGGAAGGAAAGATATAAACAAATATTAATTTTTCAATTTTCATTTTGAATTATGAGGAAGAATTCATATAGACTGTTTGAGTGTGTAACGAAAAAGTTTGTGGTGTGTTCAAGTGAATGAAACAATTCATAGGAGGTGAGTATGTGTATGCGGAAAGTATGTGGTTACTGTTTTGTGTGAAGGGGAATTCAAAATTGCATGTAAATTAAGTATGTGTGCGAAATTAGGTAAAAATTGTTTCGGTGATAGTTATTTGACTTTTGGGAAGCCATACATAATACATTTAGTTGAAACGATACCTCCATTCGATACTTGGATCGAATTTCATTCGATACGGATACCTACTTGGTATCGCAAAGTATCGATTCCAAAAGTACTTGGTATTGAGCCAAAAGTATCGAGTATGAACTTGAAGTTACTTGTATCGATTCATCCCTAATTATCGGCAGTATTTTTACTGACTTATTTATCCACCCTAATGTTTTCCATATCAAAATTTGCTGCCTATACATTTACCAAAAAAAAAAGAGGGCTATTATATATTGATTTGTGAATTCCAAATATTAATTTAAAATTTTAAAGATGATCGAACGGATGGAGGAAAAGCTTGAAGCTGCAAACGTTGACCAGAAGCGCTTATTTCTGATAGTTTTTCAACGCTTTATCATGATCCTTTCGGAACATTTGGTACGATCTGATACAGATGGGCGTGATCCAGATACTGATTGGTATCGGTGGACAATTGGACGATTACAGCAAGTGTTTTTGATGGTAAAAAATATTAATAAATCATTTATGCTTTATCTACAAACTTAAATATTTTTTTTTGTATGGTTTAGCACCACGAACAAGTGCAAAAATATAGTAGTACTTTGGAAACGCTGCTTTTTACATCTGACCTAGACACCCATATTTTAGACGTTTTCCACCAGTTTACAGCACTTCGGGCATAGATTTATAAGTTTGCTTTTAATTATTTGTGTTATCATATTTTAGCTTCTCTATTAAAACTGGACAAAAACATGAAATATATGTATATGAAATCTTTAATTGTAAAAGTGCGGATTCTGAAAACGCAACGGAAACTATTTTAAGAGAATACTGCTATTTATTTAAAAAAATAAATAATTTCTTAAAATAAAACGCAATGTCATTATTAACAGCATTATTTCTCTATTCAACACAGCTTTATACAGGGTGCGGCAGGGAAACTTCCTTTTTTAAAACGGGGCTGTAGTAACAAAAATATAAAGCCATCCTTAAACCCCAACAAACGAAACAGTCATTCCACGATACATTCAGAAATACAAACACACTTTTTTAATAAGATCCACATCTAAAATATTTCGGTGGCAATAGCAGTTGGTGTATTACTGTATTGGCTTCGTTTGGTGCGGTTTGTTTAATTAAAGATGAATGAAGTTCAATAAATAGCCATTATAAAATAAATATCCAAAATTGAAAATAAATATCCGTGTTATTTATTATTTTCAGTACAGAGCGATAATGTTTTATGTCATGTAGGCTTAGCAACGATCATCACGTGGGCGAGGGAGGACCGCGTGTTCGCCGTGGAGTCGTTCTTTTCAAGTGGCCGGCCGTCGCCAAGCAACGTATATTGAACAAAGCAACGTAGCTCAACACGTTGAACCAACAACGATCAATACGAGCTCGTACACTTGTTGAACAATTCGTTGAGAAATGATAACCGGATCAAACTCGTTGGCTGATTAGAATTGAGGACATCATACATTAGAGTTGAATGTGTTGAACTTCAAATTTTTGCGTTGATCGCCTAGTGGACGACCGTCAAAAGTTTCTGTACTAGTGCATAGGTGTGCTCACACTAAAGAAACATTTTTGAAACATTTCAGAAATATTCCAGAAATATTTAAAAAATATTTCAGAAACAGAGAAACATTTATGAAAAGTTTCTGAAATGTTTACTTTGGTCTGGAGCTGGCGAAACATTTCTGAAATGTTTTTCTGTTTCGCATTCGGTATGGAAAACTTTCTTTGTTTCCCTTTGTAAATACAAAGGTAGATAATGCGTGAGTAGTTGTTATTTTATAAATATATAAATGTCGCGAAAAGTGAGGACCAACGAGGATGTTATCCAATTTTCAAAATGATCAAAATTCATGAAACGAAAAAAGTGTTTTCATTTCTCAAATGTTTCTGGAATGTTTTTTTTTTTAAACAAATGGAAAACATTTCAGAAACGTTTTTTAAACAATGCCAAAAAACTACTAAGTAAGAAATTTCGAAAAGATTCGATTGAGTCATTTAAAAAAAATGAGCAATTTGTTTAATGAGCATTTGTTTAAACTTTCTAGAAAAAATCGAATGGACTGTTTTTCGGAAAATAGAAAACCGACAAAATGGTTACTAAAATGTACCTTTTCCCTTCAATAATGAACTAATTATTTTTTATAAAAATTGTTGGAGCCGTTTTTGAGAAAAATAATAATTATTCGTTTTGACAAAAAAAAATATATGCTACCGTTATTTTTCGTCTTAAACAAGTGAAGAAAAACGCCATATTACCGAAAAAATAATATGTACCTTACTACCTAAAGCTTACCAGACTAGGTATAAGTAAACCTCTATTGTATATGCTTTATGACATACTAAATGGTAGAAAGTTTGTTGTCAACAGTGGCAATGTAACTTCTACTGCAGTTTTTAATATTAATAATGGTCTTCAGCAGGGACCACCATTCGGGTGTTTGAGAGGCAATGCCTTAGACGTTGCCTTGGATTACACAGAATACCAGAGTCGGAGTACACACGATATTATTCCAACCAGATTCTATACAATGGAGCCAACAGAAACAGAATAGATAATTTTTTGTATAAGCTGATTCGGGGTCACATTGCAAGAGCAATATCCTCAACCAACAGCCAAATAGTGAATACTACAAGAATGTGCGGCTAAGTGGTTACATCCTTCCCAATGCCCCATTCCTCTATTTAGACAGTCGAGGGCTGATACAGGATAGAACGGCGGTTCCGCTAATCTAGCACGTCAGCCGACGACCTGTAGATGGTCGAGACGTCATCGCCCAAGGTGGAGAAGAGCGCCTTCGGTTCAGTAGGACTGTGTCCGATCGGGACCGACGGGATAGGGTGCAACAGGACAACCAGTTCTGGTGGCTTTCTGAAAAAGATACCGATATATAAAGTCGGATAAGATTTTGTCTTGGCCGACTTACATAGATTAAGGGTAATTAGGTAAGGGGCAGTCAGGGTGGCACCAAAACAAAATAAAAAAAATATGTAGGTAGGCGGAGACATATGTGAATGTAGGTGCGCATATGTATATGTACGTATGTATATATATGGGTATGTTTGTCTCTATATGTGGCTGCATGCTTATACAAAAACTACACAAAAAAAAAATTAAAACAACAAAAAATGCTGCTTGGACGTTCTAGTTTTTAAGTAGATTTACGTAGTTTTAGGCATTTTTAGATATCTTAAGTAGTAGTTTAAGTTATTTTTAGTTAGTATAAGTTAGTTGTATATAGTTTAAATTATTTTTAGTCTAGCTTTAGGTAGTTTATAAGAAAAAAAATTAAAATATGATATGATGCCGAGTTTTTTTAAAATGTTTTCTTGATAAAATAAAAATGAAATAATTAGAATTAATTAAAATAGTTTTTAGGTCGAAAGACCGCAACATTTTAAACGATTTAGTAATATGCTAAATAATTTTTAGTATGATACTAGGCTAAAAAGAGGGTTTTGCAAATTTTAAATCAGTTTAGTATCGTATTTACTATTTTCTTAACATTTTACTAAAGTTAAAATTACAAAATGGCTACTTTATTTTTTTAGTATCGTACTAAATCCATATGCCACTTTGACATTTACAAACGTCAAAAAGTTATGTTCGCTTACTTTTTTGCACTATTTTAGGCGTATTTAGTTGTAGATTACACCAATATCTTTATCTATTGCTTGTTTAATTTTTAGAGCAGACATGAACGGATCTGGTTTTATCATGCGGGCGATGGCAACATCAGTTCGGTTCATGCGTATTTTGTTTTGAACACTTCCTGCTTCTTGACAATGCTGAAGAGCATTAACAACCTTCTTCCTCGAACATGTTAATTTTCAATTTATTGAAGAATTTGGGTGACCTTCATTTTTTAAATTTAGAACTCGTATCATTAATGCCTCTGTGTAATGCTTGCCACGACCCATACTATATGTATTAACAATTAAAATTTTACGAATTCTATTAAATAAAACTAATAAAAAACTCAACTTACCTTTAAAACGTTTAAAATATTCACCAAAAATGCATTATGTTGACAACGAAAACAATATGTGCTATTTATATTGTCTGGCCTTTGGAGAATTTTTAAAAAGTGATTCTCGACGGCACTGGCTTCTCACAGCGTTGATACCGGTCACACACCAAACTTCGAGGGAGTGGAGATCCTTGCAACAGAAAAACATACATCTAAACGTTACACACTAGAGACACTGCATTTTTTATATGTTTTTATAGGTTTCAAACAAATTATTGTTTGGTATATTAAAAATCTTAAAATTTAAAGTTAAGTAATCGCCGTGGCGCGATAGTTGTGTGCTCGCCTGTCAACCTCGTGGTTGCAGGTCCTATTCCTGCCGTTGTCTATGTCTTCTTATATTCCATTAAAAAAAAACAATTCTCAAAATTGTCATAAAATAAGTTGCTGCTTTGCTCATTACATGCTGCTTAGGCATAATACTAACAACATGTTATTGCGTAAACTAGCATACCCATAAAGTATGACAACGAAATGAATAAAATAATGCGAACTATAAGGGAAATAAATAAATAAGACACGGTAATTCTCTCCGCATTAGTTCAGCCGCCATCCCTGGAGATAAATCTGAGACAACAACCAGCTCTAGTCTCAGAACATCGCGCTACACATCTTTCCTATCCTTCTTTCTCTTCTTCACCAGATGCCCGCGCTGTGTTAAGAAAAACATATAAAGGGTATTCGTAACCCCTTGAGCGCGTGCAGTTATAAAAAAAAAAAAATATTTTTTTCGTTTACTTGTATCAATGTGTACAACATTATATCTCTTTTTAATTTTGTAAATAAAGACACCCCTGAAGAAGACGGCAACCACCGTCAAAACGTTTGGAAAATAAAATGAAAATTGCTTTCATTTAATCATCATTACGACCAATAAAGCCGATGAGAATCACTTTTTTAAAAATTCTCCAAAGTCCAAATAAAAACCAACTTGCTCAAAAACTTCTAAAATATTTAAATTGTCTTCACTTGAATAAACCTTCCTTACCTTCTGACTTACATTTGACTTTATTTATTAAATAAATTGAAAAGAAGTAATGTCCTGTTATTTTACACTCAAAAGCCACAACAAAAAAGTTCTTAAAGTATTGGCATTGAAAATGAACTTATTACTTAAGGCTTTTTCAAATTTCTTAACAAAGCTGTGCTATTTCTTTTGTCGCCACTGTACATATTGATATTTTTCCAAAAGTTCAAATGCCATCTCTTTTCCCCCAAACTTTAACAATAACTAATCAATCTGAAATAGATTTTATTCTGTGTAACTTTGTGTATTTTTACGCATTTTTGCAAAAGTGTAGGTATTACATTGGCAAAAATAAGTAAAAATGATTATGTATATTTATGTATGTAGATACTATTTATATTTGTGTATATGCATCTTTAAAAACCACATGACTTATCCATATTGCACCTAAATTATAAAGTTATATGTATAGCATATAGCTATCTATACACCTATATCCTTTACTTTCATTATTATTTATGTACATAGGTACCTACCTAGGTTCCATATTATGTATGTAGGTACATAATTAAAATCCATTTAAATATACATTATTTGTAGGTAGGTACCTATGTAAGTATTCCTTAAATCATCCATTAAAATCAAAGTAATATTGACTACAACGGCTATAAACCTGCATAGGAAAACTAGACTCAATTTTTAGCTACATTATCCCCCAGTTTCACAATGGGAGTGTAAACTTAAGATAAGCTGAACCTTGAAGTAAGTTTAAATTTTTAGTTTAGCTCATCCGGTTTCACAGTGGAATCTGATCTTCAGATCAATTAAACTTCGCTTAACTAGATTTTATAAAAAAAAACAGTTGGCAGCATTTTTCTTGGCTTGTCTTTCCCTTCTCTCTCTGACACATAAAACACCCGAAACACCAACAAATGCTTTGTGATTTTTACAAGCGGGGGAAGACTGATAGCGAGTTTCATTCTAGAAAAGATCTGCTCTTTCTGACAAAAGATTTCATCTTTTTGAATTTTAAAAGTTTCATTCCAATAAAAAGAGCAAATCTAGATGAAATCTTAACACGAAAAATTGGATCTCTGATGGATTGGCAGATTTGATCAGAATGCACACATACATGTAAAAATTCTTTTCTGTCAAGGGTCAAATGGAAAATATTTTGTTATTAATTTGTTGTGAACTTGTGAACTAGTGCCAATTCGTGCTAAAAAATAAAGAAATAATGGACGAAGAAATTAAAAATTTATATTTTATAAATTCAGTGGAGCAGCATTGTCTGGACCAACGCAACGACAAAAAAAAATGCACGACTGGATCGCACGTACTTGCTCCTATGTTCGATCACATTATATACAAAAGATTCTTAAAAGAAACGACTAAACGTATTTTTAAAATCGTTTTTCACTTAATTTTTTATATGTGTATAAAAATTCTTAATTTTCTTTTAAAAAAGTATGAACATTTTAAATATTGAATAATATAAATTCAAAAACAAAATTTCAGAAAAAATCGTCCACCATTTTTTGAAATAAAAAAAAATATTTTTCGAAACTTTTGAAATGCAGTATTATTTATAATTCGAAGGAGATCGTGTATAAATTTTTTTATTGAAATCCGTTCAGTCGTTTATGAGAAAGTCAAAAATCAATAAAATGGTTGTATTGCAGGTACCGTTAATAACAAAATATTTTAATTTTTTTTTGGCCAAAATGTAGACCATACTCAAGGTAGCACACACACCAATTTTTATCAAAATCGTTAGAGCCGGTTTCGAGAAAATTAAGATCGTAGAAAAATTTGTATGGCAAGTACCGTTATTTTTGGGTCCAAACCAACGATTCTATTTTGGACAATCACCTAAAACGCCTAACCACCAAGTTTGAACAAAATCGGTTCAGCCGCTTAGGCTGTAGATCGTTCTACAGATAGACAGACAGACGGAATTGCGGACCCACTTTTTTGGTGTTCCCTATCATCGTAATGTCAACTTTGATTAAAATCTCGAGTTCGATTTTTTTTCCAAATGCACAACTTGCCCTATAGTTCCTATATCGCAAGTAATAATAAAGAGAGGGGAATTCGCTTTTTAACGAATTTTAAATTAAAATGCTGCCAAATTAGCTTTAAATTTAAAAAGGAAAATCATTTTTAAAGGGTGACGTTTCACTTTACTGCATTTGCAAGATTTGTCTGGCTTAAAAAAATAGTAGTACAAGTGTGAAAGGAGGAGTACGGTAGTACGGAGGTGTCGAAAGTAGTACAATACTACTATAGTATTACTTTCGGCACCGCTGCCTACCATAAACCGTTATTGAAGAGCCTAAACTCACCACGGTGAGCTTTTTGCGCTGTGCTAGAATAATAAGTCGGTGTAATACTTACCCTCAACACACGCGATCAAATATAATAAAAATAACAACACCATTTTGTGTATACTTTTCGTATTATATATATATTTTATATATATATATTTATTTTGTTTTCTTTATTTGGAGATAAGCTTTGTCTTCAAGAATAAGTAGGTATTTAAAAATTTTACCTCTTCTGACATTTTCTTGCTTCATAATACTTAATTTATATTATGTACTTAGGGTTATTAATTGCAATAAGATATGAAAATAACAATTTTTTATCAATAAACTTCAAATATAATTTGCAACGAAAAAAAAAATGTAAACGCATATATTACGTTTTTGGGCACTAGGTAATTGAATAAAAGGCAAATGCTGAATAATTCGTTTTAAATTTATTTCATAAACAAACAAACTCTGATGGTACTACCGTAAAAAGATTTGAATAGTTTAAATAATTTCAAAACTTTTTTATTATTATTATTTTGCTTGAATATATAAATATATTTTTTTCCATTCAAAAAGTAGTACGTTAACAACAAATCTTTAGTTTTTTTTTTCTATAAATATTTATATATTTTTTTGTTTTTATATAAATAACCACTAATACAATGTTTATTTTGTTTTTGTTTTATTATTTGGTATTTAAGTCAATTTTAATGTTTTTTGTTTAGGAAGTGGAAGAAGAAGAAGAAGAGGTAAGGATAGACGAAGGGGAAGAGGATGTGGAAGAGGAAGAGAAAGAGGAAGAAGAATATGAGGAAGAGTTGTTTTCTTCTGGGGGTGCATTTGATTTTAATTCTTATTTTTATATATAATCCTGTTTGCCGTAAAGAAGTATGTATTCCATTTCAATCTTAATAAATGCTTTAAAAGAACTTTATCTTTTCTCTTCTGCGCCATCATTCTATAGTATAACATTTAAAATAAAAATTATTATTAATGTTAAGCACTCTTTTTATTTCTATTTCTTTTATTGTGTATCCATCTCATTTGCATTAAGCTTCTTCTTTGCCTATTTCAAATACTTGCTAAAGCGTTTAAATATTATGTAGTATAATTAAATCACCATACATTTTTATATTATTGTTTTTTTTTTTTTTAATAATTGTCAATCAAAAACTATCTACTATGTTTTTGTCTTTTTGTATGTTTCTTATTTCAAAAAATGTATAAAACAATTCGGTAAAAAATAGTTTTTGTTTTTTTTTATTTAAAAAGAAAATTTGTCCTTTTTTTTGTTGTTGAAATGTTGCTTTGTTGATCTTATTTGACTTAAAACATGTCACATTATTTGACTAAAGTGTGAATGCTGCTGGGTAAGTTCGGTAAAACGTTAACAACAACTCAAACAATATTATATCACAAATAAATTTGTTAGTTCTCGACGAATAAAAATAGTAAAATAGTAGCATGTTCGTAGCGTAGTGTACTAACTATCCCTGTCTTTGCCATTTTCGTTTGTTCCTAAACAATTTAGTGAAATACTTATTTTATCACATTTTGTGTAAGTTTAAAATTTTAATTTAAAATTATATTAAGCCCTGGGCGCAAACAAAAAAGTGCTATTAATATTAATTAAAAAATACTTAAGTGATGGGGATATTTTGTTTATTAATTAAGTTCGGCTTTCTCGATTAGTAATAGAGTAGGCAGGTACATGCGAAAAAGTAACAAAAAAAGTTATTAATTCACTAACAAAACTTATGGTTACGACTTGGCAGTATAATTAAAGATCTAAAGAGTCCTTAAAATGTAAGGATATGAACCCTGTTAGAAGAGGGAGATGAACTTGTATGCCACGAATTTAAAACATGATAAAGTTAAGTAGATCAATGTTAGGGTTAGAGCTGGAGATGCAATTTTATTATGAACAAAAAACTTTTCGAATCCGGCAATAGGAGACATATGTAGGTTTTCAGGATTACCCGCATCCTGCCAAATTCCGAGCTGCATACTGCAATAGAAGTGTTCTGGATTGAAAACATAAAATAATAAGCAAGTTTCTCAAAACAAAAAATATTAATACTTAATTCACATGTAGGTACTATCCTCAGGAGTAAAATTCGGGATGAATATTATTAAATTTCACATGCAATGATTCAAAACATTTATATTCCTTTTAGACCCAAGGAACATGTCTTTTGCATGCCTTTTTAATAAATTTAATTCAGGAGGGTTTCTATGAAAAAGGATACTCGTTTTAAATACGAAGTATTTGTTAAATTGCGATTACGAGAAACGAGAATCGTAAAGAAACGATACTCGTAATTTTATTTACGAGTGTCTTTCAGCTGTCATTCCAAAATTCACATTTTGACATTTGTAAATAAGTGTGAAATAAGTTGCGATTTAAAAAAAAATATCATTTTTCAATTTTGTCTGCAACATTTTCTTGATTCCATTTTCATTTCTAATAATCGCTCTACGCAATGACTATCGTTTCTCTGGGTTTCGTTTTTTCTGGCGTTCCTTTCGTATTTTATAATAAGGTCCAAGGCCCAGTATAAATGAACTTTATCCTTTTTTAAGAACTCTTTGAATCATTCATTATTCTGCTAGTACTATTTGTTAGCAAAGTTTCATTAAACAAAGTGTATTCTTTCTATTTGACAGTACTACATCCTTTTTGAGTATGTATTGCTGTAGCCTATCATAATAATGTTGTTTTTATAAATAACGTCGAAATACCTTATTTCGATATATAATTTTTGAATTTTCCTGCTCAACCAAACGAAATTATAAACTATAATCAATTGTGGACGGTGCACAATATAATGAGTACATTTTGTGAGTAATGATTTTCCTTAAGAGTATTTTTTTTTCTGAAAAGAGTACGATTTTGGAAAAAATGTATTTTTTTTCCTAGTGTGTTTGTTTTTATCTATAAAGGAATTAATTCTTAATTTACCTATTTTTTCTTAAATATAGTTTCCTTATATTAGTTCTATTGTTATGTTTGTTGTTTTTTTTGTAAATATTTGATGGCGGACTGTTGTTTTTATTTATTTCTTAAATATTATATAATGTACCTAGATTGCGCAAAAATTATAATCAAATTATAAAACACTGTAAGTAAATATGTTAATAAAAATATTAAAATTTAAATGGCCTTTGCCGATCCGCTGCCATTCCGATTCTGATTCCGATTCCAACAATATATTATCTATCTTCCATTTTCAAGCACTGAAGGGATTTTTTTTTCATTTCTAACATCAACATTACCTACACATTTAAATATTAAAGTTTTATGAATTTTTTTGTTATATTAGTTTTGTAACAAGTTTTAAATTCATTTGTTTTGTTCTAAGATTTGTCTTTTGTTCAACATTACACAACATATAAATTACACATAAGTAGTTACGCAAGTAACATTTACATATAGGTATACTTCATAATGTTTTTTTTAATTGTTGTTTTTTACCATATAATGTTCTTAATATTTCAAAGTTTAAAATACATACATAGTTTTTTGAAAATTTCTATTTAATTGTACATGTTTATGTTAATATTTTTTAGTTTTTTTCCTTTTTTAACCATGTTATATATTGTTTTTCAATTATAGTTATGTTCAGTTCATAAATATTTAAAGTGTGCATTGTGAATACACACAATTTAATGTCATTGTTGGCATTTTACATTGTGAATGCACTTGTGCAATATTTGAATGAAGTGTTAGATATATGAATTAACAAGAACAGGTCTGGCATTCGATACAATTTTCAATAGGCCAGCCATATTGTCAGTTTGAAGTTGACAGCTGACCAATCAGATATCATACATTAGTTATTTGACTTACATAATTATGCATATATCATATCTACTACGGCTTTGAATCTAGGTTTTAGTTAAAACCTTAACAAAAATATATATGTATAAATATTAAGTACAAAAAACTTGGAGATATTTAAAATTATAAATGAATGTCCCTTAGCTACATTTTTTACATGGTACATTCCCATGGCTAAATAAATATAATATGTAAGTAAGTAACAAAAAGACAAGAGTTAATGAGCATTGGAAGTTATGATTTATTGTTCCATTGTAAATTAGATACATACATATTTAGAGTTATGCTAAGCAATAAAACATATCGATATAATTTCTATAACTTAATTTAAGCTCCTTGGGACTTTCATTGCTTTGCTTCAAAGAGGCACATTGATCATCATTATATGTACATAGCTTTGAATGTGTGTTTTCTTAAATCTGCTGGGAGCAAATACATATAATTTATCTTTTTTTAAAGGTAAATATGTGGGTATATTTAATAATAGGGAACTATAAGGAAATAAGGTAACATTTGTTTAAATTTTATAAAACAAAATCTTATCATCGATTGCAAAGCTAGTATTCATTAGTTGTCTTTGTATGATTTTTGTTTGTGAGTACCTATTTGTATTTGTTGTTCCTTATATTTGCGATAGATGGCAGTAACAACAGCTGTGTATTTATGAAAAAGAAAGCAAATAATTACACCAAAGACCGCCATTACATTTACATCTCGTGTTAGATTCAGCACCATCAGTATCGCAAAATGAACATCCGTTTCCTTTCACATTTTACATAGGTAAGTGTTTTTTTTTTACATTGCTTTATTTTGGGTTGTTTGGTTCAGGTGTTTTGCTTTTTAAGTACTATATCGTATGGTAACAACTAAAGCAATTTAATTGGTAAATTCTTGTGATTCGATCCTTGGGGAAAATGCTATAAACATCCCCGTGGCCTAGAACTCCAAGCGGTAGGCAGAGCATGATGTTTCGTGATCTTGAAGATTGATAGTGCATCTCGATGCAGATGGCGATAAGTCGATGTGGTATTTAGCTAATAGTTCTTCATTTTCAGCAACCCAGTAGCCAAGGACGTCCGTGTCATAAGTTGGGATGATAGTCACCTCTGCAATATTAAACATTTTATTATATAGCGTTGAAAATAAAAATTGAGCATAATTTTAAATGTATTTAGTACAGAGTTAAAGAAGTTATATTGTGTGTTCAATGAGGCTGTTCGGGACAGATTAGAACACTTTAGAACAGAAAAGTACTTGATTTTGTTCAATGAGAAATTTTCTGTTCTTAACTGTTCTGGATTGGTGTTCAATGAGTCAGTCTGGAACACTTCAAAACAGGATTTTCTGCACTTGCTATTTAGTTAGAGAAGATTTATGAAATCTGTTAAAACCAATTGTTTTTGTTACAAAAAAAAAACATTTCGGTCTTAGATTTAGATTTAATTGATTAATCATTTTCCGTGTCGGAATCACTTCAATTCCATGAAAAATATTATTTTAATTAATTTTAACTCCATTTCAGATAATTTTTAAGAATTTTTCTGCAGGAATAAACTAACTCGAATTGTTGTAGGTAAAGAACAATAATTTTTGTATAATCTCAGTCAGATGACTGACTGTTCTAAGTTGTTCTATCTTGTTCTGAAGTTTCTCACGAATCTGTTCTGTTCCAACTTTTTAGTCAATGAACAATCTCTTAGTATGATTCTAAGCTTATAAGATCATTTAAATAATTTCAAAACAAGTTAATCATCAAAATATATTCCAATATTTGACTAAAGTTAAAATCATCATAAGGCTTAATAACAGGCTGTTTCAAAATTGTCCGCCAATATCATTAAGACATTTTTTTAAACCAAATATTAACAAAAAGTCATTTTATATCACAAAAAATATCGAAGTTACTAGGGGTATTCGCGATCCGGTGCAACTGGTCTCTAGTATCATTGTAAAAATGCAAAAGTGCAACCTTTTTTTGCACCACAACAACAACTTACACCGACGAAGATTTTACAACTTTACAACACTTTTGCACTTTTGCTATACCCTAACCCTATTGCAACAGAAAAATACAATGTTGCAAAATTTGCCTGGTGTCGTTGACAGTTTGGCTGCTGTTATTTTCTGTCAGAAATGGTTGTGTTCAAACTGATGAAAAGGTGCGTTCACGATTTATAGAAAAAAAATAAAATTTCGCAATTTTACACCTTTTTGTTTCATCGGATCGTGAATACCCCTACTATTTTGCAAGATCAACTAATTTTTCGATTGGCCGCCCGGAACACGTTCCCCCAATAAAACAACCGTAAACAATTTGACTGATTCTGAATTATATGTATCACTGTATTTGTGAAAATTAAATTAAAAGAAAATCACATCGGATAAAAAGAATTTCCAAAAAACTTGATTTCAATTTAGATACACATTTTCTTGTATCAATAATAATTATAACTTGCTTCTTTTTATGTTCTTTTACCAGAAAATGAGTTTAAATTCAATAAACATAACGAAATTACACAACAAATCAAGCCGATTACTTTGACATTTTAATTGTGTAAGTGTATTAGTGATTCTGTTTTCGATTCTGAAATGAAATCCAGAATCGTTTTCTGTTCTGTATAGAGTAACAACTGTCATTTTGTGGGGGTCAGAACAGTTCTGGACGGCCAATCGAAAAGGCCATAAATGTTCATTTGTGAAGTGAAGCTTCAAATTTGAAATTTGAAAAACTAATTCGTTTTTCTTAGTGAAATTTACATTTAATGAAAGCAGTTCACTCTATATGAATTCCTTGTGTCTTCTGAACGTGACCATTATGAAACAAGCCCTATAAGAGTAGGTGTCAAATTCGAAAAATTTAATACAATTAAGTTAAGATAATAAATTGTATCGGGGCTAACAATGAACAAAATTATGTTAAGAATTAAGAAACTCCCATTATTTAAGACCAAGATAACTTTCCTAAACCATCACTCGAAGCAGTTGAACTCAGTACGTCATTGATTTATTAATTCATTAAGGGAAATGGGGTCATGTATTTTCGGTATTTATATAATAGAATATAATAAAATATCTTTTTACCTAAATCTTTATCCTCCCATGTTTGTTTAGCCTCGAGTAGCGCATTATAAACCTCCCGGCTAGGCTCAGTTCCAGAAAATACATAATAGCGAGCACGCACACGTTTAAAGAACTCCACATGTGAATAATATGAATTTCCATTGTGTGGAACGTATGTTAAATCGACATAAACTGGACTAGATTTTCTGGCTTTGCTTGGTGATTCTGATCGTTTTCTGAGATTTTTCTCATTATTTAGTTTTGTCTTCGCAGCCACCAATCGACGTTCTTTTTTTGGAGTGGTTCGAACATCGTTTTCAGTTGGAATAGGTGCAGGTGATGGTAGGCCCAGAGGTTTACCCCATTCTTTCAAAGGATCTTTGGGCTTAACATCGGGTTGGTCTTTTTTCTCATCATCTGTAGAGGGAGTTGATGCAGCTTCGGCACCTTTTGGTTTTTGAATTTCACCTAGAGGAAACTTGGACTTGGTGATAGTCTCTTCGATTGTAGATTTCGATGGCGAGTACGAATATTTGGCTGTAACGCTTGACATGACTTCAGCTCCTCGCACTTGTCGGTGCTCTTCTAGGGCCTTTTCAAAATCAAGGTCAGCTTCGTCGAGGAACTTGTGATCACCGCTATGCCGAGAAAGCCAAGATTGGCTAGCACCTTCACTTCCTGATGATTGGCTGGCTGGAGAGTCCGTGAGTGTTCTGCTTACAACAGTTCGTGTCGTTTTGATTGGAATGGGATCTGTTATTGTAGTTGTTGTTGTTGTTGTTGTAAGTGGCCCGAATGAGTCTGGAAGAGCGCCGTAGAATGATGTGCTCATTGGATCAATAATTTTGTGTGCCATTGATATTGAAAGGGCGGACGAATGTTCTTCGCTGCCATACTGTGGCGGAATATCGTCCTGACTTTCATCGATGTCTAGATCAGATTTTTTACTTATGCCTGAACTTGACCTTTGTAGATCATAGCTGTGTGCTTGAGAAGATGCAATACTTCTTGGCGATGGTGGAATTTCATCATCACTGTAAATTCGTTCATCTTCGCTGCCGGGTGTTGAGCTACGGAACTCAGATCTTAACATAGCCAATTCTTTTGGTTGCAATGGTACTTTATCGCTTTCGCTAGTAGTTCTTGTTGTTGTTACGGTTACTTTCTCACTAGCTGGCTCACTGGTATCAGTTGTTGTGATAGTCTTTTCTTCGGTTACAATTTCTTTTCCATCACTAGAAATAACTTTGGTAACGGTGGTGATTGTAGTTGTTATTACCTTTTCTGTACTTCCACTTAGAGATGTTTTTTCCAAGGATGTTAACTCAGATATATGGGGCGTGGAAGTTTTTGCAACTTCAACTACACCAAAGTTCGATGCGGAATGAATGTCTTCATTGGCCACTCTGGGAAATGGAGATGTTGGTTTTGGAGAAGATTCGGGAGTTTCTGCAAGTGATTCCCGGCCCGCTGGGGTTGGAATAGAATGACTTTCTGATGTTAAGGCACCTGGGCTTGATTTTCCAGAAACATCTTTTGGAGAGGATGGAACAGATGCACCATATGTTTCACCATATTGCATTGTACTTAAGCTACTCTGCTGAACATGCTCTCTTTGTTCCGAAGTGAATGCACATTTTATACCGGGGCTAACGGGTGCAGTTGGTGGTGTTTTTCTGTCCAAGGTCTCTTCGGGGGATTCGTCTTCTTTTAAAACAGTACTGAAAGTTGTTGTTTCTATATGTTTAAATTTACTACTGCTATCAGATTCTTCGTCCATTGTTCTCTGCACATTATGGAAGCTTTGTGTTTTTGTTTTAGAAAGTTTCGAGAGCTCTTGGTTTATATCTTCAAATGAATCTTCTTCTTCTAGTGGGGAACCGAAGGCTTGACTTTCTTCTGAGGGCTTATAAATGCTTGTCATCATAATTGTTGCAATGGATTTTGAACGACTCTCCTTGATATTTAAGTTGTCGTCGTCGTCAAGTCCGTCTTCATGATCACTAAGTGAACAGGTTTGTCGAACTTCACCATTTTGACTTAAAGTTGATTCCCTGCGCGAAATGTCCTTTGAATGTGCAACGGTATCTGAAATATGTTCGGACGTTGAATGTTTTTCTAAGATTTGTTCTTTAGTATCTAATAATGACTCGATTTGCTTAGTGGTAACGCTACTGCTCGATGAAATAGATTCTGCCTTTTCAGTAAATCCCGATTTTAAACTTGTATCTGAACTGTGAATCTTTGAGGATGATTCTTGGGACCCATCAGACAGAACAAAAACAGCTTGAGATTCCGAAGTATGTTCACTTTTTACCACCATCGATTGATTTATTGAGGTAGCTTTGGCTTTTAAAACAGTTGAAGACTCATGGAAAGCAACTACGGTTTTGTCTTCTTTTTCCGACTTAGTTGTAGATGATTGTTTTGTTGTCAAAATTTCTTCAGTGCGAGAAGACTTTGATTCAGATATTTCTGAGGTTTCTGATGAGTCTTCCTTGATGCTGGAAACAGAAGATGATTTTTGAGCAGGGAATTCTTTTGCAGCAATTCCTTTTTCGCTCACACTAATACTTTCTGAGGAGGTAGTTCTCGTTTGCGTATCTTGAGCTTCAGAGTAGGACGTAGTTTTTGCCTTCGCAGCAAAGCTGGTATGCTCGGTGGATGATAATATATCAGACGCAGAAGTTAGCTTTAAGACTTGTTCCCCGCTAACACCTGTTTTTGTCAGTTCTGTTTCCTGTTGTTCAATTAATTCTGTGAATCCTTCTTCATTTCTGACCGTTTTGGTCATAATGGATATTGCTCGAGATGAAGCCGCATCAATTTGTTCATCGACTAATGATGTTTTACCATAAGAAGAAGATGAAATAATTTCTTTGGCAACTCCCTCTAACTGTTTTTCTAGCGAAACCGTTTTACTTGTCAAGTCCTCTGCTTTTGAAAATGGTTTATCAGAATCTTTCTCAAGACATTCCAATTTTTCGTCTTCCAAAGTTGTCTCTGTAATTTGCTTATCTTCTCCACTTGAGCTAGAAATAATTGTCTTAGTCGTTATAACATGACGACTGCTCTCATGGTCTTTATCGGTTGGCTCAGGAGAAAATTTACCAAAGTCATGACTTGCAGAAGAATCAGGTCTATCATCGTAGGTGCTCTCATCTCTAGTCAAATCCTTTTCACTCAGATTACTGATGGCCGATTCTCTTCTTAATTCAGACTGGTATTCACCTATACTACTGGTTGACTCTTTTCTGGCCAAAGATGATTGAATTATTTTCCCCATTTGTACCTTTTCTGAAATTTCAATCTTGTCCTTCTCTTCTAGTGAAATAGGGCCAGATTTAAGATCAGGAGATGATTTTTCTGACTCTGATTTCAAAAGTTTTTCATCAGATTTTATATCCGCTTCTAAGTTCTTCGATTCGTCGGGTGAAACTTTTCCAGACAAAACATCAGGCGTTGAGCTGGGAGTGAACACAATAGATCCCTTTGAACATATTTCAATTTGTTCACCTCCATCCTCACTACTAGCTGTAACAAGCATTCTTTGGACTGTAGCAGCGTCTTCCTCTTTAGTTTTTAAAAGCTTTTTTTCTAATTCTTGCTCGTTAAAGTCTGGAATAATCTCGGTAATGGGCTTCTCGGACTTCAAAACTTCTGCCACATTAGCGACAATTTTAGCAACTTCTTCCTCTCTTGGGGAAACTGGTCTTTGTGCTTGCATTGCAGGTTCTATGTTGGAAGAAGCTGTTTCTCTAGGTGGCGAAGACCGGTGTTCTTCGTCTTCTTCTTTGATATCATGCAATACGATTTCTTCAATAGCAAGTGAGTCAACCGTTGTTATGTGTGTTTCGCGTAGTTCAGTGTGGAAGCTTTTTACTTCATAAGCAACTTTCACAGCTTCTATGGTTTCGGAAACGGATTCCTTTTCGATTTCTTCTGTAATTTGTTTTACCTTAATATTAGTTAAGGTACTTTCTTTTTGAACACTTGTCGCAGAATCTTCAGCAATAGTCTCTACTGTAACAGCCATTTGTTTCAAATCATCACATATAGAAGACGATATTTTTACAGCTTGTTGAATATCTGATTTCAGACTTTCGACAACTTCCCCTAATATTTCACCAGTGGCGAATTGCTTATCAGATTCGATTGATGTCTCAACAACATCAATTGGCGATGAAACAGTTTCCTGAGATACTTCAGCTTTTTCTCCAAACTCTGAAATACGTCCACTTACACCTTTTTCTTGTTTTAAGACTTCATCGATTGTCTTTTTAGTTTGAGTATCCACAAATGCAGAATGAGCCACATCTACTGGACTTGAAGAAGTGACTAAAGATAGCTTGTCAGTTTTATCTTGCTGTTGAAGATTAAGTACTAAATTTTCTTTATCAGGTTTAGATAACAATTGAAACTCTTCAGATGATATAAGTGGGGGAGCCTTATCAATCGGAGAAGATGCTGTCGAATGCTTTTCTAGTTTTAATTCAGGCGATGTCATCCTGGATGCCTGCATTGAAGACGGGGTAGAATTCTCGTCATGTAGGCTATCAATTGAACAATCTGATCTTAGTCCTTCTTTGTCACCCGATTGACTGTCAACAGAATCTTTCACCGATATTTCAATTGGTACTTTTGCAGGTTCTACTACCTGTGGACCAGCTACAGCAACAAACGTCTGACGCTCTACAGATTCTATGTGTGCTGATTCCTTTGATGGTGATGCAGATTTTTCATCCTTTTGACTTGCAACTGGGGAAGTTTTGTCAGCAGCTTCTGGCTTGTGTTCAACAGATTCTGGGCGTGAAACTTCCATCGATGGTGAAAAAGTTTTTTCAACAATTTTTGCAGTTTCTGGTTGAGGCTCGACAGATTCTGGGCGTGATGCTTCTCTTGATGGTGGTCCAGATTTTTCATCTTTTTGGCTTGCAACTGGAGATGTTTTGGCAGCTGTGTCTGGTTGAGGTTCAACAGATTCTGGACGTGATGCTTCTTCTGATGTTAGCGCAGATTTTTCGTCTTTTTGACTTGTAACAGGAGATATTTTGTCAGCTGTGTCTAGTTGAGGCTCGATCGATTCTGGGCGTGATACTTCTTTTGATGGTAGTGCTGATTTATCATCTTTTTGAATATTAGCAGGAGCAGTTTTGTCTGCACTCTCTTGTTGAGGCTCAACTGAGTCTGGGCGGGTGTCTTCTTTTGATAGTGACACAGATTTTTCACCTTTTTGGCTTGCAACCGGAGATGTTTTGGCAGCTGTGTCTGGTTGAGGCTCTACAGATTCTGGGCGTGATGTTTCTTCTGATGGTGGCGCAGATTTGTCATCTTTTTGACTATCAGCAGGAGAAGTTTTGTCTGCACTGTAAAGTTGAGGCTCAACAGATTCTGGACGTGATGCGTCTTTTGATGGTGGTGCAGATTTTTCATCTTTTTGACTACCAGCACGAGAAGTTTTTTCTGCACTGTCTGGTTGAGGCTCCACAGATTCTGGGCGTGAGGCTTCTTTTGATGGTGGTGCAGATTTTGCATCTTTTTGACTATCAGCAGGAGAAGTTTTTTCTGCACTGTCTGGTTGAGGCTCAACAGATTCTGGGCGTGATGCTTCTTTTGATGGTGGTGCAGATTTTTCATCTTTTTGACTACCAGCACGAGAAGTTTTTTCTGCACTGTCTGGTTGAGGCTCCACAGATTCTGGGCGAGAGGCTTCTTTTGATGCTGGTGCAGATTTGTCATCTTTTTGACTATCAGCAGGGGCAGTTTTGTGTGCACTGTCTGGATGAGGCTCAACAGATTCTGGGCGTGATGCTTCTTTTGATGATGGTGCAGATTTTCCATCTTTTTGACTTCCAACTGGCGACGTTTTGTCAGCTATATCTATTTGAGGCTCAACAGATTCTGGGCGTGATGCTTCTTTTGAAGGTGATGCAGATTTTTCATCTTTTTGGCTTGCAACCGGAGATGTTTTGTCAGCTGTGTCTGCTTGAGGCTCGACAGATTCTCTTCGTGATGCTTCCGTGGATGACGGTTCTGACTTTTCATCTTTTTGACTGCCAACCGGTGATTTTTTGTCTCCACTGTCTGGTTGAGGCTCGACAGATTCTGGGCGTGATGCTTCTTTTGATGGTGGTGCAGATATTTCATCTTTTTGACTACCAGCAGGAGAAGTTTTGTCTGCAGTGTCTGGTTGCGATTCAACTGATTCTGGGCGCAATGCTTCTTTTGATGCTGGTGCAGATTTGTCATCTTTTTGACTTCCAACTGGCGACGTTTTGTCAGCTATGTCTATTTGAGGCTCAACAGATTCTGGACGGGATGCTTCTTTTGAAGGTGATGCAGATTTTTCATCTTTTTGGCTTGCAACCGGAGATGTTTTGTCAGCTGTGTCTGCTTGAGGCTCGACAGATTCTCTTCGTGATGCTTCCGTGGATGACGGTTCTGACTTTTCATCTTTTTGACTGCCAACCGGTGATTTTTTGTCTCCACTGTCTGGTTGAGGCTCGACAGATTCTGGGCGTGATGCTTCTTTTGATGGTGGTGCAGATATTTCATCTTTTTGACTACCAGCAGGAGAAGTTTTGTCTGCAGTGTCTGGTTGCGATTCAACTGATTCTGGGCGCAATGCTTCTTTTGATGCTGGTGCAAATTTGTCATCTTTTTGACTTCCAACTGTCGACGTTTTGTCAGCTATGTCTATTTGAGGCTCAACAGATTCTGGGCGTGATGCTTCTTTTGATGGTTGCACAGATTTGTCATCTTTTTGGCTTGCAACCGAAGATGTTTTGCCAGCTATGTCTAGTTGATGCTCGACAGATTCTGGGCGTGATGCTTCTTTTGATGGGAGGGCAGATTTGTCATCTTTTTGACTATCAGCAGGAGAAGTTTTGTCTGCACTGTCAAGTTGAGGATCATCAGATTCTGGACGTGATGCTTCCTTCGAAGGTGTTGCAGATTTATCATCTATTTGATTATCAGCAGGAGAAGTTTTTTCTACACTGTCTGGTTGAGGCTCGACAGATTCTGGGCGTGAGGCTTCTTTTGATGCTGGTGCAGATTTTTCATCTTTTTGACTATCAGCAGGGGCAGTTTTGTCTGCACTGTCTGGTTGAGGTTCAACTGACTCTGGTCGTGAGGCTTCTTTTGATGCTGGTGCAGATTTTTCAACCTTTTGACTATCAGCAGGGGCAGTTTTGTCTGCACTGTCCGGTTGAGGCTCAACAGATTCTGGGCGTGATGCTTCTTTTGATGGTGGTGCAGATTTTGCATCTTTTTGACTATCAGCAGGAGAAGTTTTTTCTGCACTGTCTGGTTGAGGCTCAACAGATTCTGTGCGTGATGCTTCTTTTGATGGTGGTGCAGATTTTTCATCTTTTTGACTACCAGCACGAGAAGTTTTTTCTGCACTGTCTGGTTGAGGCTCCACAGATTCTGGGCGTGAGGCTTCTTTTGATGCTGGTGCAGATTTTTCATCTTTTTGGCTTGCAACCGGAGATGTTTTGTCAGCTGTGTCTGCTTTAGGCTCGACAGATTCTCTTCGTGATGCTTCCGTGGATGATGGTTCTGACTTTTCACCTTTCTGACTCCCAACCGGTGATTTTTTGTCTCCACTGTCTGGTTGAGGCTCAACTGACTCTGTTCGTGAGGCTTCTTTTGGTGCTGGTGCAGATTTTTCATCTTTTTGACTATCAGCAGGGGCAGTTTTGTGTGCACTGTCTGGTTGAGGCTCAACAGATTCTGGGCGTGATGCTTCTTTTGAAGGTGGTGCAGATTTTTCATCTTTTTGGCTTGCAACCGGAGATGTTTTGTCAGCTGTGTCTGCTTGAGGCTCGACAGATTCTCTTCGTGATGCTTCCGTGGATGATGGTTCTGACTTTTCACCTTTCTGACTCCCAACCGGTGATTTTTTGTCTCCACTGTCTGGTTGAGGCTCAACTGACTCTGTTCGTGAGGCTTCTTTTGGTGCTGGTGCAGATTTTTCATCTTTTTGACTATCAGCAGGGGCAGTTTTGTCTGCACTGTCTGGTTGAGGCTCAACTGACTCTGGTCGTGAGGCTTCTTTTGATGGTGGTGCAGATTTTGCATCTTTTTGACTATCAGCAGCGGTAGTTTTGTGTGCACTGTCTGGATGAGGCTCAACAGATTCTGGGCGTGATGCTTCTTTTGATGATGGTGCAGATTTTCCATCTTTTTGACTATCAGCAGGAGAAGTTTTTTCTGCACTGTCTGGTTGAGGCTCAACAGATTCTGGGCGTGATGCTTCTTTTGATGGTGGTGCAGATTTTTCATCTTTTTGACTACCAGCACGAGAAGTTTTGTCTGCAGTGTCTGGTTGCAATTCAACTGATTCTGGGCGCGATGTTTCTTTTGACGCTGGTGCAGATTTGTCATCTTTTTGACTTCCAACTGGCGACGTTTTGTCAGCTATGTCTATTTGAGGCTCAACAGATTCTGGGCGTGATGCTTCTTTTGAAGGTGATGCAGATTTTTCATCTTTTTGGCTTGCAACCGGAGATGTTTTGTCAGCTGTGTCTGCTTGAGGCTCGACAGATTCTCTTCGTGATGCTTCCGTGGATGATGGTTCTGACTTTTCATCTTTCTGACTTCCAACCGGTGATTTTTTGTCTCCACTGTCTGGTTGAGGCTCAACTGACTCTGGTCGTGAGGCTTCTTTTGATGCTGGCGCAGATTGTTCATCTTTTTGGCTATCAGCAGGAGAAGTTTTGTCTGCACTGTCTGGTTGAGGCTCAACAGATTCTGGGCGTGATGCTTCTTTTGATGGTGGTTCAGATTTAGCATCTTTTTGACTATCAGCAGGAGAAGTTTTTTCTGCACTGTCTGGTTGAGGCTCTAAAGATTCTGGGCGTGTTGTTTTTTCTGAGGTTGGCGCAGATTTTTCATCTTTCTGACTTGAAACCGGAGATGTTTTGTCAGCTATGTCTAGTTGAGACTCGTCAGATTGTGGGCGTGATGCTTCTTTTGATGGCGGTTCAGATTTTTCATCTTTTTGAATCTCAGTAGGTGAAGTTTTGTTAGCACTGTCTGGTTGAGGCTCAACTGATTCTGGGCGTGATGCTTCTGTTGATGGTGGTGCAGATTTTTCATCTTTTTGACTTGCAACTGGAGATGTTTTTTCAGCTTTGTCTAGTTGAGAACCGACAGATTCTGGGCGTGATGCTTCTTTTGATGGTTGAAGCACAAAGCATTCTCTGTGTGACGACTCGGTGGATGGTGGTTTTGACTTTTCATCTTTTTGACTGCCAACCTTGGATTTATTATCTCCACTGTCAGGTTGAAGCACAGCAGATTCCGGGCGTAATAGTGCTTCTGATGCTGGCGCAGATTTATCGTCTTTTTGACTTACTACAGGAGAAGTTTTGTCTGCACTGTCTGGTTGAGGCTCAACTGACACTAGGCGTGAGTCGTCTTTTGATGGCGGTGCAGATTTTTCATCTTTTTGACTCTCAGCAGGTGAAGTTTTGTCAGAAATGTCTACTTGAGGCTCGGCAGATTCTCGTCGCGATGCTTCTGTCGATGGTGGCACTGACTTCTCATCTTTTTGGCTTGTGACGGTAGAAGTCTTGTCAGTTTCTGGTTGTGGCTCAACAGATTCTGGGCGTGAGGCTTCTTTTGATGGTGGTGCAGATTTTTCTTCTTTTTGGCTTGCAACAGGAGATGTTTTAGCAACTATGTCTTGTTCTGGCTCGACAGATTCTGGGCGTGATGCTTCCTTTGAAGGTGGTGCAGATTTTTCATGTTCTTGACTTGTAACCGGATATGTTTTGTCAGCTATGTCTAGTTGAGGCTCGACAGATTCTCGTCGCGATGCTTCTGTCGATGGTGGCACTGACTTCTCATCTTTTTGGCTTGTGATGGTAGAAGTCTTGTCAGTTTCTGGTTGTGGCTCAACAGATTCTGGGCGTGAGGCTTCATTTGATGGCGGTGCAGATTTTTCATCTTTTTGACTCTCAGCGGGTGAAGTTTTGTCAGCAATGTCTACTTGAGGCTCGGCAGATTCTTGTCGCGATGCTTCTGTCGATGGTGGCACTGACTTCTCATCTTTTTGGCTTGTGACGGTAGAAGTCTTGTCAGTTTCTGGTTGTGGCTCAACAGATTCTGGGCGTGAGGCTTCTTTCGATGGTGGTGCAGATTTTTCTTCTTTTTGGCTTGCAACAGGAGATGTTTTAGCAACTATGTCTTGTTCAGGCTCGACAGATTCTGGGCGTGACGCTTCCTTTGAAGGTGGTGCGGATTTTTCATGTTCTTGACTTGTAACCGGAGATGTTTTGTCAGCTATGTCTAGTTGAGACTCGACAGATTCTGGACGTGATGCTTCTTTTGATGGCGGTGCAGATTTTTCATCTTTTTGACTCTCAGCAGGTGTAGTTTTGTCAGCAATGTCTTCTTGAAGCTCGGCAGATTCTCGTCGCGATGCTTCTGTCGATGGTGGCACTGACTTCTCATCTTTTTGGCTTGTGATGGTAGAAGTCTTGTCAGTTTCTGGTTGTGGCTCAACAGATTCTGGGCGTGAGGCTTCATTTGATGGCGGTGCAGATTTTTCATCTTTTTGACTCTCAGCGGGTGAAGTTTTGTCAGCAATGTCTACTTGAGGCTCGGCAGATTCTTGTCGCGATGCTTCTGTCGATGGTGGCACTGACTTCTCATCTTTTTGGCTTGTGACGGTAGAAGTCTTGTCAGTTTCTGGTTGTGGCTCAACAGATTCTGGGCGTGAGGCTTCTTTCGATGGTGGTGCAGATTTTTCTTCTTTTTGGCTTGCAACAGGAGATGTTTTAGCAAAAATGTCTTGTTCAGGCTCGACAGATACTGGGCGTGATGCTTCCTTTGAAGGTGGTGCGGATTTTTCATCTTTTTCACTTGTAACCGCAGATGTTTTGTCAGCTATATCTAGTTGAGGCTCGACAGATTCTGGGCGTGATGCTTCCTTTGAAGGTGGTGCAGATTTTTCATCTTTTTGACTTGTAACCGGAGATGTTTTGTCAGCTATGTCTAGTTGGGGCTCGACAGATTCTGGACGTGATGCTTCTTTTGATGGCGGTGCAGATTTGTCATCTTTTTGACTCTCAGCAAGTGAAGGTTTGTCAGCAATGTCTTCTTGAGTCTCGGCAGATTCTCGTCGCGATGCTTCTGTCGATGGTGGCACTGACTTCGCATCTTTTTGGCTTCTGACGGTAGAAGTCTTGTCAGTTTCTGGTTGTGGTTCAACAGATTCTGGGCGTGAGGCTTCTTTTGATGGCGGTGCAGATTTTTCATCTTTTTGACTCTCAGTAGGTGAAGTTTTGTCTGCACTCTCTTGTTGAGGCTCAACTGACTCTGGGCGGGTGGATTCTTTTGATGATGGTGGAGATTTTTCATCTTTTTGGCTTGCAACCGGAGATGTTTTGGCAGCTGTGTCTAGTTGAGGCTCTACAGATTCTGGGCGTGTTGTTTTTTCTGATGGTGGCGCAGATTTTTCAACTTTCTGACTTGAAACCGGAGATGTTTTGTCAGCTATGTCTACTTGAGGCTCGACAGATTCTGGGCGTGATGCTTCTTTTGATGGCGGTTCAGACTTTTCATCTTTTTGAATCTCAGTAGGTGAAGTTTTGTCAGCACTGTCTGATTGAGGCTCAACTGATTCTGGGCGTGAGGCTTCTACGGATGGTGGTGCAGATTTTTCGTCTTTTTGGCTTGCAACCGGAGATATTTTGTCAGCTATGTCTAGTTGAGGCTCGACAGATTCTGGACGTGATGCTTCTTCTGATGGCGGTGCAGATTTTTCATCTTTTTGACTTTCAACAGGTGAAGTTTTATCAGCAATGTCTAATTGAGGCTTGACATATTCTTGGCGTGATGCTTCCTTTGAAGGTGGTGCAGATTTTTCATCTTTTTGACTCTCAGCGGATGAAGTTTTGTGAGCAATGTCTCCTTGAGGCTCGGCAGATTCTCGTCGCGCTGCTTCTGTCGATGGTGGCACTGACTTCTCATCTTTTTGGCTTGTGACGGTAGAAGTTTTGTCAGTTTCTGGTTGTGGCTCAACAGATTCTGGACGTGAGGCTTCTTTTGATGGTGGTGCAGATTTTTCGTCTTTTTGGCTTGCAACCGGAGATATTTTGTCAGCTATGTCTAGTTGAGGCTCGGCAGATTCTCGTCGCGCTGCTTCTGTCGATGGTGGCACTGACTTCTCATCTTTTTGGCTTGTGACGGTAGAAGTTTTGTCACTTTCTGGTTGTGGCTCAACAGATTCTGGGCGTGAGGCTTCTTTTGATGGTGGTGCAGATTTTTCATCTTTTTGGCTTGCAACCGGAGATGTTTTGTCAGCTATATCTAGTTCAGGCTCGACAGATACTGGGCGTGATGCTTCCTTTGAAGGTGGTGCAGATTTTTCATCTTTTTGACTTGTAACCGTAGATGTTTTGTCAGCTATATCTAGTTGAGGCTCGACAGATTCTGGGCGTGATGCTTCCTTTGAAGGTGGTGCAGATTTTTCATCTTTTTGACTTGTAACCGGAGATGTTTTGTCAGCTATGTCTAGTTGATGCTCGACAGATTCTGGACGTGATGATTCTTTTGATGGCGGTGCAGATTTGTCATCTTTTTGACTCTCAGCAGGTGAAGGTTTGTCAGCAATGTCTTCTTGAATCTCGGCAGATTCTCGCCGCGATGCTTCTGTCGATGGTGACACTGACTTCTCATCTTTTTGGCTTGTGACGGTAGAAGTTTTGTCAGTTTCTGGTTGTGGTTCAACAGATTCTGGGCGTGAGGCTTCTTTTGATGGTGGTGCAGCTTTGTCATCTTTTTGACTATCAGCAGGGGCAGCTTTGTCGGCAGCCTCTAGGTGAGTCTCAACTGACTCTGGGCGGGTTTCTTCTTTTGAATGTGGCACATATTTTTCATCTTTCTGACTTGAAATCTGAGATATTTTGTCAGCTATGTCTAGTTGAGGCTCGACAGATTCTGGGCGTGATGCTTCCTTTGAAGGTGGTGCAGATTTTTCATCTTTTTTACTTGTAACCGCAGATGTTTTGTCAGATATGTTTAGTTGAGGCTCGACAGATTCTGGGCGTGATGCTTCAATTGATGGTGGTGCAGATTTTTCATCTTTATGACTCTCAGTAGGAGAAGTTTTTTCTGCGCTGTCTGGTTGAGGCTCGACAGATTCTGGGCGTGATGCTTCCTTTGAAGGTGGTGCAGAATTTTCATCTTTTTGACTTGTAACCGGAGATGTTTTGTCAGCTATATCTAGTTCAGGCTCGACAGATACTGGGCGTGATGCTTCCTTTGATGGCGGTGCAGATTTTTCATCTTTTTGACTCTCAGCAGGTGAAGGTTTGTCAGCAATGTCTTCTTGAATCTCGGCAGATTCTCGCCGCGATGCTTCTGTCGATGGTGACACTGACTTCTCATCTTTTTGGCTTGTGACGGTAGAAGTTTTGTCAGTTTCTGGTTGTGGTTCAACAGATTCTGGGCGTGAGGCTTCTTTTGATGGTGGTGCAGCTTTTTCATCTTTTTGACTATCAGCAGGGGCAGCTTTGTCGGCAGCCTCTAGTTGAGTCTCAACTGACTCTGGGCGGGTTTCTTCTTTTGAATGTGGCACATATTTTTCATCTTTCTGACTTGAAATCTGAGATGTTTTGTCAGCTATGTCTAGTTGAGGCTCGACAGATTCTGGGCGTGATGCTTCCTTTGAAGGTGGTGCAGATTTTTCATCTTTTTTACTTGTAACCGCAGATGTTTTGTCAGATATGTTTAGTTGAGGCTCGACAGATTCTGGGCGTGATGCTTCAATTGATGGTGGTGCAGATTTTTTATCTTTATGACTCTCAGTAGGAGAAGTTTTTTCTGCGCTGTCTGGTTGAGGCTCGACAGATTCTGGGCGTGATGCTTCTTTTGATGGTGGTGCAGATTTTTCATCTTTTTGGCTTGCAACCGGAGATGTTTTAGCAACTATGTCTTGTTCAGGCTCGACAGATTCTGGGTGTGATGCTTCTTTTGATGCTTGTGCAGATTTTTCATCTTTTTGACTATCAGCAGGAGCAGTTTTGTCTGTACTCTCTGGCTGAGGCTCAACTGACTCTGGGCGGGAGGGTTCTTTTGATTGTGGCACAGATTTTTCATCTTTTTGACTTGAAACTGGAGATGTTTTGTCAGCTATGTCTAGTTGAGGCTCGACAGATTCAGGGCGTGATGCTTCTTTTGATGGTGGTGCAGATTTTTCATCTCTATGACTTTCAGTAGGAGAAGTTTTTTCTGCACTGTCTTGTTGAGGCTCAACTGACTCTGGGCGTGAGGCTCCTTTTGATGGTGGTGGAGATTTTTCATCTTTTTGGCTTGCAACCGGAGATGTTTTGGCAGCTGTGTCTAGTTGAGGCTCTACAGATTCTGGACGTGATGTTTCTTGTGATGGAGGCGCAGATTTTTCATCTTTCTGAATTGAAACCGGAGTTGTTTTGTCAGCTATGTCTAGTTGAGGCTCGACAGATTCTGGGCGTGATGCTTCCTTTGATGGTGGTGCAGATTTTTCGTCTTTATGACTTTCAGTAGGAGAAGTTTTTTCTGCACTGTCTGGTTGAGGCTCAACTGACTCTGGGCGTGAGGCTTCTTTTGATGGTTGTGGAGATTTTTCATCTTTTTGGCTTGGAACCGGAGATGTTTTATCAGCTATGTCTGGTTGAGGCTCGACAGATTCTGGGCGTGATGCTTCTATTGATGGTGGTGCAGATTTTTCATCTTTATGACTCTCAGTAGGAGAAGTTTTTTCTGCACTGTCTGGTTGAGATTCAACTGACTCTGGACGTGAGGCTTCTTTTGATGGATACTCGGATTTGTCATCTTTTTGACTTGCAACCGGTGATGTTTTTTCAGCTATGTCTTGTTCAGGCTCGACAGATTCTGGGTGTGATGCTTCTTTTGATGCTTGTGCAGATTTTTCATCTTTTTGACTATCAGCAGGAGCTGTTTTGTCTGCACTCTCTGGCTGAGGCTCAACTGACTCTGGGCGGGAGGCTTCTTTTGATGGAGGCACAGATATTTCATCTTTTTGACTTGAAACTGGAGATGTTTTGTCAGCTATGTCTAGTTGAGGCTCGACAGATTCAGGGCGTGATGCTTCTTTTGATGGTGGTGCAGATTTTTCATCTTTATGACTTTCAGTAGGAGAAGTTTTTTCTGCACTGTCTGGTTGAGGCTCAACTGACTCTGAGCGTGAGGCTCCTTTTGATGGTGGTGGAGATTTTTCATCTTTTTGGCTTGCAACCGGAGATGATTTGGCAGCTATGTCTAGTTGAGGCTCGACAGATTCTGGGCGTGATGCTTCTATTGATGGTGGTGCAGATTTTTCATCTTTTTGACTATGTGGAGTAGCAGTTTTGTCTGCACTCTCTGGCTGAGGCTCAACTGAATCTGGGCGGGAGGCTTCTTTAGATGGTGGCACAGATTTTTCATCTTTTTGACTTGAAACTGGAGATGCTTTGTCAGCTATGTCTAGTTGGGGCTCGACAGATTCAGGGCGTGATGCTTCTTTTGATGGTGGTGCAGATTTTTCGTATTTATGACTTTCAGTAGGAGAAGTTTTTTCTGCACTGTCTGGTTGAGGCTCAACTGACTCTGGGCGTGAGGCTTCTTTTGATGGTTGTGGAGATTTTTCATCTTTTTGGCTTGGAACCGGAGATGTTTTAGCAGCTATATCTTGTTCAGGCTCGACAGATTCTGGGCGTGATGCTTCTTTTGATGCTAGTGCAGATTTTTCATCTTTTTTACTATCAGCAGTGGCAGTTTCGTCTGCGCTTTCTGGTTGAGGCTTTGATGGTGGTGTAGATTTATCATCTTTTTGACTCACAATTGGAGAAGTTTTGTCAGCAATGTCTTCTTGATGCGCAACAGATTCTCGTCGCGATGCTTCTGTCAATGGTGACACTGGCTTCTCATCTTTTTGGCTTCCAACGGGAGAAGTTTTGTCAAGAGTGTCTACTTGAGGCTCGACAGATTCTCGTCGCGATGCTTCTGTCGATGGTGGCACTGACTTCTCATCTTTTTGGCTTATGGCGGTAGAAGTTTTGTCAGTTTCTGGTTGCGACTCAACAGATTCTGGAGGTGATGCTTCTTTAGATGATAGCACCGGTTTTTCAGCTACTTGACTTTCAACTGAATGAGTTTTGTCTGCACTGGCTTGTTGGGGTTCAACAGATTCTGGACTTGATATTTCTTTCGCTGATATAGAAGTTTTGTCAGTAGTGTCTACTTGAGGTTCGACTGATTCTCGTCGCGATGCTTCTATCGATTGTGGCACTGACTTCTCATCTTTTTGGCTTGGAACGGAAGAAGTTTTGTCAGTTTCTGGTTGTGGCTCAACAGATTCGGGGCGTGAGGCTTCTTTTGATGGTGGTGTAGATTTATCATCTTTTTGACTCGCAATTGGAGAAGTTTTGTCAGCAATGTCTCCTTGAGGCTCAACAGATTCTCGTCGCGATGTTTCTGTCGATGTTGACGCTGACTTCTCATCTTTTTGGCTTCCAACGGGAGAAGTTTTGTCAAGAGTGTCTGCTTGAGGCTCGACAGATTCTCGTCTCGATGCTTCTGTCGATGGTGGCACTGACTTCTCATCTTTTTGGCTTGGAACGGAAGAAGTTTTGTCAGTTTCTGGTTGTGGCTCAACAGATTCGGGGCGTGAGGCTTCCTTTGATGGTGGTGTAGATTTATCATCTTTTTGACTCGCAATTGAGGAAGTTTTGTCGGCAATGTCTTCTTGAGGCTCAACAGAATCTCGTCGCGATGTTTCTGTCGTTGGTGGTACTGACTTTGCAACGGGAGAAGTTTTGTCCGCAGTTTTTGGTTGCGGCTCAACAGATTCTGGAGGTGATGCTTCCTTCGATGATAGCGCCGGTTTTTCAGCGACTTGACTTTCAACTGAAGAAGTTTTGTCTGCAGTGTCTTGTTGCGGTTCAACAGATTCTGGACTTGATATTTCTTTCGAAGATATAGAAGTTTTGTCAGTAGTGTCTACTAGAGGTTCGATAGATTCTCGTCGCGATGCTTCTGTCGATGGTGGCACTGACTTCTCATCTTTTTGGCTTGGAACGGGAGAAGTTTTTTCAGTTTCTGGTTGTGGCTCAACAGATTCTGGGCGTGAGGCTTCCTTTGGTTGTGGGGCAGATTTTTCATCTTTTCGACTGGAAGTGGGAGAAATTTTTTCAAATATTTCTGGTTGGAACTCAGTAGATACTTTTCTCGAAGCTTCTTTTGATGTTGGTGCTGATTTTTCAGCTACTTGACTTTCAATTAAAGAAGTTTTCTCTGCAGTGTCTTGTTGGGGCTCAACAGATTCTGGGCGAGATGCTTCCTTTGATGATGGAGAAGTTTTGTCAGCAATTTCTCCTGGAGGTTCAACGGATTCGCGTCGTGATGTTTCCGCCGATGGCACTACTGACTTTTCATCTTTTCGGCTTGCAATGGGAGCAGTTTCATTAACAGTTTCTGATTGAGGCTCGACGGATTCTCTTCGAGATGCTTCCATGGAAGGTAGTTCTGACTTTTCATCTTTTTGACTTTCAGTGAAAGAAAGTTTTGCTGTAGTTTCTGGTTGCGGTTCAACAGATTCTGGGCGTGAGGCGTCCTTTGATGGTGGTGCAGATTTTGCATTTTTTTCGATAGATTCTCGTCGCGATGCTTCTGTTGATGGTGGTAATGACTTCTCATCTTTTTGGCTTGCAATGGGAGAAGTTTTGACATCAGTGTGTTGTTGAGGCTCAGGAGATTCTAGGCGTGATGCTTCCGTCGATGGCGGTACTGACTTTTCATCTTTATGGCTTACAATGGGAGAAGTTTTATCAAAAGCTTCTGGTTGAGTCTTAGCATATTCTGGTTCTAATGGTTGTGCCGTTTTTTTATCAGATTGACTTACAACAGTTTCAATTTTGTCAGAACTTTCTTGTTGGGGCTCAGGAGATTCTAGACTCTTTGTTGTATTCTCTGTTCCGTCAGGCTTACTAACTTCAGTTTCTTTTAGTCTTGTGTCTTCTTGGGAAGCAGTAGAAGAAATTTTATCTGTAATTTGTGGTATTTCGTTTTGATCAGCTTTCAACAAATTTGTGGTATCTGTTTCTTTTTTAGCAGATTCAATTTGTAATTCTTCTAGCAAACTTTTGCCAATAGGGGCTTCTTTTTCTTTGCTAGAATCTTTTCTTTCAAATTTGGCTTGTTCCATTTCTACCTCAATTGCTTCTTCAATGGTAGCAGGGCTTTCAAGAGAGTTTGTGTCTTCTACTTCTTTTAGTTCTGTCATCTTTCCTTGAATAGCTGGTACCTGTTCTGGTAGCTCATCCTCGGATGTTATTTCACTTTTTTCTTTTTCAACTGGACTTGTTACGCTCTTTGTGCTAATTAATTGTTCTGTAGTTGAACCTTCTTTGATTTTATTAATCTCTTCTTTTTCTTGAACTTCAGTAGAAAATTCACTTATGTCCCTATTAATTTCTTTGATTCCTTCTTCACTCTTCTCTCCAATAGGCAGATCTTGTTTTGTCTTGTTTTCTAGGTCTTCAGCTTTTTCGTCAACTTGTTTTTGGGCTGTTGGTTCGGGTATTTCGGCAGCAGTTGTTTCTTCTTCATGTTTGACACTTTGCTCATCTCTTGTTATTTTCGATGTTGCTTCCTTTCCTGCATCTTCTTTCTCTTCGACCTCTTTTTCTTCTTCAGCAATTTCTTCTTTTGATGACAAAGGTTTACTCGAGTCTTGGGCCTCTTTTTCATCATATACTCCAAAATCAGCTTCTTCATGCATTGGAAGATCAGCCACTTCATCTGGAGTTTTTACAACATCGCGCATAAGATTTTGTTGACTTTCAAAAGTCATTTTGAGCGGAAGAACTCGTCCAGGGGCAGCTGCTGGACCATCTTTAGTGGAAACAGGTTTTGGTTGAGCTGCTTCAACCTCTTTGGTTTCTTCCTTCACGTGTTTCTCTTCGATCACGAGATCCTCTTTGATTTCGTCAAGTGGAATTCTTTCATCCTCTGGTAATGTGGGAGCTGTTGTTGCCCCTGATTCAATTGTTGCAGAGAATTTTTCTTCTGGAAGACTTTCTTGAAGATTGATTTCTTTCGCAGCATCATGTTCTTCAATAGGCTCATCTTTAGTGTCAGACGTTTTCTTTGTACTACTAATTTTTTCTTCAGGTGAAGGTGATGATAGCTCCTCAGTCTTAATAGTTGTTTCCTCATGTCTGGCTTTAACTATTTCTTTAGCAGATGAAATTATCTCTTGCACTTCAGCCTTCAATTCAGTTTTTTCTGGAGTTGTCAAGTCGACTTTTTCTTCGATAGAATCAGGTTGAATATCAGCTTCTTCCTCCTCTTCAGCTTGCTGTTGTTGTCTATTTCTCCTTTCTTCGGCCTCAGCCTTTGCTATTTCTGCTTCTATCTCCTCTTCAGCGCTCTTTTTACGCTTTTTCTCAGATTCTTGAGAGTCTCGTTGATGTTTCTGAATTTCCTCCTCTTTAGTCATACTACTCTCCTGTTCAACAATAGAGTCTTCAGTGTATTGTTCAATTTCTTCTTTTTCAATTATAAGATATTCTTCATCTTCATCGGCTTCGGTTGTACTATCTTGTTTAGCTATTTCACGGTGGTCTGATTTGAGTTCAATCTTCCTTTTCTTTTCATCTCTACTAAAAACGGCTTCAATTTCACGCACCACTTCTTGTTCTTCTTTTAGGTCATCAAGCTCGCGTTGCTTTGCAGCATCAAGTTCTTCAGAGGTTACCATATCTTGAATTTTTTTAGCTGTGGGTACCTCGTCAGCACTAGGTGTTGAAACTAAGCTAGAATCAGTAGTACCACCTTTGTCTAGGCGAGACTTTTTCAATTCTGTTCTTGGTTTCATCACCTTAACTGGACTTCCGGGAGCTCTTTTAGTTGGTGAAGTTCCACGAGGACGCCTAGAAATGGGTTTTCTTTCAGCCTTTTTAATTTCTTTTTTCTCACTTATCGTACTGGTTCGTGTTTCTCTTCGGGTTGTAGAAATTTTGGAGATGTGCTGCTTAGACTCTAACACCTTACGGTTGTTTGCATCCTTTGCACTTTTTGCTGGTGTACTACTGGGGCTTGATTTAGCCACTCTTGACACAACCCTTGGCTTAATTTCTTTTTCCTTAATTGGATGTGAGGGTTTCGTTGAAATGTCTTTGTCTTGTCTACGTGGAGTATGTGTTGGAGACGATTTTCTATCGTCTTTCTTTATTGCCTTTTTATCCATTGATTTAGGTGGCTTGGTGTCAATACGTGACCGAATCACTGGTTTTACTTCGGCGCGTGGCTTTTCAGTTTTTGCTTTGGGTTTTGCTTTAATAATTTCTGGAGCTTCATCTTTGGTAAGTGGTTCGGGTTGTTGTTGCTGTTGTTGTGGCTTTACAATCATCACTTCCACTTTTTTTTCAGTAGCTTCCTTGTTGTCTTCTTCGTCCTTCTTTTCTTCATCCTTACCCTCTTGGTCATGTTCTGATTCTTTAGAGACTTGATCAATTATTTTTGATAAAGTGCTCTCTTCTTCCTTATTCATTATTTTTTCAATTTTCTTTTCTACTACTTCTAGTGTCGTATCTTTTATTTTATTGTCTTCCTGTTGTTGGACTGTTACAGTTGATTTCACTTTTGTTTCAATCACATTTGAATCTCGTTCTAATAATAATGTTTTTCCAACTTTGGACGGAACAACTGGTTCGGCAATGCCCTTTTCCAATGGCCCGGTTTTAAATACTCTACGAGTTGTAACCGTTTGTATAACAGGGGCGATTGATTTGGCAGTGCAAGTCGAGTATTTCATAAATTCCAAATGCTTCAGTTTTTCTAAACCTTCTTGAATTTTGTAATCAGGTGTACTGCCTGGGAATAAAATTCTTGTTATTGTGTCTTCCGGATCGGCAGGCTGCCATACCAATAATGAACAAATTGACACTAGATTCTGGAGGGGGAATTGAAAATCTCTTGTATCCCTGGCTGCAAAAAGTTTCTGATCTCCGGAATTCCACTTTTGTAAAAAGTCTTTTACTTCTTTTGAGTCCCTAGATGGACTTATCACATACATATCCAATGTGCCATGCCCGACTTTGTGGTAAAGGTTGATTGGTTCGGAATTGCGGTAGCAAGTCTGTGGTTTAAGATCCAATGCTTTAACTCCACTAACAATACTATGGCCACGTTCAAATAAATCTACCAAAAGCGGATCCTTATCCTTGTCACCATCAGGACTAGGCAAACTCTTGCGATCGGGAATATTACAAAAGAAATGCCCAATTTGTGGATAGACATGTGATTCACGTTTTCGCTCAACAACTGCCGCCATTCCATTGATATTGCTATTATTGATACGTGTCAATAGAACAGCATCCAAACGGTCAAGATGACGCGCGAAATCCCAGAAGCAAGCCTTTCTGTTGAAACCTCCATCAACTGAAACAAAAAAAGAATTATTTCTTAGGTGTAATTCTTTCACTTTTTACAACAAAAAAAAAACGTACCTAACATATTAAATCCGTTTATGCCAAAGAGCGCTGCATCACCTTGACCCCCAGGGAAAACATAAAGCGTGGGATGTGTAAAACGAATATTGCCCACTACATCTGAAGTTTGCAATAATTCCCTTAAAGAGGCTGGAGTTAGCAATGGGGCCAGATAGTCTGAGGGAAAAAATATCGTTTTTAGCTTCTGAAAACTATTAAAATCTCCTAAGATAATATTCTTACCAATAAATGCATTTATGCTCTCATTACTTGTGCTTAAGACATCATTTGGATTTATTCGAATCTTACACAGCCTGGCAAATGATTTGTCTGGTAGGGTATTCCACAGGCCGTTATCGGCGCAATGAATGTTCATGGTGATTGTATCAGGATAGGCCCGCAAGACTCTTTGTACGTCATGCTCCTGAAATGCTTCTGAAAAATCGGCTACTGAAAAGGTTCCGTCCTGTAAGGATTTTTCAATTAAAAAAATATCTTTCCCTAATGTTCTTTTGTTAAAAATAATAATAAATAAACAATTACCTGTAGTATCCAGGAACCATTGCCAGTAAATGTGTAACCAGCATGTATTACATGCCTGTGCCTTGTAAAACTGCTCAATAAATTTCTCATGCATTGTATCAGAGTATTATATTGAGGGTGAATAAGTACTTCAGTGACTAGATTCTCACTAGCGTACTGAATGAGTCTTTCACCTGCAAGTACAAATAGGTAAAGGTTTTAAGTTATAGATGAATGTTTTAATATAAAAAAAAATAAATTTAGTCAAATAGTTTTTTAGACACTCAAATATAACCGCGGACTCACAAAAAGCTCAAATTCTCGGAGGATCCATATTTTGGTGTTCTCTTTATACCTACATGCACTTATAGAGCAGTAAGGAAAAATAAAAACTTCAATAGCGTTGACAGGTGAATATGTGAAAAATAAATTCAGCTCGTGGCCCGGATGTGACATTCCTGTCAAACTGAACTGTCATCTTATCATTAATTTAACCGCGAGCCCATTCGTTGTCTGTCTTGCAAAATTGATTTTTACCTTGAGGAATCTCAAATATGTATGTGTACACAGATAAAACTAACGCTTGCGTATTTGCTCCTGTCTTATAGCACATTATCGCGTATTTTGGGAGATTAACCCCAAACTTTGAGAATTTCGTACCAACAAACCCTGGATCTTTGTATATGAGTAGAGCTTACAATGACAGATTAGACATTAATGTTACGATTTGACATAAGCAAATGCACAAACCAATGTAACATAAACGGCAACAACGTTAGAGTAAAAAAAAAATCGAATTCTAATTCTGACGTTTATATTTGATTTTTCTACTGTTTTTTTTTTATCGTGCACCATTTTGACGCTTCCGTAATGCTTGTCAAAGTAACGTAAGCGCCGCTTACGCCTTAAAATAAATCAGCATCAAATTACAACATCAGGACAACATCTGAGACTATTTGAGAGTGTACTGGAGAACGCGAAACGGTGAACTTCGCGCCGAGCACAAGTCGGCCTTTTGTATACATCAATTTTGCTTGGACTTGCATCCGTACAAAATAGAACTTAACCAGAAGCCGAAATTAGAAGTGAGTGCCGATTTGTGCAAAGAAATATAATCTTTATCGACGAATCAGAAGTATTTGTGGGTCGACGTTAATTCACACGAGGGCAACAATTAAATGTGATCTATATTATCGGTCCGTACTTTTTCGAAAATGACGCGCCGACATGACTATAACATTACTCGTTGATTCCCGTTTGTTTGGCCTTCATTGAATGATGCGTATGGGGACGAAATCTATAGTTTCACTTATAAAGGTGAGTTGAACTAGCTACTGATATCGTGCAATCTGACTCGTTTCGGTGTAATTCGGTGTAGACTTTATGAGACTAGTAATACAATAGTCTTTGAATTTTTGTCATGATAAGAGAATTTACTTCAACAATTTTCCAAACCAATCATTCATAAGTTACAATTTACGATCCATACTCAAACGAATCATTGTAATAATAGCTTTATTTTCCCCTTGATCCAGATCACATCATCTATTTATTTGAGTAACAACAACAAAACGAAATCGTTCTTCATGCTTAGATCTATTTTTGTGATCCAAAAATTAGTTTTTCTATTTCACACAAAGTGAATTTTTGTCTTGCAAAGTTTGGCATCACTGCCAACTATTGTCAATAAAAAACAGTGTATTATGAATTCAATATCTTTATTAATTATATAAATATAAAATATACTTAATTACATTATTTTAATTAATACAGAACTTTGTAATGAGAAATGAAATTGAATAGAAATTATCTCGATGACCACGTTGCAGGAAGTTCACGAGCTCGATCCTTTTTCTGACAGCCCTCGAAAACATGAAATGTCAATCAAGTTGACAGGTGTGTAGGAGGCTTGTTCAACCTCCTGTTGATATCCGGTCACAACACAGCCATCACCTTTTTTTTATTTTGAAATGTCATTTTTGACAGAACAAATTTCAAACAGCTACCAAACTTGAAATACAAACATATGATGATCCGATATGTTTTATTTTCTTGATCTGATCTGGATTGGATCATTGTGATAATAATACACCCCTAATGTTAATGTTCATAGGAATGTTTACGCCGTTTGGCAACCCTTAAACATTTCGAATACTTTACAAAATATTTAACATTCACATTTACATGGCGGTAGTCAGCATGACATATTTCCTGTATCACATGTTACCCCAGTCTCTTCGTGGGTTGCGACTTAGAAAACTGCCAGGAAATCTGCGCCGAAATACACGTTGCGCCAAAATCACTGACGATTGATTCCATAAAACAATGTGCATGATTATTCCGCGATCTTGACCAATCCTTTTAGAAGTACACATACATATACATATTCTGCATCTTTTTACTTAAAACAAAACTTAGAGTTATTGCCGCCATTTGCAAAATTTATACTGACTTCCATTAGGGTGATACACTTTGGTCACCTTCTACATACCTAGGACCTTCAGAATCTATTTGTATTTGTTTTCCAATCATTGAATAAGTTCATTGTCAATTGAAAGAACACAATAGAAATATAAACATCTCCAAGAAAACCATCTGTTTTAATCTAAGAAAAATTTTTACTTATTCAAAGATAAAACAAACAGGATCTATTGTTCTTCGCTGTATTTTTCTTTTTAATTATTATTGACTTCGTGTCGTTCTGCATTTCATTCTTTGCATTTTACTTTGCAAATTAATGAGCTGTCTCATTGTAAAGTTTAATGTGGGAAAAATGTTTTCTGATTTTTGTTTTTACCATTAAACAGTGGTTGTTAAAATATATTGTACGCTGATTTTAAAAAAATGATCAAAGACAACATTTACTTTGATTAACTATATAGATTTTTTAGTTGAAATAGATAAATAACATTGATTATAAAACTTCTAGATTTGTTTCTTTTAAATCAGCTTTTATTCAAAATATTTTCGTTTATCAATTAACTGAGTTCATAGATTTCGGGGTTGCTACCTAAATATCCTTATTTTTTTCTAACAAAACAGTCTGGGACTTTATTCCCATTTTGACATCTGCTGCTTCTGAGTATTCCGAACAATTTTGCAGCACTATTTTGATTTCTTTGATGAATACTATGTAAGGAAATGCTTATAGCCATTTTAAAATTAAGATCTATATAATAAATAATATATGCAAGCAGTCATGCAAAATCAGTATTAGCATTTTTTTGGAAATGCAATTTAGAAAAGACACAAGCATTCTGATAATGCTCCACAGAATAATAGTCCACGAAAATAAGACATTCACTTCGAAAAAATTCCGACAAAGCTGAATTTTGGTGGAGAGCTTCATTTTAACGTCCTAGGCATTCCCTAAAAAGTACTCTAAATTTGGTGCGGGGAAAAAATTTGTAGGAGGGGGTTAGGGCAAAAATTCAGTTTTTTCCAAATTACTCGAAAAATATACATAGGTTCGTTTGGAAAAAGTTGTAGGTACGCATTGTAGCTAATGTTATCATACACAAAAAAGATACAGACACTTCCATTAGGGTGATAATACGCATTAGGGTGGGTACGCTATAACTCAAGAACGAATTGACATACAGAAGTCATTGATATGTCTTTTTGTAGACTGCTTTTAGAGTTTTTTTTAGAAAAAATAAAGATTTTGGGAGTTATTAAGCAAAATAAAATGAATTAGGATTTTAAACTGGCAGCATTACCCTTCCGGTTCCACAATTAAAATTTGGTTTTTTCATAGAATATGAAGAAATGTACTACATCCCAATTTTTTTTGACCATTTTCCTCCAAATCTATCAATTGTACGATAAAAAGTGTCTGTATCTTTTTTGTGCAGAATAACATTAGCTACAATGAGTACCTACAACTTTTTTCAAAAGAACCTATAGTTTTCGAGTAATTTGGAAAAAACTGAATTTTTGCTCCACCCCCTAAATTTTTTGGAAATGCTTAGGACGTTAAAATAAAGCTCTCCACCAAAATTCAGCTTTGTCGGAATTTTTTCGAAGTTTCATCATTTTTTTGTCTAATTTTCCTGGCCTATTATACAAACAGAAGAATACAGTTTCCGCATTGCAATTCTGGTATTAGAGTGCGCTACTCCTTGTAGCCATATTCCATGCCATTAATTTTGGACTCACACTGAAACCACAATGGAAATACACTGACTTACTTGGTTTAAAAAAAGGTTTACAGTCCCATTTTTCCGAAAAACAAGTCAGAATAAGAGAAGGTGAAATTGATTTTGATTCTTTTCCTATTCTCGCAACTTTTGAGAGTCGCGAACACAACTGAAAATGTGATGTGCTTTTTCGCACGTCATAACTACATAAATAAAATGTATGACTTCCTCTTATGTTCGATAACATCGCATCGCAAGCACAAAATTCTTATAACGGGTGTTTTTTTAAGAGTTTGAAAACTTTATATAATAAATAATGATTTTTTATTATTATAATCTGGTAGATGGTATGGAATTTATTTTTTAAATATGATTTCCCGCATATGTCGTCTGCAGCGGCTACGAGTTACATATACCATTCGATCAGTCCAATTTTAGACTACTTTTTCCAATACATCTGGCCGTATGGCGTCAATGATGGCTTCTATATTGGTTACCAGTGCTTCAGGAGTTGCTGGTTTGTCGGCATAAGCCAATGAATTAACATAGCCCCATCAACGTAGTCGAGAGGCGTTAAGTCGCACGAACGAGGGGAACAGTTAACTGGCCAACTTCTGGAAATAAAGTTGTCACCAATTTGATTTTTCAATAAGCTTATGGTCAAGCGCGTTCTAGTAAGTTGCGCCGTCTTGTTGGAACCAAATGTCGCGGAGGCTTAGCTGCTTCATTTTCGGAAACAAAAAAATCAGTTCGATAGTATGGCTCGATACCGCCCTCTATTCACCGTAACAGCAGCTCCATCCTCATTTGGAAAGAAATAAGGACCGATGATGCCGCCGCATGTAAACTACACTAAAGAGTCAATTTTAATGGATGTAATGGTGATTCGTTAATAGCTTGAGGATTATATTCGCTCCATATGCGGCAATTTTGCGTATTGACGAAGCCAATTAACCAGAATTGAGCTTCATCACTAAACACAATTCTTCGGTAAAAATGTTCTATGAACTGAAAATAAATGTCCACAATTTGGAAGCTTTGTGCGTGCGTTAAGGAGGCTTTACATGCATCTTCATCTTCATCTGCATTGACATCTGCAAAAAAAGAGGAAACAAAATAAAAAAATCATACTTGTGCGATAGAGAGCGAAAACCAAAATGGAGATCATCTTCATGTATGAAGATTATAGGAAGTACGAACCTGAAGATTGCAGATTATAGTGAAGATGAACATGTTCATCTTCATTATAGCATTTTCATCTGCACCATAATTTGTTCCGTTCAGATAACGAATTTCCAAGTTTTTTTTTACCATTTCACCTCAGTTTGCTTAAAACCAACGAAAATAGCGAAAATTTTCTTCTCAAAACTACATACCTGAACGCTAAGAACATGTGATTATGAGATGTGTCAAGAAAGTTATAGCAGAGTTCGAGTAAGTTATTAGTGTGTACCCTGTCTTACTTTTATGTTTGTTTTATATTATTGGCCCGCTCTACTTTTCTTCAAATCTGCAGATGCAGATCCATGTAAAGCCGCCTTTAAACTATTCATGATGAATTACCAAACCTTACAACAGAGTTTGACATTCTCAACTGTCAGATCATAGACAACAACGATCGACACTTTTAATGCAGCTTACAGCAAAAAACACCCTAAAGTAGACACAACTAAATGTATTTTTAAAGTCGTTTTTTCTTAATTTTGTATACATACACAACTTTAATTTATTTCAAAAAAAAAAATTGGTGTGGCAATTTTAATTACTTAGGCCCGTTTGCTGATACGAATCATAAATATTTATGTTCAACTTAAAACGCTTAAGGGCTACTTTTTCCTCTGCGTAAACTGTCACATAAATGCTTAAGTTGTGTATCAGCAAACGGGCCTTAATAATATAAATTTAAAAAAAATATTTCAAAAAAATGTCCAACTGTTTACGAAACACTGAATTTTCAAAACAAATATTTTTACACATGTTGGTATATTGAACTCAGTTGAGCCGTTAATGGGAAAGTCGAACATTTTGTTGGACCAAAATCTAGACTATATCACCCAAATTAATAAACATAAACTAGGGAAGGTTTAGGACTTATTTCTTGGACTAAGTACGTAATGCTATTAATGAAACAGAATTTCTGCTTTTTGACATTTACCAACAGTCCTTCGCTAGACCATTGGAAACGGTGGTCTTGCGAATTGACATTTAAGAAAAAAACTTGCAGGGACTTGAGACTTATTGTAGTAGATTTTGTTCGATTTCTTATTAATAGGAAATTTTAGTCTACGGTCTAACTCTTATTCCATGGTTTTGTTAGTACATGGACTAGCGGTGGACTAAGCATTTTTTATTAATAGGGCTGTATATTAGTGCACATAATTTGTATTATCAAAATCGTTTGAGCCGTTTTCGAGATAATTAAGATTTTTTTTTTGGTACAAAAATTTGTATGGCAGGTATAGTAGTGAGCTACGTTATGACTTCTTTAGAGGATTATCGAAGCATTCTAAAAACAACAAGTCATCAAATTAAGCCCGAAGATGGAACATTGATTTCGAAACGCGTAGCTTTAATCTAACGAAGATTAATATTGTGAATATATTAAATCGACAATAATAAATCAAATTTAAAAGTAAACATTTTTAGTTTATTTTATTTTTAATTTTTATTTCAAAAAACTCACACAATATAGCGACTAAAATACAAAGAAATATTCTAAAAATGTTATCGAATCATAAGAGTTCTCGAAAATGAATTTTTACAAGCGCTTCTGACTAGCGATTCCTCGGAAAGTCAAGAATTGGGCCACTAGACTCAGAGATTTTCAATATTGTTATAACGTTTTAGTGCTAAAGTGTATTAAAAAAAAAATTATTAACATAATATCATAATGTATTCATTTTTATAGTTACGTACATATTTGTTGTTGTTTTAAAGTTATACAACCAATAAGTAAAAGTATTAATCAGTACCGAAGCTTACACTAAATTACAAGGTATTGTATCTTATTGTGTTTAGACTAGTTTTTTTTAAATAAATGGAATTGAATTGAAAATTGAATAAAGGAATTCCAAATTTATAGCAGTTATTCCAGTTGTATAACACTTGTGATGGGGTTAGTTATAAATAACTAACTTCCGCAAGATGATCTTCTAATCCTCTGTGGGGCCGTGTTACCAGTACTCTTATAAACCTACGTCAGTTGGTTCTAGATAAGCTACAATAAAAGTTTGCATTTCACCCTTACGGAATATGTACCTTAAAAATGCTTTGTACAAAATTTAAAACAAATGCACAAATGCATCCATTCGCTTAGGATCTAGCTCCATGTACAATTGTAAGTCTTTAAGTCTCTTTAACCGTAGTGTTGGTTTTGAAAAAACTTCAATTTTTTTTAATAGAAACTTTTAATCTATCTGGAATTGACTACAGTTATTTGAATTTATAAAAGTTCAGTTTCTAACGGGTTATGCGACATCTCCAAGTCAAAAACGGTTTCACACTTTTATTGCTGAACATCTATTAAGAAACTGTTATAAATTTGAGTTTCTATAGTCTCGCCCATAATTAAATCTACTACATACCCTCAAGTGAAATCAAAATAAGGTGTAATTTTTGTAATTGTTTAAACCAAATGTAATGGACTTCACGCCGTTCAACATCGTACTGTTAATACATACCCGTTTTCCTAACAGTGACTGTTTACATAATGTATCCAATTTAAACGTTTTTACGAATGAATAAAAAGTGTATACACTGTTGATTCAACAAGAAATAAGTCTAACAGTACGATATAGTACGAGTAGGTACCCTATGGTGGGTCTTGCAGACTTACGGTGACCATATTTCTCTGAGCAAAACCCGGGACATAAATATAGAAATTGAAAAACGTGTTTGGTACAAAATCAACAAAATTCTCAAAAACAAAAAAAAAAAAATTTAAAAACAGCACAAAATGCAAAAACATTTTTTTTAAATATTCAACCTTTTTTTTACCAAGTCTTTGAAACATAAACATTAATAACACATTGCCAACACAATTTTTGGTTTTTGGTACTTTTTTGCCTAACAAATTTCTCTGATGATTATTATCGTTTCATATTAAATATTTTTTAATTTCCTGACAGCAAAAATTATAGTTTAATTTTACCATTAACATGGCTCTGAGAGTTTCTACACTAAGTTGTGTGTTTTCATTTGTCCAAATATTATTCATTATGTAAAGAACTTTTTCGGTTGGAGCATTTGAAAATTGGAGACAGAGCCTAACTCGACAATAAGTAAAAGATTTTTGAAGTTTTTACATTGCTTGCAAAAATATGTCTTTCCATTTCTCGGCCACAGTTATTTTGTTCTTTATCCATTTTGTTATAATTTAGTGACAGACAAATTCGTCATACAAGGTGGAATCATTAATAGTTGTATCCCTCTGCTTTTGGTTGACAAAAGATAACGAAGTTTCTATTTCAGGAAAGATAGGAAAAAGGAATGTTTCGAAGAATTACCCAACTAAAAAACATCATATTATTTAAAAGATACATCCCAATGATTTAACTATTCTTAACACGTCATGTAAAATTGATGAATATTTGCTTTACATTACTTTTGGTCAATTAATTTTTGTTTGAATTATTGATTGATCAATTTCTTTGAAAACAAAATATTATCAATTGTTCTCCTAATCTAGATTTTAATTTAAATGGCTTAAAGTTTATCAAAAAGTGTTGTTCTTGCCTTTCTTTGCTGACCCGCCAAAATATTACAGTTTATGTTGTAAGCAAAAATTGCCAAAATTTTACCAAAGTTTTATCTATGTATTTTGAAGCGATATCCGATGTTTCCCTTGGAAGATTTTCAACCTCCAAAGTCTTCACAACGATACCTAGTTGTGATGAAAAATAACGAACCAGGAGCGGACAGTTTTGTACAGCCATGATTAGAACAATACAACAAAAAAAACTCGTCACAAAACTTGCTCTGCGCAGAGAAGTTTTAATTCCTTCGATATAATTTGGTTCAAGAGCATTGAACACAATAGCTTCAAATTTTGTGCGTGCACAGATATATATTTGATCAAAACAGCTTTTAATAAGTTTCGATGTGCATTGTGCAATCATTAGACATGAGTGAGTACAGGTGCCTTCATTAATTGCATTCTTTCTTACAGGCCCTTGAAAATTTGTCGAATTAAAAAGCCATCGTACATATTGCTTGAAGTCAGATTCTTTATTTTTTTTTTGGTTTTTAGTGCTGTGCAATATCATATCTTCCACCACTGCTTATAGAAAACGTAGAAACGTTTTTTAAACAGGTTACGGTATTGGCTTTTTTCATTGTTGTTTATGAAGAAAAATTCGCTCTGAAGATCATCGCTGAATTCACATTTTCTATTTGAAGGCATTTCACAAATTTCTAAATTTATTGTAAATAATTAAAAGAAACAAATTCCATTTGTTTACACAAGTAAACACTCACATTTTAAAATTATGTATTGCGTTTTTTTTGTGAAGATACAGTTCAACCAAGGTGACAAATTAATTCGTTTAGGGAACATGCTTTTATAGTAAATCCCTTTGAACCATTTGTTAAGACGGATTCGCACTTTGACATACAAATATTAAACACATATTTAAATAATTGTAAATAAAATTGTTAAATTTTTTAACGTTATTCAAATAATATAAATATATGGTAATATGGGAGAAACCCGGGACAAAAAAATAAAATACGGGACATTTGTAAGTCCTGGATGTTCTTAAAATTTACCCGGGACATTCGAGCGTAATACGGGACTGTCCCGGGAAATACGGGACGGATGGTCACCGTATGCATACTGCATATGGTATAAGTTACGATTTTTTAAGATTCATCTTATAAATGATTTATTTTCTGTACCTCATTAAAAAAAATGAATGTCTTCATTTGAACATAAAAATTGTGAGAAATAATAATCAAAGGAATTGCATTTCATGAACAAGTCAACCATTGTGTTTTTGTCATCCCGAACAGATTTTTTTTTTTGTTTGGATTGTTGAAACGAGAATGGGAGACAATGGAGTACACAAAAAGGATTCAACTTTAAAGACGGATAAGAATGAGAATTCATTTGTTTTTGCGTGTGTTCTCCATTTTTTGTTTAATTGTATACATTGACATTGCGTAGATGTACATGTAGATGTATGTATGGACATAAATACATCGGTGTCAGTTTTGCACTCAAAAGAAGAGACCTGTCGCCGAGTGTTTTTCTGATAAATGCAATTAAAATGCATACATTGCAACTAATTAGTCACAATTATTCATATTCATTTAATGCTTTCGATTGTGATTAATATGAAAGCCTTTTGAACTTTGCCATTTCGTCACACAGCAGTCAAACAATAAGTTGAATAAACAAGCTAAATAAACAAATACTAATTATTAATTACAATTTAAATTAATTTCTGATGCAGAATTCAGACTACGTACCTATTTGATGCACTGCATTTGAATGCAATTTCAAATGTGCTTTATATGGTAATGCGTATTTCTGAGATACATAGGCATTTAGAGGCTTTAACACGTTTTTTTTTAATTTAATTATTACGCATTAGATAATTGTAATCTGAAAACTCTACTTTTCCTATATAGTATTCATCCTCACAAGGGGCTAAATCTCGCTTTTGCACTAAATTGTCAATGAACTTTTCCCAAGACTTACAAACTATTGGTTTTTCTTCAATTTTGTGTACAAAGTACAAAAGGTACAATCTTAATAGGAAGTACAAGGATTTCGCTTTAAAATAAGGACAAATATTTGTAGTTCATCGATAGATGTAGCAGGCTAACAAAACAAAATGAGAATTATTGGGTCAGGAAAATGTGAAGAATTTTATAGAAGTGATTAATTATTTAATCAGTATTATAAATGCACAGTCGTAATATAATTTCCTAAGCTTTCTACGGTGAATAAGCATTTATGAAGGCTCTGTTTAACATGCGTAAATTAATATTCATAAGACATTTTGAAATCCATTTTAGTTACAATGCTCTTGTGTCAAATAAAGTGCCAACAAACAAAAATAAGAATTATGAAGCAACCCTGTTGTTGATTGTGAATCTTTCTTGCATATCCTTTTAGCTTAAAATGTCTCCATTTAATGTAACATAACTTTTATGAATAACATTTCCGCGAAAATGCATTGTAAGCTTACGCAATTCCTAAAATGAGTATATGAATAACGATGATAATGAATAAATAATATTGCTTTTCATTTCATTTGCCAAACACAAATTGACAGTTCTGAGTATTCTGAAAATGGACGTTGGACGTAGCCATTTTTTTCAAAACAATGAGTGTGTTTCTTTATTTATTCCGGATAAGGAATAGAATGAATGGAAAAGACAAAATGGTTATCCAGAATATCTAGAATGGAATGAATAAAGAAACAGAAATAATATCTGGAATAGAAAAGAAAAACATGACATCAATTAGCTGTTTAAAAGTGTTGTGATGATGACAAAACAAAACAGGTATATCTATGGGAAATAGTAAAAATAAAATAGCTTTGATTTATTAATTAATGAAAACTGACATTTAAATATTATTTATATATTTATGTCAATAATAAAAATTTTAAAAATATTTGGTCATCCATTTTATTTTATTACTTGCTTTTCATCTTTGGCTGCTGTCAATTTGTTTGTTTTCATGTGAGAGGATTATTCCAAGAATATTCTTTTCATTCCTTGTTTAACATGCAATAAAAAGAATGTATTCCAAACGTTCCGGAAAGAATAAAGAAACAACAAAATAGTTTATCCGGAATATTCCATGGAATAAAGAAACGCAAAATTAGTATTCCGAATATTCTGGACATACCAGAATGAATAAAGATACACACTCAATATGAAAACATTACTTCTTTAGCGTGAGCCTATATTCATGATGAGCTTCTTTAGTCAAATTAACATCCTTAAAACAAGAGAAATTGCAAATTGATAGTCATAGAAAACAATAGGCCTGATCAATTCTCTGCCCATTGGCACACGTTGGCAGCAATTAATGCCAATTCCTGTTGCAGACATACAAATTTGGTAGTTTTGGAAAAAAGAGAGTGCTCTTGAGACAGTAAAATATTTCCCCTTCCTGACAATTTCTTGCTAATTTCTGCCCAATAAATATTTACAGGCAGACATTTTTGGGCAGAACATTTACGTCAGGTTGACGTATGTAGCTGTTGATCGAAAATATTAATATGTAACATTCCCTTTATTCATTCTTTCATTTTGACAACAAATTAATGATTGTTTTTCTATTTTAAATGTCTTTCTTTGGTTTATTTTTAAGCGTGATGCTGATGATGGCATATATATCATGGCGAAATACATTGTGTTTTTTTAAATTAAAATCGTTAAAGCCTTTTTTTAGACAAATAGGCTGTAACGTAACGGTTATATGGCATATACCGTTATTTTTTGAGCTGTAAAAAAAATTTTCAATTTCCCCTCTGTACAATACCTAAAAAACTTTATATACAAAGTTTGAAGCAATTCGGCCCATCCGTTTGGGTTGTAGGTGAATGTATGTATATACTTACATACAGACAGACAGACATACAGAGGGACAGAATTCTAAGACCATCCTTTTTCGTCTCCGCTATCATCGTAATATCATGTTTGTTTGTTATCTCAAAACTTTTTTCTTGCCTTATAGTACCTATAATCTCAAGTAAAAATGCCTCATGCATTCCTAGCAGTATAATTTTCCAAAGTTCAACATTCTCGCATCTTTCAATTATTCAATGAAATAATGATTTGCTCATTATTTCGAATCAAATAATACAAGCCCTGTCAAGAAGAGCAGCAAGAGCTTGCCTCAAGATTGTAAGGTTAATATTGGTCATTTAAGGTTAAATATTTCAGCAACAGTACTGACGAAATTCCACCAATTCTTTCTAAAAAATGCGCGGATGATATTTCTGAGCCCCTTTTTATTTGGGGTACAATAGGGAAAGTTTTTCATCGAACTAGAGATTTTAATCAAACTTAATATTACTATTTTAGAAAACACCAAAAAAGTGGGTCCGAAAAATAACGGTACCTGCCACATAATTTGTTTACCATCTTGAAAAAAGCACTAAAATTTTGGTAATTTTTTTTTCTACATATTTTGGTATTAACAAAGTCTTCCATATAACCATTTTTTGAATTTTCGGCTTTCTCATAAACGCTCGACGGATTTCGATCAACAATTTGACATAGGAGGTCCTTCGGATTCTAAATAATCTGCCTACCAAAATTTTGGAAAAAATATTATTTTTTGAATTTTTAAAAATAAAATATTTTTTTTTCTGAAAATTCATTATTTCTAAAATTTTTATTGTTAAATACTTAAAGTTATCATACAAACATTTTTTCTAGAATCTTTTGCTTACGATGTGATCGAACATAAGACCGACACGTGCGATCCAGCCGAGAATTTTATTTATATTTCTAATAGCTCTCTTGTGAATGGCGAATTTCTTTCAATGTGAAAGACATAATTTTTATATTCAAATTGTAAGACTGGTCCACAGCAGGAAGTATCTAACTATTGTCCGATTTGTGAACTGTGGTTTCAAATCATCTTGTTGAACCGAGGAGCCTATAAGTTCTTTTAAATTTTGATTTCAAAGAAAAAATATGTAGTAAAATATTGTAACAAATTCAAAAAGCTATAATTAAAACGAATAACTGGCAAATAAAATAACTCGTAATGCCTTCCAAGTTAGCTTTTATGTAATATAACTTAAATTAACTATAATTGGTAGATCTAAACCAAGAGTAATCATAAAATGAAAACCTAAAGAGTATCAAATTTTGATTTTTAAAGCGAAAATTAATTAATCAAACAAGTTTCTTGTCTGCTTCTTTTCTATACTTTGATTTCATTTCATTTCATTTGTTTCAATTCGTTAAATCCTAACGTGAACAATATGTTTATAAATAAATACTTAAAAATATTTAACACTAAATTTCCAAGCTATTGTAAAACAATGTTTTGAATTTTTAGAATTGTCATTTGGTGAAGCCACTGTAGAATAAAATTTATTATATATTTCAACTAATTGATTGAGAGGGCTATGAGCACCATAGTTCGATCTACTAAGAATTTGATTCAGTGGTCTTTGAAGTCGTATACTTGAGCGACTAAAACTAAAGTTAAGACGATAAAGAACCGATAGTGATGATACTGCTCCATTTATTATTGCTGCGATAAAACAAAATTGTAAATATTTTCTATGATTTGCCAAGGAAGGAAGGTTAATTAAAGCAAGTCTTTGAGAATAAGGGGACAGATGGTTTCCACGGAACCAAGGAAGAAAACGGAGACAAAAGAGCAAGAACCTCCTCTGAATTGCTTCAATTCTCATTATATGTACAGAATAATAAGGTGCCCACACTACACATGCATACTCAAGAATTGGTCTCACAAATGAAACAAAAAGTAGTTTGGGAACATAAGGGTCACGGAAATCGCGGCCAAATCTCTTAATGAAACCAAGGATTCTATTTGCTTTTCTAACTACAAAACTAATATGGTCAGTAAATGTAAGTTCCGAATCTAAAACAACTCCCAAGTCAGAAAAAACAGATACTCTACTTAAAGAACAAGAATCAAACATATTATCAAAAACAATTGGAACTTTTTTGCGTGTAAAACTCATGGTTTTACATTTGTCAACATTTAAAACGAGACGATTAATATTGCACCATTCCCTAAATAATTTTAAGTCATCTTGCAAAAGTAGACAGTCAGATTTAGAATTAATTCTTTTGAAAAGTTTAATGTCATCAGCATATATAAGGACAGACGAATTTTTTATAATCGAAATCAAGTCATTTATAAATAAAATGAATAAAATTGGACCTAAATGACTGCCCTGGGGGACACCAGAATTCACTACACACGGAGTCGAACATTCATTACGAAATGTTACTTCATATTGTCTATTTTCTAAGTACGATGAAATCTAATTTAAGAAAGTGTCGTTAAAACCTTGACGAAACAATTTAAAAATTAGTGTTTTATGACACAACTTGTCAAATGCTTTACTAAAATCAGTAAATACATCTAAGGAAAAGGACGTAAAATTAAACAGATTGGTAACAGTAGAAAGCTTTTTCACAAAACCATGCTGGTTATCACAAATAATTGAACTACAATGAAATGAAAGGACACTACATACGATTGACTCAAATAGTTTAGGTATTACGAATAGCTTAGCAATAGGTCTATAGTTCATTATTTCATTTTTAGGACCTTTCTTGTGAATTGGTACAATAAATGAGCTTTTCCAAATAGTTGGAAAAAGCGAAGTTTTTAAAGACTTGTTAAAGAGAACACTTAAAGGGTACGACAAATAAGAAACACATTTTTTTAAAATAGAGGATGGCACACCATCAGGACCAGGACTAAAACACTCATCCAGTTTCAGTATGTATTGTGTAATGGTTTGTTCACTTATTTCAAAATTAATATCATTTAAATGCGGAAAGTTTAAAACTGACGAAGAAGAGTAAGAAGGGTTTATAGAGTTTGAATCATCAAACGCTTCTCTGAAATAGCTTGCAAACATGTTTGCAATAACTTTTGGTTCATGACTAGATGATGACGACTTTGACATAGAGTTAGGGTACCCACAAGTTTTTTTCTTACAATTGACAAACTTCCAGAAATTATTTGGATTATATTTAAGATCAGCTTCCATTTCATGAATACACTCATCATATAAAGAGTTTGAATAGTCATTAAATAATTGTTTAAGGATAATGAACGTTGTATAATCATCATCAGATGTTGTTTGATTATATTTCACCCAAGCTTTGTTTTTTTTATTTTTTAAGTTTTTGAGATGCGAATCGAACCATGGTGGTACATGCGAGTTTTTACGAGATTTTTTAAATGGAATCGTTTTACTGAAACAGTCAAAGAGGGTATTATTAAAAACATTACACATATCATCAATATTCAAATTTAAAAATAATTGGTTCCAGTCTTTGGCACATAACAAATGAAACAAATTTATAAAACTACACTTACTAAAGTAACTTAATATTTGACTTTCATTTTTAAAGGCCTTAGTCTTGAAGATCTGACAATTATACCGGGGCTATAAGCATCTAAAATCGGCTATATCGGTCGATCTTGGAAGCCCTATATAAATGGACAGAACTGATTTTTTTATTTATTTATTACATCATCAATTAGAGCTTACATTGAACTCAAATAGACTATGGATTTTAATACATATATTAAATTATAATTACAAAATGTGTTCATAACTAAGCCGTTAAAAAGTATAAGGCTAACATATTTTTAAATGAGTCCCTATTCAAGTGAAAGTTTACATCAATATTGTTAGAAACTATATTAGTCTCTCTAACACAGCTCATTCAAGGCATAGTTTACCCTATGGGGTTTTTCTTGAAACATTGTTCGTGTTCTTAACTCTCGAGAAGGGACATATAAGTCAATTAAAGATAAGAGACATACTTATATGTGATAAGATATAATTTCTCTAATAAAAATAATGGCAAACATCTTGCGACGGTTTTCCAATGTCTGGATGCCAATAAACTTACGTCTGGTATCATATGACGGCATTTCAATATTCCATAGCAGTTTGTTAAAAACGAAACGCGTATATTTATTCTTGGACATTTTCGATTCTAATTGAATGAACGTTATAGAATGGATTCCATACTACAGAGCAGTATTCAAGAACCGACCTTACATAAGCAATGTAGAGTGATTTTAGAGTGTAAGGATCCTTCAGGCCATACGAGTTACGAAAGATAAATCCAAGCATGCAGTTAGCTTGACAAAATTAAGCTTAGCGTCAAAAATTACTCAAAGATCCTTTTTTAATGAAACTCTATCAAGAATATTATTGCCAATAATATAGTCAAAATCAATTGGAATCAAACGACGAGTAAAAGAGAAGCATTGACATTTCGAAATATTTAGCGTTAATTGGTTGATTTTACACCACTTGGAAAGCTTTTTTGTGTCGTCTTGAAGCAGCATACAGTCGGTCAAACTTTGTACACATTTGAAAAATTTGAGGTCATCAGTAAACATTAGACAGATTGAATTAGAAAGTTCAGTAGGTAGGTCACTTATAAATAGGAGAAACAAAATTGGACCAAGATGACTTCCTTGGGGAACACACAGATGAAACAAAAATAGGTTTTGAAATATGAGAATCAATGCAAACATATTGAATTCGTCCTTTAAGGTATGATGAAAGATGGTTAACAATTAACGAAACTGGCATTATTTTCTTATTTCTTAATTGATTTTAAATAAAGTTTGTGACATTTGTTCAACAAGTTTGTAAATCAAGTATGTTATATCGAATAGTACTTTCATGTACTTGTTGTTGATTAAAGAAGAACCCAACTATGCTCTAATGTTTGAAATTTCTTCGCTCAAAGGGTATTCTAGGAATCCAATTATTCAATCTTTTCTATCATCTGACAAAATTTAAACTTTAGAGCATACAACCTTTGCCTTTAAAGATAAATCATAAATAACCCTGAACAAATCATATGAATATTCTAATAAAGTTCTGTAGTTCGGTTCGTCCGTCGTTATAGGAAGACGACGAGTATTTCGAAGCTCATGTGTTAACTCCTACTGGTTTTCGTGATTCTCATGAAGTGCGGAATTGGCCCTTAACAATGTGTTCCAGTCAGGAATATTTAAGTTTTAATTTTTAATTCATGAACAAATTTTATTTCGTCGATATATGTAGATATGTACGTATTTAAGACAGAAAGGGGCAATAAAACCCTTAAACATTTTTACTTTAAATTATTTATTCCAATTGATCTCTTACTCGCGTGAGCTTATTTTCAGTCAAATGTATACATAAAGTAAAGTACATAATATACAAATATTTTCCACTTATATAATTTAGCGTTGTACTATGTATATATAGATGTGTTTATATATATTTGATTTTTGTTTCATCACGTAACCTTTTACTTAAATTTAAGAGTTGCTTGCCATTCCTAACAAATTAGCAATGGATTTATTTTTTTTACCAGAATATTACAATTTGGCACGTAAAAAAGTCATAAACCCGATGGTTTTCCTATTTGTAGTTGTGTGCTTTGAAAAGTATCCCGAATGTTTACAATTACATACCTACTATGAAAAAATAAATAATATATAGCAGGACAACGTTTAAGGACGTGCGAAATAAGCCAGTTGGTGTAGCGTGTTCCTAACTGAATGCATCTAGCTATTAATTGAGCGAACTAGTGTAGCTTGATGCTTTTTGGTTCAGAGTTTATTATGTCAGCCAGAGCCATTAAGTAAATCAAATGTCACTTAAGTAAAAATGAGCTAGTCATCTTTTTTGGTAATCTCCTATATCTATACTTATAGTTGCCTGTAGCGGCCCCTCATCAATGGCAAACGCATAATATGGGAATTCATTAAAGAACTAATAAAGAAATAATAGAAATCTTACATTATTGACAAGTTGTTTTCCACTCTACATGGAAGTCAGCACGTGAACTTGCAATTGGAGATAGTGTTTTTTTTGATATAGTCTCCATAAAAAGAAAGAAATAAAATGCACGACTGGATCGCACATACTTGCTCCTATGTTCTACTACATTATATGCAAAATATTCTTAACAGAAACGGCTAAATGTATTTTGAAAGTCGTTTTTCACTTAATTTTGTATATATAAAAATTCTTATATTTTTTCTAAAAAAAACATTTTAAATATTTAATAATATAAATTCAAAAACTAAATTTCGTTTTCGAAATAAATTTTTCAAAGAAAAAACATTTTTTTTTCGAAAATCCAAAAAAAAAACAGTTTTTCGAAAATTTTGAAATGCAGTATTATTTAGAATTTGAATGACCTCCGGTATAAAAATTTTGATCGGAATCCGCTGAGCCGTTTATGAGAAAGTCGAAAATCAATAAAATAGTTTTATGGCAGGTACCGTTAATAACAAAATATTAAAAAAAAATTGGCCAAAATGTAGACCATACCCAAGGTAGCACATACACTAATTCTTATCAAAATCGGTAGAGCCGTTTTCGATATAATTAAGATGGTAGAAAAATTTGTATGGCAAGTGCCGTTTTTTTTGGGGCTAAAACAATAACGATTCAAAAATCTATTTTGGACAATCACCCAAAACGCTTAAATACCAAGTTTGAAGAAAATCGCTTCAGCCGTTTAGGCTGTAGAGATTTTTACAGACAGACAGACGGAATTGCGGGACCCACTTTTTTGGTGTTCTCTATCATCGTAATATCAACTTTGATTAAAATCTCGAGTTCGATTTTTTTCCCAAATGCAAAACTTGCCCTATAGTTACGGTGACCATATTTCTCTGAGCAAAACCCTGGACATAAATTTAGAAATTGAAAAGCGTGTTTGGTACAAAATCAACAAAATTCTCAAAAACAAAAAAAAAAAATAAAAAAACAGCACAAAATGCAAAAACTACATTTTTTTAAATATTCAACCTTTTTTTTTTAACAAGTCTTTGAAACATAAATATTAATAACACATTACCAACACAATTTTTGGTACTTGGTACTTTTTTGCCTAACAAATTTCTCTGATGATTATTATCGTTTCCTATTAAATATTTTTTAATTTCCTGACAGCAAAAATTATAGTTTAATTTTAGCATTAACATGGCTCTGAGAGTTTCTACAATAGGTTGTGTGTTTTCATTTGTCCAAATATTATTCATTATGTCAAGAACTTCTTCGGTTGGAGCATTTGAAAATGGTAGGCAGAGCCTAACTCGACAATAAGTAAAATATTTTTGAAGTTTTTACATTGCTTGCAAAAATATGTCTTTCCATTTCTCGGCCACAGTTATTTTGTTCTTTATCCATTTTGTTATAATTTAGTAACACACAAATTCGTCAAACAAGGTGGAATCATTAATAGTTGTATCCCTCTGCTTTTGGTTGACAAAAGATAACGAAGATTCTATTTCTGGAAAGATAGGAAAACGGAATGTTTCGAAGAATTACCCAACTAAAAAACATCATATTATTTAAAAGATACATCCCAATGATTTAACTATTCTTAGCACGTCATGTAAAACTGATGAATATTTGCTTTACATTACTTTTGGTCAATTAATTTTTGTTTGAATTATTGATTGATCAATTTCTTTGAAAACAAAATATTATCAATTGTTCTCCTAATCTAGATTTTAATTTTAATTTAAGACATTTCATTGCTAGCGCAACTTTAGACACACAATTTTTTTGGGACACATGTAAAATTGAGGTCTCGGATTTAATGAAATGAAGAAAGAATGACCTCAGACGAAGAGTTGTTAAGCAAATTCTTTTAAATAAGAACAATTTCTCCTCAATAATATAAAGTTGTATTATTCTCTCAATAGCTGGTTTTATAAATAGCCAACTAGTTTTTCTGTAACGAACTAGTTTGAAGTATTTAGTCTGAGACTTTTCGCGAATTTCCTTAAATTTTTCAAAACGAACAGATTAGAGATACAAAAACGAATAATTATTTAAATTGTGAGCAGCACAATTAACTCCAATTATACCATTACCGGTAAAAATGTTGTTCTTGCCTTTTCTACCTTCTGACTATCCAAAATTACAATTTACAAATTTACAACATAAGCACTAATTGTCAAAATTTTGTCTATGTATTTTGAAGTGATTGCCGGTTTTCCCTTTCCCAACACTCGCATTTTTTTCTTTCATTCGGTAGAAGTGCATAGGTTTATCCTTTGAAACAACTCGTAGAGCGGATTCGCACACATAATTAAATTATTGCAAATAAAAATTGTTAAAAGTTTTTATTAAAATAATATAAATATATGGTAATATGGCACAAACCCGGGACAAAAAATAAAATACGGGACAGTTGTACGTCCCGGGTTTTCTTAAAATTTAGGAGGGACAGTCGAGCCTAATAGGGATTGTCCCGGGAAATACGGGACGGATGGTCACCGTAACTATAGTACCTAATTGCAAGTAAAAAGGACATTAATTTTACTAATTAATTTTATATGAACGGGTACCCATATTATACGCCGTTTTGCTTTTTCAGTTCAGATCAAATTCTGTGTATTTGTCAATCATTTTGTTTGTTTCTTTTTCACTCAGAGCGTTCTTAAGACCTCCAAATGTGTGTTTCTTTTTTCGTATGAACATGTTCAGAGCGCGATCGGTGTGATCGGATATACATAATTGCTGATCACACGAAATGTCATATGTGTCAAGAAGGAAAATGTGAAGAAACTAAAGTGCAGGACTGGATAGTTGCTCTTGTAGCTAACAACTTTAGTGTAGCTAATCACTGACGGTTTTAGTAGGTATATGTAATCTAGTTATCATATGGAGGCTTAAACCCGATGTAGGTAAGATTACCTTGATTCTTAATATAATGAATTCTGGAATGCATGATTCAAGGAATGGTTACATAAGTACCTACCTACAAATGTATATTTAAATGGATTTTAGTTATGTAAATTAGGAAGGAATTATGTACCTACCTATATTGAACCTATGTATGTAAATATGTACATACATACATATGTATATAATGAAAGTGAATGGTGTATAGGTAAATAAAATCGTTTTTTAAACTTATAAAAACGACCAAAACCATCACTTTAATCAGTTTTTCCAAAAAGCCAAGAACACTATTGGATGCTACGGATCAATGAAAATTAAAAAAAAAAGTATCGCAAGAATTGTAGGACGTATTTTGATGAAATCCTGTTTTTCATTTTTAGTTTTTTGAAAACAATTTTTTTTAGAATGTTGGTATGCAGTGTTTTAGAGTTTATTAATGTACATGTGGATATAAAATTTAAAATTATTTTTATTTTTTATTTTTAATTTATAAATTAATTTAAATTAGAAAAAAAGTTATTCATAATTTAGATATGCAGAATTAGTTTGGCTAACTAGATCTTCTCAGATATAAAAGTTGACAGAAATCCAATGTACCGTTGCCGAGAAAGCCAAAAATTAAAAAAACCGTTATTTGATAGGAAAGGTACCGGCCTTAATAGACTGTTCCTGTTTCCTGTGCTTGGTTCAGATTAAATGATACGAACAAAAAAAATATTTAATATTTTTATCGAAATCGTTGAAGGCGTTTTCTATAAAAATAAGATTTTTCTTAACGGTTATATGGCAGGTACCATTATTTTTAGGCTTAAAAATAAAATTTCAATTTCTCCTCTTAGGAATGCCAAAATAATCACTAATACCAAATTTGAAGGTAATCGCTTAAGTAGTCTAGACTGCAGCTTGTTATACAAACAGACGGATAGACTGACTGACAGACATTTTTGTCGATCACTTTTACGATCTCTATGATCGTAATGTCATGTTTGATCGTTAGAATTTTTTTAACGAATGCATAACTTGCCTTATAGTATCTACCTATAAATCGCAAGTAAAAATAATCAGATAATAAAAAAAATTATAGTTTATCATTGAAGAGTTATTTTTTTTACCATTTTCCATTTTAAAATAAAAGCATTAAAATTATCAATTTCGATTCATTTTAGGCTTGCTTTATTAGTCTATTACTGTCAAAATATTTAAACCTGTTTATATAAATTAATCAGGAAAGCAATAGGGGTATTCATGATCTGGTGTACCAAGTCTTGTAAAATTGTAAAATTTTATTTTTTTACAACAGACAACCCTTACTAATCTGTAGGAACACTGAAGCAAATGTCAAAATCTGTTTCACATTTGTTCTGACGAAGGCTTAGTTTGTGTTAAAAAAATCTTACACTCTTGTATTTTTCTGTTACAATAGGGTCCGGGTATTGTAAAAGTGTAAAAGGGTAAGACTTTGACATTCAGTATATTTTGTTGTTGTAGTGCAAAAAAATGATACACTTTTACACTTTTACAATGATACAAGACCAGATATATCGGATCGTGAATACCCCTAATATCAATGAGATACTTTTTTGCTTTTCTCTTATAGGAAATACATGGAACGTCAAATTGAAAAAAAAATATATCCCCAATTGTAACTTCAAGCAATAAGCTTAGTTTGAAAAAGATTTGTTTGAGTTTAAAATCAACAGTGCTATAATACGGATAGATATCAAACAGTAACATCTTTTCTTGTGTCATTTCTCTCAAATGTATGAGTTGTGTGTGAGTAATGTTTTATAGGGTGAGTGTTTCGGATAAATCCATTAAATGTGGTTAAAATTACGAGTATCTGGATTTTAGAAGAAAAAAGTTGAAAAGAAATTGAATCATTCAAAATGCACTCTTGTTCCACCGTAAGATAAAATTAAATGAATAATTCGAAAGAATCCTGCATAAAAATTTTAATCGAAATTCGTTGAGCTGCCGAAAATCAGAGAGACGGTACCATGGCAGGTACTGTTAATAATATTTAGGTAAACATTTTTCGGATCTAAATCTAGATAATTAAATGTGTTATCAATTTAATTTTCGTTTTTAATAATATATACAAAAATCGATACAAAATTTTAAAATTTCGAAGAATTTAGTGATTCTATAAATTGATCCTCATATTCATATCTTTCCACTCCTCTTATATATGTATGCTGTCGGGTTTTCAACTATAAGGGGAAACCTTGGGATAAAGCGTAGATGAAATGGCTACATTGAAAAAATGAGTCCTTTAAAGAAACGTGGTTTCGGTTTTACCCAATAATTACACTATATTTTTAACCAACTTCTTGTATAATATATTTCTCTAATATATTTTTAATTTAACATTTTAATAAAATAGTGTGTAAATATTTATTTGGCTATTATTAGACTGCAATCAATAACTAACTATAATTAATAACATAACGTTTTCATGTAAAATTCAAAATTCCAAAGATCTGGAGCAAAGTTTGTTGTCCTTGATACTATTAATTGAAATAGCAATTGATAAAGATTGTGATCTTTTAGATGATATTGATATACTACGTGAAACTGACACTATCACAATTTAGAAAACTAAAAGTACACAAAAAGAAAGAAGTATACATCGACAACCTGCGCCTCCACAAGCAATTTTTATTTTTGTTTCTATTTCAGCAATTATTACAGAAATTTTGATGTCTTCGTTCAAAGGGAAAAACAATACCTGTTATATTGACATTCTCGGTCTGGAATTCCAACTCAACCTATCAATATACACTAAAGGTAAAAAGCACACAAATGTCAGTCGAACTGACATTATACGTCAAATTATTTCTTCATTTATTTCCACAAAGATGGTATAAAATAAATTCTGAAATCGATTTAGTAAAATAATATTTATTTCATGAAATTTGTGGTCTGCATTGGAAATTTCCATTGCATGTTCGATTTTTTGAAAGAAATTATTGCTCGTCGAGGCTCAGGATTAGCATTCAAGAAAATTCAGTTTTCGGTAGAATTGTAACTCGAATTTCAAGGAAATTGGTACTGCAATTTTGTAGAATCTGAATCTACAATTCAATAGCTTCAACAAATCAAACCTGTTTTTTTTTTCTTCAAAAATTGCTGAATTTCCAGCTGTTATTTGGTACTTATAGATTGTACATATGTACGCATCAAATGTCTCACTAAGGTATTGGGAGACGCTTTGGTGTTCTCTGAACAGAGGTGGATTTTATTCCCTCAACAAACAAGTATGTTAATTTCATTGCATTCCACAATTTAAATAAAAAAAAAGTTGTCGCACGTTCTAGAGGATCCATGCATGATACTCATAGTGAGTAAGAGTAATCTGAAAGAAGGTCTTGATACTGCAAGAAATTTTCACAAAGGATGTTTACTTGGAGACGCAGGTTATCCTTAATCTTATTTTTTTTTCACAATCCCCAAAGAAATTAAATATAATAAGTGAAGTATTGCAACAAGGAACAGAGTTGAGCGCTTAAATGGCCAAGAATATAAATTCCGATTTATTTTTGGGGATACTGCAGAAAATTTTGTATAGTGGTTATTGCAGTCTTGCATAATATTTTTAAAGCAAGAATTCGTGGTAGAGAAGAAGTGGTAGAGCTTTTGCAAATACATTGGTGCCTGTTGCTGAAAGTCCCACTGAAAATAACCACTGAGCTACATACATTTTTTTTGTAATCTTGTTAAAACCAGCGTATATTCCAACATGACCTACCTAATGCACATCCAAGTGAACCTGAAAACTGCTGCTTGCGTGTGCCTTCACCATGCACTCAACCCTCGTTGTGTGCTTTTAAAATAAACACATTGAATCAGAGTTACCACTGCTACATTTGTGGTAATTTAGTATGCTTACAACTGCAACCTTGTAAGAGCTTTAAAACAGTACGAACTTATTGACATCTATATTAGAGTCAGAGTGAGAGGCAAACATCCTATCTAACCTGTATACTAACTATTTTTGTTTGACGGAGTATAGACTAAAGTAATGTTTCAGCACTATGCATTATATATATTTACATATGTATGTACAACTAAAAATAGTTTTTTATATTTACAATTTTTTTACACATGCCTAATTGCATATGCATAAACTACTTCCCTGAAAAATGAACAGTGCTATCTGCTAACTTTTGTCCCATCTTAAATCCATCTCTCAAACATTCTTGAGAACGAATGTTTTTGAAAAGTAAACAAACGCAGTTTTGTATTTAGAATCGTTGAGCAGAATTCTGTTGTTAAACAAAACTAGCCGTTGTTATGTGTTTGATTGCCATATTATTGTTTTATCTTGCGTATGAATAAAAACTAAGAAAAAAAGGACACAAAAGATGTCCTTTTCTTTTTTTTTTCGAGCAAATTGCTTGAAGACAAAAGAAGTCATGTACATGTACATTACATGAACCAGCGAGTATTATAAACACGTAGGTATTAAAAATGTTCATACATACTTACATGAAGCATTAAGATAGGATGAATTTGAAATCTATGGAAAAAAATACCTAATGAATAACTATTTGATGCGAGCACTTTAATATCGTTCCTCAAATGTGTAGATTTCTATTCTGTTCCAAAATAAAACTGTGGAATTCATCAAATTACTATTACATATCAGGAAACGGATTTTGTGAAAAACGGCTGTTTCGCAAAAGCAAAAATTCCGGCTTAAAACAATTTCATTCTAGTTGTCGGATACACTTCGAGGTAACGCACGGAGCAAAATTGCCAAAAAGTTTCGAATTCGTTTTTTTGTAACAATACTATTGTGACAATAGAAATCAAAATCGCTCATAACGAACTCGAGAAAATTGTTCTATCCGATGTTTCGTTATAACCAATTTTCCATTTCTTGTTTTTTATTAAAAAGTGGGCAAACTTTTACAACAATTAATGTATGATTGAGATAGAAAGTAACCTGTGCCCTTCCACTACATATCTTCTTATGAACTCTCCTTCCATATTTGTCTCCATGGCAGTTTGGTAAAAAAATTCTTCGCAATCATGGTCAAAAGAATCGGTCAAAAAAATAAACGATTTCAATGTATTGAAATTGATAGTTTGATGTTCAATATTTTCACTGGAATTATCTCAATTTTTGTAAGATAACTGGTCCGCTTAATGGGCTACTCAAGCTGCTTTGCGGAATGTTGACAGCATCGAATTATATTTTATTTTAAGGCTGAATTCTTCAAAGTGTTTCTTAATATTATCTCGATTATTGAAAATAGTAGAGATTGTTGACAATTTCCAAAACTCAATTGGAATCGCCAGTTTCGAGCCTTGAAATTATTGTAAACGGTGATTTTTTAAGAGCTTGGTTTTTGAAAATTCAAAAAAACACAGAAACTTGTAAAAAGTGAATGAAATTTTAATTTGGATAGATAAATCAATTTCTGCCATTTACTTTTTAAAAATAATTTCACTTAAATGTTGCCCGCGGCTACGCTTCAGGTGGTCCATTCTGAAGGTCCAATTTGGCAAACTTTTTCACACATTTCGGCCGGAATCTCACCAATGACGCGTTCAATGTTGGCTTCCAAGGCAGCAATCGTGTTTGGCTTGTCCCCATAGACAATAGACTTAACATAGCCCCACAAAAAATAGTCTAACGGGGTCAAATCACATGATCTTGGTGGTCAATTGACTGCGCCAAAACGTGAGATCAACTGCTCACCAAATTCGCCTCTCAATTGATGCATGGTTTCGCGTGCAGTGTAGCATGTGGTACCGTCCTGTTGGAACCACATGTCGACCGAGTTCAATTCTTGCATTTTCGGCAAAAAAAAATCTGTTATCATCGAACGGTACCTTTCTCCATTGACCGTAACCCTGCGGCCTTCATCGTCCTTGAAGAAGTACGGCCCAATGATGCCGCCTGCCCATAAACCGCACCAAACAGTGCATTTTTCGGGATGCATTGGTAGCTACTGAATTGCCTCTGGCTGCTCTTCACTCCAAATACGGCAATTCTGCTTATTCACGTATCCATTTAGCCAAAAATGAGCCTCGTCGCTGAAGACAATTTTGCGATAAAAAAACGGACCCTCATCCAACTTTTCTAAGGCCCATTCACCGAAAATTCTACGTTGTGGTAGGTCGCCTGGCTTCAATTCTTGCACCAGCTGTATTTTGTATGGCTTTAAACCAAGATCTTTGCGTAAAATCTTCCAGGTGGTCGAATAACACAAACCCAATTGCTGCGATCGGCGCCGAATGGACATATCGCGATCTTCAGCAACACTGGCGGATGCAGCAGCAATATTCTCTTCGGTACGCACTCTACGGCTACGATTTGGTGGATTAATGTCCAAGAAAGTGAAACTGGTGCGCAATTTGGTCACAATGAGCTGAATAGCCTGCTCGGTGTGTCGATTATGACGACCATAAAACGGAAGTAGCTTGCGAAACACATTTTTCACGGAGCACGAATTTTGATAATAAATTTCAATAATTTGCAAACGTTGTTCAGGCGTAAGTCTATTCATGATGAAATGGCAAACAATACTGAATCGAAATGTCAAATGTTCGTGGAATTTGTCATGTGTGATCTGTCAAAAATATAAACGTCAAAAACCAAGTAGCAAAAAAATCACCCGTTATAATGTTCTTCGTTTCTAAAAAATCTAAGTTTTGAAATATTAAAAAATAAAATGCATGACTGAATCGCACGAACTTGCTCTTATGTTCGATCACATCGTATGCAAAAGATTTCTATTAAACATTTAAATATATTTTTAAAGTCGTTTTTTACTTTATTTTTAATATACACAAAGCTTCTTTAATTATTTTCTAAAAAAATTGGTATGACAATCTTAAATATTTAATAATATAAACTTAAAAAGAAGATTAAATTGACTTAATAAAAAAAAATATAATATAAGATTCTGACATAAATACTTAAACTAATTTGAGCTCAAAAAAAGGTACGCCACTTTATTGTATAACTTTAAATTTATGGGAACAAAATTTTAAAAATCTGTGGAGCGGTTTTTGAGAAAAAAGTTTTTTTTTAAACTCTTTGAAAAAAATTTAAAAAAAAATCAAAAACGCCAATTCATAAACATTTTGGCCAACAGCTCCATCACAACAGCTACACGATCAAACTACATTCATTATGTGCAAGTGCGAAAATTCAGCAAATACATATAACTCTAATTTTTGACAAAAAAAAATTGAGCAGTTTTGAAAATATAAATTTTTAAAAGTTTCTTTTTTAAATGCTTTTAAAATACAAAAAAAAATTTAGATTGGGCAACCTAGACCTATACATGTGTGAAATTTCGGAAGAATCGGTCAAGCCATTAATGAGATAGTCGAAAAAAACGGTGCTATGAAAAGTACCGTGTTTAGATATTAAAAAAAAATGTTTCAATCATATGATCGTACCTAAAAAGCTGCACTGACTTTTTTAATCAAAATTGTTAGAACCGTTTCCGAGAAAAATAGACTTTAACGTAACGGTTATATGGTAGGTACCGTTATTTTTTGGGCTAAGAACAAAATTTCAATTTCCCTCTGTACAATACCTAGAAAACTCTTTATACCAAGTTTGAAGCAATTCGGCCTTAGGAGTCTATACATACATATAGACAGACTGACAGTCAGACGTACAGACGGACAGAATTTTTAGACCGTCTTTTTTCGTCTTCGCTATCATCGTAATGTCTTGTTTGATTGTTATCTCAAACCTTTTTTTTCGAGGAATACATAACTTGCCTTATAGAATCGCAAGTACAAAATGAATATGATATACATATATAAAACACACCCATATAAAAGAATACGAAGTTCGTGTTTAAAAAATAAAATAAGATAGATCCCCATTAAAATTGTAAATGCAATGTATACTTAATTTTTACCTGCGATTATAAGGACTGAGGCAAGTTATGCATTCGTAAAACAAAATTCTAACAATCAAACATGACGTTACGATCACAGAGAAGCCTAAAAATAATCGACAAAAAATGTCTGTTTGTCTGTCTGTCTGCCCGTCTGTATGTTTAACGAGCTACAGCCTAAACGGCTCAAGCGATTACCTTCTTTGGTATGCTTGATTCTTTTGGCATTCCTCATAGGAGAAATTGAAATTTTATTTTTAGGCCTAAAAATAACGGTAGCTTCCACATAACCGTTAAGAAAAATATTATTTTTATCGAAAACGCCTTCACCGATTTCGACAAAAATATTAATTTTTTTTTGTTCGTACCAGCTATCATTTAATCTGAGCGAAGCTTACAGGAAAAGTCTATTAACGCCGGTACCTTTTCTGTCAAATAACGTTTTTTTAATTTTTGGCATTCTCGGTAACGGTACATTGGATTTCTGTCAAATTTTATATCTAAGAAAATCTAGGTAGCTTAAATAATTCTGCATGTCAAAATTTTGAATAACTTTTTTTTTCTGATTAAAAATAATTTTTGATTTTTTTTTGAAAAATCAATGGTGCAAAATTTTAAACAACCTATTAAGGCGTTAACACGATACTAGTTAGCAACTAGTTTTTATGGAGCTACGTAAAGTCATTGGCTTATGCCTTCAAACCAGCAACTGTTGAATCATTGTTTTCTGAGTTTAAACAAAATGTTCGGCGGAAATTCGTACCTGTAGAAAAAAGATTAAATTGAGGCTTACGCGAAAAATGATCTAAGATTAGTAGTAGTGCCAGACGAATAAGTAGAACTGTCCAACATTAAAGCACCGAATTTTCTAAAACAAAAAACAAGCGTTGACTCCAATTCGAAAATAACATCGATTAGTTTTTTGTAGATCAAACATGTCGTCGACCAAAAAAAATTATTTTTTTTTCTTATGAAAAACAGTTTAATCTAGTTGGTCTGGATGGGTAAAATTACTATTTCACTGACCTAAGGATGGAACCAAGATTTTTGGAGCATCATCAAAGCAGGAAAAAAGTCGGCCTATGGTGCGAGTTCCTGCTATGGAACTGTCGATCCGAAGTGTCCAACATTGAAAATGACCGCAAATTCCTATAGAACAATTCTGGAATACACTCTTCTTAAGTTAAGTAATGTGTTCGGACCATGTACGTTCCACCAAGGAAATGTGCCCATTCAAAACACAAGGGTAATAAAAGCGTGGATATCCGAAAAAAATGTAAACTTGTTTGGATGACCACAATCCTCCCAGGAGCTCAACATTATTGTGGGGGAAGGATGATTTGCTATGTGTACGATTCGGGAAAACAGTCTGCGGACAAAAAATCACTTATGGATGCAATAAATTAAGCGTGAAGTGTAATTCCTTAAATTATTTGGTTTATGGCTTGGTTATTTTGAATAAAGATCAGGGCCGCACCCACCATATGTGCAGAATGTGCAAATCACAGGGCGACAAGCTTTGGGGCGCATTGTCAAACCATAGTACAACAAACAAATAATTTAAGTTCATCTTACCAGCTGCCTATACCTATGCATTTCTACAAGTTATTTGAACACAATAACTATCTTCAAATAATTCAAATAAAGACATTTCATCTGCACTATTACACGAGAAACTAGTGAGATTAAAGTAAAAATAAAAAATCCCATCAAGATTACGTTGGTGCAGGCTTGCAAAGTAAATTATTGCACAAAAACCCAATAAAAATCCATTGGAAATCAGCTACCTATCAATTTACACAAGGGCAAATTGCACCAATGCAGTGCAAGCTAATTTCTTGCACAAGCACTCAAAAATCTTCATAGGATAAAATCTCAAAATCAAAATCTCCTTTGGAACCATTTGGGTGAAACATGAAGATTTTAATTCCGCACGTATGGGGTATTCGACTAATACATGTTCGATGCCAGAGAAGAAAAAAAGCCCAAAAAAAAAAAAAGAATTCTTTAATCCAAACATCTGGATGAATAGAGAAAAAGTAGAGTAACAAATAAAAATATTTGCATTATTGTCTTGTCTTTCTGCAATTGTTTTTGATTTTGAATTCGCCTGTATAATTCGAAGTTCAGTTGCTGTTTAATAAAGCATACGCTATTTTATATTAATTGAAGTGGAAGTGGAAGGAAGTGTTACATATTAATATGAATATGAAAATTGAAGAATGGGGCGCTAAACGTAGCGCCTGCACAGGGCGCTCATTTAGCTCGGACCGGCCCTGGTAAAGGTGGTAGCAATCATAACAACTAACCTCATCCTACATTTTTGAATCGTTTTTTCTTCCTTAAGCGATTGTTTCTATTCAAGTGGACAAACAAATTGCGTTTTCTTGAACGAATATGGAAAGCATCAAAATAATTATAGTAGCTAACGGCTTACTAGAATATTGATTGCTCATTTAATAATTGAAACCAATATTTTCAACCAAAGCCCTATACGTTCTGATAATAAGGAAAATGTTTGTTTCTATTCAAGTGGCCCGCAGTGTATGTATGTTCGTGTTTGATAGGAAAAGGACATTCTCACTATGCAATTTGTATTCATCATTAATTTTTGTTTTTATGAGCACTGTTGCCTATTAAGATACAAAACACTCATATATCGAACAAAATAATCATACACATACACATTTCAATTGAATATGTTATCTAGTCCTGAAATATGTATGCTTCTTTTGCTAATACCTCTTTATAACGAATTTGTCACTTATTGACAATAGACTTTTTTCCATCCTATCGATTAGAATAGAGCATTCAATTCGTACAGATCTGTCTCGATAAAACCCCACCACACAAAAAAAAAGAAACATTGAACCTTTGGCCTAAAGCAAAAAGTTGAATTGCCATTGTAATATATGTATGTACTTCTATTACTTTCGGTTATGAGAGGAGGCGCGAGGGGGAATAAAAAGATGAAATTGCAGCGCCCTGTCGCCCGACATCGCACCAAACCACAAGAGCTGTAGGTTTATCCCTTTGAAGTAGGCTTTGCTGTACAAACATTTGCCAGCTAATATGATTTCGTCGGATTCCTTCAGCAATAACCACTTAACTCTGTTTATACACATATATGTATATACGTCGCGTCGTCTACTATTGTGGGATATTTATAGGGATTTCGAGAGGACTTCTCGAAAGTAGTTGTGCTGGGGATTACATTTAGGTATACATATATACATTTGTACAAAGGTAAACATAATAGGGATGTTTCATTTGTTATATTGAAAATTGTAACATTGGTGGGTTAAATTCTTATGCTGAGAGATCCCTCTTATCGGAAATGATAAGACTCTTAAAGCGAGGACCATTCAATAGATAAGTTGGTCTGTACATATATTGACATATTTTGAGAACATTTCTTGATTATTTTATTAGATTAAGTGTATTGTACTTTTGAATATATTAAATGATTGGATTATTGGTTTTTGTCAATTTTTACTTGCGATTATAGGTACTGTAAGGCAAGTTATACATTTGTCAAAAAAAAAAACAATCAAACATGACATTACGATGATAGCGAAGACGAAAAAAGATGGTCTAAAAATTCTGACCGTCTTTATGTCAGTCTGTCAGTCTGTCAGTCTGTCAGTCTGTCAGTCTGTCAGTCTGTCAGTCTGTCAGTCTGTCAGTCTGTCAGTCTGTCAGTCTGTCAGTCTGTCAGTCTGTCAGTCTGTCAGTCTGTCAGTCTGTCAGTCTGTCAGTCTGTCAGTCTGTCAGTCTGTCAGTCTGTCAGTCTGTCAGTCTGTCAGTCTGTCAGTCTGTCAGTCTGTCAGTCTGTCAGTCTGTCAGTCTGTCAGTCTGTCAGTCTGTCAGTCTGTCAGTCTGTCAGTCTGTCAGTCTGTCAGTCTGTCAGTCTGTCAGTCTGTCTGTCAGTCTGTCTGTCAGTCTGTCTGTCAGTCTGTCTGTCAGTCTGTCTGTATGTATGTAGAGACACCTACAGCCCAAACAAAAGGGCCGAATTGCTTAAAACTTGGTATATAGAATTTTTTAGGTATTGTACAGAGGGGAAATTGAAATTTTTTTTAGCTCAAAAAATAACGGTACCTGCCATATAACCAATACGTTAAAGCCTATTTTTCTCTGAAACTGCTCCAACGATTTTCATTTAAGAAAATCAGGGTAGCTTTTTAGGTACGACCGATCATATGAAAAAAAAAAATTTTAATGTCTAAAAACGGTACTTTCCATAGGACCGTTTTTTTTTTTTTATTTCGACTATCTCATAAATGGCTCGGCAGATTCTTTCGAAATTTAGATTTAGGTTGCCCAATTTATACTGCGTACCATTATTTTTAATAAATATTTTTTTTTAAATTTATATTTTGAAAATTGCTCAATAACTTTTTTTTTCAAAAATTATAGTTATATGTATTTGCTGAATCCTTATGCACTGGCCTATTTGAATTTTTCGTAAATGTAGTTCAAAAAGCTTTTAAAAAACACTTTTTTCTCAAAAACCGCGCGATTCTTAAAATTTTTTTCTCATAAATTCAAATTTATCAAAGAAATAAAATGGCGTACTTTTTTTTGAGCTCAAATTAGTTTAAGTATTTATTTCAGAATTTTGAATTATTTTTTCTTTGATTAATCCGATTTAATTTTTTGTTTTTAAGTTTATATTATTAAATATTTAAAATTGTCATACCAAGTTTTTTTTAGCAAAAATTAAAGAAACTTTTTTAATAAAAAATAAAGTAAAAAATGACTTTAAAAATACATTTAGATTTTAAATAGAAATCTTTTGCGTGATCGTGATCGAACATGAGAGCAAGTTCGTGCGATCCAGTCGTGCATTTTATTTTTTATAATATTCTAATCTTGTAAGGTGGCATTTAGTTTTACAATTTATAGAAAAATTAAAAATTAAATTGTACGGTAAGGAATTGTTAATTCCAAGGCATTAATATCCCACATTGACGAAAATCAGTACGGGAGACATATAGCTATTGCATCGATATCTTTAACAAAACAAGAAAAGAATTATTCACAAATTGATAAGGAAGCCACTGCAATTATAAAATAATTTTTTTCAGTATTGTGTTTGCCGTAAAAAAACTTTAATCACAAATCACAAACCTTTAACTAGAATATTTGATCCAAATAAGGACTTGCCATTAATGTAATTCAGATAGAAATCCAGCAAGAAAGTTTGAAAGACACTGAATGCATGTACAGTAACGGCATAAAAATATGTGCAAGGTTACCAAAAGGATAATCTGAAGGAAAACTTTGTTCTGGCCAAAACTGATTCCCATTAAGGATCAGCGACAAACAAGATGAATTCGACTATAAAGATATCCAAGAAATTTGCGGACTATGAATCAATAATTAAATCTTGAATTTACAACAACGAATGCTGCAAGTGGGATTTCAGATATATAATTCGGAAGCATAATGTACGAAATACTAATCGATGATGAGAAGCACACACGTCATGTCCATCGACTTCGAACAACTGATTGCATAATAACAAATGACAAAAATAACTATAACTCAAATCCATTAATCGAGATAATTAATTAAAATAACACCACTAACGATAACTGTATAAGCGGATGCCTCCGAAAAAATACCAGTCCAACCAGCTATGTTTGATAGCCCATCTAGGGAATCGTCACCTATCACAACAACTACTACATATATCATCACCAGCCATCACGTACTCAACACCAACATTAAATAAAACGCACGACTGGATCGCTCACACTTGCTCCTATGTAAGCACAAGATTCTTAGTAGAAACGCCTTAATATATTTTTTTATAGGTACTATAAGTTAAGTTATGTATTCGTAAAAAAAAGTTTTTTTCTAACAATCAAATATGATATTACGATCATAGAGAACACCAAAAAAGTGGGTCCCAGAATTCCGTCTGTCTGTCTGTCTGTCTGTAGAACGATATACAGGCTAAACGGCTGAGCCGATTTTGTTCAAACTTGGTGCTTAGGCGTTTTAGGCGATTGTCCAAAATAGATTTTTGAATCGTTGTTTTAGCCCCAAAATAACGGTAGTTGCCATACAAATTTTTCTACCATCTTAATTATCTCGAATACGGCTCTAACGATTTTGATAAAAATTGGTGCGAGTACGGACTTAGGTATGGTCTTCATTTTGGTATAAAAAAAAATTAAAAATATTTTGTTATTAATGGTACCTGGCATACAACCATTTTATTGATTTTCGACTTTCTCATAAACGGCACAACCGATTTCGATCAAAAATTTTATACAAGATCTCATTTGAATTTTAAATAATACTGCATTTAAAAAAATTTGAAAAATATTTTTTTTTGGATTTTTCAAAAAACAATTTTTTTATTTTTGAAAAATCAATATTTCGAAAACGGGGAGACGATTTTTTCTGAAATTTTGTTCTTAAATTTATATTTTTAAATATTTAAAATTTTCATACCAATTTTTTTTTAAATTTAAGAATTTTTATTTATACAAAATTAAGTGAAAAATGACTTTAAAAATACATTTAGCAGTTTCGATTAAGAATCTTTTGCATATAATGTGATCGAACATAGGACCAAGTACGTGCGATCCAGTTGTGCATTTTATTTTTATTAATTTTGTATATGTATACAACATTTCTTTAATTTTTTCTAAAAAAAAATAGTAATGGAAATTTTCAGTATTTAATAATATAAACTTAAAAACATAATTAAAAAAATCTTCCATCCATTTTCGAAATATTAGATTTAAAAAAAAATAACTATAGAAAAATATTTTTTGGAAATGTTGTAATGTTTGTCTGAGATGAGGCAGACTGTAGATCGTTCTACAGCCACACAGACAGGCGGAATTGGCGAACCGAATTTTTGGTGTTCTCTATCATCGTAATGTCAACTTTAATTAAAATCGATTCGATTTTTTTTGCAAATGCAAAACTTGCCCTATAGTACTTACATATATCGCAAGTAGAAATTAAAAAAAAAGAATCGAGCCAGTTACCTAAAACGCTTAAGTACCAAGTTTGAAAGAAATCGTTTCAGCCGTTTAGGCTAAAGAGCGACCTACAGAAAGACAGACGGAATTGCGGGACTCAATTTTTTTGTTTGATTAAAATCTCGAGCTTGTTGGTCCAAGGAGGCTTAAGCGATCTAGAAGAGCACCGAACTCCTCAACTTACACGCGGCAAAAAGTTGTCATTTATAAACGAACTGACGTACACAGAACATCATTGCCGAATTGCCTTAGTCATTTTTCTTCTGTCATATTATTTATTTTCAATCCATTATTGCAATGTTATCCTGCATTCTGTTGGCAGGACAACAAAATATTTTCAGCCTTTTTCGTAAAAAAGAAACTTTTTTGGCTTTAAATTAAACAATTAAATGTATCTGGTTTTTGAATTAAATAATAAAATTTAAATTATTGTTTATGTTAGCTTAAAATGTTAAATAAAACCTCCGTAAATTAAGAACCACTCAGCCCCGAATATAATAGTTGAATTGTCATCGGTAAAATGGTAAGAGCTGATGGTAAAATTGGTACATATTCTAATTATTAAAAATTATTCAGTTTTTTATAATGATAAATATTGTGCGTGTTCATTGAGAATTTGTGAGAAAAAAATACTGTTCTCTAACTGTAAGCTTAAATACAACTGGAAAAATTATTTTGACAGTTTGCGGGTCACTGGATTTTCTGAAAAATAATATGTATGACGTTTTACTGTTGAACATTTGAAATCCAATGCAATTTTGCTTTTTTCTTTTGTGTAACTTCTCTCCACTTAATTTCTTTCCACGTCCGTTCATATTAATAATTAAACTCTAAAAAATATTTATGTATGTAGCCTAGTTAAAAGACCCGCTCTCATACATTTTTTTTTTAAACGTTTGTGTGCTTCCTGAAGGGCTTTTCCCAACAACGTTGCATACAACCATTTACAGTACCTAAAATGTAGCTGATGCTTACTTGAGTCTCTGTGAAATTAAAATCAAGAGCACTTTTAGAACTATTGCGCTAGAGTGCCCTAACATGTTAAACGAGAAATGTATTCACATAAAACGTGTATAAAAGAAAGGACTATGGGTATGTATGTATAAAAAAAATGCAAAAAAAAATTGGCAACATTTATCGTACCGCGACCATGACGATATACATACGTCTATCCTTATCCAACTCTTCATTATCCAGGGGGAAATATACTCATATTTAAAATGAAATTAAACACTATAACTTACTTACTTGTGATACTACCGCTTATTTAATGAAAAGAAGTCGATGTTCAAAAAATTAAATAAGATTGTCAAGACTAGGCAATTTAAGATTGGTTTTTATAGTCTTTAACGGACTTGTAAGAGCTTAACTGAATCGCTGATCGGATGAGAAAATTATGTATAAAAACATTACCCGTTTGGATTGGAAGTGGCTGTCAGGGAAATAAGACAATGAGTTGACCCGTTCAGGATCTTTAAAAATCTTCATTATTCGTCAAACCATTTGGAAATAGTTATAAAGCGCGTGGCAAATAAGTTATTACCGTATTAGCCAGATCGCTACGATAAATAGAGAAGGGGACAAACATGCATAAAAGGGTCTTCAAAAGTGGTTTTCAGAAACACCAAATCGCGTTGCACACCCTATTACGTAGTACTATTATGCAGTCTACCTATGGTGACCTTGCTCCACTTAAGGTTGTCACTCCTAATTTCACCTACGTTTAGCATAAGTTTTTGCATGTAGTGAGGTATAATATTTACCGGAGTTGATAAGGGAGTTTAAGGCAGTTATGGAGTTCGTAGAGAAAGAATCCCGAGACTTAAAAATAGCAGCTAGAGTGTCTGAGATGAGGCAGATATCCGTTGTCTTCTTTATGCAGTACTTTAAATTACTTTGATAAAATTAAAGTTTGACAAATTTAAAAAATGATAAAACCAAAACTTTTAAAGTAATTGAAATGTCAAACTTTGAAAGTGATAAAAGGCGTTTCGTACGGTTGTCCCGCGAATATGAATATTTAAGCAAGTTTATGTACCGACTGTATGCAATGAACAAAGATTCAGAAATTTCCAAAGATCCAAGAGGTTTTTGGACATTTTCAAAGAATAAAAGAAAATATAATGCCACTCTAGTCAAAATGGATTTTGAAGATGAAACTTCTAATAGCATTGAATCAATATGTGAACTTTTTGCTAAGTTTTTTGCATCACTCAAATTTTTGTTTGCCTCATGTAAATACATTTAATGGTTCTAACTCATATTTAGATTCATTACACCTTTCAGCAGATGATATTTTGAAGGGTATTCAATCTTTTAACTCTTGAAAAAGTGCTGGTCCTGATCCTTTGAAATACCTATTTAATTTATCTCTATATTCAGGTACATTTTTGGATGAATGGAAAATGTAATATATATCTCCTTTATAGTCGTATATAGGTGTAAACGTGGACTTTGTCTTGTTGTGACAAAGCTCAGAGCTCGACTGTCAAACGAAGACCTCCCAAAGGAAGAAATTCAATATCGCCTGCGTTAACACATCTAAGAAAGCAAGAGACTACAGTGAGCAATTGACCGGGAAACTCACTGCCCTATATCCAGCCACAAGCGTCAACGACCAGTGGAACCAGTATCGCGACATCATTAAGGAGACATCCAACACCACCATAGGCTACCAACCACCCAAAAAAAGAACTCTTGCTATGATGATGAATGCCCGGTATTGAAGCAGGAGACGGAAAATGCACGAATGCAAATGCTGCAACGGAAAACAATAGCAGCAAGAGAGAAGTATCGTGAAGTAAGAGAAGGAACGTGAAAAAACCCTGCGAAGAAAGAAAAGAGCATCCGCGGCCTCTCAGCTCACGTATCCCGGGGAATCTAGCACCGCGACCAACACCCGCCGGTTCTACAAAACAGCCAAGCAACTGGCATCTGGTTATATGACTGGCACGCAAACTCTTCGAAACAGCGACGGGAACCTAGTCACCGAAGCACAGGGAATTGTAGACGTGTTTAAGGAGCACTTCAAGCAACTGATTAATGAGCATTATGGAGAGGAAGCATCAGGAGAACAAAGAAGCATGAGACTAGTCAATGAAGATTTAGTCCCAGCGCCCAGTGCTGAAGAGGTTAAGAAAGCCATCAACAAGCTTAAGAACAATAAGCTCGGATGGCCTACCTGCGGAACTCTTCAGTTATGGAGGAGATATCCTGGTAAGGTGCATGCACCAGCTTATTAACCAAGTGTGGGAGGATGAAAGCATGCCCAGCTACTGGTGAAATAGCTCCATATGCCCAATCTACAAAAGAGGCAATCCTATGTCCTGCAAAATCCACAGAGGCATATCCCTGCTATGTGAGCGCCTTAAATCTTTCTGCAACACTATCATCGGCACGCACCACTGTGGCTTCAGGCTAGGCAGATCAACGATAGACCAAATGTTCACATTGAAGCAAATCCTGGAAACGACCAACGAATTTCAAGTCGAGACACACCATCTTTTCATCGACTTCAAAGCCGCATATGATAGCATAAATCGCCAACAGATTCTATTGGCGATGTCGGAACTCGGGATCCCGAAAACACAGATCCAGTTATGCCGAATGACGTTACAAAATACGCAGTGCAACGTGCAAATGGGAAACAGCCCATCCGAGCTTTTTTCAGACGTGTACCGGGTTTAGACAAGGAGATGCGCTATCATGTGACTTCTTCAACATAGTCCTGGAGCAGATAGTACGGAAGAGTGGTGTTAACCTGTAAGGCATTATCTTCAACAGGTCTTCCCAACTGCTTGGTTATGCGACATCGATATCATCGGCCGCTCCCAACGAGTTGTACTTGAAGCATTCACAGCTATTGATGAACAGGCGAAATGCGTTGGTCTTGAAGTGAATGAGGGCAAAACCAAGTATATGCTATCAACAAACAAAGCCTCATCTGTCCATCGCCTATGACGGACAAAACATCACTGTTGGTAGCAGTAATTTCTCGGGGTAGTCAAGGAGTTCACCTAACTCGGAACAAACATCAATTCCACGAACGACACCTTGGTGGAAATCTGACGAAGAATTACCCAGCGAACCGATTCTACTTCGGTTTGGCCAAACAGATGGGTTCAAAATTCCTGTCTCGAAAAACAAATTGCACGCTATACAAAACGCTAATTTTACCAGTTCTACTCTACGACGCCGAGTGCCGGACGATAATTAAAAAAGGGGAATGGATACTGGGCACTTTCGAGAGAAAAATTCTTCGGAGGATATTTGGTCCTAAATGCGAAAAGGGCGAATGTAGGAGAAGATTCAATCCAGAATTGTACGAGCTGTACAAAGATCTGGATGTAGTCTAAAGAACCAAAGCGCGTTGACTACACTGGCTCGGCCAAATCGACCAAATGGACAACAACGCTCCAGCCAAGAAAATCTTCGAAACCCAGCCCCCAGGTTCGAGACGACCAGGAAGACTGAACCTCAGCTACAGGAACCAGGCGGTCAGAGACGCAAGAGCGCTTTGTCTCACCGACTGGAGGGAGAGTGCGAGGGACCACAACCATCGGAAGACCGCAATATGTCAGGCAGCAACCATCCATAGTTTGGGAGCCGGACAATTAAGTAAGTTTATATATATATAAAGAATAGGAAGCAAATTGTTCAAATTGATTATTCTCAATCGCGGAAAATTGATGTTGTATCGATTGTTCCTCAAGGGAGTCATTTGGGACCTTTGCTGTTTAATATTTTTGAAAATATTTCTGCGTGCCAAGAACATTAATGATTGTGAGATAGAGCAAGGCATGTACACAGAAGATGAGGAATAGTTTCCAGCTCTTCTTCGTCTATGCAGCTTCTGTAAAAATCGCTTGAATAAGCGCCAAGCCTCGTTGCGTGCTTGCCTATGTGGCAGTGACTGGTTCTGACACCAGTTACGGACCTGATGTGCAATCTGCTTAAGAATATCAAATACTTGGAGCGTTTAAGATCAAGTTTTGATCAGAACTGTTTTGTCGTCAGACAGATGGTTGTATTTTTCCATATTCGGTTTGTCCTTTCTAAAGCATCCTGTTTCAGCATTAACTTACATGTGGATGGGTATACCTAAATATTTGCCATTTCAGGTAATAAAGGAATTGTTGTTCCATTGTTGATAAGTTCAGCCTAACAATTTCCTGGAATATCCCTGTACCCTGGCACATAGTTTATAGCAGACGATCCCAGAGATTCAATAGCTACTTGACTATCTGATAAAATACGGATATCGGTGGTAGTTAATATCACGTTTTTTATGAGCCAGGAGAGCTAATTGTCATAATTTCAACCTGGAATACGCTACAATGATTAGGAAGATGAAAAGAGAGGCTTAATTTTAGTCTGATTGAGTAAATACCCCCACCAATCCCATTATCAGTTTTTGACAACTACACAGACAAGACATTTTCGATTTCGATAAAAGTTCCGCAGCAATGATAAGGAAGGCGAAACGAAAGACCTAAACTTATTCCTTCTCAAGACTACCAACGCAACAATATCATCGGTTTTTGATCCATCAGTGTAGTATAGAACGAATGGATACCGATTCCAAGAATGTCCTTCGAGGTAGGTCTGGATGATAAGAATGTAATTTTCGGATTGTGTAGTTAGTGCTTCTTGAAAAAAGATAACAGTTAGTTTAGAGAAAAGGAGTTCTAAAATCTTGCTGAAGAGAAGTCTTAAAATGAATATCTGTGTAGGTGTACTCATGGCCGTTTGTTTGCTGGATCCTGGGTGTCAAATGAACCAGACTGTAAAGTTCAATAAAGTGCTCTGCATATGGACAGATAAGCTGATCTTTGTTGAATCTTTATTCACAGCATTACACCATAGCGCTAGAATCGGTCCAATTAATAAAGTGAATAACCAGTGTCATATTTGACATTCTCTCGTGGTTCAAATTTCCAAACTAACTAACTTCTCATCCAAAATCGGGCTTAAATACTCTGTTTTTTTTTCTTGAAATGTTAGTGGTATACCTTTGATGAAAGGGGATTTTATATTTCCTATGAGAGTTTTCTCCGAACCTACACCGCCAAAACAAAATTTAACCACATATTATTTTTAATTTATTATAAAATACTGGAAAAAAAAACAAAAATGTTAAAAAGTAGATCCTGGATACTCGTAGTGGTATTTACATTTTGCATTAAAACCCAAGTAGTATTGAAACATATGGTTCCATTTTGCACCTAAATCACGTAAAAATACAACAAACGAGACAAGGCTACTTCGAACAATGATTCTTTCTTCGAATTACGTTGTTTTGTTGCTTGTTCCCTTTCATCGGCTTTGATAAAACGCTTATGACTGCAATCGATGATGTAAACAACTGATCACTGTATTCAAACAGTGTTTTCCGTTCACTCATCTAGGAAACAGGTATCAAGCTTGGATACCACTAAACAAAAATATACGTATATATTCGAAATAGCTATTTACAAAGCATCACAATCTAACGTACATCAGAAGACGATATGATGTTACATATCCTTGTGTTATGTCTTTCCAGTTCTGGCAACATTTACTGACTTTAATGAAATCTGACATGGTTTGTCATATTCCATCAAGGATTTGGTGACATATACACACACATATTGCTATGCGAGATGATATAAGAGGATATTCTAGCCCTTTTCGTGTTGCTTCTTTTTTCTTTCTGTTTTTTTAATTTTAAAAGCAAAAAACACTGTTCGATACATAAGGTACTTGTACACGTTTTCGTCCTTGTTGCAACCACCCATATCCATCATCTACATCAGGGCTACTGCTACTGCTGTTTGTTTATGATGGAAAATCCAAACCAAAATGTTGTTTCATTTTTCACTTACCGTGTCGAGCTTCCTCTCCCTCTGGGGCATGTTGTGTAATTGTATTGAGTTCATCCTCTAGGTCGACATGACAATCGGATACGTCCCACGAGAGAAATCCTGTAAAACAAATAAAAAAGAATATTTTTCCATTTAGCAATTTTATAATATACAACGACATAAAATATATGTATGTATATATATGTAGGTATGTATGTATTTATATTTTACAAAAAGGAACGAAATGAAGATGAAATGAAAGCTAAACATTATCCACGAGAGGTATACACAATCGCGTGAACAATTAAGCTGTTTATTTAAGCGGACGTGTTCTGATTGCTAATTAAAATGTTTCATCCTATTTTTTTTTGCTCATTTTTGTTGATCCTTCTTGCTGCCAGATGGATATTAAAATTTATGCTGCATTTGAGGATTTTAATTTTCTGATCTATTTGGATGAAGGAATTTCTTTAGAAAGACAAGGAGTGGCCTCCCTTGTTTTGTGTTTGGCTAATGTTTTATATATTTTCATTTTTATTTTTACTGATACAAGGTTATGGCTTCTATACATATCTAATCTATATTATGTACATAACTGTTTCGAACACTATTTGACTATAATCCAATTTGAACAGAATCCAGAAAGTGTGCCAATTACCCGATACATACTAAAAAAAGTGCGTATACGCACTAGTGTAGGATTATTGCATCGAACTTTGGATTTGCCCATACATGAGGCTTCTTTTAATTATTTATGACTTTTGCTTTATATACATTGAACGTACAGTATATATATGCAAATACACATATGTACATACATATATATGAGTAGATAACTGCCTTTTCTTTGGAAAATAATTTCTTTGGTGTGCTTTTCATTTTACAAAAGCTTAAATTCTTTATGAACATTTTATATATAGATACATCTGTACATATTCTTAGTTAGTAAAATAAAACTTATAAATTGGCTGGATATTCTTAATATAAGTTTTTATTGTCTCATTAGGAAGTAGTTCTGGATTTTTTTAACAAGTACAAAGCATTAAAAGTTATATGGATTTATACCGTCCCCTGCGAATTATTTTGTCCCATACGTCACATCCTTGAGTAAGGACCGATAGCAGCATACTAACTCGAGCTAGGGTTGCTCATTTTACATCGATACATCGAAAATATCGATGTTTATCATTTCATGCATCGATTAAATCCGATGTATCAAATGCTTGCGATATTTATCGATGCAACGATGCTTTTTGATCCGATGTATTGAATGAAAGTATCCCATATTTGCACTCTTTGGCACTTTTGACTTTATTGAATTGAGCACTAACGCAGGTTACAAAAAAAAGAAATGACATGAACACGACAAGACGACGCGACATGGATTTGCACATCTGCTGTACCTAACAACGTATAGTGTAAAGCAAGGCAGGCACACATACACAAATAGTGCCCATGCAATACACAGATCACACTAGACTAAAGCGGGCCATTGGGCCAGGGCACACGAAATGGATTCTTCCCCGATAGTAATGAATTTGTCGGAGAGGGAAGCGAAGTGTGCGGAACGAATAAGTTCCGCCCTTGTATATATAATCTATGATAGTACTATAGAAATGTATATACAAGGGTTCCGCCAAGTTTTGAGTAGAAGAAGGAGGTGGAACACTAATCCACACACAACTTCTGCCTTTCGAGAGTCAGAACAGAAACATGAATCGAAGAAAACAAGATTACGATACTTCTTTCTTTTTCTTATTTTATTGACATCATATGAGAAACAAAATCAAATTGTTGTTGTTTGTGGATTAATGGATTTTGTTTCACATATGACGTCAATAAAATGTGAAAAACAAAGATGTGTCGTAATCTTGCTTTCTTCGATTCATGGAACAGAAATACTAACACAATAGAAGTAGGTACATGTATACATTTTTCTTCACTAATATAAATAACGGGTGATTTTTTTGCTACTTGGTTTTTGACGTTTATATTTTTGACAGATCACACATGACAAATTCCACGAACATTTGACATTTCGATTCAGTATTATTTGCCATTTCATCATGAAAAGACTTACGCCTGAACAACGTTTGCAAATTATTGAAATTTATTATCAAAATTCGTGCTCTGTGAAAAATGTGTTTCGCAAGCTACGTCCGTTTTATGGTCGTCATAATCGACCCACCGAGCAGGCTATTCAGCTCATTGTGACCAAATTTCGCACCAGTTTCACTTTATTGGACATTAATCCACCAAATCGTATCCGTAGAGTGCGTACATGCAAGAATTGAACTCGGTCGACATGTGGTTCCAACAGGACGGTGCCACATGCCACACTGCACGCGAAACCATGCATCAATTGAGAGGCGAATTTGGTGAGCAGTTGATCTCACGTTTTGGCGCAGTCAATTGGCCACCAAGATCATGCGATTTGACCCCGTTAGACTATTTTTTGTGGGGCTATGTTAAGTCTATTGTCTATGGGGACAAGCCAAACACGATTGCTGCCTTGGAAGCCAACATTGAACGCGTCATTGGTGAGATTCCGGCCGAAATGTGTGAAAAAGTTTGCCAAAATTGGACCTTCAGAATGGACCATCTGAAGCGTAGCCGCGGGCAACATTTAAGTGAAATTATTTTTAAAAAGTAAATGGCAGAAATTGATTTATCGATCCAAATAAGAATTTCATTCACTTTTTACAAGTTCCTGTGTTTTTTTGAATTTTCAAAAACCAAGCTCTTAAAAAATCACCGTTTAGTTCAGGTCGTGTGCGCGTAAAATAAAGTATGAAACTGGTTTTCCATCCAGAAATATTCATCTCGTGTGCGCTGGCCCATTCACATGATTATCACAAGTAAGTTCATCACAATTGGAATTTCATCAAAAGGCGTGTTTCATTTTAACTCAGAGCATGCAGAGCTCCAAATGTGTGTTTCTTTTTTAGTTCTGAACATGTGTAGATCGCACTCGACGTTCTCGAACATAATTGAGTGAGCATGTTAGTAAATTGCTGAACGCACCAAATGCCATGTGTGTCAAGAAGGAAAATGTAACGAAAAAAAATAATGAGATACCTGCTACCTACATACGAGTAAGTTGGCGAAAGAAGTTGATCGCTTGTTGATTTTCTGTATCTGGTGTGTATCAGTGTACAAAAGGTTAGGTTTTGTGTTATATTGCAAATGAAAACGTATTCTGATTTGTAGTGTGTTTAAAAAACATATCAGTGTTCAGAGATCGCTCTGTTTGGAACAAGTTCAGTGCATAATCTATGTGTTCAAACTCTGTTCAGTGCTCTGCTCTGAACGAAAAAAGAAAAACGCCTAAAAATGAAAAAAAGTGTTTGTGACAAGCTCTCGGGCAACTGTTGGCCGAATTAAAGAAAATCCTTTGGAAGTGTGGTGCGACTATAAAGTGCAGTTTCCAAAGCTCTACAAAGTTGCTTTTAAGTATTTAACAATGGTAACCAGTTCGGTTCCATCGGAGCGACTGTTTTCCAAAGCATCTCAAGTGCTGAACTAGCAGCGAAACAGGATTCAGGCTAAGCGTGTCACCAAAATCCTATTTATGCCGAGTTTAGAGAACAAGTACCTCCTGGAATTTGTGATTTCACTGAATTTTAATAAAACTTTATTTCAGTAAAAAAAAAAGAACCTTGAATATTAATTATCATTTTTCTTTTTCTTATCATATAATAGCTGATCTATGTTGTTCTTGTAGCATCTTTTTTTCGATGTTTTTAACCGATGTATCGTTAAACATCGATGTAACTTTCCGATGTATTATATCGAAAACAAATCGATGTATTTCTTCTATGAACATCCCTAACTCGAGCTAAGCGATGGTTTATGGTTGAAGTATGTATTAAAAAGTATAATTACATGCTTAATAGAATGGTTGAAACTCACTCGTGCACAATATAAAAATGTGTATGTGTTATGTTTTTTTAAAAAAGGCAGTTATTGCAGAAGAATACACATCGAAAAACATCGAAATTATTTGTGAAATTTTGTATTTGTTGACAACAATTTTAGTTAGTTTTAAAGCCCGATTCTCCCCCTTTTGACGAATCACAAGTCACAATTCCTTGTGAGGATTATTGTGAAAAGATAACATTTATCGTCACAAGAAAACTCACAAACCAGTGGCGGATTAACCTTCTTGGCGCCCTGAGGCACGCTCAGTGCCTACCGCCCCCTTTTTTTAATACTATGCAAAGATCGTATTTGAAGGGGCTAACATCGAAGGTTTATGGGACACGGTTGTCTTTTTGGGGGCGTGGAATTTGAAACGACTGTCAACGTCCATTTGGAGCGTTATGGTCATACGGTAACCGACTTTTTTTGCCTGCTATTGAAGAATACGACTTGGAGAATATGTAGTTTCAACAAGACGGTGCCACTTGCCACACAACTCGAGCGAATATGGCTTTATTGCAAAAGACATTTCCTGGCCGTGTAATTTCTCGTCGTGGCGATATCAACTGGCCACCAAGATCATGTGATTTGAAACCGCTGGACTTTTTTGTTGTGGGGCTACGCGAAAGACCGTATTTATGCAGATAAACCTTTAACTCTTGAGGACTTGAAAACCAACATTCGTCAAGTTATGGCTGAGATACCGTCCAATATCTAACAATTGCAACAATTCGCGTGGTGGTCATTTAAATGATGTAGTATTTCACACATAATGTCAACGTTCAAACTTTATAATGCAAAAGAAATATCATGAAAAAAAATATGTTGTGTCTGTTTTATTTACGTTTACTTTTGAAACCGCAAAATGGATAACCCATTATATATTCCTTAATATTTTGTATACTGAATTTCATAACGTTTAAAACTGGTGGGTTTATTTTCATATCGCCCAGTGTGAGACAATCAAATTGTTTTAATTTAACGACCGCACATTATAAGCTGAACAAAGTTAAAGCGTATTTTGCGTTTTGCCCTTAAAACAAATTTATCCAAAAGATGTCGGTAAATACGGTCCAAATTAATATTATCATTGTAAGTTTGCTGTACGTGGCAGATAACAAGCTTGTTGTCCAAAGGTAAAATGTAAATAAAACCAAGGTATACCTAATACTTATACACTTTTGGTATGATTAAATTTTGATAATGTTTACATGAAGGGTCCTAGTTATTGGTCAAATATATACGCTGTTGCCAATATTACATTAACATACATACATATGTGCACATGATACATATAATAAATAATAAGAAGCTTTACAACTTCGAATTTGAATTCAAATCATCTTCATGTATGCATGCAATGTATTTATTAGCCTTGTACGAAGTTGCTCTGCAAAATTAATACTTGATCCAGAGATGAGAAACCCACATGAACGCAACGCAAATCCGGTGAGACATACGTACTCGTACAATTCATTCCTTCCTTCACTTGTGTAGAACTGAATTATTAATATTTTTTGTTCGTCCTTATTCGTCCTTAGATGAAAAAAGTAATAATAAGAGATAAATCGTTATATATTTGGTCCCAAGGTAACTTTCTTATCTCCTGTGCCACAATTTTTATTTTACTTAGTTTCACGCCAGAAAAATAGGTACCTACATAAATATTTGTTTCTAAGACCATATTCGTATGAAAATATTTTTTTTATGCAGAGCATCGTTCGCAATGAACTTTAACTTTGCGACTGTCAGCAGTGTCAGTGAAAAAGAACCACACATTATTTTGCACAAACCTACTAATATCTAGGTAATAACGATATATGGTGTTTTAGCTTTTATGCTGCCGTAGCGCATGTTTTATCTCAAAGGAGCAATTCAAGCCAAAATTTTAAATGCGTATTCTCTTTGAGGGTCGGCAATTTGCTTTATCAAAATATCTTTGTTGCGGTTGGGAGACTTTTAATTTATGGATTAATTAAAAACGATGCAAAAAGTATCTTTCGTCTGTAATTTTACAACAATCATCATTCATTGCATCAACGCAAAACTTTATTGAAACAGAGCTCAATGCTCTTGCTCTAGTTCCGTTTTAAATTAAAAACTGCAATTAAATTTTATATCGTACAATTTATTCAGATATAATTGAAGTTTTTAAATCAAGTATACTTCCGGGACTGCGAGAAAATTTGTATCTATCTATTTTTATTTTTTTTCCCGCAAAATATGTTAAAATTTGAAGACCTGAAGTTAATAGTATGATTTAGACACAAATCTATAGATATAGTCGAGTCGTTATTTTCTATTACCCGTTAAGTCTTACTAAGTGACTGTATCTCGGTTTGATTGTTTTAAATTAATATGCAACTCATTTGAAGAATTAAATTAAAATCATTGTTTGTCTATTATAGCCACAACATTTAATTAAGAGCTTTAATTGCAAAATAATATTTTAATATAATACTCAGATAGATAACTTTACTAATCTGTCAAAGTCAAATGTCAGACAAAATTATAAAAAGCATTTTTACTTGCTACATACATATATGGGTACTTCATGACAAGTTTTGGATTTGTAAAAAAATCGAGACTAAAAAGTGTGTCCCGCAAATTCAGTCGGTCTGTCTGCCTTTTCTCGAGTCTATAGCTTAAATGGTTGGATGAATTTTCTTCAAATTTGGTAAAATTGTTTTTTTTTTCGGTAATATGCCCGCAAGGTTTTTTCATGTTTTTTAAATTTTATTTTAGTTTATTAATAAGAATATCGCGGTGTAAAAAGATTTCTCTTATATATGATACAGGTAACATATGTTTAATGCTTATTAAAATTAAGTAGCTATAATTTTCTGCAAATTGAATATAAAATAAATTAAAAGAAAAAAATTAATATTAACAAGTAAAAGCAAAATTAATCATTTAATAGTTAATATTTACAAAATTTGAAGATCAAAACGTAAATTGATTTTATCTTATGATATTATGTTGTTAAGTTGAGTAGTAAGACAAATAAATTGCACGACGGGATCGCATGTACTTGCTTCTATGTTCGATTACATTATATGCAATATATTCTTAATAGAAACGGCTAAATGTATTTATTTTGAAAGTCGCTTTTCATTTAATTTCCATCTGATGAGGAATCCTATCTTGAAGCTTCCACAACTTCATCCCAAAAGTAGCTCCAAATGTTGGACAATATTATCTCTACAAATTTACATCAAGTTAGCTCTATACAAAATTTTAAAAATAGACAACTTGACCTCGTTTTCTCATCTGACGCCGTTAGTACAGTAGTGGTAGAATCTACCTCTGCTTTATCTAACATAGAACGTTATCACCCGCTTCTTGACATTTTTCTTGACTTGAGCGGTCATTTGCTCAAAAATAGTAATCCTCATAACTGTTCCCATACTTTTGACTTTCGCAAATGTGATTTTCAATAGCTCTTGGATAGTTTAATAAGCTCCGGTATAGAACATTTACTGATTTCTAATAATGATCTTGACTCAACTATCTCAAGCTTCTATTCTATTTTGATGAGATGCATTAATGAAACAGTCCCAAAGAAAAAGATCTATTCCCACTAATTCTTTTTGTCATCCTCGGTTCACAAAAGAACTGAAATATATTAGAAATAAAAGAAATATGGCTTGGAAAAAATACATTAGGTTCATGACGGTAGAGAATTAAGTAGTTTACATTTCCCTTTTGGAAGAATTCAAAAAACTCTATATCGAACTCTATAGCGAATATTTATAAACCATGGGGCGTTCTTTGAAGTTAAACCCGAAAAACTTATGGAAATTTATAAATTCTAAAAAGAAATGTGACGGGTATCCAGGCAATCTCATTTATAATAATCTTACGTAATCTTGAGTTCAACTTCTGAAATCTGCGAGTAATTTTTGCCAATCCTTCATTGATTCACCTGTAGTTGTTGACGAAACCTATTTTAATTTTTTACGAAATTGTCCTCAAGAATCATTTGACAATATTACAATAGAGCGTGAAAAAATATTGTCACATTTAAAAGAGGACTATACTATTGGACCTGATGGTATACCACCTGCTGTATTAAAAAAATGTAGGTTAATTTTAGCTCAAATGAGGCCGGAATGGCATTGACTATGAACGGCATTAATTAAAGTATAATCATTATAGCGGAGTTCTGGTGGCTTCAATTTTAGCCGGAACGAATGTAAAGTAGAATTAATAATTTCCATCAGACATCAATTAGCTGGGATGTATACAATATTACTGTGGGATTCCTGTAGAACAATGAAATGACCGATTGTCACAAAGTTTTTTTATTTTTTAAATTTGAGCGTTGCTGAAGTTTGTTTATGTACTTGCTAATATATGCCAGCTCGAAACATTAGCACCCAACGCGTCATTGTAAACACTATACCCAAATAGCTTATGTTTGAATTTTCGTGTTAAGAGAAACACCTGCCAAAGTGACACCCAATGCGACATTGAAAACCAGCCATTACGTATATGAAATACGGCATTTTCTCAGATGGTCCACCTTTGAGCAAGATCATCAATATGTCCAATTTACTGTTGAGTCTTTGAAGCTGAAGTGCTTGCAGTTTTGATGTACGAAATTTGGATATCAAAAGTGGTTGGTAAATAACGAACTAAAGTTGTGCAGCGCGACAAACACTGTCACCCATCAAAGGGTCCCGGGATGCCTTGAAGTAAACGGTTATGGCATGACAGAACAATGAAGAGTTTAACGTGTACACCCGACTTCCCAAGTCAAGCTTGAATCACACCTGCACTAAAAAACCATCTTTCGGGATAAATCTGGAAAGATGGCAAACAAGGTCCATGAGCCGAAGCTCACTCAAAGATTGCATGTAATTTCGTAAGGTGGTGATGACACAAGTGCCATTCATCTATCAATCTTCTAGAAATGGTTTCTCTCTTATATGCAGTTTTAGCTACACACTCTCTACTGTGATTACAGGACCACGTACCAAACTGCCACAGCAGGAGCCATAAACCCGCTACCATTGGTAGTCACTATGATCTACTAAGATCCTCTATGTTGACCGGACATCAACCAGCTTCACCAGCAATCTCCCTTTTTAACACAGTGGTGCTGATTTCGGGTTTACAGTACATCCACCCTCAGGGGTTCACTTTCCTCCTAACACCAACACTACTCCACGGCCTGATGCCCCTGGCTTACTGTCCAGCAGTGTCACCAATCACACCTACCTAGTTCGTGATCAGCCCACTCCCCCATCCAGGTGTTTTACCCCACCCTTCCGGTTTATGAAACCTAACTTTCTTCCTCATCTGGGTATATAAGGGCTTCGCCTCCAGTACCTTAGAACCATCCGCTTACCGCCACCACATCAGAGACAACACCATTAACCAGATAGATTAGCCGCCCAGTGTAGAATAGCCTCATTAAAGAGAAATAAACATACCTGAACGTTGCCCGTCTTTCACCACGAGAAGGGACTATCTTGGCTCTTCACGAAGGACCAGAAAGAACGTTGCCTGGCAACTTCCCATATATTCCCTTGAGGTCAATCGATCAGATTTCCCGAAAGACGGTAATGTCATGACAGATGCTTTGTCCTAAACATGGGTTATCTCTTCATCTTAGAATATACTGAATCAGAATGACAGATGGTAAAAATTGACATATGTTGCCTGTCAGATTTTGTGAAATATTTGGCCCAATCTTTCTAGTAAGACAACAGAATACTTTCTGCACCTATACAGAGCTTAACTGATCTTTGTGGTTAAAATTCTACCGCGCAATAAACACAACTCAAAAGGTACCCGCAAGAGCAGATAATGGTTGTCAACACATCTGCCTTGAGCAGTGGGCGTCAGAATGAAGAAGCACAGAAGAAGTTTTCTCAGAAAAGCGGTGAATCTGCCTTCGAGAATACTTCATCGTCCATTTTGCGTGAATATCTCGTCTGTCACTAAGTTAAATCATGAAATTTCATGCAAAAACTAAGCAACCTCACTTGTTTGACGTTTTTGTATGCAAATGTTTTATAAGTAGTTAGTACCGTACTGGAAATTATAAGTAATGTATTATACGATTTTACGTAAAGCACTTAAATGATTGTGTGATGGAAAACTTAATTAAAATGTGCGAAATTGTCTTTTAAACTTTGTAAAATAGCGTCTCTGATTTTCAAAAATTGCAATCTAGAATATCTTTTAAGCTTATAAAGATTCTCAAAACAAAAGTACTAAGACGCATATGAGGAGTGGCAACTTTGCACATTTGAAATGATAAAGGTACGTGTTTAAGTGTATAGAAGGAATTATGCTATACTTCAGTCAACAATCTTTTCAAATATGAGGCGTTGCCTGAAATCCATCCGTTTAGCCGAAGGTCTCCATAGTTATGTTTTTTGTTTTAGTATTCATCGATACAAATCTGTGAAAATAATCCTTCGTTATTTTTTTTCGTTATGCATCTCCAATGAATTCGGGTCAAGTGATATTTGGAAAGGATCGATCCATCATCATAGCCATCCGCGTGGGTGGCATAATAAAAATCTATACATATTTAAAGAGTATACATATAAGTATGTAGTTATGTATATTCCAGCTCAAACTTTACCCATTTCCTTTTCGAATTAACTCATTTATTGTTTGTGTTATTGTTTAAATTTCACAATGTACCTAATGAATTTTTCAAAGTGATTTTCACCAAAGTATTAACACATTCGGCCTTAAAAACAAAATGAGGCTTTTATTGTCCTCAAAATGAGTAAATGACATCACATCCCAATATAATAAAACATGGTTTCATCAGTGACACAAGGAGGTGGAGAGAAATTCAATCGATTTCTCGTAAAAATAAGTTATCTACCTATTTTTTTTTTTTTATGGTAAACATGACAACTAAATTCGGGAATAACGTTGTCACGAAAATAAGACAGTAAAATATTTATTAAATACTATAATTATTTAGCTATAAGAATGATATACATACACACATATAAACATCATGTGAAATAACACTTGTGAATCAAAATAGATATAGGCTCATACAAATAGGTTTTTTTTTATGTTTTTATTGTAGAGTTCTATTGAAATTGGCGATGGTGTAGGAATTATTTTTTTTACAACATTTTCATACAAATTTTTATTATTGTCTATAAATAATCCAATATAAAGGGTTATCCAATTTGCGGTTTCAAAAGTATAGGGCTGAAAAAACTAAGTTATTAAACCAATTTTTTTTTCAGTTGGAAGTCTGACATTTACGAAAATAGATCGCACAACGCATAAAAATTGTTAAAACCTACTACAAAAATGGTGATTCTGCCACAGCCACATATCGTGCTTTAAGAGGAGATTATGGTTTACATAATCGTCTAACTATGCAAGCAATTGGTAGAATTGTGAAGATATTTGAAGCGACTGGATTGGTTACAGATATTGTAAGGCCAGTGCATCATGGTTTCGCTCGTTCAACTGAAAATATCGCTGCTGTAAGTGAAAGTGTTGCCGAAGACCCTAATGTGTCGACTCCTCGTCGTTCTCAGAAATTAGGACTGTCTTACGGCACATTATGGCGTATTTTGCATTTACATCCATATAAAGTCCAGCTCACACAACAACTGAAGCCATCTGACCATTCACAAAGTCGTAGATACGTCGAATGGGTGCTTGAACAACAGGCGGTGGACGGCGATTTGTCGAACAAAATTTTCTTCAGCGACGAAGCACATTTCTCACTCGGTGGGTATGTTAATAAGCATAATTGTCGTATTTGGGGTTCTGAGAATCCTCAAGTAATTGAAGAGAGGCCATTACATTCACAAAAAGTCACTGTTTGGGGCGCTGTTTGGTCCGGAGGTGTGATTTGACCTTCCTTCTTGGAAAACGACGATGGAACGACTGTCACCGTCAATTCGGAGCGTTATGGTCATATGATAACCCACTTTTTTTTGCCTGCTATTGAAGAGTACGACTTGGAGAATATGTGGTTTCAACGAGACGGTGCCACATGCCGCACAACTCGAGCGAATATGGCTTTATTGCAAGAGACATTTCTCGTCGTGGCGATATCAACTAGCCACCAAGATCATGCGATTTGACATCGATGGACTTTTTTTTGTGGGGCTACGCGAAAGACCGTGTATATGCAGATAAACCTCTAACTCCTGAGCACTTGAAAACCAACATTCGTTAAGTTATGGCTGAGATACCGCCCAATATGTGTCAAAAAATTGTCGAAAATTACCTCCAAAGAATCGATGCTTGCACCATTCGCGTTGTGGTCATTTAAATGATGTAGTATTTCACAAATAATGTCAACGTTCAAACTTTATAATAAAAAGGAAATATCATGAAAAAAACATTTTATATGTGTTTTATTTACGTTTACTTTTGAAACCGCAAAATGTATAACCCATTAAAAGCTAGGGTTGAAATTGCAAGGCAGTTTCAATTTTTGAATAATAATCTACAATTTATTTAATGAACCGTCAATGGAAATTGGATAAAATTCCCTAAGAAATTTGCTGAGGACATTGATACTTGGGAAAATTATAAGACACACGTTGCATTTGAATTTTCTTAATGTTAATTTGTTAAAACAAGTATATTTTCAGTGCTGAGTGTTAATCTATTTTTATAATCTAATTACTTTAAACTGGATAAACTTTCTCGGAAAAGACTAACGATTTGAATGAAATTTTCATAGTTTGCCCTATGACCGAGAAAATAGATTTAAAATTATACTAAGTAAAATCCAAGGCTAAGATGGGACTAACAGTCAATGTGGCTAAAACGAAGTGCCTGTTGTCCACAAAAATGCCACACAACACCTATGGATTGGGCAAGATATCACAAGAGACAGGTATAACTTTGAGGAAGATGAGGAATTTGTCTACCTCGAATCTGCTACAACATCTCGTTAGAAACAAAGCGAAGAATAACTCTTGCCAATCACTATTTCTATAGGCTAGGGACACAATTAAGTTATAAATCCCTCTCTTGAAAAACAAAAAGATACTCTTTATAAGACCTTGATGATCCCAGTGCTGCTCTATTGCGTCAAGTCATGCACTCTATCGAAAGAGGATGAAGATATATATATAGATATAATTAGTCGTCGAGCGTAAGATTCTTCGCAAGATTTTCGCCCTTGGAGAAGAAGGTTCAACACGAACTATATGAGCTGTACAGAAATATTGATCTGGTACAAAAATACGTATATCACGTTGAAGTGGGCAAAGTCATGTATAATGAATGGACAATAATGATCCGGTTTACCAGGATCTCCGATTCTATCCCAGAAGGAAGGCAGTCAAGAAAGACCTCACCTTAGGTACCTTAGGTGGCGCGCTCAAGTAACAGATGACCTGAAGTTGGAGGTAGCTGGAAAAGACTGAGGTACCTGGAGTGGCATGTTGCTTGATGCCCAGATCCGCCCTGAACTGTAGCTGTAAGAGCAGTTGATTACACTCACTTTTTACTATAGAGAAATTATACAAAATTCATGGAAAGCACATGAGACTCACTTAATATTATTGAAAAAAAAATCGTTCACAAATATTTTGAACAGAATGAAAATTGTAAACAAATTGACGGATATACAATTTTCCAGGAAATGCTGTGGGAGTTTACTCCATAGTGTCCTTTTATTTACCAATATGAATTCATTAATCTACTGTAATGAAGTGTTACAACTTTACCAGCCGGTTCTTTTATAAAGCAGACCTAAATACAGCTTCTATGACCCCTCCCTACCTGCGCACCTGTTCCAGTACCAAACACTATCTTCGACCTATTCAGATTTAAATAGACCAAATAGACGAACGCCCAACAAATGCTACGCTACTGGCAACTAGATTTTAAACATACAACAAGCAGTGATCAATAACTTATCAGTAACAGCACCGCCGCGCCGATCCACCACCGACTATCACCTCTTTTCCCAAAACAACAATAACCAGCGCGAGGTATGGGAAATGATGGTGATATATGTAAGGCAGATGTTGGATGGCGAACAAGAACCTTGATAGTGAGTTTCCATTAATAAATGGTATACAATCCCCGTCCCCGTGGCGCCCTTGCCTTACTTGGCATGTTGGCAAATACAAATAAAGGGAGAAGGGAAAATATGGTAAATCACGCGATATTTAATGACGTGGCAAACAGCAGGCCACTCAATGTTAAATTTCACCTTGCAACCTTACAGCTTGCATTTAGTTCAGCAGGAAGGTAGCATAAGAAGCAGCTGTGAAGACAACGAAGACATGGAAATAGCCAGTCGTAATCCATACTCCGAAGGTATCATTTGGCGACAAGCATAAAAATCAGGTTCTGGTAAATTTAATATTAGAATTATTCCCACCAGTGGCAAGGGGTCTTATAAACATTCCGGCTTCGGCCGTTGATTTTACCGGTTTCGGACTTTGATTTTTCCGATTCCGCCCTTTGATTTGTCCACTTATACCAGACCTGACCGTGTGAGAAGCAGGATCCGTATCAGCCCAGCGGACAACCCAAGGGGGCCATCATTGGACCATGTATCAAGTTAGAGGGACGCTGTTAAACTGTTAAACATAGGACGTCGGAGGAATGATGGTAAGATGCTTAGATTTTTGAATGGTGAAAATAAAGACAATATTAAGAACTAAGCTTATGTAATGAAGGAAATAAAGAATCATATTTTGTAAGAGTAAACTAATCGTAGACTTTGGATCAAAATACGGAAACCATAGACTAGAAACTAAAGTTACGTGCTACTTTAGTAAGAACCTTGGTATCCTGGCGAGCAAAACCTCAGCCCTAGACAAAAAGTAAATCACACTACAAATTGTAGTACACGATCCGATCTCTAGTTATGAGCTCACACAGAGACGTGTGTGAAGAAATGGAATAATGTGGAATCAAAAGCTCTCTTAAGTGTGTATACATCTACAAAGAAATAATTTTGATAGGTAACAATTTTGAAATACAATCATACTAATATTATAAATGTTAAAATTTGGATGAATGGATGGATGGATGGATTTTTGTCAGAAGGCTGAACGGATAAGGATGAAATTTGCCACAGAGATATATTATTGTTTGGAATAGGCTGCTTTGTATCCCGGTAAAATTAATGGTTCCCGTGGGATTTTTTCTTATATTTTGCGCGCACTAAAGGGATTTTGACTACCCTTAATATGATCGAGCACAGTGCGAGCGTTAGATAGGTTAGTTTTTATTTTGCGTAGAGCTCATTCTACAAATAACCAATATAGCTTTTATTCACAAGGCACCTAAAGGCACACGGATTTGCCTGAAATTTGGTTGATAGATGGATGGTGTTTTGGATTATCACATAGGTCATTTTCCTCCCGAAAAAATTAACGGTTCCTATATAAATATGAAAAAAAAATATACTTGGGTGCTTGTTCCGCTTTTATGCTTTTACGGCTGAATGGTTTTTACTGAAATTTTGTAGGTGGATAGATGTCATTAGATTCCCGTTGGACAGAAAGTCCGTATAGCATCGCACGAGCATCTGATGCTATATAAAACTGTTTGAAAAATGTATAGTAATTCATCAATTGGCCGATTTAGCTCAAACTCTTGTTCAGTTGTTCGTAATATCCAAGAGAAGGTTTTTACGAAAGAAAATTTGTTGAAACAACTCCAGAAAAGTCGGGAGATTTCAAAAATCGAAAATTGACTTTTTTATGGAATTGTGTGTTTTATTCTTCCGGAATGGCTTTTCGAATGGAACAATAGAAAACTCGAAAAATTCCGGAAAAAACCCGAACATTTTTTTCTCGAAGATATAGAGATATATTTTTTTCTCGATTATATATATATATATCTATTTATAGCATTATTTGATGAATTTGGACACTTTATGGGTGGAAAATTCATTCTGAAGCTTGGAAAATTTCGGATAACCCTACTAACCCTAGTATTATTATAAATGTGATAGTTTGGATGGATGTTTTAATTTTACGAAGAGCTCATATAACATATGTGCTTATCCTACAATAGCCATATATGGATGGGGTGTTTTATACTTGGGTGTTTGTTCCTCTTTCACACCTCGACGCCTGAATGGTTTTTAATGAAATTTTGTAGGTGGATATTAAATTCCTGTGGGATAGTCCGTAGCATCGCACGGGTATCTGCTAGTGTATAATAAATTGAAATTGAGTGCTCGAGTCAGTAAAGAGTTTTGTTGTTATTCGATTGCCATGAATTGACTTTCAATTCGCCAATAAAACGCGGTTTATATGTAACTAGTAACTTTATCAGTAGGTACATATTTTTAAAATTATTTTATCAGAAACATTGTGAGAGGTATTTTAGAAATGTGAACATACTCGTATTAAATTTTTAAACAACGTTTCTACTTCATAGTTTACTTTTTCTAATTTCTTCCCGCGATATTTTTGCTTAAATATGGAATATCTTTTAGCACATCATGCAGCATTTCAATCTGAATTTCAAAAAAAAAAGAAAAAAACAATTATTGTCTTTGAAATTATATGTCGCAACTTTCAAAATAATTAAAATCATCTGTCTGTATGCAATGTGTTTTCCAACATAGTTGACACAGGTTTCCTTTCCATGACATGATATGACATCAAGTTATAATACTGCAAGGATATGAATACACGATCATATACCACGAATTTATTTTAATTTAAAATTAAAACCCACAAATGAAGGCCTCTGCCTTAAAAGAAAAATATATTTAAAAAAAAATATACCTACCAATATGTTTGTGCAATTTTTTTTTTTACAAAACACAAACTCTATGGTAAAAGCTAAATGTATGAATGCGGTGCCGGATTTACATTAGACTTAGCAGATGGTGTCAATATTGCCGTTTTAAGCGAGCGTTAGGAAAATAGAGAAGATTTTATGAGTGCATTGGTTTAACTTCAGAATGTAGGAAACAATTTAATTGTTTATCGATTGCAACAATGTTAGGTGTATTTAATGTTCGACTAAATTTTTCGTAAAAAAAATTATTCAACTTTTCAAAAACATTGCGACATTTATAACGAATCTATGGACTTCATTTTGATTTGTCATTTCTTAAAATCTTCGAATGTAGAAAAAGTTGCCTTCTTTTAATGATGGACTACCAAACATGAGGTTCTTTAACACCAATATCATCAAAATCCAGCACTGGTATTATATTTTCTCTTAAGGACATTCATAACAAGCCAAGAATATGAATATGAAAAGTGCAGTATCCCCATTGCACACATCATCGTATAAATTCACCATAACCACATCAACGAGGCCGACAAAAAACTACAGCGGACAGACTTGATAGCTCAACCAAGCACTTGCTCACTTGCGAATGGATTTGTCCTTTCTTATCCTTTTATGTGTTATTTGTGGCTTTTGTTGTTTTGTTCTTTTATTTTAAATGTGGTTCACTCTTTTTGGTGATATTTTAATTTAGAGTTCGGCATTGGACGAGGATACTAAGCAAACCAACATGGCTACACAAAATCTTGTACTACAAAGGGTTTTTTCGTCCTTCGGAATCTGTCTTTTTTTGTAGATATGGAGGTAGGTATATATATTATGTATATATATATATTTTAATTTTTACAGTTTTTATTAATTGCGTAACCTTTTCTTTTGGTTCATATGTCACATTGGAATCGTCAGTATCAACAAATGTCCTCCGGTACGAAATGTATTATGCAATTAAAAAATATCCACTAGAATATTAAAAAATAAAATGCACGACTGGATCGCACGAACTTGCTCTTATGTTCGATCACATTGTATGCAAAAGGTTTCTATTAAGAATCTAAATATATTTTCAAAGTCGTTTTGTATTAATTTACAAAATTTACAAAATTTTATAAAAAAGAACTTGATATGACAATTTTAAAAATTTAATTATATAAACATAAAAACAAAATTTTGAAAAAAATCATTCACCGGTTTTCGAAATATTGAAAAAAAAAACATTTTTTTTTTTCAAAAATCCAAAAAAAAATATTTTTGGAAAATTTTGGTAGGTATGCAATATTATTTATAATTTGCAGAACTTCCTACTTGGATCGAAATCCGTCGAGCCGTTAACGAAAAAGTTCAAAATCGAAAAAATGGTTGTATGGCAGGTACCGTTATTAACAAAATATTTAAAAAAAAAACTTTTTTGCCCAAAACATAGAACATACCTAATATAGTTCACACAATTTTTTTTATCAAATTGTTAAAGCCGTTTACGAAATAATTGAGATGGTAAATAAAAATGTATGGCAGGTACCGTTAGTTTTGGACCTACAAAAATGATTTAAAAATCTATTTTAGACAATCATCTAAAACGCTTAAGTACCAAGTTTGAAGAAAATCGCTTCAGCCGTTTAGACTGACAGATAGACGGAATTTCGGGAGCCTCTTTTTTTGTATTCTCTATCATCGTAATGTCGAGTTTGATTAACATCTTGAATTCGATTTTTTTTTCCAAATGCAAAACTTGCCCTATAGTACCTAAAAATATACCTTCTAAAAATATAGAAAGAACTCACTTAGCTTAGACATGCCAAGCTACTACTCGTAAACTACAACCATAAACGTTTTACAACCTGTATTATAGCTTAACGAGGAATAGCCTACGAATAATAAAGGATATTTTCACAGGCGACTGCAATCTAAGAAGACACCTTAGTATTCTTAGCTTCGTGAGCAGCCCTACTTGCAGATTCTCCAGCACTGAAATGGAAACACCGGACCACATTTTAGGTAGTTGTATAACACTGATACATCAAAGACATACATAGATATCAGGATCATCGCCAATTCAAAGGAAGTCAATTACCATCTCTAAGAATACTCCAAATACCAAGGTTCATTAAGGCAATACATTTGGAGCAAGAGCTGTAAATTAGCAGTGAAATGTTTGTCTCTAAATGGGGGCACAATAGATATTAAGGCCACAGTGCAACTAAAACCCCTAAATTATTTATTTATTCATTAATATTGAGAAAAAGAAATGTAAGTCAATAATTCCAAGCTGACAAAACAATTCAAGTCCGATAAGCGAACGAATATTTTATTTTGAAAATCAAGGAAAAGTCCGGGCCGCTTGAGTTTAGGTGCGAGCAATACTTTGGACAGCATTGTTTTGTAAAGGGTTATCCATTTTGCGGTTTCAAAAGTATAGTGCTGGAATTCGACATCTGTCATTATTAAGTTGTTAAAATAATTTTTTTTTCAGTAGAAAGTCTGACATTTAAGAAAATGGATCGCTTAACTATCGCACAACGCACAAAAATTGTTAAAACCTACTACAAAAATGGTGATTCTGCCACAGCCACATATCATGCTTTAAAAGGAGATTATGGTTTACATAATCGTCCAATTACGCAAGGAATTGGTAAAATTGTGAAGAAATTTTAAGAGACTGGATTGGTTACAGATATTGTAAGGCCTGTGCATCATCGATTCGCTGAAATATATAAAATATACTGAAAATAACGCTGCTTCAAGTGAAAGTGTTGCCGAAGACCCGAATGTGTCGATTGCTCGTCGTTCTCAGGAATTAGGACTGTCTTACAGCACATTATGGCGTATTTTGCATTTGGATCCACACCTACATCTATATAAAGTCCAGCTCACACAACAACTGAAGCCAGCTGACCATTCACAACGCCGTAGATACGTCGAATGGGTGCTTAAACAACAGGCGGTGGACGGCGATTTGTCGAACAAAATTTTCTTCAATAAACAAAATTGTCGTATTTGGGGTTGTGAGAATCCTCAATTAATTGAAGAGAGGTCATTACATCCACAAGAAGTCACTGTTTGGGGCGCTCTTTGGTCTGGAGGTGTGATTTTTTTTTATAACTTTGCACGCGCTCAAGGGATTATGAATACCCTTTATATGTTTTTCTTAACACAGCGCGGGCATCCGCTGGAAGAAGAGAAAGAAGGACAGGAAAGATGTGTGGCGCAATGTTCTGAGACTAGAGCTGGTTGTTGTCTCAGATTTATCTCCAGGGATGGTGGCTGAACTAATGCGGAGAGAATTACCGTGTCTTATTTATTTATTTCTCTTATAATTCGCACTATTTTATTTATTTCGTTGCCATATTTTATGGATATGCTAGTTTACTCAATCACATGTTGTTAGTGTTATGCCTAAACAGAATGTAATGAGCAAAGCAGCAACGTATTTTATGAAAATGTTTGAGAATTGGTTTTTAATGGAATATAAGAAGACATAGACAACGGTAGGAATCGAACCTGCAACCACGAGGTTTACAGGCGAGCACACAACTATCGCGCCACGGCCACCGCAAAATTGGATTGGATCTTACTTCTTCGAAAACGACGATGGAACGACTGTCACCGTCAATTCGGAGCGTTATGGTCATATGATAACCAACTTTATTTTGCCTGCTATTGAAGAATACGACTTGGAGAATATGTGGTTTCAACAAGACGGTGCCACATGATACATAACTCGAGCGGATATGACTTTATTGCAAGAGACATTTCTGGTCGTGGCGATAGCAACTGGCCACCAAGACCATGCTATTTGACACCGCTGAACTTTTTTTGTGGGGCTACGCGAAAGACCGTGTTTATGCAGATAAACCTTTAACTCTTGAGCACTTTAAAATCAACATTTGTGAAGGCTGAGATACCGCCCAATATGTGTCAAAAAGTGGTCGAAAATTACCTCAAAAGAATCGATGCTTGCAACAATTCGCATGGTGGTCATTTAAATGATGCAGTGTTTCACACATAATGTCAACGTTCAAACTTTATAATAAAAAAGAAATATCATGAAAAAAATATATTTTATGTCTTTTATTTACGTTTACTTTTGAAACCGCAAAATGGATAACCCATTATAACTCTAATTTTAACAAAATTCCACTTGTGAGTGTTCTAATGGATAGAAAACAGCTAATTCTCAATAGATTGTAAACAGTGTTATTGTTTTCTGTATTTTTAATCCTGTAAGCTATGTAATTTTATGTAATTCAGGTTGCATTTAAAAGACCCTTGGTCTAACAGGAACATGTCAAAATCAAACAGAAACGAAACTATCAACCATATTACGATTGTCAACTATGAATTGATTGAACGGTCAAAAGACTATTTAACCTGGGAAGATTGATGAGTTTTCTTCAACTTAACTTCATTCGTTTTTAAACAAAATGTGTTTCGAAATAGATATATTCAATATTTGACACATGTGTACAGCTATAAGATATAGGGTATTTGCGGGAGAGATGCCGCGTCGGGATATATGCAGCATTCATCCAAACTCATACATTTAGTCATCCGCGCAAAAAAATGTATCTTACTTTTTCTTCTTTAGGTATTCAACCAAAAACGCAGGACTAAAAATTGGTTGCAGCCAACATGGAACGGGATTTTTTTATATCCCTTACTCACTATAATGCGGAAAGAAGTTATCGCGTATTTTTCCAATGTCAAGTAACATTTCACTAGAATAAAAAGATAAAGTAGATCACAGTGGGTTTCTGTTGTTGTATCTATTGTTACATTTTGACTGACTGAGTTTCTTTTTCTCACCAAACACGGCTAATGTATGATATGTTTAGTTTAGTTTGCCAAAAAAAAATCAACAATAATAATAAACAATAGAAAAAAAATTAAATATAAATTTAAACAAAATTTAAAGTATAAATCAACAAAACAAAGTTATATAATAAGAGAAAGAACAACATTATTATTTTTATCATGAAGAATATTCAACCATCTTATTTTGAAAATTTTTATTTTTAAATGTATCTCTAGACATTTTTAATTCAAAAATATCACATTATTTATTAAAAATCTTTGAAAAGCGAATAAAAGGCTTGTGAGATGCATAGTTTGTCTTTGAAATTACTACATTACAAAAATATGCCTGCCTTAAAGTTCTAACATTTAGATTAACGGATATTTTGGAACATAAGAAAGATTATTGGATATTACATTTGTAGACGTCAAACGTAAATAAAGCCTCAGATAATTCTCTACTATTCTGAAGATTATACAAAATAATTTGCTAAAGATGATGAGAATATTTTGGCAATACAAAAGTGTCAGAGCTCCATCCCAAGCCTCTCAAAGCAAACAACATAAATTGTTTTTGGGCAGACTCAAGCTTCTTAATAATCAACATCATAAAATGGAGACCGAACAATACTACAGTATTCCCATAGAGACCGAACCAGTGAATTATAGATTGCTTTTGTAATTTAGAAACTTCTCTGGATCTTCATTTTATATTGTATTTTATCTATACGGTGTTTAAAATTAAGTTTTCAGCCATGTATAACTCCTAAGTCCTTAGTTACGTCCTTTCTAATAAATTTGTGTGCGTCAATGGTATAGTCAAAGTAATACCGCTTTTTTTCCTTAAGAAGGAATTTATATTGCACTTATCCACATTTAGTTTCATTCCATTTACTTTATACCAACTTGCCAAGCGAGCTCAAACATTAGAAGATTCATCTTTTGAATTATTCACATTTTGAAATAGTTTAATGTCATTTGCGTAAAAAGATATGCTGGTTAGCAACTCCGGATTCTGTGCTTAAAAATTTCAATAATGTATCAGTTGCAATAATCATTGATGGTTCCCGGAAAGTACGCCAGAATTTTTTTTTTTGGGAAAAACGCCAAAAAATTCTTTATATAAAATTATGGCATTTTTTGCTAGGAAAAAAATCCAAAGTTTTCTGATAATCTTTCCCAAATTTCTGGCTTTTTTCCAAAAAAAAATCTGGTGTTTTTCCCATTTCCATAAATTGAAAAAAAAAATGGAAAAAATGTCAGCAAAAAAATCGGGCGCTTTGTATTCTGCATACAAAATTGTGACATTTTTGCCCTGAAAAAAAACCAGAGTTTTCTGATAATCTTTCCCAAATGCTTGGCTTTTTTTCCAAAAAAAATCTAGTGTTTTTTCCATTTCCGTAAATGAAAAAAATTGGAAAAAAAAGCCAGAAAAAAATTCGGGCGCTTGTATTCTGCATACAAAATTGTGACATTTTTGCCCAGAAAAAAAAAACAGAGTTTTCTGATAATCTTTCTCAAATGCTTGGCCTTTTTTCCAAAAAAAATCTGGTGTTTTTTCCATTTACTTAAATGGAAAAAAAATTGGAAAAAAGTTAGACAAAAAATTCGGGCGCTTTGTATTCTGTATACAAAATTCTGAAATTTTTTCCTAGGAAAAAAAAGCCAAAGTTTTCTGATAATCTTTCCCAAATTTCTGGCCTTTTTTCCAAACAAAAATCTAACGTTTTTTCCATTTCCTAAACTGGAAAAAAAAATTGGAAAAAAGTCAGACAAAAAATTCGGGCGCTTTGTATTCTGCATACAAAATTGTGACAATTTTGCCTAGAAAAAAGCCAATGTTTTCTGATAATCTTTCCTTAATACTTGGCCTTTTTTCCAAAAAAAGCTGGTGTTTTTTCCATTTCCTTAAATGGAAAAAAATTGGAAAAAAGTCAGACAAAAAATTCGGGCGCTTTGTATTCTGAATACAAAATTGTGACATTTTTGCCTCGAAAAAAAAACCAAAGTTTTCTGATAATCTTCACCCAAATGTATGGCCTTTTTCCAAAAAAAATCTGGATTGGAAAAAAGCCAGACAAAAAGTGCGGGCGCTTTTTCATTTCTCGTTTTGGAAAAAGAGCGAGAAAACTGTATTTTGTTTGAATTGCTGTTAGGCATTCTTTAGACATGCAAATTTTTGTTTGGTTTTGAAGATTTCGAAATCGTTTTATGGCCTTTTTTCTAAAACGTTATTTGAAAATTATGCCAGAATATACAAATTTTCTGGCTTAGTTTCCGGTTTGCTTTCAGGCTTTTTTTCTACACCTATCTGGCATAATTTCCAATATTTCTGGATTATTTTCCAAATATTTGTTTTCCAATTCTGGCGCAATTTTCTCGGAGTAATTTCCGGGAGCCATCAATGATTAAATAATCTAAAATTGGCTGAAATGCTATTAACTTCGATAAATAAAATTATGAATTATTCGATTTGAAATTTTGTTGACATGGACATTCGATGGTTTACAAACTAGTATGCAATAATCGTCCAGAACTCTCTCTAAAAAAATCAAATATTTAGACAATTTCGAAAGCAAATTAACATTCTTCATTGAACAAAATGTACGTAGCACAACTTCAGCAATTCCCAAAAAAAAAAAAACATTTTTAGAATTTACCACCTATTAATGAAAGTGGATAAATTTCATAAATTGCTACTCGAATCTCGAGTGCTGGGCCTGCTAGTTGAAAAAAATATTCAAGAAATGGCTGTGGGGACAATGACTGCGTTCAAAAATGGGTGCTTCCCAAATGCCAAACAGTAACTCTACCTAAAAAAAATGTTATCAAATTTAAAGTACTCTATTCAGGTGGTAAAGGTTTTTATACTACGAGTATATACTTTCGTGGGGCTTTCGCCCCATAGAGCAAGTGAACAAAACCCCGTATTCAGAACTTCAGAATATGAAATGTCCCTTTTTTAGCTATAATTTTGTTTTACCTACATGTATGTATCTCTCTAATTTGAACTGGCAAGCAACGTTATTTACATAATTTAATTTTTCCCAACTTGTACATACATGAATATACATATTATATACATATGTTTTATGGGCTACAATATTCGTACTTATGTGGTACATACCTGCAAATATTTGTAGCAGAAGAATCAACACACTTCACCTACGAAAATTGAATCGGAATCGACCCTGAACCACTGACATTTAACCCGGGCGTGAAATTGAAAATGTAATTGAATTTCCCGATCATTGCTGCATCAACTTGAGCTTCAACGTGTGATGGAAATTTTTTTTTACATTTCAGCACAGAAATGGTGATTATTTTTCGCTTTTTCATTTTCTTTTATTGCAGACATAGCATGTGATGTACATATATTTTAGCACCATTTTTAATATCCGCTTCGAATTCATGAGCATAATAGAGTTTCGTCTAAGCAGAATTATAACCACTTCACCAAAATACGTTAAAGAATTTCCGTTGCATAGGCAGCCATCATATTGCAATCCAATACAATAGAAAAGCGTTTTTAATGGACATATGTTATGTACTGCACCATCTTCACTTAATATTCTACTGGAGGTGGTATTCAGCAAATTTTATGCGAAATAATTGCAGTTGCTAGCTTCCTGCACTTCATTGTGGAAGACGAAGAGGAAGTGGCAGAAGCTTCTTCTTATTTTATGTAAGTAACTTCAAGATATCCTTGTTCTAGACATTGAAGAAAAAAACAGTTGGTACTAGCAGGTCTTCAAAATGGCTTTTAGCCAAAAGCGAAATAAGCTTAACGAGGGAAATAGTTTCTGTAGCTGCTGTTATTGCAGCACGAAAAAATAATAAAAAATGAAAGAGAAAGGGATTTTCTTAAACGAACATACCCACCCACTAAGCCTTAGCCCTGCCCCAACACGCTTCAACTAAAAACCCTCTTGTGCAACATTGTACCTACGAGTAGTATGTTCGTAAGTTTTCCCTGTTACCGTGGGTCGTGGTCGTGTGTGCGTCAGTTTTAAATTATCTGCATTGCAGCAATTGTGACTGAAATTTATTATTCACTCAATAGACTTGCCTAGAAATAGTCATAGAAAATGAAGGCAAAAACAAATAAAAACCTGACCAAAAAGTATGCTGCACATAACTTGTGTAAAACTCGAGCACTATGCTATAAAAAAATTTGTTCGTTCAACTTCTACAATATCTTGATAGCGATACTTTATATTAATGAAACTCCAACCACACCACCTGAAATAGAACAGAATTTCAAATAAAGTTTAAACCGCCTAGAATTATAAATCAAGCAAATAAATTAAGGCAGAAAACAAGTGATTTAAGTTGATTCCACCTTTAATGGTGTTTAAGGAAAAAGTTTTCCCTCAGTTGTTTGGTCATTATTAGTCGATGAAAGGAAATGTGTAGGAAAGTTTTATGATCTGTGTATATTTTGTATATAAAATCCACCCGCGGCTATTTGTTCGGTCGGAAGTACTTTATATTTAAATCTTAAAATTACTTTATGTAAAGTCTATTTTCCGCCTAACAATAATAATAGAAGTACATTATCTACTTTTGTTGGTTGGCAACTGTTTGCCTAAGAGAATTTTAATTAGTTTATTGATTTAAATGTTATGTGTACCGTTTTCAATATGAAGGACGCTTTTTTTATTATTTTTATTCATAGGGATCCGAATAAGAAAATGCAGAGGCACCAAAAACCTGAATCGCAGCCACATTTTGTTTTTCGCGAGTCAATTTTTCGTGTCTGTTGTTTAACTATATTTTTTTATGAAATGCAGTGTATATTATACCTCATTTCAATCGAAATTAGATTCAAATTAAAACCTTATACTACATTTCCACCGACCACTTAACCGAAATTTAAGTAGATTTAGCTAAATCTCGTACAAATCTTGAGGTCTTACCATGCAAATTTTAATCTTCTCAGATGAAGATTTAAAATAAATCTCATTTAAATTTTCAATCGAACTACCCTATTTCCATACCGAAATGAACACATTCTTCGGATGACACAGATGAAGCTGCCTGTCTCACTTCTACAACATAAGAGAAAATGAAAAAAATATATGCATTTTGAATAGTGCTGTCAAAATTAATCTACTTCTGGAGCGGTGGAAACACTTTTTGAGATTAGTAAATCTACAAGAGATTAAAGTTCGGTGGAAACGTAGTATTAAGAATCAAGCCAATTAAAATATATTTAAGGCTTTCCAACGATGTAGAAAATACAAACAAAAAATGGGTCATGCAAAAGTATTGACCTCTTCATGGGAATGACTTTGCCCAAAAATTGTTTGACAATGTCAAACTGTAAACTAACTAACTCAAAAAGGGATATACCCACGTCGATTTTTTCCATTTTAATAACAGATGTTTTTCTCTCGGAAGCAAAATTTCCGCAATACCAACTTGTTTTTCGTTGAAAAGAAATATATACTAAACATAAACCACAAATATTCACCACTGGTTTCAAATATATATGACGAATCAAACTCAACATAAGGTCCAACTATCATTCTATTCCTCGATTGAGATTGCTTTAATTGCATTTAAAACAGCTTAGGTCTTGACCTAAGAACTTCGGAACCTCTGAAGTCTAGTCTTGGGGAGTTAGTAGCGTTTTACTCTCCATTTGAAGGACTTTATTAAGACTGGATTGTGTCCGCCTATGTGAACTAGCAAACCAGATGCCGCGCCAGCACCTGAGCATATCCACCTATTCAGAATACAAACCGAAAATGCAAACCATAAATATTGATTCCAAACAAAGACACAACAGACACAGAGGATGTGGCTTCATTCAGGACAACACACTATGCTATGCAGGCAGACAAAGTTCCGCAGATGTAACTATCTGATCCAAATTTGAATCTTTGAAACCTGAAGGGGTATAAACGCTAAAGATTATGGCACCGGGAAAGACCACAAATGAGAGCGAACTAAGCGAAGACGAATGGTTGTACAAGTAGACGCGTCTACGGCCTTGGATCATACAGTGTAGCTAACCAGTATTCCTTGGAAAAGCCGCAACTATTTCCATAAAGCTGAGTGAATTAGTTTCAATGAATTTATGAAATGTTCTAAATTCCCATGTCTTTTGAAATATTCGTACTTTATACCAGTCCATAAAAAAGGCCCTATGAATTTAATAACAAATTATCGTCCCATAGCGAAACTTTCAGCTATTCCTAAAATGTTCGAGTCTCTTGTGTGTGACATAATTTCTTTTAATTGTTCATCTGTTATATGTGAAAATCAACATGGTTTTGTGAAGAAAAAAATCTATAGTTACTAACTTATTACAATTCTCTACTTTTCGTTTGGATTCATTTGAAATACATTCTCAAGTAGATTGCATCTTCATAGATTTCAGCAAAGCATTTGATAAATTAAATCACGAAATACTTCTGACAAAATTAAATAAAATTGGACTAAACGATAATTTTGTTATGTGGATTTCGTCATGCCTTAAAGATAGATATTACAGTGTTATGTTTAGAAGAAACCGTTCTTGTCAATTTAAAGTTAATTCCGGTGTTCCCCAAGTGAGTCACCTTGGTCCTTTGCTGTTCATTTTATTTATAAATGATCTTCCATCTATATTAAAACATTTAATGATATTACTCTATGCTGATGATGTAAAAATATTTAGAAAAATTATCTCCATTACGGATTATCAATAACTACAAGTTGATCTAAGTACATTTTGGGAATGGTGAAACAACAATCGTTTGATTTTAAATATAGACAAGTGTAAGACAATCAGTTTTACACGGAAACGTAATTTAATTAAATTATGAGTATCTTTTTAACTCGACGCATTTATATAATGACTCTAGTTTTTCTGATCTCGGAATCGTATTGGACTCAAAATTAACATTTACTGACCATTTTAATTATATTATAAAGATAGCCAATAGAATACTTGGTTTTGAGAAGAGATTTTCCCGTGATTTCCGCGATACTTCTTTATGTTTCTCCTGTCAGGCCAATTCTTGATTACGGGTGCGTTATATGGGCGCCATACTACTCTATTTTTTAAGATTTTCTCTTCGCTTTTTGCCCTGGTCAGATAGAATTATATTACCTCCATATACTTCAAGACTTCAATTGATAAACCTACCATCTCTTTCTGGTCACAGAGAGCACTTGCAGTTCTTATGAAGCAGAGTAATGAATGGATCTATTTCATATCCATCGTTTCTCGTTCGAATAGGTTTCAATATGAGTCAGACAAGCTTAAGAAGGATTTTACCACTTCGAACTATTTTTAGCAGATCAAACTATGGCGCTAACAGTCCTCTTATCAGTTAATAAAAAATGTCAATAAATTCTATATTCTTATTTGTTCTACAAATGATAATCTTTAATCTGAAAGCTTTAAATGTAATTTTTTTGCTCTGAGTATTTGAAATTTTATCATAACTAATTAAATTCAGATTATGGTAAATTTTTGTGATAATTATAACGTTAGAATTTAACGTATTGAATAAATAATAGATCAAATCCGACTCTGAACTTACCAGCAGTTCGACAGGCTTGGGTCATTGAATGGAGCTGATGGAGTGAAAAAGGATAATGCCTTAATGTATCTTAAGAAACCTTTAATATGAATACGCATATCATGGTATTAAAATGGCGCTCTAACGTGTTAATTGCATTCCTGGGGATAGATTAACAAATAGCATTCCTTACAGAAATAATTTTAAAACAATTATATAATAAAGAATCTTTTGTATGTGGAATTTGCGTGCAAAGAAAAAAATAAAAAAAAGCTTCCGAGTCCTAAGTGTCAGTTTTAAATTGAAAAATATCCCAGGGAGTAGATGCAGGTACGTGGCTCTCGTGATTATACTTAAAAATTAATAGATTTAATATGTTTTTTTTTTTGCTTGGAAATTTCGAACCAAAGCTCCTACATCAGCCTTTATTTTTCACTTTGAAATATGGTATGGTAGGTCAAGTTGTATCGTTCCCCTATAACTAAAAGACCGTAGAAAGTCCTCATTAAGTTTTTTTTAAATAAAAATCATTAGCATAAAAAAAAATGTTCTTTTTGTGAAAGAATTTGAGTGGTTATATTTCTTTATCCACGACAGGCTTCATTGCATGTGATTGGTCTAAAATCTGACCTTTACAAGGTTGGTCGCTTTTCCTTTAGCAATTTTTTTTTCTAGGTACATAAATACTTAAAAACATAATCCTTTGAAGGTGGAGTGATTATGACCGTTTTCAAAATATCAAATAGGAAACCAGATTAAAAAACTATAAAAACATCTCGAAATCAAACCATAAAATTTATATTTTTAAACTGAAAAAGAACTAACCTCAGATGCAGGTATTTTAGTATATAATTATAAGGTTCAAAGATGCCGCAACAAAAATATATTCGAAACTTTCTAACATTCAATTGTGTCACAAAAACATTGAGAGCTCTCAATTAATTCAATTAATTGTGACTGTAGGTTTATTTATAGGCATGTAATAAGGCTACGTGTGTGGAGAAGAAGAATTCCCCATCTAATTTCTTACCATATATACGATACACATTGTATTATATGTATGTTCATTCGAGGAGAATTTTTTTTATCTACTGGGGAGCCTTAATTAAATGAGTTTTCTTTTTTTCTGAGAAAGTTGTGTACTGACATTTCATGAGGTAGTGGGTAGTTAGTATCTGGAACAGAACAAAAATTGTTCTTGAATTCAAAAGATTTAATTAGAGATTCTTTTTCTAATGTCATTAGATTGACCTTAATCTGTAAAATATGTTTTAGTTTTTGTGTCAGGTCAGTCAATTCATCTTTCATTAGTTTTTATTTTTTGTGGTTTTTAGGTCAACCCTCCAACTAACCTCTCTTCCTAAATGTCTCAAATGTAACTTTTTGTGCCTGTTTATTAAAATATATAATATTTGTGATACGTGAGTAAAGTGAATACTGATTGAGACTGTTCATTGTAAGATTGATAAAAAAAACATAAATAAATAATATTATCTTAAAATAAGACAATTTTGCTAATTGTTTTTAAAACATTATCATTTTAATTGTAGTTTGTGTGGCAGTTTTAGCTTTTATTTATTGCATTGAATATTTTTGATAGATTGCTACCATTCCATCATTAATTAAACAAAAAATAAAAATAAATAAAGAGCATTCTTTGCTGCATGCATTAAGTTTTTTTAATGCCTTAAAACTACATGCCAACATTTTTTATTTCTTATTTTATAAAAACATGCATTAGCAATCCAAAGGACTTTGACACAGATTGGCTTTCAATTGAAAAACTTTCACTATTCCAACTCAATTTATAATTTTATTTGTTAAAAATATATCCAATATCTCGGGTGACTGCATTCATACAAAGTAGTGAAATCTAAATCGAACAGAAAGTTTTCCAGTAAGATGAACCATCTATACAGTAGATGGTAAGTCGAATGGAATTATACAAAGTTTGTATTTAAAAAAAAGTATTTCAACATGCTAATGCAATTAATTAAAAAGAATTCATAAAACCTTTGAAATGCCTTTAACAAGCCGAAGATTTGAGAAATAGTATTTAAAGAATAATTTTGACACCCCATTTGTTCAGTACGAGCACATATAAGTGTCATAATATTGTATTCCAAAATTTGGTGTACCTAACTAAATTTATTGAAGAAAAAATAGATCAGAAAAGATTCGAAAACCACAAATGTGTGAATACTGACAGAAAAAGATGTATTTTATAGTATTAACGGTTATTTTTAGAAGTATGAAATTAAACAAATAAGTTTTTTTATAATTTTTACTTGCGATATATAGGTTATAGGGGAAGGTTTGCATTTGGAAAAAAAATCGACCTCTAGATTTTAATCAAAGTTGACATTACGATGATAGAGAACACCAAAAAAAGTCGGTCCACTATCCGTATGTCTGGTATGTCTGTAGAACGATATACAGCCTAAACGGCTAAACCGATATTGTTCAAGCTTGGTGCTTAGTCGTTTTAGGTGATTGTCCAAAATAGATTTTTGAATTGTTGTTTAGCCCCAAAAAAAACGGTACTTGCCATAAACATTTTTCTACTAACTTAATTATCTCGAAAACGGCTGTAACGATTTTGATAAAAATTGGTGGGTCTACAGTTTAACCATTTTTTTTTAATACTCGTATTTTGTTAGTAACGGCACCTGCCATGCAACCATTTTATTGATTTTCGACTTTCTCATAAACGGCTCAACGGATTTCGATTAACATTTTTATACAAGAGCTCCTTTGAATTCTAAATAATACTACACTTTGAAAAAAAAAATATTTTTTTTTTGAAAGTTCAATATTTTGAAAACGCGTGGACGATTTTTTCGGAAATTTTGTTTTTAAATTTATAATTTAAATATATAAAATGTTCATACCATTTTTTTAGAAAAAAATCAAGTATTTTTATATATAAAAAATTAAGTGAAAAACGACTTTACAAATACATTTAGCAGTTTCTATTAAGAATCTTTTGCATATAATGTGATCGAACATATAAGCAAGTACGTGCGATCCAGTAGTGCATTTTATTTTGCTATAAATTTCAATATGCATTTCGTACATTTATGTTTTGTGCTTTTTAATCTTAATATTAATCACTTACTTCTCACATTAATGATAAAAATCCCCACTTTTTTTGCATGAGAAAAAGTTCGAACTCGACATTTTTACTTGCGATATATGTACTATATTTCAAGTTTTGGATTCGTAAAAAATCTGCGATGATTTCTTCAAACTTGCTACATATTGCTTTTGTCGGTAATATGAACACTAGTTTCATTAATTTTTTTTTAATTATGCTATCTCCCATTCATTTGTATAGTCAAAAACTTAAATCTTATTTTTCTCGAAAATAGCTCCAACAAATTTTATAAGAAAAAAATCAGTCAATTCGTGAAGGAAAAAGTTGCTTTATAGTATTTTTTTTTTTTAAAGGGTTTCTGGCTTTCGATTTTCTGGAAAACGGTTCAGTTGATTTTCTTTATTTTTTTTATGCAAAAGCTATTAAGGAGCAAACAAAATTTTTCAAAACATTTTTTTTTTATCTTAAACAAATTAAAAAAATCAATTTTTGTATTTAAGAGTTTTTTTTACATTTACTTTAATACCTACTCAAAAAAATTAATTTTCGTAAAACAATAAACAAAGGTCTTACAGACAAATGTTACAAAACTCAAAAACGGCTCAAATAATTTTGATAAAAAAGTTTGCCAATCTTAAATAAGTGCTGGTCACTTTACAAAAAAAAGTTTAATGTAGCTTCTTATTAACGGTAGGTACTTCCCATGGAACCATTTTTAAGCGGATACACTGATTTAAATTATTTTTTTTTATGCAGATGTTCCTTAAGTGTAAATAATATTGCATATTCAAATTTAAACAAAAAAATATTTTTTCGATTTAAAAAAAAAACTATTTTTTTTGTGAGAAGTCGATTTTTCAAAAACGGGCTGGTGATTTTTTTATAAATTAAAATTTAATATGTATATTAAGAATTACTTCTAATTGGCAATCCAAATTTGTTTTCCTAATAATGTTTCCAAAATGTTTTTTTTTTCAACCCCTCCAATAATTTTTAATTTTTTGCACATATTCAAGAATTTAAATGGCATCTTTTTTTTCTCAAACTTTTAGTGAAACAATCTAAGCAATTTTATTATTGGTTTCATAATTTCTGTATGGCAACTTGGTTGCCAGTACTTGTCTTTGTGACGGTAGAAATCGTATGGCACTTTTAATGTTGACATTTTGGTATTTTGAACAAAAAAACAACAAATTTGGTTCAAAAGTTAATTCTAGATTTCATAATTGATGGGAATTTACTGGTAAAATACTGAGGAAGTTATTTTTATTTGTATGATAATAATAAATAACGGAAAAGAAAAGATAAGAGTATGGAGTATTGCGGCGTATCAGACCAAGAGTATAATAAAGTGAAATCTAAAGTACGCAAAATTCTTACTACATGAAGCTTTAATACCAAATATTTAAAGTAGAATAATATTGAAACAAATAGAAATTAAGAAATGCATTTTATTATTTAATAATTACTGACTAAATTTTGGTCAAGTTTTTAAGATCTTTCGAATCGGGCATACCTAATAAAAAGAAAATTTGCCAAGTATACCACCAAAATTTGATCAAAATTCATTAAATAATAAAATTTATCTCCTAATTTGTAGTTGCAAATATATATTAAAACTTTTTTTCAGAAATGAAAATCATCAACTTTTAAGTAGGTACTCTACCAAATTTCATCATACTACATCAATCGGATGCTCTCCATAAAATTGATAACAATTCTAAGAAAGTTGGCGGACACCACACCCCTGAACGGAAAACTTCTAATTTTCTATTTTTACTGTGATATAGGTACTACCATAGGGCAAGTTTTGCATTTATACTTGGAAAAAAAATCGAACTCAAGATTTTAATCAGAGTTGACACTAAGATGATAGAGAACACAAAAAAAGTGGGTCCCGCAATTCCGTCTGTCTGTACAACTCTCTACAGTCTAAACGGCTGAAGCGATTTTCTTCGAGATTGTCCAAAATAGATTTTTGAATCGTTGTTTTAGCCCCAAAAATAACGGTACTTGCCATACAAATTTGTCTACCATCTTAATTATCTCGAAAATGGCTCTAACGATTTTGATAAAAATTGGTGTGTGTACTACTTCGGGTATGGTCTACATTTAGGCCAAAAAGTTTTGTACATAATTTGTTATTGTTATGATACCTGCTATACAAACATTTTATAGATTTTCGACTTTCTCATAAACGGCTCAACGGATTTCGATCAAAATTTTTATAAAGGACCTCCTTTAAATTCTAAATAATACTGCGTTTCAAAATTTTCGAAAAATAGTTTTTTTTTGAAAATTCAATATTTCGAAAACGGTTTTAAGATTTTTTCTGAAATTTTGTTTTTGAATTTATATTATTAAATATTTAAAATGGTAATACCAATTTTTTCTTAAATTTAAGAAATTTTATATATAAAAAATTAAGTGTAAAACTACTTTAAAAATACATTTAGCCATTTCTGTTAAGAATATTTTGCATATATTGTAATCGAACATAGGACCAAGTACGTGCGATCCAGCCGTGCATTTTATTTCATTTGCATTACCAAATTGCATCGTTCTGCAACAATCAGAAGTACTCCGTTCAATAAAAATTTGGTAGGGCACCTTTGCTTAACTAGCTTAAAAATATTTGGAATTTAAAATTTCTGACTTCATTGGTACTGAAGTATAGTATATAGGAGTAAATCGCCTAAGTTTGTTACTGTAAATAAAGGGTGCCATATGATTTTGACTTTTATCAGCATGGAATTTGAAAAACTAAAATAAAGTGTTATATATTTTGCAATTTATACACAACTAATGTTTTACCCTATCGGGAATTTCCCACGGAATACTTTTTTTTGAAATTTGTCCTGGGATCGTAAATCTCCCCCGGTATAAATTTTACTCGAACAAAAAATAGTATGAAATGACAGCAGCACTCGCTGAGAAAGCTTATTCCCGATTACAATAAATTCCGAAGGAAACTTTTGAGCAATTTTCTCTACATTCGAATATGAGCAAAATTTCCAGGCAAAATTTTAATTCACGATAATCCCTATTGACAGAACTTTCCTGATATTAGAGTATTTTAGTGGTTGAATATTTATTAGTTTAATATTAACATTTTTGAATGATTGTAGTGTCTAACATATGGTTCCAATTTGTGCTGAGGGAACTACTCGTATTTCCTGGGCTTGGTCAAATCAATTGTCAGATTGTTAACTGTTAGAGTCAATTTTTGTCTGTGACCATATCACATGGTGGTGAAATAATTTGAAAAAATAATTCCGGAATTTCGGTGATTGGGCATAAAATCAACTTGCGTTGATGGCTTGCTTTATCGAGAAAATATATTCAGTGATTAGCAGATTTTCTGGTTAATGCATTTGCCAGTACAAGTTAAATTGTGAAATTTATATATACTCATTGCCTTTTCGATTGGTCGTCTGGGAGGCATCGGAATGCTTCTGAAGATTTTCAATTGGTATCAAATGACAGTTCTTCTGCTGGATAGAAGGGAAATTACTTTCTGGATTTAAAGTCAGATAAGCAAAACCAGACACACACACACCCACACCAACCAAATGTCAAATTCGAATTAAATGTCAGCAAAAATGTCATTTAGGGATGAGCGATATTGAAAATCATTAATGTTAAAATCGAAACAAACAACATCGATGTAATAAATTATCGAATCAGAAATATCGATGTGTTTTAATGAATTTTTTGAAAAATAATAGCTCGTTCAAAAATCGGTTAAAAATTCAATGTATTATAAATTCAAAATACCTTCATTGTTTTAAAAAAATTGTAGGAATCTTATTTATTGTACTTTTCTTTTCATTTTTCGATTGTACGAGCTACATAATATAGCACTAAGCGACAATGGAACTTAATACAATTTCTGGTTGTGAAGCGTAGTTCCGCTGAAGTGCATAACCGTCGAGTTATGGTCTTACCCTTATAAGCATGGGGTCATTGGCAAAATATTTCATCTTATTTTAAGTCAATGTTTTGAATCTTAACATCTATGCTACGATGTTTTACTACATGCTTCAACATCGATGTTAAAACATCAATATTTTCTGTCTAACATCGAAGTTTTGCCAACATCGATGAATATCTCCTATCCCTATTTTATCATCATTGTTTTTTTTTTCATACATACATATATTGACATTAATTGACATTAAAATTCAGAATCAAGGATCTAGTGTTAACTTGTTCGATTGGAATTCCGGATGGGTGAGTTCTTACAGATTACCAATCGAAAAGGACATTACTATGATCTATTGAAACCACATTAAAAAAAATACGGCTTATCTCTACCTTATCTATTAACTCCCAGTTTCACAGTGGGGGTTAAAACTATAGATCAACTGAACTTTAAACTAAGTTTAATTTTTTGGTTTAATTCGTCCGGTTTCACAGTGAAATCTGATCTTCAGATCAGTTGAACTTCGTTTAACTATATTTTATGAAAAATGCCTCGTCCTCCCTTTCTCTCTCTGACACAAAAAAACACGCGAAACTACGAGAATAATAAATTAAATAATATTCAAAATCATTATAACAACTTGTTAACATTTGAATACACAAATTTGTTTTGTTCATAATATTTTCTAAAAAAAACAATGCAAACAATGCAGAATAATCTCGGTTAACTTAAACCATAAGTTAAACTCAGTTTAAGGTTTAAACGGTTTAAACGACACTAAGGGTATTTATTTAACGGCGGAAAACCCAGATAAACCTCAGAATCCAGATAATTTTATCTCCGCGGAAATGAACTGTCAAAGTTTGTATGGGAACAATATTCTGCAAATTAGATAAAATTATCTCACGAATTTGATGTAGAAAGAGAATAAATAAAACCCATAAATGCAAACGTCTGGGGGAAAATTATATCTTTCTGCAAAACGGAAAATTATCTCGTTGCATGAATACCCTTATTGTGAATCTGAATGAATTGTTCATCTGAAGCTTAAACCAAAAGTGAATTTTAATTTCGCACTGTGAAACTGGGGGTAAGTGAAGTATGTCGTATTGTCGTTAATAAAACAAAATGTCTGCTAATTAAAATTTCTAAACATATTCCATCGTTAAACCATTAAAGAAGGTGGATTAGCGAAGGGATATGAATTGACATTTAACAATAATTTATAAATCCTTTAAAAAAGAAAAAGTTCAAACTTAGTTCAGTAGATATTCTTCATGGATTTTCGGGCGGATCCTATGTTTGCATTAATCGAAAATTTTAACTAACGGATTAGTTCTTATTTTACGATTTAGAAAAGTCGTGGGTTAAAGTTGTATTTTTATTAATAGGCCTGTACGATATTATCGAAACATGTAAATTGGCCTTCAAGATATTGTGAATTTATTGTTTTTGGTTTGGGATAAATTTTGATGACGTCATGAAAAGAAAATAACTTTATTTGATTTAAAACCCATTCACCAAAACAATTTCGAAACAAAAGGGTCAAATTCCATTATAAAAAAAATTAAATTATATAGCTATTCTCTGTTGAAAAGACAACAACAATGGATGCAATGGAAGTTAACATTTGTGACATTGAGCCTTGAAAAAGAGTTCAGAAGCTTTGGGGTTATTGTGTTTAAAAACTAATTGCAGAATCTTAATTTCTGTTGAACAAAAATTATATTTAATAAAATTTTGCGGCTTTAAAAACACACCCTACATATTTTTCTCTTAAATATAAATATATCAAATTCAAGCTAGCCGAATTACATAGATCCTTACAATATTGTATTCCAATTGGATGACAACTTTACCACCTAATTGAAGGTGGTATGACTCCAATCTTTTTTTTGTAAAATTGATATGTATTAACATTTATAAATGAATGCCTTAGACAAATGAAAGTTCCTAGTAGCCGTTATATGGCACATGAGAGAAAGGTAAAAACAAGGTTGCAAAGAACAGAGAAAAAAATAATATAGCCAAATAGTTCTTCAGTAAAATTAGAAAAGATACAAATAATTCTCTGTTCTCCTCCTCATAATAAATCTGGGAATACTCTACCATGATAATTGAATTAAATTATTGCATTCGCAATTTGTGTGCATTCGTAATTTCCGTAGAACTTAATTGTCGTAGGAAAGAAAACTTTCTAAGAACACCAATCAATTAAGTTATATGGCCGATCCCAGACATTGATTGCTCCAGAGAAGCATGAATGATAATTAGTTACGAATATAATTTGTCTGAGATTTGTACACTATATGGCAGCTTAATTGTGTTTCGTCGTGAATTGTGATGAGCTACATGAATATTGTTAATGAAATCTGTAAATTTTAAGAAATAAAAAACAAACTTACCCTTTAAAAGATTCTGTAAAATGTGATCCTTATGTTCGTCGGAGTGGGGTTCACCCAATACAATCAGCAAATAACAGCCAGTCAATGGACTCGGAGGTCCAACCATACCAACCAAACTTGATGGTCCACCATCAGCATCGGAACAAGCGGTATCTATCGGGGCACGTCCGACACCATCTTCGGCAGCGCCAACGCCATCAGCATTGCTTTCATCACCACTTCTGGCAGCGCTGCCGTTGGCTTGGGTCATTCCATTGGCGATAATATTTAAATTATCCGGAACCGGATGACCGCCATTGGTATTGCCTGCTTCACCGCCACCATTAATTCCTTCAGTTGCACCATTTCCATCATCATCGGCGCCACCATTGCCATTTCTTACAGCTCCATTACTGCCAGCCATTTCCGGCCCCGACTCTTCTGCAGCTGATGCTGCTGCTGCTCCTACAGCATTCTGCTCGACGGCAGTTTGAGCTGTTTCAGCTCCGTTTCCAGCATTGGGACCAACAACTACAGCTTGATCCCCCATCACAGATTATACCTTTGACTTGTTTTTTTTTTTCAAAACTGAACTCAGATGGTAAGATAAGAGTATCGATTGGATTTGCTCAATTAATTCACAAGATTTTTATTTTTTTAACTTTTAACGCTTAAAACACTAAGTTAACTAACAACAATTGCTGTCACTATTGGGATCGTTGTTGTTTTTTTTTTAACTTTATATTTCTATTTATTCTATTTTTAACACGCTTTGTATATTATTTCTGCACAAAAAGTCGAATATATTAACACTGCACCTTGTGCTGGCTTAAAATGGATGACTTTTACTGGAAAAGTTACTCAAGTCTTTTTTTATGGATGTTGTTGTTTTTTTTTTAGTTAAACTCTTTTGTTTTGTTGTTGCTGTTGTTGTTGTTTTTTAATGTATATTCTGTAATGCTGTTTTGCGAAAAGAAAACAGAGAAAAAGATTAGAGAAATAAATTATAAATAAATATTCTTTCTTAAGCAAAGGGATATACATAGGTATAGTAGTAGGCATAGGGGTGGTGCCTTTGGCTTTGGTATTATGGATGAGGCGAACGAAGAAAGTCTTTTTAATTTCGGTTCTTTGGCGCACCGTATTTTTTTTTGGTCTGGAATGGATGACTCACTCCAAGGGAGTTGTTTGGTTACAAAGTAGTGTGAACTCTGGCAAAGAATCGATTCAAAAAAGGATGTATGAAATTTGAAAAGAAAGGTATTGTAATGGCCCCGGAAGGAGTTAGTTATTTCTTGTTACTGAAATTTTTATTCGTTTGATTTTTTTTCTATTTATTAGATTTTATGTAATTTATTTGCATTATTTTAATAAAACATGCTTAATTTAAAAAAAATACCTGAAAATGTTTTTGGTGGATTTAAACTATTTTTTTTTTAAAAACCTTAAAGGGCTGAAGTAAATAATCAAATTTAAGAAATTTAATATAATCTTTTAAAATTAAATTGCATCTACATAAATAATTAATAATTTAAGCATAGTAATTTTTTGAAACCGAAAACTAATTTTTATTATAACAATTTCGCTTTTCTTAAACAATTATGTCTATTGAAGAAAACTTATAACCGTTTTAATAAATATTAGTTTTCGGCTTTAAAAAAAAAAAAAGTTGAAAATTAGTTAGGCCACTAAGTTGTTAAATTTTTTTTTTGTTTGATTGATTTAAGAGTTGATAAAATAAAATGTTTACAATTAATTTTTAAATTTAAAAAAATAGTTAAAAAAAAACAAATTTAAATTAAACAGTTTTCCTTAGATTGTTCTCGGCTTCTTAATGTTTTCATTTTTGTATTTAATATTTCAAATAATCTAAAAAAAATTAAATAAACGAAAAGTTTAAATTTTTCCAACAAGAATATAATTTTATTAAATTGTTTTTTATTTATTAACTTTTTTTCGTTTAAATTTAGTATCATGCAGAGAGTTCTTGTTTGTGCAACTACATCAAATGTCTTTCAAAATTTCAATTTATTTATTCAAATAATTCATAATTAGTTTAAAATCACCAAACACAAATTCTTACGAACAAAAAATTTGACCGTTACAGTTCTTTTCACTCAAAGGGCAGACGAATACTGCAAACTGCATTCGATTTATTTTTGTACGACGAAAAAATACGCTGCAGGTTTTTTTGTTGTTGTTTTATTTTATTTAGATGCCTACAAAAATGCAAAAGCATATATATAGATAGGCACTATCTCTTTTTTCCAGCTAAAGTCGTGGATTTATGTTGCAATATGTGCTGCAAAGATGCACGCGTTTTTCCAAAAATAAATTCAACTTAATGCATCAGTGCTGACAATTTTAGTATTGGCAAAATATAGCGATGGCGACCGTTTTCGTCATTCGCTTCATCCTCTTTCATACATTATTATGTTAAAGAGTTATTTTTGTTTTATTACAAGACAAGAAAAGTTCTACATGTAGGTGTTGTGTATATCCTACAGGAGTATATGGCCAAAGTGAGATAATAAGGAGAAGAACCGCACCCGCCGATGTACAAAACTAAACTGTGAACTTCTGGTTCGAAACTCGAAACACTGCGTAACAGAAACAACCACAAAAACTTAAAAAATGGAAGAAAGAAGCAATCCTTTTTGGGTGATAGTATTCGTGTCCGGTTGTGGTATAGTATTTGCTTTGCTTTTAGGTAAGTGTGTAAGTGTATGGGGAAGTATTTTTTTTTTTTTTTAATTTTATTGATTTATTTGTCACGAGGTGGTGCAATGTGTGGCGCCCCTGTTATGTTGTTCTTGAACAAAGTCAAGAGGTTATTATTATTGGTTTGGTGGTATAATACCGCCGCGGCTGTCTAGTTCTATCAAAGTGAACTTCGAATTAGCTACTTCTGCTCGAAATGAAAGCTCGACGAAGACTGATGAGGTTTCTGCATCGCTGAGGACTACGAGGACATCCAATATAGCTGGAAGGCTTTACTTTTTGAGCTGGAATACGACAGACAAAAAAGTGGGTGGTTGGGGGTTGGTGGTTTAAATGTGTGGAGCTTTTTATAATGACAGAGGGAATTCCTTCCACTAGATTCTCAGTGTGGATTGTGGAAAACAATTCCAATATTGCAACTCTATGATTATTAGAAACAAAAACAACATTATGGAAGTTGCGACTTGGGAGTATTTAACTTGGAACCTTGCCAAGTGGATGTTGAAAAACCGCACTGAATGTTCACGATAAACTTTAATGGCGACACGATTGTCAACTGCGGTATGTCATGTGTGTAGACGGTCTTAAAGGCTAACGTAACGGAACGCAGATGTGTGTTTTTTTTCTGTATGAATTTATGGGGAAATCACGTTTTTTATGTATGTATACAATTTTTTTGATACAAAAATAAAATAATAATACTAACTTTTAAAGAATACACTTGCTCGCGATGTTATTTGCGGCTGGACTGATGATTGCTTTGGAAAATTCAGTCCTTTTTGTACACAGAAGCATGTACAAAATTTTTGGAACATTATCAAGAAGAATGAGTGAAAATACCGTCAAACGGAATTGAGTCGATTTTTATGGATGTACTTCAAAGAGGGTCAGAATATTTGCTTGTTACTTTTTAAAAAATAGTTGTCCCTTATAAATAAAGACTCAACATCATAGTCATTCATCATTATTTGAGTCGTATTTTGAAAAATATTATAATCTTCTTGAAAGGATTTTACTCGAAGAAGGAAGACATATTCATATTGTATAGTGAATACTATTTGAGTTATTAATAAAAAACAAACGAGTAGAAAAATGTACACGTAATTATATAAAAAGTCTAACTGCACAGATAGAATAAGAACTGTTGAAGTCTTGAATATCACAGTGAGTTCGATTTAAACAACCGCATAATGTATTTTTGAGCCAGTTTTGTTTCTCAGGAATTACTCAAACAAATTAAGAGTACATTTGGAGTTTGAGTGTTTTTGTACACTACGTTTCACTCAAAGAACTTATAACTTTTAATTTTGTTTAGTGAAAGTACTCAATAAATGAGTTGTATTCTTACAAAAAGAACTCAAAGTTTTTCTATCACTCAAAAGTTACCAAGACGTAAAAACCTATATATATTTGTACCCTGCTCGTGATATCAAATGGATTTCATTTATTTCGAAGTAAAACGTTGCGAAAGACAAATCCAGTTGTGTCACAAAAAAAAGAAAACTATTTCCTATAAACAAAGGTCGGTGGTTACACAAATTGGCTGTAAAAAAATGGTATACCTAAAAATATTGGTTATACTCATATGGGTATATGATATTGCGTCTTGGTTCTTTTTTTAATATTCAGGTTTATATTTTACTTTAGACGAAAATGGTCGTAGAGCAATAAAAACGCTCTTGGAACAACTTGGATACTAAAAATAACAACAACAAATATCCCCAAGGGATACCAACAGGATATGCAGCAAAAAGGAAACTTCTGATGAAATTGCCGGCACAAGAACTCCCGTACATGGCACAGGCGCAATTCGTCACCTTCTGAGATCTGAGTCAATATATAAAAAAAAAATGGATACGGCTTATGGGTGGACAACAACAAAAATATAGAAACACATGGTGCACTTGGAAAGTAGTGTTTGACTTCAGGCTTTTCGTTTTCCAACACTAAACCTCGAAACGAAACGAACCAAACTGAAACGAAACCATCTGATTCTATATATTGATTTTTAAGTGAAAACAGCTGACCGATGGTGGATGGATAATTTGAACTTCTTTCCCATTACCATGGTGTGTCAGCCTGTTGTTGTTGCTGTACCACTACACCTATGCGAACATCAGTTTCTAAAAGTGGGGTGTACTGTTCGATTTTTTAACTCCTCACTCACTAGGCCACACACATAACTAACTAACTCTAACTACTATATGTAAAATAAGGAAAATATACGAAAAATAATTACCTTTATTTTACTGCTACAAATTTTTATACGCTGAATAATTTTAATGGACAGAAAAAAGCTTAAATATCTTAAATTACTTGCCGAAAAGGTTAATTAACTTCTATGTAAGATATAATGTAAGTTTTTTTTTTCACTGGGTTTTGCTTAAAGTTTTATATATTCTTATTGACTAATTGAATAAATGGACTTTAAAGCGAAGAAGCAAATTTCTCTTATTAAGCTTTTATTATTTTTTTTTTGAATAAATATAATATATTGAATGGTTGTGTATATTATTTGCGAATCGACACTGAATATCTGCAGTCTTAATTAAGCACTTACATATACTATAAAGAATTTATATAGGTAGATTTTTTTTTCTCGAAAATTTAACGTTTTTCTGTAATTTTTTTTTTTTTTTGGTTTAATTATGAATTTTTAATTTGCAAGAGCTGTATGGGGCGATGATGATGGTAACAATATTAGTATCCACTTTGAAACCAAAATAAACTTTAGACGGATTTTGGTACACGCAATTTTTTTCAATTTTTTTTTTCAATAAAGTTTATAATTTCGGTTTGCACATAATTTTGTGATTTTTGAATTTTTTTGTTGGCCAAGGATAGTAATTTTTTCCATATACATATATATAAAAATATATATATGTATGTTTTTTTCACATAGAAAAAACTGGTGTTGCGTTAACCGGCTTCTTATTTTGCTTCTTAAATAGGTAGCAGTTTGGTTGGTACTAGGTGCAGTTCGTGTAGATTTTCTCTTCGAATCCATTCGAGTCTAAAATCACGACGAAAATATTTGGCATGCGTCCACATTTGTGGAACGATTTCCGGTGGTGCGGGGTCCTGAAAAAAGAAACACAGGCTAGTTTCCCCTAACAAAATGTTAAAAGTGACAGTTAGGGAAGAGACACGAAAGTTATAGGTTAGAAATTTAGGAATATTAGTAACTATATCGGTTGGATATATTATTTTTTCGTTCTTCAAGCCTGCGCTCTCAAATAATGGAATTGAGCTTTTTTTTCTGATAGAACATATGGTTTCGGTTCGAGAGTTTATTCATTCCATTAGTGGTGCAGAGAATGCTTTTAAAAAAGGTCTAGAGAATTGCATGAACCAGGAGTGCAGAAAACTAGGTAGATGTTATCTTCTTCGTTATTGCGCTGATGATAAAATTTAATCAAACTCAAAGAATGGAATGTAGTATATTGTATTTTTCCATCAAGAAAAACAAAAAAAAAAACGGGAAACAGGAGAATCCTTCTTGTTCTTGTACAAAAGGTATTTCAGTAATAGGTGTAAGGGTAGGTTGCGTTTTCAAGCGTATACCTACATTATGTATGTATTATGAGTATACATCTCATTATTTTTATTTTTATTTTAGTCAATTTAAATTAAATTATCTTTAATTAACTTCTGGATTATGCAAGCTAATAAAATTGTTCTTTTTATAAAAACAGAAGGTATTTTAAGCATTTAAACCGCATGCTTAAAATACATTCTTCTAAGAAGATATAATTAAGTTATTTATTTATTCATCAGCATAAACCACACTATATTATATTATATTACTAAAATACATTATACATATATTTATTTATTTATTTAATCTATGTTTTTTTTTTAAATTATTCTTTATTATTTTTTTAACAAATATATAAGCATAGACTGATAAACAAAGGATTACAATCTTATCAATTGGTGCCGTCTGCCGGATTAAAGTGTATATTATTAAATAATTTAAATGAACAAAATTAATACAAAGGGCTTAACATAATTATTAAAATAACATAACATAATTGTAAATATCATATCAAACTGAAAACAAAAACAAATTAAATATTTGGGCTTACATCAAATTTCGTTGTAATATTAAAAAAAGTAAGAACTTATTTTTTTTTAATTATAGTTAATTTAATTATTTAAAAAAATCTATTTTATATAGAACTAAGCTTTGAATTTGGCTAAAGGTAAACAGAGGTGATAATTTAATTTCCTTAATCTGTTGCTAAGAGAAATAAAATCCACGACTGGATCGTAAGAACTTGCTCTTGTAGTTAACAACTTTAATGTAGGTAGTCTAGTTATCATATGCGTTTAAAGCAGATGTTGGTAATTTACCTCCATTCTAAGTGTAATGAATTGCTGAATGGATGATTAGAGGTATACTATAGTTACATATAGGGCTGGCAACGAGACGAGACTAGGCGAGACTTTTGTTAATCTCGTCTCGGTCTCGTCAAAATCGAAAAATTTCAGTCTCGTCTCGGTTTCGGTCCAGGTCTCGCCTAACCAAGTCTCGTCTCGGCTTTGGTCTCGCCTATTTCTCGAGAAATTTTTAATGTGCGGTCTCGTCTCGGTCTCGGTCTTGGTATCATCCTTAGTCTTGGTTTCTTTCGTGTTTTTTGGTAGTAAAAAGATGTAAGATAAAGATGAGACGCATTGTTCGGATTGCAAATTTAGAGTATGGTTGTGGTATCTCAGCAGTTCGCGGGTAAGAAAAATGCGGGAAAATGTATAAAACAAACTCGTGAGTCTGTTTTGTCTCTTGAGTTAAGTGGAAATAACATTTTGGAAGAATTGTTTAAGTTAATAAGTTTCATAGCAAAAACAAATAAAATATTAAATAAAAAAGAGTACCTACATACAACGCTCGATTTTAAAAAAAAATAAATTAACCGGTTTTGTCAAGCCACGACATGTCAAAAACCATTTAAGGATGTCTCCGATTTAAATGAATTAAAAAAAAACCGATACAAAACTCAAATTTTACCTCAAAAAAATCGAAATTTTTCGATTTAATTTATTGCTCCCTAAAAAGTTGATGTTAGACATTTTAGGTGAAATTTCGAAAACAAAATATTGCTCAAATGTCAAGATATAGTATGCTGCCTACCTGTCAAGTCATGAACTGTCAAAATCCATTGAAGCATCGCTCCGATTTAGATGGATTACAAATCCTCTACAAAATTCAAATTTTACCTCGAAATTTTTTCAGTTTGGGAGACTTGGTGAAAATCAACATACAATATGGATCTCACGAATTCGGTCAAATTTGGCATCTGCACGTCTTATCCAACTTTATTGTGCTTGTCAATTATGCATGAATCTAATAATGATATATCCTTGTACATTGCTTATGCTAAACAAATCAACAACTAGAAATTTTGTTCTGCAGTACGTAGGTCCATGAAGCTAAGGCCATAGACTTCACTTGAAACGAGTAAGTTTTACTTGTGTAAATCGAAAACTATGATTTTAAGTTGAATTTTATTAATTGCGTATGAAAGCGCTCCGAATGGCTTACATTTCGTTCGAATTTAGTTTTCAAAGGTGTGTGATAACGTAAAAAATAAAAGATAAAATTTGAATTTTGTACAGTTTTTTATTCCATTTTAATCGAAGCAATCCTTCAATGAATTTGACAGTTAATGGCTTGGCAGGTAGGCAATAAACTATCAGCCCTATTCTGCTGTCTTCCGATTCACGTGAATATTTTACTCAATTTTTCACTTTTTAGATATTTTCAAATGTCTTCTATCTTTTGAGTCCAAAGCTTTACTAATATTTTTTTTGTTTAATTCTTAAGAGAATCTAATTGTTAAAATTTATTTTTGATCGAAATGTATGTACTTTTTGAAACAATTCGTTTTTTCCGTCGGATAGCAGAATACAAATATTCACGTGAACGTTTAACAGAATAGGACTATATATTTTGACGTTTTTAAAATATTTTTTTTTCAAACCTCACCCAAAAGGCCTTAAATCGCCTTTTTACGGAGCAATAAATTCAATCGAAAAATTTATAATTTTCTGAGGTAAAATTTGTCTTTTGTAGAGATTTTTTAATCCCTTTAAATCGGAGAAATCCTTCATGGGATTTTGACAGCTCATGGCTTGACAGTTAGGCAACGAACTATATTTTGACGTTTTGACAATATTTTTTTCCAAATGTCACCCAAAAGGAAGCAACGCCATGCATATGTAAATCGTATGCATTCTTCTCTGGATTTTCGCAATGCGCCTATCTCTGTATAACTATTTACATACATATATGGTTTGATATGATAAACCGCATATAATATTTCGCAAAAATAAACTTGTGAATATTATAAAAATTGAACATGATTAGATACTAAAAAAAATGAAATAAAAACAAAATTTTCTTCTAGCGAAAACCGAAACCAAACCACGAAGACCGCCGAGACCAGCGAGACTCTCGTCGAATTTCGGTACAAAAAATACGGTCTCGTCTCGCTCTCGTCTCGGTCTCGTCTTCGGTACTTTTAAAGGAGTCTCGTCTCTTTGACGAGACCGAGACCGAGACGAGACCGAGACTAGTCTCGGTCTCGTTGCCAGCCCTAGTTACATACGTATCTATCTACAAATGCATATTTAAATCTAGATTATGGATTTTAATTATGAAAGTTAGGCGAGTAATATGTAGGTACATAAATAGATGGAGTCTAGGTATGTGAATATAATAATGAAAATGAATATATAAAAAAATTCCACAAATCGTTGGAGCTGTTTTTTTTTAAATTAATTTTTTATAAAGTATATTCATTTTAAAAACATTTTTAAAAAAAATTGAAACGCTATTTTGAAGGTTTATGAATATACACAGTGACTGGTTTTTGAAAAATCGATTTTTTCAAAAAAAACATTAATTTATTTTTTTTTAAACCGAGACACTTTTTTATTTTTAAATTTGAATATGTAGTTTTATTAAAACTATTATTGAGCATTTTCATAAAAAAAATATTTTTAATTTTAATCGGTTCATCCTATAGTGAGAAAGTCCAAAATATGATAATGATCTATGGAAAGTACCGTTAATAAATACGCAAAATAAAATATGTTTATACTTAAAAGTGGAATGCACAATCTTAAGAATACGCGCACTTTTTTTTATAAAAAATTCTTGTTCTTCTCGTTTTCGAGAAATACAACTTTTGTAAGGATTTTTTAGAGGCTGTATGGGAGGCACCGTTGTTTTTTCTTTTGGGAATATAATTTTTTCTTATTTATTCAAAATAATGGCAGAAAACTACTAAGTACGAAGTTTCGAAAAAAATCTATTGAGTCGTTTTCCTAATTTTGAGTTTTCAAAAAAAATGTTTTTATTTTTAAAAATTTTGGTTTACATTACTGTTTAAACTTTCTAGAAGCGTCTGAATAAATTTTCAAAAAAAAAATCAAATAAACCGTTTTCCAGAAAATCGAAAACCAAAAAACTGGGTAGGCACCATTTTTTTCAGTTTCCAAATAAAAAACCAAAAATGTTCCTTTTCCCTTCATTAATGAACTGATTTTTACTTGCGATTATAGGTACTATAAGGCAAGTTATGTATTCGTAAAAAAAAAATGTTCTAACAATCAAACATGACATTACGATCATTACGATCTGTCTGTCCTTGGTACGTGCGTCAAACTTGGTACATATTGTTTTTTTTCGGTAATATGCCCACATGTTTTTTCCATTTTTGTTTTCAGATGACAAATAACAGTAGCTCCCATACATTTTCTTTGTTCCAAAAATAAAAATCCTATTTTTTTCAAAAACGGCTACAATGATTTTTATAAAAAAAATCAGTTCATTAATAAAGGGAAAGGCTACTTTTTGACAATTTTTTTTTGGAAAAAAATTATTATTATTGGTACCTCTAGTAGAACCATTTTTTGGTTTTCGATTTTCTCCGAAACGGTTAGTTTATTTTTTTTGAATTTTTTTACGCAGAAGCTACTAGAAAGTTTAAACACTATTGTATACCAAAATTTTTAAAAACTTTTTTTTTTGAAAATTCAAAATTTCGAAATCGACTCAATAGATTTTTTCGAAACTTCGTATTTAGTGTTTTTTTGACATTATCTTGAATAGTTAAAAAAAAACTATTTTCTAAAATAAAAAGCAACTGACCTCCCATATAAATGTTAGGAAACCGTTAAGAAAAAAAATTATTTCTCGAAAACGGCTCCAAGAATTTTTATCAAAAAATTTGTGTTCTTAAATTGGTACAGTTCACTTTCAAGTATACAAATATATTTTTTTTCCTACGGTACTTTTTCGACTTTTCAATATTGGATGAACCGATTAAAATAATTTTTTTATACGAATGCTTTCTAAAAAAAAAAGAAGTTTTTCGATTTTTAAAAAAATAAATTACTTTTTTTTTTTTGAAAAATCGATTTTTCAAAAACCAGTCACAGCATTTTCTTTTTATTTAAATTTTATATGTATATTAATAATTTCTTCCAAATGGCGCTTAAATTTTTTTTTCTAAAAATGTTTTCAAAATTTTATACACAAAAAATTAATTTATTAAAAAACCGCTCCAACGATTTTTGAATTTTTTTTTGATATATTCTTATTTATCAATGAATTCAAACTGCATCTTTGATTTCCCTCAAACTATAACGACTAAGCAATATAAGAACATTTAATTTGTGTTTTATCCATTTATTTCTAACTTATTATTATTCCCTTTTTACGAATTTTTGCGTACGTCACTGAATACTAAATACAATATAGGCTTTCATTCATTTATGTATACATACATATATATATGTGTCTAAGAATCACATAAATAGTATGTATAAAGTTATATGCATATAGCTACCTACCCAACTACATCCTTCATTTTCATTATTATATGCACATGTTTACATACTAAGGCTCCATCCATATGTTTATATATGTAGATACATTTTACCCTCATATACATTTGAAGGAAGCTACCTATGTAACTTTTCCTTGAATCATCCATTCGACAATTCATTATACTAAGAATAAAAGTAATCTTACACCTAACTAACTAAGCTTCAATGGTTAGCTACATTAAAGTTGTTAGCTCCAAGAGCAAGTTCGTACGATCCAGTCGTCCATTTTATTTTTTATTAAAATCGTTGGAATCGTTTCTGGAAAAAAGAAGATTTATATTCTTGGCAAAAAAATATGGCAATTACTGTCATTTTTCGTCTTAAAAAAATGAAAAAAACGTGTGGGCATATTACCGAAAAAACAATATGTACAAAGTTTTAACCAAATCCATCCAACTTTTTAGGCTGCAGACTTGAGGATAGACAGATAGACAGACGGAATTGCGGGACCTACATTCTTGGTATTCTCTATCATCGTAATGTCAAGTTTGATTAAAATCTCGATTTCGGGTTTTTTCCAAATGCCAAACTTGCCCTAGAGTACCTACATATATCGCAAGTAAAAAAACAGGGAGACTTTTTAATCTTATTGTAGTACATTTTCTTAAGGGATTTCTGGTAAACATCAATTTACTATTCCATAAAAATTCTGTTTTTATAAATAGAAAACTTTAAACCATAAAGTTGGAATATGCAAAAGAAAGCACCAACAAATTTATTGCTCAAGAAGTCAATTTAAATATCTCAAAACATATTCTAAGCGCAGAAAATATATGCTCAGTGCTCACAGTCTTCAAAAGTTCGATACCGTAACATGGTTAACCTTGGGCCGCTGGCGAAAACAGTTGGCATATTGATTATCGCTCTCGTTCAGACATGTAACATTCTATAAACCGAACCTAGGGTAATTTACACGCACACATTTATACATTTGGTACCGGCAGTTAATAAGATAGTAATTGACCTGTAAATTTGTATAATTTTTTAGTCAAAAATTTGGTGTGTAAAAACAGTTGTGAGAACTTTAATGAAGTAAGTACAGATTTTCCATTTATAATATTGTGTTCTTAAATCATTACGCATGTCCTTTACTTGTTTAATCAATAAAAAATAATTATTTAATTTTTTTTTGTGACCATGTCGTTTTTTTTTCTTCAATTTTTGCGGTTACATACTTTGCTCCAGGGCCATTTCGAGGATCTATTGTTAGGACGAAGATGAACACTATTTCTCGATTTTTCCAAAGGCGATCTCAATGAAGTCCTTCTGGAAAAAGTTGTTCGAAAGGTAGAGATGTTTTTTGCATTCATATATGAAGTATATTTGTCCCGGAGAAATTGTCCTATTCGATGAAAAAACGGTCTCCATGAACTCTATGCGCAGACCTCTTAAAGCTTTGAAAATGAACCCCTCAAAAAGATGAACTAACATACCCTTGGAGTTATGCTATGAGGTCCAAAAACAGATTATAAACGGGGCGATTTTCCGTCGAAGAGCTTAATTGCATATTTTGTTAAAACTTCATTTTTTATAATTACTCTTTTTTAAATTCATGACATTTTTTTTTTTAATTCTACATTACTGTTTTTCTTTTATTTTGAAAGCGAATTGTTTTTCGTTTAGTTATATATGGTAAATTCTGTTTATTTTAAACATTTTCGGGTGGAATTAATAAAGTTTTTTTTTTATTCTTTAATTTATAGACATTTAATTAAATAAAAAGATGCTGTTTTATTTTTTTTGCAAAAAAAACTGTTGGTTTTTCAAATTTTTGGTGACCATTTGAATCAAAAAGAACAGAGAAGAACTAAACTTGTAGTACAGGAAAATGTACTGGTTACTAGGAAAGAACTCTGACCTATCTATCCAGAACAAACTACTGATATATAAGCAAGTACTGAAACCCGTTTGGACATATGGCATCAAACTATGGGGCTGTACAAAGAAAACAAATGCTGAACCCATCCAAAAATTCCAAAGCAAGGTCCTTCGTGAAATAATAAATGCCCCTTGGTATATAAGAAATAGCGATCTACATCGTGAACTTCAAATTGAAATGGTTACAGAAGTGGTGAAAAAACACGCTGTATCACACAACCAGCGACTACAAAGTCATACCAACTCCGAAATGGAGACCGTCTTAAATGTACGAGACAATGTTCGGAGATTAAGAAGAACCAAGCCTCATGAGCTGATGGTATAAAAGCTATGGGAAAGTGTAATAACTTTAAACTTCCCCCAATGCGATTTAAATATAAATTAAGATAGTAAAATCATTTGTCGATCTTTCATAGATTGGTCCTGATTTCACCGGTGGTTATGGTGCGGTAAGAGTCCCACATACTCGGTACCGATTCTTACCGAGTGTCTTTTGAAGATTTCCATCGGATACAAAAAAAAATGAATCTGAAGTATTAAAATACAAATCTAACTTTGCTCCAGCTCTTTAAATAAACGAAATATAGTCAAATGTTTCAGATGGAGCAAAGTAACACTATCCTTTAAGCAAATTTGCCACATTTTTCATCCACAAAAAAAATTATTTAAAATGTTATTTAAATATTTTTCATTCTATAAATGCATTACCTACCTTACATATTATTTATGAAACGGGTGGGAAAAAATATAGATCAAAATTATTTGTCTACCATTTCTAAGAGGTTTCTAAAAAAATAGGGCAAAAGTCGGAGCAAAGTAACCCCATGTTACCGATACCAAAATTATTAGAAAATAATGAACAGCTATTTCTTAAAAAAATATTAAAGCTTATATGTTTAATTATATATTCAATTGCCCCTATCTCTCTTCTATGATGGCTTAGTTGTTGTGACCATAGATTAAAACAATTTCGTTTGAGATAGATTTTAATTCTGATGGATCTCCGCTCAAAATCCTTAAACTAGCTTGTAGTGCGGGTACTTTAAATGCACCCCATCTTTATTCCATGAGTGAAATCTGTAAATATTTGCACTCATGCACATTTGATCTCAAACGCGTGCCATTAAAAGTTAAAATGATCATTAAATGCTTAAACAAATCAATTCTAGAATTCATTGTCTATAGTACTTTCACTCTGGTGAACGTTAGAAAGTGTTGTACTTCTTGCAAGAATTATAAAATCCTCTTTGAGAGCAAAACAATTGTTAGTTACGGCAAATTTAAAAGCAATCTATTCACATACCCTTCTTCCTTATAACACAAGCACTCTTCGCACATACCATCTACTTTCACAAGCATTATTAAATAACTTCGTTATTTTGTGGGACATGTTTGTGTATATACAAAGAAAAGTGTGTTTTCTTTGAAACTATTTTTCTCGAGTTGTGTAACTATACGTACTTCAATTTTCTAAAAAAAAAACACACACAATTCCCAATATAGAGTGAAACAGTATAATTTAAAACGTGTTATTATTCTTGACTTTTAAAGTTATGTACAATACTTGAATGTACATATGTATATAATTTTAGCCTTGGGGAAATACCTTTCTTAACTATACCTATTCTACTGTCCCATTCTCATCCTTAAAAGCCAGAACCGGATGTGACAAGGAGGAGACACAGGTGATGTAATCTGATCGTACACCTTCTCTGAACCAGCCGCAATAAACTATACATTACGTATTTCTACCAAGTGTTTTTTTTTTTAAATAATAAAAGTGGACAAAGTGTGCTAAAAATTGAAGAAAAAACTGATACCAACAAAGACCATTGCAACTCCGCAGTCCTAAAATATAATATGTACCTCCTAGTATAGTTGGGGGGAATACATATATCACGCTACTGGTTGACACCAAACGACCACCGCACCGCCATGATGTCTGGTGGACTTTCGTTGAAGAACGACGACGACATTGTGATTGCGAGTGACGTTGGAGTTGGAATACAGACATCATACACATCTATATGTACTTTGTAAAAGCCTTTTCACATTTTTGTGTTGTGGCATACCTACCTACGTAATAAAAGCCACGACATATTATACCACACTATCGATTTTTATATCCTTCCTATTCTACACATATGAGTAAGGGCAGGTTGGGGTTAGGGTTGATTTTGGTTTTGGTTCTTGTCGATGACTGCCTGTCACTGCAGTAAGGATACTATGATGTCCCATATATTGAAATCCTGTTTATGTAGTTAAATCACATTTAAACAGCAGAATACTTACATATAATTCTATTTGTACTTTGTAGATATCGTGCATAACATATAGATATGCATATATATTTTAAATTTTAATTGAGGCCTATTTCGAGCTCGCAATATTAACATTTGACAGACCGTTTTACACGAATATTGCTAACAGGAATAAAATTATAACTCAAATTGATGTTTTTTTCAGTGGTGTTGTTATACTCGCATTATCAGCTTACGAAAAATAAATCTACTGCAACTAAATAGATTTAACTGTACTTTTAGACTTATCTGTTTCCAGAGGATCAACGTTCTTGCCCCAGCAGAAGTGTATGCAAGTTTATATTAAACTACAATTAACATTGTTGGCAAGCATGTTAACTTGGTTAGATTTTTAAAACTAATAGCCGCTTTCACGAAGGCCTTTTGAATAACTAATAGGCGTCTAAAAATAGGATTTTTTGGTTTCATACAAGCTTATAAACTAAGTGCCATTTTTGGCTCATTAAGTTTTAAAAGTGTCATTAAAATGTCATCAGATGCAGTTAACTAGTGGATATATCAACTGGCAGTTTTGCTTGTAATATTTTAATTTTCAATTTTTGGAGATACAAAATGAATAGGTAAACAAATTTTGTTTTTAACTATTTGCCTGTAAGACCTAAGGTCTTTTAAATGCAACCTAAATTACACGGCATTAGTTAGAAGGAATAGAAAGATAGGCAAGATTTTTTACTTGCGAGTATAGGTACTATAAGGCAAGATATGTATTCGTAAAAAAAATGTTTCTAACCATCAAACATGATATTACGATCATAGAGAACACCAAAAAAGTGGGTCCCCCAATTCCGTCTGTTTGTTTTTCTGTCATTCTATCAGTCTGTCTGTCTGTCCTCGAGTGTACAGCCTAAACGCTCTGATAGATTTGCTTCAAACTTGGTACATATTGTTTTTTTTCGGTAATATGCCCACGCGTTTTTTTCATTTTTTTTTAAGACGACAAATAACAGTAGCTCCCATACATTTTTTTTTGGCCAAAAAAAATATTATTTTTCTCAAAAACGGCTCCAACGGTTTTTATAAAAAAATCAGTTCATTAACGAAGGGAAAGTGTACCATTTGATAATCTTTTTTTTTTGAAAAAAAAACTTTTATTTTTGGTACCTCTAGTAGAACCATTTTTTTGGTTTTCGATTTTCTCGGAAACTGTTAATCTGATTTTTTTGAATTTTTTTACGCAGAAGCTCCTAGAAAGTTTAAATACTATTGTATACCAACATTTTTCAAAAAAAAAAAAATTGGAAATTAATTTTTTTTTTTTAATTTAAAATTTCGAAAACGACTCAATAGATTATTTCGAAACTTCGTATTTAGTGGTTTTTTGACATTATAGTTAAAAAACTATTTTTCTAAAATAAAAAACAACGGTACCTCCCACATAAAAGATAAAAAACCGTTAAGAAAAAAAAATTATTTATGGAAAACGGCTCCAAGAATATTTATAAAAAAAATTGTGTGTTCTTAAATTAGTACAGTTCACTTTTAAGTATAAAAATATTTATTTTTGCATACTTATTAACGGTACTTCCCATAGAACCACTTTTCATATTTTCGACTTTCTCAATATTAGATGAACTGATTAAAATAACCTTTTTATACAAATGCTACCTAAGATTGTTAATAAAACTGCATACGAAAATTTAAAAAAAATAAGTGTTTCGATTTTTAAAAAATAAATATTTTTTTTTTTTGAAAAATCGATTTTTCAAAAACCAGTCACAGAATATTTAATATGTATATTAATAATATCTTCAAAATGGCGTTTCAATTTTTTTTTGTTTTCAAAATTTTATACATAAAAAATTTGTTGACTTTTAAATTGGAATTCAAATATTTTTTATTTCAATATCAGTTAAATTAAATTAAAAATCTACTCAAAACCAGTGGCTCACGCTTCTTAATGTTGTTTGTTTGATATTATGTTTTCGTTTTGTATTGACGAAATAGTATTTGTTTAAATTTTAATTGTGTACTTGTTTAAGTGTTATTTGTAAGAGAGTTTGTCTACTAACAACTAACCCGGTGGTATAATACAGTTTTCTGTGTTGACAAACCATTGGTCGGAAGACGAATCTTGCTATAAGCTCTCTGCGGCCAATTCTGATAGTTTGAAAAAAAAAAATCTTTTATCGATTCCAGATACTAATATCACTCGTGGTAGCAGTCCTGTAACCCCTACAGATACACAGTTCTTCTTCTAAAGAATAGAAAGCACGGGCATAAAGCTTCTTAACAATAAAGGCTAATGCTGTACTGCCGCATTTGCTCCCGTATATTACACACATTATTAATACCATTCTTTTGACCATGACAGTGGAAAAATGCAAAAATTATACATATACCTAAAAACTCAACAGGGGAGGAATTCAGGCCTATTTACCCTACCTGTCCAAAATTTGTGAACGAATTATGCATAAGCAAGTTGTTGAGTATCTCGTACGTAATGACCTACTTGTTGCGGTTCAGTCAGGATTTCGTGCCAAACATAGTTGTACTACCACATTTTTGAAAGTAGACATAATAGCGCAATTAGACGAAGCACATGTTACTTTCTTGTCTTACTGGACTTCTCTAAGGCATTTGATATGTTTGATCACTCTATCCTCATTGATAAGTCAGGCCAACGCTTCAACGTGTCTTGTTAATATTTAAATTCATTAAAGCTGCTCTCTTGGGCTTATAGAAAATTGTGCCAATGATTTGAACGAAGATCTCAAAAGGATTTTGAGACATATTCAACACATATTCAAAGGGTATAATCCGTCCAAAAACAATTCTTGTTATTTGCACTTCGTGGTTTAAACTTGGAAAATCGATTTTCGCTCCCACCATACCGTCAAAGACTATTTTTTTTTTTTTTTTAATTCATTTTTATTTCATATTAACTTATAATTATCTTAAAGCTAGACAAAAATGTTTAAAACTAGCCTAATTATCAATAACTTACAACTAATTTACTGGCCCTTTACGGGCGCTCTAAATTAAACAATAACTCTTACAACTAATGTCTTTCGACCTAAAAACTATTTTAATTAAATCTAAATTTTTTTTTTTTTTATTTATTTTATATTTCAAGAAACTTTTATACAGAAAACTTGGTATCTGATCATTTTTTTTTTTTTTTTTTTTTTTTTTTTTACCTATAAACTAAACTTAAATATATATTAAAAATAATTAAAACTAAATAAAACTAACTTATACTAACTAAAAATAACTTAAACTACTTAAAATACCTAATAATACTTATAACTACTTAAAAACTAGAACAGCCACAGCAGCATTTTTTTCGTTTTTTAATTTTTTTTGTTTATTTTTTATATGCATGCAGACACACACTAGCATGCAACCCACCCACACATGTACATACGCACATACATATACGTACGCACACACATGTACAGACACGCAGATACATGCACGCATGCCCCCGCATACATACATATTTTTAATTTTTTTTTTTGGTGCCACCCTGACTGTTACCTATACCTAATGCCCTAAATCTATGTAAGTCGGCCAAGATATATCATCTTCATCGACTTTAAATATCACGATGCTGTTCAGAGAGCCACCAGAACTGGTTCTCCTGTTTCGCCCTATCCCTCCGGTCCCGATCGGACACAGTCCTACTGAACCGAAGGCGCTCTTCTCCACCTTGAGCGATGACGTCTCGACTATACAGGAGTCGCCTATCCACAGTTTTCCGGCTGACGTGGTAGATGAGCGGAACCGCCCCTCCATCCTGTATCAGCCCTCGACTGTCTAAATAGAGGAATGCCTCAGGAGGGATGTAACCACTTAACCGCGCACTCTCAAAATATTCGTTATTGGGGTAATAAGCCCCAAAAATTAAGCTGTTAGTTGAGGACATCGCTCTTGCAACGTGACCCCGAATCAGCTTGAACAAAAAATTATCTATTCTGTTTATGTTGGCTCCGTTGTATAGAACCTGGTTGGAATAATATCTTGTGTACTCCGACTCTGGTGTTCTGTGTAATCCAAGGCAACGTCTAAGACATTGCCTCTCAAACACCCGAATCTTTTCCATTTGAGATGGGGCAACGTTGAACCACACCGGGCATCCGTAGGCAATCATCGGCCTGATGAGGGCCATGTAGCAAATCACCTTCACCCTGCTGTCAAGACGGCTGCTATAAAACAGTCGTTTTGTCAAGGCTAAGGCTCCCCTAGCCCTGGCCAAAGCAGCACCTATATGTCTGTCGAAATACAGGTACTGATCCAACCAGATGCCAAGGTACTTTACTACACTTTTACTCGCCAGTGGATGTCCATGTGGCCCTACGATCACCAGCTTGCGCCAGTTCTTTCTCGTATCCCTTGAGGCGCTAGACAGCGGAGTCCTAAACAAAATAGTTTCTGATTTCTGGAAGTTGATTTTCAACTTCCAGTCATCACAATATCGCTGAATCTTGTCGAAGTCACTCTGCAAGAGACTTTTGATGACCTCAACTGTATGAGCTGTTCTGTACGCAATTAGATCGTCGGCGTACGCAATTGCCTGAGTTAGACTACCTATCAGTTCGCTGGTGTAAATGTTGAATAGAATCGGCGAGTTAACCGCTCCCTGCTGAAGACCATTATTAATATTAAAAATTGCAGTAGAAGTTACATTGCCACTCTTGACAACAAACTTTCTACCATTTAGCATGTCATAAAGCATATACAATAGAGGTTTACTTATACCTAGTCTGGTTAGCTTTAGATAGAGACCTTCTAACCATACGGTGTCGAAGGCCTTCTCCAAATCAACCAGACAGGCACCCGTACACTGTTTTTTAGTTTTGTTCCATTGGATATCAGAAACAAGTTTAGACGCGGCATGAATTGTGTCATGTCCCGCCTTAAAACCGAACTGATTATCCGGGATGATATTTTTGTCCTCCGCCCATTTGAACAGGGCTCTATTAATAACCTTTTCAAATACTTTGCTGATACTCGGAAGAAGACTTATCGACCGGAGATTCGCCGGATTGGAGTTGTCCTTTCCCTTTTTTGGGAGAGGGTGCACCACAGCTGTCTTCCACCGCACTGGATAATATGCATTATTCAGCGCGTTGTTAAACAGTGTGGTATAAATGTCAACTGCTTCTTGAGGCAAATGTCGTAGTACAACGTTGGATATACCATCGAGTCCTGCAGACTTCTTTTTCTTTAATGAATCGAAGATGAGCTGGAGCTCATTCTTCGAAATTAACAGGGGGCTGGGCCCATTTCGGTCGGCGATTATGGCGTTTGCCAAATCTTCATCATTAAACCTGGTAAAACCAAGGTTCTCAGATCGCCATTCGGTTATATCGTTCCGGAGCCATAAGTGATGAAGCAGAGCTCTGTTCTCCAGGTCATGATTCGGGCGAATGCTAGCATTCACCTTGTACACTTGCTGGAAAGCAGCCCCCACAGCCTCCACTCTCTCCTGCGGATCTTCGATTATATAGAGGTCATCGTCCAATACGGCATCCTCTGGGTCTATGCCTGCTGTCAGAAGTACGTCTCTGTTCTCTGTCGTCCTCTGGAGCTTAAGACACGGAAGATCGTTTTGATCCTTTCTTCTAAAAATCTTATTAATTTTTGGGAACATACTTGGGTCGCTGGAGTTAACGGCACGAATTTTATTGTCCCAGAACGAATTAATAGCCAATCTATAATTTTCTTTGATCAATTGGTTGATGTTTTTGATGGACGACTTCAGTGTCCTAATCTCCAGGTCTCGTGTATCAGTAAACCGCCTGTACAAGCGTTTTAGTCTTGTCAGTAGTCCACTTTTTTGTCTGTGAAGTGCGTCAATTGTCGCGTTACGGTACATGTCAGTTGCGTTACGTTCTTTGTATTTCGGTATTGTTCTGTTCATTGTTCGTAGAATCGTTTCGTCAATTTGTTCTAAGTATCTGTCGATTTCAGTATTTGTTAGGTTCCTGTCATTTGGTGGGGATATACCATTTGAACGTAATTCACTCAATAAGGCATTGGAGAAACGTGGCCAGCGCACCTTACTGTAATTGTAAGTATGCACAGGCACATACTCCTCCAACTCCATAAGCTGGTTCGGAAGTTGTATTACGGCTGCGAGTCCGCAGTGGTCACTGTCGTACTCGATTGTTCGTAAACAATTTCTTGGCCGTTGACCCACAGCGTCAGTAATTGTTAGTCTTGCGTCTTTAAGCAATAGATCCAGATAGGCACCGCTTCTTGGGAACGATGGCCTGTCTGTGGCTAGAAGATCGATGCGATACTCAAGGTTGTATCGACCCATCCAATTAAATAGATGGTTACCTCGAGGATTTTGTATTTGATTTCCCCAATCTGTGTGCTTGGCGTTTAAATCACCCGCCAATATATAGTAATTCTCTTCCGAGCTCAATCTTAAGCATTCAAAAAGCTTTTCAAGCTCTGTTATAAACTGCGTGGGCTGAGGTGTTTCCGGTGCATAGGCAGCGATCACATACATTCGCTTCCCCTGTTGGAGATGAATGCATATGATGCATGCCTCTAACGTCCGAAATTTTCGCACATCACTATTATATATTACCTTATGACTAATGCCTTTACGTATAAAGATTGCGACGCCTCCTCCTTGCGTGGAGTTGGGTCGGTCTCTTCTTACGATATTGTAATTGTTGTTAGTCAATTTATGTTTCTGGTTAAGCTTAGTTTCGCTAGCCATAAACACATCTGGACTTATGTCTTTAAGCAATTGGAATAAATTCGCTCTACGTTCGACTCAAAGACTATTACTGTTACAAATGTACACACTCGAGGACAGAACGAAGGTCATCATTTGCTTAACAACAATAAAAATCATCAATGGTGAAATTTCGTCACCATATTTACTATCGTTAATTAAATTTAACGTACCTGCTCGTCGGACACGGTTCTATACACCAGTACATATCAGCTCTCAGAGGAGTAATTTCTAAAAAAATTAAAAATCAGTGTACGGGTGCCTGTCTGGTTGATTTGGAGAAGGCCTTCGACACCGTACGGTTAGAAGGTCACTATCTAAAGCTACCAGACTAGGTATAAGTAAATCTCTTGTATATGCTTTATGACATGCTAAATGGTAGAAAGTTTGTTGTCAAGAGTGGCAATGTAACTTCTACCGCCATTTTTAATATTAAAAATGGTCTTCAGCAGGGAGCGGTTAACTCGCCGATTCTATTCAGCATTTACACCAGAAATCTGATAGGTAGTTTAACTCAGGCAATTGCGTACGCCGACGATCTAATTGCGTACAGAACAGCTCATACAGTTGAGGTCATCAAAAATCTCTTGCAGAATGACTTCGACAAAATTCAGCGATATTGTGATGACTGGAAGTTGAAAATCAACTTCCAGAAATCGAAAACTATTTTGTTTAGGTCTCCGTTGTCTAGCGCCTCAAGGGATACGAGAAAGAACTGGCGCAAGCTGGTGATCGTAGGGCAACATGGACATCCACTGGCGAGTAAAAGTGTAATAAAGTACCTTGGAATCTGGTTGGATCAGTACCTGTATTTCGACAGACATATAGGTGGTACTTTGGCCAGGGCTAAGGGAGCCTTTGCCTTGACAAAACGACTGTCTTATAGCGGTCGTCTCGACAGCAGGGTGAAAGTGATTTGCTACATGGCCCTCATCAGGCCGATGATTGCCTACGGATGCCCGGTGTGGTTCAACGTTGCCCCATCTCAAATGGAAAAGATTCGGGTGTTTGAGACGCAATGTCTTAGACGTTGCCTTGGATTACACAGAATACCAGAGTCGGAGTACACAAGATATTATTCCAACCAGGTTCTATACAACGGAGCCAACATAAACAGAATAGATAATTTTTTGTTTAAGCTGATCCGGGGTCACGTTGCAAGAGCGATGTCCTCAACTAACAGCTTAATTTTTGGGGGTAATTACCCCAATAACGAATATTTTGAGAGTGCGCGGTTAAGTGGTTACATCCCTCCCGAGGCATTCCTCTATTTAGACAGTCGAGGGCTGATACAGGATAGAATGGCGGTTCCGCTTATCTACCACATCAGCCGTAAAACTGTAGATAGGCGAGAGGAGGTGGAGAGGAGCGCCTTCGGTTTAGTAGGACCGTGTCCGATTGGGACCGAAGGGATAGGGCGAAACAGGATAACCAGTTCTCCTGGCTCTCTGAACAGCATCGTAATTTAAAGTCGATTAAGATGGTATGTCTTGGCCGACTGACATACATTTAGGGTAATTAGGTATAGATAACAGTCGGGGTGGCACCAAAATAAAATTAAAAATATGTATGTATGCGGAGGCATATGTGCATGTATCTGCGTAACTGTACATTTATGTGCGTACGTATATTTATGTACGTATGTACATGTATGTATGGGGTGAATGTAGCTGTGTGTCTGCATGCGTATGCAAAATATAAATTTAAAAAAAATTTTTAAAAACGAAAAAAATGCTGCTGTGGCTGTTCTAATTTTTAAGTAGTTTTAAGTGGTTTTGAGTATTGTTACGTATCTTAAGTAGTTTAAATTAGTTTTAGTTAGTATATAAGTTAATTGTATCTAGTTTTAATTATTTTTAGTCTAGATTTAGGTAGTTTATAAGTAAAAAATAAAAAATGATACGAGACCGAGTTTTTTTAAAATAAAGTTTTCTTGGTAAAACAAAAATAAAATAATTAGAATTAATTAAAATAGATTTAAGGTCGAAAGACATTAGTATTAAGAGATATAGTTTAGTTTAGAGCGCCCGTAAAGGGCCAGTAAATTAGTTGTAAGTTAATGATAATTAGGCTAATTTTAAACATTTTTGTCTAGCTTTAAGATAGTTATAAGTTAAGATTAAAAAAAATTCTTAGCCAACGAGCCGTTGAGGAGATATTGCCAGACATTCAATGATCTCTATTTTGTTTGTGATTATTCTTCCAGTGTCTCATACATAAAAGCACATTTGTTAAATTATTTTAAACAAAATTTTCATTAGTAAATCAATTATTGTAAGTTAAGTTTAACTGTTAGTTCTTAAACTGCAGTTGAGGTTGTGGGTAAAACATATGGAGTTTTTCTAACATAAAGGACTATACTCAAAAGCTTACACCACCAAAAACAAGATTGGTCCTTGCAAAGGCAGGATAACTAGTGTTCATTGTAAAATACCCGCAATCTTCAAAAACTAAAAAAAAATGAAAAATTTAAATTAAACTTTTTTTAAGAATAACACAACATTGTGAAATTAATTAATTTCGTTGTTTTTTTCTTTTCTTTATTAATTTATTCTTTAATTTATTTTATCTCCAAAAATCTATTGTAATTTATATTTGTTAACTTTTCACAAGTTTAAAAGTGTACTCTTTCTGTGAATTGATTTATATATTATAGTTAAATAAAATAAACTAAAAATAAATGGGATGAAACCATCGCATGTATCCGTAGAATTACACAATAATTCTGGCTTTCTCGCACTTCATGACTTAGCGACTTTTGTGTCAAAATTGTCCAACACCCGTATAGAAGATCCAAATGATTCAGGAGCCAAAGTTAATGACCGTGGGCAACACCGTAACTAAAGATTAAATGCCAATATTTTAAAATTTTGAGTTGATCCTTTTTTTATTTTTTGGAGCTCTTTGTCAGATTACAGATTTTGGCACTATACTGGCCAAAAATGGCGCTTTAAAATCTTAGTACTCAAAATTACATGATATGAATAAAATAAAATAAAAGTCATTCAGAAAACAAAGCCTATGGAAAAATGTCCATTATTTCTTTGCCTAAGATCTGATCGTTTAAAGAAATTTTTCTTGGTTTTCTATATATTATATTTGAGTGTATTTCTTATTTAAGCAATGAATTTCTATTTTTATTTAAATTCTATACTGCAAACTCATTGCCGTTTTCATTTTGTGAGTGAAACCTTGGCAAATCATTGATATAAAGTGCAGTAAGAAAACCAACAAAGGACAAGAGTATAAAAGCATTGCAAGTAGTAGGCGCCATTAATGCTGTTCCAATGACTTCTGTAAAAAGAATTCCAACCATTTTTTTTAAGATCAAGGCCGTCTACGGAAATCGAATACAAATATTTAAACAACCCACTCGTTAAATGCACATAATAATAATGTTCTTTTTTTTAAGACAAATTCCAATCCCAACAACAGGATTATTCTCCTAATATAATACAAATCTTCTGAACAGTTTATGGAGCCATCAAGTGCCATAATAATTACTATTGACATATACGTGATGATACACTTACATTTTTCATATTTCATATCACATCTGAATCTCATATGGGATTTGGCTTTACGCCTCTCGCGATATCCCAAATGTAAGCAATAAACTTTTGTTCAACAGCCTTTTGTACTCGAACGAGATTTTAAGTGAAGCCTACCATAAAGGCGCATCTGCATGCGGTAAAAAAATGTGCATTTTGTTTGCGTTTATATGATTCTAATGGAGTAGAATCCTGTGCCAAGATTTCCTTTTTTTTTGTATTATGTATATATATATATATATATTTTTAAGTAAGGCAGTCAGTCTTTACTCAGCTCCCTTGGATCGTTGCATGCAGGATACCTATACAATACATACATATGAAATGGCCTCAATTTTAAACAGCATTTCCCTGGCAGCTACTTTACCTTTTTGTACTCAAACTTTGTCTACCCAGGGCCGTTTCTAATTTGACTGGCCGCTGCGCTTTCTGCAACATTCAAATACTGGTTTGGTATTGTCAATTTTAAGAAGCGAGTGGGTGCAATTTTTTGTTTTGCCGTGTGCTTTATAGACTATTTAGGGTTAATTATATAAAATAAATAATTTTAATCAAAAAAAAACCTGATACCATATTTAGTGCTGCAACAAAAGTCAAATATAAAACACAATATACAGGTATAGCCAAAAAGTATGTAGGTCTGAAATTCCCAAAATATACGCTCGAGGCTCGTTTTTGTCTCCGACACTTTTCCTTATATTTAAAAATTATCTCTTGTCTCAAATCGAATCCAAGAAATTGCTTATACGCTATGCATGACTGGCACTTGACAAAACAGCTTTCAGTTCACGGTATGAGACTCATAGACCACCTTTTGTTTTTGAAATACATTTTACCACATATTCGAGGCTACCGAAAATGCTGCTTAGTATTTAAGTTTACTCCGGCGATGCAAGAAATTTAGACTTTGTCTTGAGTATTTCGGGTATAATTCAAAGAAAAGCTTTAAAAATTGACATTTTTGTATAAAGAAGTAATTAAGCACTTGTTTTTCCACAATTTAAAATTTTGTTTTTATTAATATCTAATTAAAAAACTTTTTTAAGGCCAACGCGTTTCGTCTTAGTTAGGATATCATCAGGACAATACATTTTTTTTTCTGTTTTTAAACAAATCATACAATCATAAAGGTTGTAACACGACACTGGTGAACAAAAGTGTTCATACAAATTAATAAACTTGAAAATTAAACATAGAGATCTGACTTTAAAAAAGGGTTTTAACTTAGTATAAAATATGGAAAAATATATAAAACAAAAAAATTAATATATAATATATATTTTTTTTTTAGTTTTTAAAATATTATATGTTAAGTAGTGGGCTATTGTTCAATAAGTCAATTTGTAAGTTTAAAATGTTCATGCACTTATGCTTATTTATTTCGAAAATTTCATATTTGTCTAATACACGTCCAGCAGGTACAAAATGTAATAGAGACACATCATCGAGAGAGCATCCATGTCCAAAAGTTTGTATATGTTGAGCGAGTCCAGAAGAAGGTTCGGGACGTACAGCTGCCTTTAAATGTTCTGTAAATCTTATCGATAAAGATCTTGCAGTTTTTCCTATGTACACTCCATTGCATTCCTTGCAGGTTACCTTATACACGCCACTTTTCGAATAAATAGTTGTTTTTGGTTTGATTTTGTTGTTGCAGAGAGCATTTTTTAGTGTGAATTTATTGAAAAAAGCAGGTTTAATGGTGATTGCTGATAGTGGATTGCACAATTTTTCCGAAACGCCAGGAATATAAGGGATCTTTATCCAAGTTTGTGATTCCTTTCCAGCGGAAGTCGGGAAAATTGATTGGACAGCTAGTTTTCTAGATTTTTTCTGCAATAACCGTTTAATTGTTTGGATATCATATCCATTCATTATAGCAATGGTCTTAATTATCTTTAGCTCTTTCTTATAGCTATCTGTTCTTAAGGGAACCTTAACAAGACGATTAATCATCGCATGAAAAGCCGACAGTTTTATATTCACGGGATGGACAGACGATGCTGGAATTATGGAATCCGTTGAAGTTTCCTTTCTATAAATATCAAAAACTAGTTTGTTTGATGAAATCGACAGGCTTAAATCAAGGAAATTTATGCAGTTAGGTCCATATTCCAAAGTAAAATAAACATTGTCCTCCAAGTTATTCAATACAGATTCAAGGAAAGAAACAAGATTCCTTTGAGTGCCTGCGCATACACAAAAGATATCATCCACATATCTAACCAAAAACAATATGTTTTATATAAGCGGACTTTTTGAAGAAAATAACTTTTGTTCCAAATGATCCATAAGAAACTCGGCAGCGAAAGGCGAAAACGAAGATCCCATTGCAAGCCCCGACGTTTGTCTGTAGTATTTTCCATTAAATTGAAAGTAGTTTTGGTCCATGCATAAGGAAATAAGCCTTTTCAGTTGGTGGCATTTTTGTTCATTCTTAACACATAATGAAAGCTTATGTTCAAACAGCAATTTTAAATTAGTGTTTGGTACCGACGGAAATAAACTTTTTACTTCAAAGGAAGCAAGGAATGCAATGGAGTGTACATAGGAAAAACTGCAAAGATCTTTATCGATAAGATTTACAGAACATTTAAAGGCAGCTGTACGTCCCGAACCTTCTTCTGGACTCGCTCAACATATACAAACTTTTGGACATGGATGCTCTCTCGATGATGTGTCTCTATTACATTTTGTACCTGCTGGACGTGTATTAGACAAATATGAAATTTTCGAAATAAATAAGCATAAGTGCATGAACATTTTAAACTTACAAATTGACTTATTGAACAATAGCCCACTACTTAACATATAATATTTTAAAAACTAAAAAAAAATATATATTATATATTAATTTTTTTGTTTTATATATTTTTCCATATTTTATACTAAGTTAAAACCCTTTTTTAAAGTCAGATCTCTATGTTTAATTTTCAAGTTTATTAATTTGTATGAACACTTTTGTTCACCAGTGTCGTGTTACAACCTTTATGATTGTATGATTTGTTTAAAAACAGAAAAAAAAATGTATTGCCCTGATGATATCCTAACTAAGACGAAACGCGTTGGCCTTAAAAAAGTTTTTTAATTAGATATTAATAAAAACAAAATTTTAAATTGTGGAAAAACAAGTGCTTAATTACTTCTTTATACAAAAATGTCAAAAATTAATTTCCACGAAGTGTTAAACTCTCATACTATTGACTTTAAAAATTATGCAACGAAAGCATATGCATCTCTCATTTTTCTTTTGTCACATTTTTATAATCAATGTTCTAGCAATCAATATTATATAGCAGCCGCGCATTCCTCCCCAAAAATAATAATAGGTTTGACGTTCAGTATAATTCTGGAAAGAACTTTTAAGTACAGAGATTATTTCTTTAGCTGGACTACACGAATGTGGAATAATCCACATGACTTAATCATTTTGTGGGTTGTCATAACCACAATATTAAACAATTTTTTTGGGAGATACTAGCTTGAGAAAATCTTACACAAATAAATTGAATTGAATAAAATTGCTCCTCTATAGGGAGTTATGATATTAATCTTAATATTAATTTTCAAGCAAATTAGTCTAGACTAAGCCCCCTCAATCATGTATGGAGGCTGAAATTCGAGATCAACAAAAGGTGCTTCCAAGATCAGATAAACCCAAAATGTGTTTCTAGTTTCTTTTTTCTGCACTGATCATAATTTTAAATAACACATTTCTACAAAAAATTAAACTTCGTTTGTGTTTGTTTTTCACTCGGAGCGTTCAGAGCTCCGAATGGAGCTTTTTTCGTTTTGAACATATTCAGAGCGTTCTCCGTGTGATCGGACCTAATTCTCTGATCATTCTGAATAAATTGCTGACCACACGAAATGCCATGTATCTCCAAAAGTCAATGAAGGAAAATGTGAAGATTTCAGTCGGTCTAGAGCCTAAACGGCTAGGGCAATTTCCCTCGCCTGGCTCGATTGTTTTTTTAAGCTCCAAATATAATAGGTAGTATATATTTTGGTCACTAATTTTTGAATTGAATTGATTTATGTTACCTGTCATATAACCATTTTTTCAATTTAATACTAATAATGGTTTTAACTATATGCCTGTAAGACCTTAATTCTTTTAAATGCAACCTGAATTTCACGCAATCGTTAGAAGGAATAGGAAGATAGGAAAGAATTTTTTGTTGGCACAGTGGATTTGAGAATTAGGTATTTACGATCTCATTTTAATCCATGGACCAGGGGCGGCATCCAATTAAGATTTGAGGTATAGAAAAGAATGCTGCCTAGCGTGGGGATCGAACACACACGTATAAGTTAGCAGTCAAGTACTATACCCATTGCGCCATTGCCGCCCGCTTTTATAATATTTCATGACGGCTCAACGGAATTCGATCAAAATTTTTACACAAGAGTTCCTTTAAATTCTAAATAAAACTGCATACCAAAATTTTCGAAAAATATTTTTTTTAGATTTTTTAGATTTATTCCAGATAGATTGCGGATATTAGAAAAAAAAACAACAAATTATGTGCGAATAACTCAATTTTAACATAATAAAATGCACGACTAGATCACACGTACATGCTATTTATGCTCGATCACATCTTAAGCGCAAATTTTTTAGTAGAAAAAACCCAATATGTTTTTAGTAGTTTTTTATAATTAAATTTTAATTTATTGTAATTTTTTTTCTACAAAAATTTTTCGTATGATAATTTTATGTTAAATACATGAATGTTTTCACCATTCAGCAAAGGTAAAGTAGAGAAAAAAGGTAAAGGAATAAAACCTAAGATACTGTCGATAGAAACTATCAGAAAAGTAATTAAGGAAGCAGCTGGCACACCTTTAAAGGAAATCATTCCTTCTACTATGGGTGAGTCCTTATGGTATAAAAGCTTTGATGAAATAATGAATTTGTGCCATTTAATACAAATTTAAAAACTGAATTTCACAAAAAAATCCGTCGCCCCATTTTCGAAATATTGAATTTTCAAAAAATATTTTTTTTTAAATCCAAAAAAAAAAAATATTTTTCGAAAATTTTGGTACGCAGTATTATTTAGAAATCAAAGGACCTCCTACATAAAAAAATGATCGAAGTTCCTTGAGCCGTTTATGATAAAGTCCAAAATCAAGAAAATGGTTGTATGACAGGCAATGTTAATAACAATAAAATATTTAAACAAATATTTGGACCAAGATGTAGAATATACCTATAGGAGGGCACATGTTTTTTTTATCTAAATCGTTACAGCCGCTTACGAGATAATTAAGATGGTAGAACAAATTGTATGGCAGGTACCGTTATTTTTGGGCCTAAAAAACGATTCCAAATCTATTTTAACATTCTAACAATCTAAAACGCTTAAATACCAAGTTAGAATAAAATCAGAATTACGGGACCCACTTTTTTGGTGTTCTCTATAATCGTAATGTCAAGTTTAATTAAAATGCAAATTCCAAATGCAAAACTTGCCCTATAGTACCTATATATCGCAATTAAAAAATCCAGAAATTTCCCTTTTGTAAATAGATTGTCGATACTAACAAAATTTACACCCGTTTGCTGATACACAACTTAAACATTTAAGTTCTACTTAAGCACTTATGCGACAGTTTACGCAGATAAAAAAGAGCCCTAAGCGAGCGTTTTAAGTTGAACATAAATATTTATGATTCGTATCAGCAAATGGGCCTTAATGGTCTGGTAAAATTCAAGAGAATTTTTGATAAAATGCGTTTAAGTTTTTTTTTTTATTAAATTTACCATTATTATGGTGTTTGTTAAAATGTGTTTAAAATAAGAAATATTTTAGTAAAGTGCTTAATTTTTAGCAATTTTTTAAGTAGTATCATCATTAACAAAAAGACTGTTTGACACAGAGTTGCAAAAGCTTGATTTGGCTTTAATTCACAAGCTATAGTTAGTGAGTTATGAATTTAAAAAAAATTAATTCATAAGTCAGTAGTGACTTATGAATTAAACAAATATAAGTCATTAGCTGGCTAATTAATAAAAAATTAAATAAGTTAGTTAGTGACTTATGAATTAAAAAAAATTAAGTCATGAGCAAGATAATAACTTATGAATTAAAAAAATTAATTCATAAGCTAATGTGTGAATTCTGGTTACAAAAATTATGAATTGGAAAATTTATAAGCTAGCATGAACATTTTATGATTTACTAACCAGATTTGAAAGCTAAAAATAGATTCAAAATCTAATTATACAGACTAAGAAGGCACCTAAGGTTTCGAAGTACTTACTTAAGAAATCGGAATTTTTTTTGTTTTCAATTTTATTTAAAATACATATAAAATTATTTTTAGTTACTTAACAAAATTTTACAAAAAAATCAATTCATTTAAAATATGATAATGCAAAAAAAATTCAAATTTTACTTCCAAAATTTATATTTTACAAAAAAGAAATTAAAATAAATTAAACTTAAAATAAAATTACCTATTTATATTTGTTGTTTGAATTCGCTTTAAAAATTACTCGCATTTCAAAATGTTTGTCAAAAATTCTCCAAAATCTTGAAAACTACTTTCGTTAATAATTAAATAATTATGTAGTGAAAACAAGCTTAAGAATTTCCAATCTACAAACTAGCTTATGAAATAATTTTTTTTAAATTCATAAGACACTGACTTGCTCATGACTTACATTGATTTTAATTCACAAGTCATCTACAGACTTATGACTTAATGATTTTTTAATTCAAAAATTCGCAACCCTCGTTTGACATGTTTGCGCTATAGTTGTTAATATTCTGCAAGGATACTCTCTGAACACTTTTGAATTTAGTAATTTGGTAGTCTTAACTTTAAGTAACCGTTTTTTAATCAAGACCAATTATCAAACTACTCATAGGCTTTTAATATACGGTGCTACAAATATCACCAGTCTTCGACCACAGTGGTAAGTTCGGTAAGTTTATTAATAGCGGCTTACGTAAAATTTTATTCTTATTGTGCAAGGTCGCCGTGTGACGGTGAATAAAAATGGTGGCAAATGCGTTGACGAGAACAATGACATCTGCGTCGACACAAATTTTTGAATAGGTAACAGAGTGAACATTTATTTTATGGTGACGTCAGATACTCAATTACTGTTGAGTTGATTATTAATTGTAAGTTGACCTTCAAAATGTAGCTTTACTAATAATGAGTATTTTTATTTTAATTGAAAACTTCAAGCATTTAAATTTCTGATTGCTTAAAGCGATTCATTTAATTTTCTTAGAACCATCCTGATGTATTTAGGGGCCTGTATGTGCAGCACATTATGGACAAAGGCAGGTACAGCTCGTATTCTTAGCTGATATGTGTAGTTGATTTAATTTAGGGCTCTTTCATATATTGTTGATTTATATTTATCTTTATAATTTCATTTTTCTTTTCACTATTCAAAACCATATGACGGTCTTTGTTGAGAGGATAGCGAGACGCTCGTTTAATAATTGTGCAAGAACCATTGCACTACTTTTTGAAGAAAAAAAAAGTTCCTTCATGCGCAGGGAATACTGAAGAAAAGGGCAATTCCACTAAATATATATTATATGCTCACAAATTCTATTATGAAAAGAATGAAGATATGGTATACAATACTAGGTGTTATTACATACTACCTTTCTGGATCATAAAATAAGTCTGTATTGTATAGGTACACCAAGATTATTATAGAGCATAAAAACCAATTGTGTGAAAATTTGGAACTTGCACAATCACTATATTTGGCTTCGACGATTGCAGAAGGTTCATTTGTGGGCATTTACAACACTATATGCTCATTTATGTATCTTAAATTTGTGGTAAATAGGTCAATTGACTTTACAAATCCGCGGTGGACTTAAGCTTTAATCTTGTTTTATTTTGTACTAGCGCAAAATTTTAAACATTAAAACCCTACTCTAAATGAGTTTTAACACGAGGGTCGACTTTTTGATCATTTTAAAGGACAAAAAGTATACTTTAACTTTAAAGAGGTAGTCTTATTTTAAACAGAGCAAAACGCTTCTTTATCTTCCTTAAACTTTTCTTTTTATGGTTGTTATTTGACATTTCATAACGGAAAATGAAAAATGTTGTCTGAAGAAGAAGTTTATAATATTTTTGTATAACAAAACGGTTCGAAGAACTAGAGAACCTTGATTTTTTTTTCAAGATACCGATTTGAAAAAAAAATTTAAAAATTTACAAGCAGCCAATTCCCTTGGTGAAAAATTTGTTTCTTTATCTGAAACAATTATATAAAAATCTTTTTCTGAAATTTTAAAAATCATACCTGCGCTTTTATAAATTTATGAATATTTTTTTTTTTTTTGTTTTTGTAAACTATGCGCGCACTCAAGGGGTTATGAATACCCTTAAAATGTTAATACACAGTGCGAGCGATTAGGAAAATGGGATAGGATTAGACAGGAGATACCGATGTACATTGGTTTTAAATGTCTGATTATCGCAATGGGAGGGAAAAATTCGGTCGGGTAAAGCATTCCACATTCGTGTTGTGCGGCTAAAGAAAGAATCTCTATACTTGACAGTACGTCCGAAGTTGGGCTCAAGGGTAAATTGATGGGCTTTCCTAGAAGCGCGAGTGTTACGGTTGAATAGTTTAAGGGGAGGAATGCAACTGGCTATTTCACTAGAACACTGTTTATTATAATACCGATAAAATAATGAAAGGCATGAAACATTGCGACGGTGCGAGAGAGGCTCAATTGTTTTAGTTATTGTTTCATCACCTATCATTTTTAAAGCTCTTTTTTGGATTATGTCCAGGAGACTTAAGTGCGTTATGGGAGCACCTGCCCAAATATGACAATTGTACTCAAGCTTTGGACGAATAAAGGATTTATAGATTACAGACAGATCAGAAGGGGAGAAATATTTCTTGCATCGTCTCAGAAAACCCAAACATCTTGCAGCATTTTTGGCGACGTCGAATATGTGTTCATTCCACAAAAGGTGGTCAGTGATGCACATACCGAGAACTGAAAGTTATTCGGTTTCCTCGATGCAAGCGCCGCTAATGGACAACGGCATTGGGGGAGGGTCTCGCTTTAACGACAGAAGACAGCATTGGGTTTTTGAAGCATGAAATTCTACGCGGTTTTTTATTCCCCATTGGACAATGCTGTCTAGATCAGAATTTAATGAGCTAATCATACGCTGCCGTTCAAGTTCCACATCCGAAGGACATGGATGAGAATCTAAAAACGAGTATGAAAAGCTGAGGGTACTGTCGTCAGCAAAACAGTAAATTGGATTAGAAGTTTCAGACAAGAGATCATTAATGAAAATGAGAAAGAGAGTCGGAGACAGAACGGAGCCATGGGGCACACCAGCATTTATTTTATGAATATCAGACTTGAAACCGTCCAATACAACTTGTATTGAACGGTCCGAAAGGTAATTTCTAATCCAACGAATATGAGATTCTTCGATGCCAAATGCACGCATTTTCGATAAGAGAGCATGATGCCAAACTCTATCAAATGCTTTTGAAATATCAAGCGCAATAATCTTACTTTGTCCAAAACGATGTAAAGATTTGTGCCACTGTTCGGTGAGATATACCATCAGATCACCAGTGGACCTATTGCTACGAATGCCATACTGTCAGTCATTAAGGAGCTTTCGTTCTTCAAGATATTTCTTAAGCTGATAGTTAATCAGCGTTTCCATGACCTTGGAAAGAAGGGACGTAAGTGCAATTGGACGGTAGTTAGAGGGTGAAGAAGATCCGCCTTTTTAGGGACAGGCTGAACAAATGCTGTTTTCCACCCACTCGGAGAGAGACCTGTACAGTAGGACCGATGGAATAGCTTACGCAGTGGTTTTGCCAGCGTAGAAGAACACCTCTTCAGAACAATAGGGGAGATACTATCAGGATGAACGGATTTGTGTATGTCAAGATCTTTAAGAACTCTACCAACTGCACGAGTACGAAAGAAGATACGTCCCATGAAATTGTTTATGCTCTCAAGTACAGGAGGAGTCATGACACTTTGTGGAAGCGTAGAATTAGCAGCAAACTGAGCTGCTAGCAAATTTGCTTTTTCTTGTGCGCTTACCACAGGAGTGTTATTGGAAACGAGCGTTGGAACCGACGAGCAGGTGGAATTTCGTACGTTTTTTACAAATGAGCAAAAATTGTTACTACCTTTGGGACATTGTAGTATTTTTTGCCTTAATGTTTGCTCATGTAGAAATTTGGTTCTTTGAATATGAATATTACAAGTCTTTCTAGCTTGTTTGAACTTATTCCGGTTTTCCTCAGTTGGGTTGGCTTTATAACATCGGAAACTTACCTCTCTCAACCTGATAACCTCCTTACAGCTCAAATCGAACCATGAGTTTTCTTTTGGTTTGATGCTTTTGGTTTTGTTCGGTATAAAGGCTTTCATCCCCTTAAGAATTATATTTGTAATCATATTAGCGCTGGAGTCAACGTCACTATCGAGGAAGCATAGTGACCAGTTAAAGATCCTGAAGAAATTATTCAGACCGTTTTGTGTTCTTGTGCTTATGTTTAATTTTCATTCTGTTCCATTACTCTATCTTGTCAAAATAAGGTGTGTTCAATATAAGTTTTATTAGCGTAGTCCTAAAGATCTACTTTAATTAGAAAAATCGTTAAGTAGGGTGTTTAAAATTAAGACAAAGTTAGACAAGAGCTGTCAACGAGACGCCTGATTTAACTAGAATTTGGTTTATTCTCTAAACTAGGGCTGTTTAAAATTTTGCGCCAATATCTTTGCAAAAAGTATTGAAATCGGACCAACAAAAATAAACAACTTCAAATTATGTGAGAAATTTGTCAGTTAACGATTTAATTATGGAACCCAATTTGCAAGGTTTACTTGCATTTTTTTTCTTTTTATTATTAATTCCTCAAAATTTAAAAGGTTTTTAAGACTTCTGCACTAGTAAACCAGTGAAATGATTCAGTGGATCTTTTAAATTTAAGTGTAGGCTTATCATAACAAGTATCTCCAATAATTTTAAGTTTTTCGTTATCCCTAATTTAAATATTTGAAACTAAAATGTTTAAGGCGCGTCCATATTATGCGGAACGATGCCGATCGGCCTATTCCGTTTTCACCGTTTCACTTTCTCATTGGCAGCACGTGTTTTAAAATTTATATGTATGGCTTTGATTTTTCTGTCTAATAGACCTTGAGTGATTTTACGTGTTGGTTTATACTAGCGTTGGTTAAATAATTTGGTTCGGCACCGTCCACACTACAAAAGAAATGTGGACGCCATGCCGAGTCGAGCCGAACTGCCGACCAGAATGAGTGGCGCGGCACAGGCCGATGGGCATCATTCGGCATAATATGGACGCGCCTTTATAAACAAAGAACTAGGTATCCATTTAGATTTAGATCAAATAATTTTTTCTCGACTATTTTGCTCGTACACACAGGCTTTTGTATTATAGGAGTCGTTTGATTAATTTTATTAGGAAAACTTATGAATTATGATGGTCTTACGAATTCTCTACAATGTCTACATTGTCGACAAATTTGTGTCGACAATTGTGAATTGTCTGCATGTAGGCAATCAAGTAGTCTACATTTTTAGTCTACATGGCACAGCACGGCTTGAAACCAATTTTATAATTTTCCTTTAAGAATGTTTAAGAATGTTTCAGGATATTTTTTTTTCTTAAAAATATTTGTTAAATTAGATTATTAACTTTAAAGAAAAATCGTGGACTTTTTTGTCGAAGTTGACCAACATATCCAATATTTTACAAAAATTAGATTTTTTGTAAAATGTCAATAGTCTTATGCAAATTTTAAGCCCTGTATCATTTCTTAACTCTACTTATAAGCTGAGAAATAAATGTTATTACAATTTATAAATTTATCAATTTTTTGTATTTTTTCATCCATGAATTCTATTCAATCGCAATGACTGGGTTGCTGCTTTGTTCCATTTCATTATATTTTCGCGTGTGTGCATTGTTTTGTTTAGTTGCTCCTGAATTTTTGTCCACTTAATTGTTTACTCAGCAAATATTAATATTTTAAGTCTTAATCGATTTTTGGGGAGTAGAGGGGCTTTTAATTATGTATGTACCACAGTTTCAACAAATATAAAATAGGAAAAAATGCATAAAATGTTCAGTTTTTGCAAAGCCAAAAAATTGGCTAAGGAATGTATTGTATTTAGTAGCATGTGTTGTGCTTGTGTTAGCATTCCCTCTACTGCCTATTCACCTGAATCTTCAGAGCTTTAGGAGTATATGATCAATATTTATCATCCATAATCTAGAAATTTGCTGCATAATTTGAGATCATATAATACACTTTTTCAAATACCATCTTTCGGTGGGAAATGATCTTAGGGAAATTGTTTTTTTTTTTCTCATGGTCAACTTTATGTCTCTCTTAAAGTGGGCTCAAAAAATAATCAGTATCTATTTACGTCTTCCTGAAAATAACAAAATTGCTAAAAGAATAATATACAGAAGCTTTGAAATAAAAAATTATTAAAATAAACATATACTGTGCATGTTCAAACATCTATTTTTATTTGCGATATATGTACTATAGGGCAAATTTTGTATTTGAAAAAAAAAAAAACGAACTCGAGATCTTAATCAAACTTGGCATTACTATGATAGGGACCATCAAAATAGCGCGTCATGCAATTCCGTCTATCTGTCTGTCTGTATAACGCTCTAAGGGGCTGAAGCGATGTTCTTCAAACTTGGTTCTTAAGCGTTTTAGGTGATTGTCTCAAACAGTGTTTTAATCGTTTCTTTAGCCCGAAAAATAACGCTACTTTCCATACAATGTTTCCTACTACTCGTATCTTAATTATCTCAAAAACGGTTCTAACGATTTTGATAAAAAAAAGTGGTGCACTTATAGTCTCCATTTTGGTTAAAAAGTGTTTTAGATATTATTTTGTTATTAGCAACCATACAACCATTTTTTTTTATTTCGACTTTCTCATAAACGGTAATACGGATTTTGATCCAAATTTTTATATAAGGGGTTCATCGAATTATAGATAATACTACATACCAACATTTTCGAAACGAAAACCGGTGGATGATTTTTTTCTGAAATTTTGTTTTTAAATTTATATTATTAAATATAATTGCCACATCAATTTTTTTAGAAAAAAATAAGAATTTTTTTAGGTACATATGTATATAAAAAACTAATAAAAATAATATTTAACCGTTTCTATCAAAATTATTTTGCATATAAGGTGTAATCGAACATAAAAGCAAGTACGCGCAATACACTCATACATTTTATTTCTGTTTCAGTGATAGAATATAAAATTCTTTATTTGGCTACGGATATCTTATGTAAGTACATATATAAAAATATACTTATATGTATATAGTAGACATTGCGGTCAGTCTCATTGAGTATTATATGATATGCTTTTATTCATATTCAAAAATATATCAAAATCTTGCGAAGCAACGCGAGCACTGGTCGGCTAGTATAAAATATATGTTTAACAAAAGTCAAAGATACATTTGAAATCTTTTATTTGTAGTAAAAATAATAATCCAAGAAGATATTCGTAATTGTTTAAAAAAAATCAGATTTTTTCAACTTTCAATGTTCAATTTCAAGCCCAATTATATATAAATCTTCAAAACCAAATGCTAAAATATTTGCACAAAAATTGGGCTCAACGTGTGTCGTAAGCTTTTATTTGGTACAAGTCTCATTGGAGTACGCCCAGGGCCCAGATTAGATAGAAAATAGGGTCATCTCCTTTTCTTAACTTCTATAAGAAGGTAGATAGATACCTATACATTATAGATTGTATGTATTTGAAAATATGATTGCGTCAAAGCCTTATTTTCTTCTATGAAATAAGAACGCTATTCACATTAAGAACCTATAATTTTAATATATTATTTCAATACATTTAAATACACACAATGTATGAATAAATACCTAGGTTACACGTAAAAAATAAGATATGTTTTTTGACACCATTTTAAGTGATATTTTATCTGAACACAAATCAAATGGTAGCTTTTATTATTTTTAATTCCTCCACAAAGGTGATACTAATCCTCCACTCTCTAGGTAGCCAATTAAAAGAAAAGAATGGTCAGAAAATGCGACGAGAATTGGGTCGCAAAAACTACTATAAGGCTCACATTTAAAGCAATGAAGGAGTCAAACTTTGGAAGCCTTCTGGCGACGTTCCTATTCAGATTGGTCTTTTATTTCTTTGGCGAATAAGCATACAATTTTAGAACTGTGCCTGCTGCCGGCAGTCTGTCTGGCCGAGGCTCGGGGTGAGTTGGCGTGTCGTTGGGTTAGTGGCTGTGTTGGGCTTGGCTTGGGAGTATAGTCGCAAACAACAAATTTCTGCACAATTCAACAAACAATCTGCATCAGTTTAAGAGTTTGCTGTCGCAGCATCCATATAACCCATACCACCATCAGAGCATAAGTACTTGTGAAGCGAGAAAGGAGACACAAAGTCTTGCGCTCGTTTTGGTTTCACTCGAAGAGTCCTTTGCAACCTTTCAACTTTTCACTTTACTCAAACCGGGTGGCGGGAAGGAGAGTCAATTGTGTTTCGATTCAAGTTCCAACAACTACTTCTACAATTTACCACCCAGAGTTTTTTTTTTAAGTTGAGTGTCGCTTTGGAATGGGTTGGGTTATAATCATTATTTTCCCGAGGATTTATAAGGATATTGTGTGTGCCTTTTTTTGGCGTTGGTTTTGTTGTAGTTTTTTTGTGTGTCCACAATTGGTTTTGTTGTACATTTATGGAATGCCCACAAAAGCGTGAAAGTACCCGCTTACAGCCGCATTATATTGGCCACTTGAATATTTTTTTTTATTATTTTAATATTTTGCTGAAAATATTTGCAAAATAAAAATGCTGAAGTAATAGTGTTGGTGAGCGAGGATTTCCTGTTTATTTTTTTTTTTATTCTCATTTGTGTATAACTTATTGGATTTTGGGTGTGCTTCTACCCAAGAAAAGTATTATAAATGAGACGTTTGTAATTCGTGGTCGAATTAAAATTTGGGCATGCAAATTAAACAATTTTCTTAAAGAGAAGTCATATTACTCTACTCGTAAAAACTTCGCCCAAAATAACACACATTTTATTAAAACATATAAAGCCAGGCTTCCATTTCCTCTGTTAATACTCTGCTTTGGCCAAAATCAGAGAACAGTAATTTGGAAAGGCATTTTTGGACGGCATTTTCGAACTGAAGATCAAATAATATTGATTTACTTTCTATGTACGACGAAACAGTTCTATGTTGAGCTGCGGTACCTTCTACGCCTATTGCAGTCTCCTTCAGATTCATTAGACCACGACTGGAGGACTGCTGAATTTTTAAGGGATACGTTGGAAGAGTTTTCGTTTCAGTATCTTTCATCAAACTGCCTAGTTTGGCCTCAAACGAATAGTTTAATGATTTTGTCAAAGTCAAATATAACGGGTTATCCATTTTGCGGTTTTAAAAGTAAACGTAAATAAAACACATATAAAATATTTTTTTTCATGATATTTCTTTTTTATTATAAAGCTTGAACGTTGACATTATGTGTGAAACACTACATCATTAAAATGACCACCACGCGAATTGTTGCAAGCATCGATTCTTTTGAGGTAATTTTCTACCACTTTTTGACACATATTGGGCGGTATCTCAGCCATAACTTGACGAATGTTGATTTTCAAGTGCTCAAAGAGTTAAAGGTTGATCTGCATAAACGCGGTCTTTGGCGTAGCCCCACAAAAAAAGTCAAGCGGTGTCAAATCGCATGATCTTGGTGGCCAGTTGATATCGCCACGACGATAAATTAAGCGACCAGGAAATGTCTCTTGCAATAGAGCCATCTTCACTGGAGTTGTGTGGCATGTGGCACCGTCCTGTTGAAACCACATATTCTCCAAGTCGTGTTCTTGAATAGCAGGCAAAAAAAAGTCGGTTATCATATGACCATAACGCTCCGAATTAACGGTGACAGTAGTTCCATCGTCGTTTTCTAAGAAATAAGGTCCAATTACACCTCCAGACCAAATGGCGCCCCAAACAGTGACTTTTTGCGGATGTAATGGCCTCTCTTCAATTACTTGAGGATTCTCAGAACCCCAAATACGACAATTTTGTTTATTAACATACCCACCGAATGAGAAATGTGCTTCGTCGCTGAAGAAAATTTTTTTCGAAAAATCGCCGTCGACCGCCTTTAGTTCAAGCACCCATTCGATGTATCTACGACGTTGTGAATGGTCAGCTGGCTTCAGTTGTTGTGTGAGCTGGACTTTATATGGATGTAGGCGTAGATCCAAATTCCAAATACGCCATAATGTGCCGTAACACAGTCCTAATTCCTGAGAACGACGAGGAATCGACACATTCGGGTCTTCGGCAACACTTTCACTTACAGCAGCGATGTTTTCAGGGGTACGAGCGAAACGATGATGCACAGGCCTTACAATATCCAATCTCTTCAAATTTCTTCACAATTTTGAAATTGCTTGCGTAGTTGGACGATTATGTAAAGCACGATATGTGGCTGTGGCAGACTCACCATTTTTGTAGTAGGGTTTAACAATTTTTGTGCGTTGTGCGATAGTTAAGCGATCCATTTTCGTAAATGTCAGACTTTCAACTTAAAAAAAAATTGGTTTAACAACTTAGTTGGACAGATGTCGAATTTCAGCCCTATACTTTTGAAACCGCAAAATGGATAACCCTTTATAACTTGTTCAGTAAACAGTGCCCAACTGGCGTTCATCAAAGGAATATCAGATCTGCAAAAATTATCACACCTGTTCATAAAACTTTGCCGGTGAACCAAATGCACAATCATTATTATTCCTTTCGCAGACTTCAACTTAGCGACTTTTGTGATAAAATTGTCCAACACCCGTATAGAAGATCCAAATGATTTAGAAGCCAAAGTTAACGATTGTGAGCAACACCGTTTGTTCCCTGACTGGTCTTCGAAGCGTTTTAAACCAAAAAGGCAATGACCAATGATTCTAAAAACTCACGTATTGACACAACATTTTTCGTTGACGTGACCCAATTACCATAATTTGACGTCATTTTTACGTTGACCGTCTAATTGTAGCTAAAGATTAAATGCCAGAATTTTAAAGTTTTGAGTTGATCCTCTTTACTTGCGATTATAGGAACTATAAGGCAAGTTATATATTCGTTAAAATTCTAACAATCAAAAATGACATTACGATCATAGAGAATCCTAAAAAAGGGATCGAAAAAAATGTCTGTCTGTCTGTCTGTCAGTATGTCCACCTGTATGTTTAACGAGCTGCAACCTAAATGGCGTAAGCTATTACCTTCAAATTTGGTATGTGTGATGCTTTTGGCATACCTCAGAGGGGAAATTGAAATTTTATTCTTAGGCCTAAAAATAACAGTACCTGCATTATTACTGTGAAGGAAAATCTTATTTTTCTCGAAAACGGCTCCAACGATTTTGATAAAAATGTATGTGTACTATATTGGGTATAATCTAAATTTTGGAAAACATTTTTTTTTTAAATATTTTATTCATACCATACAACCATTTTATTGATTTTTGACTTTCTCAAAAACAGCTCAAAGGAATTCGATCAAAATTTTTATACAGGAGCTTCTTCAAATTCTAAATAATACTGCATTCCATTTTTTTTGAAAATTCAATAGTTCGAAAACGGGTGGACGATATTTTCTGAAAATTTGTTTTTTAATTTATATTGTTATATATTTAAAATGCTAATGCTATAACTCGAATTTATTTTCTTATATTTTGAAAGTTCGAATTATGGAAGTTCCACTGTATCATGTTCCTAAACTTTGTGATTGATGATATTTTTTTCACTTGAACGGTATTCAGTCTCAAAATGCTATAGGTATGTATGTATGTAGAACAAAAAGATAAGACACCTACATATATATAACGTTAAAAATGAAACAAAGATTAATAAAATTCGCGCAGAGATATTTGAAACTGGAGATACCGAACGCATTGATGCCTCGATATACTCTCATCGCAATAATATACCACGAAGATAGGTAGGAGTAGCACCACACAGGAATAAGATAATATTGAATTAATCTTTATGTGGTATATTTTTGTTTCAAATTTAATACCTAGGTGATTTGAATAAAGACATACTTGTAAACGTTGGTGTTTCCGCTTGACTTTTGATGATTGTACTATGTGTTGCCTTCAAGTTAATACCAATACAACTTTATCAAACCATGTCTAAATTGTTTACCCACAACACAAGAGGCTTATTGTTTGATCAGTTATCAGTTTGCCTGAAGTCTCTACTTATTATGATTTAATTTTAGTGAACTGGGATATTTGTTTTAACAAAGTTACAGTCCCTGTGGAGGTAAGGTATGGTTGAAGTGGATGCCATCAAAGAGACACTGATATACTTAGACACTTAATTTTGCCCATTGTGATATCACATGAATCTGGAGATTTCCTCCTAAGTTCTTGTGAAACTTTCGTATGTAGCAATTTGTTTCGCGTTGTTGGCAGGGACTATTCTTGCTATGGTTTACAAATTAGATCGTTTGTGTGGGATTTATTGTAGGTAGGCCATATCATTCTAGATATCGAACAGTGTTGGATTCCGTGAGGAAAACTGAAAGTATTTTGCCCTTCATGATAGAGAGTGGTATAGAGAAATTCTTGCAGGCGAGCTGTGAAGGGCCGATTCCTGCTGGAGCAGCGGGTCTGCTCTTTCATTACTGTTTCCTGGAACACAGATTAAGGGAATTCTATGGTTAATGTCCAGGTTATCAAGGTCATTTTGGCATTGTTGGATCAGTTTTGAAAATATTTTTGTCGAATTTTGTAGCCGCTTGGCTATCTGTGATTATTGCCGAATTTAGTACTTCAGCTTGAAAGACGCTTGCAAAGTCGGGAAGTCGGAAAGATCTAGAGACTTTTAGCGAGTCTGAGAAAATTCCTGCTCCTACACCGCACTCGATATCGAAATCTTTCGACACTTCGTCATCTTCCCAATTCTCCCTAGATGGGAAGAAAACTTTAGAAACCTTTGCTCAGGCTCAGAGTAGGGGTGCAGTAGTCCGTGTTTGCCGACAGAATATCTGGTGGAATCAATTTTGTTGTATTGTTGTGATCGTAAGGTTTGGCAAACCAGTATTTTGACTCTTTGAGTCTTATCGCGCTGCAAGGTGCCAGATGTTTAATGTGGAGGTCAAAAGGTAGTAGATGTAAAATAAAACTTAAGGCATCCGTTGGATACGAATTTAAGGCCCCTGTGGCGCCAACGGTAGCAGTTCTCTGAATTTTTCTGAAGTTTATTAATGTTGTATTGTTTGTTTAAGGCGGGCCACCATATAATCGAGCCATTAGCCTGGATTTGTCGTACTACTGCTGTGTATGTCCATATGATTGTTTTCCATTGAAGACCCCATTTTATACCGAATGTTTTACCACAATAAGCGTAGGAAGCAATGCTAGCCTTCTTATCCAGTTCTTCAATTTTGAGTTTACAGTTTAATTAAGGGTTAAGGATGACTCCTAATTATACGGCCCCGGCTAACCAGCGATCAAAACCTGGGGTGGAAAGCAAAAAACACATCACAATGTTTAGATTGGGGTTTGAAAATGTATACACTCGAGCACATAACTCGATGCACATAACTTGAGCTGTGTTTTCATATTTTGTACTCCCAAATCCAGAGATTGTCAATAAGCAATCAAGTTTACTTTAAAGCTCCGTTTGAATGCATTTTTTATTTTCCGAAATTATGCTTCTCGTTCCACCTCGCACCTGCCATTTTTTAGAAGACATTTTTTTCAATATGTAAGATTCATGAAGTTCAAAAACCATAAAAGAACTATTGTTCTACTTTTAGAATTTCATTTTTCTAGTAATGCTCAACGGTAAATAGAATAAAAATAAAATGCACGAGTGGATCGCTTTTCAAAGTAGTTTCTTACTAATTTTTTATATGTACAAAATTTCTTTAATTTTTTTCTAAAAAAAAATTGGTATGACAATCTTAAATATTTAATAATATAAGCTTAAGAACAAAAGATTAAATCGGCAGCAAAAAAAATTTAACGAGCAGTTTTCAAAATATAATTTTTTTGATATTTTTTTAGATGCTTTTAAAAATATAAAAAAATATTTATTAAAAATATTGGTATGCAGTATAAATGGGGTTACCCTCACCTATATATGCCTGAAATTTCGAAAGAATCGGTTCAGCCACTTACTACATAGTTAAAAGCAAAAAAAACGGTCCTATGGCAACCGTTTTAGACATTTTTTAAAATTTTGTTTTCAACAATATGATCAGTCATACCAAAATCGTTCGTGCCGTTTTCGAGAAAAATAAGCTTTAACGTTACGGTTGTATGGCAGTTACCGGTACCATTATTTTTTTAACCCGAAAAAAAATTTCAATTTCCCCTCTGTACAATATCTAAGAAACCCTATATATCAAGTTTGAAGCAATTCGGCCCACCCGACGAATGCATAACTTGCCTTATAGTATCTATAATCGCAAGTAAAAATGTTTTGGCAAAATTTTTTTGAATTCGAAAATTCTGAATGTAAAAAAGAAACATCTGCTAACTTTCGAATTCATCATTCGAAACCAAGTAATCGATATTACTAAACTGATAACTAAGTGTATTTCTTTAGTTTCGATTTCGAATGCCTTTTGACATTTGAAAGTTTCAGTGAAAAATTGTTTCTATCTAACTCGAGCTTAATTTATTTGCAGGATTAACTTAAAGTTAGCTCAGTCACTGAAAACTGACCTTAAATCGTTTCTTCCTTTATGGTATCTATCTTTTTCTTTTTCCTCAGTATGCTTTTTTCACCAATTTATCCAGTAAGTTAAGATATAGATAAACATACATGTTGACATACAGATTTGTTGGACCCACCTTTTCCCCTATATAATATTAATATTGGGCTTTGGCTCAAAAAAAATTATAATTTTGACTTTACCCTGCGCCTCCACAAGCAATAATTTCTTTCGGAAAATCGAACCTGCAATGTAAATTTCCAATGCAGAACACAAATTTCATGAAATTACTAATCTTACGAAATCGATTTTAACATTTTTGCGACTATTGGTACTATAAGGCAAGTTATGTATTCGTAAAAAAAAATTGTTTTCTAACAATCAATCATGACATTACGATCATAGAGAACATCAAAAAAGTGGGTCCCCCAATTCCGTCTGTGAGTCTGTCTGTCATTCTGTCAGTCTGTGTGTCTGTCCTTGAGTCTACAGCCTAAATGGTTGGATAGATTTGCTTCAAACTTGGTACATATAGTTTTTTCGGTATATGCCCACACGTTTTTTTTTCATTTTTTTTAAGACGAAAAATAACAGTAGCTCCCATACATTTATTTTTGGTCAAAAACAAAAATCTTAGTTTCTCAATAAAGGCTCCAACGATTTTTATAAAAAAAAATGAGTTCATTATTGAAGGGAAAGACTACCTTTGATAATGTTTTTTTTTTTTGGAAAAAATTGTTATTTTTGGTACCTCTAGAGAACCATTTTTTTGGTTTTCGATTTTCTCGGAAACGGTTAATTTGATTTTTTTTAAATTTTTTACGCAATAATACCAACATTTTTCAAAAAAAAATTGTTTTGGAAATTAATTTTTTTTCAAAACTCAAAATATCGAAAACGAATCAATAGATTTTTTGAAAACTTCGTATCTGGTGGTTTTTTGACATTAACTGGAATTGTTAAAAAACTATTTTTCTAAAATAAAAAAACAACGGTAAACGCCATACAAATGTTAAAAAACTGTTAAGAAAAAAAAGTATTTCTCGCAAACGGCCCCAAGAATTTTTTATAAAAAAATGTGTGTGTTCTTAAATTAGTACAGTTCACTTTTAAGTATAAAAGTATTTTTTTTTTTGCGTACTTATTAAGGGTACTTCCCATAGAACCTCTTTTCATATGTTCGACTTTCTCAATATTGGATGAAAGATTAAAATAAATTTTTTTTATACAAATGCTCCCCAAAATTGTTAATAAAACTGCGTACGCAAATTTTCAAAAAAAAAAATTTCGATTTTTAAAAAATAAATAATTTTTTTTTTAAAATCGATTTTTCAAAAACCAGTCACAGAATTTTTTTTTTAAAGTTGAATTTTATATGTATATTAATAATATCTTCATTATGGCGTTTCAATATTTTTTTCTAAGAATACTTTCAAAATTTTATACATAAAAAAATAATTTATTAAAAAACCGCTCCAACGATTTTGGAAATTTTTTTTGATATATTATTATTTATCCATGAATTCAAATTGCATCAGCTAATTCTCCAGAGAAACTGAAACTGTTAACTATGAAAACTTAACAAATGCATGCTATACTTTTCAATTCTTTAACTTTTACATTTTTTAAACTTTTTTTTTAAATTAAAATTTTGTTTTTATTAATTTTTACCTATATTCTTTTTTAATTTATAGATCTAATGATCCTATATTTTTTAATTTTTAATTTTTTTGATTTTTTAACTGCTTGCATTAAGCAGACCCATAAATTTTCTTCTTTCTTACTCGCATCGTCCATAAACACAAGTTGGTGTGTTTCGCTTGTATAGGTAAAATACTACAACCGAAATTGCCGTCGTACTCGCTGCAAATGGACCCCAGCGCGTGCGGTATCGTGGGATTATTTATTTATTTAAACTATAACAACTAAGCAATATAAGAACATTTAATTATGTATATTATCCATTTATTTCTAACTTATTATTATTCCCTTTTTACGAATCTTTGCGTATGTCACTGAATACTAAACACAATGTAGGCCCTCATACATTTATATATACATATATGTCTTTAAAAATCTCATGAATCTTATGTATGCATATTGCATCTTAATTACAAAGTTATATGCATATAGCTACCTTACCTACCCACCTACATCCTTCATTTTCATTATTAAATGCATATGTTAACATACTAGGTTCAATCAATATGTATATATATGTAGATACATTTTACTCTCCTAACTTACATAATTACAGTCCATAACTTAGATTTAAGCATACATTTGTAGGTAGGTAGGTACCTTCATTATACTAAGATTCACGGAAATTATTGCATTAAAGTTGTTAGCTGGAAGAGCAAGTTCGTACGATCCAATCGTGCATTTTATTTTCTGACCATCTCTGTGGAAATAATTGCACGTTTAAAGATAGTTCCTCTGACATTTGTGTGCTTTTTATCCTTACATGTGCATATTGATGGGATGAGTTGTAATTCCAGGCCGAGAACAAGTGTTGTTAGAATGGCACGCTGATTGTCAATAAGATTTTATGAAATAATTTGACCACTAAACGAAGAAATACAAAATTGCTGAAATAAAAGCAAAAATACACTTTACTTTTGGAGGCGCAGTAGAAAGTAATTAAAAAGAATATTATTTCTTCTAAAACTAAAGCTTAAAACAAAGTATCATAATCATTAATAAAATAATTAATTAGCATTTTCTTACGCATGGAGTTAAATGTACAGGGTTATCCATTTTGCGGTTTCAAAATTAAACGTAAATAAAACAGATACAAAATATTTTTTTTCATGATATTTCTTTTTCATTAAAAAGCTTGCAAGTTGACATTATGTGTGAACCACTACATCATTTAAATGACCACCACGCGAATTCTTGCAAGCGTCGATTCTTTTGAGGTAATTTTTGACCACTTTTTGACACATATTGGGCGGTATCTCAGCCATAACTTGACGAATGTTGGTTTCCAAGGGCTCAAGAGTTACAGATTTATCTGCATAAACACGGTCTTTTGCGTAGCCCCACAAAAAACAAAGTCCAGAGGTGTGAAGTCGCATGATATTGGTGGCCAGTTGATATCGCCACGACGAGAAATGTCTCTGGCAATAAAGCCATATTCGTGTGGCATGTGGTACCGTCTTGTTTAAACCACATATTCTCCACGTCGTATTCTTCAATAACAGGCAAAACAAAGTGGGTTATCATATGACCATAACACGACGGTGACAGTCGTTCCATCGTCGTTTTCGAAGAATTAAGGTCCAATCACACCTCCAGACCAAAGAGCGCCCCAAACAGTGACTTTTTGTGGATGAAATGGCCTCTCTTCAATTACTTGAGGATCAGAACCCCAAATACGACAATTTTGTTTATTAACATACCCACCGAGTGAGAAATGTGCTTCGTCGCTGCCACCGCCTGTTGTTCAAGCACCCATTCGACGTACGAAGTTGTGAATGGTCAGCTGGCTTCAGTTGTTGTGTGAGCTGGACTTTATATGGATGTAGGTGTAGATCCAAATGCAAAATACGCCATAATGTGCTGTAAGACAGTCCTAATAACTGCGAACGACGAGGAATCGACAACACTTTCACTTTCAGCAGCGATGTTTTCAGTGGTACGAGCGAATCGATGATGCACAGGTCTTACAATATATGTAACAAATCCAGTCTCTTCAAAGTTCTACACAATTTTGCCAATTGTTTGCCTAGTTGGACGATTATGTAAGCCATAATCTCCTCTTAAAGCACGATATGTGGCAGAATCACCATCTTTTGTAGTAGGTTTAACAATTTTTATGCGTGCGTGTACGATAGTTAAGCGATCCATTTTCGTAAATGTCAGACTTTCAACTGAAAAAAAAAAATTGGTTTAACAACTTAGTTTGACAGATGTCGAATTCCAGCTCTATACTTTTGAGGGCGCAAAATGGATAACCCTTTATATACTTTTATTCCAGCGAATAATTATTTTCGGGGATTTTACTTGGAAAGGGGCTGGGTATGCCTCAGGTTACTTTGATAATGTGATGAAGTCACCATTAATGTAGTTGTTAATTTATGAATTTATTTTCCATTCTATTCTCGTTTATTTCAAACACAGAATTAAAAGGAGTGTTCAGTCCACTCATAATTTACCAGCAGTCTTGAAAATTATATCGTGTCAGCAATAATCATTTGGAAAAAAATTCAAAATGATAGCAATTAAATTACACCTCTATCAGGAAATCCCTGGTCAAATAATTACATTTTTTTTTATCCTTTTTTAACTAAATTTATAGTCCATTGAGATTGTTACTCTTTCGGAATAGGCCCATGGGTAAAATTTTCCTTGAATGCCACCTGGTTGAATAAAGTTGGAAAAGTTATTCACAAAATGACAACGAGTATAATGTCAGTAACCTTTTACTAATACATATATTAAAGGCTCATCAACAAATCGTTTTCTTTTTGCTTGAGTATTTTTAGTGTTCCATTCAAATTCAACTCTTTGATGTTTCATTAAAAATTAAAATTACAAAAGTATGCAAGAACAAGAAAATCGCGTATATTGACGGACAAATGGCATTTTTTCAGTTTATGCCAAAAAGAGGAATCCTTAAACTTGAAGTTCTTATTGATTACTGCGGAAAAAGTTGAGTTTTGTGCCCTCAGGTAACTTTTAGAACTAAATATTTTTTTTCCGTCCGAAATATAATTCGTCCTTTTATCAGTTATGAAAAGCTGCAGAAAATATAAATTTCCCGCTTTCCGGTGCCTTTGGTATCTGAACACTTTTTGTGCATTCATCTAATTACTTTAAGCGAGCAATAAATGTATATTATATGTATTTTTTTTTGCAAGCGCCTTAAACTATTTGAATGAAAACTTTAGATACCATTTGACTTTTCATGAAAAAAAAATGCTTTGAGGAAATTTAAGTTTAAATTTTTTTGTATTCTCGAAATAGTAGATCTAAAAAATAATGTGCGATTGGTCGGATGCGAACAAAGAAGCAGGCAAAAAAATCAAGTTTGTATGTATATTAAGGGAGATTATTGTGAGGTGGAGGAATGTGGGGGTAAAGTTACTTGATTTGAGATATTCAAATTTACATCATTTGAATTTCATTGATTTGATTGAATTTTACCATGTGCAGTGGATATATTTAGGTATAGTGATCTGGGTTTGAACCCCACTCTAGGCAGCATTCTTTGCTATTTCTACAGATTCCTTTGGATACCACCCTGGGAATATAAAAAGATGATAAATACCTAATTCTCAATCCACTGTGCCAACAAACATTCTTTCCTATCATTCTATTCCTCTATATTTAGTTGCATTTTAAAAACCGTACATATACATATACATATTTTAAATTATTATTATCGTATAACTTTAAACGGGATAAATTTATGTGTTTTGTTTCTCGAAAACGGCTCTAAAAATTTGGATGAAATTTTTAAAGCTTGATCCTATGAGTGAGAAACAAGTTTAAATAAAATGCATGACGAACTTGCTCTTATAGCTAACAACTTTAATGTATCTAAAAGTTGACGCTGTTTTATAGGTAGGTAGTCTTAGTATCATATGCAGGCTTAAGGCCGATGTAGGTAAGCTTAGCTTCATTCATTATTATAATGAATTTTGGAATGGAAATCTATATTATGGATTTATAGATATATATAAATACTCGTATGTAGATATGTACCTACATACATGGAACTTATGATAATGTTCCACCAATAGTGGCCACCCCCTATATGAATATATAGAGGGTGGCCACGAATCGTGCTACAAAAAAAAACGCAATAACTTTTTTTCAGTGTGAGTAATCGGCTTATTTTTTTTATTTTATAGGCTACTATTTAGATTTATCAAAATGAATGCTTGGGATACTGAAAAAAGGATTTGGATAGTGCAGCGATACCATTCTTTGCAGTCCGTCATTTCCATCCAAAGGGAATTTAGGCTAGAGTTTGGCGGTACTCCCCCGAGTAGATGGACAATTATGAGGCTGGTGAACATGTTTCCCGAATCTGGAACCATCGAACGAAGACCGCATCATCGATATCCCAATGTTCGGGTTCAGGATACAATCGTGGCTGTTGCATCGGCAATACAGGCAAATCCAAGTGTTTCGACTCGAAACTTATCGGGCCAAATTGGAATTAGCAGACGTTCATTACAACGGATACTTCATGATGACTTAAACTTGTTTCCGTACAAAGTCCAAATTACAAGCAAGTTAAACCGCAAGGATTTGCCTGTTCGCCTGGAATTTTGCCGACAAATGATTGCAATGGCCGAAGAAGACAACACATTGATAAATTGTTTGTTCATGTCTGATGAGGCCCATTTTGACTTAAACGGCAATATTAACCAGCAAAATTGCCGTATATGGAGTGAATCTAATCCAGAAATGCTCCATGAGATGGAACTGCACCCAGAATGAGTCACTGTGTGGTGCACAGTTTCATCAAGGTGAAATGTCGGGCCAAACTTCTTTGCTGTGCACTTGCTCCATCTTGTTGAAACCAAATCCTGCTGAAAGGGATACGTCTTCGGGGAAGTTCTGGGTAAAAAAACTCCTTCAACATCTTTAAATAACGGTCCCCATTGACAGTTTGTGTTACACCGTTTTCTTCAAAGAAGTTTGGCCCGACAATTCACCTTGATGAAACTGCGCACCACACAGTGACTCATTCTGGGTGCAGTTCCATCTCATGGAGCATTTCTAGATTAGATTCACTCCATATACGGCAATTTTGCTTGTTAATATTGCCGTTTAAGTCAAAATGGGCCTTATCAGACATGAGCAAACAATTTATCAATGTGTTGTCTTCTTCGGCCATTGCAATCATTTTTCGGCAAAATTCCAGGCGAACAGGCAAATCCTGAGGGTTTAACTTGCTTGTAATTTGGACTGTGTACGGAAACAAGTTTAAGTCATCATAAAATATCTGTTGTAACGACCGTCTGCTAACTCCAATTTGGGCCGATAAGTTTCGAGTCGAAACACTTGGATTTGCCTGTATAGCCCATGAAACAGCCACGATTGTATCATTAACCCGAACATTGGGATCTCGATGATACGGTCTTCGTTCGATGCTTCCAGATGCGGCAAACATGTTCACTAGCCTCATAATGGTCCATCTACTCGGGGGGTACCGCCAAACTTCAGCCTAAATTCCCTTTGGACGGAAATGACGGACTACGAAGAATGGTATTGCTGTACTATCCAAATCCTTTTTTCAGTATCCCAAGCATTCATTTTGATAAATTTAAATATTAGCCTATAAAATACAAAAAAATAAGACGATTACTCACACTGAAAAACAGTTATTACCTTTTATTTTTCTAGCACTATTCGTGGGCCCCCCTGTATTATATATGTTTTGCATTATGTTTTTATGTTTTTGTATTTTTTTTTGTACTATTAAAAATAAAAAAATTTAAACTAGTTAAGGTTCTGTTTGTTAAATACTCGGCGTGACAAATTGCGGTCATTATTTAGCCGTAATATTTCTTCATTTTCTGTATCGTTTTTCAGATCAACATCATAGCTTTCGAGCTCATCTTAAATATAAATACATAACATACATAAATTAAAGTATTTTATTATTTCGTTTTCATGTGAGATAATATCCTAAAAACCTAAGGCTAAGTTTGCAGAACACCCAAGGCGATAACTCATTTTTTTGTATTTTCAAGAGAACATCGAAAGCCTGTAAGTTAGATTTTGAAGCAGCTCTTCAATACTCCAAAATACCTTGGCATTGCGCGTAGAAATATGTGCGATGTTGTATTGTTCTTCAACACGCGTTCGAGGATTTAGTGTGTAAATAAAGTGTTGGATCATGCATAGCCCTCATCACCAAGTAAAATTCCTTTGAAATCCCCATCATCGAACCTTTCCATTATTCTGCTCTCTCTAAAAATTCTGGAATCGTATGTACTACCTATATCTCTAGTGGCATACAATATCTCGAATTTTTAGTGAGGAGTCACAAACCACTTGAATATTGAGTGAATAGAAACCTTTACGGTTAATACTCGAATAATACTGACCCGATAGACCTCCAATTTTGGGTATATTGATGTGGGTGCAATCGATGGGAAACCACGTATTTTACTAAACTTGTCCGCATTTCTTTTATTTGCGCTTTGAGGCGAATGCCTTTGCAACCCTTTGACATATTACACAGAGCGTGGTTTGGCTTAATCCGTGTATATCCGCCCCATCATCTTGCATCTACATAAACGAAAATATATTGTAATTAGTTATTTTTTAGTGGGATAAAGAATGATTAAAATATTTATATCTGCACCTTATTTCGACCCCAATATCTTAAGACAGGCATTACTTGTAGATCATCTGAAATGTGACCACCCCTAAGGAGGACCGTCGGTATCGGATCGGACAAGTTTTATGGCTTAAACCATATTGGCTTTTGAAAACCTGTATTTTCGGCGAAAAGAAATTTCATGCATTTCCATGGGGTTGAAAATTTTGGGTGTTCTTATTCTATTAGAATTGAAAGCTACTAAATGTAAGTCATTTACATTTACAAATGAAATAAAATTATTATCCATTATTTTAATTTAATATGTTAGAAAAAATTAAAAAACTGAATAAAATCACAATTCCAAATTTGAATAGATGAGAATTGATATGTGAAAATACATTTAAGAAGGCTTGAAATAAACTCCCCTGAACGCTGTTTAAATTAAGACACCTTTAAGTAACGTTGTTTAAATGAGAAAATTGTTTATAAATACGGATATCGAACTTAAGTGTTGTTTAGAGGTATTTCAAAGTTAAGTAAGATTTAAAATTTTATTATAAATATGGCTGTAAGAGTTTTAAAAATACTTGTAGTAGCTCAAAGTAACAGAATCAATCATAAAAAAAATAAAGAAAATCCAATAATTGCAGGTATATGTAGAATACGTAAGTAAGCTAAAGTACTAAAAGTTTTTAAGGGTTTAATGCATTTCATATTCATCTATCATTCCACACACTGAATTTCGAGCTAACCAACGGAAAATAAGGACAACTCTCACAAAACAACAAAATCCATCACTCAAAAGCATCGAATGAGAGAATGGTGCTTCCAAGAAAACTAGGAAAATCGAAGCACTCTGTAAATACTTCTGTGAAGTTTCCAGAACATCAAATAGTTGATGAATCATGTTCACCAACAACAGCGAGAAACTAGCGGCATGGTCCATACAATAATATACGGAATATATTACTGCTCACTGCGGAACCATAATGTCAATGTCGTCGGCGGCTTTAGCTTGGATATAGTCGAAGTATATCAGGTGTTCGTATAAGGAGAAAATAAGAAAGAACCCGAATGAACAACAACAAACTTTTGAGGCTAGTAAAAGCGCTAGTCGTTTCAATGCGATTGATAAACCGAAGAACCTGCATTGAGTTGGATCTGATCATGTGGGCTCGGTGGCGTGATTCGTAGTGCGTTGGCTTCTAAGCAGCTTGGTCATGGTTCAATACACGATAAAGGTACAAAAAGTTTTTCAATTAAAATGAAAAAGTAGACCAGCACCCATAGAACAAAGAAGTCAGATGATCGACCTTGGCAAGTGGTATTGGGAAGTGGATCATCCCAGTCTAGTTGTTCTTCCATCCAAATGTCTTGCTCGTAGTGGATCGAATATTCTGGCGATTTCCGACAATACCAACCATCAGTTTTGCTCGTAGGACAATTGGTGCGAGCCACCTAAGTGGATCGAATATTCTGGCGATTTCCGACAATACCATCCTCTTTTGATTTTGGTTCATATGGCATTACTTCGAAGAAGAAACAGTCACGTAATTGATGCCACTGAATTCCTAATGTTTTCACATATTTTTCTTTATCCAACTCAATACTGTTAACGGAATGGACTTCCTTTCTAAGTATTCTATTGATGTTGCTATTCCATTTCTGTAAATGGAATCCACCAACCTTTAGCAGGTTTGTGAGTTGTGTTTTCAATTCTCTGACTTTATCGATTCAATCTCCACCTGACATTACGTCGTCCACATAGAAGTCTGACAGTAGGACTGATTTTGCTTTTGGATAGTTGTTTCCTTCATCTTTAGCTAATTCTTTTAGTGTTCGTATCGCTAGATAATGGGCTGAGGCAGTTTTATACGTAACTGTGTTTAGTTCATATTCTAATATGTTTTCTTCTGGTGAGTTTCTCCATAATATCCGCTGATACTTCCGGTCTGGGATTTCTATTAGAATTTGACGGTACATTTTCTGTATGTCAGCCGAGAACACAATCCTGTGTTTTAGCCATCGTATTAAGATTGAAGTCAGGTCTTGTTGTATTTTCGGACCTGTGTGCATAAGTTGATTAAGACTTTTTTTTGGTTGAAGACCTTGCCGATGCGTCAAATACTACCCTGAGTTTAGTTGTGGCACTGTTAGGGTTGCTTACAGCATGATGTGGTAGGTAGTATGTTCCTTGCTCCTGCGTTGTTTGGCATTTGCTTATGTGCCCCAGGTCTATATATTCTTTCATAAAGTTGCGATACTCTTTTATTTTTTGCGAAAACCATCTCCATATGTAGTAGTCTTGCTATATCCCTCTTTTGGAGTTATTGCTTGTTAACTCTTGCTCTGGTGGAACCTCAAACGGTATTCTTAATATACCTTTACTATCACGTGCTACTGTTTTGTTGAAATAATCCTCACATGTTGCTTCATCTGCTTGTGTTTGTTCTGATATTGTTCCAATTTCTTGCGATTCCCACAATTTGCGTATTTGGTTGTCTAAATCGGTCAGTGTGACATGTGACATGATAATGATAGTTGTTGGGAGTTGTTGCCAGTAGTTCCAGATACAATCCATCCAAAAATGGTCGGTTGGCCTGTAGGTGAGTTGTCCCTTGACGACCCCTTCCTGGAGTATTTCCGCAATTATTTCTGCACCAACTATCATGTCGATTTTGCTTGAGATTTGCTTGCTGAGTATATGTTGTTTACTTGAGATTTGACTTCTTAGTGTAAGCCCTAAGAACGCTTCTTTTTTCGTTGAGCCCCAAAATGTTAACTTTGCATCGATCTTACCACGGGTGGGGGATCGATCAAAGAGAGAGAACACGTCTTTTTTGGTTATTAAACTTATTCTGATTTATTGTCCAAAACTTAAGTCTATTTATACTAAATCTTATGCTTATTTTTCCATTATTTTCTATAATATTGTTACCTAGATAAATCCAACATATGGCTTACAATTTAATTTTACTTATTTCGAAATCTATTTCCATGCAGTATATTGCTTATAATCAATACCCTTTTTCTTGACCTATTAAAATATGAGTATACGGAAAGCCATTCAGAACATGAATAACAAAACAAACAAAATTAAATAATATTAATTGATGACCCGGCCGGCGGCGCTTTAATGCCGTCAGCATACTACGGCTGTTGTTGCTGGATGGCGTGGGACTTTGGTGTTCTATTTCATGTTGCTGTTGGTTTGTGTTGTTGATATTGTCAAAAACTGGATTGGTTACAGATATTGTAAGGCCTGTGTATCGTCGTTTCGCTCGTACCACTGAAAATATCGCTGCTGTAAGTGAAAGTGTTGCCGAAGACCCGAATGTGTCGATTCCTCGTCGTTCTCAGGAATTAGAGCTGTCTTACGGCACATTATGGCGTGTTTTCCATTTGGATCTACATCTACATCCATATGAAGTCCAGCTCACACAACAACTGAAGCCAGCTGACCATTCACAACGTCGTAGATACGCCAAATGGGTGCTTGAACAAAATGCGGTTGACTGTGATTTTTCGTACAAAATTTTCTTCAGCGACGAAGCACATTTTTCACTCGGTGGGTATGTTAATAAACAAAATTGTTAATAAAATTATATATAATTTTTGTGACCTATTATCGTTAAAGATATATGTAACTTTTTGTGGACTGTAGGCCAATAGATTGAAGATGTTATTATTTAGTGTGCAACGTTTCGAGCATGTTTATGCTCTTCATCAGGCCTTTATTAATACAAAATATAAAAGTAGTACATACATAAATTAATATAAAAAGTTTTATATACATACATATGACGTCAAGTAACTTACAAACAATTTTCAAGGAATTCAAGTAAGAGAAAGAAAATTACATATTATACACAAAAATCTCGAGCTACAAAATCTATTACAAAAAACATCAAATTGATTAGTGAATTTAAATTTTTTTTGAATTCGAATTTAAATTTACTGGTAGACAGGAGACAACGTCCATTACTATACACAATCACCTATACTTAAACCTACTGTGTGTTGTTGGTCGCTTGATCAGTTGGCTGTATGCACTGCTAAGCTTTTCGCAGTCTGATCTTCGGTTGACGGCATTGTTGTTGTTAATTATATGTAGCATCTCCAGCAACATTCTCTTTGAGTAGTGTTGCTCTGTTTGCAAAATCTCCACATTATCCAAATCTGGTTTATGTTTTTCTTGCAAACAGTGGAGAGCTAGTGCGGTTTTTTGAGCAGATCCTTTATTCAAATCTGATCTATGACCAGACAGACGATTTTTAAGTTTTTGCTTGGAGGTACCTATATAGAGCGATGTGCATGTCGTCTCTTTCCCACCCAAGCAGTTGATTTTATAAACAATGTTGGCTTTCTCCATCTTATCCACTTTCCCTTTGATGTTAGTAAAAAGCTTGTCTTTCAGGGGACTCGCAGATTTGAAAGCTATTTTTGTCTTCGTCTTGTCTCTAATAGGTGCAGTGTTAATACGGTTGGAGAGGTGGGGAATGAAAAGTGCACTCTTGTAAACAGTAGCTTGTTGGACATCAAGTTTATTTTCTTTTCCCGTTGGCTGGTAGTTTTTGATGAGTTTGTTGACTATGAGGTGGGAAAGGAATTGGAGAACAGGGTGTTACGGATAATATTAATATTCTTCTGGTGAAAAGAAACATCGCTTGTGTCGAGTATGCGGTTGACAAAGTTTTGTGCCGTGTTGATAATTATTGGTTTGGGTTGTTTGGAGTGATAATTTATAAGGCGACCTGAAGCAGTAGGTTTCTTATACCAATCGAAAATCAATCTGTCGTTTTGCGTCAAGACTTTCACATCCAGATATGGGAGTTCGCCATTTGATTCCATTTCGACCGTGAATTTAATTTTGTTATTGAAAGAGTTCAATGCATTGAGTGTTTTCTGTACTTCTTCGAATTTAATCACAACTAAGAGGTCATCTACATATTTGGTTATGATCTTGGGCTTGTAATCCAATTTACCCAAGATATCTTCTAGTAAAGTTTCCATCACTAAATTCCGAATTGGGGAAGCTGGGCTGCCCATAGGTACACCTTGTTTTTGTTGGTAAATGGTACCTGAATATTCTAAATAGTTATTATCAATGACACAGAATCTCAATATTTCCATAAATTTCACTTTTTTAATATTGGTATGTTCTTTAATCTTATCCCAGTTCATCTTTATGATATCCAGAACTAGCAAAATTGGTATGCTGGTAATCAAGGAAACGACATAAAATGAAACCAATATTTCTCCATTTTCCAGGCGGACAGGTATAACTTTTTCTATGAAGTCTTTCGAATTCTTCACATTAAATTTTGAATTATGTGTCAAATTCTGAAGAATTTTCACGACAAACTTCGATAGCTCATAGCAAGGGACGTTCGTAGAAGCACAAATAGGTCTTAGAGGTATGTTTTCCTTATGGATTTTCGGCAAACCATATATTTTTGGGCTGGTAGCAGTATAAGTAGTCATCCTTTTCTTTTCAAATTCGGAAATATGACCTTCTTTAAACAAATATTTGACAAACTCATTGTTAGAAGTTTGCAGCGTTGTTGTTGGGTTATTTCTTAAGACCCTATATATTTTCCTGTCGGTCATAAGTTCCTGCATTTTATTATTATTATCTGTTTTATACATTGCCACTGTAATATTTCCCCTTATCAGCTGCGACAATATAAACATCTTTGTGTTTTCTAAGGAACATTTTGGTTGTACTGTAAATTCTGTTTAAAAATTTGTCAAACCTAGGTATATATGCCGATCTTAAATGGTTTTGTACAATTTTTGTAAAATTAGATCGAGCTATTTCCTGGTCACCCTGTTCCAGAGTTTTAATCAACTCTTCTCCATCAGTGATAATTTCAAAGAGTGCAAATTCACCTTTCTTGGTTGGCAGAGTGAATTTTGGGCCTAATGACAGAAGCCATTTGACATCCGACGGGAACTCTACAGCAGTATTGTTTACAAACCATTTATCTTGGAATTCTATATTCATTGTTTGTTTCAAATTCTCCAAATTCACGACAAAATTGTCGTATTTGGGGTTCTGAGAATCCTCAAGTAATTGAAGAGAGGCCATTACATCCACAAAAAGTCACTGTTTGGGGCGCTCTATGGTCTGGAGGTGTGATTGGACATTACTTCTTCGAAAACGACAGTGGTCATATGAATACCGACTTTTTTTTGCCTGCTATTGAAGAATACGACTTGGAGAATATGAGGTTTAAACAAGACTGTGCCACATGCCACACAACTCGAGCGAATGTGGCTTTATTGCAAGAGATATATTCTGGCCGCGTAATTTCTCCACGTGGCGATATCAACTGGCCACCAAGATCATGCGATTTGACACCGCTGGACCTTTTTTGTGGGGTCACGCGAAAGATCGTGCTTATGCAGATAAAACTTTAACTCTTGAGTACTTGAAAACCAACATTCGTCAAGTTATGGCTGAGATACCGTCCAATATCTAACAATTGCAACAATTCGCGTGGTGGTCATTTAAATGATGTAGTGTTTCGCAAAGAATTTCAACGTTCAAACTTTATAATAAAAAAGAAAAATCATGAAAACAAAACATTTTATATGTGTTTTATTTACGTTTACTTTTGAAACCGCAAAATGAATAACCCATTGTTAATATATTCAGCTATTTTATACATTTTACTATGCTGAGAGCTATGTTATTGGTATTCCCTTTGAAGGTCATCATTATAATACTTCCTTATGTAGGGAGTTCCAAGGGTAACCCCCTTAGCTAAAGTGCGAGGGAGATGTTTCCGTAATCTTAAATCTGAATAAATGTTGAAACTCATTAGGATCTGCAGCTTTCCAATTTTGTGTTTGAGAGAAACCACTGAGTTAAGATTTTCGACAGTCACGGTGCAGAAAAACTTCATAAATATTGTTGTTACTCCAGCTTGTTGCATATAATTGTAAACTAAAAGAAATGTGTTAAATACACAAAGTACGAATACGCCACAGTGCACCATCGTCTCAGGAATATATTTCAACATATGTATTTATTTTATACTCAATTTAAACTTTTTTTTTCTTTGATACACTTGGTTAAGCAAGCTAAGCAACTGTGACTATATGTTTGATGTTTTTTTCTCTATATACGTCATGTAATATGTCATGAATGACAAACCTCATTTTCGGAAAATAAAACAGAACTTGTCTAATGTAATAGAATATTAAGGCACATGAAGGCACTACGACGAAAGAAATTGAATTTCTAATTTAATTGATAGAGTGTTGTAAAAGTGCTTCTTTTCCAATGAAAATAAGGAATATAAGGCAGGGTGACATGCCGTGGGTACACTCATACTCTTTGAAAACATTGATAGAATTACCGATAACATCGTCACCGAACTCTAAGAAATACCAACCATTGGAATTTACAATGAAATTTCTAAACACCCACTTCAACAAAAAATTTAAAAAAAAGCCATTGTAATGGTTTTGCCAAATTTGGTGGTATCAGAAAATCTTTATAAGGAAGCAAGATAATAAGTCTACACAAGACCATAATAAAAGCAAAACATCGTTATCCTGACTCATTAAAAATCTTGTGTTTGTTGATGTAGACGTAAAATCAAAGTAAAATTATCATTTAAGAGTGACAAAGCATAAAAGAAGACATGATATAAACGTAATACTAATTTAAATGATAACAATAAAATGAAAATCAATAAAAATTAAATGCACGACTGGATCGTACAAACTGGCTCTTGTAGCTAACAGATTTAGTCTATTATAGTTATCCTATGCAGATTTAAAGCCCACGTAGGTAATATTACCTTGATTCTTAGTATAATGAATTATCGAATGCATGATTCAAGGAATAGTTAAATAGGTACCTACAAATGTATATTTAAATGGATTTTAATTATGTAAATTAGGAGGGTAATAATGTAAATACTCGTATGTACAAGTACATATGTATGTGTATAATGAAAGTGAATGGTGTATAGGTGGAAAAAATGGTTTTTTAAACTTATTTAAGCTGCCAAAACCATCACTTTAATAAGTTTTTCGAAAAAACGAAGAACGCTATTACATGCCACTGATCAATGAAAATTTTATAAAAAAGTATCTCGAAAATTGTACGACGGGTTTTGATGAAATCCTGTTTTTTATTTTTCGTTTTTTGAAAACAAGTTTCTTTTGAAATTTTGGTATGCAATCTTTTTTAGAGACTATTAATGTTTATGTGAATATAAAATTAAAAAATTTTTTTTTTGATTAGTTTTAAAATTATTGATTTTTCAAAAAAAAAATAATAAATAATTTAAATTTAAAAAAAAAGTTATTCAAAATTTTGATGCGCAAAAATAATTTAGCTACTTAGATCTTTTCAGGCAGAAATCCAATGTACCGTTTCCGAGAAAGCCAACAATTAAAAAAAAACGTTATATGAAAGGTACCGTTAATAGACTTTTCCTGTAAACTTGGTCCATATCAAATGATAGCTATTAGCAACAAAAAAAATATCAAAATTTTTTACCAAAATCGTTGGAGCCGTTTGCGAGAAAAATAAGATTTTACTTCAAGGCAGGTACCCTTACTTTTAGGCCTAAAAATAAAATTTCAATTTCCCCTCTGAGGAATGCCAAAATAATCACACATACCAAATTTGAATGAATGCAATCGCTTACACCGTTTAGGCTCCAGCTCGTTATACATACAGACTGACAGACTGACATTTTTTGGCGATCACTTTTTTAGGCTTCCCTATGATCGTAATGTCATGTTTGATTGTTAGAATTTTTTTTTTGCGAAAGCATAACTTGCCTTATAGTACCTATAATCGCAAGTAAAAAGAGGATGTGGACTTACATATAGTTATAAACGCGCCAGAAGTAAAACTTCCCTAACTTGCAACAATTTTACTTTCGTAGTTCTAAGGCAGCTGCAACATATATCTATGTATTTCAAATTTATCAAAGACCAACGAAGTTGACATTTTTTGATACCGCCCGCGTACTTTATACCTACATCGCACATAACGACCCAATCTTCCAATTGTACAAAAGTCACAGTCGCGTCGTTCGAACTTTGATTCATGGTTCAGCAATTTTACATTACATACATTATACTACTAAAGCAATGGAAACGAGATCAACGACTTAAACATTACACACATTAATACAACACAATATACACTAATATATGAGCATCAACAAAACAAACAAAAAAAAATTGCCGTCAAATACACATAATGCGATTATAATAAATTTATAATAAACTAGAATTTTACATATTAATCTAGAAGTCACTGGGATTTAGGCAATGCCTTGTTTGTTCTCTCGACAAGAAGGGATCGATCCTACCCGAATTTTCCATTATATTTTGTCGGAATTGGAACAAAGCAATTTCAGTACTAATTTATTATCATGAATTTATTGAGATCACACGAGTATAATAGAATTTACCTTTGAAATTCATTAACCATCATTTGCACCAATATTCGAAAACACTTTCATGATCAATTCTTCTTTGGACAATGCGAATTAAAACAATTAGTTGGAAACGTGTAGAACAAAATTTCTTTTTTTCATTGCCAACATCTCACAATTATTGATTTTTTTCCGATTCCTCATTTCGTAATGTGACTCGCATAATTCCCTGTTAATTTTAGAATTTTCACAAAGATACAATAGCAAAGGGCACGGTAGTGCCCAGCCAAGTTCTGGCACTACACCCTATTTACATGAACAAACTCAGGCGATTTTCGAACCCCCTCTAACTTCAGTACAAATAAAGTCAGAAATTTCAAACTCTCAGCATTTGCTAAACTTACTAGGCTTAGACAACCCACCCAATTTCAATTCTTTAGCTTTAGTGGTTCCTGAGATATAAGACTGCAAAAATCGCAAACACCGTAACTGACTGTGTCACCCACTGATCATCAAAATTATGGAAATAATTAACAAATAATTTCGCAAAACGATAGACCATGTGGTGTATACAAATTAAACAATCGAAAATTTAAGATTTTCCGTTTAGGGGGCGTGGTACCCGGCCATTTTATTAAAATTAATATACATTATTTGAGGCACTTCTGATTGACGTAGATTGATAAAATGTGGTACAGCGGTAGGGCTTTAGGTGCAGGCAAAGGGAAAATTTTAAAATTTAAAATGTTTTATTCAAGGGGCGTGATATCCACTTCCGATTGGTGCAGGATTATGTTTGCTAGAACAGTCAGCTTTACGAAGAAAAAGTTGAAATTATGAAATTTTTCATGCAGGGGCGTTTCATCCACGCACTTCTTATCAATTATTTCCTTTCCAATAGATCACATCAAAAAATGCATAAATTAAAAACTTACGTTACCTTATGAGGGATTCATTGGGCGTTTATTCCACCCAACTTTCCTGATAAAAAGAATCTTTGCGAAAAGTAGTGAAATTACATCAAAAACATAAATATTTAAAAAGTAGCCAAGTTCTTCTATATACAAAAACATTTGTGTAACAAGTGAGCCGTGAAAAGTATTGGATCTAAAAGTATGTCAAGTTCTAAGTATAATAATGTCAAATATGACATAAATTGTGTTGTAAACCAATAAATTTTCATTTCAAAATTGAGTAATTTGTTACACTGATCTCTATAATACACTGGATAGTGTATTCCCTACAAAGTATAACAGTTTTTTTGACTCCATTTGAATTTGACAGTAGCACCATTGCAATTGCCTATCTCGTTTTTTTATAAAAAGAGAGAAAGAGATAGATTGCACTCCTTTTCAAAAAAAAAAAAATTGAAAAACAATTTATTTTTATTGTCAGTTTCAATCAAGATAATAAGAACTACAAACAATTCAGAAAAGGTAAGACGGAAGACGGAACCTGGACAATCGGATCTCGCAAAAGATTATATCAATCAAGACGAGGGAGGAATTGATATTGAATCTGCAAAGAAGAAGAAGAAAAAATCAAAAAGCAAGAAATTCGAAGACGAAGATGAAGTCGACGACTTTGGTAGTGATGAACACGATCAACATGATGTCGATTTGTCATGTTTGCCGAATACAGACAAGATTTAGAAGAAGACGACAAAGAAGATGAACCACGTCACAAGAACGTGAAAGATTGCAGAAAAATTATCATTAAATATGGAAGCTGAAATTATTGCAATGTAATTGTTGGGAAAATAAAACAAGTTCAAGTTCTTTAACAAATGGAAGTCAATATTATGCGTTTCTCTGTCTTTTTTCGTCTTAAAATTATGTACTTTATATTTATAACTATATATTATATCTTAAAATTAAGTTTGGTTGATTAAACAATTTTAATTTCAAGCATAAGCAACCATCTTGAAATGTAACTTTGGCAACAAAAATGTTATACTGTTTGTTTTACTGACATGGACCCTCTACAATTATTACAGTTTTCTATTGGGGTCGATTTTTTTGTGTGAATACACTATCCAGTGTATTATAGAGATCAGTGATTTGTTATAATAAATGAAAGCCGAACAGCGACGTTATTGAAAATTTGTGTAATCAGATTCTGTTTCCGAGCAGACGTGACGTTGGGATTAAAAAAATAGAATCATTAGGATTCATGATATTAAAAAGTCTTGTCCTTTATATTTGCGTTTGGTAATATTGTGTCTTCGATGAAGTTGTTCACCGAGTTTTCTCTTAAAACCGGGTCCCGTTACAAAGGCGTGGGTCGTTGATTTATAACAGAATTCATAGATTTGTACGTTATCACTTCCCCAGCGATTTCACTTTGAAACTTAAAATTAAGGTCGTCCACATCGCAACAGCATTTGTTGGATGAGTTTGTTGTTTAATTCTAAAAACTGACAAGATCGATGTAGTCAGTAGAAAAGTCAACGATGATGATAATTTCCTGTACCCAGTTGTGTGTACCAACATACATATTTCCTAGATTGATCATATTGGAACTCCAACCACATGTTCCATCGCACCAAGCATGTCTCCTTTCTCCAGATTTCTCATATTTTACCTGAAAAAATTATATAAAATATTAATGCTATTTTAAAACAATTTCTTATTCGATTTTGCCATTAACCGATTTTGATCAAAACTTTTACCTAGGAGGTCCTTTGAATACTTAATATTACTGCATATCAAAATTTTCGAAAAAAAATATATATAATAATTTTAAAACACGTGAGCGGTTTTTTTTTAAATTTATATTATTTAATACTTAAAATTAGTGTAAAATTTTCGTTTAAAAAACAAAATTGGAAGGAGTTTTGTATATTTAAAATTAAATAAAAATTTAAAATATATATTTAGCTGTATTTACTAAAAGCTTGTAAAAACCATGGTTCAAATGCTCGAATAATGAGAATTTTCTTGCAGTTTGCAGCCTACTGTGCCAGGTGTTAAGCGTCAATATTGTATCAGTCAAGTCTCTTAATTAGGAGGACAGTCGCAACACTTTTTCCGTCTAAGGAAGTTGCCTGTCCATGGCGCATCACCAGATATTGTTTTTTTTTACTTACGATAAATATATATATAGGTGCAGTTGGGTAATTTTACATTTGCTAAAAAATCGAACTCTAAATTGTGATCCATCTTGACATTAGGATGATAGAGAACACTAAAAAAATGGGACCCATATAAGGCTGGAAACGAGACAAGGCCAGGCGAGACTTTTGTTAGTCTGGTGTTGGTCTCGTCAAAATCAAAAACTTTAAGTCTCGTTCTGGCGTCGGTCTCGCCCAACCAAGTCTCGTCTCGATCTCCTGAAATTTTAATATGCAGCTCGTCTCGGTCTTGGTCTCATCCTAAGTCTTGGTTTCTTTCGTGTTTTTTGGTAGTAAAAAGTGTAAGATAAGACATGTGTTCAGATTGAAAAGATAGAGTACGCTATCTCAGCAGTTTGTTTGTAAGAAAAATGCAGAGTGTGGATTGTTGTGTGAAGCAAATAATAAAATCGAAAAATTTCAAATTTTCTAAACCAAAATTTGAATTTTGTAGTTTTTTTTATCCATTTAAATCTGAGCCATTCCTCAATCGATTTTGACAATTTATGCCTAGACATGGCTGTTGGCAACATACTATACTTTGACGTTTTGATAATATTTTTTGCCAAATTTCACCTGAAAGTTTTAAAGTCACCTTCTTCCGGAGAGGGAAAAAAAGTCGAAAAAATGAGCGATTTCTATTCCAAACGATATGCATACATAATTCGTGCGTATTCTTATATGAATTTTTGCAGTGCGCCTATGTGAGTATAACTATGTCTATATGCAGTTTGATATTTTAACGCGCATAGAATATTTCGCGAACAAAAACTTGGGAATATTATAAAAATTGAACATGAGCGTACTAAAAAATAATTAAATAAAAAAGTATTTCTTTTAGCGAAAACCAAACCCAAACCACCGAGACCGCCGAGACCACTGTGACCCTCGGCGAATTTCGGTACTGAAAATACGATCTCGTTCTCGTTGCCAGCGCTAGACCCACAATACCGTTTGTCAGTCTGCGGTCTGTCTGTAGGCCGATGCTGAAAGATTTTCTTCAAACTCGGTACTTAAGCGTCTTGGTATAATTTTTTTATATCTTTTTTAGTCTAAAAAAAACGGTTCCCTACTATAGGAAAAATTTGTTTAAATATTTTGTTATTTACGGTGCCTGCCAAGAAAACCATTTTTTTTTCATTTTCGAACTTCTCATTAACGACTCAACGGATTTCGATCAAAACTTTTATAGTATGAGAATTTTTTTAACGTCTTTTTTGCGTTTGGATGACATTCACCCACAGGCCAGGAAATTAATTTCAAAACTTAGTAACTGTAATGAAGATGTAAGATGAATTAACGGGTCCACGCAGCTGCAAAAATAAATCACTTATGCGTTTGCACATGGACAGTAATTCTGCGAAACATTGGCCAAAATTGTTATGCACCTACATAAAATAAATTTAACAAATTATACATACTATTCTTACCCCGTACGGTGTGGAGTGTCCGTTAAAGGAACGGTCGTGAGAATGTATCCAATAAAGGTATCTGTATGCTCAAGGCAGAATTCCCCAATAGTCCCAACACTTGCATTGCTTCCCCTAAACAGTTCAACCGTAATACTCGCGCTTCTAAAATTGCTCACCAGTTTGCCCTTTAGCCCAACTTCGGTCGTATTGTCAAGTACAGATATTATCCTTTCTTTGGTCGTACAACACCAATGTGCAATGCTTTACCAGGCTTTATTTTTCACTAAAATTTTGATATTCTGAACTTCAAAACAACGTTATCTCTTATCTTATATCTTTTCCTATTTTCCTAACGCTCGCACAGGATTGATCATATTAAGGGTAGTCATATCCCCTTTAGTGCACAATTATAATTGGATATTCCGTCACAATGAAACATACTAACGTCTATTGTCTTTATTTAAGGATTTGCCTAGAGCAGACATAAAATTACTTAATTGATCATAACAAGACCTAAAAGGTTTCTTTTCAGCAAATATGTAGCAAAAGCTTGTAAAGCAATAGGCTGATGGAGCGGCGACTTTACGACTGTCGTAGGAAGGGCTGGTGAAATTCTGTTCTGACAAAGATAAATTGATTTTCATTTGAATATTTAAAATTCAAACCAACCGCTCAAGATGAGAAACAACTGCTCATTTGCATATACATTAAGTCTTAGTTATTTATTCTCAACTAACGATTTATTGCATATGTATTGTAATAAAACACCTGTGTGCACGAAGTTATATATACACAATACATCCATTTATTTATAAATTTACCATCACCTCAAAACCTTTTAGCTCATAATTATTATTATACTCCTCAACAAAATTTCTTTAGTGGTTAAGGGTTTCCTGCATTTATTTGGTTTCATCATATCCATTACTCAATCGACATTATGTCATCATCATATTTTTTTTTTTTTTTTTGCGACCGGCATTCTGTGAACTTTTCACATGGATATCACAAATGTTAGGGGTAAAAGTCCTCTAGCCAAATACCGCATGGAAAAGTGGAAGAATTTTTTCCATTTACCTACAAGTATTTTTCCAATAAAGCTTTTTGAGGAACTGCTGCAGTGAAATTATCTTTCCATGAACTTTCTGGAAAATCCATCTGCAATTGTATGACAAGGACTAAAGTTGGATCACAATATAATGCGCATATTCTTGAATTGAATTATTATTGGAAAAAAAAATCCTATGTGCTCACACCACCAGGACCAAAAACAAGAAGTGAGTTTGAATTGAAATTTCTCTGTTATTCCCAAGTTTGGTTCTGGAAATATCATATCGAGGATTGTCGGCGACGACGCCGCCGACGACGGCGCGACAATAAGCCTTAATGCCTTTTATCTGTATTTAAGCTATTAAGAAGGTTGTTCTTATTCATTATTATGAATTTACACAGACATATTTTGAAGGAAAAACGAAATTATTTAACAAATGCTGTAGCACTTGTAATGCGTGTGCTATAATAATGTAATTGGATATTTAATGAAACGACCTTGCAGGTTTAGAGAACATCTGCGTGGCAAAGTTGTAATTACGGAAGCGACACATTTAACGTTTGTTATTTTTATTTCCATTACATGAAAAAGAAAAACTAGATTAACGTAGGTGTAAAGATGACTTCCCATTTTCTGGAGTTTACTTAGGATTCGATATAAATTGTCCAAATGGCTTTGAGAGTATCTTACCTGCAGGGTATTTTGTTAAATTATTAATTTTTCATGTGATATATTCGTTTAAAATTATCACCTTTTTTCCTAATTCCTTGTAAGTATTTTAACATATTCTCGGAACAATAGTAGACAAGCGTGGTGACCAACAATCCGAGTCACAAGAGTCGCATAATACCCACTTGTGAATTGGTAAAATGTTAAAAGTACCATAAATCTTGAATTACTATATAATCTTGAATTTCATTAATTTAAGGGCAAACATTATACTCTAATGATGGCCCATCGTTTTCCATTGCGAAAAAAGGAATGATGTTTCTTACCCATATATTCTTATTTATTACAAGAAAACAATGGTGGAAATACTGCCAATAATAAGAGTATCAAAGACTTACGCGGGTTCTTGATTGTAGGCTTGCTAACATATTCCAAAATGCCACTTTAGTAAAAAGTTTTTATTAAAAAAAATGTTAAAATTAAAAATTGTGTTTTCTTTGAATAATTTCGAGTGAAAAGAAATAATTACGAGACTAGAAAGCGGCGTATCGTTGGGGTGGTAGCAGGGGCTCACAGGCCCCGGGCGGCACTTTTTAGGGGGCGGTAATTTTCGAGAGTATATCAATATCAGTTTTGTATGTCTATTCTGTTTTTTGTTTACATCCAGCGAATTAATTTGAAGAATTTCCGGGAGAACCACTGCCGAATTCCCTGTTAAAACTGTCACGTTCAACAACTATCAAATTCCTACCAACATGAATCAAATAAATCATAGACCTGCACACCGTAATAGCATTATTTTCCCCAATCAGCCTTTAAATTCCACACATGTCTTCTTTTCAACGCACTCGATAAATAAAATAAAAGGCATTGGCGCAAAATTTTAAACAACCCATTGTTAAGGGCTTAACATTTTACTAGTTAGCAATTTCCTAAGTGCTTATTGATTGAAGAATTATTTCAAAATTTTTAAACCATTTCTAAACTAGTAAATTGCTAATTAAGCAGAAAGCTGAGCATTTGTAGGGTTTGAATTTTGATGAACACAATTATTGTTGTTATGCGTTGTAAATTAATTATATATTAATGAAAACCCAACATGTGCTTTAAAAAAGTAATAGTTATTTCTATTTTCATCATTTTAACTTCATTCTTTACAAAAAAAAAAAAAAACAAAAACAAAATTGTGCACCAGCAGGACTCGAACCTGGGCACCCAGCGTGCAAGGCTGATATACTATCAGATTCCATAATAGATTTAGCAAATTGCTAAAAGTTAAAGTAGCCATTCCGTGATTTTAACTTAAGTAAAATGTTAAAATCGTTTAAAATTAGCTCAATCATCTTTTTAGCTAAAAGTGGCTTTAACATTTTACTTAATCGTTTAAAATTTTGCGCCATTGTCTTTTAATCAGTCACTAAAGCCAAATCATCGTGGTAAGTTACAGCACCACCTGCAAATGATAAAACTTCTTTTTATCAAAATGGATGTTCTCTAGTAGCAACGATGCGCGCGTTGCGCCTCTTTAGCGATGAGGCCCATTTTTGGATGAATGGGTACGTGAATATAAGTAAATTTGTCAGATTTGACACGACACCAATCCACGCGAGATTCTCGAGGTACCAATGCATCCTAATAAAGTTACCGTTTGGTGTGAATTTTGGGCTGGAAGCGTCATCGGTCCGTATTCAGCCTGATTTATACGCCAAAGTCATCGCAAACTGGACGTTTCGAATGCGTGCCACCCAGCGAAGACCCGGCGGGTATTTAAACGATGTATAATTTCATACATAATGTCATTGATAGGGCTCTCAAATAAAGTCGAAACCTTATTAATATCTCATATACAATTTGTTTTATTCAATTTTAAAATCGACTTGCCCTTAATGGAAGACCCTTTATAATGCAATCAGCAATGCAGGTTGTAAAGAAGCTTCTCAAAATGAAAACTTATACAAAATTATTTAAGATCCACGATGAGCACACTGATGTTAACAAGGTATTCTGGCTATTGAGCAAGAAGAACCGAATCCATCGACACTGAAGGTATAGTCAAGGATTTTGCGTTAATGTTAGCTCGAAGAAAAATTTTACTAAGTTTTCTTTAGTCTATATGTACATTAATTAAATATGCACAACTGGATCGCACGTACTTGCTCCTATGTCCAATTGCATTATATGCAAAATATTCTTAATAGATAAGGCTAAATGTATTTTTAAAGTCGTTTTTCAGTTAAGTTCTTATACATAAAAATTCTTAATTTTTTTCTAAAAAAAAAAATTGGAATGAACATTTTAAATATTTAATAATTATAAATTTAAGAACAAAATTTCAGAAAAAATCGTCCACCCATTTTCGAAATATTGAATTTTCAATTTTTTTTTTTCAAAAATCCAAAAAACCTATTTTTCGAAAATTTTGAAATGCAGTATTATTTAGAATTTAAAGGAGCTCCTGTTCATTTTTTTTTTATCGAAATCCCTTTAGCCGTTTATGAGAAAGTCGAAAATAAAAAAAAATGGTCTTATGGCAGGTACCGTTAATAACAAAATGAATAACTAGAACGTATCCAAAGTAGAAAACACACCAATTTTTATCACAATAGTTGGAACCATTTTCGAGATGGTAGAAAATTTTGTATGGCAAGTACCGTAATTTTTTGGGCTAAAACAACGATTCAAAAATCTATTTTGGACAATCACTTAAAACGCATAAACACCAAGTTTGAAGAAAATCGCATTAGCCGTTTAGGCTGTAGGGAGTTGTAGAGATAGACAGACGGAATTGCGGGACCCACTTTTTTGGTGTTCTCTATCGTCGCAATGTCAACTTTGATTAAAATCTCGAGTTCGATTTTTTTTCCAAATGCAAAACTTGCTCTTTCGTGCATACAAAAATTCTAGCAATCAAACATGGTATTATGATCATATAGAGAACACCAAAAAAGTGGGTCTCCCAATTCCGTCTGTCTGTCTGTCTGTCCGCGAGTCAGCAGCCTAAACGGTTAGATGGATTTGCTTCAAACTTGGTAGAACAATATTTTTTCGATAATATACCCACACATTTTTTTTTTCATTTTTTAAGACGTCAAATAACAGTAGCTCCCATACATTTATTTTTTTGGCCAAAAATAGAAATTTTATTTTTCTCTAAAACTTCAACGATTCTTATAAAAAAAAATTAGTTCATTAATGAGAGGAAAAGGAACATTTCTGTAATTCTTTTTTTTGAAAAAAAATTGATATTTTTGGGACCTCTAGTAGTGCCATTTTTTTTGGTTTTCGATTTTCTGGGAAACAGTTAATTTGATTTTTTTGAAATTTTTTGCGCAGAAGCTTCTAAGAAGTTTCAACACATGTAAGGCAAAATTTTTCAAAGAACATTTTTTTTGCGATTTTTTCGAAACCTCGTATTTGATAGTTTTTTGACATTATCTTGAATATTTAAAAAAAAACCTTTTCCTAAAATAAAAACAACGGTACAAATGTTAAAAATAACCGTTAAGAAAAAAATGTGTGTGTTCTTAAATTAGTACAGTCCACTTTCATGTAGAAGAATATTTTTTTTGCGTACTTATTAACGGCACTTCCCATAGAACCAATTTTCATATTTTTGACTTTCTCAACATTGGATGAACTGAATAAAATAATTTTCCCTAAGGTTGTTAATAAAACTGCATACCAAAACTTTCAAACAAAAATTTTTTGAATTTTAAAAACTAAATTTTTTTTTTTTAATAACCGTTTTTTTCAAAAACTAGTTACAGATTTTTTTTTAATTTGAATTTTATATGTATATTAGTAATATCTTCAAAATGGCGTTTCCATTTTTTTTTTCTAAAAATGTTTTCAAAATGTTATACATTTAAAAAACCGCTACAACTATTTTTGATTTTTTTTTTGATGTATTGTTCTTTATACATGAATTTAAATTGCATCTTTGTTTTTCCTCAAACTAAAACGACTAAGCTCAATATAAAAATATTTAATTATGTGTATTATCCATTTATCTCTACCATATTATTATTCCCTTTTTACTTCACTGAATACTACATACAATGTAGGACCTCATATACATTTATATATACCAGTGGCGAGGCGTGAATAATTTCAAAAGGTAAGTCGAAGAAAAATTAGTCACCAAAAAATTAAATTTCGGAAGTTTACTTGAAATTATTTCGTTCATTGCATAACTTAGTATCAAACCATAAGGTTGTGCAATTCAAACCAAATTTGTTATACCTTAAGTCATTTAAGTTAAATGTAACAATGACCCTAACGCATAATAAAAGCGTTTTCAAAAGAAAACTTTCTTGGCGGATGCAAATACAATATCTTAAATAAATTTATTGTTAAGTTAAAAATTTGCGGAAATGTTTCATGCAATATTTCGTTTTTTAAATGGTTATGAAGTGCTAAAACCCCAAGTTGTTGAAGAGAAGCAGTTGTATACAAAACTTTAGGTTCATTTTTTAAACCTGTAAGATCAAAAAATCCAGGAAAAAAATTTATTAAAGAAGATATTTTTTCATCTGGATTGGAAATTGCGAAATTTGATTTTTCAATTTTAAATATATGCCTGTAACACCTAAGGTCTTTTAAATGCAACCTGAATTTCACGGCACTAGTTTGGCACAGTGGATTTGAGAATGGGCGGCATCCAATTAAAATTGGAGGTATTGAAAAGAATGCGCCTGGCGTGGGGATCGAACCAACACGTCTAAGTTAGCAATCAAGCACTTTATCCACTGCGCTATTGCCATTGAATTAAATTGAAAAGAATGTCAGTCTTAGCCAAAATTTCGGATAGAGTATTAATAAAAAACAAAAATCTTTTGCCTCTAATTTAATTAACAAGCTCTCAGAAATAGAAAGCGAGGCAGTGTCCCATTCATTAGGGTTTTCTAATATTCTAACAAAAGTAACAAGTATGTATATCTAATCTAAAATTTAAAATGACGTTTATTATCCGCGAATGATAAGGCCAGCGAGTTTCCGATACCCCAGACGTCGCGGTCGCTTGGCTATTTGTTTTAAAAGATTTGAACGTTAAAATTGATTTATTAAAAATTATGGAAAAAATTTCAATTCCGATATATGTATTTTCAAACTATCACTTCTCATCATTGAAAACTTTTACTATCAAGTCTGAGGCACTTAAACAAATAAAACTGATGTCTAAAATTTACTTTCTTGAAAATTCACTTTTGATTTTTCAATTATTATTGAATGATCATTGAAAACGCTTTCCATCATTGTAAAAATCAAAAGTGAATTTACAAGAAAGTTGTACAGCAAATAAAATATTTTTTTGACAAAAAATATATATCTTATTACCTTCATTTTGGTACCACAACGACATCAGTTGTATTTGTTTAAGTGCCTCAGAATTGATAGTAAAAGTTTTCATTAATGAGTTTCAATGAAAGCTATAACTGGCGCCTAAGAGACTCCTTCATTCAAATGGTTATGTCAAATAATTGCAACGTTCGATCTCAGATAAGCTGTGGAATTTTTTTTTAGCTATTTTTGCTTGCTTACTTTTATTAAGCTGCAAAAACATGGGCAACTTTTAAGAGATAATGTTGAATACAGTCATTACGGTTTAAAATCTGGAAAAGATGTGTATTTTCCATTAATCAGCGCAGGGTTAGTCAATAAATGCATGAATACAGAATTAATTTATGAGTTACAAATATTCCATAAAAAGATTAAATTCGCGGCTGATGTATGATGTACATATGTATATATTTATTAGACGCTGGTGAAATTTTTTAAATGAATCAGACAAAAGTAAGCAGGGGCGGCAAAAATTGGTTCTGCCCTGGGCTCCAAAAATCCACGCCACGCCACTGCTCTTTAAGCAAGTGTTAATTTAAACATTATATAGTTGTTACAAAATATTGTCGTTGCAAAGAAACATAAATTATTGGTTCCCTCTGGGAAGTCTTCACTCTCTGGATTAGCCAACTCTATTCTACATTAATTCATTATTTAGTATAATTATTATATTCAATTTTTGTATGATCACATACTTGCTTTTGAAGCACTAAGGCAACTCGTGAAATAGCTATAATTCCACCCAAAAATAATATGAGAAAAACTTGGTGGTAGTACACTCAAGTTGTTGTTGGTCATTAAAAATCATTAAATATAATAATTATTATTATTTTCAATAGTTTTCAATTATAGCCGTGAATATTTTCTACTAATCATAACTGATGGTGTTATTATTTAATATGATATATTTCCTGAAAGGGATTTTTTTTAAGTGTGTACCTAACGTCTGGAATACATAATCATCTATTTCTCCTATTTGGAACCTAATTGGTATACCATCTATGTATACATATTAGGTTTTTATCTCAGATACCTATAGTTTTAATAGAAAATTCTACAAAAAAAAAGCCAAATAAATTCAGATGTTTGGAATAAAACCAAGAAACTTTTGCACATTTTCCTTCCCAAAATGGATGATGTTATGGCGGCTACAAGCTGTCCAATAAAATATCTGCCCCTCTTTCTAAGTAAAAATACATTCTTGAAGTAGGTGGCTCAAAGTATAGACATTTTAGACATCCCACCATTAAATGCTACAAAAAGGAAAATCGATAGATACAACACACTTTATGGTATGTACCTACTTCTTGAAAACTCACACCCAGTGTTTTACAAAACGTAAGGAGTCCTTCTTTGGAAGCGTCATCGTTTCTATATTTAAGAATGCTTGTAAATATATATTCTTGCAGGTATAAGGACTATAAGGATTATTATTGCTCTTAAAATCGATTTTTATTTTTTGTCTATTCGTTTTGCTGTATCATTATACTGATAAGTTTCATTACAGTGTCTTTCGTAGAGTTAAAGGCATATATACATAATTCGGGTTTTCCAAAAAAAAAGTTGAATATAACAAGTTGTATTTATATTTATTTATACTAGCGGTGTTGGATGAACCGAGTCTGAGGAGCTTACGGTCCTTTAAGAGCCCTTTATTATGATGAAACAAGCATTTTAAAATCCCTACTTTTGGGCTACTCGTATTCACATGAGAATGATCAGTAAATGACAAATGAACGAATAAGTGTGATTTAAAACCAAAGGCGCAAAATTTTAGTCGATTTAGTAATATATTAAATCATTTTTAGTACGATACTAGGCTAAAAAGAGGATTTTGCTAATTTTAAACCAGTTTAGTATCTTACTATTTTCTTAACATTTTACTAAAGTTAAAATCACAAAATGGCTACCTTATTTTTTAAGTATCATTCTAAGTCCATATGCCACTTTGGCATTTACAAACGTTAAGAAGTTATGTTCGCTTACTTTTTTGCACTATTTTAGGCGTGATTAGCTGTAGTTTATTAAGGAAATAGATTTAGTATGGTGCTAATAAAAAAGTTTTTAAGATTAAGAAAATATTAGTAAAGTGCTTTAGTATTAGCAAACTGTTAAGTAGTATCATGCTAAGCCCTTAACATAAGGATGTTTAAAATTTTGCGCCAAGCTCTTTGCAATTTTGCAGCTTCTTAAAAAAAAGCTATTAATATCTTAAGGTATACCCTTATAGCATATTACACTCTAAAAACTGCGTTTAAATTTACCACGAAATTGATTGTAACTTTTAGTGTAAAAATAAGCAAGTTGAGTATTTATACACATGACAGTAGGCAAAAAAGAAAATGAACACATTATGTTGGATAATACAAACATTTTTTGTAAATTTTCGCCTCTGTGTACCTTTCAATCACCATTTTTACTTGCGATTATAGGTACTATAAGGCAAGTTATACATTCGTCGAAAAAAAAAGTTTTGAGATAACAATCAAACATGACATGGTAGCGAAGACGAAAAAACATAGTCTAAAAATTCTGTTCGTCTGTATGTCTGTCTGTCTGTCAGTCTGTCTGTATGTATGTATTGACAGCTACAGCCCAAACGGGTGGGCCGAATTGCTTCAAACTTGGTATATAGAGGTTTTTAGGTATTGTACAGAGGGGAAATTGAATTTTTTTTAGCTCAAAAAATAACGGTACCTGCCATATAACCGTTACGTTAAAGACTATTTTTCTCGGAAACGTTTTAGATACGACCGATCATATGATTGAAAAAAATATTTTAAATGTCTAAAATCGGTACTTTGCTTTCGACTATCTCATAAACGGCTCAACCGATTCTTTCAAAATTTCATACATATATAGGTTTAGGTTGCCCAAATTATACCGCGTACCAATATTTTTAATTAGTGTTTTGCATTTTTAAAATCATTAAAAAAAAAATTAAAAATTTGTATTTCCAAAACTGCTCATTAAATTTTTTTCGAAAATTATATTTAAATGTATTTATTGAATACCTACGAATTGGCGTTTTTGAATTTTTTTAAAAAATGTTTTCAAAAAGTTTAAAAAAAAAACTTTTTTTTTCTCAAAAACCGCTCCACAGATATCTAATAAATAAAATTGCGTACTTTTTTTTGAGCTTAAATTAATTTAAGTATTTATTTCAGAATTTTGATTTATTTTTTCTTTGATTAGGCCGATTTAATATTTTGTTTTTAAATTTATATTATAATATTTAGGACTGTCATACCAATTTTTTTTAGAAAAAAATTAAAGATATTTTGCATATATAAAAAATTAAGTAAAAAACTGCTTTAAATATATATTTAGATTTTTAACATAAATCTTTTGCATTCGATGTAATCGAACATAAGAGCAAGTTCGTACGATCCAGTCGTGCATTTTATTTATTATTAAACTAATAATGTTGAAAAATTAATCCCACAATGTTTGCAATTAAACAAATGTTGCTTAAATTCAAAAACCGTATGAAAACAACACATTTGTAATTAAACAATAAATGCTTATATTTACTATCATTTGACGTAAGTTAAATATTTTACAAGTTCAAGTTTGCAAGTTCATTTCATTCGTAATCAGACCGTTGCGTTGGCGAACACAGAACATAAAATATTTTGCTTTCCAATAATCGTGTCAGAAAAAAAGTTGCACAGTACAAAATACAAATGAACAAATAAATAATTAGGAGACGGGGCTATGAGAATCTCAGGAATCACAGTTTTTTTTAAATAAATAAAATGAAAATATATATGTAAAAATTAAAACGGTGATACCTTGCTTCTGATAAAATTATGATTAGTATTATACTAATTATCTATTTATTTGTGTTAATATATGTACACATTTTTTAAGTAACATACATACATAGCCATAAAAGCTTAAAATTGTGCTTAAATATACATATTAAGTAAAGAATCTGTACAAAAATTAAAGGTCTTTAAAAGGGAGATCACATAAATATGATCTAATTTTAAGCGATTTCATACATAATTTTGTTGGCAGTTTAAATATTGTTTGTCGAAGTTCGCTTAAAAAAATTACAAATATAAAGTTTAAATTTACACATTTTATGCTTATATATTAAAAATTTTTTGCTTAAATTCTGTTGAATTTTAAGCATAAATTATGTATATATTCATTAAGTTTAAACATCTTAGGTATAGAAATACACATTTTTACTTTAAATCTTTATTTGAAATTACACGTAAAAGATTTAACATTGACACTTTAAATATTTAGAATTAATTCTTGCGTAAAAATACTACAATTATGGTAGGCAACAAGATTCCTCGCTTTATGATAGTAAAATTACATGATTTTTTAGCGCGTAGCATATAGCACAAAAGCCGCCAACATATTCAAGGAGTAGAACATACATATTGGCTGGTGATTTAAACGCCAAGCACATAGATTGTGGAAATCAAATACAAAATCCTCGAGGTAACCATCTATTTAATTGGATGGGTCGATACAACCTTGAGTATCGCATCGATCTTCTAGCCACAGACAGGCCATCGTTTCCAAGGAGCGGTGCCTATCTGGATCTATTGCTTAAAGACGCAGGACTAACAATTACTGACGCTGTAGGTCAACGGCCAAGAAATTGTTTACGAACGATCGAGTACGAAAGTGACCACTGCGGACTCGCCGCCGTAATACAACTTCCGAAGGAGCTCATGGAGTTGGAGGAGTATGTGCCTGTGCATACTTACAATTACAGTAAGGTGCGCTGGCCTCGCTTCTCCAATGCATTATTGAATGAATTACGTTCAAATGGTATATCCCCACCAAATGACAGGAATCTGACAAAAACGGAAATCGACAGATACTTAGAACAAATGGACGAAACAATTCAACGAACAATGAACAGAACAATACCGAAATACAAAGAACGTAACACAACCGACATGTTCCGTAACGCGACAGTTGACGCACTACACAGACAACAAAGTGGACTACTGACAAGACTTAAACGATTGTACAGACGGTTTACTGACACACGAGATCTGGAGGTCAAAAACATCAACCAACTGATCAAACAAAACTATAGGTTGTCTATTAATTTGTTTTGGGACAATAAAATTCGGGCCGTTAACTCTAGCGACCCGAGTATGTGCCCAAAAATTAATAAGATTTTTAGAAGGAATGATCAAAACAATCTTCCGTGTCTTAAGCTCCAGAGAACGACAGAGAACAGAGACGTACTTCTGACAGCAGGCATAGACCCGGATAGCGCCGTCTTGGACGATGACCTTTACATAGTCGAAGATCCGCAGGAGAAGGTGGAGGCTGTGGGGGCTGCTTTTCAGCAAGTGTACAAGGTGAATGCTAGCATTCGTACGAATCATGACCTGCAGAGCAGAGCTCTGCTTCATCACACCTGGTTGCAGAACGATATAATCGAATGGCGATCTGAGACCCTTGGTTTTACCGGGTTTAATGATGAAGATTTGGCAAACGCCATAATCGCCGAACGAAATAGGCCCAGTTCCCTGTTAATTTCGAAGACTGAGCTCCAGCTCATCTTCGATTCATTAAAGAAAAAGAAGTCAGAAGGAGTCGATGGTATACCCAACGTTGTACTACGACATTTACCTTAGGAAACAGTTGAAATTTACACCACATTGTTTAACAACGCGCTGAATAATGCATATTATCCAGTGCGGTGGAAGACAGCTGTGGTGCACCCTCTCCCAAAAAAGGGAAAGGACAACTCCAATCCGGCGAATCTCCGGTCGATAAGTCTTCTTCCGAGTATCAGCAAAGTATTTGAAAAGGTTATTAATAGAGCCCTGCTCAAGTGGGCGGAGGACAAAAATATCATCCCGGATAATCAGTTCGGTTTTAAGGCGGGACATGACACAATTCATGCCGCGTCTAAACTAGTTTCTGATATCCAATGGAACAAAACTAAAAAGCAGTGTGCGGGTGCCTATCTGGTTGATTTGGAGAAGGCCTTCGACACCGTATGGTTAGAAGGTCTCTATCTAAAGCTAACCAGACTAGGTATAAGTAAACCTCTATTGTATATGCTTTATGACATGCTAAATGGTAGAAAGTTTGTTGTCAAGAGTGGCAGTGTAACTTCTACCGCAATTTTTAATATTAATAATGGTCTTCAGCAGGGAGCGGTTAACTCGCCGATTCTATTCAGCAATTACACCAGCGATCTGATAGGTAGTCTAACTCATGCAATTGCTTACGCCGACGATCTAATTGCGTACAGAACAGCTCATACAGTCGAGGTCATCAAAAATCTCTTGCAGAGTGACTTCGACAAGATTCAGCGGTATTGTGATGACTGGAAGTTGAAAATCAACTTCCAGAAATCAAAAACTATTTTGTTTAGGACTCCGTTGTCTAGCGCCTCAAGGGATACGAGAAAGAACTGGTGCAAGCTGGTGATCGTAGGGCCACATGGACATCCACTGGCGAGTTAAAGTGTAGTAAAGTACCTTGGCATCTGGTTGGATCAGTACCTGTATTTCGACAGACATATAGGTGCTGCCTTGGCCAGGGGTAGGGGAGCCTTTGCCTTGACAAAACGACTGTTTTATAGCAGCCGTCTTGACAGCAGGCTGAAGGTGATTTGTTACATGGCCCTCATCAGGCGATGATTGCCTACGGATGCCCGGTGTGGTTCAACGTTGCCACATCTCAAATGGAAAAGATTCGGGTGTTTGAGAGGCAATGTCTTAGACGTTGCCTTGGATTACACAGAACACCAGAGTCGGAGTACACAAGATATTATTCCAACCAGGTTCTGTACAACGGATCCAACATAAACAGAATAGATAATTTTTTGTTTAAGCTGATTCGGGGTTAACCTGCAAGAGCATTGTCCTCAACCAACAGCTTAATTTTTGGGGCTTACTACCCCAATAATGAATATTTTGAGAGTGCGCGGTTAAGTGGCGACATCCCTCCCGAGGCATTCCTCTTTTTAGACAGTCGAGGGCTGATACAGGATGGAATGGCGGTTCCGCTCATCTACCAAGTCAGCCGGAAAACTGTAGATAGGCGACTCCTGTATGGTCGAGACGTCATCGCTTAAGGTGGAGAAGAGCGCCTTCGGTTTAGTAGGACTGTATCCGATCGGGACCGGAGGGATAGGGCGAAGTAAGAGAACCAGTTCTGGTGGCTCTCTGAACAGCAGTTTGATAGGTAAAGTCCATAAGAATGTATGTCTTGGCCGACTTACTTAGATTTTGGGAAATTAGGTATAAGGAACAGTCGGGGTATCACCAAAAAAAATTAAAAAATATGTATGTATGCGGATGCATAGGTGCATGCATCTGCGCGGCTGTATATGTATGTGCGTGCGTATATGTATGTACGTATATACATATATGTGTAGGTGGCATGATGTTGTGTGTCTGCATACTTATACAAAATATAAACAAAAAAAAATTTAAAACGAAAAATGCTGCTGTGGCTGTTCTAGTTTTTAAGTGGTTTTGGGTATTTTTAGTTAGTATTAGTTGCATCTAGTTTTAATTATTTTTAGTCTAACTTTAGGTAGTTTTTAGGTAAATTTAAAATAATCTGATACTAAGTTTTTGTAGAGTAAAGTTTTCTTGGTTAAACAAAAATAAAATAATTAGTATTAAGAGATATAGTTTAGTTTAGACCGCCCGTAAAGGGCCAGTAAATTAGTTGCAAGTTATTGATAATTAGGCTAGTTTTAAACATTTTTTTCTAGCTTTAAGATAGTTATAAGTTAAGAATAAATAAAAATGAATACAAAAAAAAAAATATTCTAGGAGTAGATGTATTGCCAAATTAAATGCCGGACTGGATCGCATGTACCTGCTCTTATGTTCGATCACGTTGTATCTGTATGCACAATATCTTTAACCAAAAGTGAGCTTAATCGCTGAACAAAATTTGGGTATTATTTTGGTAATAAATTTGCACGATTTGCAAACGTTGTTCAGGAGTAAGTCTATTCATTATGAAATGGCAAACCAAACTGAGCATAAATCAATTGACAGTTGTCAAAAAGACCAACTTTGAAAATAGTTTTGCAAATAAAAAGTCACACTTCTAAAAAAAACACACGTTAGAAACGGTTAAATATATATTTTCAAAGTCGTTGCTTACAATTTTTTTATTTACTTAGGTATAAAATTTCTTTAATTATTTTCTAAAAAAAAATGGTATGGTAATTTAATGTAGTTAATATTTAGTGCCCGACCGAAGATTCGACTTCTGCACTAGGTTGGCACAGTGGATTTGAGAACCAGGTATTGGTTCTCTCATTCTAACCCATGGGCGGCATCCAATTAAAATTTCAGGTATAGAAAAGAATGCACGTCTAGTTAGCAGTCAAGCACTTTATCCACTGCGCCACATTGCCACCCACATTCGGCTAAACCTAAGCCTTCGGCGAAAATAGGCCAAAGTTTTGGCAGAAGACGAATGTTTCTTTTGGTGAGTTGAATTTTCGACTTGATCATTCTCCATTTGAAGAACATCTAATATGTTTCTTGACAGAACCTTTGCCGATGTATATGAATCTATTGCTTTAAAATATTTATCTGCTCCTCCCAATAGTGTTAATTTCTGCGGCGGGACAGATACATATATATGGACAGGAAATCCAACTTAATTGAGGAAAATGTTGGCAATATATTATTTTTAGCTTACAGCTTCAGACTGTTTAATTTTGATTTATTGATTGCATAAATATTTCTTAATATTTAAATTCATTAGCAATAATAACTAATGAATACTCCTTTTTTTTGTTTTTTCTTATTTGTTACTTATGGGCTAATTGTTGTTTTGGTTTGAACTATGCATTTCAATAAAATATTAAAAATTAAGCTAGTTTAATTTGTTTTTATTTTAGAAAGTTAATTTATCCTGTTAGATTGCTTTTTGGATGCACACATTATAGAAAAACTTCTAAATATTTTTTTTTTTCACTTTTAGTCAATCTTAAACGGAAATTCTTTTAAGTTTTATAAAAGCTTCGACTTTGTTTTCTGGCCAAATATTCGGCTGCGGCAAAAAATCGACATTCGGTCGGTCGGACACTATTAATAATAAATACTTACAAATATAATTTTGTAAAAAAATCTTCATCCGTTTTCGGAATATTGAATTTTTAATAATTCTTTTTTCAAATACCCAAACAAATATTTTTCGATATATTTTGGTTAAAAAAATTGTTTACGTATATTGTTATTAATGGTACTTGCTATAAAACCATTTTTTTTTAATTTTGGACTTTTCCATAAACGGCTTCTTAACGGATTCCAATCAACATTTTTATGTAGGAGGTTTTTTAAATTCTAAATAATACTACATACCAAAATGTTCGAGAAATATTTTTTTTGGAATTTGGAAAAAAATATTTTTTTTTTTTTTTGAAAATTCAATATTTCGAAAATGGGTGGAGGTTTTTTTTTAAATTCAGTTTTTAAATTTATATTATTAGGTAAATACATAAAATTGTCAAATTAAACAAATTTATAGATTTAGATTACTTACTTACTTAGGTGGCGCTACAGTTCGGGACGAACCTGGGCCTCAACCAACATGCCTCCCCATCTAGCTCGGTCTTTGGCTAGCTGCCTCCAGTTATGCACTCCAAGTTGGTTGAGGTCATCTTCCACTTGAGCTCGCCACCTTAGGCTAGGTCTTCCTTGACTGCGTCTTCCCTCTCGGTTGGAATCGAAGACCCTGCGAACCGGAGCATTGTTGTCCATACGCTCTACATGACCTAGCCATCTTAAACGTGATATACGTATTTTTTGTACCAGGTCAATGTCGCTGTACATCTCGTATAGTTCGTGGTTGAACCACCTCCTCCAAAGTCCGTTAACGCAGATAGGGCCGAAAATCTTGCGAAGAACCTTACGCTCGAAACCACTAAGGATATCTGCATCCGCTTTCGATAGAGTCCATGTCTCCTCGCCATAGAGCAGGAATGGGATGATTAGAGAATGGGAATTTCTTACAATTTTTTCAAATATTAAGTTAAAGAAATCGCGCGATAGCGCATCACCTTGTCGGAATCCTTTCTTGACATCAAAATCTTCTGTGCCAAAACCAGACATGGCTCTGTATAGCTCGTCTCTATAAATGGAAAGAGATGGTGGGTATCGATTTGGAGTTCTTGGGTAGTTTCCAGGATCTGCCGTAGCGTGAACATTTGATCGTTTGTGGACTTTCTTGGCCTGAAACCGAACTGATAGGATCCAATCAGGTTGCTGACAAATGGTCTCAGATGTTCACATAATACAGCAGAAGGGATCTTGTACGCGATATTCAGGAGACTTATTCCTCTATAGTTGGCGCAGTTTAGAGGGTCTCCTTTCTTGTGGATCGGGCAAACTATGCTGAGGTTCCATTCATCAGGCATACTTTCTTCTGACCAGACTTTAGAGATGAGTTGGTGTATGCACTGTACCAGGTCATCTCCGGCTGCTTTAAGGAGTTCGGCGGGTAGTCCGTCGGGGCCAGCAGCTTTGTTGTTCTTTAGTTTGGATATTGCTATCCTCACTTCATTTTGATTTAGATTAGATTAGATTTTATTTATGATTCCTTCTTTATGTTACAAATTTTAAAATACAAAATCGATAAGCATGGCTATTGCCGTCTGCCTCATTGACATTGACATTAAACATTGAATATTAAGTTTTTTTTTTATTAGATTAAAAAAAGTATTATTACATTAAAATACAATTTTGCTTTGCTTTGATCTAACAAGATTAAAAATCATGCTTAATGATATGATTTCGATAAGAAATTGCAGATCTATAGTAGTGAAAAAGTTGATTAATAACGTTTTCGCAGTTGAGATGTGCTCGAACTTCCGCTTAAGGAATCATGTTGGTTCCAAAGTAAAGCCTCCGGATTTCTTTTAGAACTAGACACTTGTAGATGAAGTGGATAACATCTTCCCTCTCCGATAAGTTACAAATATTGCAGTAAATTGGCAAGTCAGGTCGGTGCTGTATATAATTGAGACGAATAAGCTCTCCTCTCATTTTGAACATTGCTGAAATTTCCTTACTGTTGTTCATGTTGAAATAGTTCTTTTCTTTTTACTGAAAAAGTAGCTAGACTTATAAAGTCAGCTCTGTACTGTTCATCTACTTTTGAAATAAGATTGTTTATATAATCCTTAGCGTAACTTCAGATTCCATTTTCCATATTTTATTTAATTCCACAGTATGCAGCACGTTCATACAGTTTAGGATTTTTCTTCATGTTGTTTTTTGGCGATTATTTTTGGAAGTCTGTCATCTGCCAAGTTTAAGATTTTCAAAACATAGTCTGTGTGCTGTTTCAAGGTTTTTATATAGAGTGGTGATAAGCCTGTTTCTATGCTTATCAAAGAACTGTGTGTGGAGCTTGGCAGATTAAAACATTTTTTAATATGATATATCAGTAGTTTCGCTACTATTTCATACTGACAGTACCCCCAAGATTGTGCTGCGTACAACGTTACAGATTCCAATACTGCTGGGAAAACTTTATGTTTCACACTATGGTCCATGAGTTGATTTGAGAAACATCTTTTCCATGTTGCTAATATTGCGCTTTTTGCTTTCACTAAAATTTGTTTTATGTGAGTTTCCATACTGAGGTTGTTAGCCTATTGTTACTCCAAGATACTTGTACGTTTTAACAACTTCAATGGATTGCCTCTTGAGATACCATTTTTCGTTTCTGCAAGTTCCACCGGAACACTTTTTAAAAACCATTATTTTTGATTTGGCCACATTAACTGTCAGATTCCATAATTGGCAGTACGAATCAAGGCGGTTAATCATTAGCTGGAAGGATTCTGGTGAATATGCATCAATATTTGCGAATAAAAGGGCATTTACTAAAACTCCATCTATCTCTATTCCTCTAGGAAGATGGTCCGTAAGGTCATTAATGTACATCGAAAAAAGATACGGACTCAGTTTGCATACTTGTCTTACACCCATTGTTGTCTCAAACCATTCTGATACTTCACTTCCGTTCCATACCGCTGCTTGGTTATCCTGGTAGATATTTTCGAGATCCTTTCCAAACATATGATTTATTCCCGCATTGTATTATTTATACATTGATGCCCTTCTGTCGATGTTGTTGAAAGCTGCCTTGAAATCCACAAAAAATGTAAATAATTTCTTTTTTTGTTCGACAAATATTCCTGCCATGCTTTGCAGCACAAAAATATTGTCTAATCCGGCTTGGCACTCCTTAATCAGTTTTTCGTTTTGAATCCAACTTGACTTTTGTGAACACCTTATACGATGAATTCAGAAAGGATATTCCGCGATAGTTAGATGGATCAGCCAAATTACCTTTTTTATAGATGTGAAAAATAGTTCCTTGTTTAAATTGTATATTACCCGTTTTAAACATCTGATTAAAAGCCGTTGACAATTTGTCGATTGAGTCGCCCGTCGCATATTTAAAGAGTTCTACTGGGATATTATTAGCTCCTGGTGCCTTTCCGTCTTTGAGTTTTTTCAAGACTTCACAAACTTCGACTTGTGTATTCGGTGCATCCAGTATTTCATTTGTATGGAAGGGAGCAGCATAATAGTTAGATGAATATTAGTTGATGGGTTCAATAGCGTTTGAAAATGGGTCATCCGTGTTGTAACATCTAAGTTTGGCATACACTTTGAGATACTTTACCGTTAAATTTATTTATTGAACGCCAAAATTGCTTAGTATCTGTAGAGCATGTTAGTTTGAGAACTTAATTTTTTAAATAGCTTTTCTTTTTCTCTTTGCAGATTAACTTAAAAGCTGTGTTTGCTTGAATATACAATCTTTTAAAGTACCGATCACCAAACCTTCGAAATACCTGAGCCATCTGAAGGATTTACACCTTGCATTTTCGCACTCAGTATCAAACTATTTCTCTTTGCAACCACACGTTCTTGTATTTTCATGTCCGCCGGTGATAAGATGTTTTTTATTAGATTTTCAATTTCACTTATACTCGTACTGTATTCTGATTGAGTCCTCAAATTTAGTTCGAGATAATGACAAATATATATTATACAAAATTAAATAAGAAAGACTAAGAACATATTGGGAAGTTTCTACTAAAAATCTTGTGCTTAAGTCGTGATCTTGCATAAGAGGGAGTACGTGCGATTGGACGCTAGGCACTGTTAAACTAGGATTTTAACAGTCCAGCAGGGGTCCGTAATTTCTTCCCAGCAGAAGTTTATGCGGGCGTCATCGTCAGATGGGACTCGTCCAAGCCGACGGACCATAATAAGTCCAGTAAGATCCGAGAGTGTCAATACTTTACCGCCGAAGTACATCAGCTCTTATCCAGGGATACAGAAGAATCCCAGTATTAAGACATGGAATTTTTCGTTCGATTAGATCGTCATTACAGACTATTTTGCACCATGATTTTAACTCGTTTCTTATCTACAAACCAAACTACAAGCAAATTCCTCTGTATTTACCAATTCGTTTGCAATTTTTCCAGAAGATGAATGGAGGAAGACGACAGCTCCATGCCTAACGATGCCAATTTCGATCTTAACGGCAATATAAAGAAGCAAAATTGTCGAATATGGAGTAACTCTAACCCAAAGATACTCTATCAGATGAACTGCATCCAGAACGAATCATATTGTGTGGTGGGCCATATATTTTTGAAGAAAAGGGTATGTAAGTATATTGAGGGAGATTCATCCTAATAGGTTGGTACATAATATAAGGGTGTCCCCTAATTCGTAGAAAGTATTTTAAGGGGAGATTTTGGGATATATTTTAAGAAAAAAATTATGTTCTACAGTAAGGCCCTATCTCCAATTTATATATCTCTTATCGGTCATTTAAGAAAAGTCTTACTTTGTTGTACCCTGACAAATGTTAATGGTAATTGCGCTGTGAGTTCTAATGATAGGAACTTAGTTAAGGAGTTAAGGCCTTTATTTTTAGAAAAAATAAATAAAATAAATTTGATATCTCATTTCAATCTAAAGATATTCAGTTTATAGCCTGTTCCATTTTTTCTGCCCGTGCAATTTTTTTGATTTTGAGGTCAATTTTTTCCCAAAAATGGGTATTAAACATTACGGTTTACTATTTTCTTGAATGAACGTAACAATAATAAAAATAAAAATCAACGACAAGTTTGCGGAAAAACCCATAGATTTTATGATACTTGGGAAAACCAGGAAGAGGTAAAATTAAAAAAAGGGTTTTTTGCTTTAAGCTTCAAAGATGGTGATTAAAAAATGATGATTTTGTGTGGTTTTAGATAATTTTAATTTTATTTGAGTACTAAAAAGTTCTAACGTGCTCAAAATGTCCTCCTTGGTTTTGTATGCATGCTAGAGCCCGTTTTTGGATTTGACTCTGCATATTTATTAATTCTAACTGCTTTCGCACTTTTGATGATGCTTCGACGATACGCCCTTCGAATTCGTTGAATAAACAAGTTCTTTCATTCTTTCCCACACAAAAAAAAATACAAAACTGTAAGGTCAGAAGATCTTGCAGGCCAGTGAACCGGTCCATTTCTTACTATCCAACGATTACCCTAGTCTTCATCTAACCAAATCTTAACCTCTCGACCATAGTGGGCTGAAGCACCACCCTGTTGGAAATATGCTGAAGCTAGTTGAATAAGTGGAATATCCTCCAATAGTTCTGGGAAATCTTTGAACAAAAACTCCAGATAATTTGTAGAATTCAGCCTGGGAGGTAGTTTGAAGGGGCCGATTAATTCGTTTCCAATTACGCCTGTCCACATATTGACGGTGAGTATGTGCTGATATATATGATGACTGCATTTTACTGTGTGGATTGTCCCCCGCCCATGAAAGAAGAAAGTAGAATTCCGCTAGTAAACTCGTTGTCATCAAAGCTCCGCTCCAACAACCATTCACATAACTCAAGTCTCTTTTCCAAATGACCAGGAAGCAGCTCTTGCATAGGAGTGTGGTAATATGGGTAAATATTTTCTCCATGCAGTACATCCGAAATTGTATGTCTGGTAACATTGAACTGCAAGGCTAAGCGTCTGATGCTGATTGATGGATCACGTCCAACAACTTCCAGTATTATTTCATCAGTGGAAATTCTTCTTACTTGTGGAGCTCCTGTGTTAGTTCGTGTATTTGAAACTGATCCCGTTTCTCGAAGCCTTCGATATGTATTTCCAAATACTCCTGCACTAGGCATTGTAGGTTTGGATAAATTTAACGGTATCTTTGACACGCCATAGTACAATTTGCATTGCACAGCCCATAAACGTAAATAATATCTGCATATTCCTTTTTGTAAATGTAGACATTTCAAATAGCGTGTCTAATCAACTATTGCCTTAGCTTCAAAAATTAAACTGATAATTTAATTTCTTTTTCTAATGTTTTATAACATTTTTGTTAGGTACATTTTTCAAATAGGCCTTCAGACCCCAAACCTAACTACAACTGTTGTTAAAAACGTAGGTAAAAAATCAGAAAACCCCTTTTCACCTCTTCCAGATTTTCCCAAGTATCATAAAATCTATGGGTTTTCCCGCAAACTTCTCGTTGATTTTTATTTTTATTATTGTTACGTTCATTAAAAAAAATAGTAAACCATTATGTTTATTACGCATTTTCTAGATAAAATTGACCAGAAATTAAAAAAAAATGGCACGGGTAAGAAAAATGGAACAGGCTAAGAACTGAATGTCTTAAGATTGAGATGAGATATCAAATTTATTTTTTTAATTTTTTCTAAAAATAAAGGCCTAAACAAAGTTTTTATCATTAGAACTTACAGCGCAATTACCGTTAAAAGGGTCAGAGAACACCAAAGTAAAACTTTTCTTAAATCGCTTATAAGAGATATAAAAATTGGAGATAGAGCCTTACTGTAAAACAATATTTTTCTTAATATATATCCCAGAATCTCCCCTTAAAATACTCCTAACGAATTAAGGGACACCCTGTATAGAAGAAGATAATTAATTCATAAGATTTACAGTCAATCAATGGTAGTATAATTTCGCTACTTAAATGCCTCAAAATTAACAATAAAAGTTGTCAAGGCCGAATAATAGTAAGGTACAATTATGGTGTCCATACGACGCGCCGCGTAGGGCCACAAAAGTCGCAATCCGGGTTCGCAAACGAATTTTTTCTTTAGAAAGTATATGCCTTTGTTTGGCGTTTTTATTTCGAACATCTTTCATTTTTTCTGTTTGCGATTTACAATATGTATTTTGTACTCATGTGCTAGATCATCAATAGAATCACTGTTTTTGGTAAATAAAATCATGTAATACATTATGTAGAAACTTTGGGAAGAGAAACATGAATTCGGACACTTTGCCAACAACTAATGTGTGTCCTTGAGGATTTGAGAATACACTTGCTTCAAGTAAATAGAGGAAAGCGAGATACTTACACAATTTTTATTTAGCCATTTACATGTTATGTTATTAAATTTCATTTTATTTTTTCAATTTTTATTATTGATTTGTTTTTTTTTTTTAGGTTAGAAGACATTTTATTAATTACAAAAGCTGCTCAAATACAATGCTATGATATTCATAATCTTTAATCAAGATCCCGTATCATGATTGCAAATTCCACGCATTTGCTACCTTTATTTGTGAAACTAATAATATTTTTTTATTTTCAACATTACGCAGAAATGAATTGTGTTTACTTGCGATATAGGTACTTTAGGCCAAGTTTTGCATTTTGAAAAAAAATCGAATCGAGATTTTAATCAAACTTGACATTAAGATGATGAAGAACACCAAAAAAGTGAGTCTCCCAATTACGTCTGTCTGTCCTCGAGTCTACAGCCTAAACGGTTGGATAGATTTGCTTCAAACTTGGTATATATTGTTTGTTCGGTATATGCCCACACATTTTTTTCATTATTTTTAAGACGCCAAATAACAGTAACTCCCATACATTTTTTTCTGGCCAAAATTAAAAACTTATTTTCCTCGAAAACGGCTCAAACGATTTTCATAAAAAAAATCAGTTCATTAATGAAGCAAAAGGGAACATTTCAGTAATTTTTGTTTTGGAAAAAAATTGTTACTTTTGGTACCTCTAGTAGTACCAATTTTTGGTTTTCGTTTTTCTGGAAAACGGTTAATTTGATTTTTTTTTAAATTTTTTTGCACAGAAGCTCATGAAAAGTTTAAACACTATTGTAAGCCAAAATTTTTCAAAAATATTTTTTTTTGGAAATTAAAAAAAAAATCTTCTTTTTTTGTTGAAAACTCAAAATTTCCAAAACGACTTAATGGATTTTTGTGAAACTTCTTATTTGGTAGTTTTTTGACATTATCTTGAACAGTTAAAAAAAACTATATTCCTAAGATAAAAACAACGGTACCTTCCATACAAATGTTAAAAAAAAACCGTTAAGAAAAAAATGTATTTCTGGAAAACGGCTCCAAGAATGTTTGTAAAAAAATGTGTGTGTTCCTAAATTAGTACAGTCCACTTTTAAGTATAAAAATATATTTTTTTTTCGTACTTATAAACGGTTCTGCCCATCGAAACACTTTTCATTTTCCGACTTTCTCAACATTGGATGATTTTTCTTTTACAAATGCTCCCTAAGGTTGTTAATAAGACTGCATTACAAAATATTCAAAAGAAAATTTTTTTTCGATTTTTAAAAAATAAATACAATTTTTTTTTGAAAAATCAATTTTTCAAAAAACCAGTCACAGAATTTTTTTGAAAATTAAATTTTATATGTATATTAATAATATCTTCAAAATGGAGTTTCAAGTTTTTTTTTCTAAAAATGTTTTCAAAATTTTATACATAAGAAATTAATTTTTTAAAAAACCGCTCCAACGATTTCGAAATTTTTTTGATATATTCTTATTTATCCAGGAATTCAACTGGCATCTTTGTTTTTTCTCAAACTATAACGACTATAAGCAATATAAAAACATTTAATTATGAGTATTATCCATTAATGTCTACCTTTATTATTATTCCTTTTTTAGAATTTTTTTCGTACGTCACTGAATACTAAATACAATGTAGGCCGTCATACATTTATATATACAAACGGCGTGTCTTTAAAAATTACATGAATCTTATGTATGCATATTGCACCTTAATTACAAAGTTACATGCATAAAGCTATAGCCACCTTTATTTGCATTATTTTATGTACAAGCTTACATACTTAGGTTCCATCTATATATATGCATGTACATACATTTTACTCTCCCTACTTGCATATTTTGTAGGCTAGGTAGTTACATATTAACACTTCCTTGCATTCGACAATTCATTATACTAAGAATCAAGGTAATCTTACCTACAGGATTTAAACCTGCATAGGATAACTACACCTAACTAATTAAGCCTCAATGGTTAGCTATATTAATGCTGTTAGCTACAAGAGCAAGTTCGTATGATCCAGTCATGCATTTTATTTTTCTTTTACACATATTATTATTTTTAAGAAATCAAAAAAAAACAAAGCTTAAAAGAAAAAAAAGATTTTAAGAAAAACAAAATATTAAAGAAGTAAATAAAATATTTTTGATACGTATGAAATAGGACCTACTTTTTCAAAATTTCCGGGCAATCGTTGCTCGGCAATCATGAATTATTATATCTTTATGCGGGAAACTATTCCGAAAAATTCAAAAAAAAAAATTTGGGAGCAATCGTCATTCAGGCAATTGTTTTCGGGAAAAAGTTACGCTCCCATTTCTTCTAATCAAATTGAAACTACACATTTGAAAACCTAAACTAGATTTATCTTTAGAAATGAAAAACTCCAATTGTTTGTTGGAACTAGTTTTAATTAATTTTGGCAAAAGTTGTAGCAAAACTAGTTTCACTGAAAACTATAGTTTCATTAGAAATTTTGAAAAATTTCAATAATATGTTTTCTAATAAGAAAGAAGTTGAAATTATTTGAATTAACTTTTTTAAGTATTGTATATTATTTGGTATCTAAAACTAAAATTAAATTCAAATTTTTTCAATTTGCATTTAATCAATAGGCATGTAATTTTACAGCAATAATAGCGAATTTAATGGAAGAAAAAACTACACCCAAAGTACAATTATATAAATTGCCTTGAACTAGAACGGGTTAGGGTAAATCTCATTGATTTATAACGTCCGTTCGTCACATCATGCACTAGCTATATTGCAAGCAAAAGTCAAATACAAAAGTTTTCTCCGTCCGTTTTAAGATTAACTATTCGATAAGAACTCATCGATCCTTAATTCAATCCCAAGAAACCGCAGCAGAAGCAGTACCAACCACTATGGATAAAATTGCCTTGCTTTGCATTATAGCGCCTTGGCTAGCGCAAACTCGAGGAGCACTTGTCATAACCATGTCAAGAAGGTTTTATTGTTGTTATACCATTATAATAAAAGAAAGAAGAATCATTTCTCTGAAATTGAAACGAACACTCGTGGACCGGCCTCAAGCATTAGGAACTTTGGCTAAGGACTTTTTGTCATCATTAAGTGGTTATAATGATTATATTTTTGTTTCGACGATAGTAGTTGTTAACATCTATTGCTATAAATTATACACTCCAAATAAATTTAGCCACAACTATGTACTCGTATATGTATGTGCAAGTACATTGTACATTGTATATATATATATTATTTTTTCCTGCTTATTTGTATCTTGCAGTTTGGTGTTATAGAATCCCACAAACTATACATACATATATACATATAAATATATGTATACATCTGAAATACATTATGTCAGCTCTTAGATTGTGTTGTTAAAGACTCACTGTTGTTGTTGGTACATTTGATGACAACGAATTGTAATCATGTGTGAGTGTGACACAGTAGGTATATGAACAATATATCTGTGTTGTGTAGTTTTAAACTTTTCTACCTATGAATTTGTTCATCGTCATCCTGAAAAATCTTTAAAAAAGTATTTAGCTTTCAATATTGCGTGAGTTTGAAATTAGCATTTTGTTCCCATACAATTTTAATCATCATTCATAAATAACTACACAGGGTGTCCATTTGTGTTCATACAAAATTTATATTTTATTTAAAGAATACAAATTTTAAAAATTATTTATTACTGTGTTGTGTCTTTTGATGTATAAGCATCTAAGCTCTCGGCAGGGGTAAAATTGAAAATTAAAATTAAAATGGAAAATTAAAATTAAAAGAAAGGTTCGTGAATTCGGGAGACTTTTTTACCTTTTCAAACATCGCTCACCAAATTCACAAACAATTTTTAAAAAATGTACGAATTTAATGATATTACACCATGCATTTTAAGCATGCGCTTTTATGCACGTGGTAAGATTGAAAAAATTGCAGTTATCGTTTTTTATTTGTTGTGCTCTTTCTTCTTGTTTTAGTAAAGTAAGGAAAGAACACTTGGACAAAGTTAACTTTTTTTTAGAAACTTTTGTTTCTGGAATTAAAAAAAAAAAAACTTCTTCGAAAACGACTCAATCGATTTTCTCGAAACCTCATGTTTAATAGATTTTTGATAGTTTTTCCCATACAAATTAAAAAAAAAGATTTTTTATGTATAAAATTATAAAACACATTTTAAGTAAAAAAGGTTGTAACGCCATTTTGAAGTCATTATTAATATACATATGTACGTATAAAACTCAAATTTAAAAAAAAAAAACAGTGATTAGTTTTTGAAAAGTCGATTTTTTTTTAACAAAATGTAGGTATTTATTTTTTAAAAATCGAAAAACTTTTTTTTTTGAAAATTTGTGTGTTGTAGTTTTATTGCTCTTAAGAAGCATTGGCATACAAAAAAATATTTTAATCGGTTCATATAAGTGAGAAAATCGAAAATATGAAAAGGGGTTCTATAGGAAGTACCGTTAATAAGTACGAAAAATTAAATATTTTTTTTACTTGAAAGTGGACTGTGCTAATCTAAGAAAACACACATATTCTTATAAAAATTCTTACAGCCGTTTTCGAGTAATAAATTTTGTTCTTAACGTTTTTTTTTACTTTTGTATGAGAGGTACATAGTTTTTTTTTTTAGGAATATAGTTTTTTTACTATTCCAGCTAATGTCAAAAAACTATTAAATACGAAATTTCGAAAAAATCGATTGAGTGGTTTTCGAAATTTGGGTTTTCAAAACAAAGTTTTTTTGTAATTTCAAACTAAATTTTTTTGAAAAAATTTGGTTTACATTAGTGTTTAGACTTTCCAGGAGCGCCTGCACAAGAAAATTGAAAAAAAAAAACGAACTGCTTTCCAGAAAATCAAAAACCAAAGAAATGGTTCTACCAGAGGTACCAAAAATAGCTATTTTTTTCAAAAAAAAAAAAATACCAAAGTGTACATTTTCCCTTCATTAATATGAAAAGTGGTTCTATGGGAAGTGCCGTTAATAAGTACGCAAAAAAATAAACTTATACATGAAAGTGGACTGTACTAATTTAAGAACACACACATTTTTTTATACAAATTCTTGGAGCCGTTTTCGCGAAATAAATTTTTTTCTTAACGGAATTTTTAAAATTTGTATTGGAGGTACCTTTGGTTTTTATTTTAGTTTTTTAACTACTCAAAATAATGTCAAAAATCTCTCAAGTACGAAGTTTCGCAAAAATCCATAGCGTGGTTTTCAAAATTTTGAGTTTTCAATAAGTTTTTTTTTTAAATTAAATTAATTTAATTAAATATAATTCTAATTCTTCTACTTGGCTGAGTAATTTCAGTTTTCAGTAGTATATAGAATTGTATTATAAAAAAACACATTCAAAATGAAAAATGTTTGCTTAAGATTTTATAGACCTGAGACTAGGACACACCTGCATAACACATTACTACTTACTAAAGAATTAACCTCAAGCCCGATGCCACATTTGCCAAACAAACAGTTTACTAACCATTAAGCACATTACCATTGAATGTAATAAAATTAGACAAATTTGTTTAAACTTATTTAAGTGTAATTTATAAAATCTTCTCTTAATTCCATCGTCAAAAAATATTAAAGATGTATAGCTACAATCTATTACAACACCTAAAACTAGATAAGTTTATTTAACTATTAAATAAATTCTACTTCAACTCGGAGAATCCGAGTGTGTCGGGAGGAGAGTAAATAAGCTTGCCCTCTTGTAACACTCGGCTGCTCCTCAGTTACTTAACTTTATTAGTAAAATTATTTTTAAGACAATATTTAATATCCAAGCCAATAGCCCTAGCTGGCTGTTAATTAAATTAATCTTGTACATTTTATGTCAAGATAAATAAATAATAATAATAACAATAAATAAATTTTTTGTTATTGTTTCTAGTCGAATCGGCCCGTAAATGGCGTCTCTTTACTTTGACCGCAGTCTACGGAGCAATCAACAAACCCATCTTCTTATCATTTTCTTTCTATGGGTGCAAAATAAATGTTCGTATTGCAACATGAATCAAAGAAAACCAGATTACGATACTTCTTTGTTTTTCTATTTTATTGATGTCATATGTGAAACAAAATCTGCAAATTGTTGTTGTTTGTTATTTGTGGATTAATGGATTTTGTTTCACACATGACGTCAATAAAATACGAAAAACACGGAAGTGTCGTAATCTTGTTTTCCTTGATTAATGGTATTGCAGGTAAGTATCTAAAGTTGCAAGAAGTGTGACCAATGAAAATTTTCAAATCCTGCTAAAATAGTGGTTTTAGCAGGATTTTTTGATTACAAAAACTGCGAAGAAAAATGTTAATTTTGTTTGAAAAAAAAACTGCCAAAAATGTTGCCATCTCAGGAAATCCTTAATTAGAACCAAAAAAACGTAAATATATGACTGGACCAATAGAACTTGTCTTGGGTTACGTTTAAAATACCGAGTGTATATTTTTTGTAGTTTTTTTTACTTTAGTATGTTGAATTTTAATTAATTGTCAAAAAAGAAGGTGTTTATTTTGTCAAGTTTATTTGAAAAAAAAAGGAAATAACCTTACAAATAGATATTAATCCATTTCGCAACATAAGGAAACACAAAAATATCAGGTACCAGAGTATGTTAATCTAAAGGCATTTATATAAATTTTACACTCAAAAGTTTTCTGCATCATTTAAGGCACAAAAATATCACAAAATTCTTGTTCTTCTTCTACGGTAAAATAAAATTTTGATGAAGAAACTTGTTTGATTATATTAGTAGAAGGAACAATAAAAGCATCACAAAATGTCTCATATAAATTATCTCGGGTACAAAGTATATTATTTAACAGATTAATTTTTATTCGATTCCTTCTTTGATCCTTTACAAGATTCATTAAACTAAACACTCTTTCAACTGCAGCGTTTGAGAAAGGCAAAACTAAAAACGATTTCACAAATTTTGGCAACTCTTTTGAAGGGTTTTAATGGTTGTTTATGAAGCCGCAAAAATGTTTTAATATATAAGAAAATTATTTAAATTATTTAAATTATGAAGATTTTGTGGAGTTCGGGATTGAAGCTCTGTAATGAGCGATACGCAAATCCTTGTCCCTTTTAATGTTTCTAGGGATGCGGTAGTTGAATTAGTTGATAACTTTTCCTCGTTAGGATTAATCCAAATTAATCATGTAAAAAATACTTTAAATAGGTTTCTCGATCTTGTATTTATAATTAAGGATCTTAAGTTTATGGTCTCTGAATCAGACTTTCCTTTAGTAAGAAATCAAATTCATCACAAAGCAATTATGGTTGTATTTGAACTTTATAACTTTCAAACTGTTATTACAAATAACTGTTTTATATTTAATTATAAGAAGGCTGACTTCATTTCTCTAAATAATTATTTTAATACCATAAATTGGGAGCAACTGTTTGCAGATAAATCTTTAAGTCAGATGTATACCATCTTTAAAACACTTTTGTTTAAGGGTGTTCAGAAGTTCGTTCCGGTAGTTCGAAAGGGATCGTCTTTTAAATCTCCCTGGTTCTTAGGCTTAAGAATTTAAAAAATGTAAAAAATAAGGCTTTAAAGAGATGTAAGCTAACAGGCAAATCTGAAGATAGAATTCGTTTTATGCAACTGCGACGGGAATTTGATTTTTTAAGTAGATTTCTATATTCACAATATATAAGTTCAGTTGAAAGGGATATCAAATGCAACTCGAAATCTTTTTGGGTTTTTTTTTAAATTCAACACGCAAAAGTTCTGCGTTTCCTAGCTCAATGGAGCGTGATGGAGAAACATCCCATAGTACTGAAGCTACATGCAATCTTTTTGCTAAGTTTTTTCAAGCGAATTATAATATAGACATTATACCTAATAGTGAAAACCTGTATAATGATATTAGTTCTCAAGTTGATTTTAATGTGTTTTCTCTATCTGATCAAGAGGTATTTGACGGCTTAGCTTCTCTTGATGTTAATATAAAAGCTGGAGTAGATTTGATTCCTCCTCTTTTGATATCGGAATGTGCTGTTTCGCTTTGTAAAGTACTAACAATTATTTTCAATAAATCGCTCCATTCTGGGGTTTTTCTAGAAGAGTGGAAAATATCATCCATCAGCCCTATTTATAAAAGTGGTCTGAAGCACTTAATTAAGAACTATAGACCAGTGTCAAAACTTTCCGCGATTCCAAAACTTTTTGAAAAGTTGGTGTTCAATAGACTTAGTTTCATGGTGAAAGACATAATATCATCAAGACAGCATGGATTTTGTAGTGGTCGCTCCACTACTACGAATTTGTGTCTGTTTACAAGTTTTTGTTTATCTTCTTGTTTTGTACACGGATTTTGTGAAAGCGTTCGATAGAGTCCATCACAGACTTCTTTTAAGAAAGTTGGAGAGGATGGGATTCAGATTCGGTTTTCTTAAATGGTTAGAATCTTATTTGTCAAATCGAAAACAGATTGTTAAAATCGAAGGCAATCAATCCTTTTTTATTGAAGTCTTATCGGGACTGCCTCAGGGAAGTCATTTGGGACCCCTAACTTAAAAAAATCTTTTCGTCAATGACATTCCGGACTGTCTGCAATTTTCTAATTGTTTGATGTTCGCAGATGATTTGAAACTATATTCCCAAATTTCTTCAGTTGAAAATTGTGTTAACTTTCAAAAAGATATTGATGCGTTTTTCAATTGGTGTAAATATAATCATCTCGAGCTAAATATCTCTAAATGTAATATATTTAGAGCTTCTCGTACAACACCTAAAGTGCTGTTAAGTTACAGTCTCGGCAATGAAAGTCTTTCAACCGTGAGTGTAATAAAGGACCTTGGTGTTATTTTTAACACTAAGTTTTCTTTTTCTGAACACATACATTTTATTATTTCAAAAGCGAATTCTTTGCTAGGTTTTTTTAAAACGCAACACGGGGGTATTTAAAGATAGTTATACTCTGAAAACGATTTACATATCTTTAATACGAGTATTACGCATACTGGAATACTGTAGTGTTGTTTTGTCAGGATTGAAAATATTCAAAGAAGATTCACGCGCTTTGCTTTAAGGAATTTCAGGTGGTCAGATGGTTTGCCCAATTATGGCTCTAGGTGCGCATTGATAGACTTAAAATCTTTAAAAAGCCGTAGAGTAACCCTTGGGGTTCTTTTTATCAAGGACATACTCAATGGTAAAATAAAATCTTCGGACTTACTAGCTCTTATGTCTTTTTATGTTCCTGAGAGATATCTTAGAAATAGGGACGTTCTCTTTTTGAGTTCTAGTCACAGGACGAACTATGGACTTAATGAACCCATAACTCGTAATTTATCTCTTTTTAATTTAATTTATAGTGAAGTCGACCTTCAATTGAATAGGCATATGTTTAAGAGTGTTGCTTTAAACTTTTTTAATGATGTATAATGATAAATTATAATTTAATTGTAGTCAACAGATTATGTATCCATTGATGAATAAATAAATAAATAAATAAATAAATAAAGATAAGTTTGAAAGAGTTTTAACTTTTTTAAAGTAATATTTTATTTTAGGTTTAAAATATATGAAAACCTAGATTTGATGCTAAAAAAACTGCGCACTGGATTTGAAAAAATAAAATGCACGACTGGATCGCACGAAATTGCTCTTATATTCGATCACATCGTATGCAAAAAATTTCTATATAAAATCTAAATATATTTTTAAAGTAATTTTTACTTTATTTTTTATACATAAAGTTTCTTTAATTTTTTTTCTAAAAAAAATTGGTATGACAATCTTAAATATTTAATAATATAAACTTAAAAACAAAAAATTAAATCGGATTAATCAAAGAAAAAATAATTCAAAATTCTGAAATAAATACTAATTTTAGCTGAAAAAAAAGTTTCTTGGATAAGTTTGAATTAATCAGAAAAAAAATTTCAAAATCTGTGGAGCGGTTTTTGAGAAAAAAAGTTTTTTTAAGATTTTTGAAAAAAAAATTTTAAAAAATTCAAAAAAGCTAATTCATACATATTCAACAAATACAAATTTTTGAAAAAAAAATTAATGACTAGCTTTCAAAATATAATTTTTTTACAAAATAACAAACAAAAAAATATTAATTAAAAATATTGGTACCAGTATAAATTGGGCAACCTAAGGCTATAAATGTGTAAAATTTCGAAAGAATCGGGTAAGCCGTTTATAAGATAGTCGAAAACAAAACAAAAAACATTTAAAAAAATTGTTTTTCAATCATATGATCGGCCGTATCCAAAAAGCTGCAGTGATTTTTTTAAATCAAAATCGTTAGTGACGTTTCCGAGAAAAATAGGCTTTAACGTAACGGTTATATGCCATGTACCGTTATTTTTTGAGTTAAAAAAAAATTCAAATTCTGCACAATACCTAAAAAACTCCATAGACCAAGTTTAAAGTAATTCGTCCCACCCGTTTGGGCTGTAGGTTTCTATACATACATACAGACAGACTGACAGACAGAGAGACATAGAGACGGACAGAATTCTTAGACCATCTTTTTTCGTCTTAGCTATCATCGTAATGTCATGTTTGATTGTTATCTCAAAACTTTTTTTTTTCGACGAATGCATAACTTGCCTTATAGTACCTATAATCGCAAGTAAAAAATGCTAAAAGCAAACTTTACCGGCTAAATTTAGCAGGAAAAATGCTAAATTGACCACACTGGTTGCAAGTGAAGTAGGAAGGCAAACAAAAATTGATTTTGATTTTTTTTCTCAATTTTACTTTTTACAAAACTCTTTAATGTAGAAGCAGTGCAGGTGCAAGAGTGCCATAATATAAAACTAAAAACTGCGGATACATTTTTTTGATATTTTCTTACTGTACTATTTATATACATATAGGTATATACCTAGATGTATATATAAAAAAACATGGCTTATGTAATATTTAATAGGTATATAAACTACATATATTCATTACAAGTTAGGTCGTTTCAATAAGAAAATTAACTCTTAAATAGCCTTTCTGTAGGTACCGTACGAGTATGTCCATACAACTTACTTTTGTCTTTTATATTCAATAATACATAGTATGTAGGTATAATAAAAAAAAATGTGGCTGCTCTGTTTTAAGTCTTTAGTCCAAGCCCATTCCTTCATTTTTCCTATGCCTGCGCCAGCAGTGGCAGTCAACAAAACGTAGCTGAGCGACTGAGTTTGAGATCGCGAAGGCGTTCGTTGCCGACCTTATCTTTACCATTTCATTTTCCCCGTCTTCTCTAATTTGTTGTTGTTTTTTTTTTTTAATTCTTTCCATGTTCTTTTAATTTAAATCTCGCTGGCAGGCAATATTCCCTATACAAGTTTTATGTGCTCTGTCTGGAGAACTCGCCACATTTTTTTTTAGCATGAACAACTTCTGTCGGTTCTGGGCTGGGCATTGCTGTGTCGGGAATTATGTGCGCCTGGCGAAAGTAGAGCATTTATTGTACAACAACCATTCCCATAAACAATATAAACAAATAAAACCGATTAACAGATAAAAAGAACTGTTCCCATATGGTCACATCACAAGTCACTGCTTCCAATAATTTGAATTTAATTTTTTATTTGAAGCAGCCAGCAGGCCCAACGCGGACACGAGACACGACAAGGAAGTTTTGGCATAGGTTGAAAACTTGAAAGTGGCGTGACGAACTTCGTTGAATGATGCCAACATAGGAGCCCAGAAAAATTAACAATCAAATGTTGACAATGAAAGTGTACCTACCAAATTTGTGTAAATAATGATATGTACAAAGGGAAGGGGAATACTTTATTGTTATGGGAAAATGAGTAGGTATATGGGGATGGGCAATTGGATAAATTTAGAATTGGATTTTCGGATTGTGCCTTCTTTCTCAACCTTGCCTGTTGTTATGAGTTTACTTTTGTAAAAAAAAAAAAAAAAAACACAGCCTCGCGCCATTTACCAAACAGGTTAAAAAGAGGCGTTTTCTCATTGAAATGCGCTTGCCTGGATTACCTAGTTAAATTTCTGATCACCTGGTGTATTGTCTAGGGCAGGTTCCTAGATGGTCCAAGAGCGGTTGACTTTGACTCTCGTTTTGGTTGGCTTACCGATACGACAATCATACATCGTAACGGAGAGAAGGCGTAACGAAACGTAGCTTCAATCAGACTCAAGTGAATGGGGCAACAGAAAATGTGTTCAAGAGATTCGTTAGCTCTGTTATGACTAAGCCAAACAAAACGTTCTCACTTTCGACCCTCTTTTAAGCGTAACCTTTGTTTTCTTTTTGCGTTTGCTTCAAGTTTCAATTGATGACATTACATTTTTATCTACATGCATCTGATACACAGGCGTATTTACTGTCGCTATATTCGCGGGCCAAATTTGCTTTTGACAAAAAAAATTCGCTTTGTGAGTGGCCCCAAATTATATTAGTAATGCAGTGTCGGGTTGGTCTGAATATGTGTCTCAGACTTCTGGCTTTCAAATGTAATTAAAAACCTATCTGAGAGCCAAAACCGGAGAGGACTGAACGATTTGATGTTGCTGAATATATGTGGGGATATTGAGGTTGCCGTTATAAATATAATGGCAAAAGTTCCAAGGCACATGGATCTTATTTTATAAAATATTGTATTCATTTATTTTACGTGTATCCAAAAAGAACATATTACTATTATAAAGTCGAAAAAAATATTTAGTTTGTCCGCCCTAATCTCAGAAAGTATTCAACCGTTTTATTTGAAATTTGAATTTTTTTTAATTTATTTATTCTTGTAAAAAGGTAATTGAATATTTTTTATTTGTTAAATATAAGTTTGTTAAATTAGATTGTCAACTTTAAAAAAATCCTACTCTATTTTTTGTCGAAGATGACCAACATATTTAATTATGCTATTAAACTTGCTAGATATTTTATAAAAATGAGATCTTTTGTATAACATTAATAGTTTTATAGTTAAATATTTGTTGGTGTTTGATGATCAGTTAGTTAGATGCATTTAATTAATAGTTAATAGTTTAGTTCAAATTTTAAGCCCTAAATCATTTCTTAACTGTGAAATAAATGTACGTACATACAAATTAAAAAAATATCAATTTTTTTTATTTTTGCATCTATGAATTCGATTCATTCGTAATGACTGGGTTGTTGCATTTTTGCAAGATCAAAAAATGAGCTAAGGAATTTAATAGCATTTGTTGTGCTAATGCTAAAGTAAGCATTCCTTCTATAGCCAAGCCACCTGAACCTTTAAAAAGCATGCTCAATGGAGATCATCCACAATCTAGAAAATTCCTGGATAATTTGAGATCATATAATACACTTTTTCAAATGACATCTTTCACTGCAAAAGGATTTTAGAGTGTTTTTTCTCCTGGCCAACTTTATGTAGCCCTTTCAAGAGTGGGCTCAAAAAATAATAAGTATTTGCTTCTTGGTGAAAATAATAAAACTGCTAATATTTTATATCCAGAAGCTTTGAAATATGCATGTTCGAACGTCTATTTTTTTGGAAACTTTCAAATATTTATTTGGTTACGGAAAGCATATGTAAGTATGTATATACATTTTTTGTTAGGTAATAATATAGTTGAAATTGCTGTCAGTCTCATTGAGCGTTTATTTTTAGTCATATTAAAAAATTTATTAAAAGCTTGCGAAATCACGCGAGCACGGGTCGGCTATTACATAATAAAATAAATTGTTCGTTAATATTTAGTATTTAAATGAAATATAATTAATAGAAATAAATGGATGATACGCATAATAAAATCTTTTTGATTGCTCAGTGCTGTAAGGTTTGAGGGAAAAAAGATGCCTTTTGAACGGTTGGACATGTATGAATATATCAAACAAAATTCGCAAATCATTGGAGCTGTTTAAAAAATATTATTTTTAATTTACCCATAAAACTTTAAAAACATTTTTAAACACCATTTTGAAGTAATTACTTGCGTACATGTGAAATTATGATTTCAAAAAAAATAGTAACTGGTTTTTGGAAAATCGATTTTTCAAAAATAAAAAGATTAATTTTTTAAAAATCGAAAAAACTTTCTTTTTTGTAAATTTGAGTATGCAGTATTATTAACCGCTTAGGTAGCAATTGCACAAAAAACTAATTTTAATGGGTTCATCCAGTAGGGAAAAAGTCGTAAATATGAAAAGTGGTTCTAGGGAATTAACGTTAATAAGTACGCAAAGTAGCTTGCACTAATTTTAGAACACACATGTTTTATATCAAAATTCTTTGAGGTGTGATTGAGAAGTACATTTTTACTTGCGATTATAGGTACTATATAAGGCAAGTTATGCATTCGTCGAAAAAAAAAGTTTTGAGATAACAATCAAACATGACATTACGACGATAGCGAAGAGGGAAAAAGATGATCTAAAAATTCTGCCAGTCTGTATGTCTGTCTATCTCACAGTCTATCAATCTTTCAGTCTGTCTGTATGTATGTATAGACACCTACAGCCCAAACGGGTGGGCCGAATTTCTTCAAACTTGGTATATAGAGTTTTTTAGGTTTGTACAGAGGGGAAATTGAATTTTTTTTAGCTCAAAAAATAACGGTAACTGCCATATAACAGTTACGTCCAAACCTATTTTTCTCGGAAACGGCTAACGATTTTGATAAAAAAAATCAGTGCGGATTTTTAGCTACGACCGATCATATGGTTGAAGTTTCCATAGGACCAATTTTTTTGTTTTCGACTATCTCATGAATGGCCCAACCGATTCTTTCGAAATTTCACACATATATAGGTTTAGGTTTCCCAAATTATACCGCGTACCAATATTTTTAATTAGTATTTTTTTGTATTTTTAAAATCATTTAAAAAAATTATATTTCGAAAATTGCTCATTCAATTTTTTTCAAAATTCATATTTATATGTATTTATTGAATACCTATGAATTGGCGTTTTTGATTTGTTTATGAAAAATGTTTTCAAAAAGTTTAAAAAAAAAAAACTTTTTTTCTCAAAAATCGCTCCACAGATTTTTAAATTTTTTTTCCCATAAATTCAAAATTATCTAACAAATAAAATGGCGTACTTTTTTTTTATTGAATTATTTTTTCTTTGATTAAACCGATTTAATATTTTGTTTTTAAGTTTATATTATAATATTTAAGACTGTCATACCAATTTTGTTTAGAAAAAAATTAAAGATATTTTGTATGCATGAAGTAAAAAACTGCTTTAAATATATATTTTGATTTTTAACAGAAATCTTTTGCATTCGATGTGATGGAACATAAGAGCAAGTTCGTGTGATCCAGTCGTGCATTTTATTTTCTTAACGGTTTATACTGTTGGTTTTTTATTTTAGGAAAATAGTTTTGCTTCACTATTCAAGATAATGTCAAAAAAAACTACAAAATACGACGTTTCGAAAAAAAATTCAAAATTTTGAGTTTTTTTTTCAATTTAAAAAAAGAGTTTTTGTCAAACTTTGGTTTACATTAGTGTTTAAACTTTCTGGGATCTTCTGCGTAATCATAACCATTTTTTTTTTTTTCAAAAAAAAATGTACAAAAAGTGCCTTTTACATTCTTTAATGAACTGAATTTTTCTATTAAAATCTTTGAAGCCTTTTTTGAGAAAAATAAGATTTTTGTAATTAACCAAAAAAAATATATGGCAAATAGTTATTTTTCGACTTAAAAAAATACATAAACCGTGTGGTCATATTACCGGAAAAGCAATATGTAAAAAGTTTGAAGCAAATCCATCCAACCGCTTTTAGACTGTAGACTCGAGGACAGACAGACGGTATCGCTATCGACCACTATCGATTTTTTTTTACGAATCCATAACTTGCCATATATATATGTACATAGTAGCTATATACATATCGGAACTAAAACTATTTTTCTAAAACAAAAAACAACGGTACCTCCCATACAAACACCTATGTTAAAAAAACACCGTTAAGAAAAAACTTATTTCTCGAAAACGGCTCCAAGAATTTTAGGTGGGTACATATTTACATAATGTAAATATTCCGTGAATTCATTCAATATTACACATCGGCTTCAAGGTCAGCGTCAATATTTAGCTACATTAAAGTTGTTAGCTACAAAGAGCAAGTTCCTACGATCCAGTCGTTTATTTATTTTTATTGTGCCTGTGCATTATTTTTACAGCATGCTTAAGAAATAGTAGTAGGCTTAAGAAAAATGCGAATACTTTGTTAGCGAAATGGTTAAATTCTTTAATAATAATGCTTACAGTTTGCACTTTAAATTAACCTTTCATCATACCTACGTAGATAATAAACAGATTTTTTTGTAGGTGAATGTAGTTAAATTATATTTCGTCAATATACCTTCGAAAAATGAATACCTACATTTAATTCAATTCATCAAAAAATCAACACTCGGCCGGCCGTTTGACAAAATAATCAGTAAAATACTAAAATTAATTTACATATCTAAATCAACTCGCACATTCATACAATTTTTAATTCTAGTAAATAGGTAGGTATAATGCCGCCTTGCTTACTGTATCTGCTATGTTTTGCTTCATGTTGAAAATGCACAGGTTACGTTCAGTTCAGATGAGAAAATGAAATGGCAATGGCAGTGGTGGTTGAAAAAATGTACCACATCCATACAATGACGTGTTCGATTCGAACATTGGGTTTCCAGACACAAGTTTCGCGCGTAAAATCCACCCGGATGCACCAGGCCAGCAGAAAAAGCAACAGCCAAATGTTTCGAAATCTTGCAAGTGAAATCAACAAATTTTCAACAAATAAGAAGGGAGAATCGGTTGCATTGACGTCACATTAGCTTCTCTTTCTATTCTAGTGTGCTTCGCATATTTTCACTTGTAGGTGTTTGTTGCTGTAACCATTAACAAACTGGAACGAACTCTTGTTGTGTCGCATAATTTCAAGTTAGTTTCAATATGAAAAGCGGCCATGGCAACGTAACGAACGGGCGACACCACTAAATAAAAACACAAGTGCCATTTTTTACCGTAATATGGAAACGTCGCGTCATGTGAGTCACTAAATTAGCAGGCGAACAGCATTTTGAGCAAGAATGTTAGATTGTTTTCTGGCTGTAGTTGATGGTTTGCTTTTAGATGGCATCGGAATTCATATTATCATTGGGTGTAGTGTGTACGTATGTATTTACGAGAATATGTATATAGGAGGTATCTCAACGTAAATCGTTTTTGTTCCTCAAATTGAATGATTCAATGTGATGATGATGATTATGGTGGTAGTATTAGGGGTTACCGATTAGATAGAGTACAGGGCTGTCTTGTTATCTACATTGGCGCGTGGCGCGTGCCAGTGATGTAAACTTTTTATTGTTATATTAATTTCATTTCATCATGCATTAAAACACTCAAAGAAACGTGTTTTATATTTTGTTTATTCATCAGTATTATTGTTGTTTTAAAATGAGCACCTGTCGTTAGTGAAAATGATACAACGTGCGTTGTATTGAAAGAGGGCTTATGATGCTAAAGTAACAGGGGTTTTAATGAATTTCTATGTCGCATAATTTACAAATATCTAAAACTCAATATGTCAAAAAGAGGGAGATGGGCCATGCGTAGGTATATGTGTTTATACTATGGATATAGTGTACCTATTAATAATTTAAAGATTATGGGTATTTCTTAATTTGTTTTATAGGCACAAAATTGACGAAATCATTTGTCGTTCGTGAAATTAAAAATAAATATATGTATGTAGGTACCTAATTGCTTTTTTTTTAATAAAAACCCATAGGGTAGAGTCGCCTATTGCCAGCCACCTCCAGTAGCCGACCCCTTCCAAATAAAAGCGATGTAATTAATAAATCTAAGAACCTACTTCTCTGCTTAGAGCCTCATTACGATTTGACAACTATTCCTTATAATATTTCAACATTTTCATTAGATATTTAAAGTACTTTCTGAGTTATTAGTTAATTAAATGTGCAACCCATCGCGAAAAATTAGTTACACAGGATAACTGATGGAAACACTTAGTAAACATTGTACCAGGATTATGTGATGTTAAGGGAATTTTATCGGGTTAATGATGGTGTTTATATAGTCAAAGAGTATTTTTTCCAAATAAAATTTGCTTTAATATTGAAAAAAAAAAATTGTAATTACGGTCGTTTTCAAGGTGCCGGACATAGGAAACACAAGACATTGAAGTTTCCTTAAAATAAATAGGCAACATTTAATTTTTTGAGAAAATTACAAAAATAATTAAATGAGTATTAACACGAACATTCGAGCAAAAGCGTCTATTAAAAATCAATAAAATCCAGTATTCGAAGAAACCAGGGGGCCGAATATTGGTATGTGTGTCCTAAGTTCGACCGCTTCATATAAAAATAAATTTGTTCAGGTCTAAATCTGTGTGGCCGAATTCAGGAGCATAAGTGGCCGGAAATAGGAGCATAGCGGCCGGACACTGTAGAATATGACTTTTTTTGATAAAACCTAAATAAATAATTGTTCCATTTAAAAATTCACATTTTATTTTAGTTTTATCGGTTGACAGATAAATAAAGAATAATTTGCTTCAAGAATGAGTGGAAAACTTTGATAATTGCAGCTTCCGTGCCATATTTTTTACGAAAAATTCCTTAAGTGGCCGGCCACTGGGGGCTCTACACTATTAGGTATTGAAACATAGTCTAACATTTGATATATTCAAGATATAAATAATATAAGAAAGAACAGCGTCTTACGTGGATTCAATAAAAATATTAGTTAAGTTCGTTGCAAAATTTTGATATGGATATGTAGTTTCCAATTTTTGTAGCTGCATTGATTATACATAAATATAATCTGTTTAAAAAAAAATAAAATGCCTCAGTTTATCAAACAACTTTATGTTTTGGTAAATTATTATATGCACTATATTTTTTTCATGATTTATTTGAAATAAATATTTCTTCCCTAAAAGGTTCATTTTAAAAACAAAAATACTTTACGGTAAACAATTCATGATTTTAATAATCCTGGCTACGACCTGTCTTATCTTAACTGATGATCTTGTTATTGTTTCTCTTTGAAGAGTTGTTTTTAACCATTTTCCATTTTAAAAGTAAGTATTTATAGTTATCAATTTCGATTTATTATACGCTTGATTTTAAATTGTTATCATGTTTTATTAGTCTATTACTGTCAAAATACACTTGTTTATATAAAATTAATCAGAAAAAGCAGCATTAATGAGACCCTATTTTGGTTTTCTCGTTTGGGAAATACATTAAACGTCTAATTGGAAAAAAATAAATCTATTTCCAATTGCAAGTTCACCAGGTGCTATGACTCCATTATGCAAAAAAAATATGAATCGCTTAGACGATCTAGGCGATTCAATAAATCCTTCCTATACTATATCTAGGTGTATGAGTTGTCAAATCAATCCTTTGAGCGATTCTTATTATACAATCACATTTACAAATTTTAGTTGTTTTTTCATAACATTAAAGGTAGGTAGGTATTTTTTTTAAAACAAAAATAATTCGACATAAGATATAATGTTTTGTTTTTCAATGATGAAAATAAAGATATTGTTAGATAATTACGAATGAAAGGGACGCTTGGATAGGTATTTAACGGTCCATCTCTCACTTGTTATACATTCCTATGTATTCCTCGGATTCTAAGACTAGATGGTAGGTACATTCTCGTACATAGGTATATATATTTTCAAAGAACTCAAGAAAATTAGGAATAGGGAATGTACTTCCATTGGAAAACATTTTTAGAATAGGTATGGTTACATATTTCTTAATTAGGGTTTGAAGGTGGTTTCGAAAAACTGTAACGAATAACGAAAGAGTATATTTTGTAGACAGATTCAATGGCGGCAACCAAAGCTCTTAATATTACTACTTCATATACCTATTATAAAATAATTTATAGTTATAAATAATCAATCACAAATAATTATATCCATTGCATCTTGATCAATTTCATTGACTTCAATATCTAAAGCATTATTGAAATTATTAAAAATAAAAAAAAAACATTTTTAGGGATTTTGTAATTTGACAATTTTTTTTTTGCATTTTTAATTGATTTCTTATGAGCTTTATTGATTTCAAAGCTTTCGTTGACATTTTACTTTTCAACTTATTTTAAACAATTTTCAAATTCATCATGCTAAAAATGCTTTCCACTTCTGCAGCGACTTAACTGTTGCTGGAACAATTCTTAATAAGTTTTTATAGCGTGAAACTTCTCCCCAAAACTTAACGCTATCTTGACGTTCGTGCCATTTTACATCCCATCTTTGTGAATCATTCAGTTCGCCAATTCATGTAGATGCAGCCAAAATTTTGAGTCGCAAAAAAACGCCTAAACAACCTTCAACGCTTTTTAATTCAAAATCCTTCGCAAAAGTCATCGATATTGAACCCAATGTGAAATGTTTACAAATTGAAAAATATCCTCCATGGCTTCTACCACAAAATTCGATCGACAGCAGTTTGGCAAAACATCCCAAAGACACAACTCCCAAAGAAAAATATTCTCAACTTTACCTGCAGATCCTGAACAACTATCCTAATGCTATTTGGAATTTGTTTTTTACAGACGGCTCAAAAAGTAGTGAGGGCACCGGATATGCTATAGTCGATAATCATGATGAAGTAAAATCTGCTGAGAAGCTTCCAACCTATTTTCCATCTTCTCCACAGAATCTCTTGCCATACTGGAGGCGACAAATATAGCTACATCTTCAAATAAAAGCACCGCCATTTTTACGGAAATTCTTTCAACTCTTCGCGCTATAAACAATTTGAAACACCGATCACCTTATTTTAAAAACGTCCGGGATAATATTATATCACAGGGAGGTAAATAAAAGCTCATCTGGATCCCAGGACATGCAAATATCCATGGAAACGAATCAGCTGATAAGGAAGCTAAGCGGATTTCCACATGTCACACCACAGATGTCACTCAACGGCGACCCACAAAAGAGATTTAGAGAAGATCATAAATACAAGGGGGCTTCTTAAAAAGCAAGAAAATTGTAGTAGATACATTCATCACTATGCCACAATCAACCCACAAAGTACACCAGCAATTTACCCGACAGATACCATCAATTATGAACAGATGCTTCCTACGACTAAGACTAGGACACACCTGGATAATACATACATACTAAAGAATGAACCTTAACCCCGATGCCATATTTGTCAAACAAAGAGTTTACTAACCATTAAGCACATTACCATTGAATGTAATAAAATTAGACAAATTTGTTTAAGCTTATTTAAATGTAATCTAATAAATCTTCTCTTAATTCCATCGTCAACAAATATTAAAGATGTATAGGTACAATCTATTACACAACACATAAAACTAGATAAGTTTATTTAACTGTTGAATAAATTCCACTTCAACTTGGGAGCATCCGAGTGTGTCGGGCGGAGAGTAAATAAGCTTGCCCTCTCGTAACACTCGGCTGCTCCTCAATTACTTAACTTTATTAGTAAAATTATTTTTAAGACACGATTTAAGATCCATGTTAGCTAGTGCCGTTAAATTAAGAATTAATCTTGTACATTTATGTTAAGATTAATCAATAATAATAATAATAATAATAATATTTCTTTGGTGTAGTGAAATTTCAAATTCAGTTCAGTGATCGTGGTACAAAAAAAGAGTCGATGGAATATCGTTTCATAAGTGCTAAACTCAAATGCCAGGGATGTAACATCACCAGGGGCGGAATATTTATAAAAAAATATGTTTTTGCAAAAAGTCACTAGAAAAGTAAAAATAATGTGTTGTCACTAAACTTTTGAAAATTCCGCTAAATAATTTGACAAAGCCAAACGGCAACACCTATATTGACTCAGCTAAAATTTATTTTAATAAAATCCATTAAAAGGTTAGACATTTTATATAGAAAGATGCATTGGCATTTATTTATAAAGGTATTCAGTATTACATATTTCTAGGTGCATGAATTTAACCAAATTCCAGCAAGAAAAATATAATTTACAGTATATACCTACATGCTGCAAATTCGATAAGAGTGTGTAGACATCGATCAAAAATATTGCGTCTTAGAAGGGTACGATAGCATCTAATTGATGAGCCTAACTATCGGGCCCGGGCGAAACGCATTTTGGAATATTTGAATTGTCTTTAATCCACACAGTCCACAAAAACAAAAATAATATTTAAATATTGTTTGCGTTTTCTTCGAATATAGGTATTTAGTATTGTTATATACAAAATTGCAATAAAATTAAATGGATTATTATTAAGGTGGATGCGGATAAATAGAAAGTTGAAATTGTAGGGCCATTTCTGGGTTTTCTTGCCTGGTATTATTACCTTAGTAATTATGTAACTAAATCAAATTGTTTAAATATGATATACTCAAATATTTTTAAATTTGAATTTTTTTGAATCTTAAAACTTTCTGACAACACAAATAAATGAACGATTCGACTACACGATCCGATCGAAGAAATTTTTTGACGACAGTTTTATTATTATAATCGTTATAATCATTTTATAATCGTTAATCGCTGAGATCCCTTATTTTTATTATTATTGATATTAGTTGCTTTTTACTCATTTGCATGATTAAATTATTCTTTTCCTACTGAAAGTATTCATTTGAATTTTATTTAAAAAATTCGCTTGGGAATAAATTGATATTTAAGGATAAAATAAAGGTTTAACGACTATAAACTTTGGTATAAAAGGTATTACTAGCACATTTTCAAGTTACTAATTTACTAACTTGAAATATTTGCAGCAAATACTAAAAAGTATTATTATGTATGCATACCATTAAGTGTGCATACTAACAAAATTCATCAGAGAACAGTAAATACTATTTTCTCCAGTAAATCCGAATACATATCATGTGCTGTATTTACTATGACGTAAGAGATCAAAAATAATACCAATCTTATTCGGATAGACTCACTGTATGGTACGAAATCATCGGTTATTTTTTTTTTGAAAATGAAACTGATATTGACATATAAGTCATTCTCATTGTCAAGATCATGTGGTTAAAGCCCTACGCCTAATTTATTCACCTTCATTAAATTTAAAATCTCTGTTAAAACGGGAAACTGTATGAAATTTTATGAATTTCCCATTTTTAACAACGCTTTAAATTTAATAAAGAGTGAATAAATTGTTCCTTAATCGCCATTTAAAGCGCAGGTCTACTAGAATATATAAATATTGAAAAAACCGAAAAAATGTCCACAAAATCAATATAATAAACGCTATCCATTAGGGAATCCTAACAAAATTCTGCGACAAAAACTAACAACGCAAAATTAAATGCACGACTTAATGTTCTTGATCTTATATTCGATACATATAAGATTCTTATGCTTAGTTATTTTTAAACTGTGTCTAAGTTAAACCTAGGTTTAGTTGAATTTTCGGACGTTGATTCTATTTTGTTTAAGTTTATCATTTCAAAATATTTGAAGCTATTTGTGTAGTTTAACAAGTTTGTAATCTTATAAAATTATAAAACCAACAATTTGTAAGCAAAATCGGTCTGTATTCATGAGCCCAATTTGTCCTGAACTGTGTTTTGATAAAACCTGGGTCTTATCTGTGACTTTGAATATATGCCTCTATATTTTGAAAAGTAGTTTTTTACTTTATTAAACAAATTGGGCAATCACCTAATGCTGGATTTAAACTACTGCCAAGTTCGCAGTATTTTTGTTATTTAACTGCCAAAATAATGCTGTCATTAAATGAATAAATGACATTCCGTTTACACGAAACTAAAATAATGACAGATCAAATACTACCAACTGGCAGTAAGCAACGAGCAAGTTCATTCTTTTTTTCTAATTGTCATTTTTTTGCAAATTGTTGTCAGCATTGAATTTACACGATGTCAGTAAATTCAATGCTTTCACAATTTAATGACAATTCTGGCTGGTAGTTTTTTAATGACAAATATACTGACAATTTTTCGACCATTTACACGACAGTAAAAAATAATGCCAAGATTTTGACAGTAATACTTCAAATTAGGTAGTCGTGTAAATCCGGCATTAGACCCTTAAGTACCAAGTTTGAAGAAAATTGCTTCAGCTTTAGGCTGTTTATTGTGTGGATAAATAGGTACAACTTTTTGTTTTATCAAGGTGACAGTAGGTTTATTTTTTGTGTAGAGTAGAGTCTCCAGTGGCCGGCCCCTATTTTTGTAAAAAAAATATGGTACAGAAGCTGCAAATATCAACCTTTTCCTCTCATTCTTGAAGCAATTTTTTTCTTTATTTATCGCTCAACCAACGAAACTAAACAAAAATGTGAATTTTTATATGGAACAATTATTTATTTAGGTTTTATCAAAAAAAAGTCATATTCTCCAGTGTCCGGCCGCTAAGTGTCCTATTTCCTGCCACCTACGCTCCTGAATTCGGCCACACAGATTTAGACCAGTTTTTTATATAAAGCGGCCCAATATTCGGCCCCCTAGCTTATACTTACAAAAAGACCGCCAAATACTGGATTTTATTGATTTTAAATGGCTGTTTTTGCTCGAATTTTCGTGCTATTACTCATTTATTTATTTTTGTAATTTTATCAAAAAATTAAATGTTGCATATTTTCGGGCGGGGCTGATTTAAGAAAATTTCAATTGTTTGTGTTTCCTATGTCGGGCCCCTTGAAAATAACCAAAATTACTAAATATTTTTCAATTTTAAAGCAAATTCTAATTGAAATATATACTCTTTTACTATATAAACACCATATAAGATCATTGGCCCGATACAATTCCCTAAACATCACATAATCCTGGTACAATGTTTACTAAGTGTTACCATCAGTTATCCTGTGTAAATAATTTTTCCTGATGGGTTGCGCATTTAATTAACTCATAACTCAGAAAATAGTGTAAATATCTAATGAAAATTTTGACATATTATAAGGAATAGATGTCAAATCGTAATAAGGCTATAAGTAGAGAAGTAGGTCCTTAGATTTCTTAATTACAAAGCTTTTATTTGAAATGGGCCGGCTACTGAAGGGGCTGGCTATAGGCGACTCTACCCTACTCTATGTTAGTTTAAAAAATATTGATAGAAGAAGGCACCATTCCTAATCACCCTATGTATAACAGTTACAATAGTTGTTATAAATATAATATAAGCGGAGCTGTTTATCGTCGCAAACAAAACAGAAATAAAGCGCAAAATAAAACACGCCTTATATTATTAGAAAGTGACTGCAGACATGCCAATTTATAACATTTCTGTTTATAATAGCTAATAGGGGTATTCACGATTCGATGCAACAAAAATGTGTAAAATTTCGAAATTTAATTTTATTCTGTAAATCGTGAACACACCTTTTCTATTCTATTTCAAGTCTGGAGGAAAAATGCAAAATCACCTAGGCCACAAACATTTCTGACAGAAAATAACTCCTGCCAAACTGTCAACGACAAATTTGCAAATTTTGTAAAAAGTGCAAAAGTGTTGTAAAATCTTAGTCAGTGTAAGTTGTTGTTGTGGTGCAAAAAAAAGTTGCACTTTTACAATGATTTTAGACTAGTTGCACCGGATCGTGAATACCCCTAATGTATTATTTATCCGACCTGTCTGAAGTGGCATCGACCTCCCAACCGTGCGAACTTAATGTCGAATTTATAAATTGTCATTTCTCTACCGTTAATTTTCTTCCCTCTTCATCGGTTATTTCAAACAATAATATCGTCATATGAGTCACTAAATCACCAAGACCGCAGAATACGGCACAAGCCATATAAGTATGTACCCGCTTGGTTAGCACAACTCGACGCGACGTACCTACCCGATATATACGGATATGCACGCAGTGCTATAAGCTAGTGACAGCACCACCTTTCATTTCATATTTGTGAACACCAAGAAAGTTACCGATACCGACCGAACTATCATGCCAACGCCCAGCTACCAACCAAAGTCGTTCATTCTAAAAAAGGTAAAACAATGGAAAAACATTGGACGACTGAGTAGGACACAACCATACAAAGTATTCAGCCCTTTTAAGAATGTATGAACAGAACAAACTGCTCATGCGCTGGATGACGACAAAAGACTCAGCTGTTCTCGAATGACCTCATTCATAGTTCAACCATACGTCAGTGAAAAAAGCATTAGTGTGTAAAGTGTAAAGAGTATAAGAGAGGCATGGTGGGAATAAGAAACTATTTTTTTATTGCTGAGGGCAAATCACATACGACACGAGCAATCATATGAATTGGTTCAGAATATGGTCCTCTCTTCGACTGGCCGTAAGTGTTGTTTGTTGGATGTGACATGTGTTTCATACGGCTAGCTGCTACGAAGATCCACTTTCGTTTTCTTGTTCCTACCTTTGGCTAGCCATTGATTAGGAGATCTGAATTTTCAGCAAGCAAATTTTGCAGCTGTTAGATATTTTTTCTATATCCATAGTAACAGCAAAAAATTGCACAAAGAAAAGAGAGAAAGAGAATATTACCTACGAAGTCGTTCATGACCAAAAGGGTTGGCCAACATGGCAATGTCCTTGTACGAAAAACGGTTGTTGCTATTGGGAGAACATAAATATGAGTAGGTATACTGTTGTAAATCGGTCGTGTAATGTACATAAGAGTGTTGATGGCAGAATACTTCTATGCAAGTGGTTTGGTTGCGACTTCTTGTCATTCATTGTCAGAATTTACAAAAATAAAACAAGCAGATAGAATATTGGTCTCATCGTTCTTTTGAAATTGCACTGAAAATAAGACCTTGGTATTTTTGCCTGCATATACGAATTGCGGATATTTCTACTTATATAGACACACAGCTAATGACCTGACAGAGAAATATAGCCCACTCATGGGGTTTCTTTGTAATAAAAAAATATACGTAGCTACCTATTATGCCTCCCTATAGTTTATGGACGATATTAGAGAAATTCTTATTTATGTACATAGGTATATCCGTAACCTACCTACCAGTTTTATAACATTTGTTCGCTGTTTGTCCCCTCTATAAATACTGAGTGTGTTTCTTTATTTATTCCGGATAAGGAATAGAATGGATGGAAAAGACGAAATGTTTATCTAGAATATACAGAATGGAATGAATAAAGAAACAAAAATTCTCTCCGGAATAGAAAAGAAAAAGATGACATCGATCAGCTCTTTTACAGTGTTGTGATGATGACAAGAAAATAGATATCTCTATGCAAAATAGTAAAAATAAATTATTATTAATTTATAAATTCATGAAAAGTCACATTTAATTGTTATTTATATATATATTTCAATAACAAAAATATAAACAATGTTTGGTCATCCATTTTGTTTACTTGGTTTTCGTCTTTGGCTGCTGTCATTTGTTTTGCTTTCATATGAAGGGGTTATTCCGAGAATATTCTTTTCATTCCGTGTTTGACATGGAATAAAAAGAATGCATTCCAAACGTTCCGGAATGAATAAAGAAACAACGAAATAGTTTATCCGGAATATTCCATGGAATAAAGAAACGCAAAACTGGTATTCCGAATATTCTGGACATACCAGAATGAATAAAGAAACACACTCACTATGTCACTAAGTAAAAATTCAAAAAATAAAACCTTCAATTGAAAACTGTAATAAAATGTAATAAAATATTTTCATTTAAAGTTCAAAATCCTTTTAAACCTGAACGCATCCACTCAATGAACTACATTTCACAACAAAGGTTATCCTTCAACTTTCAATTTATAATTTGTGCTACTATCTATATTTCACTGTCCGTTGTCAACTTTATTCCCAAAACATATTATTTTCGTGAGTATAAAATGACAGCTTATTGAGAAAAATCAAGTCAATTGAACCTCTAACTACTTAATTGTTATACAATTTTTAATAATGAGTAAGTACTTCCATCTTGGTAAAGATACACAATTTCATTAAGTATTTTCGGTATTGAATCGTTCAGTTTGGCCTAATAATCCAAGCTCTTTTGATGCAATCAAACCTTGCGTTAGGTGGTAAACTCCTGAAAAATGTTTCTTTTAGTGTATTTGGAATCCCGGATAAACTTAACAAATTTTTTTTGGATTTGAAAGTTTTTGCGTCGTCCGGATTTTTTTTTATTTCAACCTATACCGTAAAAAAATAAGTACTTAGAGAGAAAGGTGCTGTACTTGTCTAATGTACTGTTCTTATGTTATCAGTACAATTAAAATAAAACTTACGACTGAATAGCACGTACTTGCTCCTATATTTGGTCACATCTTAAGCATAAAATTCGTAGTAGAAAAGGCTAAATATATTTTTAAAATTGTTTTTTTAATTAAAAACCGATTTCTTTAATTTTTTCAAAAAAATTTGATATGGCAATTTTAAGTATTTAATAATATAAACTTAAGAACATAATTAAAAAAAATCTTCCATCCGTTTTCGAAATATTGAATTTTAGAAAAAATCAATATTCGAATTTTAAAAAAATCCGAAAATGTTGGTATGCTGTATTAATTAGAATTTGAAGGACCTCTTATGTAAATATGTTCATCAAAATCCGTTAAGCAGGTACCTTTAATAAAACTTCAATTAAAAATATTAATTTATATTCACCAAAATGTACAGAGATTACCTACCTCACCTAATAATGGAGTAGTGATTTTTTTCAAATCAAATCAAAATCGTTAGCCGTTTTCGATAAATTGAGATTTACCATTTTAGGTCCAAAAATTGGTATGGCTGGTACCGTAATTTTGGGAGATAAAAAAAATTAAAAAAGGAATGAAACTAGACACCTAAACAATCAAGTAAGTAGTTTTGTACATAACACTTACAACAATTCGTATAATTTTCCTTTGAAATGTTTGTAACTAATGCATATATTTTGTAACTATTTAGTATATTTTGATTATTGAAGCATTTGCGAGTTTTAAATTAAGTATTCTAATTACTTCTTAAAACAATATACATATATTTCAAACAAAATTTTCTAAGAGCTTGCAAATACATATGCACGTATGCAATGTTAGTAGAACAGGTTTCATAATTGTCTTGAAAAATTTCGATTTTTTGACACAACCCTATTTTTAATTGCTTGTCTTTCTTTCATAATTGTAATTCACCTATAACATATGTTGTCTTAATTTAATTTTAATTTTAATTTTAATTTTAATTTTAATTTTAATTTTAATTTTAATTTTAATTTTAATTTTAATTTTAATTTTAATTTTAATTTTAATTTTAATTTTAATTTTAATTTTAATTTTAATTTTAATTTTAATTTTAATTTTAATTTTAATTTTAATTTTAATTTTAATTTTAATTTTAATTTTAATTTTAATTTTAATTTTAATTTTAATTTTAATTTTAATTTTAATTTTAATTTTAATTTTAATTTTAATTTTAATTTTAATTTTAATTTTAATTTTAATTTTAATTTTAATTTTAATTTTAATTTTAATTTTAATTTTAATTTTAATTTTAATTTTAATTTTAATTTTAATTTTAATTTTAATTTTAATTTTAATTTTAATTTTAATTTTAATTTTAATTTTAATTTTAATTTTAATTTTAATTTTAATTTTAATTTTAATTTTAATTTTAATTTTAATTTTAATTTTAATTTTAATTTTAATTTTAATTTTAATTTTAATTTTAATTTTAATTTTAATTTTAATTTTAATTTTAATTTTAATTTTAATTTTAATTTTAATTTTAATTTTAATTTTAATTTTAATTTTAATTTTAATTTTAATTTTAATTTTAATTTTAATTTTAATTTTAATTTTAATTTTAATTTTAATTTTAATTTTAATTTTAATTTTAATTTTAATTTTAATTTTAATTTTAATTTTAATTTTAATTTTAATTTTAATTTTAATTTTAATTTTAATTTTAATTTTAATTTTAATTTTAATTTTAATTTTAATTTTAATTTTAATTTTAATTTTAATTTTAATTTTAATTTTAATTTTAATTTTAATTTTAATTTTAATTTTAATTTTAATTTTAATTTTAATTTTAATTTTAATTTTAATTTTAATTTTAATTTTAATTTTAATTTTAATTTTAATTTTAATTTTAATTTTAATTTTAATTTTAATTTTAATTTTAATTTTAATTTTAATTTTAATTTTAATTTTAATTTTAATTTTAATTTTAATTTTAATTTTAATTTTAATTTTAATTTTAATTTTAATTTTAATTTTAATTTTAATTTTAATTTTAATTTTAATTTTAATTTTAATTTTAATTTTAATTTTAATTTTAATTTTAATTTTAATTTTAATTTTAATTTTAATTTTAATTTTAATTTTAATTTTAATTTTAATTTTAATTTTAATTTTAATTTTAATTTTAATTTTAATTTTAATTTTAATTTTAATTTTAATTTTAATTTTAATTTTAATTTTAATTTTAATTTTAATTTTAATTTTAATTTTAATTTTAATTTTAATTTTAATTTTAATTTTAATTTTAATTTTAATTTTAATTTTAATTTTAATTTTAATTTTAATTTTAATTTTAATTTTAATTTTAATTTTAATTTTAATTTTAATTTTAATTTTAATTTTAATTTTAATTTTAATTTTAATTTTAATTTTAATTTTAATTTTAATTTTAATTTTAATTTTAATTTTAATTTTAATTTTAATTTTAATTTTAATTTTAATTTTAATTTTAATTTTAATTTTAATTTTAATTTTAATTTTAATTTTAATTTTAATTTTAATTTTAATTTTAATTTTAATTTTAATTTTAATTTTAATTTTAATTTTTCTTTAATGTTTCTGTCGCAGGGTCAGGTGTGAACAAGAGGTCAAGTTTCTTGTTTATGTCGTCACTTGAAAAAGACAGCAATTATGCAAGCAGTCCGTGAACAAACTTTCTTTTCCGTGTTGATACTTTCTGGGGGAAAGTAAGTTCCATCATCATATTGACACCATTGGATGTTAGGAAGGTTAAAATCTCCTAAGCAGAAAATATCATCATTCATGTCTGCGGTATCAAAGAGCAAATCAATTGCATTGGCGGCGAGTTGATGAGAACTAGTTGGTTGCGCTGGACGAATATAGCAACACATAACATATACATTTCGTTTATGTTACTTTATTTTAATAGTAATATACTCGAAATCGGTTGAATTAGAAGATTTAAAAAACGAAGCGTCTAAATTATTATTTACTGCTATTAAAACTCTACGTCTAGCGGATTCGCTATTCCGACCACCACAAGTAAAGGTAACGTAATCAGAAGTAAATAATTCCCTGCTGAGAAAATCAGAAGTTAGATTTGTTTCATTTAAAGCATAGGAAAGTTTTTGAGAATTGGAAAAGACTGTCGAAGTTTTTGTACGAAGCCCCCTCAGATCGTAAGACACATTGGATGTGTTTTAAGGGAATTAGAAAGCGAGGAATCAATGTTAAATATAATTATTATGTATTTCAATTTCATGCAAATGTGTCAGAGGACAACGAAGCTGACATTTTGAATCCGGCTAGAAATGCATCCCCCTTAACTTATTCTCCAATTGTCCAAACGTAGACATCAAATGCTTTACTATGTGTATCCTCGTCTAATTTCTCCAATTGCCCAAACGTCGACATCAAAATGTGTATCCTCGTCATAGTTTGACACTAATTTAACAACAATGATACGAGATCTTGTTACAACTATTTATCGTTTTACTTATTGCATTCATTCTATTCAAAAATAAAGAATTCTTCCAAATGCATTGCAATTGGAATTTAGATTTTGTAGCGGACTTAGGATTCCTGAGTATACGAGTATGGCAATGCTAGAATTTTTTAATATATTTTTTAAGAAAAATTATTTGTTAATTTTAAGTTGATTTGGATTTAAATTAAATTATAAAAAAAAGTGAAAAGTGTTATATTTAAAATAAAGTTTTAATGGATTTAAATAAACAAATTATGAAAAAGATTTTTGTTGTTTTTTTTTTTTGTAAATGAAAATGGTTTTTGATTCTGGTGGTTTGTTGAATATAATTTAAAAAAAAAACTTATTACATCTGCATTTTTTAAGCAAGATGTTTTTTTTATATTTTTATTGGTGGGTAACATTTTTATATGGTGTTAAAGCAAAATCACTCACGATAGCTACACAGAAAAGTCAGACAGAGAGACAGACTTAAAGACGGAATTGCGTGACTCAATTTTTTGGTGTTTTCTATTTCTATAAAAAATTTCGAGTTAGAATTGAATACTTGTCTTATATTGCAAGTAAACAAGACCAAATCTTGCTTTCTAATAACGCTTGCTGACAAAGTATAAAAGGAGCACAAAAAGAACACGATAATCGAAAATTCAGCGATGAGTTAAGTCTAATATTCGATTGTACAACGCTTCAAAGAATTTAAGCCGAGCTCAAATATTGAACCAATGCTAAACAACGATTGTACGATTGTTAGTCGGCTCATCGAACATCCATCAATGATTTTCTTATCACGAACCAGTTTTCGAGTTCTTTTCGATCAAAATTATTGTTTTTTTATCCGGGATCAAACTCAAAGATTTAGATTTTTAGACGGATTTACACGTACAATCACACTTAGACACACACCAAGGTAGGGCTAAAAGCCCGACTCTCCCCCTTGTAACGAATCACAAGTCAAAAGCCCTTGTGACTATTCCTTGCGAGGATTATTGTGACTCGATAACATTTATCGAATTCTCCCCCAATCGTCACAAGAAATCTCACAACGAAACTCACCAAAGAAGTGAATTATGTAGTGGCATTATTTGAAAAGCTGAATATTAAAAACAAAACAAAAATTGAAATTAGGGGTAGCTATTCACGATCTGGTGCAACTGGTCAAGTATCATTGTAAAAATGCAAAAGTTAAATTTTTTTTGGCACCACAACAACAACTTACACTGGATAAGATTTTACAACACTTTTGATATACATTAACCATATTGCAACAGAAAAATACAATGTTGCAAAATTTGACTGGTGTCGTTGACAGCTCGGTCAGAATATGTGGAGGTCAAACTGATTTTTCATTTTTACTCCAGAGTTACAATCGAATAGAAAAGGTGCGTTCACGATTTTCAAAAGATTTTTTTATTTTTCCCAAATTTTACATCTTTTTGTTGCATCGGATTGTGAATACCCCTATTGATTCGCATTTTTTGTCATAGATGTAATAATAAAGATAAGCTAATTTAAAAATTTAAATTACTGCTCACTCAATATGTGAAATTATTTTGTTTAAACAAATAAACAACTATCAAAGAGAATTTTTCAGTGTTTCATTCATTTTCAAAGAAGAAAATGTAAAAGGATTTCTATTTGATCTGAACGGTATAGAATGAACAGAATACTTACAGACAATCACACTATTGTGTGCTTACTGATAAAGAGTTTATGTAGTCTATGACGGCTCTGACCCCTTTTCCGTCTCTCTCGTAGTCGCTTCTAAAATTTTCATCTCAAATTAAAGTTTCATTGCCGTTTACTTCATGTTGGAATATAAAACAATTGTTTCACAAAATATTATATCGAATGCCGAATCGAAATGTCAAAACTCAAACTATTGTGAATTTTGACCTGGGGGTCAATTCCCGATCTGTGAAATTATGAAGTGATAAAAAAAATATCATTTCAGTTTTCACAGAGGTTTATCATTTTCCAACTTCACGCACACGCCTAATGCGATTCTAGAACTCATTGTGATAAATTTTGTACTAAAAAGTACTAAATGATAAATTCTGTCATTTCTGATTAGATTTTTTGTTGGGAAAGGTAAATATTTCATTTCAGTTTCTAGATTTGCTTAAGAATAATGTCCGGAATAATAATTCGTTTAATAAATTAATAAAAGACGTCGTACTGAACAATTGTGGGTTTCATATTATATTCAATAGTATCTCTGTTTTGAGTAAGATTTATTATTTTTTCATGTGAGGATATTGAGGCTTTCCCTTCGAGATGGGCAGAATCTATTCGAAGTTACAACTAGGAGCACTTTATTGAACTTTATAGATCTCCAAAACATTTATGCATGGATTTAATACGTGAATTGAGAGCATTATTGAAAAACATTCAACTTATAAGTGCGCTCAAAAGCCATTTAAAAATGGTAAAGTGCTCTGCATTTTTTTGCAATGGGTAGTTTCCAACGATCTGTCGCGGGAATGAGCACCGTCGCTTCGGCTGTTGTGAATCTGTTCAATAATTTGACAAAATGATTTAACAATTTCTTTATTTACTCGAATTAACACAAATATAACTTACTACCAAAATAAATTTGTGTATACATATAATTGTTGCTTAGTTTTCATGTGCCAAATCCTGTTTTTCTTCTTAATATTCGATTAGAAACATTTTCTTCACAAAACAATTGACTGTGATAAAAAAATTATCATATGAAAAATGTTTGGCGTTTAACTTCACTTTTTCACGAATCGAGAATCGAATTAGACGTGATAGCGTGATAAAATTTATCACTTCACATCTTCACAGATCGGGAATTGACCCCCTGCTCTAAAGTAGATCACAATTTCGATTGCTATTATGACTCTCACAGTTGTGACTTTAGGGAGAATCCGAAAAAGTTACACAATAAATTTCACCTCTTCTTGTGACTTGTGAGGTATCAGTGATGTTGGGGAGAATCGATGTATATCTGCTAAATCCTAGTACGCTGCTGATGCGAAACGAAAATTGTCGGTGGTCTTCACTAGGAGAGCGAAATGCTAATGAAAACCACAACGGAAAAATAATTGCGGAGAGTTCTGTAAGCTGTCAAAAACAATTGACAATTTGTAAAAAAAGTAATTTTGTCACCAAATTATTCTTAGATGAATTTTTTCTGTCGCCAAATTACTTTTAGATGTATTTTTTTTTTAATAATTCTTGGATTTAAAAAAGGTTCTGGTTACACATAGAGGATTTAAAATAAAACTCAGAACCGTTTAAATGATCCAAACGAAGCAATTACTTTTGGATCTATAAACTGGTTTATCTGCCGATTTGATGAAATTTCTATCCATTTTAAGAAAATCAATGAAATTTGGAGGTAAGCTACTCTATAATTCGAAAACTACATGCTTCATTGGGATGGTGTAAACGGTTCTGAGTTCTAATTTATAGTTTCTTACTAATTCCGGATACCAAGTCCGAGAATTATTTCAAAAAAATTACATCCAAAAGTAGTTTTGTTCCCAAATTATTGTAAGATGGAATTTTTTTTGTCACCAAATTACTTTAAGATAAAATTTTCTTGAAATAATTCTTGGACTTTCAAAATGGTATCCGGAATTACAAATGAAACAGAAATTAGACCTCAGAACCGTTTAGATCATCCCAATGAAGCACGTAGTCTTCGAATTATACAGTGGTTTACCTACGTCCCAATTTCATTGAATTTCTTAGAATTGATAAACTTTTTTTTTAAAATCCAATAGTAATTGCTTAATTTGTTTCATTTAAACGGTTCTGACTTTTTTTTTAAATCCTCTATGTGTAACCATAACCGTTTTAGATCATCTGAAGCGCACAAAGGAGCTGCCCAAATTGCTGGATAACTATATCACTTACAGCGTAATTGGCATTCACTTACTCTCCAAATCTCGTTGGGTACTCCCAATCTACCGTACTCGGCTACACTATCATAATACATCCCAACGGTTCATGGCAAACTTAGCAGTGTAGGTAAATGGAAAAATCTTTCCACTAAGCGAAAATAGAAATGCATAAGACATGATTTTCTCACAAACCGATCGGCGAGAATGATTCTGCTGTTTGTGGGCAAACCATATTGTTCTGGAATCTTTGCAAGAGATCTCGATACCATAACCATTCTCACGTCGCGATGTGGACCCTGTAATTTTTTCAATTCAACAAATTGTCCCTAATGGCACATCTACCACAATTATTTGGTCTGTCTCCCTTTGTGACAGAGAACGAAAGAAAAGTTGATAGTTGGTGATAATAGGCACTCCAAATAAAGGTCCACTATACGGAAACATGTATCTTCATCATGTCAGTCAGTTTAAGCTTCAATTTTTCCAAATACATTTCCAGCAAACGATTCTTCTCTTGTAGCGCATCATTTTCAGTTATAGTCCTTTCAACTCCAAAGTTCATATTCTCAATATGTTTTTCAAGCACCGCATTTTGCTGCTAAAAATCAACATGAGATTTTCGTAATTTTCGCAGTTCCATATCAACACATTTATTGTGTTCTAAGAATTCTTCAGTGAAAATTGGAATGCCACCATTAAAACAAATCGTTAAGTTCTGTTAAATATCTCTGCCTGTCAACTTCAGGTTCTTTTAGAAATGGCGACTTTTTATCTTCGGTCATTGCTGACTATTCTTCGCCGATCATTTTTGTATATTCAATCGACGTTTTTTCTGGGAGTTCCGATCGCAACTGGTCCCTTTCTATTTTCATGTAACGCACATATCCCGTATGTGGCATTTTAGGAGCCCCGGCTTCCGTCGCGTCGTTTCAATTGATATTTAGTAATTATGTACAAAAGATACGCTATATCTTTTTTTATAAAAATGTATGCATAATTCGCAACACCGGAGCCATCAGCGACGGGGTCAGCTTCGCTGCTCAATACGTTTTCTATTTCTCCTGAACTAAAACAGGAATTTTGGGCTCTGGTAGTGATGAATGTGTCGCAAGGGCACCGGATAGTGGCGATGTTGTAGCCCCCTTTTGATCAGTGTTACAAGCTGTAATTGCGAAAATACTTCATAGATTATACAATTAAATATATGTATAATACTTACGAACGTTTAATTAATTTGTTTTCTGTTGAGTTACTATATTTTCTAGGAAGGTAGGCTAGTATCATTACGTTGGAGTAAATCTTGTTCGGGGTTCGCCGATAAGATGTGTGAATGGTGTGCTTCTTTCCATCTTCCCTTTTTCATTTTGCAGAATTAGTTTAGTCGATGTTGAAATTGTTTTTAATGCAAAAATTAGAATTGAATTTATTTTGAATAATTTAATACAGAAAATGCAGAGAAAAACCAGATACCAGAAAACCCGAAACCAAATAAAAATCAAATCAACAAAACACACACGTCAACTTGACTTTTTTTTTTAATAAAGCAAATGAAACGTCCAAATTTCGCAGGCAATAATGTGCAGGTAAATGAAATTGAGAACGAAAAGAGTGGAGAATTGTACTAAGAAATCTAGTACAGTTATCCACTAAAATTACACATTTCGTCGTTCAGCAGCGTACTGGAAAACGAAAAGTAGAGCGAACTTTTCGTTCATGATTTCGTCGTGTCATTTTTGTATGGGATTTTTCGTTTCGCATCAGCAGCGTACTAGGCTTAAAAGTAAAACGGCAACGGTTTTTTACTTTACAGAATACTATTACTCTACGGAATCCATCCACTCGTTTAGACTGTAAGCTCGCAGACAGACAAAATTATGAGACCCACTATTTTTGGCTTCGTTATCATCGCAATGTCAAGTTTGATCAAAATCTCGAGTTCGATTTTTTTCCGAATCCAATTCTTGCCATATACATATATATATACGTATGTTGTATTTATATGTATCTACACACATCGCAAATAAAACTAACAACACATAGCACATTTATTAAATGGAATAAACTTACTTAAACAGTAAAGTTTTTGATAATACAGTAACCTCTCGATAATGTGAATTCCCGGTAATGTAAATTTCTCAAAAATGTGAATCAGCAAAACTTTACATTGTCAGCTCTATAATGCGAAGTTTGGAAATTTTCAGATACTATCGGGTTTCTCAATAAGAGCGCTACAAAAGTTTTTTTAAATAAAACAAAAACGGTTTTGGATATCAATTAAATTCTTTATTTCTGTGAAAGTTCGATGCCATAATATATGGAACTCGATTTCTTTTGCATGGCTACCACGGGCACGCTTGTAGAAGTCCAGACACTTAACCCAATTTTCGACGGTTTTCAAGAATAAATCGGCCAATACTGCTGCAATCGTCACTGGCTTGTTGGCATAGACCAAAGACAAAGATCTTTTTGCAAAATTCGCCACAACGACGTCACAGAGATGCCCTTGAGAATGATGTGTGAGAGACACATTTGGGCTTTCTGCAACTGAAGCCTCAGCGGCAGCAATATTCTTGACACTACGGGCACTTCTTTGTCCCACTTGCACGGTAACATTTTGTACTGTGCCTGTGGATTCAAATTTTCCCACTAGAAGCTCAATTGTTGATCTGCTAGGACGATTATGACGATCATAAATTGGACGTAGCGCTCTTAACGTTGAGACCACTGACTCCGAATTTCGGTAGTAAATTTTTATAATCTGTTGGCTCGTATATCTTTCCATGATGAAATGTCAAACATTACTGAAGAGAAATGTCAAAAGAGCGGCAAGAAATATGGCGTCGTTTGATGTCCATGTCGCTCTACTTTTGTAGCGTCCCTGTTGAAAAGCCTTTATAATATAATTTTTTTTGTAAAAATATTTATATATATCTGACTAGACATTATATACTGTATTGATGATTGACTGTATGTTCACACAATTTTTGAGTGAAACTTCAGTGCAGAGAAAAAGAGAAGGCACCAGCTGCCATTTGTACATTTTACAATAATACTAATAATCAATTATAAGTATAAGTATTTATTTGCGATATTCTTCTAAGATTTTGGCACAAACAGAAACCGCATCGATTTTTATCAATAAAAGATATGTATCAAATTTTAAACGAACGGAACAGAAAGTTTAATTGACTTGAACAAAGTTCCAGTGATGTGAATACCTGTAAAAGCAGCCTTGTGTAAGTTAACATTCGCCGTGTTTTATTTTCCCCATGATCTAAATCAGATTATCTATTTATTTGCGTCACAACAACAAAACGAAATCCTTCTTAATGCTTGCTTTATTTTTTGTGATCCAAAACTTAGTTTTTCTATTTCACACAAAGTGAAATTTTATTTGTAAAGTTTGGTATCACTAAAAACAGTGTTTCCACAGCCAACTCCATTTTTTTTTATTTTAAAATGTCATCTTTGACGGAAAAAATTTCAAACAGCTACCAAACTTGAAATACAAATACATGATGATCCGAGGTGTTTTACTTCCTTGATCTAATCTGGATTGGATGATTGTGATTGTGATAATAAAATGCAGATATTATCTAGGAACTACTGTAAAAACGCTTCGATAATTGCGTGTTGGCAAATCTTATAAGGGGTTCACATAATTTTAGCTTCGTTTAAAGCTTCAACAAATGAAGTACAAAAGCCACATGCCCTGTTTATTCAACAACATTTGAGTAACGAACTGGAAAAAATGACGCAACTCCAGGAAAGAATAGTTTACAAAGCTCTAAAATAAAAAAAAAAATTCAATTTTCTATACGACTGCTAGCCAATGTGTTCTTTTTTCTTCCAGTTTCGACCACTCGGCGGCGATACTAGTAAACTCCTTAAATTACAATTACGTCTCCGCACATCAAACATTTTCAACTGAACAATAATTAGCTTCTTTGACCTAACCTACCTACCCTGCTCTCAAATTAGATCTATGGATCAACTTTGTATAAGTCTACCTCTTGGTAGTGTGTTACAAATTTAACATCCATCTCCTCACCAAATCAAACGACCAAAGCTAGGTATCCACATCGACCAGCAACTATCCAGGCAGCCCCCTAGTCTTTTGTAGTGTGCCAGCGCCAGTCAACAAGCGTGTTTTATTCTTAGAGTGGGGTGGTGGCTGGTTTGGTAACTTTATCATTGCCATTATGCCTCAGCAACTGCTGCAGCTAAAGCAAATAAGAGGTGTGATAGTCGCACGGAAAACCTCCTCATCCGCTGATGCGCATACACACTCACTCAGACATCCACTCGGTAACTGAATGAAATTTAATACTCAAGCAAAGCGTCCTGCGAATTCTGTTTGCCTGGTTTAAATGATGAATTTGAGGCGTATCTAGGGCGTGGTGGTTCCGACCTTGGCGTTGGCTCCCGTCGTCATTACACCCAGTTTTTGTCTGTCCATTCCCAATTGTTTGTCATTTAGCCAGTGTCGGTCCTCGGTCGCTGCCCGCTGCCACTTTTTGGTTCTCAGTTCTCTGTGACTTCTTTGCCAGCTTGCTGGGGATGGTTGGATTAAAACACGAATGGTGGCTGTTCAGAACTTGGAAGTGGCGGTAGCAAATTTGAAGGCAGTTTTCAGAACAACTGTTAATGCCACCAAAGCACCCCGCAAAGTCCTGGAGGGGGTGCAAATATTTTAAAGCCTATCAAGAATGAAGTTGTGGGTGGGTTCTATATCCTCTTTGAATGGTGGTGTTTGCTGCTTGCCAATAACGACTAACAACCTGTGACGAACGGGCGATGTGCGTGGTGTAGAAAAGTTATCAATATAAATAATTATTACCTATACTTAGTATGCACAAGGACAACAATCCTTCTCTGGCACCTTATTTCAAAACACAATACAACAAAGGAATTTGAATCTTATCTTATGCTCTCCCACTCTTACTACAGATATGTATTACATACCCACTCGTATTGATACTTACCTACCGCATGCACTTACGTTACTACTTCGAAGTTATATCAAATTTTTTGAAAATTGCAGTGAAGCTGAACCGGAAACTTACTTCACCTGGTCCAATGCTACGAACCAATAATTTTTGGGAATCAAAAAAAAACTAGTCACCCATAATACAATTACCTATACATAAAAGAGAAGAATTTATTTATATATTGTTTTCAGTTCACATAAAGTTTTAGTTTCAATTAAGTGATGTGCGCTCGGCATATCGGCATCACTTATAATTCACAAGTAACTCGTATAGCTTTCTTAAAGGGCAGGTATTGGTTTCCTGCAAAATGTATTTGAAGTTTTTTATCGAATTTATATTGCACATTACCTGAGGCTTGTTACTACATTTATACATAAGTACTTATTACTTCAATTTAATGAAATCTGCTCCCTACTTCGCACTATTGTTAAATTCTTTATATAAACTCCACCTTTAGAAATCCCGTTTTAATCAACTTCAATTTAAACAAAACAAAACTTGAATCTACTTCAAAAAAAAAATTATTTAAAAATGTTTTACTCTTTCATGTAAGCCCATATTCACCTTTCAAAAGAATAAATTGCATCTAACTTAACTTCAAACTAAAAGTGTACTACAATTTTCTGACGTTTATTATTGTTTCCCTTTTAATTTTCTTTCAAAGTTCAAACAAGTAATGCGTTTGGTTTTACCTTCGTTCCTGTCAGTCTGTGCTGAAAATTGAATTTGATTAATAGCAAATATTTTGAAGCTAACAAGAATGTGAATAAGGATTTGTAGGCAAAAATATAATTTTGTAAAAATATCATTGTGCACATTTATATTTTTTTTCCAAAAAAAACTCTGTATAATCAAAATTTCCGAAAAGCTAAAATTAAGTGCCTGTACATTGGACATTGTAGAAGAAGATACACATAATTTCGGCAATGTTCTGTTGCTGTTGATAAATATATAAAACTAATTTGGAATTAAATATTATGGCGCAAAATTTTAAACAGCCTGATGTTAAGGGCTTAGCATAATACTACTTAACAGTTTGCTAATACTAAAGCACTTTACTAATATTTTACTAATTTTAAATACTTTTTAACTAGCACCATACTAAATCTATTTTCTTAATAAACTACAAATAAACACGCCTAAAATAGTGCAACAAAGTAAGCGAACATAACTTTTGACGTTTGTAAATGTCAAAGTGGCATATGGATTTAGTACGATACTAAAAAAATAAAGTAAGAGTTCCTAAGTGATGGCGCAAAATTTTAGACGATTAAGCACAACTTTTAAGAATTTTGAGTATATGATGCCTTAATGCATGTTTATGTTGTGTATTTTCACTACGCCATGATGATGATTTGTCGGTAAACTCGATGGGCGGAAAATACTATAAAAATTCGGTGGGCAGTATCGTTTCATATCTGATACGTATCATTTTATTCCATTTAATTTATTTTAAGTTATGAGTGTTGATAATTAAGGTAGATATAAATAAATATTAAAAATATGTACATATGTACTTGCCCAACAAGAGATGCAAATATCCTTATTGTTACATATTTAAAATTCTCAAATCTCAACAATAAATTCATTAAAATTTAATTCGTAATATTTATTATAATATTAATTTGGTATGTAGTATTATTTATAATTCGAAGGACTTCCTATATAAAAATTTTGAACAAAATCCGTTGAACCGCTTATGAGAAAGTTGAAAATAAATTAAAAATATTGTTGTATGGGAGGTACCGTTAGTAATAGAATATGTAAATAATTTTTTTTTTACCAAAATGTAGACTTGGTAAAAAAAAAATTCTAACAATCAAACATGACATTACGATCATAGAGAATTCTAAAAAACTGATCGGCAAAAAATGTCTATCTGTCTGTCTGTCAGTCTGTCCGTGTGTATGTATAACGAGCTGCAGTCTAGACGGCTTTAGCGATTACCTTCAAATTTGGTATTAGTGATTATTTTGGAATTCCTCAGAGGAGAAATTGAAATTTTATTTTTAGGCCCAAAAATAACGGTACCTGCCAAATAACCGTGAAGGACAATCTTATTTTTCTTGAAAACGGTTCCAACGATTTTGTTAAAACATTTTGTGATTTTTTGTATTGGTACTAGCTATCATTTGATATGAACCAAGTTTACGGGAAAAGTCTAATAACAGTACCTTTCATATAACGTTTTTTTTTTAATTTTCTTGTTTACGGCGCATTGGATTTCTGTCAAATTCTATATATGAGAAGATCTAGTTTGCCAAACTAATTCTGCATATTAAAATTTTGAAAAACTTTTTTCTAATTAAAATTAAGTTTTGAAAAAATCAATATTTTTAAAACTATTAAAAATAAATAATTTTAAATTTTATATTTACATGGACATTAATAAGCTCTAAAAAACTGCATACCAACATTAAAAAAAAAACAATAGTTTTCAAGAAACTAAAAATAAAAAACAAGATTTCATCAAAATCCCTCCTACAATTTCGAGATACTTTTTTAAAAAATTGTCATTGATCCGCAACATCTAATGGCGTTCTTCGTTTTTTTTTCGATAAACTGATTAAAGTGATCGTTTTTGCAATTTTTATAAGTGGAAAAAACGACTTTTACCCACCTATAAACCATTCACTTTCATTATATACATATGTATGTACATATTTACATACCTAGGTTCACTATATACATACATATATGCATATACATATTAATCTCCTAATTTACATAATTCAAATCCATTTAAATATACATTTGTAGGTAGGTGTCTATGTAGCCATTCCTTGAATCATATATTCCACAATTCATTATATTAAGAATCAAGGTATTCTTACCTACATCGGCTTTAAACCTACATATGATAACCAGACTACCTATACCTACTAACAGCGTCAGTGGTTAGCTACACAAAAGTTATTAACTACAAGAGCAAGTTCGTACAATCCAGTCGTGCATTTTATTTAAACCGTTATCCAGATAATTAAGATGGTAGACAAAATTGTATGGCAAGTAAAAAACTAACGGTAGTTTTGTGCCTAAAAAACGATTCAAAACTCTATTTTTTTTACAATCACCTAAAATAACACGTTCAACAAATCATAAGAAAACGCAAATTGACCAGACCACATTTGTGTGTAAGCGTCGGTGGGCACAAAAACAAAGTATGTATATATGTATGCAATTCAACCTGTCTCTCTGTCTACTTACAGAAAGATCGTTCTACAGAACGATCTATACAGCATAAGCGGCTTAATAGATTTTCTTCCAACTTGTTACTTCAGCGTTTTAGATGATTCTCTCAAATAGATTTTTGAACCGTTTTCTTAGTCCCAAAAATACACAGGTACTTTCATACAATTTTTTCTATCTTATCTCGAAAACGACTCCAACGATTTTGATTGAAAAAAGTGTGTGCACTAATTTAGTCTACATTTTGGTCAAAATGTTGTTTTTAATATATTTTGTTACTAGCAGACACACGTACGATGCTACGGACCCACGGGAATATAATGAAATCATCTATCCACCTAAAAAAAAAAAATCATTCAAAACCCTTCAGTTGAATGTAGGCACAAGCGACGAACATGCTCGCCTAGAATGCTCGCACATGATGTGCTCTTCTTGTATGTGGGCTGGATCGCGAGCCGCTTGCTGTTGACCAAAAATTTAGATTTTGTCGTGTTCGTTGGCTTCGATGTTCGCCGTGTATGGTCATGTTCGTGAACAAAGCGAAGATTTAATATTGGATTCAAAAAGTAAGAACTACAAAAATAAAGTTGGGATAAATAAATTTTGGCTAATCGTCCAGCTACTTACCAAATTTCATTAAAGGCCATTCAATGGTTGAGGCATGAATGCGGAAGAAACAACCAAGTATACATTTTGTTCATACATAAGCCTCCCCCATATACTCATAGGAACTGTTCGGTTCCATTTTTCGGGATAAAAATGACCTATGTGTTAATCGAGTATGTGTGTGTCCATGTGCCAAATTTTATCCAGATCCGTTCAGCCGTTCTGGTGTTATTGAGTAAAAAAACATCCATCCATCCCACCCATCCATCCATCCATCCATCCATCCAAACTTTTACATTTATAATATCCGAAATTTTCCAAGCTTTACAACGAATTTTCCACCTTTACATTGTCCAAAATCATCAAATCATGCTTTAAATTTATCTGTATGAAAAATGCTCGCGTTTTTCTAGAATTCTTCAAGTTTTCCACCAAGAATTTTCTATTTTTTCATTCGAAAAGCCATTCCGGAACATTTTTATATGCACAATTAAATAAAAAAAATCGATTTTCGATTTTTAAAATTTCCCGACTTTTTTCGAGGGCTTACCCAACATTTTCTATCGCAAAAACCTTCTCATGGATTTTACGAACAACTAAAAAAGAGTTCGAGCCAAATCGGCCCATTCGTTCTCAATTGATGAATTACAATACATTTTTTTACACCATTTTTAATAGCAGATGCCCGTGGGATGGTATACGCACTTTCTGTCCACCCACAAAATTTCATTAAAACCCATTCAGCCGTTGAGGCGTAAAAATCGGAGCAAACACCCAAGTATATATTTTTTCATATTCCAGCCTCTCCCATAGAAACCGTTAATTTTTTTCGGGATGAAAATGGCATATGTGAGAATCCAGTACCCCATCCATCTACCAATCAAATTTCATGTAAATCCGTGTGCTTATATGCGCCTGGTGAATAAAAGCTATGTTGGCTATTTGTAGAATGAGCTCTATGAAAAATTAAAACTCACCTATCCCACGGGAACTATACATTTGTCCGGAATAAGAAGTAGCATGTGGCCTATTCCAGACAATAATATATATCTGTACCAAATTTCATCCAGATAAGTTCAGCCGATCCGGAGTTATTGAGCAACAAACATCCATACATCCATCCATCTATCCATCCATACATCCAAACTCTCACATTTATAATATTAGTAGGATTAAAAATTGCCATACCAATTTTGGTTTAAAAAAAAAATTAAAGAAATTTTGTATTTAAAAAATTAAATAAAAACCGACTTTAAAAATATATTCAACCGTTTCGACTAAGTATCTTGTCCATACGATGTGATCGAACATAAGAGCAAGTACGTGCGATCTAGTCGTGCATTTTATTTTCTTTATTCCTGTTTGGCTTTAGTTTTCAATACAAATATTTCATTCTATATCGCTAACCCTACAAATTAAATGACAGAACAATCTTGACGGCTTGGCGCTTTGACAATATTTGCACCAGTTACCCACAAAAATTCCTCTAGTAAGAATTCACAACTTTTTCAACGTAGGGGAAGTTTTTCTCCTTCACTTTGACAGCCTTTGTAGTAATATTTTCGAGAGTTAACAAACAGCATTTTACAATTCACAAGATAACAAACATACCTAATAGTACCTACGATATTTCTTTTAGTTCTCCATTTGATAAAATAGTGTCACACCGTGCATTCGAATGGGTAAATCCAGCACTGAGAAATTATACGTACATTCCCCACAATTCCACAAACCTACCTCCTACTCAAAAAAAAATGTGTTAATCTAAGAGCGACGCGAATAAACAGAAATAAAGACAAGTCGGCCTCGAGCAGCATTATCTTAATTTTGCGGAATACTTTCATCATCTACATATATAGTATGCCGACATACATACATACATATAAGTATGTATAATATTACATAAAACAAGGGGTGTTGTGTTAATGTTGATGGCCCGCCAATTAAACAAGAAATTGAAGCCACTTGGATGAAATGAATGTAAAACTAAACAGGTATGAATGTACGTACATACATAAATGTGTGGCTCACAGACGAACGCCAGACAGAGTGTTAAGGTTGCACATTCCTAAATACCTAAGTAAATATTAAACGCATATTTTCAGCATACTTGTAATACCTTGGGCTGTCTAAATTCTTTGTGCGCCTGTTACCATTCAAATAATTCGAATCGTCGTCTCCACCACCTAATCGACCAACTTGACTTGAATTTATTTGATGGTATATTTCGTAAACACGCCCTCCTTTTTTATGGTTTCACGGTTGTTTTTTTTTTTTTTTGTTAATTCCAAGTCAGAGAATAGGAACGAGTCAGAGAATAGGAACGACATCCTTCCTTTTTTCCTAAATGAAAGCAACAAGGATCAAAAATCCCTGTTATGATGAATCTATAACGGCAACCTACACACAAACTTTGATTGATGTTCCCAGATTATTAATATTTATGCAAATGATTATCAAATCGTAACAGGATAACAGCGAAGTACAGAAAGGACCTCAAGTATTTTTGGTGAAACACCATAAGAGAAAGTTAAATGTCGGTGATGTTTAAAATGTGTAAATGTTCAGCTTCACAAATCCCTCCATTTCGGGTTGGTTTTGTATTGTTGGAGAATCATTTGAGAAAAATTCTACACAGCTGTGGATGTGTGTATCAAAACTTATATAATTAAATGGGCGTTTCGTGGTATTTTACGCACTCGGATTCTGGATTTGGAATTTGCAGCGCGTAATGAAATACATACCTATACATACCCTAACCCTACTCGACTTGAGAGAGGTTGCTTTTGATGGTACCTTGTTATCTCAATATGATGTAGTGGCGAAGAAGATCAAGCCAGTTGGTGCATAACAACGCATGACATAATATGCCTGCTATCTGTGTCGCTAGAGATAAATTGATGTACTTCAGGCAGGGCAGCGGGTCATGTCCGTGTTCATTGGCTTGCTTCCTTCAATGGCTTCGTGTGACTAGCTGTGCTGTTCGAAAGATTCTCAACGCCTGGTAAAAGGAATCGTGTTTCTTCTGGAAAAGTTATTTTTTTTTAATTTCCGGAATAAATAAATAATAGTTGGTTATGGTGTGTAGACCTTCGTGTACTGGACGTGGCTTTTCTGTGAATATGTTCAGTTTCAGTGGGGTTGTTCTTGACTGTTCTCAATACCTTGATAATTTTTCAATAGAACAGAACCGTGATTTTTATCAGACATCTTTATTTTGTTCCCTTACAAACCTTTATATTATTTCTGTTCTTCTTTTTTCTCATTTATGAAATAGTCAATCCACTAAATTTGGTATTACGGGATATATGAATTTACACACAATGATGACATTGCCCAGCAACTTTATATATCTTATTTTCCATAAATTCCAGCAATTAATAATTCAATATATAAATAATTTGATACAAAGAATGCCTCAATTTTAAGCCGTTGAACGAGTGAAAGAGAAATAAAATGCACGACTGGATCGCACGAACTTGCTCTTATGTTCGATCACATCGGTTGCAAAAGATTTCTATTAAAAATCTAAATATATTTTTAAAGTCATTTTTAACTCAATTTTGTATATGCGTATACAAAATTTCATTAATTTTGTTTTGAAATAAATTGGTATGACAATATTAAATATTTAATAATATAAACTTAAAAACAATACAGATTAAATCTGTTTAGTTAAAGAAAAAATAATTCAAAATTCTGAAATAAATACTTAAACTAATTTGAGCTAAAAAAAAAGTACGCCATTTTATTTCTTGGATAAATTTGAATTAATGAGAAAAAATTTTTAAAAATCTATGGAGCGGTTTTTGAGGAAAAAAGTTTTTTTTAACCTTTTGAAAAAAATTAAAAAAAAAAATCCTATGGAAAGTACCGTTTTTAGACATTTAAAAAAAAATGTTTAACCATATGATCGGTCGTATCTAAAAAGCTGCACTGATTTTTTTAAATCAAAATCGTTAGAGCCGTTACCGAGAAAAATAACTTTAACGTAACGGTTATATGGCAGGTCGATACCGTTATTTTTTGAGCTAAAAACAAATTTCAATTTCCCCTATGCTTAAAAAACTCCATAGACCAAGTTTGAAGCATTTCGGCCCACCCGTTTGGGCTGTAGGTTTCTATACATGACAGACTGACAGACTAATAGACTGACAGAGTGACAGTCATACAGACGGACAGAATTTTTTTTCCAAAAAAAAACTATTTTTCGAAAATTTTGAAATGCAGTATTATTTATAATTTGAAGGAGCTCCTGTACACAAACTTTTATCGAAATCCGTTGAGACTTTTTTTTTAAATTCTGACCAAAATGTAGACTTTACCCAAAGTAGAACAGACACCAATTTTTATCAAGATCGTTAGACCCCTTTTCGAGATAATTAAGATGGTAGAAAATTTTTTATGGCAAGTACAGTTATTTTTGGGCCTAAAACAACGATTCAAAAATCTATTTTGGACAATCACCTAAAACGCATGACCTAACCACCACGTTTGAACAAAATCGGTTCATCTGTTTAGGCTGCAGATCGTTCTACAGACAGACAGACATACAGATAGACGGTATTGCGGGACCCATTTTCTTGGTGTTCTCTATGATACTAATGTCATGTTTGATTGTTATAAAACATTTTTTTTACGAATACATAACTTGCCTTATAGTACCTATAATCGCAAGTAAAAAGTAGTTAGGTCTGACGAGACAAAGGTCAATCGAATAGGAACAGATGGCAGATGGTATTATTGGTCACGTCATGGAGAACCTCTTCAGCAACATCAGGTTCATAAAACAGTGAAACATGGTGGAGGTTCGGTTATGGCTTGGGGAAGTTATCGTGGATTACTGTCGCGCCTTTAGTAAAAATTGAGGGAATAATGAATAAGGAAAAATATCTTGACATCCTAAGGTATAATTTACTAATATTTGTATCAACAAATGGCTACAGAGAGTCAAAAATCACTTTTCGACAAAATGAGGACCCAAACCATACATCTCAAATTGTCAAAGAATGGCTCAGAAATTAGGAATTTCAAACGATGACATGGCCTCAATCCAATTGAGAATTTGTGGTCAATTGTAAAGCGACGGTTAGGGCAATATGAAAATTATCCATCTAACGCTTATGTGCTTTGGGATCGAATTCAACTGCAATGAAGCCGAATTCCTGAGCAATTTCATTACAATTTAGTAGAGACTATGCCAAGGCGTTGTTCACAAGCGATAAAAGACAAAGGATTATGGACAAAATATTGAAATATAAACTTTATCCCAAAACGGTTAAAATTGGACAAGTCCAAGAATCATAAAATATTTTTCTATTTATAGTATGCAATATTTTAAATGTTAGTTTAATATACAAAATAAAACAAAATAAAAATGATTTCCTCCCTGTTCACAACGCTAAGTTTTATTCGAATTTTCAAATGACTGAAAACGTGTGTTCACTTTTGCTCATCACTGTAAATGTTCGGTAATTTAAAATTCTCTTTTTTCGCTTGCACATTCAGTGAGCGGACGAGAAACATTTTTTTCGCTGCACCATGAAAGAGTGGAGGAGAAACATATTAGGTCTGATCCAGATCCAGACTTTTTTGGCGGAAATTTGTAGCTTATAAAATTTTTAAGAGTGGGGATTCAATTTTTTTATTAATAAATAAAATTGGACAAAGTTGCTTGCTTAAAATTCATATTTTTTTTTCTTTAAACTTATTATTTTGTATTTTAGTGTTTTTAAATTAATTTACTTGTTCAACAAATATTTTCCCACAACAACTAAGAAACGTTTTTTTTCGTTAATGACAAACGTTAACCTGACAATATTTTTCTGTTCCCAAATTGCTGCATTAAAAAATTTATTGAGGTGAAATTGGCAAGAAATTGTCAGAAAGGCGAAATATTTTTTATTTCTCATTTATAAAAAAACCGAATGCAATAAATTAGAAATGCGGAGAGAATTACCAAGTCTTATTTGTTTATGTCTCTTATAATTCGCATTATTTTATTTGTTTGGTTGTTATATTTATGGGTAGTATGCTAGTTTACTCAATCACATGTTGTTAGTGTTATGCCTGAACAGCATGTAATGAGTAAACCAGCAACTCATTTTTATGACAATTTTTATAATTGGTTTTTAATGGAATATAAGAAGACATAGACAATGGCAGGAATCGAACCTGCAACCACGAGGTTAACAGGCGAGCCCACAACTATCGCTCCACGGCCACCCCAATTATAGACTTTTTAAAACTAAAAGGTAGTATGTTTATATCAATTAAGAATTAATTTATTTTTGACAAACATTCCACGAGTATTTGAAAATTTAATTGCAAAACCTTATTGCTTTTAATTTTGATGACCTTTTGTTACTATAGAATATTATAGAATGGGCTTCAGGTAAAATGTAGCAATTATTTTTTTTTTGTCACAACGTTTCGTCCATGTATATGGACATCATCAGGTGAACAATGGTTTCTATATTATCATTGATAAATATGTTAAAAGACGTTTACAAAATATTCACAATACAGAAAAACTTACAATTATTGTTACATTTAGATAATATTAAATAAATAATTTCTGAAGCTTATTTGAAAATTTAAGCTTAACTGACAAGTAACATGTCCGTCGCACTGAAAAATTATATAACATAAGCTCATCGCATGTGCTGTGCCTGTCATATTACAGAGCTTTTTCTTTTCCTCTTCTCCACCAAGTGCTTTTAGTGTTGGCTGACTTCTTCCATGTCCGTTCATCTGTTCATTGTGTTGTCAGCGTTGATTATGTGCAACGTTTCGATGATCATCCTTTTGTTTTTGGTGTTCTTATCGTTGCATTATTTGGACGTTGTCGTGGTTAGGGGAGTGCTTGAAAGCTATGCAGTGTGCTGCCAGTGCTGTCTTCTATATTGCATTGCTTTTAATATCGGATTTGTGCCCTGCTAGTCTATTTTTTAAGTTTTTTTTTTTGGTTGTTCCTATGTAGATTTGGTTGCATTCTTCGTCAGTGTTTCCAATACAATTAATTTTGTAAATTAAATTTGAATTTTCCATTTTGTCTATTTTAGTTTTAAGGTTGGTATAAGGTTGTGAAGTTGTATTCGTCGATTTCATAGCTAATGCATATTTCTGTGTCTAGAAGTTTGGCATTTTTGAACCAGTCTACTATTTCTTTAATATACGTAAAGGATTTGTAAATCTTACTGTCTCTTTCTTTTTCTTCTAGTGGGCGAATATTTCGATATTCGTTTTGTGTTATTAGTGTATTTATTATTTTTTCTGGAAAAACGTTCTCTTGTAATATTTCTTTTATTTTTATTTTGTTACGGATATGGTATTCTTTATCACTGATTGAAAATACTCTATGTATCAAGTTCTTGGCCGCGTAGAAAATTATTTGTTTCGGATGCTAGGACAGGAAGTTGATTAGTCTGCCGGAGGAAGTTGGCTTTTGAAACCAATCCATTTTAAGGTGTCCTTCTTCGCGAATGACGACCGTATCCAGGTAAGCTAATTTTTTTTTGTTTCTTTCAATCTCTACTGTAAATTGTATTTTTCTATGGAAACTATTAAGGGTATTTAGAATTTTTTCGACGTCATTCTCTTTTACTATTGCAAATATGTCATCTACATATTTTGTCAAGACCTTGGGTTTGTTTGGTAATATTTCCAGGCAGTTATTACAGAAATTATTTATTTAATATTATATTAATGTAAAAATAATTGTAAGTTAGTCTGTATTGTGAATATTTTGTAAACGTCTTTTAACATATTTATCAATGCTAATATAGAAGCCATTGTTCACCTGATGATGTCCATACACATGGACGAAACGTTATGACAAAAAGAAAAAATAATTGTTTCATTTGACCTGACAATTCTACAATATTTTATTTCAAACCCTTATGTTTAAATACCACTACTCGCTTTAAAGAATGTGTTTTCAATTTTTAATTTTTTTAAATATTTTTAAAGAACAACTGGAGGTTTTTATTTCTTACTAGCTTCCCGGCAAATATGGCTTACTCAAATTAGTTAATGTAATGAAAATAATAATACCGGTCAATGTTTGAATTCTCCGCTTAAACCGTCATCGTCTCTTGAATTTCTTTTGATTTGAGATTCATCACATATCACAATCAAACACGTTCCGTTACAAAGCTCCGGTGCATTTAAATTATGCAACAAAAATATAACTGAACCGATTTTCAATTTTTACTTGTGTTCGCAACATCCAGAGAATTCAAAAATTCCGTGGGATATTGGTGGCTTCGTTTTCATATATTGCCACGGATTTGTATAAATGTAACCCCCTTGCGGTTTGATTATGAATAACGAAATACAATTTAACTGGCATTCGAAATATCAGTTGGTTACGTTTAACTCAAAAAAAAATCACTTAATTTTCCACTAATTCGGAAATTACCTAAATTCAGTCAAACGGAAACGAAATCACAAGCATAGCTGCCTAACCTCACTTTTCACTTTAAAAAAAAATTCACGGAAATCATAAAATGAATCTTAATTGAAAATAGTCTACAAATTATTTTGAACACAATAAAAATTATCAAAAAATTTAACAAAACTTTATTTTACAAAATTCAATTAGAATGAGGATAATGATATCTGCCATATTTTCCAATTTTAAGTGGGTAAGTAATTATCTGCATAAAGCCAAACATCGTAAAAATCAAGCAATCCGTTCTCGAGTTATGAATTAATACGCGGCAATCCTTTTCTTATAAGTATATATAAAGATAACTGATAAAAACTACGTGTTGATTTTATGATTTGCTACTCATTCATTTCTATAACTGAATCGATTTGAATTTGTTTTGGTTGCACTTAATCCCCTTCCACTAGGTCAGTTTAATTAAGACTAAAGCTTTTTACCCACCTCTTGAAATCTATAAAAGTTGTACCAAATATATGTATACATTAAAATGATCTTAATACTTTCTTTTTAAATTAATAGTTTTTGTTTTTAATCTTATATTTAAAAACATCCACCTGTTTTAGAAATGTTGAATTTTCAAGGAAAAAAATGTTCAAAAATCCAAAACATTATTTTTCCAAAATCTTAGTATACGGTATCATTTAGAATTCCAAGGATTTTTTATACAAAAATTTTAATCGAAATTCGTCGAGCTTTTAATGAAAAAAATAATTTTCGTCGCATTTAATTTTCGTAAGCAGTATCTATATTTATTTTTCATTTTCCTGGGACGTTCCATTAAAATTCCAAGTTTTTGACATACATACATTTTTAGCATAGGTAAAACCACTGTCTAAAAATTCATCTCATTTTTCTGGAAAATCAGTTAAGCTTTTATTTTTTGAGCCCATTGATAAAGGTTCTGTTTGCAATTATTTTTGGATCATTTATTTCGCGCAGTAATGGTTTTCAACAGCCGAAAAAACAGAAATGAAAAGGATTGAAATTTTATCGACAAAGCCCCTCCACCCTTCCTTGAGTATACCTTTCGTCTGCCTAAGTTAGTTTTTCAAAAGTATTAGGAATACTCTCATAATTATTCCACGTATTATCGAATGCTTCAGATCTTACGCTCAATCTTATTTCTTGCAGCATCTTCAATATTTATTTTGGTTTATTCAGCCTTTGTTGTACTCATGTATATTTAGATTTGGAGAGTTTGGAGTTTTATCATATATGTGCTTAGTTGCATACTAGGGAGTAGTGTTCATGGGATTTTGTTGTTCAGGAACCCAAGATAGTATCCGATTATTTAGGCTGGTCATTTTTTAAAAATAAATTGGCTTGTAACAAATAGCTTTTAACGAATTAGGTGATATCTTGAGTAATTTTAACACCATTCGTTACTCTCTGTACGCCGATGACCTGATCATCACGACTAAATCCAAAGAGATTTCAAACATAACTAACACCTTCTTTAATGTTCTCACTGAGATTGACCAATGGTCTAAACTTTCTGGATCCTCAGTTTCTTTTGCTAAGACTAAAATTCTTCACGTTTGTAAAAAAAAACAGTTGTTCGAAAATTATTCCACTTAATATTAATAATATAAGTATAACTAATGTAGATTATCTTAAGATTTCGGGTATATTATTTGATAATAAATTTAATTTTAAGAATCATTGTTCTATGATTAAAAATTCTAGTTACCAGATTAAATATAGTTAAGTTTCTTTCTTCAAACAAAAGTTTTTCACATATTAATTCAGTCATCAGAGTAATAAAATCAATAATTTTATCCAAAATCGATTACGGCCTTGCTATCTACGGAAAATGTGCCATCAGTTCACTCCAATTAATAAAACCTCAGTACCACTCTGCTCTCAGATGTTGCCTCAAGGCATTCAGGACTACCCCCATAAAAAAAATGCTCGCGGAAGCTGGGCTCCCTTCAATAGATGAAAGATTTAACTACTTAACTGCCCTACTAATACCGAAGTTAATATTCTCACCAAAATCACCCGTTACATATGATGCACAACGAACATTGGCCCGAAAAAAACACCAACTGATAAGGCTACCAAAACAGCAGCAAATGAACCTCTGCTTTCATTCTATTACCACAATAACAAAGATTTAAAATCTTTAATTTATAAAAACTGGTACAGCCAAAAAGAAGACGATTGGAAACTCTATGATCGTCACTACTCCAGACTAAATCCACTAGCACAACCCCTAATTTATCCATTAAATTGTACAAGAGCTATGATAAGATGTTTTCTTCGGCTTCGCTGTGTCCCATACACACAAACATTACACATAGTCATATATTCGCTAAATCATCTGCTCCAACCTGCTATCTCTGCAACTCGAGTTCCATCATTTCCATCGAACACCTCTTCTGCTGCCAGAAGATAAATCAAACAGCAAACATACTACATAACTGTTCACTTTCCGATTTACTAAAAAATCCTACCGAAATTAATATAAAAATCATCTTTAAATTATTGCAATCATTGAACATTGAACATTTAATTTAAATTATTATATACATACATATATTATAAATTAAAAAAAAAAATTTCTATGCATTTTACAAAGTTACAAACTTTTAATTTTAACGTTAATCATTTTTAATGAATTTGTGACCTTTAGTCCAAAATGCGTTTCGCCCAGGTACTACAGCTGGGCTCATCAGTTAGATGCTGTAGTACCTTTCTAAGACGCATTATTTTTCGATCGATGATTACCGACTTTAATAAAACTTACGCGAAACGCATTTTGGACTAAAGGTCACAAATTCATTCAATTGGCTTTAAATCCACACAGTCCACTAAAACAAAAACAAAAATAATATAAACATATTGTTTGCGTTTTCTTCAGTTAATCATTTTTATGTTTCTAGCTGATAGTCTCTGGTAGCTAGGCTTTATACAAAATTATTGTCATTTGTAATTCATTTACTTGATAATAAATAAATAAATAAAATAAATCTTATGATTTTTTTTAACTTTGAAAACGCTCCAAATTGCCTATAAGGCCCAGGGCCTCCCATTTCGCTTAATCACTGTTTCACACCTACTTTTTTATATTCAGATCATCCACTTTTCATATCTCATTATTATTACACATAATTATTTTCATTGCACAGTGGTGTATTTAATAGTACGCGTAATATGTATATAAGAGATGTGTCATTATGCTTTCTATAAAATGGTTGCAGTATGTGATAACTAAAAGGGGAGTTTTTATTATGAAGAATTTCCCGTTCGACCATAGATTTGGTTCTAGCCCCGGATGCAATCAGAAACTACAATAAAATTATTTAAAGAATAACTATATCCAATGCTACAACCAAAGAATGTTCGAATGTTTGTCCCAAGTTGTTAATAAAGTGGGACACATGAACCATAACCCATCATTTTTTTTATGGCGTCCTTTTATTTACGACTTATTCGGACACTAGTTTCGATAAAGAAATTTGCTACATTACCAGATTTGTCGCCTCGTGTCCTAATAACGAAATTTCACTCAACACTAAAAGTTGCAGAAAACATGTTTAATGTTGAAACATGTTTCGGGAAACATGAATACAATATAAGGTGGTATAAATGAAAAATACGTGAATTGGAAAATTCCATAGAAAATGTATCAGAGAACGAATGAAAAATAAAAGGTATTTTTAGGGTCTTTATTGAATGCATATACCTACATTATGTGTCAGTTAGTATAATATATAAAACTCCTCTCGATTTTTTGAACGAATTAAGCTTGCAGAATTAGATTCTGAAATTCAATTTGTGTTGTGTTTGCCTTCGTCCGTCCATTTTTCCATTTCTTTGAAAGTGCATTTTAAATATTCTTGAAATTATAAAAGAATATACTAAATTTCGGAATAACTCTGTTGTGAATTTTGTATGTTATCGTCCATAATTATGTATTTACCTGATAGGATAAAATTTACTATTAATTTTTGGTTCGTATTTTTGTAAATTGTAGTTAATTTCAATTTTTTTTGTTATTTTCATACCATACCTATAATAATTTCTATTTCATTGTTTTTCTTATTGTTTATGGTGTGCGAACATTTATAATTTCTTGTTTCACTTTTAGTTATTTTATTATTTGTAGTGTGTTGTGTATTGTGTTCCTCTTGAAGGTAAAACATTTTATTTAAATATACCTATTTAATTTGTTTATTTCTTATTTCATATATGTTAAGAGTGTTAGTTTAACTTATTTACATATTTGTTAAGGTAGATATTTATTTTTTAAGAAAATTAATAATCGAGTATTTTTATTTGTTCGAATTTATAAGTTTACAAATAAATTAAAATTTACTTAAGAGAATTATCATTTTTACAAAATCACTTTACAAATTCGCTTCGTTTAGCTATTGTGTTTTTATCAAGTTCTCGGTGACTTTCTTTTATATTTTTCCTTACACAAGTCATTAATTTTAGTTAAGCATTATTTGTAATTGTGCAAAAGTAAAGTGTGTAAATATTGTGTTGAAAAGTTATAAATTATTTTTTGGAATTAAAAAAAAAAGTTTAGTTTGCCTGAAAATAAATTTTTGAAATTGTGGTAAGTTAATAAAATTTTTAAATATGACAAAATGTTGTTATATCAATTGTAATGAGAGGCAAAGAGCCCCGGGTTTTTAATCTTTGTTTACTGCCCTTGGACCATAAAAGAGCAGTTTGGTTAAAACATGGAGGTTTTCCAATATTGATAGTTCAAGCTAAAACTTGCAGATATGTTAAAAAAAGTTCACAAATGCTAAAAGGTCAGCGGCACAAGGAAAAATTTAATACAAACTGCACTTCCTATATCTTCTCGTCCATAATGTAGATGTACTGAAGTGTCCAATGACATTTCATGTCTAGAGTCTAGAACTAATAGAGTCGCCGACGTCAAGAATACCAAATACCTTAACTGTTACATATGCCCCCTCGACCTCTGCGCCCACTGCGCCTCTAGCTTCAGCTCTTCTATATTGTCTGGGCCACTGTGTTCACCTCCTTCGATTAATTTGCCTGTGGATTCTACCGCAACGTATGTCAAAGATTATTATATTTCCACATCGCACTTTCCTTCGACAGGACTTTTTTTTACAAGAAATTACTATATTACTATACTCTGTACCAGAAAAATAGACAGTACAACAGGCAAAATAGGACGTTTGCCTCTCATTCTCGCTACAGTGAATTACATAAATCTGTCACCCAAGAAAGCTCTCACAGGGTTTTCGTAGTGTGCATTTTAAATGGACTCAGATATGAAAGAATAGTATGTAGGGTTACCGCCCTTTTTTAGATACGATTTTTTTTTGAATCGTTTTGCTTACAAATATTTTATCTTTTTCCACACCACCATGAGGTAAGATAAAAGGTGCCAGTAGGCCAAACCCCTATTAAATAAAAAAGAAGTAATATTATAACATTTATGCATTAGGATTTATTATAAATTAAATAACAAAAATAAATATAAATTAATTTTTTAAATAAATATATTTTCAAAATATTTCATTCAGAAAAGGAGTTGGTGATGCTGCTGCTCCTGCTGCTGCTGCTGCTATCTTCAGCTAGGTTTATAACAAGGTTTTCTACAGAGCGTTCCGAAAAACTGTATATTTCCCACATTTTCGGCTCAATGCCTGTTCGACGTATCGGACTCCGATGCTATTTTTAATTCACTTCACATTAATTAACCGCGCACTACGAAAATCTACGCAAGTAATGTTCTTCTTCAAAGAAAACAGCTTAAAATTTTGTACATTACACATTAAAAGAAGTGTAAAAAATGAAAATTCTCCACGATAACACTCATCATTCAAAACTGTTTTTAAAGCTCTCAAATCAAAAGCACTTCAACAGAACCTAAGGAAAAAAACCGATCGAGTTAACAAATCCACACGGATAATTCTGAAAGCACATCAATATTTAATGGGGATTGAATAGCAGCAGCAGCCACAGGCCACGGCAAACGCAATTCAGTCCACACTCAGATGTGCGCTGAGTAGTACGTTGGATTCACGTCAGACGCAATGCAATTTTTTTTATTATTTTATATATTTACGGACGGGCAAACACTTTTTATGGAGAAGTTCTTTCAATTTAGTATGGTGCAAAAATATGACACCCTAATGATTTTGAAAAAGGACAGAGGACCAAGCTTAGGTATAATAGCCAATAATAAAAAGCGAATTAAAAAAAGGCTTGGGGCTTCAAGTGAACGGATTAACTAAGGATTTGCCAACTTATGATGCAACTCTTCCAAAAGAAAAATGTGTGCTGGGGACTTAGGGAAAAGGATTTAAAATTCTATAACAAATCACCAGTATCACCAGATTCTATATAAACGGTGATTTTTTAAGGGCTTGGTTTTTGAAAATTCAAAAAGCACAGAAAGTGAATGAAATTTTTATTTGGATCGATAAATCAATTTCTGCCATTTACTTTTTAAAAATAATTTCACTTAAATATTGCCCGAGGCTATGCTTCAGGTGGTCCATTCTGAAGGTCCAATTTTGGCAAACTTTTTCACACATTTCGGCCGGAATCTCACCAATGACGCGTTCAATGTTGGCTTCCAAGGCAGCAATCGTGTTTGGCTTGTCCCCATAGACAATAGACTTAACATAGCCCCACAAAAAATAGTCTAACGGGGTCAAATCACATGATCTTGGTGGCCAATTGACTGCGCCAAAACTTGAGATCAACTGCTCACCAAATTCGCCTCTCAATTGATGCATGGTTTCCCGTGCAGTGTGGCATGTGCCACCGTCCTATTGGAACCACATGTCGACCGAGTTTAATTCTTGCATTTTCGGCAAAAAAAAATCTGTTATCATCGAACGGTACCTTTCTCCATTGACCGTAACCCTGCGGCCTTCATCGTCCTTGAAGAAGTACGGCCCAATGATGCCGCCTGCCCATAAACCGCACCAAACAGTGCATTTTTCGGGATGCATTGGTAGCTGCTGAATTGCCTCTGGCTGCTCTTCACTCCAAATACGGCAATTCTGCTTATTCACGTATCCATTTAGCCAAAAATGAGCGGAAAAAAAAACGGACGTAGCTTGCGAAACACATTTTTCACAGAGCACGAATTTTGATAATAAATTTCAATAATTTGCAAACGTTGTTCAGGCGTAAGTCTATTCACGATGAAATGGCAAACAATACTGAATCGAAATGTCAAATGTTCGTGGAATTTGTCATGTGTGATCTGTCAAAAATATAAACGTCAAAAACCAAGTAGCAAAAAAATCACCCGTTACAATGTAATAACCCACAATTTTTGCCCCAAATGAAAATGGGCATACGAAGCCATTGTATAAATAAAATTTATAACATTTATTTACAAAGACTTCAAAATCAGTAGCGTGTCATATTTCTACACCATACTAAATTGAAAAAACTCCTCCATAAAAAGTGTTTGCCCGCCCGTAAATTTGCTTGCATCTGACGCAGACCAAAAGTCCTATTGGGCGCACATCTGATTGCGGTGCGGGCTAAAAAGCATTTGCTATTCAAAACCCCCATTTAACATTTATGTGCATTCAGTGCTACCTGTGTCCTCCATCTGGTAGCTCGTTCAGTTTTTTTCCTGGGGTTGTGTTTCTGTTGCGGTGCTTTTGATTTGAGAGGTTTAAAAAAAGTTTTTAATGATAAGTGTTATCGTGGAGTGTTTTCATTTTTAGCTTTTCTTTTAATGTGTGAAAAATGTTAAAATGCGGTTACAAAATTTTAAGCTGTTTTCTTTGAAGAAGAACATTATTTGCTTAGATTTTCGTAGCGGGCGCTCAATAATGTGAAGTAAAGTATTTTTATGTAAATTAAATATTTAATAGGTGTATTTACTTTAAAGTTTTGTTCAAATTGTATTTTTAACTCGTATATTTTTTGGACATGTAGAGTTTTGTGCAATTAGTTCGAAATAGCTTCGAAGATTTCAAAAGATTTAAGTTCCGAAAAAAAAAAATAAATTATTGACTTGCCAAAAAAATGATTAAAAAAATCGAAAACTCACCTTAGCGCATGGTGGTATGGAAAAACATAAATGTGTGTTAATTCTTATAAATTAAACAATTAAATATATTATAAAAAATACGGTAACCCTACATACTATTCTTTCATATTTGGGTTCATTTAAAATAAAGACTACCTAAACTCTGTGAGAGCTTTATTGAATGAGACTTATGAAATCCACTATAGCCAGAATGAAAGGCAAACGTCCCATCTTGCCTACAAGCACACTGGCACTGTGTCCCCAGTAAGATATGGATATGGCTGGCAAAAGGTTTGAATAATTTATTTTAAAAAGTATACAAAAGTTCTAACTCATTGCTGTTTTCAAGTTTGGCACGATCTGAAATTAAAAGTAAAGAAGCAAAAAGGGATTGAATCTTGAATCCCAGCGTAAGTCCTAGCATATTTGTTCCCAAACGCCTGGACAACTGCATGTGCATCGGAACCCAAATCAGCATTTACTCCAGCTGAAAACAATTCCTTTCACTATTAAGAAGAAATCATTTTAAATACAGAGTTCCGCTTGAATTCGAGGTGAAGTTTCGGATCAGCAACATCGAGAACCGCAACATGAAACAACATAACTCTGCGGGACATACTCGTAAGTCCAAAAATCTTTTCTTTTTTGGTACATCAGCCAGGCTTAGCACTATTGGACTTGTTGAATTATTGATTCAAGATAGCTTTTAACGGCATTTAGTCCTAAAAAAATTGGCGTTTCGTCCCGGCGATCTCACTTGGACTCATCAGTTGACTAGTCAATTTTTGTAAGACCAAAGGCCGTTAAAAGCTATTTCAAATCAATAATGAAACAAGTCCAAATTTACTTGGCTGATGTAGTCGCAAAAAAAAACGGTTTCTATATCAACTCCAAGTACTTGATTTGCAATAGCTGAATTATATTTGCAAAAATTTGAATTTGATTTGTAAAAGGGTGAATTTAATTTGAAAAGACTGTAATTATTGAGACAAGTAGAAAACTTAGCATTAGATTTAATCGGACTTGTTCCCCATATCGGGAATCTCGCAATGAATTTCGTTTCCCACGGAATATTTTATTCCCTCGAATTTTTTCCTGCGATCGACAATTTCCCACGGAATAAATTTCCCTAGAACAAAAAATCGTATGAAATGACAGCAAATTTCAATTTCCCTGTGAAAGTTTTTTCCCGATACCAATAAATTCTGAGGGAAGCTTTTGAACATCATTTACGTTCCCAAGATTCGAATTGGAACGAAATTTAAAGGGAAATTTTTATTCACGATAATCCCCATTAATTCAAAATAGCTTTTAACGGCATTCAGTCCGCTAAATTTCTGGATGGCCAATTAAATTAATATACCTAATGCAAGTCTTCTAATTGGCTGAATAATTACAGTAGTAGGTGTATAGAATTTGTATTATCAAAAAAAAAACACCTTCCTAAATAACTATATCTGCCCCAGGACAAAATCTTGCAATTTTAACTTTGATTTTTTGTCAAAAGATCCATAAGACGAACTTTGGGGGTGGCCGTGGCGCGATAGTTATGTGTCCTGTCAACCCCGTGGTCACAGGTTTGATCCCTGCCGTAGTCTAAGTCCTCTTATTTTCCATTAAAAACCAATTCTAAAAATAAATGTCATACAATGAGTTGCTGGTTTACTTATTACATGCTGTTTAGGCATAGAACTAACAACATGTGATTGAGTAAAACTAGTATACCGATAAAATATGACAAAGAATAAAAAAAAATGCGAATTATAAGGGACATAGATAAATAAGACAAGGAAATTGCTCCGCATTAGTTCAGCCGCCATCCCTGGTGGAGATAAAATCTGAGATAACAACCATCTACCATTCTTTCTCTTCCTTAACCTCACCCAAACGCCCGCGCTGTGTTGAAACATTTAAAGGGTAGTATAATCCCTTGAGCGCGTGTAGAATATAAAAAAAAAAAATACAAAAAAATTGAACTTAATAATAGTTCGTACGTCAAATTCGCAACAATAAACTACTCAACAAGGCGCTCGTCCCTAAATAAAGTATGCATGTTCGTGTGACTGTGAAATTATCATCACAGAAATACTTACTGTTATTTTTTGAAGTATGAATTCTGAAATCAACAAATAAATTATATAAAACGCTGTCAGCTGTTGTATTTCAATACAGTTATTATTACATTATTTATTTTTCGTTTAATTAGATTTTTTTTTTATATAATAATAAGAAATTCTTAAAGAAGAATATTTAATAATTTAATAATTTTAATAATAATAATAATAATGATTATTTGTTTTCACTTATTTTTAAATATACTCATACTTTAATATTTTCGTTTGCAATATTTCCTTTTGTTAAATTGTCTTTTAATGGCTTCTATTTTTAATGTCTTAGTCAGTAGATCTTTTTTTATCAAATTTTAAAATCAAGTTTTTTTTTGTATATTTTTTGGGTTCATCTATATTTATTTTTTAAACTTCCGTTTCTCCTAATACATATTTATCTATTTTCTACATTTTTTTTTTTTACTATTTTCTTTTGAACTGATTTTACTTAAAGTGAATTCAATATTTGTTATTCGGTTGTGGTGTTTTGGTGGTTGTTCACTTGATTCAAAAAAAAAAAAATATTTTTTTGTTTAAACAAATGTCTAATTAAAAAAATTTTCTACCTTCTTCTTGATATGGATAAAGTTATTTTCTTAATTGTTACTTATTTAATTTTTATTACTTTTAATTTTATATATACATTATTTTGTATGAATATATATCACGGTTTTATTTGTGTAACTTAATTAATGGCTATATAACCAAACTGAGTGTACTTGATTAAAAAATATTAACTAACGTCTGTTTCAAGTACCTCTCTCTACTCTAACAAAAATTATAAATCAAAAATTAAAAAAAAAAACTAAACGTGATCAATAATTAGCTGTGTATAATTATATATAATAATAATAATAACTGGAAGTATAAAAAGAGATTTTGTTTTATGTTTATGTTTACTTATATTGAGGTTTAAGAAATGGAAGGAAATATTGAAGTTTTTTCTACTTATTTTTCTTACTCATATTTACAAATATCTTTTGATAAAATTTTGATTTTGCATACATTTGACTTATCATTGAATTTACGTATTATTGTTATTTTGAAATATTTTCATTTTATTTTTTTAAATTTAAGTTTGTATAAACCTACATTTATATATTTAATTTTTTTCAAAATCATAAACAACAAAACTACGAAACCAAACAAAAAATATACTGTGGAGTGCTTAAATTGTCTTTAATTTAAGTTAGCACCTTTTTTAAACAAAATAAACTAATATTCATCAATTTTACTTTAGAGTGAGTATTAAAATCTTAGCTTAAACGTAATATTTTTTTGTTTATTTTTATTTTTTTGGACGAAGTTTCTAACAAAATTTGTTTACTGTTCATCATTTGTTAACCAACATAAGATTTCATTTTTAAGAGTGTAACATACTTACAGTTTTATAATTTGTATCTACATCTAAATTCTATTTTCATTAGTTTGCTTCAATAGATTTAAATTTAATAATGCAAGGATAACGGTTCCTTTTTTTATTAAAATTATTTTCATTCTATGTATTTATGTATTTTCCGCAAGTATCTGAGCAAAACAACTGAAATTTAAAAACAAATATGTTTCAACAAAAAAAAAAAACAAATAAAACTCAAATGTTTGTTTATTATAATCGGTGTTTATTTTCAGGAAATAAAAACTAAATATATAATGATTTTTAATAAAAAAAAAAAATAATATTAATTAACTTGAAAAATAAACTTAGAAAATATTTCTATAAAAAAATAATTAGGAATAACGCATAAAGTAAAAATTATTAAATATATGTAACTTCTAAAGTATCTCTGTTTTCGGTTGTCTATATTCTTGTTTTTCTATATGTACACTATTTACTGAGTTTAACAAACTAATATATAATATTAAATAATAATATATTAATTTATGTTACGATATGCGGGATGAAATTTGATTTTTTTTGTTTATTTTTTTTTAACTTTCAGTCGAAAGTTCTTCAAATAAAATATCGTAAAGGCATTACCATCTGTATTTGTTTCCTTTTTTAATTGAAAGTAATTTTGCATACATATGTATTTACAACTTGTTTAACTACCTTTCTTCAATAAACTCTTATGCTTACAGGTTTAAATTATTTTTATTTGGTTCAATTATACGATTTATTTTTTTTATTTTGATGAGATCAAAGGAAGTTAAATGAAAAGAATATTTTTTTTTATTTACACAACAAATAAACTAAAAAGATTTAAAAATATAATTATTTACAAGATTAAGATTAAAACTTATGCGGACAGTCTTATAAATCTTAAATCTGAGACGAAGATACATAAAATTACTTTTATTAATATTTACACCATTCCTAACAGCGCGAAAAATTAAAATTTTTTAAACTTATGTTTAACATAAAACTTAATCACATTATTTTCTTAATTTAATTAACTTTACTAATATTTTAATTTTAATTGTAAGTATTATTTATATTAAATTTATTTATTTCTTATTTTATCCATTTTTTTTATTGATTGCACAAGTTTTTTGGGTTGCAATGGATTACTGATTTTTTTTTTTAAATTAATAATTCCATGCACCAGGGGTGTCATCCTCTTCGTTTCTATGATGGTGGTGTTGTTGTTTTCTTAAGTCCAGGTTGTCTTGATGGCTATCGGTGCTGTCACAGTCTTCTTCTTGCTTAATTCGAACTTCGGGTTCCATGAACCTTTGATCGATGTCAGCGGGAGCATCTTCACAGTCCGAAGGTTGACCGCGAAGATGAGTCGTTGGTTCTTCATCGTTGGCATCGGAGGCGCATTCTTCGTCGTCATCACCGTTTCCCGATTTTCGGCTGTAATCAGAAGCTTGTTGCTGCATTACACAAACACCATTTATTATGACTTCTTTGTCGGTGGCAGTTCCAGCAAGAGTTGGTGGAAGTAAACCTGTTTTACCATCGCCTTGCCAGTCGGGATTAACCCACTGAGGGGCAGCGGGCTTCCGTCTTGAGGTTCGAGACTGGCCCATGGAGCCATAGAGGGAAGATCTTGGTGTTTCACTCAACTCTGATTTTTCGTCACTTTCATTGATAGACTCATTGTCGGAAAGATGAGACTCGTCTTCGCCATCGTCATCGTAGTCCCCGTCTCGTTCTCTTTTTAGCGAAAGATCAAGGCCACTCATTTGTTCCTTGAAGGCGTTGTTTAGAGCTTGTAGATCCGGTTCTGTTCCACCGGGGAGCAAACCACGACTAATTAGTGCAGCCAAATTAGGATTCGCAGCAAAGTACGGTGGGTAGGGTATGGGGGCGCCACTAAGGCCCATTCGTTCTTTTTGCAATTCCATCAGTCTTTGATTGAGGAGTATACGGAATTGGACTGGATCGAAGGGTGTTGCGTTGGTGTTTTCTCGACTTGGTACTGGTTCTGAGGGTTGACCGTGGGGTACCTGCTGTTTGAGGCGCATTCGGTGATTGTGGAACCAGTTGGTGATGGTTCGCGTTGCCAGACCCAATTCGTTAGCTAGAAATTCAATGGTACCCACATTTGGGTATGGATCAAGAGCAAAGGCCAGTCGAAGTGCTTCTTTTTGTTCTTCGGAGAAGAGAACACGCTGTTTTTTGTTTGGTGGTGCTCCAACTGAGCCAACTGAGCCAGGACCAGGACTGCTGGTGTAGAAGTCAGCTGTGTCGTTGCTGCTTGTATCGGAGCTGTTATCTTGCTGATTTGGACCTGTAGATCTACGGCGTTTGCTGGCTTCGCGACGTTCATTCTTAAGTACCTGCAGTCGTTCAACGTTGTTTGCGTCCGAAAGCCATAGTTGCATGCGAATGAAGGGTTCCCGACCCTTGATGCTCAGCATGTGCCATGGTTTTGGTTTCGATAGAAGCTCTGAAACTGATCCTTGAGACAATCCCAAAACTGCTTCGCCGAAAATTTTCTGGCCGATATTATTGGCCAGAAGAGCTTCTTTTATTTTTGTCGTAATAACCTGTGTGTCGAGGTCTTGAGTTAGAGCGGCCATTTCGTAAACTGTCGGTGACATGTGTTGGTGCATGCTGCTTCGCATAGGGTTGGCTTGGTGCGGCGAGTGAATTGGCATCATCATGGGCTTTTTTTCATTGGCAGCAGCTGCGTTAGCAGCGGCTTGTTGCAAGCTTATTGCATGTTGGGGTGGGAGTCCCGGGGTAGTTAGTAACATTCCCTGATGTTGAGCATTTTGCATGTGACCTGCAGCAGCAGCTGCAGCCATTGCGGAAGCTGCCTGCATTTGTTGCATTATGTGCTGAGCTTGAGGCTCCATTTTCAGGTCGTTCATCATTTTTTGCATGGGAATGCTGTTCATTTTGTTCGCAAGTCCCTGTGGTATTTGTGGACTGCCACTGTAGCTACCAGTCCGCATCAATTTTTCGGGAGCTATTTTATATTGGCTGGCTACCAGTTTATGCACGGCGTTTTCATCTTCCAAGAACATTTTCATCCGAATAAAAGGTTCACGGCCTTTTTGCGTAAGCATATGCCAAGGCTTTGGCCGAGCGAGAAGATCGGAGACCGATCCTTGTGATAACCCTAGAACTGATTCGCCGAATAATCTCTGACTTATTGAGTACTGTGATAATGCTTCCTTAACTCGACGGACGATATCTTCGGTGTTTAAATTGTTAAACATGTCGAACTGCTGCTGGGTGATTGGCGGTAATACAGCTTTGGTCGGTCTTTGTGGCTGGGTATGATGAGGCGTTACTGGAGGCTGCGTAATCAATGAGTTTGTAATTGACGCCATCCTCTGAAGTGGACTTGCAGCTGCGGAGAAGTCTTCACCTGTTGTCATAGCCGGTGGAAGTATTGAATTACTCAACGGACTAGGAGCAGCTGAATTGGTATTTGTATTGGAATTAGAATTCGGTGCAGGCACAGAATCCGGCTTAAGGCGAACTAAGCTAAATGCACTTGAGTGACGATGCGCAGCTTCTTCAGTGGTTTCTTTGGTTTGATTCGAAGAGGAATCACAGCTTTCCAACGAGTGTCGTTGGCCGTTAACTTTGATTTCGTTTTCTTTCGGGACGGATAGATCCTGTGCGCCGTTGAGCACTTGTTGTTGCAATGCCATCAAGCTGGAAAAATTCGGAAAATTCGGTATGTTGCCACTGTTGTTTTGTTGTAACTTTGCCATTTCTCGGTGGTAGGCTTCCAAAGCCATTCGAATATCGTCTGGTGGCATCGCAGTATTAGCTGGCGGAAGGCCACCAGCCGCACTAAAAAAGTGTGGAAACAGAAAACTACATATTAATTACAGCATGTCTGTTTCAATTTCAAAAAGAACAACAAACAAAAAATCTTTTGAATTTACTTACCTTGGAAATGTGTCACGAGGAGTGCGGGTCATTAGCTTTTGAAGCTCTTCTTGGTATATTCTCGCCATCTTGTCTTGGGATATTTCATCGGGCTTAGCATTTCGACGCTGGGCTTCTTGGCGTTGCTGAAGCTGTTGTTGCTGTTGCTGTTGTTGTTGTTGCTGATGCTGGTTCTGTTGCTGCTGTTGCTGCTGTTGTACTGGGGAATCTTTATAGAATGGTGACGTACAAGATGCATGCGGTGACTTCGATTCGTCATTGCTCTGTTCATCATCAATAGATGATTGTTGCTGATGAATACGCTGAGATTCATGTTTCATTTGTTGCTGCAACTGTGAACCTGGTCCCTGAGGCGTCTTCAAAAGGCTGGAAGCTTCATTTAAAATGTGTGCAATACGATCATCCGACATGGAATCTTCATTTCGTCCATATTGAGGAATGCCCGAATCTAAAAACCAATAAAAAAAATTTTAAATCAGAAAATCCCTTTTTGATAAATTAGACGTGGTATAAACGCAAACATAAAACAACATCCGCCTCGCCACCGAATGCTTTGTATATACATTCCCTATGAGGTTTTACAATCTCTCCAACTGCTCTTCTGATGGATGGCAAGGTGATGGTACAAGGATTTCGTGAGGATATTGGATTTATTGAATAACTATTGCTCTTGGCGAATATGACCTTCAGAAATTAAGTAATAAAATTGCAATAAAAACCGATATACCCGGCATTCATTTTATGCATGCATTTTGTCTTTGCCGCGGGACATTTTAAAAGTGATTCACCACATATCGAAACGGAACCAATTAAAAGGAACCAAGTGATTCGTTAATTGCACCGAAAAATACACTGTGGCGGTATAGGTAAAGAGGTAGAGGTAGACATGAATGACGAATTAAATTTAAATAATAATTGCCCGCCCGCCATCATCCGCTATCCATCGAGATCCTTTATAATGATTTTTTTTTTGCATTTTTCCGAGGGACAAAAAAAGATTAATACATCAAAGGGATAAATTCAGCGCTGATTCGATTTGAATTTTCTGCTTGCGTTGGCACGCATTTTTACATTCATATCTGAGTGGGTTTTTATTAATTTGAATTTTTTTTCCAAGCGACGGATATATGTATGTATATGTATGTACGTACCCTTAATTGATTGATACCCACTAAAGGTTGAAAACACAGGCACTCACACAGTTTTGTGTTTGATGCTTGGAATGCAGGATAGGAAAACCGGAAACCGGCAGAAATTTTGCCTCGTTCATTGATAGAAAAGCGCAAAATTCTGCTATGCAGGATTTAAAATTAAAAAAAAAAAAATCAAAAAATTCGAATAGGTATGCATTCGTACAAGTGGTTGAACTTTTTCCTTCCTATATCCACCTACTTGTATGTCAAAAGAATCCTGCGAAATATCATGAATACGTTGTACCTTACCTGGAGAGGAAAACCCTATTCAAATATGAAACGACAAAGTAAAAACAATGCCAAACAACAGCAACAACAACAAAAAACAAACAATTCCTGCAAATAGCTTTACAATTGCATGGATAATCGATTCCCAAAGGACTAAACACTCTTTCATCATCATCATCATCGTAGGGCATTGTCATCGAGTTGTTGCTGATGCTCCTCTTCACATCATCACATCATCAATAGCAATGATGCTTGTTGACTGAACTGCTCTTGCTCCATGATGCACGGTTGAATGAATATCGAAGGATTGCAAGAGGATTAACGATATGAAGCGATTCTCTTTTATACAGGAAACGGAAGCAAAGGGCAAAAGTATAGAAAAAAATAAAACAACTGCCAATTGTACTCAAAATTCGAATCCAATTGATCCTTGCGGTGCGGTGGAGAAAAACAAAAATGCAATTTTTCACCATCATAGATACCTACTTGCTTCAATCTTAAACCTAGAATAAAGACACGTCTAATTTAAAGGAGTGAGGACTTATTGCCAAGTTGTCATCGTCCGTTGCGTCGCCCTGATGCGCTAACCAGCAATGTGTGTACCTTACCTACAATAGGTATCGGTATCAGTATTCGAAGGATCATGGAATAACCTAGGATAGGACATTGGTTTTTATCGTAGCTTCACAATCAGTCGGTCACTTGTTTCAATTCTCATCGTCGGCGTCGTCGTCATTGTGACTAGGGGAAGCAAAAGAGGATGTTAACTAAGAGAGTAAGAGGGCTTGGGTTCAGCTCGATATATCCGTACAGGAAATCCTTTTGCGAATTGTGTCATCGAAGTTTCGTAGTCGTGTCGTTGGCGTCGTCGTTGTCGTTGTAGTGGTAAGTTCTCGTATATTATTATACCAAAAGGGCCACTTGATATCAAGCCAAAGCCACTTTAGCTCCCTTGGAGAAGGTTTTCCGCTTTGAAAAGGAAGGAGAACAAAACGGCGATGTATGTAGCTAACACATGAGATAAGGCTAAGGTGAATCTGACCCTTATAGTCGTATTCGTATATGATGCAGCAACAGAAAGTATATCTAGATGTGGACCATCACCGCAGGATTAAAAAGGAGATTTTATTATTTTCAATCATCGTTTTTATGACGGAAGTCCTTTTGTGAGCAGCGAGGATTATTGAAAGACAATTTTTTGTGTTACTAGCGATGTCTGTCATCGTTGTTGTCGTGGTAGTCGCCGATTATAAATATGTCGCATTGTGTTTTTCGATGTATTGCAGAGTCAGGGCCAGGGGTGACTGGCTTGGGGTTGTATGTGCAAACGCTTAATGAAAAGAAATTAATCATTGTGATGGTTTTAATGACAGTGTTATTAGTTTTTTTTTTTTCTCTACATCTTTTACCCTCTGGATGGAAAATTAATGATAAAAGTTCTGTTATGTGGTATCTTTTGCTTTGTCACCTGATTACTTAAAAGAAATATTTAAAGGTAGTCTGCGGTTGTTTTCCAATTAAAAACAAAACCTGGAGATTACAATGCTCCCATAAGCAACGCGTAGGCAGCTGGTAACAGATTTAATTTTTTTTAATCATTGCCTAATTATATGTACATACTTTGTACAAACTTACATCATGTTATCAAAACAGAATATGAAGGGATTTGATGTCAAAAGTCCTTACAATTAAATACTCGACTCAAATATACAACAACACACATACATACATGTATCCATCTATCAACATCAAAGTGTGTTTAATTGGAAAATTACATTCGCAAGGCTTTCTTCTATTATTCAACCATTCAAAAAAAAACATCTACTCAACTCACAATTCATGCCTACTTCTCAACTCATTCAGACTTCACAGAGATTGAATAAATGAATTTTGAAATCGAATAATTTTGATTCATAAAACCAAAGGTATAGGTACATTTGCATTCTTGAAATTGTGAAGAACCTATCATTTAATCGTGTGTGCAGAGACATAATATAAATGAAGCTCGTTGTTGAATCTTTGGATAATAGAAGAAGAGAAAGAGAAATAAGCACTTGAGTTCGACTTGATATAGGAGAGGTAGGGACACAATCGAATATTTGCACAATTATCCATTTTGTGATTTAAATTTTGTGTGCCATTGCACATTTTTCTTCTCACCTAGTTGACAACGAAATACAAATGTTAAACTGACATAGACAAATACCTAAAGAAGAATATAATAAATTTTGTATTATCTTCGGATATGGGTCACTGATTTCTATAAAACACTGGATATCGCATTCATAAATAAAAATATGAGGCAACTTGAAGACTGTTATAAGTGCGCAGGTACCATGTCACTATAAATTACATATGCAGGTATTATTTATTTGTATAAGACAATACAATACAAACATATTTCTTATTTTGTTTGCACAAAACACAATGTCAACTAACTTTTTTTAACTCGGACAGATGTCAAGGATGGTACCAGCCTCAAAAAAATTGTATTTATACTTATATAGCCCAATTAATAAAAAATCCTTATTCCACCGCTAATCCATGACTATACTAAACCGCATAGAATAAAAGTTAATCTGCAGATTAAAATTTACAATTAATACAAAATCGAAAATCCACGAACAAAATCTACTAAAATAATTATCAACTCTATCTTTTTACTTGAGGTACTATAGGGCAAGTTTTGCGTTTGGAAAAAAAATTGAACTCGAGATTTTAATCGAAAATTACATTACAATGATAGAGAACACCAAAAAAGTAGGTCCCGCAATTCCGCCTGCCTGTCTGTAAAACGATCTACAGCCTAAACGGCTGCACCGATTTTGTTCAAACTTGGTGCTTATGAGGTGACTGTCCAAAATATATTTTTGAATCTTTATTTTAGCCCCAAAAATAACGGTAATTGCCATACAATTTTTTCTATCATCTTAATTATCTCGAAAACGGCTCCAACGATTTTTATAAAAATTGGTGTGTGTGCTTCTTTGGGTATGGTCTACATTTCGGCCAAACGTTTTTTTTTTTTATTTTTTGTTATTAACGATACCTGCCATATAACCATTTTATTAATTCCGACTTTCTCATAAACTGCTCAACGGATTTCGACCAAAATTTTTATTCAGGAGCTCCTGCAAATTCTAAATAATACTGCATTTCAAAATTTTCGAAAAATAGTTTTGTTTGAAAATTCAATATTTCGAAAATGGGTGGACGATTTTTTCTGAAATTTTATTTTTTAATTTATATTATTAAATACATAAAATATTCATACCAATTTTTTTTTTAAATTTAAGAATACATTAAGCCGTTTCTATTAAGAATCTTTTGCATATAATGTAATCGAACATAGGACTGCATTTTATTTTATTCTACATTATGTCCCTGAAAATTTTTTCTTGATGTCAATTCTCATTTCTTCAGAAATTCTGTTTTAATGACATTTTGCACTTAGTCTACGTTTTAAAGATAAACCATCACTAGATCGTGTTTTTGAATATGGGTAATAGAAAATGAACTACCTAGTGTTTTGGGTATGGGTTATTTTTTATGACGTTTTACAAAAAAAAAAAACACGAGATTCAAGTTTCTATCTGGGTTCGCAGAAAGGGATTAGTATTAAGTTTAGCGAAAAGATGGCTAATTGTTTTTTTTTTCAAATATTGTCAGTACTGAGAAAAAAAGGAACAAAAAAAATCGACCGAAAGGTAATCAGGGCTGCCATTCAAATTTACAAATTTTGCATAACGCAGATCTTTTTATTTTCAAGGGGTTATTAGTGATAATGAATAATAGTTCTGTTTACAACATTTATTTATATGCCTATGCGGTCCCGCGGGTTCGAATTCCGAAACATACTACTTGTTTTTGTCAATTGACCCCAAACGCGGAAGGCTTATTTGTGAATTTTTCACACTTTTAATGGTGAAAACTGTTATCACAGTTATAAGCTGGTATTACAGTAAAATCTCCGAAACATGAACGGTTCTATAAGATGATCAGTTCGGAAAGATCAACGTTTTCTTCCACCATAGATGACAGGTTGGATATCTACTCGAAAAGATTATTCTCTATTTCCAATTTTTTTTCTATTTCACTTTGTTATAAACGGTGATTTTTTAAGAGCTTGGTTTTTGAAAATTCAAAAAAACACAGAAACTTGTAAAAAGTGAATGAAATTTTTATTTGGATCGATAAATCAATTTCTGCCATTTACTTTTTAAAAATAATTTCACTTAAATGTTGCCCGCGGCTACGCTTCAGGTGGTCCATTCTGAAGGTCCAATTTTGGCAAACTTTTTCACACATTTCGGCCGGAATCTTACCAATGACGCGTTCAATGTTGGCTTCCAAGGCAGCAATCGTGTTTGGCTCGTCCCCATAGACAATAGACTTAACATAGCCCCACAAAAAATAGTCTAACGGGGTCAAATCACATGATCTTGGTGGCCAATTGACTGCGCCAAAACGTGAGATCAACTGCTCACCAAATTCGCCTCTCACTTGATGCATGGTTTCGCGTGCAGTGTGGCATGTGGCACCGTCCTGTTGGAACCACATGTCGATCGAGTTCAATTCTTGCATTGTTGCAAAAAAAAATCTGTTATCATCGAACGGTACCTTTCTCCATTGACCGTAACCCTGCGGCCTTCATCGTCCTTGAAGAAGTACGGCCCAATGATGCCGCCTGCCCATAAACCGCACCAAACAGTGCATTTTTCGGGATGCATTGGTAGCTGCTGAATTGCCTCTGGCTGCTCTTCACTCCAAATACGGCAATTCTACTTATTCACGTACCCATTTAGCCAAAAATGAGCGGAAAAAAAACGGACGTAGCTTGCGAAACACATTTTTCACAGAGCACGAATTTTGATAATAAATTTCAATAATTTGCAAACGTTGTTCAGGCGTAAGTCTATTCATGATGAAATGGCAAACAATACTGAATCGAAATGTCAAATGTTCGTGGAATTTGTCATGTGTGATCTGTCAAAAATATAAACGTCAAAAACCAAGTAGCAAAAAAATCACCCGTTATTTAAGTTACGGTACATATTTAATAATTGCGGACGTGTCGTAATTTTTTAATGTTTGGGTATATATGTATGTTCTCCTTCCCTATCTAAAAGTTGATGCTATAGAAAGATGAACAATTCGAAAATATGACCGAGCCCTGTTTTATATGTTTTCATCTTCCTGAGATTCTACTGTAGTTGTTTTTTTGAGAATTTTGCTTTTAACTGTCATACATTTGTATTTCTCTATCTAAATTTTGAAAGTTAGCCAATTTAAGGTTTTAAAATCTCGCAGCAATCTTAAAAAGCCGAACACAATTTCCATTGCAAACTTCTTCACATTTGCTATATATACTATCAAAATGATGAAAAATATTTTTTGTAGAATTAACCGAAAGAAAATTTGAAAAATTTGTCAACTCAATTTGTAATAATTTTGTTTTGACATTTTATAAAAATGGTTCAGAGCGCTATCGTCCTGACTTACCCTACTTTGTTGGTTATATCGCATTGCTGTTGTAGTACCCCTAAACATTTAAATGTCGCTGTTTGACTTGTAATAAGACAAACAGTTGCCATAAATTCCACTCACATAATGATAAAGATACTCTTATTCGAAACAGATACAAGCACATATCTATATCAAACACCGAATGCGGCTTTATTCCGGTTTGGAATTTGCACGCATCGTTTGTGATCACTTCTAGCATATAAATCGAGAAAATTGACACTTTTGCTAATAACAATAATAACTCGAAATGGGTGGTTGTTTGGCGGTGACGCTCGCGTAGGGTACGCGCCTCTCCTCTTGTAGTCTGTTCAAAGAATACCAAGTGTGTTGTGTGTGTGGTGACTTTTGCTCCTCAATATTGCACTCGCTGCTCTATCTGCTATAGGAATATCAATTTATGATTTTTGATAGGCATTTTAATTATCTTTGCGTACCTAGAAAGATTAGTATTTTATATAAATGCAAGACGGGGAATGGGGAAAACGTTAGAGTTTACTTGTCAAGGTAATTGGTATATCGACTTGTTTATAATATATATATAGACATGTATGTATTTGTACCAAAGGGTTGGTTTAAATTTTCTTTTTTTTTTTTTTTGGGTGGAACGTTCGAATAATTTGGAGTTTGAGGAAATGATGTTTATCCATGACTAACCCATGCGCCGAAACTTATTATGAAAGAAAGGCTAAACTGGAAAAATTGACCAATGTCATTGTTTCGTTTGTGTCCGTTTTTTTTTTTGCAACAAATGCTTCCCGGGGGAGTACGAAATATTTAATTTTAAATGTAAGAAATTCACAGGGATGGATTTAACTTGAAAAAAAGTTAAATTGGTTAAATTAAATAGAGCATTAATAATTTTTGTTTGACGAAATGCAAATGCTCCATATAAATAGTATTAGCTATACTAGCCTAGTTCCATATTCATTCTAAATCGTATGTTGCCTTTTTTTTAATTTTTCAGTTTGAAAAAAGAACAAAAAGTCAATTAATTGTTATCTTACATTTGGACAAGTATAGAGAAATGCCAATTTATAACAGCTTTATAACAGTTGTTTAAACTTAAAAGTATTAATTATTCCCCGCGCTTTACCTATTAAAGAAAAGAACTAATTTCCGGAGGTCAAATGCCCTTTTAACCCTACGGGGCCGCATAAACCCTATTTTTCTGCCTCATTGTTGCAGCCTGGATACATGTCCTTTGAGTTAACCTAATTGATTTGACAGTAAAAAAATACTCCCCTTAATTAGGGTTACCAGATTGACAATGAAGAAAGATGGATATAACGAGTTTTCTAGGGGGGCAAGTGTCCAAAAAGGGTGAAAAGCATGTTTTTTTTTAAATATAACACCGAGTAAAACAAAAGTGAATTATAAACTGTTTCATTCGATTTTTTATTATAAAAAAAAACAATCAGAAAAATATATGTAACAAAAACAACAAAAATAATTTCCTTTTCCAAAAAAATCAAAAATAATAAAAAAAAAACAAAAGCACGGTTCCATCACATTGTAAGTGATTGTAAATTCATAATATAACATAGGAACAAGAATACTAACGGTAAAATAAATATAAAATGTATACATACGATTTAATACATACGATTTATATTGACGAATTATTTAAATAAGCTGTCATTTTATTTTTAAATACAAACGAAAATAATTTGTTTTCGGAAAAAAAAAATGAAAATGACGGATAGTAGCACAAATCATTAAGTGACAGATGAAGGATAACTTTAACACTTGAAGTGAGATGTGGTTCATTGAGTGGATGCGTTCAGCTTAAACAGATTTTTCAAATGGATATGTTCACAGAGAATGGCGCAAAGTTTTAAACAACCTATTATTAAGGGCTTATAATTTTACTAGTTAGCAATCTTCTAAGTATTTATTGATTAGTAACTTTTAAAAAAATTTAAAACTTTTCTTAACTAGCAAGTTGCTTTTAGGGTTTGAATTTTGATGAACACAATTATTTGTTTTATGCGTTGTCAATTAATTCTATATTGATGGAAACCTATTATGTGCTCTAAGTAAGTATTCGATGTTTATATTTTCACCATTTAAATTTCATCATTAACACACAAAAAAAAGAAATAACAGTTGTGCACCAGCAGGACTCGAACCTGGTCCATCGGTGATATACTATCAGATGACATAATAGATTTAGCAAATTGTTATAAGTTAAAATAGCCATTCCGGACTTTAACTTTAGCAAAACGTTAAAATCATTTAAAATTAGCTAAAGCATCTTTGCTAAAAGCGGCTTTAACATTTTACTAAATCGTTTAAAATTTTGCGCCAATATTTTTAAGTATATTTAATGACGATATAACAGTTTTAAATTGAAAGTTTACTTTTTTGAATTTTTGATTAATAAGGGGGGCAGAAGTTTTATAGATGGGACAAACTGCATTTTTGTATGAAAAATGCAGACTGTCACCCCTAAAGCGTGCTGTCTGGTAACCCTATCCTTAATCCAAGGCCTTTTAAAGTGATCATGGCAATATTATATAGAGCTCGGACAATGGACCATTTTAAATTTTCTTTCAACTAGGTAATGTGCTAATAGGAGTGCTTTTCCTAGTCAAGTGCATGAAAGCCAAAGCTGATGGTCTTATATACAAAACTAATAATTTGCTTTATACACACTACCCAAAAGACCACCCCAACCAAGGGTGTTTAATTGCTTGATAATGAAAGGCTTGACCTTAAACCCTTACTCGTTACTCGAATGGACGACTGCATTTGTGTGTCTCCGTTCGGGCGCCTTTTTCTTTTTTGGGGATAATTACTTAAATCAAATTTGACACATGTGCCTGTTGGTGCTAATGTTTTTTAAAAGCTACCCCCTTTCCTTATTCCTTATAGCCTTCGTTCCTTGGTCTTTCTGTGATGAAAAATTATAAATTAAATTAATTACACCAACCGTGCAATGGGTATAGAAGATTTATACATACGTATAACACATTATATACCTACAGAAAAGTGCAGAGCAAAAAAAAAAAAAAGAATCAAAGAAACTTTTTAATTGTATGTACACGAAAGGGTTCAAATATAGACCTCAACTTGCTACTGCTTGGCATTTTTTTTTTATTGTTGAAACTTTTTTCGTTTTTTTTTCATTTTGCAATGCAAATTGTTAATTGTTATTTTTGTGTGTTTTCTAGTAAAACAATCAATGGAAGTAACTTTTTGCACTTGGGTATATTTTTTTTACGTCAGTGTATAGGTACTGTACACAAAAATCAATTTTTAAATGGGCAAAACAAATTATTACCTTTATATTGTTTTTTTGTATGATTTTTTTTTATGTTTTGTTCTTAGAATTTTTCTCTTGAACAAAGTTATTTAATGGGAATCCTTTGAGGAATTTTGTTGAAGTATTTTGTTTTAGTTTTTTATTCAATGCGGTTTCTGTGTTATTTTTATGTGCTCACTAAAGTGTGTAATAAATTTGATTCTTGAGGCATAAGATTTATTGCTTTCCGTTTCCATTTCCACCAGCTGACTGAGAATACTGGGGACACGCATCTATTTTTAAAATAAATAATAATCTTACGTGTTTTATTTTAAAAATTTATAAAAACAAACAAACAACATTCCAAGGGAATTTGTAATGCAACTCGCACTAAACAAGTGCAAAATATTTTATGTATTTTATTAAATATGCAAAAGAAAAATTATGCATACAAAATTTTTAAATTGAATTTTTTCGGAGCCAAAATTTTTTTTTCGGATTGAAATTATATCAAGCAATCAATCATTTGAAATTAGTTAGCAAACGAAATAATATCGATTTTGTTGAGGAGAATGTTCTCAGTGATATGGTACATGAAAACAAAAAATACCTACAGCATGTATAAAAAATCCCTAATTTTTCCTGCCCCGGCAAAATTAAGCAAAAATACGTGTATACGTAGTTACAGAAGACATTGTAATGTTTGGCCAATCAAGATTTTTTTTTTGTTCAAAATAAAAAATAAAATGAAAACTGTCTTTATCTATAACCGACCATCGTCAATATAAAGTAAATAAAAATTGTTATAGGCATCTAGGTTAGTTTATATAAAATAAGTGAGCTTTTGTTGTTTTTTTATAAATATTTATTTATAATTGTTTTCCTTATAATTTTTTTTTCGTCCAGAAAATTGTGCAAAATATATATAATTCAAAAAAATTAAATAAACACAGAGATTCTTCATATTTATGGAAATATGTAATTTACTTTTTAACCTACTACAAAATGGCGGCCGAACTTCAGTTTTTCATTTGACGTTCGGTATCTTCAAAATTCACTTCACAAACAGAGAGCGATTACCACAAACTAATTCGAATAATTACGAGTAAAATAATTTATACAAACGTTACAGCTAGAGTCTCGTTAGAAAACAAAGCCAATTATAGTTTAAGCTCAGTAGAGAAGTAAGACAAGGAGAGCTATATATTATCACCAGGGGCCGTAAACTTGATACAATCGAGTTTTGTCGATAAAATCGAGTTTTGGAAGCACCTTTCTTGGTTCAATCGAGTTTTATCTAGCTCTCAATGAACTGCCCCAATTTTAATTTCTTGAAATTTCTCATTCATTATTGTTTGCATTTTGGAACATGGATGATTTTCCGCGTATTTTTTCCACTGAGTAAAGAGAAATTTGGTATGGGATGATTTCTTTCTGGGTTTTTATTAAAACCGTTATTTCGTCTGGATTTAGACTATTGGGTTATTCGATTGGCTTCCGAATATTCTGAAACTGTTCGATTGGTATCAAATGACAGTTCTACTCCTGGATAGAAGAGAAATTTCCTTCTAGAATTGAAGTCAAACTCGAAATTAATGTCAACAAAATTGACGGGTAGGGATGAGCGATATTGAATAATAAAGATGTCAACATAAGTTTCTCTTTTTTAGTTCAGAGCAGAGTCTGAGTTGTCAAAAAATTTGCTTGTGTTTCTTTTTAACTCTGAGCATGCAGAGCTCCATATGTGTGATCGAACATAATTGACTGAGTATGTGAGTAAATTGCTGAACGCACCAAATGCAATGTGTGCCAAGAAGGAAAATGTGAAGAAAAAAATAATTAGATACATAAGTTGGCGAAAGAAGTTGATCGCTTGTTGATTTTCTGTATCTCGTGTGTATCAGTGTACAAAAAAGAGTAGGTATTGCTTTTTATGGTTAAAAATGAAAATGTATTCTGATTTGTGTGGTTCAAGTGTGTATAAAAAACATATCAGTGTTCAGAGCTCGGTTGTTTGGAACAAGTTCAGTGCATAATTTATGTTCGAAAAAAGAAAAACGCAAATTCAAAATATGAAAATGTCAGAAATTATCGAATCAGAAATATCGATGTTTTTTTTTAAATCCATGTTTTTTTAATTCACTTTTTTTTTGAAAAATAATAGACGTTCAAAAATCGATTAAAACTACAATACATATATTATAAATTCAAAATATGTACCTTAATTGTTTTGAAAATTGTAGCAATGTTTGTTATCGTAATTTTCTTTTCGCTTTTCGTGTGAGCTGCATAATAGTTGTGAATCGTAGTTCCGCTAAAGTACAGTTCCGTAGAGTGCGGTCTAACCTTTATAAGCAAGAGTTCATTGACAATTTCAGCTTATTTTAAGTTGATATTTTGAATATTAACATGGATGCTACATTGTTTCACATGCTTCAACATCGATGTTAAAACATCGATAGTTTTTTCGTTTAGCATCGATGTTTTGATGTTTTTGATGAACATCGCCCATCCCTACATTTTGGTTATATTGTTTTCTTTTTTCCCGCCGTACACATTAACTCACATTAAAATTCAGAATCAGATGAAATCCCAGATCGGAGATTTCTTCCGGATTACCAATCTAAACGGACACACTTCTACATGCACATAGCAAATATAATATAGAATTACAATAATTCAAATATTTGAATTACATATATGAGTAGGCGAAAGAAGATTACGCGTTTAGATGGGATTTCGATAAAATTTTCTTTTTTTTTTGTTGAAATGGATTTAAGTTGGACTACAGATTCGGCGACAAACTAATCTAGTCGTGAAAAAAAACTGGACTAACGCCATTGCAAAAAAAAAAACATGACATTTCCATGCAAACTATCGCTAATAATAATGGCGCAAAATTTTAAACAGCCAGATGTTAAGGGTTTAGCATGATACTACTTAAAAGTTTGCTAATACTAAAGCACTTTACTAATATTTTCCTAATTTTAAACACTTTTTACCTAGCACCATTCTAAATCTATTTTCTTAATACACTACAACTAAACACGCCTAAAATAGTGCAAAAAGTGCAAAAAAGTAAGCGAACATAACTTTTTGGCGTTTGTAAATGTCAAAGTGGCATATGGACTTTTTTAACTTTAAATTCAGCAGAATTCTCTTTTTAGCCTAGTATCATACTAAAAATGATTTAACATATTACTAAATCGACTAAAATTTTGCCCCAATAATTATATGCATCTAAGAACTAAGGTTTTTTTTTAAATGCAACCTGAATTACCAGCACTAGTTAAAAGGAGAAATTGTTGGTACAGTGGATTTGAGAATAAGGTCTCATTATAAAAGGAAATTCGCGGCGGTAACACAGTTTGCTTAATAATGAAAGCATTTACATAATTGTTGTTGTATTTAACATGTTTCTACCTACTATAAGTTGTGTAGTCACTACATCGTTTTTTTTCGTCCAATTTTATTCGTGCTTCTTGGCCTCTATCTTCCAGAAGAGTCTTATGTCTCAGTATTATTATGTTTTTGAAACAATTACTTATGACAACAATATTGCTCTACATGCATATATTTTGCAGTGAAAACGAAAGTGCGTGACATCTCGCTATTTCAATAGACAGAAGCGTCAAACATGTCCCCATACAAACGCTAGCGGAGAGATGTCATCTTTTGGCAGTATGCCATAGATATTTTCAAAAACACTTATACTAAACAAACATACAAAAAAAAAATAACATAATTTGTATTTAATTATTGTTGTTTGTTTTTTTTTTGTATATATTCGATTTTTCCGATTGCACACACTATAAAACACGTGCTTTTTCTAGGCGCTGCACTGCGCTGAGGTGAAAAAGAATTGATTTTATTTTTAAATACCTAAACTACTGTCGGTCGGTTAGACAGCAAGAAGCTTATTACAGGGGCTGACAGAAAACAACAACCTACAATAGCGATGGGCAAATAATTGTGTGTTTTTTGTGATTTTTAATTGATTTAATTAAATTCCCTGTAAGTTTCCTTTGTTTGTCATATCGTCGCTTGCCACTGCTTTTCGTTTTGTAGATCTACTAAATCCATCTGTTAAGTTCGCTGATGGCAACACGAAGGGGGCACTGTTACCCAAAATAGCTGCATGTTTCAAAACAAAATAAAAAAAATCGAAAAAATAAACTAATGACAGAACGAACCGCTTATATGTGTCTTATGTGCCTGTACCGTCTATAAATTGGCAGGTTGGATTTTTTCATTTATTTTTTTTTTTGGCGAATTTTTAATTACTAACTGAGAAGTTTCTGTTGTTACCCCAAAACAGTAATATGTATGAGCCAGCTCGGCATTGCAGTTTTTCTCTAACCCCTCCCAACACCCAACTGCGGGTATATGTATTTGTTTCATGTTAAATATTTGTTTCAACAATGGCAATACAGGGTGAGGAGGTAAAGTATCAGACATACAAGATCCCAATCAGTGGCTATAGCGTATAGCGTGTCTTATACATTCGATTTGGTAAAAAAAAAAACGGAACGAAACGAAACAAAACAAAAGTCCGTTTCTAAGATATGCCAAAACAAATGTACTCGGCATGTCTTCGATTGCCCTCTATCAGCAATTTGTTGACCCTCGATTTTTGGTCGATTGCCAGACTATAAAAGGAAGGAATTTAAATTTATTTGGGCGCCAATTAATTTTATGCGAAACCAAAACGAAAATGAAAATCTATAAATATTTGTCTATCCGCGCCGCACACGATGTCTTGAACTTTTGAAGCACTTTATTGTGAATTGTGAACCTTTTGTCATTGTTGTCGTTGATATCTGTTGGTGCCTTAAAACTTGCGACCTCTCTCTCTCTCTCTATAGGAGGGGCCTGCATTAACTTGTTCATTCGCAACCCTCCTTCATGAGAAATGGCTATAAATTAATTGCAATAATTGCGCTACGCTACGGCGGCATGGGGATATAACTAACGGTATAAGTTCTGATTTAAAATGAGAGATTTATGCAAAAGTTACTTTTGTTGCAATAGTTGCTTATAAATATACATACTACTATGTGTGCGTTTATTTTTTTTTTTAATTGTAATCCAGGTACGTATAGGTAGAAAAAATAAATTATTAAAATGTATCATTTTTCTGGACTTACCTTTTTTGGGTATAAGAGACTTAAGCAACATCACAGCGTTATCATCACATCCCCAGGCGTGCATTTTGCGGTAGCTGTCACGGCCTTTTTCAGTCAGTTTATCCCAGGGCTTTGGTTTGGACAGCAATTCAGAGACAGTGCCCTGTGACAGGCCGAGGATATACTTGGCGAAGAGTCTCTGTCCGATGTTGTGCACTGAGAGCAGCTCTCGAACGCGACGTGATATGTGGAGCGTGTCTAAACTTTGATTGGCGTATTTGTCCATGTTGTAGCGGAGCATTTCCTGGAGCTTGGCTTCCATGGGATCGCCCTTGGGTATGAGGGATTCACCCAGGCGGCCAGCCATTGAGGCTCCCGGTGGGAGCTGGATGTCTTCGGCAAAGCGGAAATGACCGCGATCTTGGAATTGGAATTGTAAGCCGGGTAGAAAAGCAGGTGGAAGATGAGCCATAGAGCCCAGAGAATTGTTGTTATCCTCTTGGACTTTGGCGGATTTGGAGCCACTTATGTGTCCATCATTGGAACGTTGATCTTGGAGATTAGGCGTGCTTGCTGTTGACGAAGAATCATGATGGCTGTTTGCCTTCTCGAAGTCTTGGTGATGTTGCTGTTGCTGATGATGTTGAAGGACAGGAAGCTGATGATGTAGATGCTGATGGTGATGTAATGGAGGTTGTTGTAGGTGGGCGCCCGTAGTCGTGGTTACCGACGACGTTGAATGGGAATCTATTCGAAGAGAAGGAGTTGAATTCGATGAGAAGGTTGAATTGACTAGCTGACTCAAAAGAGTTGTGGTTGAAGGTCCTGTGACCGACAATGGGAGTGGTGGAGGCGATCGGCACGAAAGAATTGATGGGAAATTTTGGAAAATCGATGTTGGCGTTTTAGAATTTGTAGAATTTGGATGTGTTGATGGCGGTGGGTGTGCTGCTATCGAATTTGCAGCAGAGGCGGCGGCTGTTGCTGGAGATGTCTGTTGCGAGGGCATCGAAGGTGGTGGAACTAATGGCATGTGGTCGAAGCCACGACGCCAATATGAATTTACCAACTCACCGCCAAGCAACGAACCAAATTGATCGACACTTGGAAAATTTGACGACGGAATCTGGTCTGATGCAGCCGCTGACTCGCACGGAGACTGCATATCCTGTTGATGCTGAAGATTTGCATCTGGGTCATTATTAGAAACTTCGCATACAGCAGCTTCGTTATCAGAAGTCTTGATAGTATCTGATGGGTCTGATGCTGCGACGGTTGTATCACTGGAAATTCCTGTGAAACGCAAAGTTTTGTTTTTGTAGGCATTTTTTCAGAGGAGGGACAGTTTGGAAATGAAAGCAAATGTTAAGAATTTTTATTACGAATGGTCTTTCAAAACAACATCGATATCTAAAATTCCAAATGAATAAATGACTTTTTGAAATTTTGCAAACAAATAAGAAAGAATAAAAATCAACTATAACAAAGCATAGCGCGGCACTTTATATCATATCTGGGTATATATACCGCATGTGTATAATTTTATACGACCATCGATAACCCGCTCTGATTTATATGAGGCTTGTGGCAATAAATGCAGGCGCCACTTTTATAAATGCCGCACCATGTACATCGTCAATGTTATAAAAGAAAAGTAAATTCCTGATCTGAATTTGTATTTGTGATGGGGGATAGGTATATAAGGGGGGCTCTTGCGGGCAAAAATCTGGGCACGGGGTTTTAGTTTGCTTACCTTCGTTTTTCAGCGCTTCACTCGAGACATGGGCTGTGGCGGCCAGCGTCTTGGTTGTCTCCATCATAAGTTCTTGGAACTGTTTGGGGTCATTGACAACAGTCGCAGCTGCCACTGAATGATTTGTGCTGTCGCCTGCCATCGATGGTAATCTACACAGAAAAAGACAGAAACATGATTGAAATTTCATAAGTTGCAATTTGGTGTAAATGGTTGAAAGCGATTATTTTACTCACTGGTTTTCCTTTTTTATTTGAATATCTTCGACTGTCACCGCCGATGGTTCCGCAGTGGAAACGATCGGAGTGGATTCCGTCTCCTCAACGCGCAGTTCTTCCGAGCAAGATTCAGATGCAACATCAATAGCAGAAGCTTCGGAGCTTTTGAATGGTTGTGGTTGATTTTGTGGTTCTGCCTGTAGACGAGTCTCAAGTCTCAGAATGTGTTGACGTTTCACTTCTAGATTATCTTCAAGTCTTTGTATTTGTACAATGTGTGTTTCGTGGAGGGCTTGCAGTCGGTTAACCTCAGCGATAAGTGCTTTAATCTGGAGAAAAACCAAATAAAATCAATTATACATACAATTATTATTAGGTAGGTAGGTATATTAGGGTTTGTCATGCTAATCAGTTTTATTGGGCAATCAAACATTAAATGCGCGCCATCGATACTTTGTGATATACACGATATTTGCTAATTTATTTATTGAAACCAAACCCATAAGAAAAACGATAAAAATAATGTGTGTACCTATCATACGATGGCTTTAGTATATTTGTAGATATATTCTTTTAAATATATGTAGGTAGGTATCTGCTATTGCATGCTTATAATATAGATACATAAATATGTTTATGATTCGATCGTGCGTGTGCATAACTCAATGTCCCAACGACATATGGCAATAATTTCCAATCAGAATGATGCATGAAAAATTTGATGTGGGAATAGGTACCGAACGTTGTTTAGATACTTAACAAATGAATCAACCCTTCCCTCTATCCTCTGCCCTATTATTTATGCCCTTCTGGCGAAAAGGATTCATCATTATTTCATTAGCGACGAATAGCACAGCGCCAGCCAGCAGCGTTGAGAATAGATATTGTATCTATACTGCAAAGAATATAAAGCTTTCGTGTTTTTGTTTAACTCGATTCCTATACAACATGTGTGTACATATATCTATGCATGTACTTCTACAGCCTGTGTCACGTAAGGACGTCTCTCTGCTGGGATTGTGGTAGGAGACATAATCATCCCCTTCACAAAACAGTGTGCAGAATTTCTATCGACTTTAATTAATTGAATAAATTTTCAGAATTTGTCTTCGACGACAACCGACAATCGACTTTGTCGAAGAAAAAGGGTTGCCACATAGTTCGGATTTTATTATAGAAGGTTAAATAAAAGTACACACTCAATCGCCCCGGCTCCGCGAATGGTGATATGGTGGAGGTTGTAGAAGACTAAGAAAAATATTCTCAAAGACGCGCGACGCGACGCACAGGGAAATACGCTTATATGTATAAACATAATTTTAGCTGGTGTTTTAAAACATCGTGCGTTGTCATCTTACCCATCACATATACCTACTATACTAGCAAGGCCTCCATGGCGATTAAGCAACAAACGAACGCGATCTGACTATACCTCGCTATACAAACTTAGAAGTTCGAAGAGTCAACTTGACAAAGGCAATGTCAATAAAGGAACACACACACGTCACCCGCCCCCTCCGGTTATGTGGACTTAATCACTACCAAACACTGCCAAAAAGTTTGTCTTGACTTTATCTTAAGGGAGGACGGCTAGGTATATTTTTATACTTACATATACAAAACAATCCCTGTCGAATTTCGAATCTTCCAATTATCATATTTTCCCTTCAAACAATATCTATAACTGAGGTTTATCTATGTCCTTTGTTAGAATATGTGTGTGTGTGTGTTTTTTTTTTTTGATATACCTTAGTTGGGGGTGGTGATAGAAGACAACATTCCTACAAGTACTTTACTACACCACGGGGGTGCGTAATTTTATTAAAAAGAAGAAAAAAATATGTTGTGTTATTTTGATGCCGGAGCAACAACGGTGGGTAATATAATGTCGTCTTAGCTTGTTATTATTTCATCTATGAGCAAATAATACATTTCAAAACCACACACTACCAAAATTTGAACGAGAAGTGAAAACAAAAGAGGGGGAGCATTTAATAGAAAAAGCGTTGCCACATCTGACGATTAAAAAACAGAAAATAAACAGATTATAAGTTTATGAGATTCTAAGACTTGACCAGTTGACCTATTTGAGTTCTTGATGATTTATGAAAATTAATGTTTAAATTTTTTAAAATTATTGCATTAAATAAAAAAAACTTTTCTATGAGGACTTTTTACGTTTGGTACTGTTTAACTATATAAATGGGGGTTTGGTGCACTGCGGTATAAAGATCTTTTGTGCCCTTTTGTTTTTTGTACTATTTAAGTTGACATATATTTTAAGAGAGATTCTAACCTTTAAAAAATAAAATGCACGACTGTATCGCACGTGCTTGCTCGTATGTTCGCTAACATTATATACAAAATATTCCTAGTAGAAATTTCTAAATATATTTTTAAAGTCGTCTTTCACTAAATTTTTTATATATAAAAATTCTTAAATTTTTTTCTAAAAGAAAATTGGTATGAACATTTTAAATATTTAATTATATAAATTTAAAAACAAAATTTCAGAAAACATAGTCCACCCGTTTTCGAAATACATATTGAATTTTCAACAAAAATATATTTTTATTTTTCAAAAATCAAAATAATCTATTTTTCGAAAATTTTGAAATGCAGTTTTATTTAGAATTCGAAGGAGCTCCTGTATAATTTTTTTTTTATCGAAATCCGTTGAGCCGTTTATGAGAAAGTCGTATACTTCTTCTAATTAAGCAATTCAATTTATTTCAATGAGCTGCACCTAATTTTTTGAGGAATGGAATTCGATGTTTCCTAAAATGCTCCTGAGTGTTTACCGGCTTTCTTCTAAGAATCAAGAAATTCTTCCCCTTTCTAATCTAGCTGTATAATCTATATAGCCTATATTCGTCCAAAACTCGAGTACAACGCTAATTTCTTGGATATAATTCCAAGTAACAGAAGCAGTTTCATCTCTCGAGCACTGCCGAATAGTTACCGGTCTTTCATTATTTAATAGTTTTATTCGTATAAAAAAAAATGTTGTAGCGACATAGCAATCTGCATTTCTCGAACTTCTAGGAATGCTAATCAGTTTACCCTTAAGCCTCTTCGGGTGCACTGTCGCAAGTACAGAGATTTTATCGTTAGCCGAACTACACGAATGTAGAATGCTTTACCTGATATGGATAAGGATATTCAGAATTTCAAAACCGATGTTCACCGCCAGATATCTCCTTCTATTATTCAAATCATTCCCTATTAACCTAAGCCTCGCACTGTGTTTGATCATTTTAAGGATAGTCAAAACCCCATTTGTGCGCGCTTAATTCTAAAAAATAAAACAAATTGACAATTGCAGGGAATATTTTTTGGACCAAGCGTTTATCAGTTATGAACGATTTAATAAAAAAAAAACTATATTTCCCGAAGAGTGGCAACACTGAAAATTGCAGGCAATGTGTAGTTTTATCTGACCTATCTTCCGACACAACCCACATATTTTTGGACCAAGCGTTTAGCGATTTTCTAAAAATATCGCATAGAAAATATTATATGCTTTTTTGAAAATTTAAAAAAATAGCAAGAGAAACCAGGCAGACTGGCGCCGTAACGAAGCGGTTTACGCTCCCATAAGAATTTATTACTTCAAAAAAAAGCACAAAGGGGACACCCGGGTTTGACCCGGGGACCTCTCGATATGCAGTCGAAGGCTCTACCACTGAGATATATCTCTACATATACCCAGTACCCACCACTCATACAATATTTACTACGTAACGCGTTACGTAACGAAGCGGTTTACCCTCCGATACAGTTTACAAAACAAAACTAGTTCTGTAAAAAATTCCTGTATAGGAATTAATCATCAATATTGTTATTAATCAAATTTTATCCAAATCGAGTTAGTTGTTTCCGATCAAACTATAAATGTACCTAATATTATAAAAGAAACGAAATTTGTATAGATCTTTCCACATTAATTAATTTGTAACCCCCAGTTTTACAGTGCAAGTTTAAACTCCACTTTTGGTTTAAACTTCAGATCAACAATTTTTTCGGTTTCACAGTGTCGTTTAAAACCCGAACTGACTTCAATTTGTAGTTTAAGTTAACCAAGATTATTCTGGCGTTTAAGCTTCAGTTCAGTTGTTTTTTTTTTTTTTTGAAAAATTATGTATAAAAATTTTATCGAGTTGTGAAAGTAAAGCATTTGTCGTTTTTTCTCGTGTTTTTTGTGTCAGAGAGAGAAAGGGAAGACAAGGCAAAAAATGTTGACAACAATTTTCATAAAATCTAGTTAAACGAAGTTCAACTGATCTGAATATCAGATTTCACTGTGAAACCGGACGAGTTAAACCAAAAATTTAAACTCAGTTTAAGGTTCGGCTGATCTTAAGTTTAAACTCCCACTGTGAAACTGGGGGTAAGGAATTTATAATAATAACTAGAAATTTAAACAAATACGCCCTCAAAAAATTAAGTATCTATACTAATTAATTCAAAAAAGAACAATTAAACAACAAATGTAATCGTAAAACGAAAATTCAAAGTGTTTTTAATTTATAAGTAGATTAAAAAATGTTTCTCTTATTTAAGGGGTAAAAGTAGACAAGCGAAGGGAAAGCGAATTAGGTAATGTCAATTATAAATTTTTAATTTAAAACAAGCAAATAATTCCGTATTCTGTTTTATTGTTGAAACTTGAAAGTCTTGTATAGAGATGCCAACATGAAATTCGATTCCAGACATTCGCTTTGATTTATCACTTTAATATTGAACCGGAATTCCCTATCCTATATTTTACCAATGAAATAAAATTCCAATCTAATCTTCAAACTCAATGTCGTTCAGTTACACGACACCCCACCTGCTTCACCCTTCCACCCATGCTCGTATACAATACACCCATCGTCAACTCCAACAGATCTACCTCTCGTATTAATTAATGAATCGAATCAAAATTTCAAAAACGATGGCAGATTTTCCCTTATACATATTTCTTTATAAACCATGCCCTCAGCACCTCAGCCACATTTTTGCTCCTTGAAGTCTCTTCAACTGTTTTCAGAACAGATAAACACAAAAATATTCTGAGAGTTTTGTGTGCGATTGTATGTCTTCTCTATACACAACGAATCCTTTCATTTTCATTTGCACAGCTGGGGGTAGTAGTGGCATGAGGGATGAGGGGATAAGTATTGTTGGGTGGTGTAAGGTGGATGGTTGGTTGTCATATTATAATCGAAGACACACATTTACAACCCCCAAATCAAAATCAACCCTTCGCATGCAAATTGTACAAATGTAGCGCACAATTTTGAAATATTGAGCAAATACACGGATTTGAGTAAAGAGGTAATTCATTGATTTCCATTGTTTGTATATATTTCTCTTCAGAAACAAGTTCGTTTTGTTTCGTTTCGTTTGTTGCTATAAATCATTGTCCCTCTTGCTGATGGTGGCATTGGCATGTGGATGGGGTACAGCGACGAGGTGGTGGCGCGACGCAGTGCCGGCGGTAGTAGCTGTGTGAAGTCTTGAGTGTGAGAAAAAGGATATAAATCCAATAAGATGGTCTGGGGAACTGGAATTGCTGATGGGGGAGTATAGTCTTGATAGTGTGCTTCTTCTGCTTGGGGTTTTCCTTTTAATTATGAACTCATTCACATCACAGAGAAATTTGATGATGTACATCTCTACTCTTAAAAAATGGCACATACGAATTTTGATGGTCAAGTGAATGACAGACATTGTATTAAGTATATTATATTCTATTGTTTCCTTTTTTATTTGTATGGATTTTTAATAAATTAAGTAGGATGAATCTGAAAGCAAATGTTGTCCAATTAATTCGTCCTTTTTATGATTTCGGTCAGCACAGCACAGCACATACAAAAAATTACATCCACGCGATGTTATATGTGTGTAGGTGGACCTTACCTTACCTACCTACCATAAAAAGGAAATTGAATGCGGTGTGAGAAAAAGGATATTAGATTAAACCTATGTCCTTCTGCTAATACACAGATATGGAATCAAAAATCAATGATATTGCGTCTTCTCCCGCATTCAGCCTCAAAAGAGCGAGGTATATACTTTTGAAAATATTCGCTAGAATGAGTTTTAATTCCTTTTACTTGCCATTTGGATGATGAGTATAGGTATAAAGGTGGTAGGCCAACAAGTTGTGGGAGTCGCGGGCAGGGCGGCGAAAAAGGATATTTGTTTCAATGCGCCTTTAGCTGATTACTACTTATTGTGTGTGAGTGTTGTATAGAGAGACGAGAGAAGATTCCGGTAGAAAGCAGCGGGAGTAACAGCAGAAGACCCCTTTCGGTCTTTTGATTGTTGGTCCGGGTGAACGTTCAGATACTATATATGAAAAGGAGTCTACGATGATGATGATGATGATTATGATGATGATGATGACGACGATGATGGTGTTTTTTGGTATTATTCAAAGAAATATTTTTATATATTTTTGGGGTTGATTTTTATATTGTATTGGTTTTTTGGTTTAGGTATTGCTGCCTGGCAATTTTGTTAATTACAAAACGAGTGCGTTTGATGGTAGGTACAAACATACTACCTACTCGTCAGAACTCAGACAGAGGGGGTACCCATCAATGAGTCCCCTTTGGGTTCTTCTACACAAAAACCAAATATACAATAATTTTCGCAATAATTCACAATCCTTTCGTATTTTTTGAATTGTTTTTTACCTATTCAGCTTCTTATGCAGTGAAGTAGTGAGGAGGAGGAGGAGGAGAATATAAATATGAATATGAATTTTATCAGTTATTTCCAAATAAATCAATGAGTTCGCCCTTTTGGAAATATTGCCTTTGAACAGGGTGAATTATTTCCACTTGTGCACATGGATGTATCTATATGTTTTATATTTGTTTTGTTGGCGAGGATTTTATAAATCATGGTCTTACTTAAATACGAAGAATATACCTATCTTGAAATAAATATATTTTTTTTTGAATAAATAAATATCTAAATCATTCTATTATGTCGGAACTTTGGGGAAAGAATTCATAGAATGTAAAGTCCTTCAGTTTTTTCTAACCAGAATTATAATTTAAGAACAATGTACCTATTTATTACATAGATTATACAAATAGTACCTATAAATGAATTTAAAAAAAAAATCGTAGATATAAAAAAATAGAATCGTTTTTCAAAGAACATTTCCAAACAATTAGAAAGTTTAAAATCATTAGTTTCATAATGTTGCAATCAGCTACTAATTACTTTTTCAGATTTTCAAAATTTTGACTCTTGAAAATATTAAAACATTTCAAATTCTGGTTATGAAAATGTTAAAAAAAAAATAAAATAGGGTTTTCAGAAATCAAGAGACAACAACCTAAAAAATCAAAGGAAAAATAATTATACATTTTATTTGATAATGTGATTATTTTTAATTTAAGGTAGGACTGACAGCGAAGAATGTTTTAACTGTCAGTTAATTTTTAACCAGTACATACTTTATAAGAGCAGTAAATATACACAACTTAAACAGCTACTTAGAGCTATTCAAATACAGTGGTGGTCCAGTATAACGAAAATGCCGGTATAACGAATGATCGATATTACGAACATTTTTTTTTAAATTCTATTAGGTATTCTATATAATGAACAGATAACGAATTTCAGAAAATGAAAAAAAAAACAACAAACGTGGTTCTTTCAGAATTTTGTTCAACAGGTCTGAAAAGAAATGTTAAATTTTCAAAGTTATTACTAAATTCCATGTTTGTTTAGGTTGAAGAATTTTTAAGAGACCAGAAACTTCAAATAAATGCTTTAAAAAAACGTATGATGGCAAAATGGGTGATGGGTAGTGTATATGCCACCAAATTTTATACCTTTAATCCAACCCATGGATCAAAATGCCATACGTATGACTAAGGTATTTTATAGACGCAGCTTGCTTAACAAAATTATGAAATCCGGAAATTGCATAATCAATGCTCTAAAGGATCTTAATCTTTAAGATGTTGTATAAATCATTGCCTCTCATGGCAAAAAGTATCCGAGATTGCGCTTCACAAGTGCTGGAAGTGGAAGAAATTGTATCTCCCAGACGATATGATCTTTGTAGCAAATACGGTGGCCCTTATGAGAAATATTTTCACAGAGATAAACACGATTTTCAATTGATAAAACTGTGTTGTAAGCTATGAAATCTTACATCACTTTTTCAGACTGAATTCACTACACATGATTTGGAGTCCTGGAATAATGCAGATGGAGAAATCCTTCAACCCGAAAATGTTGATAGCAAGAATGTTGAAGAAATAGAAATTGTGGATAATGCGATAGCGATGAAAATGCTATCCCAGAAACTGAAGTTCTAAATGTGAGTCATTACGAAGCAGTCGGAAATTTTGACAATTCCACCCAATGGGCAGAACATAATGGTATTGGAAACTCTAAAGTCTCAGTTATAAGAAGTTTACGGGTAGAGGCAGTCAATCATAACATCCCAAAAAAAAAAAAACAAATCGATACTGATGATATTATTTCTTAAATATGATCACATATTTTATATGTACTATTTATGTTCATAAATTAAACAAAATTAATAAGTCTATTCCTAATATGTATATGTATATGTAAATGAATTTAAATATGCCTTTTTAAGTAAAGTATGAAATAAAATAAAAATACAATTGTACTTTCTATTTACATAAATATTTGTATGAAAAAAACGTATTCGATATAACGAATTTTCGATATAATGAATTGACTATGGACATTATATCATTCGTTAAACTGGACCACCACTGAGCTATGAAACCTATAATGTTAAAAACTAAAGAATCAATTTTTAATAAGCTTAATTAAAAACAATAAGATAATGTGAAACCAGCTCTTTCGTATTTGAAATTTGGAAATTAAATTTCGTAGAAGGATAGTCCAGTATCACGAATGCCGATGTAACGAATAATCCATATTACGAACATACTTGCATCGAATTTCTGACTTATAAGCAGGAAATGACAAAATTTTGCGCAACTCTTTAAGTACAAATAATTTAAGTATAGTGGACGTCCAGTATAACGAATGATAATGTTCAAGGTCATTTCCTACATCGAGCGCCAAAAACTTGATACAGTGTAGGTTCTTCCGGCCACGAACAGACGAGAAAACTTTCGTGTTTACATAAGAACAGATGCACAAGAAAAAACAATGTCAACACAGTCATTTTATGTGAAACTATTAATCCGTTCGTTATATCGGATATCAAATTGTGACCATCTTTCGCTATTTAAATATGTAAATCTAAATCTAAAAGGAGTTCGTTATATCGCAAATTCGCTATATCGGGTGTCCGTTATACTAGACGTCCACTGTATGTATGTACTTACTCAAGTCTTTTTTTCTCATTTATTTAATGTGTTGTTTTTAAATGCATTTTATTTTGTCGATTAATAACATTGGCGCAAAATTTTAGTCGATTTAGTAATATGTTAAATCATTTTTAGTATGATACTAGGCTAAAAAGACGATTTTGATAATTTTAAACCAGTTTAGTATCGTACTATCTTCCTAACATTTTACTAAAGTTAAAATCACAAAATGGCTACTTTATTCATCCATATGCCACTTTGACATTTACAAACGTCAAAAAGTTTTTTTTTAACTTTTTTGTACTATTTTACGCGTGTTTAGTTGCAGTTTATTTAGAAGATAGATTTAATATGGTGCAAGTTAAAAAGTGTTTAAGATTAGGAAAATATGTATTAGTAAAGTGCTTTAGTATTAGCAAAGTATTAAGTAGTATCATGCTAAGCCCTTAACATCAGGCTGTTTAAAATCTTGCGCCATTGTTTTTAAAATGTCTCATTGACAATTTATACTAGATACTACTTTTAACTATTTTTAAATATTTAAAGTTTTGCCAGAAAAAAAATGATTCCATATACTGGGACACCACCGTATTTTTGCAACATGTTTGAAGGTCCGGCAGTTTATGTGAACGAAAGAAAAAACACAATTGCGGGTGGCAATGGCGCAGTGGATATAGTGCTCGACTACTAACTGAGACGCGTGGGTTCGAACCACAAGCATTATTTTCTAAACCTCCAATCTTAATTGGATGCCACCCGGCCCGTGGGTTCTCAAATCCACTGTGCCAAGAAAAAAATATTTCCTATCTTTCTATTCATTCTAACTTAATGCCTTGCAATTTATGTTGCATTTAAAATACCTTAGGTCTTACATTAGGTATTAAGAAATCGGAAATGTTGAAATTGATGTTATTTTTTTGTGCTGAAACAAACTTAAATTGATTGGGGGCACCTTAAAATTTTTAGTACGCATGATAAAAATCACCAATCCAGAATGAATTCACATAATCTTCACTTTCGAAGTTGGTGTTTAATTTTTGTTTGAAATGCTTCCGATATCTATGGGAAAATTCAACTCAAATTATTAAATTTTCCATAATAGTTATTTCAGCAAAGATGTATGGTAACGTCTAGGTATATGTATTAAATGTTCCGTCTATTCTTAAAAGGTTTATTTTTGCGATCATAAAAACAGGTATACTTTTTGTTTCTTTAAACGGTTCAAGGATAGGTAGTACTGTTACATATGGGATTACATCGGGAATCCGGATTGAATCTCTGAATGCAAATAGAACAACAGCGACTACTGTGTGTGTCGTGCTTATGATGGCTGTATGTTCGTTCATCCCTTGAGTGCAATCACAAATATATCTATGGAGTATTGTTGCATTGTGGAATATCGTCCTTTGCTTTTTTTTGTTCAACTACTTATTATTTTATTTGCCATGCGATTGTTTTTCGCCTCAATTGTAGGAATCTTGAAATAAAATAAACGTACAAAATTGAAGAAGAAAAAAAATCAATTCTCTTCCTGCATGCACTTGCATATGTCACCACACTTAATTCCAGTGCCTTGCCTTGCCTTGCCTTATAGTCTGGTTGCAGAGCTTGTGTCAGATCAGGATGCTTGGCGTATCTGTGTTGTTTTGTTTGAACTTCAATTGCATTATTATTCCCGTATATACATATACCTACCTACCATAAGTATTTACGAGTAGATATTCTATGCGCTGCTTCCTCTTGGTGTGGCGCGCGGCGCGGCGGCGGCGGGCGTGTGTAGAAGTATGCGCTGCTGCTTGCTTGAGTAAACAATGAAAGAAGCTTTTACCCTGAAGCACAGGACTCTCAATTTATTCATGTCGTGAAGGAGAAGAGCTGCACAATAATATTTGTTGTACAAAAATATACACATTCCTCAAAAATAAAACAAAATAAAGAGGAACATCATCGGGTGATGGCATTGTGCGGCCCAGGACAAGAAGCATCATCAGAACTCTGGGAAAACACCAGAGATTTTCAAATACTAAATAGTTTGAGCAAAACTTTTCTATTCGCCATTCCTCATCTCTTTCCTGTTTGTTGTCCTTTTCTAAATCCAAAATGGCAACCCCATATTCCTTATAATATCGTCACAGATCAAAAATATTTATAAAATTCATAAATTTATATCTATGTTGGTGGTGTATTTATGCATCAATGATTTTCTAGCGAAGGAAGATACAATATCTATACCTAACTACACAGCTCCACAGACAAGATACTTCGTCTATAATTTTTCATTGAATAATTTCTCCTGTTCCTGATGGCTACGAAATGGTTTCTGATGCAAAAAAAGGTTATTGGTCTCTCGTATAAGAAAAACTTATTTGATTTCTATGAATCTGATATACCTACCCTATACGGACGACATACATACATATATAACTTACCTACCCATAAATGATGGGTTTTGAAGTGTTGTGGGTGGGTTTGGACTTTGATTAAAGACTCCTTGTGGTAAGGTTTGTGATTTGAGACAAAATCTGTATTGAAAATCATAACTCGTTTGATTTTTGAAATTGTGGACAAAAATATTATAAATTAATCAAAACTTTAGATTCATCTTCACTTGTGTATCTATACCATAATGACATGTTTCTTACGTCGCGTGTTGGTCGTCGTCACATCGGAACGAAATTAAATTCAATTTTTACTACCTATGTATTTTATATAATCCCTTTCACAAACTCTATTTAAAAGGCTATCTCTTTAGCTGTTCCCTTAAATAAGAAATAAATCGATCGACATCTTCTCATCAACGTTGAAATCTAAGTTTAATAGACCAAGGATAAGAATTATAAGGTCTTAATTGGGGATTGAGTTTTTTTTAGTATAATTTCATCATCAAAATGGGGAGTGTTTGTAAAATTTCGATTTGATGAAATTGAAAAACACGCAAAAGAATATCCGAAATAATGACAAATTAATTTGATGTCCTCTATAAAAAACCGAAGGGACTTGAAATAGTCTTTCTTATTTTTTTTCTAGAAATCAAAATGTGCTGCTGCTTGGTATATCAATTAATTAGTCGCGCCGCATAAGACATCAACATCACTCCCCGGATATTTCACTGTTCACTGTAAGGAAGTTAAATAGTGAAAAAAATCCAATTATCATAATCTGCTATCAATTTGGGATTTTATTTTTAAGGAGAAGACTTTAGTAATTAAGTTTAAATCTATTTGGCTGTATCCCCGCCCGAGTTTGTATATTTGTCAGATTCTTATCAATTCAATGACCGATATGAATGAGTGCGTTTCCATTTTATCTTATTTTTTTTTTTTTTTAAATCATAGTCTAGACAGTAATTATTATTTGGACACTGATGTGTGTTGTACTTAAGATCCTTTTGTCAACCAAATATATAGATTTAGTGTAGGTAAAGAAGAGCTATAGGAATAACAAATTGGTTTGTGATGTCGGTCTGGTCGGTTTGACCCGCAAATAATAAAAAAAAAAATATTAAAACATATTTCACTCATATCTATCTGGATTCTAGACTTATATAATAACCCAACACAATGACATCAAAGTCATTTTCCCGTTAGCAGTTGGTTGGATTTATTGGGCAACCATCAGCACACAAAACCTTAAAAGCTACGTGGACATGAAACCAGGACAAAAAGGATTGTAATCCATTTGTTTTAGCTATTCGTTCGCTGGTCAAATATATAGATACATACCTATACACCGGAATCGAATATAAATTTATGATTTCCAGAGTAGTCACCTATACCTATCCACATACAATATTAAAATTTTAAGTCACACAAAAAATTTTGCTACAGATTTAAATGAATGCGAGATTTCTACTATAGTAGGTATATTATTATATATATTTGTACCTAGATAATCTAAAAAAAAAAGAAAAAACAGAAACCAAAAGGTACAACAAAAAAGGATGTATACGCAGATACTCGTATAAGAACTCTTTCCTCTTGGTTTGAATTATCCGACCGTTATAAAATTTTCTGAACTGTTACACTTTCCATTGAAGGAAAAGGGATATGTAGGTACTTCTATCTATATATGTTGTCTACCTTCATTCCAATAATAATACTTTTGAGAAAGAGCTAGCATCAGCAGCATCCTTATCGTCGCACCGCCAACAAAAAACGGGGTTCACATTATTATTTGTTTCGTCTGATGATATATTGAGAGTTCCGGAGACTCTCTGACCATTATCCTTGTTCAGACCAATCGGGTACAAAAATAAAAAAAAATAAAAAAAAACAAAAGATTCGCGACGACGAAAACAGGAATCCTGTGTGAAAGGCGAATTTTTCAAAAATAAAAAAAAACAAAATGGAAATAAAAATCTCTATTTAAAGTGGCTTTTATACATTTTTATGAAGATATTCAAGTCGAAAGAATAAAAAAATAAAGTTGAATCGCACAGGATATCTACTCAGTGCGCGGTTTAAGAAAAAGCAAATAAATCCTTGAAATATCAACGAGTGTGCGATGGGGAAATGCTATATCTTCAACGAATTGATGAGAACGATGAGAGGACAACGACGATGACGACAACGACGGCTATGATGATGATGATGATTATGCTGTCGGGCAGTATACAAAATAAAAGAATAGGAAACAGGAAGAAGAAGGATAATAGTACAAACAAACAAAAATACATGATTTTTCAATAATCCTAATGATGATGACTCCTCCATATATACGAATAGGTATTCGTATTCTGTATGCCCTTATACCTCTTTAAATTCCGTAATGGTAATGGCCAAAAAAGGACATAAATATAAATTTGCAAGATGAGTGAATACCTGTGTAGCTTTGGCGTGGCATGGATCTAATGTTGCCAGTGAGTATTGTCTATCAACAATATATCAACCTTTATCTTTACGAAAAGTGTAGATATTTTGTATGTTTTTTTTTTTTATTGCTAATGATGGAGTCTGTGCAAGTAATTAACCTGATCGAAGCCACGGCATATATCCAATAGTCCGTCCTAACTTAACCATATTACATACATTCATAGATAGGTATGCAATTATTTCTTTAAAGACAATAATAGGCACGGGGTTTTAAACAGGTTTTAAAAATTCTCAAGTTTTGGTATGCAGTGTTATTTAGAATTCGAAGGACCTTGCTTATACAAATAAAAGGTACCGTTAATAACATTTTATTTTATTCCCTCGAAATTTTCCCTGCGATCGTGAATTTCCCACGGAATAAATTTCCCTCGAACAAAAAATCGTTTGAAATGACAGGAAAATTCCCTGGGAAAGCTTATACCCCATAACAATAAATTCCTAAGGAAACTTTTGAGCATCATTCACGTTCCCAAGTTTCAAGTGGGAGAAAAATTTCCAGTTAAATTTTTATTCACGATAACCCCCTTTATGTAATTTATTTTTGGGACCACAGTGTATATAAAGGGTTATCCATTTTGCGGTTTCAAAACTATAGGCCTGGAATTCGACATCTGTCAAACTAAGTTGTTAAACCAATTTTTTTTTTCAGTTGAAAGTCTGACATTTACGAAAATGGATCGCTTAACTATCGCACAACGCATAAAAATTGTTAAAACCAATTACAAAAATGGTGATTTTGCCACAGCCACATATCGTGCTTTAAGAGGAGATTATGGTTTACATAATCGTCCAACTACTCAAGCAATTGGCAAAATTGTGAAGAAATTTGAAGAGACTGGATTGGTTACAGATATTGTAAGGCCTGTGCATCATCGTTTCGCTCGTGCCACTGAAAATTATGCTGCTGTAACTGAAAGTGTTACCGAAGACGTGTCAGCGACGAAGCACGAAGTCGTATTTGGGTTTCTGAGTATCCTTAAGTAATTGAAGAGAGGCCATTACATCCACAAAAAGTCACTGTTTGGGGCGCTCTTTCCGGAGGTGTAATTGGACCTCACTTCATCGAAAACGGCGATGGAACGACTGTCACCGTAAATTCGGAGCGTTATGGTCATATGATAACCGACTTTTTTTTTGCTTGCTATTGAAGAATACGACTTGGAGGATATGTGGTTTCAACAAGACGGTGCCACATGCCACACAACTCGAGCGAATATGGTTTTATGGCAAGAGACATTTCCTAGCCACGTAATTTCTCGTCGTGGCGATATCAACTGGCCACCAAGATCATGCGATTTTTTTTGTGGGGCTACCCGAAAGACCGTGTTTATGCATATAAACCTTTAACTCTTGAGCACTTGAAAACCAACATTCGTCAAGTTATGGCTAAGATACCGGCCAATATGTGTCAAAAAGTGGTCGAAAATTAACTCAAAAGAATCGATGCTTGCAAAATTCGCGTGGTGGTAATTTAAATGATGTTGTGTTTCAGACATAATGTCAACGTTCAAACTTTATAATAAAAAAGAAATATCATGAAAAAAAAATATCTTGTATGTTTTTTTATTTACGTTTACTTTTGAAACCGCAAAATGGATAACCCTTTAGTTCAGTTGAAAATAATTTCTGGACTGTTAAACACGTTATTTTAGTTGTTTTCTGCTCTTAAACAGTTCATTATGAGTGATACGGGTCTTATATGTAATGAATTATTATCAGATGGTGATGATGTAGCAGTTAGCCGTGGTTCTTAAGACAAACATATTTTTTGAAATCAAAAGGACTGATTCTTTTCTTACGCGGAGATATTGATTTACTCGCCGAAATACTCAAATAGTTTGTATAATTTTTACGACAATTACATTCACCAAATTCACAGTACTGATTTTCGTGACCTTTTGACATTCATAACTTTTTTAGCCGGCACGATATCGATGTCGATTTTTCACATCTTCATTACAACACCGTAATAAAGGTGTATACAAAAATCCAGCTAACTAGGAATTTTTCCGCAGATTGGGGCTAAAATGCCTTAAGCAAAAGGATGAGAATTCGGCACATTAACGACATTGAACATCAATTATGTGTCAGAGTCATTGAAAATATGGACCATCGGATAAATGTATTCCACCGAAGACGTGGCGAGCATTTGGTGAGTATTTTGTTTCACACATAATTGTGTGTGTTTATTCTGTTTTGAATATTGAGTCGGGATATTTTAAAATATGTTTTATATATGTATATGCATATATAAAGTTATCATACAATTAGTATTTAGAAAAAATATATAAAGTTTAATAATCTATTACTTTGTCATTGCTATTCTAAATTGACATTTGTTCGCCTTAAAAAAATCTTTAAAAAAATAAGGCAATAAGATGAAAAAAACCTTGTCTGCCATTTATTTAATAATTTATCACTGGTTGTGAAACTGTATTTCATGATAAATTTGATTACCAATCTTCACTTTATCTTGTTTGCCATTGCCATGTCACATTAGCATGTGACAAGAATTTTGAAAACATCAGATCAGATTTATAAAGAAAAAGTAAAAAATATTCCAATACAATAAAGTTAAAAACTAATAAATTCATAAAGGTATCTTTACCAACATATATACTTATTATATGGATTAAAGCTCCTCTCTCAGTATCATTTTATCTATACCTAAGCCTTCGTCATAAATTAATTGGTTATTTGCGCACATTGTATCTATTAACGTCAATCATACTAAACTAAATCTGATTTTTTGTTTTTACTGAAGTATAGTTTCATGTGACAATTATTGTTGTTCTGGGTTTAATTTTGTTGATTCTATCAAAAAAATAATAATAATCAAATTAAGAAATGTTTGATAAAGTTCTTAATTTACCTATACACCTATACAAATAAGATGGTTTTCCAAAAAACAGCAATAAACATGTCATATTGTAAATATGATGAATATAATAAATAATATTTATTAAAACGAAAATCATCAAATAGATACATATGTATATGTATGTATAGGTAGAGGAGTAGGCGTGAATATGGAGAAGCGTCGACGACGCGAGGAGAGACACAAGTTCATTGATTTATAGTCATAACCTAAATTTACAATTATAAGATAAACATATTAAATAAATGTATCTCAACACAGGTATTGCCAGTTGATAAAATTTATTGTTTAATTCTTTTGAAATATATTTACTTTTGAGAGAATGTTTGTTTTTAAATTATCCAAATATATATGAATGTATTTTTTTGTATGTGGGTGTGATCAAAAACATATATATTTCTTTTTTAAATAAAACCCGCATGTATACTTATTTAAGAGATTAATCATGATCATTCTATTCGGCCCTCTTTTAGAATTCATCAAGTCATTGTTTCCGGTATATTTTTGGCTTAAAAAAACAATAACTATGAAGTGGTCATCTTATGTCTTACACATTTAGATACATACGTGTATCTGTATAGCAAGTCAACAGAAAAAAAAAATAAAATAAGTGCAGATAATTTGTCCATGTATAAGCTCGAATGCGGGCACAGGGCACTCAACAATTTATGACATCTAGTAGATATGTATAGGTACTATTTTAAAGGACGCACGTTAAATTAAATAATATATTGAAAAATAATTGGCACACCATTAATCTCATGCAAATTTAATTCACATGAATGCATTTCGATGAGTAAATTTAAATCAAATTTGTATCTGCAAAAGTTACCCTTAAGATGAAGACGACCGAAGCGACGACGACAACAAATTTCGAAGAGTATATTTAATTGAATTATTACTCAGCCGCCAAATAAGTTTCTTGGATAGAATCGACAAAGTCGAATATCTTATTTGACATATGTACATGAGTACACACATTTAGGTGGATTGATTTATCAATCGATTCCCTTCTAATTTATAAGCCAATTAGCCAAAATGGCAAGGAATCATTTCACTCATGACGTTATATGTATCGTAAAATACAAATAAATACAAGATGTAAAGAGGACGTTGAACAGGCATGAATTGTGAGCATTCAATCATCGCCAGAGCTATACACCATTTCCATTTACCATCAGAGAGATTCTTAATCTAGTTGAACATCATCGCACACACAAAATGGGAACTCAATTACAAGGCTGAACGGAAATTTACGATAAATTGAAGCAAGAAGGTTGGAAAATTCAAGTTTTCCGGTAGACAATTTTGAGAGATATGTACGATGGTGAAATATTTTCTGAAGATTTATATATTTAAGGCGTGAAAAATCTGCACTCAAAAAGTCTTATAAACTTGTAATAACATTGCGAATTAGTGATTTATGATTGCTTGTCTATTAATCTCATCGTTGTCGTTCGTTTGGTTGTCCGTCAGTTTATTTGTCCGCCTCTGATGCCCTTACTCAATCAATTACGGTTAATTGAATTGTAATGTACCAGAGCTTTATATATCTATATATTTATGTATCTATACAACAACAAGTCTTATAAATTGTGCATTACTTCTTTTTGTCATAATGCTCTCAGAGCGCGCAAATCAAAAGGCCAATTATTCAATTCAACAAAATGAAAAAAAGTCGTATGGCCGACAATCCATTTCCTTTCAATTTCAATTCAAATCAGTTGAATATTATTTTCGTGATGTTCGTCCGTTTTGTTGCGAATCAATTCACTACCTACGCTCCACTAAACCGACAGACATCATCCACTTCGATAATCGACTATATTACTAGTTTTATTATTATTATTATTTTTTTTTTGTTATTCTGATAAATGTTAGCTATATATACCAAACCAACAAACGATCATAATTTTGTGAGCGGGCTCGCGAGGTTTGATCGCGGAAAGATTGTGATTCCATTCGAGAGTTTGATTTTTTAAATTAATTGCTTCCTTATTTTGGGTAAATTTGTTGATTTTTTTTTTACATTAGCCACATATGAATTCATAGTGGAGATCAACATAACCGCATTAGGGAAGAATTACATATAGAAATACAGTACAACCTCGATTGTCCGGATTCATGTCTTTATATACTAATTTTAATTCTCAGAAGTACATATATACATATGTGCAGGTGACGCGAAGTATCTATTTGATCTCTTTATTATCATGCAAGTTCCACTGTCAGATGAGCTGTCAAATTGATGACAAAAAACCATTGGAATCGAATTGCGATACTTCGGAATGGCCGATTTCCTTTCCAAATTATGTGACATGTCAAAAAATTACCAATTATGGACAACAAATTTTAGTGTTCCTCGCACAAAATAAGACATAATATGAATGTCTAACTCACATGATTTGACATGTTAGAATTAGATTTAAAACAGTCAAACATCCTGGCGGAAAAAAGACCTGGCTAGTAGTCAATTTTATAAGCACTGAAAGCATTTTTATCGAAAATCCTCTTAAATTTTATCAGACAATTTCAAAAGGGAAATTTCATGGAAATTATTGTTAAAATAGGGATCTTTGCACATCTCTGGAAAAATAAATTGTTTTTTTTTCTTTCTAATAATCGAAATGCATGAGAAATAAAATGCACGACTGGGTCGTACGAACCAGCTCTTATAACTAACAACTTTAGTGTAGCTATAACTACTGACGCTGATAGTAGGTATAGGTTGACTATACTCTGTCCCAGGAAAATAGGCAGTACAGGCTAGATAGGACGTTTGCCTCTCATTCTCGCTACAGTGAATTGCATAAATCTGTCACCCAATAAATCTCTCACAGGGTTTTCGTAGTGTGTATTTTAAATGGACTCAGATATAAAAGAATAGTATGTAGGGTTGCCGCCCTTTCTTAGATTCGAATTTTTATTTAATCGTTTTGCTTATAAAAAAATTATCTTTTTTCCCTTTTAAATAAAAAACAAGTAAAAATTTAACATTTATTAATTAGGACTAATTAAAAATTAAATAACAAAAATATATCTAAATTATGATTTTAAATAACTATATTTACAAAATATTTTTTATACAGAAAAGAAGTTGGTGCTGCTGCTGCTAGCTTCACCTAGGTTTATAACAAGATTTTCTACAGAGCGTAAAAAAAACGTGCATTTCCCACATTTTCAGCTCAACGACCTGGTCGACATGTCGGAAACACCGATGTCATTTTTACTTCACTTCACATTAATTAACCACGCGCTACGAAAATCTACGCAAATAATGGTCTTCTTCAAAGAAAACAGCTTAACATTTTGTAACTGCATTTTAACGTATTTTACACACATTAAAAGAAGTGCCAAAAATGAAAATACTCCACGATAAGACTCATCATCCAAAACTTTTTTAAAAGCTCTCAAATCAAAAGCACCTCAACAGAAAACTGAGGGAAAAAAACCGAACGAGTTTACAAATCGACACAGGTGACTCTGAAAGCACATCAATATTTAATGGGGGTTGAATATCAGCAGCAGCCACAGGCCACAGCAAACGCAATTCCGTCCACACTCAGATGTGCGCTGAGTAGGACGTTGGGTCTGCGTCAGATGCAAATTTACGGGCGGGCAAACACTTTTTCTGGAGAGGTTCTTTCAATTTAGTATGGTGCAAAAATATGACACTAATGATTTTGAAAAAGCTTTCCCATAAGACGTGTACTGCTTATTTTTCTGGGACAGAGTATAGTTATCATTTGCAGGATTAAATCTGATGTAGGTAAGGTAACCCTGATTGTTAATATAATGAATTGTGGAATACTTATGGATTCAAGGAATGGTTACATAGGTACCTACCTACAAATGTATATTTAAAGGGATTTGAATTATGAAAATTAGCAGGGTATTATGTACCAACCTATATATAGAGAACCTAGGTATGCGGATGTGTACATACATATGTATAAATGAAAGTGAATGTATGTGAATGAATGAAAAACCGTTTTTTCAACTTATAAAAACTGCAATCACTTTAATCGGTGTCTCGAAAAAAACAAGAAAACCATTAGATGCCATCGATCAATGAAAATTTTATTAAAAAGTATCTCGGGACGGATTTTGATGAAATCCGGTTTTTTTTTTTATTTTTTTGAAAACAAATGTTTTTTGAAATTTTGGTATGCAGTTTTTTAACGTTTATTAATATACACGTTACCATAATTTATCTTTTTTGATTAGTTTTAAAAATATTGATTTTTCAAAATAAAAAATTCAAAATTAATTTTAATTATAAAAAAAGTCATTTAAAATTTTAATATGCAGAATTAGTTTGGATACCTAGGTATTCTCAGATATAAAACTTGACAGAAATCCAATGTACAGTTACCGAGAAAGCCAAACAATTTAAAAACCGTTATATGAAAAGTACCGTTAATAGACTTTTCCCGTAAGTTTGGTTCATATCAAATGATGCTATTACCAACAAGAAAATTCTTTAAATTTTTTATCAAAATCGTTATAGTCGTTTTCGAGAAAAATAAGATTTTCCTTCAAGGTCATATGGCAGGTACCGTTATTTTTTGGCCTAAAAATAAAATTTTAATTTCACCTCTGAGGAATTCCAAAATAAGGTAATAGCTTACACCGACAGACATTTTTGTCGTTGTCGATCACTTTTTTAGACATCTCTATGCTCGTAATGTCATGTTTGATCGTTAGAAAAATTTTTTTTTACGAACGCATAATTTGCCTATAGTACCTATAATCGCAAGTAAAAATGAGAAGACATCATGTGTTGAAACAAATGCCAAGAAATCAGAAGAAATTGAAGTGTTGTTAGTGCGTGACAACTGTTTGTTTATGTTGGCATCGGCGTTGTTCTTCACCCTGCTCATTGGATGAAGACGTCCGATGTATTTTTTTTAATAAAAAGCAAACCTATTCATTTTGTATCTCCAAAAATTGAAAAGTACAATTTTACAAAACAAGCTGCTATATCCACTTGTTTAATGTATCTGATGAATCAATGAATGAAACTTTTAAAAAAATGGACTTTAGCTTATAAGTTTATACAAAAAATCCCATTTTAAAGTTTAGAAGTCGTATAAATGTTTTAAAGTCCTATAAAATGTTTAAAATACTGGTTAACCCGCAATGAGACGACTAACGATGTTCATTCTTTTGTCAGGTAAAGAAAAACATAGTATTTGAACAATTTATTTGAAACACGTTTAGTTTTTTAACATGAATGGTGTCACCTATAAAAACAACACGATATTAGCAAGAACAACATCTAACGAAATTATCGACGAGTTTTAAGTCCCCTCGTAGTGGAAAGAAATTGCAAGAAGCCAATACGAGAACCTTTTTATAAATCCAGTCAGTAAGAGCGATTGCTTAAAGATAAAAGTCATTTAACAGTGTGATTGGAAAATTTCGGAATGTCCATATATTTTGCAGGAAATGAACTTCTTCAGTGAAGATCGGAGAAATTTGTTACCAATCTCAAATGAAAATAATTTTTATTATTACGACTCTTTCGGTGGGGTAACCCTAACAAAGCTTTTACGATAAGCAATTTTTTGCAAGTTAGAACGAAAGATCTAAAAAGTAAAATCAGCTAAATGATTTCGATCTTTTTATCTTATCGACATTCCAAGTTTGACTTATAATAATTACCCGACACTTCCACCTTCACGAAGTTGTACTGTAATTTGCAATTGAAGGATTCGACAAATTATGTGCAAAGAATTTCGAAGGGGGTGACACATATTGTCATCATCATCATTATATAAAATTATTATTTTGTTAAATAATGAATAGACTATCTGAGTTGGCTGGTTATAGTTGAATGATTACACTAACGGCTAACCTAACTATGGGGACTGTGACCCTTACGTTCGAATGTCTGTCTGTCAGTCTCTCTATTAGTATGTATGTAGAATGACGAAGCGAAATAGTTGTTGCGAGCCTCCCGCATAAAAAAGCCGCACGCATCACGCAGATCCCACAAAGAACATCATAAAGAATCATGGGAAACATTTTATTTTTTCCCCGCCACATTTTAAACAAATGATTCGACAAGAATACAATACATGTGTGTCATTTATAAGCAAACAAATAAAAAATAAGCTACACAACATACAACAAGTGATCATCGTTCTATTAAATTTTGTATAAGTGCATTCGACTGACGACATTATTCTATTTAGACGATGGGAATTGTATAGAAGCCCTATACTCCCTCTCATGCCACATCATTAGAATGTCGGAATATCTATGTAAGTATAATCGATTGGTATAAATCAATTGTTTGGCTTTAATGATGACACACAGTACCAATACACAGATGAACGTGGGGGTAATTACAATTTACAATATAAGGGAGTAGCACTACTTGTCTTCTGGATTCCAAAATTAATCCTTTCAAAATCCAAAGTAACTGCGTAATACGTAAATGCTATTTTGTGACTCAAACTGAAGGGGTTACGATACGGTACGATGCAAACGAAAACGACTGTGACAATGCTAGCTGTGGAAGTCGGTAAAGGGGAACCACCAGGACGACGACAATAGGAAATAATTAAGTTTAAAAAGTTTCTCCATCTTTTCCATTTAGTATAAAAGAAGGGAGCTCCTCCAAAGACAAAAGTAAGAAATAAATGTAGCAAATGATTGGGTAATTTGATTGGAATGAAATTATTTAATTCGATTGCTGTATCCTGATGGTGACGACAAACGACACTCCAACAAAAAGGTGTGTGTTCTTAAAGGATATACCAATAATGATAGAACTGTTCCTTACCAAATGTATGCGGCTTTTTAATTCCATTTTTTTTTTTTAATTTATGTAAAAAAAAAAAAGAAAAACACATTCCAAAACGAACTCTAATTGAATACTAAAAATTATTAATTCTTAATTTTAATCTCTATCAATTTCTTCTACCAAAAGTTCAATCAAAATTCTATTCTATCGCAATAATAAAAATCAATTTTTGTTTTGTTTGTTTGTAATCAAAGAATATAATATTCCACGTATCGTATATACTACTCGTATCAATCGATTTGGGAGAAATTCAACATTAGAAATAATAATGTTTGTGTATAGACAAAAAAAAGAAAAAAAACTGATAGATAGATTTGACCGTATCATCTTTCCGATGCGATGCTGTCACTCGAATCAAGTTCCATTTAAAGCTAATACAAAATGAGCACATGCTATAGATGGTGAGGCAATTAAGTATAACCAACAAACTTCGGCAGCAAATTAATTAATATAAGATTAAACTATAAACGCATACATTTATCTGCCTTCTTTGAATATTGAAAGATTTCGAATTTATATCAATTAAAAATTAGACATCCCATCCACAGGGTGATTCAGTATATACAATAAAAAATTATTTCAATTCGAAAATATTTAAAGAAATAAATAATCATTCTTTTTCGCTGCAGAATACACATATGCTCTGCAATTATTCTGCGCCCAAATTATGTGACTGTAAGTTGATATTTTTGTTTGATCAACTTGGTAGTGCACAATACATTTTGACGGTATCTATCAGGGTTACCTTTGGACTCCTTTGTATTCTTTTGGCTTCTTTTTAAAGTCTGGACTCCAGGATGACACTTTTGTAAAATAGGCGAAAATGGACTCCTTTCAAAAATTCAGGACTCTTTTTAACAATTTAAATAATTTTGTTAATACTAAATTTTCGTTGAAAACTTTTCTTCTGCATTCTTTTCTGAATTCAGTCATTTGTGAACTCATTCAAATCTTTGTCTACTCTAAATTCAGAAATAATTATAGAAGAATATAAAAAATTGAAAATAATGGCTTAACACGGTAGTCTTAAAATGTATGTTCAGATTAAAGACATTGAGACTTTTTGGGTTCAAATCGGTAATTTTAAAAAACCATTTAGAAGAATGTTTGTTTCAAAACTTGTATGACTTTTTTACAGACATTTTAACATTGCCTTATAGCAGAGCTTGTCCTTAAAGAATGTTTTCAAAACTAACGTTGAGAAAAAACAGACTTACTAACCGACTTAAAGTAGAATCTTGCCAATCAAAGTCTTCTGCCCTAAACGTTTTAGAAGATGAGCAGCTGAAAGATTGGGTTCCTGGTCCAACTATATAGCCAAAATATTCCCAACAATTAATATTTTGAAATTTTTTGTATTAACTTATTGTGTCAATTTGTTTTAGTATTATGAAAAGAACTGAATTGTTTATGTTTATAAAATATATAAGAATATATTTGATGATAGAATTTTGTTTTCATTATAGTTAGTTTATAAGGGACTCCTTGTTTTTTAGCCAGGAACGCTCTTTGTGGACTCCTTTGATTTGAAATTTTTCAGAGGTAACCCTGGTATCTATCGGTTTTATACTATTTTCATACCTTTCTGGTGGTACGAGCTTTATGTAGATACAACTACAGCTAAACTTTTGTTTTCAGCAAATACATCTTAGGAGGTGTCCGTTAATCTCCTGAAGAAAATTATACAATAATCATTTCTTCACATTTATTCATTCTACTTTATGTAGTTTTTTGTTTGCCTGATTATGATTTCCATTGCTGAAGTACAGTAAAACCCGGATAAGTGCATCTTGCTTTAGTGCCTAGCCCGCATAAGTCTCTTTTTTTTAGAACCAAAATTCCGAGGATCTTTTGATAATTAACTATTCTTATCTTATAGGTACGTTCCACTTAACTAAACTTTCCCGCTTAGTTGCCTCTTATCTTGTATACCTTTATTGAATTTGACCTGACTTAGCCCCGTTTGCTAATACTCAACTTTAGCATTTATGTGGTACATAAGCACTTATGTGACAGTTTAAGCAGATGAAAAAGTAGCCGATAAGCGTTTTAATTTGAACATAAATGCTTATCAGCAAACGGCTTTATTCTTTTAAGTACATACACATTTGAAATTAGCTGCTAAAATACAAAAGATTCTTTTTCTAAAGCGCTTCCTTTTGTTTTATTCTTTAGAATTCATAAATAAAAGAGTAATAATCTTAGTCCAATAAAATGGTGGAGACTAACTGGATAGCTGTCACTGTCAAAGTAATTTTGTTTTCTTGCGCCGTTAAAACTGTAAGGTTGGCATCTGTTAAAGATTGTTTTCGTTTTACATACATACATATTTTAAAGTTTATTCACAAGAATTGTGAACAATGCCTGGAAAAGGCCGAAGGGATACCTACTATTCAGTTGATTAATATATTTTCTTACTTCTTAAATGACATTAAACGTCTTTTTTATCAAAAATGTTTATTTAAATTTTTGTATCTATAGACATAAGTGTACCCATGTGAACCTAAACGGCTTTTTTATAACGGCCTAACCCCCATTTGGGATTTAGAGTGAGGCACTTATCCGGGTTTTACTGTAATATTATTTCCCATTTGATGTAACGAATTTAAGTAGAGTTTTTACAAGATAGTTAACACTAAGTTAAATGGACGATCACACACTAGATCAGATTTGAACCAGACTTAATCTAATTTTCCATTGTCTTGAAATGAACCACCCTGTCTGCGATTACCTAGTAACAGTAGACTTTTAGGATAAATTTAAAACGTGTGAATTTTTGGTATACGACTAAATATTGGGAAAACTGATAATTTTTTTTCATAATATGTAGATCACCCTGTTTAGTGGTGTGGTTTAGTAGGTATACTCAAACAATAGTTGTCGATCATCTGTCGAATTTTAAGCACCAGTTTTAGAGATCAATCTATTCAACCATGCTAATAAGCCTTGAATATTTAAGACATTTTTTTTTTAAGAATTGATGGATGCATATACGCAAAAGTTGCCAGTTTCAAGAAATCCAAGACATACCAAAATGAATGATTAGAATCGAACCATCGAACCCTATTTCGAAACAAAAAAAAAGAAACGACATCCAAGTCTCTGGGAGACTCGCACCAATGGCCAGGCCATCATAGACATGTGTATAATTTAGTTTTTATTTTGTTTAAATTTTTTTTTTTTTGATTTTTACATGTGAACGTTGAACGACAACGAATCTATAAAATAGCGTGCGATGATAATTTTAAATAATTTTTAACACGGTTCATAGAAATTTTAGTTCGATTATTTTTTATGTTACTCTTCATCAATGTCGGTCGTTTTGGGATTTTGGAACCCAGATCTATTACTATTAGGTATAGGTTCTCGGTTTGGGGTGAGGTAAGAGTTCAAACGAATTGTGTTTCGTGGTTGGCATGGAGCGATACAGCGAGAGATATGCGGGGAACGTTAAATAGAAAAACAATAATAATTATGGTTTTCAAATACTGATTGCTTCCGATCACGTATGATTTTTAATAGATTTATGTGAAAACAGAGCAAAGAGAAGACACACAAGCAACGACTTTACCTCTATTTTAAGAGTGTTATCTTGATTATATTCATTCAACGTGCATCGTCGTCGTCGGTCGTAGTCGTCTCGAATAAGAACAAAAATATATTCTATAAAGAAAAAAACAAGGGCATATTTATTTTGAGTCAGTTGGGATTTCAAAAGATCCATAAGTACCATATCTCTGAATTTTGAGGTTTAAGGAAAAGCTCGTAGGCACATATTAATGTCCGTACGTATACATATTTTCGTACCAGTACAGTATTTTCATGAAAGGAAAAAAAATGGAAAGAAAATTAACATACCGATCTAAGGATAGGTGAGTGTATGAATATAAAGACAGAAGTATAGTTAAAGTGGCATCCAGTTTTGCATTCCCATATCTACATGTTTAAGGGGTGGCAATAACGAAACGATGGGGTATGTGCTGAGTGTCAGCAGACTATATAAATGAGATCCCTTTTATGTGGATGATTGCTTATTATACTGCTGAGATGAAAAATATAATGCATATGCAGTTGTGTACTGTACTATACCAATCCGGTGCTAGAATGAGAAAACTCTAATTTCGGTTGAACGCTACAGAAAAAAACACTTGGTGGACTTGCAAATCGATTCAACTTAGGTAAAGGAAGAAGTTAAAGCCATATAAATACTTAAACACGAAGCTACAGTGACGTCTGAAATTATAGGTTCACCATCATTCGCACTTTATGTTACTTTGAAAGAGCTTATGATGTTGATTCTGTTATAACTAACATAAAAAGAATTAATAAAACAATCGCATATATTTCATTAAACATAACCCAGCTAATTGTGTCGATGTCTTAAAAAATTTACTAAATTTTTATTACAAAGTGATTACAATCTCTTGTCTTTCACTGTACTTACAAATACCTATCTTTTAAAATGTCGTTTAACTTTGATGCTGCATCAACAACGCCATAACGATAGATTGTCGGGTTGGATGCGTCCTTTCACGCGTGTAAGTAACCCATCATCTTTGCCAGTGTATATAGCGAAGCGATGATGATGGGAAAGATCATAATGAGACATATATGAGAAAATGCATCAAAATCCATTAAAAGCCATTTTCGTATTATGGTTTTCACAAAAGAGCCAAGCAAAAATAAAAAAAAATATATATAGTAGCCCCCAACTCCACATGCAACACACAGAACATCACAGAAAGATGCAGAGAGTGTGAGAGAGAACGCGGAGTACACCCACCTAATGCATTGTGTAATCATCATCTTACCCATCAGCATCATCAACATCATCATTTGCAATCATCAGGGGTGGAAGTAGAAGAAGCGCAGTTATACAAATAACAAAATGACAATATTTTGTGAGAAACACCCCATCCTATCCTATCATATCCTTTTCGTTGTGGCAACCATCAGCCCCTGAGCATGATAATAGATTGGAAAGTATTTTTGCATTTTTTTTTTCGAGTATTTGCTGATAGACTGGATATTTTTGTTCAGTTTTTTTTGCTAGCCCATTATTTGTCCTCAAATTATTTGCACACACTTCAATGGGCTCGGAAATACCAAACATTGTGGTGGTACGAATTTCATGAACAGCAACGAACCACTTAAGATAATAACCTGTAGCTGGGTGAATGACATAAATCGAAGGGTGCAGCGCTAGAGTTGCGCTGTATAATTATCCTTGAAGTACTCAACAAAAAAAAAAAAACACACAAAAACAAAATTATCAAAATAGCAAAGATGAAATATAAAATCATTTTGTTGAAAACACATTAAGTACATAGAAATCAATTAATCACAAAATTCAAACAAAACGGTACTCTCAAAGTAATATACTATACGGACGAATCATCATCATCATCGGGGCAAATAATGTTTAGTAAATGTACCTTCACCAGCGCAGCATTCGATACGGGCGTCTGCAGTTCGGCAAGATAAATCCACATAACGAACAATCTAGACACACGGTGATTCCTAAACCATATCGAACTGGTCCATTTCAGTGAAAAAATGTTATGGCCAGCCATAGCGGCGGCTACACATTTTAGCAAGTCAAATAAAACCAAATTGATCGCTTTTTACGTTAATTGAATTTTTCACTATACTACTTTAGATATTTTTAGAGGGACACAAGAAGCTAGATCCCGGACGATCGGCGATGCGATGTCTTCATTTCAATTGTGTATATTGTATAGAAGATGCGGAGAGGAATTTGATTTCGATTTTCGAATAACAAGATCCAAACGATTTATAATTGAGTGCGGAGATACATATGTAAATGTATTTCCTTTTCACCTCTACATACCTGAATGTGAATTTGTATAAATATGTTTAGAAAATATTGACAAAATGCAAGGTCATTTATTTAAATACAATTTTCAGATACCTTATCTAGGATTTTTAATATTCGATTTCAAATTCTAATAATGTGAGTGTCCGAAGGATATTTTATTTTGGTGGGGGCAATACCCCCATTTATTTGGCTTAATACAAGCTTCATAGTTTAACCTAACTTAAAACTATAAAACTTAGGGATATGATTGGGTTGAATTGGGCGGACGATTTAACAGGAGGAGTTTTAGGCTGGGAGTGCTGAGGTTGAAGTCGAAACAGTTTTCGTTTAAATCAACCCTTCGCAGCATACCGGTAATAGGTTCATTGAAAACATAAGAGGTACGATGAGTAGGCAGGTAGAAGAGCCGAGGGTTTCTTAGGTTGCGGGGGTTAGTGTTGAGAAAGATAGAGTTGTAGAGGGTTTCAGAGTCAACGGAACCTGAGAGAAGTCGATGAATGAAGAGGATTTCGGTTATTTCTCTTCGCTCTTGCAGGGTATTGAGAATAATTAGTTGGCGGCGATTTTGATAGGGGGCAGAATCAAAGAATTATTCCAAGGCAGGCCACGAAGGGCGAATCTTAAGAAACGGCATTGAATGCTCTCGATTCTTGAGATATGAATTTTTTGATATGGGGACCATAATTGATAAGCGTATTCAAGTAACGGGCGGACAAAGGTTATGTAGAGTGATCTGGTGACGTAGGGGTAGGAGAATTCTTTGGACCATCGTTTCACAAAACCAAGCGTTGAATTGGCTTTTGAAATAATATTATCGATGTGTGTTATGAAATTGAGCTCTCGGTCACATAATATGCCGAGGTCTTGAATCGATTCAACGATGGCTAAGGGTTGAATGTAAAGAAAGTATCTCCTGGGACAAGATTTTATGCGTTAACGTGAAAATGTGATTGATTGACACTTATCAATATTAAGCTCTAAGCAGTTTTTGATACACCAGACTGAGAAACTGTCGAGATCTAGTTGAATAAGGGACGATTCTTCGTGTGAGGGAGAAATTGTTTTGAAAAACTTGGTATCGTCAGCGTATAATAAGATATGGAACTGTTTAATGACCAATTCAATATCGTTAATTGTAAGAATAAAAAGTGACTTCCTTGGGGGACCCGGAGGTAGCTTAGAATCAATTGGAGAAGGCAGATCTGAAACGAACACTGTAATACCGGTTTTCCAGATAAAAAGGAATCCATTTTAAGAAAATAGGTTCAAGGCCGAAAAGTATAACTGTGTGAAATTTTGTCGAAAGCCTTACTAAAGTCAGTAACAGATAACATCTACTTCCCTTCCGCGTTCTAGAGCTGAGACTGTATACGATACAAATTCATCTAGATTAGTTGTTGTAGACCTACATTTGAGAAAGCCGTGTTGTCTAGGTGAAATAAACGACTTACAACGGAAACTTAAGATTTCATACAAAATACTTTCGAATATTTTAGGGATATGTGAAAGTTTGGCAATGGGACGATAGTTCCTAATATCGTTCTTCGTACCCTTTTTGTACATTGGGGTTATGAAAGAGGTTTTCAATACATGAGGAAATTCTCCTTGAGATAATGATAGACTGAACAATTTGGAGAGCGGAAAAGAGAGAGCTGAAGAACATTTTTTTAGGAATATTGCGGGGAGGCCATCAGGGCCAGGAAGATATTCATCGTTAAGTTGATTCAACTTATTTTCGATGATATATGGGTCGATGGTAGGAGGAAGAAAAGGGCCTAGTGAGAAATTTGACAAATAATCGAAATAATCTGAATCAGGTACGAAGGAATCGTCGGTGAAAGATTGCTTGAAAAATGTGGCAATATCTTGCGGATTATTCGATATACCTGAATCATCATCACATTTTCACAACTTTCAAAAATATTTGCGCAAAATTTCAATCATTTAAAAATGACTCCAAATCACTCTTAATCTAAAAACTCTTTTTTTTTAAGCGAAAAAATCTAAAGTATATTTCAATGCTGCGCAATGCAGTTATCACTTTATCTAGTTGACAATAAGTGTTTCGCAATAAACAAAAATAACCAAAATGTTTTGAGATTTTGATTTATTATTTTGAGTTTTCTAAAAAAAAAAATGTAGTAACACCCTTTAGCTTTTCACGGCAAAAAATTGCAAATCTAAGGAAATGACTAATAAAGGTGATTTGTACTTGGGATATAGATACTATGGGGCAAGTCTGCATTTAGAAAAAAAATCGAACTCGAGATTTTAATCCAACTTGGCATTACTATGATGGAGAACACCAAAAAAGTGGATCCCGCAATTCCGTCTGTCTCTCTGTCTGTCTGTACAACTCTCTACAGCCTAAACGTCTGAAGCGATTTTCTTCAAACTTGGTTTTTAAGCGTTTTAGGTGATTGTCCAAAATAAAATTTTGAATTGTTGTTTTAGCCCCAAAAATAACGGTACTTGCCATACAAATTTTTCTACCATCTTAATTATATCGAAAAAGGCTCTTACTATTTTGATAAAAATTAGTTTGTGTACTACTTTGGGTATGGTCTACATTTTGGTCGAAATTCTTTTTTAAATATTTTGTTATTAACGGTACCTGCCATACAACCATTTTATTGATTCTCAACTTTCTCATAAACGGCTCAACGGATTTCGATCAAATTTTTTGTCCTTCAAATTTTAAATAATACTGAATTTAAAAATTTTCGAAAAATAGTTTTTTGGATTTTTGAAAAAAAAAAATATTTTTTTTTTTTTTGAAAATCAATATTTCGAAAACGGGTGTACGATTTTTTCTCAAATTTTGTTTTTGAATTTATATTATTAAATAATTAAAATGTACATACCAATTTTTTTTAGAAAAAAATTTTTATTTATGTTTGTATGTACCTATAAAAAATTAAGTGAAAAACGACTTTAAAAATACATTTAACCGTTAACAATCTTTTGCATTAAATGTGATCGAACATAGGAGCAAGTACGTGCGATCTAGTCGTGCATTTTATCTTTTTTTAAGCTTTAAACAAGTTCATATGTCAACGTTTTGATCTAATTCGGTTATGACCTAAACGAGAGACGAAAAGGTTTGACAATAAATTAAATGCATCACTGGATCACACGTACTTGCTCTTATGTTTGATTACATCTTAAGCACAAGATTTGTAGTAGAAACAGCTCAATATATTATTTTTAATCTTTTTAACTTAATTTTTTTCTATACAAAATTTCTTAAATTTATTTCTAAAAGAATTTTTAGTTCGCAAATTTTAAGTATTTAATAATATAATTTTTAAAACTCAATTTCAAAAAAACACGTTTCACCCGTTTTCGAAATATTGAATTTTCAAAAAACACAAAAATAACATTTTGTTTCAAAAATCAAAAAAAAAATACTTTTCGAAAATGTTGGTAAGCCGAATTATTTAGAATTCGAACGACCTCCTATACGAAAATTTTGATCGAAATCCGTGGACCCATTTATGAGAACGTCGAAAATAAAGAAAAATGGTTATATGGCAGGTATACCGTTAATAACAATATAGTGGTGGTCCAGTACAACGAATGTCAATATAACGAATGATCGATATTACGAACACTTTTTTCAAGTTCGTTAGGTATTCTGTATAACGAACAAATAACGACTTTCAGAAAATGAAAAAAAAATGAATAAAATGATCTGATGATCGACCTTGGCAAGTCGTGAAATAGCTATAATTCCAGCCAAAAATAATTGACAAAAAACTTGGTAGTAGCACACTTAAGTTGTTGTTGTCATTAAAAGAAAAAAAAAAGTGTTTACAAACAACAAGCAAAATTGTCAATTCCGGAAAGGGCATAATCAATACTCTTAAAGATCATATGCCTTGATCTTTTAGATTGGCATGGCAAAAAGTATTCGCGGTTGTGTTTCACAAGTTCTGCTTCCAGCAGATTTTATATCCAAGTTCTGTCAGCTATCCGTAATGAAGACGATATGATTGTTGTGGCAAATACGTAAGCTCTTATAAGAAATATTTTCCCAGATGTAAACACAATTTGCAATTGCAAAAACTATTTTGTAAGCTATAAAGTCTTACATCATTTTTTTTAGACTGAATTCGCTACACATTATTTGGAGTCCTGGAATAATGCAGATGGAGTAATTCTTCAACCCGAAAATATTGACAGCAACAATATTAAAGAAATCGAAATTGGAGATAATGTTAGCGATGAAAATGCTAGCTCAGAAATTGAAGTTCAAATAGTGAGTCATTACGAAGCTTTCGGAAATTTTGACAAGTACATCCAATTGGCAGAACGTAATGACATTGAAAACTCTAAAGGCCTAGTTCGAAGAAGTTTATTGGAGGGCCATTCAATCATAACACTCAACGCCCAAAAAAAAATGCATATTGACGATTTTTTTCTTAAATATGAGCAAAATATCTGTACGTACTATTTACGCACATAATTTGAATAAAATTAATAAGTCTATATTCCTAATATGTATGTATATTGTAAAGGTGCAAGTCAAGTTAATTATATGTTTTTTTGTTGTTCTTTTAAGTCAAGTATGAAATAAAATAATGAAAAATACAATTATACTTTCTATTTACCTAAAGATCTCTATGGAACAACTTATTTGATATAACGAATTTTCGATATAACGAATTGACTCTGGATATTACATCATTCGTTATACTGGACCACCACTGTGTATGCAAAAAAAAAAATTGGATCAAAATTTAGGTTATACCTTAAGTATAGTGCACATACTTTTTTATCAATATCGATAAGGGCGGTTTCGATATTAAGATGGTAGAAAAAAATTATATGGCAAGAAGGTACCGTTATTTTTGGACATAAAACATCGATTCAAAAATCTTCTTCAGACACAATCACCTAAAATGCTTAAGTACCAGACAGACGAATTTGCGGGACCCAATTGTTCTGGTGATCTCTATCATCGTAATGTCAAGTTTGATTAGAATCTCAAGGACGATTTTTTTTCCAAATGCAAAACTTGCCCTATAAAAAACGGATCTATGGCGAGTTAGGTATCCTGATTCCCCAATTTTTTTTAATGTTGGCTAAGTCTTATTTCAAGGTGATGGTTTAATGTCTGCAGCTAAGCAAGTACATTTCTCTTTTGAAAAATCACCAAAACCATACGAAGTTTTGGAAAAAAATGATAAATACATCGGTTAGTACTTGAGGGTTAGAAATCTACAGAACAAACAGTATTTTGGGAATGTAGCATTTGAATGAAATCTCTGGTACAATTTTTAAATGTTATTATTATTATTATTTATTCGCATAATTTTTAATCAGGTTTCTTTAAAATGCAAGTAGGTTATAATAAATAATAAATAAAATACGTTTTTATGCCTGTAAAACAATAATTTATGTGATATGTCTAATGTTAATATGAAAATATTACCATATCATTATTATCACTGACACAACAAGTCTTGTATTTAAAACAAAAAACTATGAAGTATGTCACACACATGTTTCAATTAAATACTACTGACAAATGGTGATAAGTAAAACACTTTCTACTGTTTTTTTTTTTTTAATTGATAAACAAAATTTCAAATCAAGAAAGGCATTCTTATCGCTTCGATTTTACATATGTATCCGCCGCTATGGCAAAACTCCGATATGTCTTTGACTTCTGTCGAAGAAAATTCCTCGAAAATCATTATCGAATCGATAAGGCATTAAAAAACGAAACCGCAAACATCAACCAAAATTAAATAATAAAACAAAAAACAACCAAAAATTAACAGTAATTTTTAATAATATGTAGTGTTTATCGCTATTTGAGAATATTCTCGATACATTGTTATCGAATTACCATATTTTCCTATAACCACATGTTCAAAACAAAAAAAAAATACTTTTTTTTTTAAATCAACCAAAAGAGAAGCGAATAAGTAATAATTATTTTAATAATAACAACTGGAACGAAATGATAAAACCACCAGAGAACGAACCCATTCATAATATACAAATATATGTATGTGTATCTTAACATGCCGATTGTGTAGTAGTATGAGAAAAACCGGAAAACCATTCAAATTAAACCGGATGTCACTTTTGCGCTGCACTATATTCTATGTGTTTTAATCACTCGATTCGAACAATAATGTTATAGATATAACTTTTACCAATATTTTTCATATCTATATCTACACATGTGCATATGTAAATAGTTATGTCATATACTAATACAAAAAAATGAGGAGGGGGATGTAGATACCTACACATATTTATTTAGAGAAGTGGGGTTGTTGCAGGCGCAAAAAAACTTATTGTGTATAGTTACATTTATATAATTTTATATTTGAATAAATTTATAAAATTAAATTTTGCTAAGCATCTCTATCTGGCATGAAGAAAATATTTGTCTCGTTTGCAATGTATCGGAACGATACCTTGTAGTAGTAGTCTGCAAATAAATAAATATGTACGCTTGCACATCGCGGAAAAAGCAACAAGCGACTGCAGCGACAACCGAAGATGAGATCCAAAAAAAACAAAAAAACAAATGGAATTTATAGTGCAACACCATATCCAATCCACATATTATCTATGCATGTATGTATGTAAAATGTATAGGGAGAATTTTCAATTTTAATTAGGGACAGTGCGTTGATTTGACTGCCTTCATTATGTGAGCATTTGGCATCCTTTTTTGCTTTTCGCACATAATATTTTTTGTTGTTTTTATTTTTTGTTTTATGCATATCAAAAATATCTGAAATACATGCCGATTATTTCTTGGAATGAATGAACTTCGAACTGTAGGGGTTAAAGGGAAATTGTTTTATTGCTGACATTAGTCAAAACCGGCTGTATGACGACGACGACGTTGATGGCATGGCATGGCGTTGTTGGCAGAACCTTGCGAGCTCTGATCAACAAACTATCCATAGCATAATTGGCTTACTTGGCTTCTTTCACTTGGTTGGCTGGCTGGCTAGCTAACTGGCTGGCTGGATATGATGTGATGTGATGATCATCATCATTTGGTGCCGCGCACGATGATCTACAAATTGTTCGTAGATCCCAGGGATAAGATATGGAACACATGTGCTCTGCAGATATACTTCATACTTATACAATAAACCATACTAAAACCACAGTCGCAGATCCTCTTGACGAGGGATGAAGCTGATGGAGAGGATAAAGAAGTAGGCGCGTTGTGCATTTCGCATAAGTTATAAATGAGCGTGCATGTTCTTCGGATTAATGTTTTAATACTAAACGAGGGCCAAAAAAGTCGTTCGACTGTTGATGCGTTATTGAGATGAGTTGCATGCAAGTTTTGTCGTACAACACCCCTCGCCAGATGTCCTGGTAGAGGAGTTGTAACGCCGACCGTGGCGTGGCGGCACAGTGGAGAAAAACATACAAACATATATAATTAAAGATGAAGAGTGCTGCACTTGAAATAGTACCTAATAGTTTGTTTTTTATTTAGTTGTTTGTTTATTTTTAAGCATTCTCCGTCACAAGATCAATGGCATTTTTGACATTTTACAAATCAGAAGGTCATATACCTACTCGTTTCCATAGATACATACTTACAATGTATTCGAGTATGCACTTGAAACCAACATAAAAGAGATTTACTTGTGTTTGGAGACAGTATAGGTACATAGTTGTCTTTAAATTTGATTTGGTTTTTAAGTTTTTATTTGATTGCAAAATTTAGAAAGGGTGGTTACGAAATTTCTAAAGCTAAGTCATTAAAATATTTAATGATTTCAAGCTTTAAGTACATAAATACCGCCTTGTATCTTGTCATGAGGCGTTTTTCTTTTTTAGCTCCGAGTAAAGAACTCAGCTGTCAAAAAAAAAAGATCTGTGTTTCTTTTTTAGCTCAGACACTTCTAATCGCTCAACTTGTGTTTCTTTTTTAAATCTGAGCTAAATCGGGAACATGCTCTGTTAGCTCAGAATACAATGACCGATCAAACGAAGCAAAATGCAGGGAGAGGCTAACCTTACTCATAATTTTGACAATAATCACGAAAGTAAAACAAATTAAAACAAAAATTAATTCGTGAGACTTGGATTAGCTGGTAAATAAGTTTTAATAAAAAAAATATATAATAATATATGACAGTTCTGCGCTTAAGTTTATTTCAAAATTAAATCGGAGAGCTATGATCATGCTCTACTCAGAGCTAAATCGATTCACATCTGTTCGAAGATAAAAAGATAAACGCATATTGTTGCACAAATTAGAGCATTAGTATCTATTTGTTACCGCATTTTTAGCAATTCGAATGTTTTCGTTAACGATACTCGCCCCGTTTCAGGATACAACAAAATACCATCTTGTGTGATCTGCCTCCTGTGTGAATCGTCAAAAACAAGGAAATGCGCTCTCCAAAAAGCAGAACTAAATCTGTAGTTCAAAACTATAATTTTGTAGTTTAATAATAAATACTAGCCGACCCAGCTCTCGAAGTTCGAGTGCCAATTTATTTATTTAAAATTCATTCTAATTCAATAAAAGACAGAGAATTTATGATTTTATAAAATTGTTGAATGCAATGAGAAGTACCTACTAAGCACTCAATCCTGGAGTCCAAAGGAAAACAGTTAATGGTAAACAAACTTGTAAAACTATACACATTTTTGACACACTTACAATTTTTGTACAACAACAAATGTTCCTGGTTCTTACTCTTGCACCTTTCATTATTTCCATGCTAAACCAAAATACGTACATACAACAATACTGACGCCTTTAAAAAAAATTCAAGAAATATCGAAATAATCCAAAACAATGGATTTAAAGATGGGCACGCTTCACACACCTCGTATTTTCAACACACTTTACCTCTTATGAAATGCATACGAAATAAATAATGAATGTTTTAATTTGTATAAGTTCAATTATATTTACTTCGAAAATGAAACTTAATTATTTTCTAAATTTATTGTGATGGTCTTTGTTCAAGTTGTACATATTAATTTCATTAGAAATTAAATATTTATTTACACTGTTCCACCACTTTCCCGTACTCAGCTATTCACCATCCTAGTATTGCCTAGCACTAACACAATTCAAAAACTAAGTCTGCAACGAACACTAAAGAGTGTGCAATTTCTAATCCCTTTTACATATGTTATTAAATTATCCAATGCACAAACCATTTTCTTGAATTTTATTTTTACTTAGTGCCATTATTCTGTTCCCACCATGGTCTCGCCGTATACGTAAGAAATGATGTAGCGTACCAACTCCAACCACAATATGGCTTGTGCTCAAACACAAATTTTAACTTCATGTGGTTAAAATTCACGATAAATAAGCACATCTTACACGCATGTTTTATTTATCGGAGCCGAAATTTGGATAGAGTTTCAACTTTTAACGAATTTGATGCTTTGTCCGACTCCATTCAAAGAATTGTTTAACATTATCCTCACACCGAAATCGTCATTGCGGGCGATTTCAATTTACACAATTCTAGTTGGCTCCGCTTTTCGAGCCAGACAACACCCTAAGGAAGGTATGTTGAGGTCTTTGCTGAGTTAAACCAACTGACTCACCTAGTTGACGAGCCGACAGGAATCCCTGACGTTGCAGGCCAAACCGCTAACACTCTAGACTTTTTCCTTACCTCCGACCTTATTAAATACACGGTAAATGTATTATCTCCTCTAGGCACATCAGACCATTGTGTCATATCTAAAAATTTCTCATGCCAACAATACTCAGTTAAAGAAAAACCGTGCACCGCATCTGTCAGTATGTCAGTCTGTCAGTCTGTCAGTTTGTCAGTCTGTCAGTCTATCAGTCTGTCAGTCTGTCAGTCTGTCAGTCTGTCAGTCTGTCAGTCTGTCAGTCTGTCAGTCTGTCAGTCTGTCAGTCTGTCAGTCTGTCAGTCTGTCAGTCTGTCAGTCTGTCAGTCTGTCAGTCTGTCAGTCTGTCAGTCTGTCAGTCTGTCAGTCTGTCAGTCTGTCAGTCTGTCAGTCTGTCAGTCTGTCAGTCTGTCAGTCTGTCAGTCTGTCAGTCTGTCAGTCTGTCAGTCTGTCAGTCTGTCAGTCTGTCAGTCTGTCAGTCTGTCAGTCTGTCAGTCTGTCAGTCTGTCAGTCTGTCAGTCTGTCAGTCTGTCAGTCTGTCAGTCTGTCAGTCTGTCAGTCTGTCAGTCTGTCAGTCTGTCAGTCTGTCAGTCTGTCAGTCTGTCAGTCTGTCAGTCTGTCAGTCTGTCAGTCTGTCAGTCTGTCAGTCTGTCAGTCTGTCAGTCTGTCAGTCTGTCAGTCTGTCAGTCTGTCAGTCTGTCAGTCTGTCAGTCTGTCAGTCTGTCAGTCTGTCAGTCTGTCAGTCTGTCAGTCTGTCAGTCTGTCAGTCTGTCAGTCTGTCAGTCTGTCAGTCTGTCAGTCTGCCAGTCTGTCAGTCTGTCAGTCTGTCAGTCTGTCAGTCTGTCAGTCTGTCAGTCTGTCAGTCTGTCAGTCTGTCAGTCTGTCAGTCTGTCAGTCTGTCAGTCTGTCAGTCTGTCAGTCTGTCAGTCTGTCAGTCTGTCAGTCTGTCAGTCTGTCAGTCTGTCAGTCTGTCAGTCTGTCAGTCTGTCAGTCTGTCAGTCTGTCAGTCTGTCAGTCTGTCAGTCTGTCAGTCTGTCAGTCTGTCAGTCTGTCAGTCTGTCAGTCTGTCAGTCTGTCAGTCTGTCAGTCTGTCAGTCTGTCAGTCTGTCAGTCTGTCAGTCTGTCAGTCTGTCAGTCTGTCAGTCTGTCAGTCTGTCAGTCTGTCAGTCTGTCAGTCTGTCAGTCTGTCAGTCTGTCAGTCTGTCAGTCTGTCAGTCTGTCAGTCTGTCAGTCTGTCAGTCTGTCAGTCTGTCAGTCTGTCAGTCTGTCAGTCTGTCAGTCTGTCAGTCTGTCGGTCTGTCAGTCTGTCAGTCTGTCAGTCTGTCAGTCTGTCAGTCTGTCAGTCTGTCAGTCTGTCAGTCTGTCAGTCTGTCAGTCTGTCAGTCTGTCAGTCTGTCAGTCTGTCAGTCTGTCAGTCTGTCAGTCTGTCAGTCTGTCAGTCTGTCAGTCTGTCAGTCTGTCAGTCTGTCAGTCTGTCAGTCTGTCAGTCTGTCAGTCTGTCAGTCTGTCAGTCTGTCAGTCTGTCAGTCTGTCAGTCTGTCAGTCTGTCAGTCTGTCAGTCTGTCAGTCTGTCAGTCTGTCAGTCTGTCAGTCTATCAGTCTATCAGTCTGTCAGTCTGTCAGTCTGTCTGTATGTATGTATAAAACCTACAGCCCAAACGGGTGGGCCGAATTGCTTCAAACTTGGTCTATGGAGTTTTTTTTAGGTATTGTGCAGAGGGGAAATTGAATTTTTTTTAGCTCAAAAAATAACGGTACCTGCCATATAACCGTTACGTGAAAACCTATTTTTTCTCGAAAACGCCTCTAATAATTTTGATTAAAACAATCAGTGCAGCTTTTTCTATACGACCGATCATATGGTTGAAAAAAATTTAAATGTCTAAAAACGGTAATTTCCATAGGACCGTTTTTTTAAACCGCTTACCCGATTCCTTCGAAATTTCAGACATATATAGCCTTAGGTTCCCCAAATTATACTGATTACCAATATTTTTAATTAAAAAAATTATATTTTGAAAACTGCTCATTAAATTTTTTTCAAAAATTATATTTATAATGTATTTGCTGAATATCTATGAATTAGCGTTTTTGAATTTTTTTTAATGTTTTTCCAAAAGTTTTAAGAAAAACTTTTTTTTTGTTCAAAAACCGCTCCAGAGATTTTTAAAATTTTTTTCTCATAAATTCAAATTTATCCAAGAAATAAAATGGCGTACTTTTTTTGAGCTCAAATTAGTTTAAGTATTTATTTCAGAACTTTGAATTATTTTTTCTTTGATGAATCCGATTTAATTTTTTGTTTTTAAGTTTATATTATTAAATATTTAAGATTGTCATACCAATTTTTTTTTAGCAAAAAATTAAAGAAACTTTGTGTATAAAAAAAAGTAAAAAATGACCTTAAAGATATATTTGGATTTTAAATAGAAATCTTTTACATACGATGTGATCGAACATAAGAGCAAGTTCGTGCGATCCAGTCGTGCATTTTATTTCTATTGCGTGAACTTCCGCCTGAAAAATGCTTGTGCACTTTCCCATCGGTATTGAAAGATTGGTTCTAGGCGCAAAGATTCCAGCAGCAGTCCCTTCAGGCGATCTCGATCCAACAGAGTACCATTTGATGGCGTTGGTGTTAAGTGTGTAGTTTATTATTTTTCCTGCCCACTCGTTCTTGCAACTTAACGCAATTTTGAAGTTTAATTTATACATAAATATATATATGTATAAACATACAATTTAATCAAAATCGTAAAAGGCGTTTTGGAGAAAATTCAAAGAAAAAAAAACAATACATTTTATTTCTAAAGAATCATATAAATACAATTTTTTCGGGTAGTAACAAATTTGAAGAAAATTCGCAAACTCTAGCCGGTGATGCCGACCAAAGTCGAAAAACATGCCAAAACTTTCACTTTTGTGCACGTGACACAAAAAATGTTTCTTATTCTAAAACACATCTTTGAAGCTATTATTTTATTTGGACATGTCCAATAAAAGATCAGCCTAATTAAAGTTCTTAATTGATCCAGAAATGTTTAACGTTCAATGAAATGAATTAAAGAAATCCGTTTACCATCTAAAATGCAACACTCGGCAAATACATACTTTAAAAGGGTTCTTACTTTTCATTCAGCAGATGTCTTATTCAAAAGTCCTTTGAAAACATTTCACCCGTCTTAATTTTCCCTGAATTTTTTTTTTATAATTTTCCGTGAATCCTCCTTCGGTTTTTCTTCTTCTATTTTTTTGTTAAACCATTGTTTGTCCTGTTTAGACGATTTAAAGATGTTGTTTCTCGCCTCGAAAACAACCAACCGCGACCCACCCTCAATTTAAAAAAAAAGACTACCAGTATCATTTTCAGTATTGACATCTTAATTTTTGCGCCTTGCTATATTGTTTACATTCTTTTTTTTTGTTTTTTTTTTTCTTCAAGGAAAAAGAAAAGGATATAGAGTCGACCATCCGACCATCGTCGTATAAATGTCATATTTTGAACTTTTACTTTTTCCCCAATTCAGTGGAGATTTAAATGTTTTGTTGATGTTTTCAAAGAGTGTTATGGCGGTGCCGCATAAAGGGTAAATCGAAGGAGGATGCTTTACGCATTATTGAATAAATAGACTCAAGAAAGAATCAATTTCAAGTGTTTTTTCAGCTCATAATTAGGGTTTTTTGTTTGCACAAGGGCGTTAAATTTATGTAAATAAAGGAAAAACAAAAGATACAAATCAAATTTCACTTACCTCTTTTTCTTTGGCAGCCAATTCATCAGCAAAATTATTATTACAACTACTACTGCTACTACTATTTGTATTGGTGTTATTATTGTTACTAGTGCTATTATTATTATTGTTTCTTGTTGCCTCGATGCCACTAGTGCCGTCTAGAGCTGACAAGAGCGGACTGTGCGATCGATTTGGCATTTGATTGCTTGCCAGTGTTGCCGATTCGCTGGAGTCTTGGTGGAGATTCATTTCGGCTGTCATTGCCGTAATAAGTTTGCTAGCGTCTGTTAATGTTGCACCAATGGTTGTGGCGCCGCTGGTGGGGATTGGATTAGTGGATCCTGCTGATATTACTGCAGAAAGATCAGTTGACGCAGTTGATGTTGTGTCCATTATTTGATTATGATTGAAGAGTAACTTTGCCGAATTAAGGCATCCGTTAAGAGTGCTACCGTTTTCAGATAATGGCGGTGACGGCGATGGTGTGGCTGCCAGCAGATTTCCGTTCTGGTGTAAATGCTGTGATATGGCAACACTGCTTAATTTGTTATTATTGTTGAAGCTATTATTGTTGTTTATCGTTGGAGATGATAGTTTGATATTTGGTATTGGGATTGTGCTCACCAAAGATGGCGATGGTGGCGACGAATGAATCGAAGATGCTGTTGTTGTTGTTGATGACGTAGATGTTGTTGTTGTTGTAGTCGAAGTTGTTGACAATTGTTCTTTTAAAGTATTTACTTCTTTTTCAGCCAATGTAGCTCTCTGAAAATAAATTCCAAAAGAAAAAAACAATTGAAATTAAATCAAAAAGTATATATACCTAAATAAAAAACGAAATTCCAAAGACAAAGCTCCCAAAAAATATTTGCCAAGTATTCCCATTTTGATGTCTGCTGATAGTATCAGCGCCAGAACTTATAGCCCAATTAGACCCCATTTATATAATAATATTTTTCCTAGGTACCTATCTAAGTAGCTACTCATACCTTTTACCTGATGTAGAGTTATGGTATAGTGGCAATGGCAATGGCAACAACTAAAAACCATGCAGTATCCCAAAAAAAAAAAAAAAAAAAAACAACCAAAATTTCGAAATGTTTTGTTTCCTCTTTTCTTTTCTCAGTTCTCACACTTCTAGAACAAACAACAATTCTGCATAAATGTATTTCCGTTCAATTTGAATTTAGATGAAGCCAAAGGGATTTTAGCCAGTGCAACCAGTCACCCAGACCTATCTACAGGAAGAAATTCGAGTAAATTTACCGCTCGAATTTTAATAGTTCGAAAAAGTTTTCCTTGTTGTTTGGGTTGAAGAGTATAGCAAATGCAAGTTAAATACCAACATACATAATGCCAAAAAAAAAACGACCACGGACCCTTTTTTACGGGCGCAGTCAAATAAAACCTTCTTCCTTCATCGGACACACCCTCATTAATTTTACTTTTAAAGTCATTACGGGCTAAATTTACCCAAATTAATACGTTACACTCAGATGTATAGTACCTACATACTCGTATTGTTAGGTTTGTAGGGTATATGCAGCAAGTAGTGGATTTATTGATAAGCCAATTTGGGGTAGAGTCCAAAATAAGTTTGGCAAATTAGTCAGATGAATCGAAGGACAAACACCAACATCGCATAAGTCATTATAAGAGGGCATGAGGTCTTCCAGCCGGAAGGAAGAAAGGGAAGGTAGACCCCTGAATAAACCAAAATAACAGTACCTTTATATTGTTGTATAGATCTAAGGGCAATGTTCAAGAATCGAACGAGAAATCGGGCTTAAGATGGAATTACTTTTCGGCAAATTTATCTCTCTTTGTCTACATCCGATTGTTGTGGCTACTCGGATTTCGGATTTCGGATACCTTTTTGTCTGAGGACTGTACTGTGTGCAGTATCTCCATTTCTATAATGCCAACCCCCTCTTACAAATTTAATCTGTTGGGAGGAATTATGATTCTCTTTTCGTTACCTTGGAGTTTTTTTTTGTCAATTCCTTTCAAAACGGACGCAACGCGACGTAGATAGACAGACACAGACAGATAGCTAGATACGACAAACAAGTGTATGGTTTCTCACGGGGATTGAATCTCGACAAGTCGTAGTGCGGCGGGTATCAATGGACGAACAAAATTAAATATTTACCAAAAAAAACACAAAACAAAAAAACAATTTTGACTATATATAAGAAAGACAAAAAAACAAAACAAGTTAAGACAAAAATTAAGCTTAACAAAGTCTATAGAGGTATTTATATATAGGTAGTACTAGAGGAAAATCGATACGCAAGAGACGAGTTATGAGGCCCGCATAAATCTACTGTGGCAACACAGCAACCCTATCTCTTCCCCACCATCATCAACGACTGTGCTACTTGTACTACCCCCTTAGGCATATAGCTATTAGAAGTAGATTTATCGCAATCGAAAAACTTTTGGCGAATTGAAAATTTGAAAACCCCTCCCCGTCAAAGCAACCCTTTTTCTTTGGTTTTTCGTATATACAATATTGCTGCATGAAAAAACAGAGGAAGCGCGCGATGACAAGTTGCTCCGGACGGGTAGCCGAAAGGCGGGCAAAACTTGTATAACTTTTGTTGTCATTCCCAAAGTCGATAATGTTTAATTACAGATTACATCTGACAACCGCGCCCAACCGCCCAGCTCACGATTTTAATGATTTTTAAGCTTAAAGCGGTTAATATTATAGAGAGACAGAGAAACTTCTTATTGTATGGGATGGGGTGAAACATTTTTGATGTCTGATTCTGATTCTGATGGTTGGAACCCTTCCAATTGATTTTACAAAAGTCTTCGACGCGAAAATGCGGGAGGATGCGCGTCCCTGCTGATGCAGGGGGACGGCGACGACAGCGACGGCGGCAAAAACTGTGGTTTTAAGAGATAGCTACTTTTTTTCTTTGTTTTTGATGTTGCTTACTTTTTTTTTCTGTTTTAAAGGAAATATTTTTCGCCTTTCCATCAATAGAAATATCAATTAACGAAAATGTAAAAGGGTTAATTAACTAAAATGCGGGCTTCACTTCAAGCACAAAGGACCAAACCGACCTTAAGCATACCTATACGAATACACATATACATATCGTATATGGACCTATGTAGCACCCATTTATATTTTAAATACTATATTCAAAAAGTCAGAAATTGTTAATACATTTTTTTTTTGGCAAAAAAGGATCCCATTTGGTAATTTGCTTTAGATGTGCAAACTCACAAACTTCCCATTATAAGATTTTTGTTAAAAACCAAATCTGTTTTTTTTTTTTTAATTTATTTTTTCCTAAGTAAAGCAAATTCGTCGTCATATACATAGGTACTCATATATCTTTTTTTTATACTGAGAACGAAAGGGTAAACATTTGAATCAGGTCCAATGTAGGCTATAGGCAAAAGGCATCCCCCTCAAGGATCATCCATGTGCTCCAATATTTTTGTTTTTAGATTTTAGAGTATTTACTCGTTCCCCAGCCCAATGATGGTGAGGCTGATGGTCAATTCGAATTTTAGAGCGAGTGTGCAAAAGTATCGTTATCATTATTGGCTTCCTCGAGTGAGCCCATCAAGGTCTATGGGAAAAGTAGTCTTTAGTCTTTTGAATTTCAAGAGAAAGAGAGAGAGAGAGAACTTTACATACTATACAGCTACACCTATCATAAAGTTCATATCGTTTTCAATCCTAGAAGTGTTCCTTTCCTTTTCTTTTTCTGTATTTGTTGTTGTTTTTGTTTTTGAATAGCTTTTAAACTCTGCATGATGGTATGGATTATGAAATAATATTCTTTTGGTTCTCTTTTGTTGACTGCTGATATATTTTTTTGGCAGTAAAAGGGGTGATAGTATTTGATGTTCCATTTTTTAGTCAGATTCTAAAGGATATACAGAGTAAGTATACGTGTAGTGTTTAGATGATGGAATGAAATGGAGATGTTGCCCTTAAATGAAAGTTGAAATGAATAGGTACTTTCTTTTATTTTTTTGTTGCTGGCCAAAATGGTGCAATTTAAAAAGGATGCTATTAATCTTTATTGGTTCTATCATTCACTCGATTCAGAGTCAAATATTTCCCTTAATTAAGAAGATGGAAGCAATTCCGCAGCAGAAACAACAACAACAACAAAAAAAAGGAAGAAGACCAAACAAACGAAGATAATTAACGGCGCGCGGCTGATGGGATGCGAAATGAATGAGTTTTCTATATACAATACATACCTATATAGGTAGATATATATATTTTTTTTATTTTCATTTTTGGATCAGGTTTTTGTTTAAGGGTAGGCGTCAAACCTCAGGGGGTCTATTATACCTAGAAAATAGAGGTGGCTGCAATACGCTTTCAAAATACAAAGGAAGTTTCTTTCTTACAAGGTGTTTTTTTTTTCCTTTAATTTTTCTATAAGACAAAGATATCATTGCGAATCAGATTTTAAAATTTAATTAATAACGGTCTCATGGTAGTATAGGTATACCTTGTAATGAATTTCAATTGATAAATACGACATACCTACCTAAGAACAAAATCCGGAATTGGAAAGAGAAAAAAAAAATTAATTAGAAAAAAATGAAAGCGGTGAGGTATAGGTATGGATGTGGTTGCACCGCACCAATGGCAAAGAACCGAAACGGATGAAATAATAAAATCCTTGCGGCTATTTTTGTCGAGAGAATAAATATTCAATGGTTGATTATTCAAAGCAATACATTTTTTTTTTTCAAATAATTTATAAAAGCAAGCAAAATCAATGTTGAAATGTCACTCTGTCATTCTGTCATATCCTTGCTGTGCGGTTATGCAAAAGCCCCGTGTACTAAACATTCATATATATATATAAACAAGTGTTTGTTGTTTGCATATAATTTCTTTGGATTTTCATGACAGTTTTTTGTTTGTATGCAATAGCAATACATACCTACGTATACCTCCTCTTTATTGAATGCCTTTTGAATTACTGTTCTTTGCTGTTTTTTTTCTATGTCCGTTTTGGTTTTATTTATAAAATTTTATTTCAATATTTATACCAGATGCCTCCCTCCCGCGCAATCTTGTAGTTCAGTAATAATTCTTCAGACCCTCGCTTCTTGTATTGTTTGAAGGCTTTGGTATAGGTATTAACGCATTATGCTGAGGGAAATTAAACAATTGTATGTCGGTATATAGGATGTATAGATATATTACTTATACATATCCTTTAAACAAGTATAGCCTAAAGGGCTGGCTTGTTTTTTGTTTTTTTCTAATTACTGGTCAATACTGGTTCACATCTAAGAAGTCCTTATTCATTAAAAAATGTCTGCAGCAGTAAGAAAAGTTTTTTTAGTAGGTACCTGCCAAACCTATACCTTTATAACATCTGATAATACATACATACATATGTATATCTTCGTTAAAAAAAAAAAAGTTTGTAAAAATCGTCTTATTCTGAATTACTGACAATCTCAATCTTAAAATCAATTCCAGGCAACTTTGAATCGAGCAAACGTTCAATTTCAAAATCATTCACTTCTCCCCTTTCGAACTAAACCGAAACAAATTAATTTAATTAATTACGATCCCGTCTTATTAGATAATGTGTTTTTGGGCCAAATACCTATGTACATATCTCCGTGCTGTGATTTTCTTCAATACCTATATAGTCTTAAAGGTATGGACTTGCCTTAACTCATCATTCACAAAAAGTAACCAGAAAACCATCCCATTAATATCTGCCTTGTTTCTGCCTTTCCCCGTGCGTCGACGACGTCGCGTGCGTCGGATCCTGTTGCTCCTTGAGAAACGAATTGAGATTGCTTTTCCTAAATTTCTGTATATTTAGATACCTATAACTGAGCAGAAGCGAAGGCACATTCTTTCGGTACATACATATACTCTAAGTTAATTGTCCCCAAAAGATGTCGCTCTCAAGTGAGAGGCTAAATAATTATTAGAAATCGAATGTAAAAGGATGTCACATCAATTTGGCATGTCACGATTTGACAAGTAAAAAGGGTGGCATGTCTGATCCAAGTGGAATGATGTATTACAGCAGATGTATATTTGGGATGCTATAGAGAGATATATATACAAAATCAAATCAAAAATCAAAGAGAAATATAGAGAGTATATCTACCCAACAACAAATGAAGCGCGCACACCGCACCAATTCCGATTGATATGCAAGTTTAAGCAATGGCGTATCCTATAAATTATATCGAGATCGAGACTGAATGCTCTTGCCCCGTGTAGCATTGTTTGAATGGCTGCTGGTGGTGCCCGCGTATAATAATGATGCTCTATATCTGGGACACACTTTTGAAATTTCCTCAACCATTTGCCAATGTAAAACTGTCAAATCCTTTGTAAAACAATACCAACACGCCGCACAATGCCAATTAATCAGAAATTCCCAAATAATTGTCTTTGCTTTGGTGTGTTGGCGACAGATTCTGCCAGTTCACCATCAGAGGGACCGAAACAGAGTAAAGTGTATTGGTAGTAGACATCAAATATGTACATAAAAATGACCAGATCTCCTGTCTGGGCCTGGTAAACGGATTTATGGCAATAATATAAGATTAATTAATGTTCATTTAAAATAGATCGAACCGTGTCTAAGAAGATGCTGACTGAGAGCAAAACCGCGGCTTGATTATAAATTCGAAGCGAGCAATGCAACATTCTAAAATTATATTAAAATTAATTCAAAAGTATCTATTGTTCGCTATCTTAAAGATTTGCACGGCATGGCACAGTGCAGTCCGGCGCGGTGGCGACAAGCACCGCACTCAGTTGTACTTTTTTGTATTTGTCGAGATACACATTCTTCTTGCAGATTATACCTATAGACAAATGAGTTGTTTTTGGATTAAAAGGGAGTGGGGTGGACAAAAATTGTGACGCTGCTGCCGATGACAAATGCTTTGGCCAAATACACTTTATTGTAATGGGGCGCGTATATTGCAATGCACGGACGACAGATAGATAAATAAATATTAGTTTTTTTTTTTTAACTTTCACAGTGCTAGACATTCATAGGAATACAACACAACACCAACACCGGTGGCTGTCGATCATCTAATTGTGATTTTGGGTTGAAGACTTTTTGTGTCTTTTTTTTTGTGTGTTCATGACGAAAATATGTAGTAAATGTGTTTTATATGCATGTAAGATTAAGAGTTCATTATGATACAAATGAATTTAAGAAAATTAAAACAAAAATGTCAGCTTTATGCGATGAAAAACAAAGTGTAGGCATCAGAACAGAACCTTGTGGGATACCATGTGGCAATAAAAATTTGATGTTTTTTAACACTTTAAATGCTTCTTTAATTAGATTTTAGGTAAATAAAATACGACTTTATAAGTTGGAAGAGGTAAACTTTGTGATGTGTCAATCTGAGTGTCGAATTTTAATTATTTCTATTTTAAAATGGTGTTGATATATTTTTCGTAAATATATAGATATTATTTATTTTTAATTTACTAAAATGTTTTTTGATGAAATTGGAAGGAACACTTTTTTAAGCTGCGAAGACTGCCAACCATCCGTTGCTATGAGGAACAACCCATTCAACTTGGACGATGATGGTCAAAATATCCGTCCACCCGACCTAGAAGAAGTAAGAACAGCGATATCCAAACTTAAGTCGCACAAGGCCGCGGGTTCAGATGGGCTGCCAGCTGAACTGTTTAAGGCAGCGGGAGATGACTTGGTCAGGAGCATACACCAACTCATTTCTAGAATCTGGTCAGAGGAAAGTATGCCCAATGAATGGAAGCTCGGCATAGTGTGCCCTATCCACAAAAAAGGAGATGCTCTGAACTGCGCCAACTAGAGAGGTATAATTCTCCTCAACATCGCATACAAAATTATGTCGGCTATTTTGTGTATCCGCCTAGAACCTTTTACCAACGACCTGATCGGATCTTATCAGTGTGGCTTTAGACGAGGAAAATCAACTAACGATCAGGTTTTCACACTCCGGCAGATCCTGGAAAAAACCCATGAATTCCAAGTCGATACACACCATCTCTTCATCGACTTTAAAACCGCCTATGATAAGGTTGATAGGGACGAGTTAAACAGAGCATTGTCACATCTCGGCATCCCTGCCAAACTTGCCCGATTGTGCAGAATGACAATGAAGGAATCTCACTGCTCTGTCAGAGTCGATAAGAACTTCACCGACGACTTTGATGTCGAGAAAGGTTTGAGAAAGGGTGATTCGCTATCATGCAACCTCTTTAACATCGTGCTGGAAGCAATTGTGCGCAACTCAAATGCCAACACGAGAGGCACAATTTTTCAAAAGTCCGTTTAACTCCTTGCTTATGCTGATGACATTGACATCATACGCAGAACAAAGCGAGCTGTCAGTGGAGCATATGGAAGTATTGAAGCGGAAGCGGCGAAGATGGGTAAGTATATGCTGTCATCGAGAAGAGAAGCCCAACACCATCGACCTTCGAAATAGTCAGAGACTTTGTTTACCTGGGATCCACTATTACATCGCACAACAATATCAGTGCGAAGATCAAACGAAGAATCACACTTGCAAATCGCTGTTTCTTCGGGCTTAGAAAGCATTTGAGTAGTAAAGCCCTCTCTCAAAGAGCCAAAGAGACCCTATATAAAACTTTAATCATCCCAGTCCTGCTGTATGGGGCAGGATGAAAACCAGCTGGGTTGCTTTGAGAGAGAAAGATTCTTCGAGTGATGTTTCGCCCTGCGTGCATCGGTGGTGAGTGGAGAAGAAGATTTAACGATGAACTTTACGGGCTCTACAGCGATATCGACAAAAAGCTGAAAATACAGCGACTGAGATGGCTAGGTCACGTGGAGCGTATGCACATCGTGGACAACGCGACAGAGGACGGCGCGATCAAGTGGTGAACGAACTCAACCAACTTGGTGTACATTACTGGTAGCAGCTTGCTAGGGATCGGGCTTGCTGGAGAGGTTTGATGGTTGAGGCCGTGATCTATCCTGGATTGTAAGCGCCATCTAAAGTAAGTAAAATGTTTTTGATAATGCGATGGGGTGAATGATTGGCAGTATATTTCTTTTGTTAATTTACCTTTTGCTGATATTCGGAATGACAAAGGATTGTCTTTTCTCAACCACCAAAATTGTCATAGGATTGGTTAATAATTGATCTGCAATTCAATCTACTCTTTGAAAAATTTCAGTAAGTAATGACTTTTCCAAACTGTATGCATGCAGTATTTCAAGGCGCACATTTTTTTAAAATTTTATTTGACTATGTATATGCCTGTAACACCAAAGGTCTTTTTTAAATGCAACCTGAATTGCACGGCACTAGTTAGAAGGGATAGAAAGATATGAAAGAACTTTTTGTCGGCACAGTAGATTTGAGAATTTGGTATTTAAATGTACTATTTCATTTTAACCCACGGGCGGCATCTAATTAAAATTGGAGTGGGAAACGCACCCACACGTCTAAGTTAGTTAGCAGTCAAGCACTATATCCACTGCGTCATTGCCAGATATTAAAAAAAAAAAAACGGGGTCATAAACATAAACTTTATGTGGATCAATTTCATGTTGTTTATTAGAACTGATAGAAGACCGCTCGATGGATTGCGTCAGTATAGATAGCTTATAATGATATTATCCTAGAAAATAAGGTTCTTATTAGTATAACTAATGTATTTAATAATATTTGTTTGATTTTTTAAACTTTAAAATCAAAAATGTTCATTATTTTCTACCAAAATTTAAGGCCGATAATGAAAATATTTCGTTCATCTTTCCAAACTGTTCAACTGATAGAACTGTTCATCTTTTCGAGATACCACTGTAGGTACCTAATTGAACAAACTTTTTTTAGCATCTTTAATCAATTTTCCAATAGGTATTCATTCCTTAAACTTTTAACATTTCACTTTATTATAACCCTTCTTCTATTTGTTAACTATGCGGATACGTACATATCTGTACCTATGCCTATCAGAAGAATTTCAGATACAAAATTAAAACTCACCCCTTGAAAAACGCCTTCACACACTTACACACCCCATCCACTATACTGCTAATAAAGTTTAATGTTGTATCTTCCATGTAGCATGGGTTGATGGTTGTGTTCCAAATAAAAACACACAAATATATAAAATTAAGCAAAAATTATAATTTTAAAGTTCTTCTTCGTTTTCGCCTCAGCTCATCCATTAAAAATCGAATCCTGTCATACATGGGCCGTTGCTGTTGTTTTCAGCTTGCCATCATACAAACTCACCCCTTTTGGGTCTGTAATTTTCAATTCCACCATGACAGATAGCTAATGTATATTTTTAACTGAAAAATAACACAGTCATAAATTTGCATACAAACACACATAATATATATGTTCATATGTATGTACATATCTACATATATTATGTATGTACCTATCTAAAGCAAAAATAAGACTGATACTTTTTATCCTTTCAAAAAATATAAACCCAAAGCCAAGCATCCTGCTGCCGCTGCTGCTGCTATACAATATCTACTACTTTTGATTCTGATGATGATAGTCTGGAATGGGACATGGGACCAGGATAAAAGGAGGTGTATAGGGGGTGGTAGGTAGCATAACAAGAAGAAGAAGAAATAATGGTCGAATTGATATACAAATGATGATTTTTGTTCTAGGGTGGTAGGGGGTGGTTTTAATGGAATGGGAGCTGTTTCAGATTTTGTTGATGGTGTGTAACTTTGTACCAAAATACGTACATATACCTACACACATGTGTGTAATATTTAAATAAATAATTAGGAAAAAAAATGAATAAAACGAATGAAAGAGATAGAGAAAGGATTTTTAATCGTTTGTTCGTTCATTTATTTGTTTGCTTATTTATTTTGTTTGAATACTCTCTTGGGTATGTGTTTGACTTTATGTGTATGTGTTGTAAACACAAGGCATTCAAAAAAGGGTGCTGAAGAAAGAATCACGACATTCTGTATTAATTGCTTATACGTACAGATACAAAAGAGTCCTCCAATCAAGCAGTCGTGCAAAAAAAAAAAGAAGCCCGATGACAATAAGGGATACACGCGTGCGACGACAACGACGAAGCACAGACGGTGACAAGAAAACGGTAAAAAAAACCCTTTTGATGGTAAAACCAGTCACAAAAAAGGATCCACGAACTCTCAAATATCAGTTTAAACAGGGAGGGGGTTGGCAGAGTTATTTCTACACACACTTGCATACATGAATTGCTAATTAGTTATCAAAAGCAAACATCGACATCGGAAGGACGCGCCGCGTCGTTCATCTGTAGGTAAAGGAAATCTAAGAAATGCTACCATCACGCATTAGCTTTAACTAAGAAGATGGATCCTTATACCTACCTATTTTTTTTTTGTCAGATTCGTATTCTATATATGCCCTTATTATTATCATAAAATGAGACAAAGCTGTTGAGTAGGGAAGTTCAGAATGGAAGGAGTGCCTCTCCACTCAAAAAAAAAAAGAACTTGAGTTCTTCATCGGTCAAAATTATGCTTCTTGCTGGCTGAATTATGAATTAGGTATAGGTACATACATATATAATTATCTGAATTCTAACATACTCTTACGCAGAAACATTTATTAAATGGACAAATCGGAAATGCCTCCACAGTATGGTTTCCTTTTTTTTTTAAAGCAAATGTGTATCTTAATAGTATATATCTACCCACATACATACCTATACGTATCTATATACCAAAATCCTGAATTGTTAATTTTTGATATGATTGCGATGTATTGTAACCATCACACATATTTTGTCCATTTTTGGACCTAAAGTTATTATTATTATTATTATTTCACATATCCACATCCACATGGCACATTGAAACTTTTGTCAACCACAAAAAGGGTAAATTTTTGGCGCAGTATATGATGGAATGAGTGTTGGAATGGGATCTGTCGAATAATTTCATCCCTTTTTATATTTTAATAGAGAAAAGGCAATACCCCATGTCCTGTGTCCACAATGTTCTTCCTTTAATATTCTTTTTTCGTTACATCAAAAAAAAAAAAAAAAATTCTGAAACATGACCATTGACTATATATGAGAGGAGCATATATGGAGGTACGTACTTAGACGTATCCCAAACCCCTTTATCACGAGGCTCATTCATTAATTGTGAATGATTATTTATTTAGAAAATTTTGACGATTCAAAGCCAGGTATAGTCGTACTCAGCAGCTTTAGGGAATGAGAAAAATAAGGGAATGGGCAAAAAGAGCATTATATAAAGTAAACCCAAATGTTAGTGATGTCCATGGATATTTTACCCGCTAGACTGCCTTGGGGTGGAAAAAAGGTTTTTTTTTGTTGTTTTTTTTAAAGGAAAACCAATGTTATTTGTTTAAATATTTCAAAAAGGATTTTCAAAGGATAAAATTGTTAAGCATAACATCTCACATGTATATATCTGCACGTATCGATAAGCAAAGAACTATACCGATACCCATACGATACCCAGATATAGGTAGAGATATAGATGAGATATGTGTACTCGTAATCCTCTGGGTTAATTAGTCCTAATTAAATATGCATTAAAGGAGGGAACATTCAGGAATAGCGAGACAATGAATGAGAAAAAGCTTATCTTTTTCATGATAATATGATGGAGATGGTGCTTTAACCTAACTTACCTATATATACATATGTACATATGCAGGTATATGTTTAATTTAGGTTGGATAAAAAAGATATGAGTACCTATATATATCTATTTGAAACGTTGTTGAAAAATGCGTACAAATACAACCAACCAACGACGACGACGTCTACAAAGGATTAGCGAGTATACTCGTATGTAGCGGATTGAAGCGAATGAGAACAAACGAACGAACGAGCAATGAATGTGTTGATTTTTCGATATTTACCTAATAAGGATGAGTTTGAAATGATTCCAATTAGCTTTGTTTAGTGTTTCTTTTTTTTTGTTTTAAATTTTCATTCTTTTCTGTTATCATTTGTCTAGCATCTAGCTTATAGAGATAAATCGTATTGTCTATAATGATCATCATTATTGTATATAAAAATATATACATATATACCTACAAACCATAAAATTAATCCTTTTGATTCATATTTATAGTACATATGTAAATAAACTAATCTTTATCGAATATACCAAACTGTACAACATGTATGCCTAAGAGGCAAGGACCTCTTAAAAAAAATGTAGTGTATTATTTTATTTTATAAATATATTTATAAATATGAAGGTATGTACAGAATTAGACAGACAAAGGAGTCTTCCTTTTGACTGTGTATTAAAAAAGTTGTTTTCAAATGCAAAAAATCTACTACCTTTTTTTGCATTTGAACAATAACCTCATTTATCGTATTTCGTAAAAAGTGGTTAATTTTTCTACATCTCAGCAGTTATTCCATGAAAACATTTTTTACATCTGGCTTTGCCAGTAAAAACTCTTTTTGTTATATAAATATTTAAAACTAGCAGAAAGTCCCCGGCGTTGCCCGGGCACCCGAGGCAATATCTTGCAAATGAAATAAGAAATAAAGAAAAATTTCATTTATTTTGTCGTAATACCCATGTTCTGTAACTTTCAAATCGATAATAGTACATAGTCGAAAAACAACGAAAAAATAGTTTGTTTTGGTTTTAAAATGTCAAAATGACACTTTAATTTATTGCCTTCCATTGGAAATAATAACATAACATAATAACATAAACCCATTTTTTTCAGAGGCTGTGAGTGAGGAAGTTATCGCCTGATTTACAGAAAATGGGTACAGGATTAGTTTTCTTATTTTTTTAAGAAACGAACTAATCTTCATTTTGGGACCATTCGCTTTCCGGAGGTTGTTTTTTTACTTAAAAAAAAAAAGTTTTGAGATAACAATCAAACATGACATTACGATGATAGCGAAGACGAAAAAACATGGTCTAACAATTTTGTTCGTCTGTATGTTAGTTTAGATACTGACAGTCCAAATGGGTGGACCGAATTCCTTCAAACTTGGTATGGAGTTTTTTCTTTGAAACTGCAATTATATTAAAGCTCATTTTTCTCGAAAATGGTGCTAACGATTTCGATTTAAAAAAATCAAAGTTTTTTTTTCGGTATGAACTATTATATGGTTGCAAAACAAATTACTAATAATAGCTAAGAAGGGTACCTTCCATAGGTTTATATACGTCAACTTGTGATGCATAGCAATATTTTTAATTACGTAATAGATATTTGTTTGTATTTTTAAAAGCATATTTTAAATTTTTTTAATAATTTAATATTTGCAAAACAGCTCATTATTTTTTGTTTCAAATGATAAGTATACACATTATGCTTTATTCCTAGAAAACTCTCCACAGATTTTAATAATTTTATTCTCATAAAGTGAAATTCATCTTTATCAGTTTGTTTGCTAAGGCTAAACTCGGAAACCACACCTACAATTTAAAAAAATTCGTTTGGTTTTCAGAGGTTGTAGTTAGCAATTGGGTTAAGGGTTAAATATTTTTTTGCAAAACTTTGCTGTTTGTAGGGTGAAATGGGCTAAACGCCAAAAAACAGTCCTTGTGAAAGTAAAAATTTAGGGACTGTGAAAGTTTACACAGCAAACTTGATTTTCTTTGTAAACTTAACACGTGCCAATGAAAAAGATGGCAGTAAAGTGTAAAATCCTATCAGCTCTTATAGCTGGCACATGAAAAGTTGGGACCCATCAAAATTTGTTTTACTTTCATGCATATATCAACTTAGGCGAAAGCATGAGCTTACACTTGCAAGTTAGTTTTTAAGTTCGCAAAAGTAGCCACTGGCGCTGGGGAATCCTTGCAGATGTAAGCTCGGTTAGTATGCTTATTTCAATATTCTCAACAAACTATCCATTCATGGTGCCAAACACACGCGACCTTACGCTGAAATGTAAGGAATATTGCATGAATTCACCGGAGCCTGTAACCGTGAAAATACAAGATTTCGTGATTGTATGTGTTTACACACTAAAATAAATTTTCCTTGCAAACTTGAAAAAATTGATAGTTCAGTGCGAAACCTTAGCAACCTTTTTGCTTTCATGAAAATAGTTCTGGCGGCGGTCAAATCATATATGTGTATAAGAGCCGCATAAATTACAGAAAAGAAACACGTCTAATGTCGAATTTCTTTCATCCAAATCTTAGAAATTTTTCATGCTGGGGCCCTGTTAGCCTGAAACTCAAAATCTCTGGTCTTTAAAGGTCCAAAGTAAGACCACACTAATGCGACACTTTCCGACAATATGCATAATTTTTTTTTCAAGCCGCAAATATTGTTTCCGAATTTTTTATTTCATTTGGAAGATATTGCATTAAAAGACTTTTACCTCGGGTGCCCGAGCAACAGTGGCGACTTTCTGCTAGTTTGGAAATAAAATCCATAATAACTGCGGAAGTAAACAAAACAAAAACCAATTTGGATATAAGATCCATGGAACAGAAAAACGTAGGCAAAACAAAATATAAGTTTGGAAATTCTATTTCAAAATCAGGATAAATGTAAGAGGTAAGTGCAAATATTTGTGTATTAAGCATTAAAAACATAACTTATATATTAAATGTAATAACCAATAAGCTGGCCAAAGGACAACAGAAGAAGATACAATCATTTTTATGGCGTGTCAAATGGTAAGTCGACAGTTTATCTGTCATATACAGACAAATTGACATCGAAACAAAATTACACTTTTATATATTAGTAGAGATTTATTAACATTTATTAACTTCGATTTTGAGGATTGTTATTGCTTCTTTGTACCCAGTACTCATCTATGCCAAGTTGTCGCTGTCAAAGTTCTGGGTCGTCGAATTCTCCTCAACTTTAGTTTGTCCGTCGAGTTTTTTTTGAGCGAATCTGGGCGATTTTTCATATCTATAGCCTGAAAGAGACTTCGCAGCTCGCCTTGTCCTTTCTGCCAAATAGAGTCATTATTATTCACTCTTTGTTGATATACAATATGTTCGCTAGAAACTTATTCGATAAGTTAATTTGGACGAAACATACCTCACATGCTTTGCTAAGACCACTCCATATAAAACGAAAAATTAAAATCTTACCCATGTAACATTTATGAATAGTTGATAAAGTTTTTTTAACTTCGAGATGTACAGGTTCTATCATTGATCTGTTCCAACGCTCGTCTTAAATCACACCCCTTTTGTCAGCTCTCGTGAAAAAGCCAATTTAAATGCTGCGCAGTTCGCTGTCAATTTGACGCTGCCAGAAAGAGTTATGACTCCTCCAGTACTTGAGAGAGTTAACGATTTCATATGACGAATCTTCTTTCGCACTCGTGCTCTTAGTAAAATCCTTAAGAACCTTGATGCACAAATCCGCCGGCCTAGATAGTATGCCTCCCATCGTTCTGAAGAGGTGTTCTTCAACGCTGTCAAAGCCACTGCGTAAGTTTTCCATCTGTCCTACTCTACTGGTCTCTTCCGCAGCATTTGCCCAGCTTGTCCCTAAAAAAAACGAACCTTCTTCACCCTCTTACTATACTGCCCAATTGCATTTACGACCCTTATTTGCAAGGTTATGGAAACGCTGATTAATTATCAGCTTAAGAAATATCTTTAAGAACGAAAGCTCCTTAATGACAGGTAGTATGGCTTTAGTAGGAATAGGTCCACTGGTGATCTGATTCTGACACAATCTTTGCCTAGTTTTGGAAAAAGTAAGATTATTGCGCTTGATATTTCAAAAGCATTTAATAGAGTTTGGCATAAAGCTCTCTTATTGAAAATGTTCCTTTTGGTATCGATAAATCTCTTCTTCTAGGGATTAGAAATTGGACGGAGTCAAGTCTGATATTCCCATAATAAATGGTATGGTGTGCCCCAGGGCTGTGTTCTGTCTCTGACTCTCTTCCTCATTTTCATCAATGATCTCTTGTCTGAAACTTCTAATCCAATATATTTATTGTTTCGCTGAAGACAGTATCTTCAGCTATTCATATTTTTTTCGTTTTTAGATTCAAACCCATGTCCTTCGGATGTGGAACTTGAACGTCAGTGTGTGACACTCTGATATTTGTTAAACCATTTTAAGGGCAGTCATATCCTCTTGAGTTTCAAAGAAATAAGGTCCAATGATTCCTCCTGACCATATTGCACACCAGACTGTAACTTTTAATGGATGTAAAGGTGACTGATGAATAATTTGAGGGCTTTCCATTGCCCAGAACCGACTATTCTGTTTATTCACATATCCATTCAAATGAAAATGTGCCTCGTCACTCCTTGTGATTTTTTCCATGAAAATCGATGTTGTCATGGGCTAGCTATAACATCCTATTGGCATATGTACGGCGGCGTAAATGGTCTTGTGGAAGAAGCTCTTGTGTCAACTGAATCTTAAATGGAAACAAATGGAAATCCTTGTGCAAAATTGTGGGGCCAAAGTTGTTGTTTGAAGACCAAGCTTCTGAGCACGGCGTCGAATTGAGGTTGATAGATTGTTTTCAACACTTTCTTGAGCAGTAATGTTTTCAGCCGATCTCGCAGTACGTTGTGGTCCATGCTTCGGCCTATCACCTACACAGACACTCTTTCTTCGAAATCATTCACTACACGATAAATAGTTGGTTTTTTTGGCACGTTGTTTCTCCCAAAAATTTCACGTAACTTTCTCATCATTAATCACAGTAATCGATGATTGATTTTGATAAAATGTTTTAAAGATTAAAACATGTTGGTTTATCGAATATTTTTCCAAAATAAATTTGCCACGTATCTACTTCACGACTGCCAAATATGAACTGTCAAGACCAATGTTTACCAAAATGGCGGGAAAATAAAATAGTACCAATACCTTCCCGGCGGACACCCTGTATATACGAAAAATTTAGCATTTATATTTATAAAGTTCATTGAGTTTTGTTTATCTTCGAGATTTCCAGATTCTGCTATTGTTTTTTGAGGTTTTAAGATGCGAACGATATTTGAATCAAAAATCTTTCATAATTATCAGACGCCCTCTGGTGTGAGGCTCATCTACCCGCACATCAGATCATGATTGAGAGTCTACTAGAACAAGATTACTGTTTTCATTTACTCCTATAAGGAATACGGCTAGTTTAGTTATGATACTTTGTTTTTCTGAATGAAAAATCTTTTTTGTTTATCTGCGCTTCAAAAATGAACTGCATGTCAAATTATTTTCAAAAGCTACACGGAAGATACATCATAGTCTTTCTCTCGATTATTAAAACTTATTAAAATAAGACCAACTCGAGTTATTTTATTGAAAGTCTTCCTCCACCCATCAAGTGTCTGTGAAGTTTTCATCAATCATTATATTCAATCGTCATTTTATAAGTTTGCTTGTAAGGCGAAATATAGACAACAATACAAATAGGTAGGTAGGTACACGTCAATGTTCCCGAGGCTTGGAATCAAATCGCATTCATTACATTTTACTTATTATCCGAACTTTTGGCATGTTTGTCTATACCATAATAAAGTTGCATTATAAGTATCGTCAAAATTAAATATGCAATGGATTTGTGTCAAAGTTTATATATATGTATGTGTGTATACATATACATATTAATGTGGAGGATGTACCACATATACTATTATTAATCACTATTTTAGGTTGAGACATGTAAATTTATTTCGTGAAGACTATATTTTCTATACCTAGTAGGAGTATGCGTGATGTGATGTTTTTGTAAAAGAAGATGAGAGGTTGTCACACCATATCGCCAGAAGTCATTGCCATCTTGAATTCCTTCCTTTTTTTCCAACTCTCTGATCCCATTGTATCGTATATCACTTGCAGATCTATGTAGGTAGGTATGTGCTAGTGTAAAAAAAAAACTGCTTCTGATGCTTTAGAGGAGCCTCATTGTCACAGCTTAGAGCACCACACAAGAGTAGGTATGTGTACCTATACATATCCAACAAGACGGATGTCATCAGCATAATGACAATTATTATTTCTTATTCCACTGCATCTCTGCTTATGTTGGCTGGCTGATACTTCTGCTTCCATATACCTATACTATATATACATTGCACCCTTTTATAAGAGTGACTTGCGTTGTCAAAGTGGAAAGGACTCACACATTACTTGGTGATGTTTCCAAGGAGCATCAGCATCAAACTTAAGCTATACACCTTACGTCTGGGAAAGTGGAAAGAAAAACCCGGTAGGTGTGTTGTGTGCATGTCAAAAAGCACTTTTTCAATCACATTGCACCACCTGAAAATCACTCTCTCCCTTTCCTTGCCTCCCTCTCATCATACCACTAACTCTTGGTCGCTATCTTAAAGCAAAAGTGAAGGTATACATATATGAAGGTATGTATTTTTTCAAGCGTCAAAATTAACAGAGCACCTACCTACATTTCTATGTATGTACACATCTATGTAAATATGAGTCTGTTGTCGAATCCATTGTAACCATTATTATTAGGATGATTTTTCAGTTAAATTGATAGAGGATTCTCCACAAAACATACCTACCTACCTACCTATCAAAACGAAATGAAATGAGGCGATATGATTAGAGTTTTATAGGAACTGACCTTGAAAAACAAGGATTATCAACAATTACAACAAAAAAAATATCTACACACACAATTTGATCCTTGTTCGCGTGAAAATCTCATATCCCACACTGGCTTCCCGAGACAACGACACAACACCCCCTAATGGGCTGCAATTGATATCCTCGGCGCGAACTGTGATACACTTGCCACCAGTTGTCCATCCGTTGGCATAAACAAACACACAAATAAGTGCAAACAACCCTTACATATACCTACCTACTCTCTGGCGAGTTGGCCATTAGTCCCAATTCTACCATCTACCATCCATCGCCATGCACATCGCGCACTCTTGTGGTGCGTTGCTTCACATTCAGTTGCAAAGGTTAACTCTCCCACCCCATGTCCGCCCCACATATATACACAACCGCCAATTATCCTGTTCATGACAGGTGGTTATTTGCACGTATTCCATTACTCATCTGATGTGCTGTTTCTGTTTCAGTTTCAGTTTGCCGTTCGTTGGTGTGTGTTTTTTGTTTTGGTTTTTGACAAAATGTGACAAATCATCTGCTAAAAATCGCACTGGATATCAGTGCATCCTGCGAGGAGTAGCCTTTCTGATATACACAAATGTGCGTGGATGGGTTTGAAAAATAACAAAAATATATAGGTTGAATATAGAAGAAGGAAACAGCAACCGAAACCCCTTATTTCAAGGTCATTTGCGAAACATGCCAGGGGGTTAGCTTTAACCGCGTTTCTGACTTCGAGTTGTATGTCCTGCGTGTATTTTTAATCGATGCGACGCGACGGACGTCCGTCCCCCTTTAGTGTGATGTGTTTGTGAAAAACAATTAATAAACAATCGCAATATGTGTAATCCTTTTAGGGAGGCAAAATTGTACACAGATTTTCATTGAATTGTTTTTGTTTTATTTATAATGCAACAGTGTAATTCGTTTTCGTAAGGATACCTATCTAAAACGGACAGAAGCCACCAGAAGTGTTTCAGAAGCAGAAAAAAAAACAGATTATGAATAAAAATGGGGTTTTGTTCGTCAAGGATTCTGAGATTTGGAAATTTTTGCAAACATAATTATCGAATTTTATAAAAATGTTTTGCAAAAAAGTAATTGCCTGCGATGAAATTTCAAAATTAAACTGAATATTGTTACTTTCTGCTGTGGTGGGGGTTTCCCCCCTTTTTCATTAAACCTCATAATTTTGTCCCAATTGGAATTATGTTTATTTTTTAAATCTTTTAGTAGAAACTGGCGTAGTATAATTTATTTCATTGTAATAGATCCAGTGAAGAAATCGAGCAAAATCTATATGTATGTGCAATGTTTGGTACTTCTTTAATTTTCTATTTTTTTTTTTGAATTTTTGGGGAAACGCATCGCTTATATACCTACTTACGAGCATACGTTTTTTTGAGCAGAAACATAATCTCAGAAGACCAATTAACCAAATATCTAGCATTGATGTGAGTGTGAGTGTGAGGATAAAACACAGATGTTATATATGAAACTTCATTCACGGTTTAACTTTCATAGATTTATATGAAATACTATCGGGTGAAAAGTAATAGATCCAGGCTCTATCTTTGACTACTCCGAAAAGTATATTCACGTATGTAGGTAGGTAAGTTCGTACAGTTGTCAGTTTTTCTTTACATTTTATTTTTTTAAATAATTTTCATGCTTTAAAATAAAATAAAATAAAATAAAATAAAATAAAATAAAATAAAATAAAATAAAATTAAAAAAGCTCCTAGGTTGCACTTTTTGTTTAAATAAATAAAAAATAAAATAAGTATATAATGTACATATAGTAATACAAAATTATAAAGAAAAAATGCCGTAATACTCGCGCTTCTGTGAATGCTCATCACTAAGTTTACCCTTGAGTCCAAGTTCGGGCGTCCTGTTAAGTACAGAGATTATTTCGTTAACCGTACAACTCGAATGTAGAATGCTTTACCCGACTCTATTTTGCCGTCCCATTTTGATATTCAGAAATTCAAAACCATTGTGCATTAGTATCTCCTATTACATCCTTCCCTACTTTCCTACTTTTATTTTGAAAAAAAAATTAAATTTAGTTTTCTTAAAAATATCGCTCAATGGTGGTTTGAGTTAAAGATAACTCTCTTTGTTTGAAAAGAAGATCTTCATTTTTTTCGAGGAATCCCTCATATTCCTCATTGTTGTCTTAATAAACATTTAAATTTTGTTTTTTTAATTCCTCACAAAACACAAACTAAATTTATCTCAAAGTGACATTTAAATATGACATTTCTTTGAGAGTTTAGAAATTCATGTATGATTCTAACCCTGGATTTCCACAAGCAATTTTTATTTTTTGATTTTATTTCAGCATTTATTGCAGAAATTTGTATTTCTTCGTTCGGTGGGCAAATTATTTCATGAAATCTTATTGGCAATCAGAGTGACAAGCCAACAACACCTATTGTATTTATATTCTCGGCCTGGAATTCCAACTCAACAAGTCGATAAACATATAAATTTAAGATCACAGAAATATCAATCGAACTGACATTAGACGTCAAATTATTTCTTCATTTATTTCCACAGAGATGGTAAGAAATAAATGCTGAAATCGATTCCGTAAAATAATTTATTTTATGAAATTTGAGGTCTACATTTGAAATTTCAATTGTATGTTCTATTTTCAGAAAGAAATTATTGCTTGCGGAGGCGCAGGGTAAGGGTGTGCTGACATTTAAAGAACCTGAGGGAATTTTTTATGTCATACAAAAGTTTCTTATACACTTTTTGCCTGCTATTGAAGAATACGACTTTGAGAATATGTGGTTTCAACAAGACGGTGCCACATGCCACACAACTCGAGCGAATATGGCTTTATTGCAAGAGACATTTCCTGGCCGCGTAATTTCTCGTCGTGGCAGTATCAACTGGCCACCAAGATCATGCGATTTGACACCGCTGGACTTTTTTTGTGGGGCTACGCGAAAGACCGTGTTTATGCAGATAAACCATTAAGTCTTGAGCACTTGAAAACCAACATTCGTTAAGTTATGGCTGAGATAACGCCCAATATGTGTCAAAATGTGGTCGAAAATTACCTCAAAAGAATCGATGTTTGCATAAATTCGCGTGGTGGTCATTTAAATGATGTAGTGTTTCACACATAATGTCAACGTTCAAACTGTACAATAAAAAAGAAATATCATGAACAAAAATATTTTCTATGTGTTTTATTTACGTTTACCTTTGAAACCGCAAAATGGATAACCCATTACATATACAAACAAATACACCAAAAATAAGATCTGACATATTTTGTTCCGTCTAAATGTGAAGGGCGAATTTACAAAGTTTTGTACTTATAATTTGGCATTACTTGATGAAACATCTTCGTATGGGATATGGCTGAGATCTCTGAGACCATATTTTTCTGAGCCTCGCCTAATAGGTAAAGATGTAGTTTGAGATTTGAATGCATTTCTTTGATAACTAAATGAAATGATGATTTAAAAAAGAAAAAAGTAAAACCTTAATATGTGATTTAGGACCGTTTGCCAATACGAATTATAAATATTTATGTTAAAACTTAAAACGCTTATGTGCTACTTTTTCCTCTGCGTAAACTGTCACATAGGTACGTGCTAAGTAGAACTTAAATGCTTAAGTTGTGTATCAGCAAACGGGCCTTAGTATTTTAGAAAATTGAAAACTATACAAAAAGCATAGGTACCAACACATTTAAAACATTAGATAGATTTTGAAGCCGTTAATATACAATTTTCCAAGAAAACCAATTTATCATCAAATGTATATACATATGTATGTAAGTATACGTAGTAAACGCGTATATGACATGTAATTTATTATTTTCTATAGTATTTCCGCAGGAGACAGTCTAAATATTTATCCACAGACAATTGAAGAAAATAAAAAACAAGTCTTAAAATAATTATTTTATTATTCGAACATAAAACGCATAAGATCCAATTTTTTACCTAACAAAAGAAAACAAGTATACCAACCAACAAATCGAAAGTTTTCTATAAAAATGCTTTTCAAACATATAAAAGACCGGAAATCACAAAATTTGCAAAACCCCAAAAAGAAATATTCAAGACAAAAAAAAAACTTTTCTGTAATGAATCAAAGCATAAAAGCAGTCGTGTTTTTTATGCTCATTTAATATAATCGAGAGTCGCTCCGATCTCCCGTCAGTCTCAGTGACGCGATCATCGAATTTAATTGAAAAGAAGTTATTGAGATTTGCATAAAGTGCGAGGGCGGGCACCACGTCTTTCTGTTGTTCATGTTTGTGTATTTTTTTTTTTTTAGTTTTTTTGTTTGCAAAGTATAGGTACTTGAGTAGCGCGACAACTTATAACGTATACCATACATATACCTATAGTTGGTATACCATTGCAAAGGAGAGTCCTTTAGCTTCATTCAATAAACATTTTCAAACATGAATGGGATAATTTTAGGAAAGACATACAAGCGAACGACGACCGAAAATCAATCAAGGCCATTGCTTAGTATACGTGTGGTTATGCTATACGATCTACGATTTTTTTTTCACTTTATTGAATGCCAATTGTATGTAAATTTAGTTGTTTTCTACGAGTGCTCGAATAAAGGATCGATAACCATCGTCAAATTTTTTGTATTGAACTTGAAAGGATTGAGAATTGTATAGTACTTTGTAAGCATCCAGTACACCCACTTATCTGCGTTTTGTAAGCTGAATTGTCTGCAGGGTTCTTTAGGTTGAAAGATCATTGATAAAGATTTATTTTGCGATTTCTGGATTATTTTATATATATATATGAGTGCCTTTGAAATGGTAGGTAAGGTAGAAAGGGGCAATGTATAAGCAACATTGGCAATTTGCTTAGGAATATAAATAAAATTAATTTATACTGCTTTTTATTATTCACTTTTTCAAATTCTGTGAAATATCAAAACGTTGGAAATGGTATCGAAAAATTGAGCCTGGTAAAAAGCTTTCAATATATTTGTTTTGGAATGAAGGGATGAGCATTTCTAGAAGTCTTGAAGCGCGATTATAGTATAAGGTTGAATAGTGTAGGAATACAATTGCTTATTTCGCTAGAACAGTTATAAATATTAATCAAATTGCGATATAATAAAGACATTATAACATTGCAAAGTCGGGGTTCGAAATATACAAATGTTTCGGTTATACAATTCTATTTATCAACTATCCATTTTATAGAGTTCTATTCTGTCTAATTCTATCTGGGGCTATTGCCCCTATTTTTATAAATTTTGAAACTTTAAGTTAAGTTTTAGACCTGAATTTTTATGGTAGGCGCCAGTTATATAGCTTTCATTGAAACTCATCATTGAAAACTTTTACTATCAATTCTGAAGCGCTTAAACAAATAAAACTGATATCGTTTTGGTACCAAAATGAAGGTAATAAGATATATAATATTTTATGTTAAAAAAATATTTTATTTGCTCTATCACTTTCTTGTAAATTCACTTTTGATTTTTCAATGATCATTGAATGATCATTGAAAACGCTTTCCATCATTGAAAAATCAAAAAAGAATTTACAAGAAAGTGGGAGCAAATAAAATATTTTTTTTTTAACAAAAAATATTGTTTATCTTATTACATTCATTTTGGTAACAAAACGATATCAGTTTTATTTGTTTTAGTGCTTCAGAATTGAAAGTCAAAGTTTTCAATGATGAGTTTCGATGAACCACCTTTAAAAATAAATGCAGAAATAAGGAATACCTGGCGCAAATTTCAATTTTAACACTTAACATGTATGCATACTTACCTTAGAATTTGGAACATATAGTTGCAGTCAAAATTGGTTATATCGAACTCGACAGGACTGTTTGTTTTTAAAAAATGGAAAAACTTTTTTATTTTATTTGTGGAAATTTTTGTTTTATGAATTCTTATTCTATTATGTAGGGATGGTAACTCTGCTGCCAAACTTTTATTGGAATCACCAGCTTCGAGACTTAAAATTATTGCAGATTTTTCTTCAATCGTAAAAACTTTACGCTTTGAACTAATTAAAAAAAAAAAAAAAACTAACACAATTAACACTTTTTTTTATATAAAATATGACTATACCAGTTCCTCTCACCTCTCAGAAACAGAATGCGAAATTCACGTATAAACAAAAAACAGAAAAAGGGAAATCCCCATAATATATTAGGTATTTGAAATACACGAAATTTGCAATGGCTTACTTATTTTTTTTTTTTTTTAATATTCGTTATAAATGATATATTTTTTTATTTTAAAGTTAAGACTGTTCGTTATAAGGCATAGTTCGTTATAGGTGATATCGTTATAACCGATTTTGACTGTATATATACCTAAATATTTAGGTAGTTACAATACTTATATGTAGGTTAATTATAAACGCGTTTGCAACTAAAATAACGGCAACTGAGTCAGAGGGGCATCGCCTAGTTAGAAATATTGCTTGTTAAATGGCGCCCAACGAAGGCAAATAATATTCAGCCAATCGAAATTAGAATGTGAATTTTTTTTAAAGATTCCTGTAAGCCAAGCTCTGGTAAACAAAACAAACATGTTGACCTAACCATACCTAGGTAATATCATTTCTAATCCAAAAACTTTTCTTACCTTACTTAACCTAGGTAATCCTTAGATACCAATTAACTAATATAAATAATCCTAACTCATATTTGTCGAGGCCCATATGTAGATGGTAAATTACCTATATATGTAAGTATGTATAGGCAACTTTAGGAAAAATATATCTAGGTACCTACCTACCTAACTCCGATTGAAAAATATCTAGGTAGGTACATACCTACATAGGTAATTTTTTTTTTTTTTTTTTTAATTTTACACGCGCTCAAGGGATTATGAATATCCTTTATATGTTTTTAACATAGCGCGGCATCCGGTGAAAGAAGAGAAAGAAGGATAGGAAAGATGTGTGGCGCGATGTTCTGAGACTAGAGCTGGTTGTTGTCTCAGATTTATCTCCAGGGATGGCGGCTGGACTAATGCGGAGAGAATTCCGTGTGTAATTTATTTATGTCTCTTATAATTCGCATTATTTTTATTGTTGTCATATTTATGAATATACTAGTTTACTCAGTCACATGTTGTTAGTGTTATGCCTAAACAGCATGTAATGAGTAAACCAGTAAGTCATTTTATGACAATTTTTAGAATTGGTTTTTAATGGAATATAAGAAGACAACGGCAGGAATCGAACCTGCAACCTCGAGGTTGACAGGAGATCACACAACTATCGCGCCACGGCCACCCCCAAAATGTTAAATAATGAAAAAAAAAAGCAAAAAAAAAAAAACAAAAATCAATGATATAATAGGAAGGCTAGTAAGGTATGTCTACGGTACAGTATCATCGTTTTGTTCCTCGTCGTCAGTATCGTCGATTTTTAATTTGGGTTTGTTGGATGGTTTTTTATGAGAATCATCATCATCAGAAAGATGTGTAAAATCCTCAAGATCCTATCGTCTCCTGATGGAAATATACCAGGTATCTAGATACCTATGTACATAAATTTGTAGTACATATCTACATTATGTAGGTAGGTACCTATAGGTACATAGATAGATAATATAGGGCCCCACAATTGTCAATTATCAATTGACAATTCTTAAACCTCGGTTTATTTAAAAAACTGGACAACTATTTATTAGAAATTATCGATTTTCTTGTAACTCATAATGGTCTGCATCATTCTCAATTACCAAAACTCTTATCAATGATGTTATTTAATATTAAATTTCAGTATTTATTAACTATCAATTTGCAATGGACAATCATAATAGGGGTGATACATAAACTATCTACCTATTTAACTGAAGATATAAAAGTTTACTAATAGACAGACTCGCCATTTTATTTTTTGTTTTCTGAAGTGACATTTTTGATTTTTCAACTTTACCAAAGATCGCAATTAAAATGAGGATTGCCTGAGCATTTACCTACCTACCTACATACATATATAAACTTGTCTATTACAGATAGGTAAGTACCTATTTCTATACCAAGACTTTGTAGCTATGTAGGTAGGTCTAGGTATAGGTAGTTATGTGCGTACACCATACAAATGGAACGCCTTTCCATTTCCAATAATACCTACCTACCTAACCCCTTACAGTTTTCAAATAAGTAGGTATGTATGTCTGTACTTATACCCAAAGTAAAAAAGCAATATCGATATTGGTCCATTGTATATAGGGGATGCGCTTCATCGCGCGCGCAATAAAGGCGTTTCCAATATAAATTGATGGAGTAAATACCTATAGGTATTATTTTTTTCGATTTATTTTCACAATATTTACCTATACATAGATACCTATGTACCTATATCTATACTTCACCATAAGAATCTTTATTTTAACAACATATTGATTTGGTAGGTACCTACCTAATTTATTTCATTTTTCTTTTTTAAAATTTTCTTCACATACCTATACACATAAAAGGTCCTGAAAATCCGTCTCGTCCAATCGAATATCGACTTTTCGCACACTGTCATGGGGTGGTGCTGTAAGAGCTCCCATAAATATCACCCACCCTGTCTCTTTGGATAAAAAAAAAAAACCAAAGAAAAAATATAATCACCCCTCACTCAAATCCAGGAAAAAAATAAAAATATAGAATCGACGTAGGTATATAAGCGCCATCCCCCTTACTCGCTATTGCTTCTGCCCGCTTATGTACAGTACATAGGTACATATATAAATGAAAGCTTCGGAATTTTTTTCTTTTCTACTTTTCTCTAGATTCTGTTTTTTTTGTGTGTACCCCCATCGATTTTGATTGGGAATCCATCCATACAACTAAGCGCGCTTGAAATATCCCCAAGAGGGAATTCAACCCCAAACCCCACAAATTCACAATCTTTCTAACACAATCTAATAACGTTTGAATCAAGGAATTGGAATGGAATACAGAATCAGGTGGAGCGTGGAGGTGCTCTCTTTCTCTCTGGCTCTTTTTTTATGCAGCAAACTGTGTGTCGCACAATCGAATGAAGGACACATTTTTCTTTCTTATCCTTTTAGATGTGGCACTGGCTCAGCTCAGGCTCTGGCACTGGGATGACACATTGCATTTTCGATATTCCATGAAGGAAAGCAAAGGCGAAGGCGAAGCTCTATAAAATTATAAGAGAGTTTTTTTTTACTGGCACAGTTTTAAAGAGAAATTTTACTATTAAGGTTCCCCACATATGAATGCTCTTAAAGTAGGTCCCTACCCACCTAGAAACTGTTTTCATTGACTGTGCTGCTGAGCTGAGCTGATTCACTTTTATGACTTTGCTCCTGCAACAAAGCTTTTTATAAAAAAAAAAAAAAAAAAAACAAATACAAATTTATCGAATACCTATGCTCCCTGAGCAAAAATGGGGAAATTTCGATTTTGTTTGATTCAATGCCGTGCTCCGCCCTGATTCAATCGTTTAAATATTTAGTTAATAATATTGACAGTTCTCTTGCCTTCGCTAGGTTTTTTTATATTGACATTTAAGTATGTAGGTACGTACGTACCAATTACACAATCCGTATCTTTACCTAACTATCTAAATATATATTGTTTTGATTATAGCAGATATTCGCACTCCTACCATACTACTTACCTACAGATTTTGTCCATCCTATGAAATTAATTTTAGGACACACATAGTCGTGAGTAAAAAATCTAGGGAATTGCAATTTTTATTGCAAACAAATTCAAATAGGTACATAATATACATAATATATCTCCTACATAAATATCTGCACAAAATTCCCACAGCTAACATAAAAAAAAACTATCTCGATATTCCGACGGCTTTTGAGAGACATCATCTCCAACGACAATGCTCCCTTTTGCACAAATCAGAAGAAGACAAAAAAAAACATCGGAAGAAGACGAGATGAAATACAAAAAAAAAAAAAAAAAAAAAACAATCATCATCCCCTCCTACTGTACCACATTCCTAGTCAATAGCCATCCAATCAGGTTTGTGAAAAATCTATCTATATTCCATCTTTCGCATTTCGGGGTTTGCTCCGGTGATCGAACGGCTTTCGTTTCACACACTCGTTCAATTCATTAGACTCACTCTCTCACTGCCTTGCCAAACAAAAAACTGGCTTCAGCCATACAATCATACACATCTACCTGCTGCAATAGTATTAGTGCTTCCAAATGATAGCATATAGGAAAAAAAGAAGCAATAAAAATTAATAGGGAGCCATACAAAAAAAATTCACCACACCAATTCAATTCAGTAATTCACCATTAACCAAAACCAAACAGTGAAGCTCTCTTAAATTAATGCTGTATCGTAACCGTAACGTAATCGTGTTCGTGTATATGGTGTGTTTCTATTTTGTTCTCTTTAGTCGATGTTTAGAATTTTCGCGGGAATCGCTTTTAATTTGAATTGTTGTTTTTCTTTTTAAATATAGGTACATGTATTGTTTATTTTTTTCGTTAAGTACAAAAATTAAATGGACGGGAAAAAAATGTATTTTATCCTATAAACCTATAGGCTCCATTAATATATCTTTATTTTAGAAGGAGATAGCGATATGTGTGGAGGATTGGTTGGATGTTGGTTGCCTTCTTGTATTTTTCTTATTTTTTTTTTTACAACACAAGGCTTCTATATCCTTGAATTTGAATGTGCGCGGCGCCTCTAGACAGGCAGTGACCTGACTGAAGTATGCAAGTGTGTATTCCAGACTCCATCATCCATGGGACTCTTGATTTTTCCTTCATTTTTTTTTGTTGTTGCTGCTTTCCCCGATAGCTTTTCATTTTTCTTGTGTTTTCTGGTAGGTGTAGGTGTGTGCTTCCATAAGTTTTTAAGGATTTTTATATTCTTCTTCTTATTTTTTTTTTGTATTCCTTCTTTACCGTCAGGATAGGGTGTTACATTATGGATTTTAGGGGTTGGTGTGGGGGACCCAGGCACAGTACATAAATAACAAACATTAAAGCGTGTGTAGGTACTGCTGTGAGACACGACTATATTGTAGTGGCAATGGCAGGAACTATACTGGGGAGCTCTGCCTTTGGGCTCCTCTGTGCTGTGCACACAATATCACCAATTGGTCCATTTGGGTTCGGTATCTATCGAGGTTGTATGTGAAGATATATTGATAATGTGTCAGTGCGCACATACCAATTCCAAGAGCAAGCACAACACTGTCTGTTTTATTTAATTCCTGTGCACTTGTTTATTTATTTTCTGGAGGAATGGCAAGGATCCTACAAGTATATAAAAGAGTATTAAAGTTCCTATGTACTACTTTGGTGGAGGTGTTAATCCTTCGAAGCAGTGGCGGTAAGGGAGGTGTGAAATTGTATATTTTTATTGGTGGCACTTGACAATATTGATTTGCAGAAACAATTAATGTTTGATGGCATCCAATCAAGTTAGCTTAAGCACATACCTACCTATCTAAAAGAGAGAACCAAGGAAAAGGAGTCTCCTGGGAAAAATCTGTGTGTGTGAAAAACCTTGGTTAGGTAGGTACCAAGCCAGCAATCAAGAAATAAATAATAAAAAAAATTTAGAACAATTTCAAAATATTCCCACATATGTATGTTCATATGTAGGTAGGTACATATATAGCTATCTACTTCCAAATAAAAGAAAGAATTCCTTAATGTAAGTAGGTGGGTAAGTATATATGGATTGATACATGCAAAAAGATATTTATTTACCCTTATCAGGAGCATCGAATCCATCCAATACACATGCCCCGATGGTAGGTATTCGGTTCTTTATGTTGGTAATCTGCTATGTGAAAGAAGGATATTTATATTTCTTTTTATTCGAGATACATAACTTATCCATATCATCATCATCATCATCTTATAGGTACACATATCTATGTATGTATCTATGATAAAGCAAAGAAAATAATAAGAAGAAAAGTGAAAAATCTTGAATTCGATGACTTTCGAGTGGGTGGGTCCTTGACAATTTTCTTCTCCTTTTTTTATTTGTAGATATTTTCTTCATTTTTTTTTTTTGTGTGAAAACTCTTATTCTATCTATCTATCTATAAAGCACTTACAAAAGATACATATAGGAATAGGTAGGTACCTATATCAAGTATAGTTCGCGCTTCTTCGATTTCGATTCACTTGCTCCAACACTGTGCATCAGTAGAACATGTAGAGGAGTATACAAGGATGCAGCCAGCAAGCAAGGATAAGAGATGCAGAAGCAGAAGCAGAAATGTGAAAGAAAATGAGAGAGAAAATGGAAAATTTATTATTGAAAGTAGATATAGTTGCACGCGAAAGATTGTTAACGGCGCGGCAAGAGGGGGCGAAGAGATGGGGACTGTCGCTTGGAGGCTATAGAGAAGTGTTGGAAATGGTGCATGATGAGAAATATAGGTAGGTACCTATACTGCATGTAACGAAATGTAAAAGGGTCTCCCGATGATGGTGCTTTCCCGTACCGTCTCTCCTGGGGAAAGTGTTGCTATATCTAGAGTTGGTAGCTAGGTACCTACTGTGCACTATTTCCTATATATAAAAGTTCGTTGCATCAATTTTTGATTAAGGGTTGAATTGTATAAGTTTCATTGCAAAATAAAAAATAGAAGAAAAAAAACAGAAATACAAACGAAGAGGAGATGAACTATGCACAGTTGAAAGCTGCTTTGCTATGCCGGACGACCGAAGTACAACATTGATGGAAATGATAAAATTGCCTTTGGAATAAGATATTTACTTTCTAGAATTGGAAACTATATTTATAGATACCTACGTAATCTACTTTATCTGTGTTGGTTTGGTTAAAAGAAAAATATATAGCGACATAGGTACCTACCTACTATAAAATGTATAGATCCAAAAGAACTCCACCCTTTATAGGTGGATATGATGGTTTAAGTTACTAATCAATTTTAAATTTATATTTGCAAATAGTTAATGGTGGATGCACCCCACCAGGGTTACCATCGACTTTACTCTTTTAAATTAAATTTCCCTACCTACATCTTATCATTTTATCCTCCCTGCTTGAATTTTAAACAAAATAAATTGCAATAAAATTTCAATTACTTAATATAGGTGCCTGATTATACCCCTCGAAAAATCTTTGAGTCCGATTTAGATTCAAAAGATTTTTTTGCAAACTTTACTCATCCGATGCAATAAAAGGGAATTTCATTTTTTTTTTTAAGTTGATAGGTGTCGTCAAGGGAGTAGATAAGATATGTAAGATTTCAATTAGGAGAGGTCACACTCATGCAAAACTGGATTAGTCGAATTTTGGACAATTACTTAAGTAGTTATTTTAGCTAATTCGTTTTTGAACAGAACAAAATAATTTCGGATTGAAAAGCGGCATTGAAATTTCAAGAGTTACCGAAAAGTCGAGTGAAGTGTTTTTTTTCTTACTTGGACATCCTAAAGAAAAGTTATAAGGGTCGTGTCCAAAATTGATACGTTTGTAACTTTATTTTTATACTTGCGACTATAGGTACTATTTATAAGGCAAGTTATGCATTCGTCGAAAAAAAAATTTTGGATTGTTACTAATATGACATTACAATGAAAGCCAAGACGAAAAAAGATGGTCTAAAAATTCTGTCCGTCTGTATGTCTGTCTGTCAGTCTATAAATGAAAGTTTTTTTAGTAGGCTCCAGATCAATAAAAAGACAGATTTTATATGTTGTGCAACGTTTCGAGCGCGAATACACGCTTCATCAGGCAACAAAAGCAAATAAATTTAATATCACGGCATTAACACAACTGTTAGAAATAAAAACATTAAAAGGTGAAATTTTTCGCACAAAATTAATTTTTGACTACTAACTGCTGACTTGTTCTCTATGTCAGTCTGTATGCATGTATAGAAACCTAAAGCCCAAGCGGGTGGGCCGAATTGCTTCAAACTTGGTCTATGGAGTTTTTTGGGTATTGTGCAGAGGAGAAAATCAATTTTTTAGCTCAAAAAATAACGGTACCTGCCATATAACCGTTACGTTAAAGCCTATTTTTCTCGGAAACGGCTCTAACGATTTGGATCATATAGTTGAAAAAAAATTTAAATGTCTAAAAACGGTACTTTTCATAGGACTGTTTTTTTTTTTGCTATCGACTATCTCATAAACGGCTACCCGATTCTTTCGAAATTATATAGCCTTACGTTGCTCAATTTATACTGCGTACCAATATTTTTAATAAATATTTTTTTTGTATTTTTAAAAGCATTTTTAAGAAAAAAAAATTTAAAAAATTATATTTTGAAAACTGCTCATTAAATTTTTTCAAAAATTATATTTATAATGTATTTGCTGAATACCTATGAATTGCCGTTTTTGAATTTTTTAAAATTTTTTTTCAAAAAGTTAAAAAAACTTTCTTTCTGAAAAACAGCTCCATAGATTTTAAAAATTTTTTTCTCATAAATTCAAATTTATCCAAGAAATAAAATGGAGTACTTTTTTTTATCTCAAATTAGTTTAAGTATTTATTTCAGAATTTTGAATTATTTTTTCTTTGATTAATCCGATTTAATTTTTTGTTTTTAAGTTTATATTATTAAATATTTATGATTTTTTTTTAGAAACTAATTAAAATGTATAAAAAATAAAGTAAAAAATGACTTTAAAAATATATATAGATTTTAAATAGAAACCTTTTGCATACGATGTGATCGAAAATAAGAGCAAGTTCGTGCTATCCAGTCGTGTATTTTATTCTTAACATTTTTGGTATTCCCCTTCATCAAGAGATATATGTCTAGTTGTTTTTTTTTTTATATTTATTTATGTTTTATTTAAGTTTATGTAAGTAGTTGAGCAACGAATGGTTTTCGTGTTTTTTTTTTAATTTGAGCCATTTGTGTTAAATTTCATGGTTTGGCTAGTTGAAACATTTTTGTGGGGTAAGTTGTAACAAATAAAAGCAGACTTCGTTCATAATTTCAAACACATAGTTTTCTTTGTTATTTCGTTTCGATTAATTTTTTTCTTTATTTTGTATAAAAAGAAAAAAGTCCTTTTGAGGTATATCGTTGTCAACAAAAGGTTGAAGAGAAAAGATGTCGCTCATGTATTTTCCTGGCTTGCTAATTGGTTAAATTCGTATGTATATATATTACTGGTTTTGGAATATTTAATTACACTCCTAATTCTTATATGACTAAATTTAGTAATTTTTCAAAAAAATTAATATCATTTTGTTTTTTTCTAGGAACATTAAAAAATTATTAATTAATTAAATTTGAGAACTAATATAATAACTATTAAAATTTAATATTAATTTCATGTTTTTCTGCTGTACCTAGTGCTATATTTTTTGTTGTTAATCTTGTTTGTAAATTGATAGTTTTTTTTAAAGAAGATGACAGGTTTTGTTACAATTTACCCCGGTATATGTTACAGCTTTTCCGCATACGGGGTAAGTCGTAACAAAAGGTTTTTGTTTCTAAGGGTTATGTTTTTACAAATTCTGATCAGTTTTTTTTGTGACTTTTTTATTACGTAGCGTAAATATTGCTCTTTAAACAGAAAAAAGTTTAGCTAACTAATTTTTAAAACCTTAGGAACAGCATCAATTTTAATAAAAAGTGTTAGTTTTAGCCCCGGTCTCCTTTATTGACATAATGTTTGATGTATCGAAAATGATAAGCACGTCGAAATAAAAATTTTCCGGTAATGTTCCACGTTAAGTATATATTTAATTTAATGACAAAAAATAGGACAAAATTTTCTGTTTACAATATACGACTAATGCCTTGTAAAGTACAATATTTTGGTGGTTTGATGGTTTGCCAAATCTCGAGCAAGCAACGTAAAACCAGCGGAAAACATGGTAATTCAAGGTTTATTCCACACACTTCTAACGATTCGCTGTGGGATTTATTATTGGAATAAGTAAATCCTCGCCTAGCTTCAATGAAATTGTACATATTTTCTTTAACATCGAGCCTTGTTCCGTTGCACAATTTAACCTGATTTAAATTGCGTAACATAACTATCGCAAAGTCAGCCTTGAGTTGTAAATTGTGTGGCGGTAATCCTGGCAAATCCAATGAATTTAGAAATTCTGTTGGAAAGTAGACAACTTCATTTGAATCGATAATGGAATCGAATTCGTCGATCAATTTGACTCTGAGTTTTTATATTTAAATCATCTACATCCTTATTTTTCGCTGCTAAAATGGCTCGTTCGCTCAACCAAACATGGTTTTTATAATTCGCACCAATATATTTGGGAACACTTTCGATATTAATTCTTCCTTTGGCGGTGTGAATTGACAAACATTTTGTGGAAACGACCTAAGGCCAATAGAAGTGTCAACATTAATTTTCCCTTGCAATTCCTCATGTTCATTTGTAGTTCCACTCGCATATTCGTTGCTAACTTGTGATTTTTCACGTAACTCCATATAAATTTGATGTCTTCTTAAACAAGCATTAAATTCATCAGCAAACTGTTGATTTGGGAATTACTGACAGAGTTTCGAAAATCTCCAGCCAGTAGACCATCGCGTCTCCCAAAACGTTTTGATTTCTACGCAAATCTCTTAATCTTTTATCGAGTGATTGGTAATTTCGTACCTACACTTTCTCTTCCATGCGTGACTTTTGGCGTGTTTTTTTTTTTATGAAAGACAAACTAAAACATTTGTTTATTGTCAATTGTTTTAAATGTTTATTGGAACATTTGACCAAATTTAAATTTAGTATGCGCTTTTATGTATCATGCTTTGCTAACGTGACATCAAGTTTCTCAGGGACTGCCAATGACCTTAGTTTAAATGTAACACAGTATTTAAGATTAATATAAACAAATATTATAAAAATAAAATATTTGTTTTAAGGTATTTTGAAAAGGATTGAGACCATAGTTCTGTCTGGGCCAAACAAAAATTTTGTATTTTAAAATTCTGAAAAAAAAAAATTCTGTAGATAAATTGTAGAGAGCGGGTCAAAATTCAGCTTTTTCTCATCTTTTCTGGTTTTAAAAATTCTGCTTCTGAAAATTCTGTCCGTCAACAAAAAAGAAAAAAGTTCTGCTTATTTTTTTTAAAATTTGTAATTCACTTATTTGTTTTGCAAACGGGAAATAAAAATAAAACAAAACAATCCATTATGAAAAAAATTGAAAAACAAAACAAGCAAACAAAGCTAAACAAAACCGAAGGAACAATGTTTCTTGAAATGAGCCTAAGAAAAGACCAATCACCCAATGTGACTTAGATCGGTTTTCTTTTTTATAATTCCCTTTTGTTTTTCAAAACTGTGTTTTTCCTTATACTCGTAGTCTCACATCTCTCCCAATTCTTCGCATGCTGGACTTCTGCTTTGGCAATGATGAGCTCTTTTCTTAGGTAATTTATAGATACCTGCGTGATAAATCTACACTATTTTCCGTTCTTGGAAAGCATTATCTGGTTGTATCATAAGCCACCCAGGGGCCAGGACTCTAGTGGATACTTGAAGTTGTCTCTTAAATAGTATTTTTTTAAAGTAAGAGTCCAAATAAGAATTCTCGAAATGGATGGTCGTAAAGTTATTCTGACGTTGAGTTTGGAAACACCATTTCCATTATGTGTACTTAGTTTATTTTATTAAACAATAAATTCAAATCTAAAGTTGAAATATACGTATCTGTCAAAAATTTCCTAGGGAAATTTTTAAAAACGGGAGTAGGCTAACATTTAAATTTCAACTCTCGAGTTGACATTTAAAATAGTGAAGAAAAACAACTGCAGCGTTGGCCAACTTGAGAGTTCACGGCATGTTGACAAATAGTGAAGAAAATGGCTCTCAGTGGATAAGAAGTTCCAGATAAGAGATCATTAGTGAAAATGAGAAAAAGTGTTGGAGAAAAAACGGAGCCCTAGGGTACACCAGTATTTATTTTATGAACTTCAGACTTGAAACCGTCCAATACTAATCGTATTGAATAGTCTGAAAGGTAATTTATAATCCAACGAAGAAGAGATTCATCGAAACCAAATGCATGCATTTTCGATAAGAGAACTTGATGCTAAATGCTTTTAAAATATCAAGCGCATATACATAATAAGTATACTCCAAAACGATGTAAAGATTTGTGCCACTGTTTGGTGAGATATATATCATCAGATCACCAGTGGTCCTATTGCTATGAAAGCCAATGTGCTAGTCATTGCTTCGAAATATTTTTAAGCTCACAGTTAATCATCGTTCCTATAACCTTGGAAAGAAGGGACGAAAGTGCAATTGGATGGTAGCAGGATAAAAAATGTTGTTTTCCAGCCACTCAGATAGAGACCAGTAGAGTAGGGCCGATGAAAAAGCTTACTCAGTGGTTTTACCAGCGTTGAAGAACACCTCCTCAGAAAGATTGGAGGGATATTATCCGGGCCAGCAGATTTGTGTAAGTCAAGGTACTCTAACAACTGCACTGATTCGTCCTATACAATCATTAACGCTCTAAAATACTGGAGGAGTCAATCAGTAAGATCGGATTATTCCCCAGCATCATCTCTATAGCCATTTAATTGGAAGAGATCAAACTTTGATGCATTTTTGTTACCGACTATTAACTACCCCTATTGCGGAATCTCGTGAATGAAGTACAGTGAAAGCTCTAATAAGCGGATACTCATGGTCGCCCAATTTTTGTTCGGTTATGAGAAATGTCCGGTTAATGGAAAGATTAAGAAAGTAAATGACTGTAAAAATTAATAGCAGAAGGAATTGAAATGACATGTGCAATAATGGAACGCCACCAGAAAAGGGAACCAAACAATTTCAAAATTACATCAAATCAGTTACCCGGGAAGTCCCCAAATAAGTTTTCAAGAAAACATCGCTCTGTCCGGTTATTAGAGCTTCGTGTACTGTTATGGAAGATTTTCCATGGATTTTCTTACGTAAAATATACTAAAACGGTCCTTTCGTTTTGTTGGTTGTTTGATTTGTTAATAAAAAAATAATTCCTCAATAAAATTATGTTTTCGCATATGGTAGGTTTTCTAGGTAAAAATGAACATGAAAAAGTGTATGGGTAACCGGGGCTAGTTGTCCTCAGGGGCATGTAGACTAACTGCCTATAACTTGAAACCTACACAATTTTATCCATGTTTTTTGTGGCCCTGGTATTAACCACAGCTTTCTGCATAGCCTCACATTGTCTTTCGTCAGGAGTGTATGTAGTTCGAGAGTTATTGGGAAAAAACTATTTTTTTCATTTGTAAGTAAATTTTTTGTTTTCATTTGTTTTGCTTTTTTCGGTGCATTTTATGTGGAGACTTTGTTGTTGCATACATACAATATGTGTGTCTGACTTTGCGTGTTTGTTCTTTTATTTCTATATATTAATTCCCCGTTACCGAAAAATTGATGTTCAGTGCCACAAGATCAGTCGGGGCTAGTTGACTCATTTTTGTTGGGGTAAGTTGACTCATGATTGTCTGGTGTGATTAACAGCAAAAAGAACTTTTGTAAGAAAAATATCCAGAGGCACTGCATGGAGCAATCTCTAATGGACCGTGCGTCAAAGCTCATCTATACTAATCGAGGAAATAGTATAGGTACCATCTGTTGCTCACAACAATAGGGGATTTACTTACGAAAACCCGTGAATGAAAACATTTATCCTGATTCAGAGCTTATGGGCTATCTTGCATCTGACAGATATTACAAAATACCTAGCAATCGATGTATTTCTGAGCAGCAATTTTATTGTTTTTGCAAAATTGCAGTTTCATATTCCAAACACTCAACATTATAGCATAGTCAACTTGCCCCATAGTGTTGGTCATCTTACCCCGGTGCTGGGTCTAGTTGACTCACGAGCGATCATTTGGTAAAATTAAAAAAAAAACAATACTTATCTATAATATATTTTAATGGGAGCATTTTATTTACAAAAACAAAAGCATGTTATATTTATGAGAGTTTAAATTTTATTGATATTTATCTTAGTTTTTTGTATATAAAATGAATAGTAAATTTTGAGTCTACAAGCCACTATCTCCCCTACACGTTCTCTTATGGGAGTGTCCGTTTATAGGAAATTAATTTAGAAATTTAAAAAAGAAGTTCGTTCCCGAAAATGTGTCCGTTTTAGGTAATGGACCGCTTATTGGAACTTTCACTGTACTAAGCATATCAATTTAACATTGACATTTCTGCAATTGCAGCAGTAGTACCTACCTTGATAGTATCTGTTGGTGTCAATATCAAACTAACTTTCGGTATAAATTTGTACATCGGTAACCCTGGTTTCTTCCTCATTCATGCCACATATCACAATATGCTCTCATAAAAAGGAAGAAAATTAAAAAAAAAAAAAACAAGAAAAAAAAGTAGCAGTGTCAAGAATGAAGCGCGCATGTTAATGCGCCTTAATTTTGATTTATGAGTCTTCGCCCTCGTCTTTACTGATGCGGTGCTATATAGATTTAGTTTTTTTTTTTTATTATTTATGCATTACAGTGCCTTTTAATTTTATTCTTCCATCTCATCATCATCACACAAATCCAAAAGGATGTTGGTTGCATTCTATGAAAACGAGATACAGAACTCTCCCACTTTTTTTTTTTTTTTTTTGGTTGTAGTATCGAGAATGAAAATTGAAAGCGCGTTCGCATAAAGTTCGAAAGGAAACAGCACAAAATACGAAGCCATCGAAGACGTATGTATATAGGTATCTACTTTGTGTTGCGTGAGACCCCAAGTTTAATATACTAAAAAAAAAAAATTAAACTCCGTCCGATCTTTATGGGTGACAAAAACATTCCCTTTTCAATGCAAATGAGATGAAGATACTCGGCGAAGGCGGAGGAAGAGAAGGGATCTTTTTTTTTTGATGAAAAGATGCCCTAAAAACAGCCTCACACATTTTGAGTCATGTTTTATTATTTGTTGTTATATTGTTTTTTTGAATTCGTATTTCCGTTTTGGTTTGGGGGTTTATCATAAAATATCTTCTCGTTCTCGTTCCATCGAATGTGTTATTACTGATCCAGGCTGAGACACTCTCCCACACAAATACACAAATCCAGAGAGATATTCAAAAACCTACTATACACGCATTGAATCCAGATTCGTAGCCAGCAGCTGTTAATGATTGCGATGATTCAATGCGACGATGGTTATCGCATCGTACTCGCACAGCAAGTAGGTATATACCACATAATATTCAAATTGAATTTGATTATTGGTGATCATTTAATTGACAGGAAGTTGATTTAATTGAATACGCGTATCCGAGTTGAGCTCTGGATACTGAAATTGAAGACACACACTCAGCAATGTGTTAAGGCGTTAATTTAATTATGAACAAAATGTATCTATAGTTTGTTCATATCCGCGCAGTGTTGAAGTTGATATATAGCGAAAAACAGTTAGCTTGAATGCAGAACTATATATAATCATCAAAAGATACAAACACATACCTATCTACTAACAACCTATAATACATATATATGTAAATATACACTCCGATTCTGAATTGAGTATAGTAGTGCGGAGTATAGTGGAGTCCTCGCCAAAAAAAAAAATAACCCACACTCGGCAGGAAATGTATAAGAAAGTGTCATTCAACTATGTTAAATACTCAGCCATCATGTGCTTAGGCATTAAATTGCTGGCTCTTGTGCGGCATAGATAGTGGTAGGTACTATGGTACGACCAACTATAGGTATACGAATTAAACTGTGCCAAAAACTTTCAAGGACATTCACTCTGCACACAACGTGCGTAATTATGCCACAAACTAACAGACAAATGATAATGCAAATATATATTTATATACAAAACATACATACATATATATGTATGTAGATAGGTACACAAACACAGTGTTTGTGTATGTAATATTTGCAGGATACTATTATGCTGCTGTTAAGTGAAAGTGCGTTGTGTCGTCTCGTGATTCAGATTTACCAGAGCCGGAGCACACCCTTTCCTCCTTTTGCCGCTTGCTCATCATCGTCGTCGACGACGTCCTCGTCCTCGTCCCTGGGCTGGGTATCAGTGTTGTCTCGCCTCCATTTTATGCGCCCACTTGTTTGTTAGTAAGAACTGTAAATAGCTTGCGTATTCTTTAAGGAGTAAATGCGGAATGAGGCGGGTGTTCGGTTTTTGTTGTACCTTAAATTAAGAGACTTTAACTTTTTAAGGCGGCAAACTAAAATAAGGCAACAAAATGGGTTGAGGAGGAAAATTAAAAATCCATGACATCACATCCGGTAAAATTTTCAAGGACGACCGACGAGTCAGTTTAATATCTCTATATCTTCAACCTACAAGTCTAATTTAGCAAAATTTTAAGTAAAAACAGCATTTCCTATTCGTGCCGGGACACGGGAGATATTCTCAACACAGAACACACACAGATAAATAATTTAACAGAGATAGAGAGAGAGAGAGCAACAGTGTGATGATTTTCTCAAAAGACGACTAGAACTAGGATAGAGGGCTAGGACGACAAAACAAATCGTTCGGTTGGTCGAAAAGTAACCCATCGCAGGGAGAGGAAGTGACGTAGAAGCATTTGGCTTAAGTTGGCTTAGAAAAGGTTCTTTTAATATACACCCGGGAAGAAGGTACAGAATATATATAACCTAGGTAGATATAGACACAATGTGTTCTGTTCTAATACCAAGGCCCCAAAAACCACCAAAAGGATGGAGTTCACTAGGTTTTCCCAATGTCGGTTATACTATACCATCGCACTACCACTACCGCACTACTATCTAAAGCAGCACCTTCGAAATACGAAGGAAATGGATAGTATGACGACTACAAATACGACGACGTCGACGACGGTGAAATTAGAATGAAAAGATAGAAAAATACAAAAAAAAACAAAAAAAAACAACCATCATATCCAAGAGGAAAACGGAGAAAATATAAGAAGGGTTCACTTGAAGCGCAGCAGACGCCTTCATTCAAGGTGGTTTTTGTGGCGGGCATAGAAGGAACAGGGAGATGCAGGGTAAAAGGATGTTTTATAGTAGTAAAATTTCTTAAACGCCTTTAAATAAACATTTTAGATTGTCTGCTGCTTGGTAAAATCTCCTTGTTGTTTATGGGATTTAGTACAATCAAAAACCATCAAGGACAATGCTAGGTATGTACCTACAGTGTATACAGTGTATATACACGTAGTACACCAGTTTTCCGTTGGTTCTTTAAGCAAAATTTAAAGATTGTTTCGGTGGGGTTTGTAAATGCTGTATATCTACGAGTAATGTTTAAAGATCCCATATGATAAGTTCAATGTATCTGGCGCAGCTCTTAAGGATAAATGTCCCTATACGGTTTGCAGATGGTTTTCCACGTGCGCGTCTTATAGGGAAATGAAATTTACGTCACAGACTTCCATTATTCTGTAAATGAGCGATGACAATTCGTTTTTTTAGTATCTACCTTTGATAAAAAGTAGTTTAGGTGCCAAATTTTAACTTCATTCAGAAAAATCGCTCCAAAATTTAGCAAAGCCAAAATTTAGCTAACCTTCACTCAGCTGCAGCTAAAAATTAATATTTTTATTTTATTGTTTCATACCTAGGTTATGTAAATCACCGTGCAATGTCGGATTAGAATACTACAGTAACATCATACAGCTTGTCGTAAAATTCTACTTCTGGAGAACTCACATCTAGACATGGTACATGAAAGTGAGCCTAGAGACAAACTTAACACCTAAATAGTTTCCCACAAGGGTAATATTTTGTCATGTTCAAAAAGGCAATATCTTACAAGTTCCAAAACGATCGTTTAGAAGAAAAAAGAAAGGCAGACCAATACACTCCTGGTACGCAAATGCAACGAAATCTGCATTTGGTTAGCTTTCGACATGGAACAATTCAAAACAGAGAGTCCTGTTGATACTTACTGAGGTCAATACGAGTATACGAGGTACCCCACCGGCGGATCCTTAGCAAATAAGTGGGAGAATTGTGATCCCTTCGAAATCACAATAGCGCCGAAATAAAAAAGAAGAAGAAAAATAAGAAGACCCACCGGCGGATCTTTAGCAGATAAAAGGGAGAATTGTGATCCCTTCGAAATCACAATAGCGCCGAAGTGAAGAAGAAGACACTAAGGTACATAACTTTGCTGTCAAATTTTGGCGCATGAACCATTATACTCGAGCTAAGTTCTCACTATTTATCACAGAAAGCCAGGCAACCAGTGTTGCCGATTGTACTGTTGCGACAGTAGACTACTGTTTTTTTAGCTCGAAAAAATTCAAATCCACTGTCTCCAGTTTCCACGACATTTGTTTTCCTCAATTCTCCTGTTTTTTCGATTTATCTTACTATTACAATTATAACCTTCTTAATACAACATTTTATTACAAAATTCCTAAACTTTATGTAACTTTTTTAACATATTATATTTCATCTCCAACTCCAAGAAAAAATGTTACTATAGAACATACCTGCTGAAGTACATCCCTATTTTCAAGTGTGCATGACAGTTTGAAAATTATTGTAATTCACAGCTGATTTAGAAATTTGACTAAGAAAATATATAAAATTATTTCTAGTTTGATTAAACCAAATTCGAGATCTTGGACTTTCATTTTCCCCTTGTTTAGGTTGGCGAATCGAACGTTCGAATTTTTGGAAAACTTGGTACAAAATTCAATGATATGTATTTGATTTTAAGTGAATTTCAATAAAAATATGGAAAGGTCGTTATTGATAATACTGGCGGAAGGTTCACTAGGGAATATGAGTTCTATTAAACGATCGATTCGCCCGCAATAAAATCAAAATAAAATCATTCCAAAAATTGCGCAATTTGGTTTAAAAATGAGTAAAACTATTGACAAAAGTTTGATTTGGGCGTTTTTTCCTAATATTTGGAGGTTATTCTCCAAATATTAGGGCGATATTTCCAATTTGGGTGTGCTTTTCATTTGAATTTTGGGTGTTCTTTCCTTACAAAAATAGAAAGATGAGTTAGGTTAGACATATAAAGGGTAGTATTTATAATCCCAAAATTTTAAACAGCCTGATGATAAGGGCTTAATATTTTCCTAATTTTAAACACTTTCTAACTAGCACCATACTAAATCTATTTTCTTAATAAACTACAACTAAACATGCCTAAAACAATACAAAAAAGTAAGCGAACATAACTTTTTGACGTTTATTGTAAATGTCAAAGTGACATATGGATTTAGTACGATACTAAAAAAATAAAGTAGACATTTTGTGATTTTAACTTTAGTAAAATGTTAAGAAAATAGTACGATACTTAACTGGTTTAAAATTAGCAAAATCCTCTTTTTAGCCTAGTATCATACTACAAATAATTTATCATTACTAAATCGTTTAAAATTTTGCGAAAAAATCTCTGCTAAAAGAATTTAAATTGGACACAAAAAAACAACTCCAGATTTCGTGAGAAATTTGTCAGTTTATGATTTGGATTACTGAACTAAATTGGCAAGTTTTATTGGCAGTTTTTAATTTTACTACTAAATCCCTCAAATTCAAAAAGTTTTTAAAACTTGTCTAGTAGTAAACAAGTGAAGTGATTCAGTGGACCTATCATAACACATTTCTCCCATAATTTAAAGTTTTTCGATATCTTCACTAATTTATATTTGAAACTAAAGCTTTTATAAGCAAAGAACTAGGCATACTTACGTTTAGATTTAGATCAAATGATTTTTTCCCGACTTTCTTGTTCTTCCACGCATGTTTTTTGTATTATAGGAGAACTTGGTTCCTTTTTTAACTCTTATGTTTAGTGGTTTGATAAATTTTAGTAGAAACAATTATAAATTATGACGGTTTTACTACTTGTCTACAATGTCTACATTGTCGACAAATTTATGTCGACAATTTTGAATTGTCTACTTTGAATTCTCTACTTGTAGACCATCATGTAGCCTACATTTATAGTCTACATGGCAAAATACTGTAAGTAAGGATATTATTTGGAGAAGTCTCCACTATTTGTGTACAAACAAATTATAAGTTTGAGTTCTTTTTCTGTTTGATTTTATTGATTCTTTGATTATAATGTGGCCCTGCGTTGTTTTGGTAAGCATTCCGTTGGATATTAAAACACTAAAGTTTAGCTTTTCATGTCATAAGATTAACCTCTTTTCTTCACATATCTAAATTGTATACACATTTCAATATTTATAATTAAAAAAAAAACTGGGACTTCCATATTTTGAAAAACGTAAAATAGGGGTACTGAATGTATTGTTAGATAAAATACTTAGCAGATACATATGTATCTTTTCTCTTTGAAAGGACAAATTTTCATTATCTTTTTGAAAGGCGAATGAAACTATATTTCGATCAGAAATTTAAAGGTGAAATCTTTAACAAGCTAAGATTATTAAATAAATAAAAAAAATGTCATTGACATCAAACCCGTTTTTGTTCCGCATCTCCTTAATTATGTTAATTTTTAATCCATTTACAGAGGTATGGTCATTCTCGTTTGAACGAGAATACATTCATATATTATGCCAAATGCTTACAGGAATATTACTACTGGCTAATAAAGATTTGTGTGTCCTTTGTTATGCAAGAGAAAACGTACTTTTTGCTTATTTTTGTTGTTGTTAATTCTTTACAAATAATATGTGAAGAACAAGAAAAATTCAAAAATTTTCCGACTGAATTGTGTAAAATTAAAATCGAATGTTTGAAAGTACCTCGATCTGATCGACACTCATCGAAAGGAAGTCCTTTATTGCTTTTTGTTTAAATATTTTTTGAAGTGAACAACATCAATAAAAGGAATAGAAGTTGAATATGTCTGGTTCAAGTAGTGACAGTGGCAATGTGATCACATCTCGAGATTAGGGTAATTTCAAAGAAACCATCGAAAAACATCATATTATATTTTTTTTTGTTCGTCTCTTTATTACCAATTATTGAAAATTTCTCAAACTCATTCACATCTGTGGTGATGTTTGTTATATCTGAGAGCAAACATGTCATTCCTTCACCCTCTTAAGGAACGAACTATTAGGTTTGGGTGAATGAAAGCCACTTGAACTTCTTCTTCATTGTGAGTCGTCGTCGTCGTCATCGTCATCATCGAGCGTCGTAATCACCATCATCGTTTTTGTGTTTCCTTTCTTTGTGTGAAAGACCTACAACATTTTATGTGTTTGTTATTATATGAGATATTGCATCTAGCCACTAGTTGGTTAGTTAAAAATCTATAAATTAGACACAACGATACTCCGTAAGAGGTTATTCGTAAAGTTTCACAATTTAGATCGCAATCGTGTGTATTGCTGAAACTATGAAACTATTAAAGTAATAACCGCTTCGCTTAATATCCTTCGATCGAGCTTTTACCTTTTCTAAGGGTATTTGAGGTTCTTACCTATATAGATGAAATAAACACTCAACAGGACATAGAAGTATGGATGGAAGACAAGATACCCTTGTGTGTAATGTTCATATATGCCACACGTATTTTCAAACGTGCTAATAGCTGGGACATTGGTTATCAGTGTTTACCAATTACATCTGTTTAAGGGGGTGAGGATGTTTTCCCTAGATACCTACTCTATACCTACAATGTTGTGGGTTTATTAGAAATTAAATATATCCGTTAGATACTTAATCGATGATGATGCTCTTCAAACCAAATAGATACATCTGTGTATAGTATATGGCTTAATTATTATGAAACAATTGAAAAGGGGAGCAGACTGTATGAAAATCCAAACATTCCAAGAGTGCCTTGCATCTTTTCCCTTGGATTAATAATTATTACATGAATTATTATTGTTTTCATTTTTGTACAGTAATGGTTCGTCTGGGAAAAATCTAAAATGTGACAAATGTGGCTCCCCTTTAAACAAAAAAAATATCAACATAAAAAAGCAAAACATCTTTAAGTATTCATTTTCTTCTTTTTTTTGAGAAATCAAATTTAATCTTTGTCACAATTTTCTATTTTTGAGTTTTCGATCTTAGTCGCGCCGTCGGTGTTGTTGTGTCTATAGATATATCGAAGCCCAACGGAAACCCATTTGATTTTATGACCGAGCAACCGAAAAGAATTATAGGAAATTTTGATTTGATTTTATGTTTTAGAATAGATTAAGAAACGTCTTTGACGCCTTATAATAATGTATATATCTATCTAGATACACAAACACACGTATCTTCTGCGTGTGATATATTTTTTTTTTGTTTTTCTTTAATATACATATATTTTTTTACACTGGAACTATACGAGCAGAAGAAGGGAGAGTGCGAGAGTGATTTGTGGCACACGGTAAATTCTTAAGTCAAATGGCAAAAAGCGGTGAGCACGTGGTGGCACAGCAGGCGGCATGCAGTGGCACAATGGTAGCTGCGATTTAAATTTAAACTTGCATTCAAAATTAACCCTTAAAACATAAGTACAGAAACCATTACGACTTATACAACGAGTCGGAAAAATTTAATATGAAATGATACATTTTCATCCCGCTCAGATGAATGTGGTGGCGCTTCGACGACAGACGACCAACGAGACCAAAGTCGTGACGTCTATGTGTCTGTCTAATGGATTTTATCTAAATATATCTACACATATAATGTTAAAATACCAACGATTGCAGAAAGAGGGAAGCACATGCAAAATATACACATTTCTTATATGCATGTAGGTAAATATGTATATTAGAAGACGAGAAGAAAATCATCTTCAATCACGACAACGTTTTTGTCATTTCATCCGGCTCGAACTACCAATTTTTTTTTAAATGAAAGTGAAGATATAGATATGTACTTGTAAATATTATACAATAACAATATCGATATGTACACTATCATCGATGATGTCGTATGAACATTGAACACACCCTATCAGAATGTCTTCTTTTTTTTTATTATGGATTATGAAATGGAATTTTAAATTCAAACAATCTAGTTCACATCAAATTCTAATAAAATAAAAATATATAACCATGACTGTCGTCAAATATACATGTGTCGAAGACACACAAAGTAGATCCTCACATCATTAAAATTCAGAAGCCGTCAGATATCTAAATAAATCGAAACGACAGATCATAAAAACCGAAAAATTGAACGGCTCCGGTTTTCGAATGTTTTTTTTTTTTTGGTTTTTGTCTTTTTATCGTGATATTTATTGTGTATATTTTTGTATTAGTATTCGCTTGTCTTTCGATCGGAAAAACAACAAAATTCCCATTAAAAATAAAAATACGTGTTTGAGTCTTCGGTTTGGACAGGCGTATGTCTTTAAATCGAAAGAAATATAAAATTCATTTCTATATTATAATTGAATCTTTTGGCACATTATTAGCTATTTTGTACATATGTATGTATATGTGTGTATGTATTTCCCAATTGCTCATCATAAAAAGATACAAATATTCAATGTGAGAAGACCAATTTCGGTTCTTGTCTGTTATTCTGTTATTACACTTGACTTTAAGTGGCGATCAATATATCTACATATAATTGTATGCGATCATGGTAATGCGATCTAGACATTAGGTAGTACTTATCGACAATTTACAGAAAATTGTTGATTTCTTGTGGGTGATGTTTTATAAATTGATTTTTAGATTCATTTTATAAATTTAAAAATATATCAGTACTACTGCATGTTTTATTAATTTTTGTTGCTAATATGCGTATCTTTAACATCTGCGGGAAGAGGTATATCTCTAACTCCCCTCGGGAGTATATTATGCGTATAAGCCACTGTACGTGTAGCAGTTCTGCTTGTGCTAGCTTTACACTGAATATGCAACACATAAATATCTTCGACCCGACGACGCACCATTCAATTTAGTTGAGTTCTTTCTGCTTTCAGAATTATTGTTTGTATCTTTTTGTGTCTGCGCTGCAATGGAACGAGACGAAATTTTGTGAATTCGGTGTGTTGTAAAAGTGACAAAAATAGATGTCACACTAAGTACTTTGACATTTTCCATAAATAAAAAGGCGTTCGCATTATGATGATGGATTTTTTGTTGTTTTTAAGTGACATCCTTTTGGTTTTTTTTTTGGAATGCCCCCTACTACCTACTTCAAACATTTTTTTTTTTTGGGACATGTTTATCCAATTTAATTTGATGAAAAGTGGTTTTTGAACTCTTTGTTATGTTTGATGGAGCGGCTTTAGACTAGAGACTAGACCAACATGATTTTCAAATAAATCAGTAGAACTATTGATGTATGCAGATATGTAGGTATCACATAAACGTAGATGGTCGATCATTTTGCTTAATTTTAACCCATTTAGGGAAAATATTTTGCTCAAGTATGTAGGAATGTAAAGCGACCAAGTTTGCCATAAATTGAGTACGAATGTGTCTTTTAAAAATAACCGCCACAACTTAATTTAAGAAGATTTAACATTGATATATTACTAATACATACTTTTAGCAAGGAAATCAATTATGTTAAAAATCTCTTGATGGGATATCATATATTGGAAACGTTTGAAAACGTTTAATCAAACGGAAAATAAGGTTTTTTAAAGTATTGTCAAAACCATTAAGTTATAGTATACCTAGTAAAGAAATAGACTAAATGAGCAATTGCTTTTGCTAACAGCTTTGAGGCGTTATTAATTTAAGCTGATAAATTTATGTACTGACTTATTTTCTGTGATAGGGGCAGTTATAGCGATCAGTAAGACGTATACAGTAAAACCTGCTAATCGGGACACTCTATAATCGGCCCACCTCATATTCGGACCGCACCTTATGCATCCCCTGCTATTTTTCATACAAATTTCCCCTTATAATCGGGCACCTGCTAATCGGACCATGGACCACTAAGATAACATGCGTTGCCTTATGTATCACCTGTCTAATTGGTCCAAGCGTAGGATATAGGAAATATATGAATGGCATTTTTTTTTTGTAATTTCTGGTACCTACAAAAAGTATCCCATAGGCGTTTTAAGTTGAACATAAATGTTTATGATGCGTATCAGCAAACGGGCCTATGTGTTTCGAAGATGCACATTTGTCTCAGAAAGATCTTGCAAAGAAATTTGATTGCAGCAAATCTCAAATCCAAAGAATTTTGAGCGCGAAGAATGAAATAAAACTGCCATTTGAAAAATTCGTTCGCTTGCCGAAATTGATATCTTGACATCCTAATTGTTTTGCTTAACAAGACAAAAGAATGTGCCAATTTGTGGTACAATTCTCCAAGCAAAACCACAAATTTAATTAATTGTATATTTTCCGGAAATTTATAGGTGATATATTCACTGGCATTCGTATTTTTATGTATATAAACATACGTACTCTTAACATACATCTATGCTTGAGGAAAAACCCATCAGTTAGATGCCGTAAGTACCTTTCTAAGACGCGAAATATTAGTCGAATGCTGCCGACACAAATAAAATTTACAGCTGTAGTACATATGTGAAATGCATTATTTAGACTAAAGGTCACAAAAAAACTCAATAAAAATTAAAAAACACAGTCCACAAAATAAGGAACAGAAGCAATACCTACAAAACCGTTCTGAGTGGACTGCTACAATCGGACCACCTCCTAATTGGACAACATTTCTTTGGTCCGAAGGGTGGTCAAATTTGACAGGTTTTACTGTATACTGAAAAGTTGAAACAGTATGAAAGTAGATAATTTTTCCTAATGGTTGTTTATAGCGACCAGACAAATTATACTCTCACTACCAGTCCCGAGATTTCCTGATTGATATGGTACAATTCTGTCAGTGGAATAAGAGAAATTGGAACTCCGATCATTGGAATGTTTGTTGTATTGAAAAATAAATTTTCGTACGAAAAATACTCGTAGTTATAAAAAATTATTATATTATTCTGTTGGAAATCTTTTTTGGAAAAAAATGTTAGGGTTATTATTTGTTCGATTGGTGGTGTAGAATTCGCATTTTAAGACGAATGTAAATATCATAAATTATCTTCAAAACAATTTTTCCTAATTGCTAACTGGTCCCTTAATAACAATCCAAACTTCCCAGACATAAGATGATATTGCCGCTGTTCAATGGTAGTTATGCGTTTTAAAACGGGAAAGAAAGTATAAATACGAGCTTTTTATTTAAACTAATTGCAAGAGATTTATTGCATTAAATATACATAATCTTATTTTTAAAGTAAGGACTTTTTTGTTAAACACATATGTGGCCTTCAAAAATGAATGACTGCGTTTTTGTTCGCGGCAATTAAAGTCAAATTTTAAAGATATTGGGGCGTATTCAGTCATTTTAAAACTCAGTCTAATTTAAACCTAATTTTTGGACGTTGATTCTATTTTTTTAAGTTTATCATTCTAAAATATTTGAAGCTCTATGTGTAGTAAGACAAATTAATAATCTTATAAAAATATAAAACAAACTATTTGTAAGTAAAATCGTTCTGTATATTCATTCAAGATATAGTGGCTGGGGTACCTCAAGGAAGTGTCTTAGGTCAAATATTGTACATATTATTTACACGTGATATACCTCAAATAGAAGACACTATCGTAGCCACGTTTGCTGACGACACTGCAATACTAGCAGTGGGCCAAACGATAAATGATGCTACGACTAGATTACAAAAAGCTCTGAATAATGTCAGTGAATGGACATAAACATGGCAGATATCGCTTAACGAAGTAAAATCAGTCCATGCAGATTTTACGTATAAAAAAATTAATAGATTACCTCTATTTGTTATTATGGTTCAAGTTCCGTTTGCTAATGAAGCAAAATATCTCGGAATTACTCTAGACGCGAAATGTTAAAAAGAAATGAGAGGAGTTAAATAACAAACTCAGAGATATGTACTGGTTGCTCGGGAAACACTCTAAGCTGAGTATCGAAAACAAGCTAATTTTGTACAGGAAGGTGCTTAAGCCTGTCTGGACTTACGGTATAGAACGCTGTGGTTGTACGCGAGATTCGAATTTAAATACCTTACAAACATTTGAAAATAAACTCCCAAGATCGTTTGAATGCTCACCTCGGTACATTAGAAACGAAGATCTCCACAGAGATCTCGGCATTCCCACGGTTCGCGATTAAATAAAATGTTTGCACGAAATTATAGCAAAAAGCCGTTTGCAATACTCTAATAGTACTATAATCGAAATTATCGATGAGACGAATTTAGCACGCCGCCTTCGAAGGACTAAGCCCTCCGATCTGGTGTACTAAACGAGAATCCGCTTTAAAATCGCAGTATAAGCAGGAACTATCACCGGATAGTTACCTGCAACACTTTAATTAAATTCGTTAAAACTAAATTGCTAGATAAGTTTCAACTTAGTTGTAATCGGGAGGAGGAGGTGTTTTTAGTGCAGTAAGAATCTCACACTGTTATGAGCATACGTTTTTCGGTCCTCATAGAGCCTTTTGAAGGTTTTACACCTACCCACGGAAAAAAATTCATTGAGCCAAAATTGTCTTAAACTGTAGTTTAGTAAAACCTGCGACTATGAATATGTCCCATTATAAGTTTTTTTTACCAAAAATAATAAATAATTTCGAAGAAAATTTTTCTAGTAGCAAGGTATAAAAATCAGTTAGTTTCTAGAGGAAAAGAAAGCTATCTATTTACACGTATAAATAAAGGCTCCAATCGAATCCACACACAAGTTATTTGATAAAATGTTCAACTAGGTACGATATTATTTGTTTTTGTGTATTTTATATTTATTTGTGAATACTTATAGATTAAGGAAAATTTTTTATTGAAAACGCATTTATATGTATGTAGGCATCCATATGAATGAGTTTATATTTTATACTCTTAACCGAGCAGCTAACTTTATTCTACTTACGAACGTACGAAATATTTGATTATAAAATATCTACATATCTATACACATTTGACAAATCGCTTGACCTCAAAGACCACTGTACACAGAAAAACATTTATCAGTAAAACCTTTTTAAGAAATAAAATGATACCACAATAGCACTATAATAAAATAAAGGAATGTTTAGAAAGGATTAAATCCTTCAGAGAACTTCAATTTTCAGTTTCCCGATTAAGTTTTTTTTGGTTATTAATATAGGTATTTACATGATTATTACACAAAAGATACTCCGATAAATGCAATCCCTTCCAAAAAATAATGACACCTCCATTTTAAGTGACATTGGCACGTGACATCAAACGAAGAATAAAAGGCCACAACAGAAACTATTATTCCCATACGTACATTTTTAAAGTTTCTTATATCTGATCTTATTAAACATGCTCCTAAAATTGATAACAATTAAAAAAAAATGTATATACTATAATTACGAATACCAATCAAAGCTATTTAATTTATTTCTAGCATCGACAACAACTAAGAGAATTTTTTTCAGAAACATAATTCAAAGTACCTCCCAAAATTTAACTTAATTTTAAAGAAAAAAATAAGAATTTGAAAATACAGTCGAACTTCGATAACTCGAACCATCACTTGCCAAAAAAAAACAATTCGAGTTATCAAGTAAAAAATAAAATAAATATTAAGTATATTTTAGGGGTATTCACGATCCGATGCAACAAAAAGGTGTAAAATTGCGAAATTTTATTTTTTTCTGTAAATCGTGAACGTACCTAAATCAGTTTCAACACAAACATTTCTGACAGAAAATAACAGCTGCCAAACTGTCAAAGACACCAGGCAAATTTTGCACCATTGTATTTTTCTGTTGCAATAGGGTTAGGGTATAGCAAAAAGGCTAAAGTGCTGTAAAATATTAGTCAGTGTAAGTTATTGTTGTGGTGTAAAAAAAAGTGGCACTTTTGCACTTTTACAATGATACTAGACCAGTTGCACCGGATCGTGAATACCCCTATTATTTATTGGCGAATAAAGAAAAGTTTTTGTAATTATTTAAAATATTCTGTTATACTTGGCTGACAAGTGTATTACCGGAATGCTATACTTAATAGTCAGGTCATTCTTTATTGACCCACTCTCCACCTTATTATTATTAATTTAAATTTATTCTTCAAATGATAAATATTTTTAAAGTTCGCTTTAGCGACATATCCACGTTAGATTTACTTTTAATAAAACTACACACTGCACTGTTAACGTTAACTGTCTACTTTAGTTTCTTTACACTTTTTATTTCCCCTTTTTTTTAACTTTTCAGAAGACGCCGACTATTTTTTTTAAATAAGACTTTAAAATCGTATTTTAATATCTACATATACCAACCTAATAATGTGTTTTTTAACACCGGAACATGACAGCTTTTACTAACACTTAACGGAACTACAATTTTCAACATAATCATATTAATAATTATAAGGTCATAGTACATACAAACACAGTGCCCACAATCGCAATACATTATGAAATGAAGTTGTTAAAAATCCACAGAATTCGAGAATTCCCCTAAAAAATTCGACTTATCGAAGCTGAAATAATATCTTCGAATTATGGAGATATTCGAGTTATAGAAGTTCGAGTTATCAAACAAAAATTACATGTAAACTTCAGGCTTTGCGCTATTGTCAACAAATTTTATTCGAGTTATCGAAGTTCGACTTATGGCATACAATTCAAAAACTTATCCTTGATCGCTTAAAAGACTGTCACCAATATAAATACTCGTAAAAATATGCTTAACCACATGAGAGCGACCAACGGCCCGCGAATAAATGTGATTTAAGAGAATTTACAAATTCTTTACAAATTCTAAGCAAAATGTTAGAAATGTAATTTATATTAATAATTAACAATAAAACTTGCTTTAAATTTTAAGAACTTATTAAGATAAAATAAATTTGTGAAAACCAATTGTTCGTTGCGAACTGCAATCTGATTGTTACGAAATCTACTCTCGTTCCACTTACCATCCACACTTCAACGAATAAATTTTTCGCGCGCAACTTACACCAACATCAGATCAGTTTATCAATTAAAAAGATATTGACATTTAGTTCACATGGGTATGTTTATTCGTCAAAAATGTAAGTTGATAATCAGATTTTGAGGTTAGTCGCGGCCGAATATATTATTTGTTAAATGTGTATGGTATGTGGGACGCGAATTGAGTTTGACTATTCGTTTCGTAACAATCAGACGCAATTCGTAAATGTATCTTATGTTGGCGACTAAAAAGTAAATTTTTGAGCATAAACAATAATATAAATTATATTTCTAAAATTTTGTTTTGTGAAGAATTTGGGTTTTTAAATTGTTTTATATCGAATATATTCTTTTATTCGTCGGTGTTTGGTCGCTCTCATGTGAAAAGTCCTTAACGTATTCTTAAACTGATAACTAAACATCAAGTGATATTGTCTTTGTTTCATAACAATTTGAAAAAGTTTTATTCCACATTCAACTGTTTTTGTTTTTTAATTATTTCTGAAACATATAATTATGTTTTTTTATTTCTTTTAAGATACCGGTTACTTAAAATAAATCAATTCTAATAATTCTAATCAGCAGACAAGCTGTTTTTGGATTTGGTACCTAAAACCATCAATTGAGAAAATTTAATTCTTGTTTAAAAGCATGCATATACATATTTTTAAATAATTCAGCAGGCTACTTTTAATACCGTAAATTGTATTTACTATTGTCCAAGAGATATTTTATTTTTGCAAGAATATTGGTAGTTATGTCGAATTCAAATGTTTTAAATAAAATTTTAGTATTTACCTACCTACTCTTTTAAGATGCAAGAAATAGTGTAATACCTAAATCATCGTATCTGTTAGGTCACTGCGTAGGAAGATATCTGTTGTAAATATTTCGAAACGTAAGTATCTATTACTACTTAATATTTAAAACTTCTTAAATTCAAACATTTTCATTCTCTTGCCAACTTGCCACTAAGAAATCCTTAAAGAAATTTTTCAAGAAAAAATAATAACCTCAAAGTAGTACAGTTTTGTAAAGCAAAAATATATGGCACTGCGTATTGCAACAATTTAGAAATAAAAACCATATGTTCAAAGATGCAAATTTTTACCATGATGGACCGTAATAGTTACAGATAGGTATAGGTACCTATCTTGATTTCTTTTCCCAAAAGCTAAAAATATTCCTTGAATCATGAAGGTACATTTTTTTTTAAACTGATTTAACAATTGATTTGAATTTATTTTTCTCTACTGCGCATTGCTCTGCCGATTACAAATTTTTAACACTCATTTTTTTTTTTCAAATCAACCAAAAAAAAACTGCTTATTATTCTGTTTTATTGCAAAGGGTTCCTTAACTTCATTTGAATCTGAGCCTGAAAGATATTAATTGGTAACTCTGTGATATTTCATACAGAACCCTTTTTAATAAAACAACAATTTTTTTTAGGTAGATTGGTAGGTATTATATGCTGTGTTACTATTTGATTTTTCTACACATTTTTTTACGAGAATATGACAAGTTTTTTTTAGACATGATTCGTGCCCCATGACCGTCGTTATAGCATCACTGTATAGGTATAGTGTTAATCAATTTAGTAAAAACCGGTTTTCAGCAAAAAAAAAACTCCCTTATATTTAGCTATCCCCTATCAAGGCATTAACAACGGATGGACTGAACTATCTATCATGGGAATACTCGGAACCATTCCATTTTGAATTTGACAAAATCGAAATGGAAATACATAACAAAAGCTTCAGATAATTCGCTTATCCATAGATAGATACATATATAACATTCATATCTATGGTATTCGTTGCATTGCGTTTGATGAACCATTAAGGGATGGTTCTAAGGGTAGATTTAAAACCTAGTTACATAAATGTTCAAATGAACAATCTTTCACATGATTATTGGTTTAAAAAAAAATAGATGGGACCACATAAATGAATGAACAAGCAAAACGACTGGCGCTAAAAATTCCCGCCTATACCTATTAAACATCGTATAAAACCTCAAATAATAAATAACTTTCAATTTCGTAGATATATCTATACAATCCACATATGTACATAGATATCTATATGTATATACAGGTAATTTTGTTTGAGTTGTATAAATTACAAAAACATTTTTCAAATGGAAATTAACTCCAAATAGTTTTGTAAATTTATTTAAAACTTCATCTAATCCACTTCACAGTCTAGACGAGTCTGTCGAGCTTAAACGAGATTCGTTAAAATTCACCCACCTACACACGCTACTTATTTTTTTCAATTTGCTATTAAACATGTTAGAATATCTATGCTCATATAGGTATTTATGTGTATTTACACACTCATATTATAGAGTATCTTAATAATGACAAATGATCGCAATCGCATAATTAGTATCTTAACATTTCAATTCAAAAATATCGAATATCTCTTGCGCAAACCTACCTATAAGGTATACCGCGGCGCGCCGTGTGCCGCCGCCTCTGCGCCGTTATTCGTTTTAATTCGACATAATAGTCATTGTATTAGGTACTATAGACGTAAATATTATATACAAACGTAGGTAGATACTTAGATATAGTATCTATCTAGATTTTTGTTTTTTTAAATAGACAATTAAATAATTAATTATTTTGTGATGTGTTCAATATTTTGACTACTGAGTAGGTACATACATATATACCTATCTATAGTTGGTACCTACATATATATATGGATATTATAGCACGAAAGTAAAACTTAACTTATATATTGTTAATAATGATGATTCCTTTTTAATTTTCCTCGCATTATAAAAATATCTGCGACTGAGATGTCTTGAGGCTATATGTAGAGCTCCCATTATTCCTGCGGAATCCTGCCGCTTGCCGCTGCTGCTGTTGTTACTGATGTATCGACACACATGTGGATGAGACCACCAGTAACAACAACAACAAAAACAACAAAAATATTTCTGCAAAATGGGTGGTGGCCAAACGAATGACTGATCTGTTCCTTTCGGATTGACTGATAACCACGAGGAAGGTAAAGGACTTACACCGTCCGCCCATTGTATTTATTCCTACATATGACTGCTTTTCGGGACTCTTTCTCTCTAGACTCTGATCATGATCACTGATCACTGATCACCAGAAACAGATATACCTATTTGTCGAGCGATGAGGAGTAGGTATATATCTACCTACCTACCTATGCATAAGATACAACGATTGATGAGATATTTTCTCGTGATGTGTATTTCTTCAAGTCAAAAACCTAAAATTAAAAACTCATAAGATATCGACTGATATATTGAGCTGCGCGCACACAAATTACACTCTGACAGACATCAGTCCGAATTGTTTTTTTTTTTTTTTTTTTTGAATTTTTGTTTCTTCAGTTTTTACTTCAAGTCTTTTCATTTTTTTTCTTCCTACTTCTATGGTTGGTTACCAGATATTAGGAGCAATTAGGCATATTAAGACGTTTTTACTCTCGGTTGAATTGATTGCATGTAATTTAATTCGGTTGAATTTCCGGTGCTTGTTTTTTTTTTTTTTTTTTGAATTATTTCCATCACAGGCGGTATAAATAGTTTCATATAGGTAAACCCAATAAAAAATAAAACAATATAAATCTGACCGAGAAAAAAAGCATTTGGTTTTATTTTAATTTCACAATTAATTAGGCCAAGTGCAAAACTATAAAAAAAAAAACGAGTAAACTAAAATAAGGAACTAAAAGCAGAAAACCAAATAATTCCGAGTATTTATGCAAACCTTTGCATTCGTAGATATATTTCGTATAGTGTTCGTTGCTTGTCAACTCAAATTGCAAGCGAAGATATCTAGTTGTAGGTACCTACATATTTCATCTTTTTTTTTTTTGACGAAGTAAGCATTCTATATTAAAAAATATTAGGTAATAATTGCATTTGGAGTTCCGCTTTCAATTAACGGTCAGTTTGAATATTTGTTTATATTTTTTTTTGTATTGTTGTTGTTCTATTTTGTCACTTTGTAATTTTGCAATGTGTCGCTGTGCAGACGGAAAGAAGAGGTCGATTAACACAACATATGAGTTAATATGGAAAATAGGTCTTAATGACCACCGCACCTGTGTTTTTGTTTGGTAAGGGCAGTTTTTTTTTTTTTTTTTTTGTATTTATTGTCTTTAGGTATAAATATTCACCTTATTTATGTAGGTACATAATATGTATATCTAGGTAGGTGTATCTATATTTAATTTGAATTAACTGAAAGTATGTATGTATCTACATATGATACCTACTACATGTATAAGTATAGATATATCTATATTTTCACGCAAGGCCATTATCGTTAGGTTCTGATTTTTTTCTTCTCATTATTTGTTGGGTCTTTGGTATTATTTCAATCGTGGGTCTAATGACAATATTGAATGATTAAATGGTATTAACTCGTTTACACATTTGTTTTTATTATCATTTTTGTTAAATCGGAAGTTGTTCCTGATGCATGCAATTTGGGTTAAGAAGCTATAGTTGGTATAATATGGTATGGTAAATATTATAGTTATATTAATAGCAAGATGAAACTTTAAAATTGCCTATTATTTTGGTAGATTTTTAGATGCATTTTGAAGGTTCCTACAAATGACAGATAAATATGCTGCACACCTCTTTTGACGTCAAAAAAGAAAAAAAAGAAATGATCAGATTTCTGCAGATACATAAGTATACTTAACCTATACCTAATAGATATTTTAAAATGTAGTTCAGTAAAGGTAATAACAGAGTAGGTATAAATTTATCTGATAACCTATCTATTTTTAGCACAAAAAATACACTTGTCATAAAAAAAGATCATAATGAAAAAGTTAAGTAAGTGCTTGTGTCTTTTATTAAAAGTTTTATTTGGAAATTTGATAAGAAAAGGCATTCAGTGATTATTTTATTATTTTAAAATAGGTAGGTACCTTTTTACTTGTCAACTTTGTCAAAGAATTGCTTAAATCGTACCTATACATATTTCTATATTCAAAATGAAATTTTCTTGTGAATGTGAAATATAATTTCATAATTTTAATAAAGATATATTATGTACCTTCCCCTAAGTAACTTGGCCTATACCCAAATTAAAAGAAAAAGAAAAAAATCATAGAAAGGTACCTAAGTAGGATGAATTCATAAAGAATACATTAATTGGATATTTATCTACCTATATTTAATTTTTATTTCACACCTAAAAACCTACATAATTTATTTATTTATTTAGCTTAAATATGTAAGTATTTTTCTGAGGTTTAGGGTTATTTACAAAACAGCTTGTTGTTTTTCTCATCATTGCCAACTTAAAACTATTTAATTTTTCCATTTCTACTTCAGTTGTTAATGTATTTATTATTTATATTTTAATTAAATATTTATCTATGTATTGTTATATCCATTTAATTAAATTGCATAGGTAGCTAGATATCTAGTAATTGACTGATAAATAGGTATGAATTATTTAAGTACGGAAACGTCAATAACTTTACCTAAATCTCTTAGATAAAGATGACCTAACTGATTAAATTGAAATCAATCACTTACACAGACACTACCTACAAAGTATGACATTAAATGTAAGTCTATAGATTTAAATTAAAAGTAAAAATAAAAAAATATTGTTTAGGGAAATTACAAATTCACACGAAACTCTGACACAATTATAGATAGGTAATAGGTATATCTTCAAGCAAACCAAACAAAAAGAAAACTATACTAACGAGTATTTGATTATTTATTAATAACACCATATCAGAAGATTGGTTTGATCTGATCACTATGTCGTACCTTTAAGAATAGATATACATATATAAAAAGAAACTACCTAATAAAACAAGAAAACTTGCGAAGAAAAAAAAAACAAACAAATTGGTAATTCCGACAGATCAATTCGAATTGAGTCAGGTGTTCTTTATTAAGCCATGGAAAAGGTAACCTATTTCTTTGGTAAAATAAGAAGAAAAAAAAACATATCAATACAATTTGATCAGCTATAAGTATTTAGCTAGTTAATTTAATTTTTTTTTAAATTTTTATTTCTTTTCTGGATTTTGACATGAGTAAGCTAATAAATAAGTTATCATTTAAAATAGACTCCTAATTTATGTACCTATACACAAACAAAGTGTAAATACCCGCACTTAATTACAAAAACTTTTGTTGAATACAAGTTGTAAGTAGGTTCATCTGACATCTATGACTTCACAAAACAAAATTGACAAATATTTTTTTGATTTATCGTCGGCAAAATTAATAAATTATTCTATTCCTACTAAAAATATCTATAAAACTTACCTGTTGCCAAAATTGTGCCAATAGATAGATTCGTTCCTTTTTAAATAACCAATCCATTGATTGAACAGCCGTCAAATCCATATCGGCTGTCCCGGCTGTTTGTGGCAATGTTGGCTGCATTCGGGTGAATTTTTGAAAAGTGGAGGCAAAACGATCCTCGTCTGCCTCCCTTTTACTATGCGATTCAATTTCCGTTTCCAGTTTATTTTGTTTTTGTTTTAAAGATTGTTTACACAAAAAAGATAACGTTATTATAATTTTTGTTTTACACTTAAAACTGTTGTATTTATATTGAATATAATAAAATTTGGGTCTTGTACAGGACGTTTTTAGAATTTTGATTTTTTTTTCTCACTATCTTAAATAATTATGTGGTGTGTGGTGGGTGGCAAATCACAAAACCAAAATCGGGCTAAAAAAATAATAGATAGGTATCTTCCTCTTCCGCTTTTTCATTTACTTTACAAGCAGATCACCATAATCGGTTGGTAGGTAGGTAGTAAAGGTATACACAATTAGATATTTACTCGTATATAATTTATTTTTGCTCCACAAATTGTTTGTATTTAATTTTTAAAATTGCCGCCATATTCATATAAAACATCAATTTTATTTTCTTATTTTTATTAATAATCAAGTTTTACACAATAAATTTCTTTTATACTACTTCCGATAAATATTTTATAAACATGTTGTCGTCGTCGTTGACTTTTCACAATTGAATGACAATATCATTTGATTGATAGGTAAGTATTAGGTTTAGGAAGGTATCAACACCGCACCGGGTTGTTCACTTGTGTAGTTTACAAATGGAGAAAATAACGATATAAAAATTGTATCTATATACATTTAACAAATAGTATAATATACATATACTTCCGTGTATATATGTATTTACATATGTTTTTATATAGTGTGTATGTTGACAAAAGAGTTTCGCGAAACACGGAAAGTTATTAATTTTTTTTTTTTTTTTGTTATAAAATTCACAGTAAGATATTGGTAAGTAAATCCGAAAAAATAAAGCGTTTGTTGTTGTGACAGGTAACAAATTATAATATTTACTTTCGAACTTTGATAGGTAGGTATATTTTTTTTTTACCAAAGATATTTACTATATTATCGAACAGCGCAACCTTAATCTAATAAGATGTTGCCTGTCATGAATTCAGCTGATGACTGAAAAATTCAAACATATACAAAACACACACAACCCTCCTGCTCGTTTCGTTCATTCGGATTCGGATTGAGAAATATGTATCTCGCTCGAATCGAGAAATTGAGTTTGAACAGTTCGAGACACATTTGTATCTTCTCTCATGCTCTTTCTCTGTCTCTCCCTCATACTCCACCTCTTTGGTTTGATTGTATGCGTTTTTAATATTAAATGCAAAAGAAGCATGGGATCTGTGTTGAATTCATTCATATGATTTCGATGAATGTTCGATTCGAATGGAATGGATGTGTTGTTTTTGCTGTTTTGGTTTTGTTTTTTTTTTTTTTATTCACCTCGTATAATTTGCTTCCTTGTTGCTCTGTTCTTGTACAATACCACAAAAGATAGCTAGTTGCATATTTTTTTTTGTATAGTTGATTTTGTTGTCGCGTATCTTTTTATGGTGTTTAGCATTTTGTTGGCTTTGGAAGAATTACATGACTGTTTGCTCCATCTCTTCATCGTTCGCCATTATTACCGTGGTGAATAGTATGGTGAAAATAATCCTTTAGTAGATTACTATTCTATTGAAACGAAACAAGTTGGAAGAGATTTTTCTGTCGTCCTCGTCTGTCGTCTCGCAGATTTGGTAGTCTTCAAACGGCACAAAATAATCCTAGGTATATGTAGGTACCTACCATCAAGAGTAAAAGAAGAACAAAAAAAGTAAACAAAAATTCAAATCAAATCAAGTGGATACAGAAAGAAAGAGAGAATCAAATATTCGAAGAAATATAAAACAAAAAAAAATAATTTTATACATATAGGTACCTACGATTTTTCTTTATTCTTTATATTTCCATACACAATAGAGAGTAAAAATATAATAAAAAAGTGGGTGGGTGTGAGTGAACAATTGTGTGTCCAATCGTATACTTTGGTTGTCACTAACACCATGTGCATAGGTGGTGGCAGGTAATCGAATCTTCGTATATTTGAATGACGACGACGACGACGGCGCTGAGAAGCAGTAGATTTTTACCACACACACGACTCTCAAACTCAACATGCCTGTTTGAATAACACAAAAAAAAAAAGAAAAGAAATAAACTTCGATATTGCTCCAATCGAATAGTTACTAATCGGTTTCCTATTACTGGTTGTGTTTTGCCGTCGGCCGGCCCCTCCCTTTCAATGGTGGATAGGGTTGTTAAAGGTGAAGGAGTAAAACCAAACGAAATGTCATTTATAATCCACCATGGTTGGTTTGGTACATGGTATGGATGGTAGGTACCAACCTATGACAAATGGTGGATATTTGATAATGACAGCTGCTGATGCATAAAATGTCATTTTTAATCTGGTAGTTATTTGTGCTAAAATAAATATCAATATTCAAGTTCATTTTATTTAGAAATTATCTGCAGTAAAGTTTAAAAACAATAAAAAAAAATCATCTTGCTGTCTGAGCTGAGCACATATAGGATCTCACTCGTTGACATAATTTGGTTATATTTTTTGTCTCATTTCGTCCTTTACCACCCCCTTCGTGAAAATAGGGTTTGGAATCATGAGCGTGACAATAGAACCATAGCCGACGACGGTACGGTGGCAAAAAAAATTGTCTATGTGTGTGGCGATATTTTTTTTAATAACTTCGTTTTTTTCCGCTCTTCTGTCTTCACTATAAGAATGCACGACGACGTCGTTGAAGTCGAAGACTAACACATGTACTCGCGCGTGGTTGATAAGGATAAATCCTCCCCCCGTGTTTTTTTTTTTGTTTTGTTTGAGATTTCTTTTCTGGATTTCGATTTTATATTCGAAAAAGTAACGAAGACGATATAAGTGATGCGTATCGGAATCGGCATCGGCATATGTGTGTGGTTGCTGGCTGGCTGGCTGGATAGTCAAAGGGGAAAATTTCTACGATTAATTGGGTTCTCTTTCGTATGACATTTCTCTTTTATCAATAATTTTTTTTTTAACTAAAGGTGTATGATGAATTGATGAAGTTCGAAATTGATGAAGTTCGAAATTGATGAATCCATGATGATCTCAAAGATATAGTCGTTCGTATTTCGTATATGGTAGATATTACATTAATAATTTCATATTTCCATTGGCAGCTATTGGTGGTTAGATTTAAAATATGTGGCTTAAAGAAAATGGTACCTATGGAATATCTTGGGGGTAGAGATGTAGGTACATATGTATCTATATGTACTGTGCATGTAGGTACAGTACATTATTATTATTTTTTGTATTATTTATTTTAATCATATTTTCTTAAACAATTTGATGGTAACTTACATTTAATAAAATTTTATACACATATAATAATAATAAATAAGAGGATAGTTTGTAGCATTTATATTTTAACAAAATAGAACTAATGCCACATTTTACAAATTATATTTTTTAATGTGGGGTGAATATTAAGAATTAAAGTATAAATTAAAAGAATTATATTATTAGATTATTAGATATAATAATTATATCTATAATAATTAGACAAAGTTCAAAACAAAAGAATTAAACGAATTAAAATTAAACAATGTGGTTGAGAAGTGTTTCGATTTCGTATAAACTAAAGTTAAAAAGCCACAACTTAATGTTTTTTTTTTTTTAATAATGGTGCGTTTCTAATATTTTGTACTTCTTTTGGGAGCTTGTTAAACAACTTTCGCGATAAGTTCGTGTATGAGTTTCTAAAAAGTGTAGTCCGAAAAGCTAGAGTACGAACGGATCTATTATTTCTTCTGAGGTTGTATAGATCATTTATAGAACTTTCCAAATAACCACCTCTCATAAAAAAATACTTTTAGAACTTTAAAATAAAACAAGTGTATATGTATGTAATTTAATCATTTTTTTTGTCCGACTGGAGTTCATCATCATTTTATCATCATCTACAGTCCGTTTTAAGAACTGAGTTATATATAGTTTACGTATTGTAACCCTTTAGTTGGAGGGCACACATACACTATACCCATTTTTGTTTGCACCACAATTATGGAACGTGGCCAACCCTTTTAGAGTGAAATACACGACCGCGCGCCGGCCGTGTCTAACTGGAAGATTCTTCATTTGCCTAAATAACTCCATAGAGTGTGCCAAGCGAGTTGAATTGCAAATTTGTCTTAAAACACAGTTTTGAAGGATAATCAGTTGTTGCATTTTGTTTAGATAGGCACCTCGCCAACAGCAGATTCCATATTTTAATTTAAAATAGTTCACGTTCTTCAATGTGGTATTTGAACTAAATTTTCTGAGACGATAGAAGCCTCGAATTGTTGACAGGAAATATTTCTTTAGGTTTGCAATGTAATCAGCCCACTTTAAGTGTTGATCAATTGTGACGCCCAGATATTTAAAATCTCTTACAATTTCTATATTAAAACATGAGCTATTGCAAGCTAAATCAGAATTATATGTAGGGCGTGAGTTAGATCTAAGACATTCTTGATTTGATATAAAGAAACTCTTGCAAGATGGTAAGCGGAATAGAATCTCGATATCATCTACCATATTTGAGTCTGGACCGAAAAGCATTAATTTCGTTTTATTGCTGACAATTAGCTTATGGTCTGCAAACCACAACCTTAGTAGGTGTACATCACGATTTATGTCAGCAACTAAATTTAAATCCTTTAAAATGCATTATATTCTATTGCAAGGTCATCAGCGTAAGAATTAACTTTTCCGATAAATGGAAGGTCAAATAAAGAGTTGATGTAAATCAAAAAAAGGTTGGGACAAAGGACGGATCTTTGAGGTACCCCTACATTAATATCAATCGAGTCACTCAAAGCATTATTTACTTTTACTCTTTGATTTCGATTACTCAAATAAGATTCTAGCCAACTGTGAAAGAATCCTAGAAAACCAACGTTTTTTTCAAAAACTTTTGAAATCGATGGTAACAATGAGATTGGCCTGTAGTTTTTAATGTTTTTTTGTTCCCTTTTTTAAAAATAGGTACGACAAACGCATATTTTAGTTTATCAGGGAAAATACCACAAACGACACTATTATTGAAAAAATGAGCAAGAATATCTACTATATTTAGGGCAGTTTTTTTCAGCATAATGTTTGAGATACCATCTATCCCAACATAGTTAGTATTTTTAAGGGAATTTATGATTTTCAAAATTTCAAAACCAGAAAAAACTAGAACTTCTTGAATCCTCGTTTGATGAACTAAAACTAGAACAGCAATCACAATAAATAGTCAAATCGTTTGGAAAAGAATTTTGTCCAACAGTAACGAAGTAATTATTGAACATATTTGCAATTTCTCTGGAATCAGTTACATTTCTATCGCCATTTTCGATTGTTATTGAATTAGATTGAGTATTAACTTTTCTATTTGCAATATTGTTTATAACTTTCCACTCTTCTCTGGGATTACCTTTAGCATTTCTTATTCTGTTATTGAAGTAAATGTCACGGTTAAGCTTGATTTCTTTATTTACTTTTCGACAAATATTCTTATAACGGGTTTTCAAATTAGTATTTAGGGGGTTTTTAAAACACTTTTTACGCAGCTTATACTTGAAATTTATAGTTTTAATGAGATAATTATTCTCCCATGGTTTTATCCTAACTTTTGAACTTTTTTTATCATCAACATATGTTGAACTATCAATTAGATCCGTAAAACCCTGTAAAAATAAGTCAAATGATTTTTTAAAAGGATTTTCATCCCCATACACCTCATCCCAATTTGCGTAGAAAAGACCATGATTTCATTTATTTCTTTTGCCTGCGTTCAGGAATAAATTTATTTTGATTTTCATTTTTGATGGTACTAAACACAATGCCAGTCATTGAATGATCTGATATATTCAGATCGAAGACAATACCAAAACAGTCATCTTGCTTCATTTTTGAGAAACGACCAAGAACATGATCAAGGCATGTTCCTGTAATAGACCTTGTTGGTTCATTTACGTAAGATGTGCTCAGCAAGCAACATATTGTAAGTATCAAAGTCGGTGCTATTAGATAAAAGGTCTAGGTTCATGTCACCCAAAATTATTAAATTTGCTGCTCGCTCGTTATTCCGAAATACAGAAAATTCTTCCATAAACACTTTAACTGGTTTTGAATGTAATCTATACACGCAAATAAAATTAAACATTTCATCATTTAAGCAAATAGAAATTTTAATGATATCTGCACATTACACTTATAAAAAAAATCTTATACGAAAAACACTGACTATGTAGGGAAAGAGAATCGGAAGGTGGTTAGGTAAATTTCTTACTAGGTAGGTACCTACCAATTTCTTCTTCTTCATGACCTGCCTAAATTTAAAATATTAAATATGTACCTACCTATTCGGTCTGAACGATAAAAGTCTGAACGGAATTGAAAAAAAAATTAAAGAGGCACATCAATAACCGAACAACTTTCGACAAAGAAAAACGGCATTTAGAGAACCATGGTTTGATAAAGAATGCATGCAGGCAAGGAGCCTATCTTACGCTTTATTAATGCGGTCCAATACGAGCTTTTCAAAAAACTTGTATGTGGAAAATAATCGGAAATATAAAACCCTCTGTCGGAAAAAGAAAAAGGATTATTATGAAGCCCAAGCAAAACAGCTCGCAATGTGTAAAAATTCGTGCAATTTTTGAAACCTGGCTCGCAAACTAAATAGTACCAAATATGTCATCAGGGATGGACTTGATTCAACAGACTCCTAATACATTTCCAACAATTGCTGAATCCAGAATCTACAAATGCGTTTACCACCCATTACGCCCAACCGGGTTTCCAAAATAATATCCTGGACATACCAATAACGCTTGAAGAAGTATGGGTTTCAATAAGAGATCAAGAAGATGGAAAGGCTGCAGGTTCGGATGGTATACCAGCGGAATTCTATAAATATGGAACACAACAACTTATAGCGAATCTAAAAGAAATACTCAACCTAATTTGAGAACAGGGAACCATTCCTAACCAGTTCAAAGAAGACCTGATATTCCCAATTCATAAAAAGGGAAGCACCGAGGATCTGTCAAACTATAGAGGAATCTCGTTTCTGAACACATCTTAAAAGATTTTTACTTTGGTACTCCTAAAGAGGCTGAATAAATGGATAGATTCGAATAACTATCTTAGTGAGTTTCAAGCTGGTTTCAGAATGGGATACTCAACTGTAGATCGAGAAATAAAAAACTTTATACTGTTTTTGTGAAATTCAAGTCTGCTTTTGACACTGTCGACCGAAATGCATTATTCTTCAAGTTATTTCAAAAAGGAATGTCGGTCAAATTCGGAAGAGTATTGCAAAATTTATACATGGACACCAAAGCAGCTGTTTGGAATGGCAAAAGCGTATCCGACTGGTTTCAAACGAATTCCGGAGTCAGACAGGGTTGCGCACTGAGCCCAAGTTTATTTGCACTCTTTATCCAGGATATAATTGAAACATTGCCTGGAGGTATCGAATATGCAGTCACTACAATAAAAGCACTCCTTTTTGTAGACGACATTGACATCACCCCACAGTCTCTTCAGTTAATGATAAACAGACTCTCTGATTATTGTACGAGATGGAATTTGGTGGTAAATTTAAATAAGTCGAAAGTGATGGTTTTTAAAAAGGGTGTAGGTAGAGTTGGGGCAAATCAGCACTGGCATTTCAACAATGAAACATTGGAAGTTGTTCAAGAGTACAAATACCTCCCAGTCTGCTTTACAAAAAAACTCAATATGGAAAGGCACCTAACCGAAAAGTTCTTGAAAGCAAAAATACCTATAAATGTAGCATGGAAACAATGCTTCAGCAATAAGGATATTGCACACAGCAGCAAACTTAGAGTTTTTGAAGCAGTTTCGGAATCGGTCCTGTTTTATGCAGCCCAGGTGTGGGGAGGAAAGAGATATGAGCAAGTGAAAAAACTCCTCAGATTTTATATTAAACGGATTTTTCGCCTTCTTTCAAACTCACCAAACTACATGATTATGTTGGAAACGGGCTTATCACCTTTGTTTATCAAAACGTTTAAGCTTCAAGTCGATTACATCCTTAAAGTTTTAAATATGCCAGATGATCGTCTTCCAAAGAAAGTAGCTCTTGAAGCCATTCAAACCCAAACCGGTTCAAGCTTGGTTCGCACCTGCACAACTAAAACAACCATCCATCAGGATAAATCCCGAAAGATGGCAAACGAGATCAATAAGCCGAAGCTTACTCGAAGACTGCATGTATTATAGAATAATAATATATACCATAACTTGCGCAAGGAGATGATGACACAAGTGTCATTCATCTATCAATCTTCTAGACCTTTTTTTCCTGAATATGCAGTTTTAGCTACACACACACATCAGTGATTACTAAA